>CM054384.1:22740119-24188869 GCA_028858755.1 Ara ararauna
TGAATAGAAATAGAGGAATAATTGGGTTCAACCATGAGGAAGTGTAGGTCAAGCCACTTCCTAAACAATTTCAGTTTTCTTTCGAGTAAAGTTGGAATCAGTTTTGGAAGTTTGATAAACACAATCTGATTTCACCACAAATTATTCAGCACAGTGCAAATATTAGTGGATACAATCGTATGGCCTTTGTTACACGAGAGGTCAGACCAGATGATCATAATGGTCCCTTCTGGCCTTCAAAATGTGTGAATATATGAATAATTGAAAACTTGTCCTGCCACCCCTTGTTCCTTGAGGTAGTCTTATTAAAATCCTGTGGGACTACTCATGTGAGTAGAGGTTGTGGGATCAGGCCTAAAGCGAGTAATCATTATCACTTGTGTTTAAATTTATTGATAAGACTGTAAAATATTCACTTCAGGTAAAAAGATGGGTTTCTGTAAAATGTGAGGTGCTTGTGTGGTAATATCCTGCTTTGGTTCGTTAAGCCAGGCCTTGTCAAATAGTTTTAAAAGTTGTCTCCTGAACCATTCAATTCCGTACTGGTGCTGCTGACCAATTTAGAAACAATTTCAAAAATACTGTTTAGAATCTTATAAGAAACATCTTCGGTTTATTTAAAAATTAAATTAAATTCAGGGGCCTTACTACATGGTAGGTATAGGCATAGTAAAATCATTGCCAACACATCTCAATGCAGGTAACTGTCTGCCTTGCTGTGACTGATGATGTTGATGTTTGCTTGTACAGGAATACTGGGCTGTACTGTCCTTTGCAAACAGTAGGACTTATTTTGAAACATGATTACAATAAGTGTCAGCAGGTAAGTGGTGTCATCCAGGTTGGAGTTACATGTTGGTCTCAGGTGTGCCATGCTTTGTATGAACATTCATGAAGTAGTTAATTTCTCAGGTGACTGGAGATCCATTTTAAATCAGGAGTTTAGTGGATGGGATGACTTAGTTATTCAACTTAAAAATCTGAATTGCTGATGACAAAGACAATTCTGGAAACTATGCTACTAAACGAGCATTGATAATGCTGCTGCCTTGTGGCTTTCCTCCCCCTTAACATGTTTTCTGTTGCTTCTTTAATGTAGCTGTACTCTTTTAACAAAGTAAAGAGTGTGTTTGTTTTGTAGCTCCTAAAGTAGTTGTTAATGCTTCAAAGTTTCCTGAGCACATGGAGGAGAAAAGGGTTTTTCAGATTCTTGCTCTTGTGACTTGTCTGCCTATTCCTCGGTGCACTGAAAAAGGTGCTGAGGAAGCTGAAGCGGCGCTGGATGTGCTGTAAAGACATAAAACAAGTGGGAAATAAAAGTATGTATTTCTTTTATTTGAGAGCATCCTGTGGCATGTGAAAGCGCATCAAACCAGCCAAAACACCTTGTGCTTTGTTATTGAAATGGATCATTTTATGTTTCTGTATTCAGGTGCTGGTGCATGAACAGGGTATGAAAGAGAGTTCCAGGAGATTGTAGTCCTTTCATTTGTGTTGATTTCCAAGGGGTCAGGAGATTTCCATGCCTTACTCTTGACAGCAAAGGGACTTCCTAGAGTTTGGGGTTGAGGTGGTACGGATGGAAATAAAACTTTTGGGGATTTTTCTAACCAGAGAGTCTTGGTGTGTATGTCATACTTTAAAGTAGACAAAGCCTTTTATTTGCTCCACCCCTCCCACCCCCAGGTGATGAGCTGTAAGATCACATAGCCTGTGCATTCTTCTCAGGAGGAGGGATTGTATGTTAAAACGTTTCTCCATGAAATCAGATGGTGATTTGTCACTTCAGTAATAACAAGTATTCAGTTGTAGTCAGATGCATGGTTCCTAAAACCCTGTGCCGTCTGTAGAGGAGAGAGTGTAGGGGTAGAGTGCCCTGTAGAATACACAATGTGGAAGATGTGTGTAGGAGCACCAGTGAACAGATGAGTTCACTGTAAGTGGTAGGTGTACTGAATTTCATGTCTTAGCATAACACAGCAAAATAGTAGAATGCATGTTCTAGAAGGCTTGTATTTTTTAATACTTTGTTGCCTTAGTTGTAAAACAAAACCAGTCTCTAAGAGTGTGTATAACTGGATTTTTGACCTTTTTATATATTTTGATTTCCTGGTACTGTGTTTCCTCACAGCCATGGTCGTGAAGTCTGTGTTGGCATATTTGCTATTAGTTTTAGTATAACTTCTGAACAATTTCATGAATGTATAATGCAAAGCATTTAGACTGCCTGATGCCTGAACTGAATTTTCCAAGTTGCTTTGCAGGCGTTATTCCTTATTCTTTTCTTAATTTATTTTAAAGGAATGGTTGCAAAGTAGCCTGAAAGGAAGGACTGATAGATGACATTAACTGATATTCTCATACTCAAATTCTCATGTGTCTGGGCAGCAGCATGGAACTGGTAACATAGTATGGAGAAAAGCTGGAAATGATTCTGTGTTAACCCAGGGAAGTCCCAAGTTCTTAGCCGTATACTTGGAAAGCTTATGTTTCTAAGTTCAGTCATCTCTGTACATATCTGTTGTCTTGTCTTCAATAGAAACTGCCTTCCACTGCTAATGTGTGTTTTTATAGCTTTCAGGGTTTTGATTGTTATTCTCTAGCATATTCTTGTGTTTGGAAATCTGGAAGTTGTGAAAATACTGATAAATTTGAAAGCTGTATCCTCTTACAGCCTTCAGTTGTCTCAGGTGATCACTGACTCCATCTTGTCTTTGCTAAGTTCTTCTTCCCCTTGGGGCGCTGATGTCCTTACCATGTATCATCCTTTTCTCCTGCTTCTGGAAGAGTTCTCAGGTAGCTGTGATGGGAATGCACGTCTGAGGGACCTGTCTGAAGGAACACCTGTCTGAGGGACAGGTGCTCCTGAATTTTAAAAGCTGGTCAGCTGTTGCCCCCTTTGGGATAGTTGTTTTGTTTTGTTCTATTTCCTCACCTGCAAGAAGTAGGTAATACCTGTGTAACTAAGTTGTTAAATAACTTCATTAGTGACTAGCTTTAAGACTCTTCCGCAGCAGCACGTTCTTCTCTCAGCAGTAAGGAGGATCTTGGTCAACGCTATTAAAAGACTTTTGTGAGAAGGCAAATCCATGAATTATATCAGTTTCTGGTACTTGTTAATACTCTCTAGGTATATCCATGCCATTTTTCTTAGCAGTCTTATTTTAATTTTAGGTAACAATTCTAAACATGTTCTGTTTTCTTTTAAGCTCAATAGAATGAGGAAACTTTTTCTTATTACTTCTCAGGAATTATATATTGTTGATTAGGATTCCCAGTCCGTAGCTTATTTTCTGCTAAGGATGTCACTAATGGAGAAATTATGATATGGGATGACTAACGGAATTCAGTACATGCTCTAATGTTCTCTTTGGTAACCAGTGCAGGAAGAAATTAGTCTGATGTTATTCTCATACTTTTTAACACTTGGAATTTCTGTGAAGGGTCTTGTCAGTGAAATCACTTAATTTTACAGTGAGAGATAGTAGAATTTCTGTAATATGAGCATGACAGGGAGGTGCTACTGAAGTTCCGCTTTGCACAAAGGCAGAGAAATTGTTGGTGGCAAAATCTTACCTTGGTTTCTTAACCATAAAATTCTGCTGCTGTCTTTATTTGAACAGTTTTCAACTTTCCAAGTTTTTCGCATGCTTTTTCTAAAGCAAGGGGCAAGAGTTGGTTTTTAATGATACTCTCTATTCATTGAACTCAGTTTTTTGTTTTTCTTTTGGGGTGTTTTGCTGGTTGTTTATTTATAACGTCCCAGCGATTATTTTTGCCTTTAATTTAGTTTCCCATCTGTTGTGCCTGGATGCTGCAGAAGCATGTATGAAAATTTGCACCCAGCTCTTGGAGATTACAAAAAGCCCAAAGTAGTGTTTTTTCTTTTTACCCCTTGAAAAAAGGGTCGAACCTCCTTATGGAAGTGTAACAGGGTTACATGGGTGGGATTTGATTTTAGGATTTAATTTATGTTTGGAGCTCTGGCCCTTTTCTTAACATTATATGTTCGTGTAAATGAATTCCTGAGGTTTGCATTACCTGCTTATGGTAAAGATCAAATCTGGCCCAGTCTTCTTGTGAGTATGACTGAAAATCCAATTTTAATACTGCCGTCATAATAGTCTCCTGTGATCATAAAGTTTGTATTTGATAAGCAAAGCTCATTTAGCAGATGCTGCTTTAGAGTATTTACTTGCATATATTTTGAAGGAGATTGGGCAGTGAAAGGTGCAGGAGTGATTAACAAAGCATCATCTCGCCCATTTATGTAAACAGGGTATTTCTTTTGTGAACGTGTCTTGTTAACTACCCGTTGCAGTCCTTTATTGGTGCTTCTTGAATAATTTGTTTAAACTATGCAGTACAGATTCCTTATTTTAGCACTAAGACTTACAAAGGCTTCTTTTAGCAGCCTTTAATTTTGTACTTATGTATGTGACATAGCCTGTGGCTGTGATCTCTACTGTGAATCTGCAGTTGTTTTGGGATGAAAGAAGAAGGCAGCTGGAAACTCAGTAGCTACATCTAGCTGTCTACCTAGAGAAGGCCTTGATTTCAAGTTTATCTAAACAAGCTCGACTAATCCCAACTATCTAGGGGGATCCACTGTCAAAACAAGCAGCATGGCCCTAAGGCAAACACAACCATACAGAAATGAAGGCTGGGACTTCCAATACTCCAATGACTGCATACTGGAGGCTTTTTTTCCTGAAAGAGAGTAAGAGAGGTAGCATTTGCATAATGCCTTTTCATCGGAAACTTTTGGAAAGCTGACAGAGGTCCAGCTTATAGCTCTGTAGCCACAATACAGAGTCTATAGGAGAATCCTTGAATGACCTAACCATATTGAAAGAAAAAATGAAAGCATCGAAGTATAGCCAAGTGAGTGTGGAAAAGAGGGCTGCTGCATTGTCTAACATCTGCTCTACTTCTCGTTAGTTTTGTTCTTTGGTATTCTATGTGGACTTTGGAGAAACCTAAGACAGCCTAACATGAATCCTATAATCTTCCTTCTGAATATTTATGTAGTGTGCCAGCCTCTAAGCTGTCCTTTGCATCTTCCTACTTCCCCCTCATTTTCATGCTCTCAAATGAGGCCAACATTTCAAAAGCTAAATAAATGTTTGTGAATGTTTATAAAAGATTTGCATAAATTTGTCCTTGTTTGACAAAGATCACTTTTTTCTTATGCCAGTTCTGAAATTTTTTAAAGGTTTCAGTGCTTGTCTTGACAACAAAGTCCTGCCTCAGAGAACAATGATTGCTGATTAAGTGGGTATGCAGGGGTAGCTGAATAGAGCGTTTGAGGCGACGGCTAAAAGCACCCGTCATCATAAGCCAGAATTATAATATTTAACAAATGTTAACCAATGTAGATATCTAAAGCTTTGGTTTGGAGGCGCTATACCTGGGCAGTTGACTCGTGGGGCAGAGTGTGTGGTTATCTTTTCACAGTAAAGTGAAGGGAAGTAAATATATTCCTCATTTCTAGTCACTAGATGTTTTAAAAAATAGTTAATTCAACGAATATTCCAGCTTTCTGGTACTGACACTTCTTATCTTTACCAACTGATCAACGTTATGCACATAATTGGACCTGATTTGGTTTTTTTAATGCCTGTTTGTGTCATTTTTCAATTCTTTATGATTTAAGGCTGGAACAATTATTCCTACAACAGTAGCTGCAGCTTTTTAATTGCTTTTTTCCACATGTTAGCTAAAACCCCTTCATCTTAGAAAAAAACTAAATCTTAATTTTATTATAGGGGTTTAAAGACATTTATTATGTAGATCTCTTTAAAAAAGCTGCTTAAATATTTAGCTCCTCTTTACTTTCTGATATTTTTTTTTTTTTCTACTGGGGAAAAAGTAATAGTCGTGTCTGTTCTTTTGTTCTATTAGTTGAGAGGTTGAAGTTGTCATTAAGGCAAAAACTAGAGCTACTTCTCTGACACAGTTTTTATCACATCTGCTAGGCCTGTGTCCCAGGAGGAGCTGTGTGGAGCAGTGAATTCAGCACAGGCCCATTATCTACTGTTTTTGCGTATGTTGTAAAAGGAGTGAGACCTCAGGGAGGCTTGGAGCCTCCTCCCGTGTAATGTCCAAATCAGATTTGAAGGACTGGTGGCAGGAAAGCTTTGGCCTTGGGGTGTGAATTCTAAGAAACAGAGTCACAATTAGGTTTAAAAAATTCAGGGATTTTGAGCCTTATCTTGAAATATGTTTTTAGTAATGCAAGTAGAAAAGTTGCCCATCTGTGCACATATTTTGTACGTTTAAAATATTTAAATGATAGCAGGCTTCAATATGCTTAGGAAATGTTATTTATCTCATGCTCTTCCTGTTACCAGGATTGTGTATCTCTGTGTTGGGCTTTTCATTTGGTTTTAAAACCCAGCATTTTCCTCAGAACAATTAGTTGGTACCTTCAGTGAAATGATGCTTCAGGCTGGGTACCGTTCCCCTTCTGACCCTCATACAAGAAGAAGGGACTTTAGTAGAAGAAAACCCCACCCCTAAATCAAGCTTTGTAATTGCTCAAAAAGAGCTAATGGATTTTTAGAACACAAAGCACGCATGGATGAACTGGTGCTATAAAGTTATATTGGAATACTAGTTGAATTTAAGAGGTAGGGATAAAACTAAAGATAATTTAAATTAATGCTATTAAGCAAATTATGTTTGTGATTTTTTTTTTTTTTGGGGTAGAATATTCTTTTAAAGAACTGATTAATATTAATTCTTGAAACATTTTGACCATTATAAGAATCAGGAACATTCAGTACTGGTGTAAGATGTAAAAAGATTATGACAGTCAATGTAAGAGGAAATCTGACATAAGTATTTGAAATGATTTTTTCAAAAGAATGTGTTGTATCAGGTTTTTGAAAACCCTTCAGAATCGCAGCCTGGATTGAAGTTTTAGGGGTTGAAGTTTATTGTTCTTTGCTTTCTCTGCTTCAGCATCTTGCAAAATCTCAGCTTTTTGTTGTGGCTGTGTGACACTGGCCTCTGTACGCAGGATCTTTTTAATTTGGGAATTGGATTTTATAAGCTGCTTGAATGGTAGTGCTCCTCCTGATTTTTAACTGCGTAATTCCATGGCATTTATTAATTAAGAATAATATGTAATAATTACTTTAGGAAAAAATGTAAGATAATATAAACTTACAGTAATAATAAATGCAAATTTAAGTTCAAACTTTCAAATCAAAAGATGTGCTGATCCCTCTTTGTTACTCAGAGCTGTGTTCGAGTGACTGGTTGAATGTTTTGTTACTGAGGTGCTTGTTATTGTGTGGAAAATGCACATGAATTTCTGACCAGCTCTGCAGAGGTCTCAGCATGCGTGGTGTTCTAGATGGTTCTGTGCTTTTTCTTTCACCACCCTTTGGGTTTCAGAGAGGGTTGTTGTCAGATTTAGGTTGCTTATTTGGAGGCACTGACAACTTTGTTTGTATTCTTAAACCTGTTGTTCCATTGCAGTGGATGATTTAATGAATTGTTGGCTTAAAATTATTCAAATAGATGAATTCAATATAAGAGCAGTTTACAATTTTGTGGCTTTCAGGTAGATTAATGTACAAGGCAAATATAATTGGATAATATTTTTCTTCAGTTAATGTCTTAGCATTCTTTATGCTCTATTAACATTTTGGTAATGTTTAAGTTTGATGTTGTTTCTAAACAGGTATAAAATCATCCCTAGTTGCTTGCTGGTTAGGTTGGGATACTGTCCCCTTTCTCACTTTCCTTGGTCCCCTAAGGCTGACTGGCACCATCTTCTTCTTCACCCTTGTTGCTCTCCTTTCTCTTCCTTCCTTCCTTCATCAGTCTGTTGATGTGTTCTTGAAATTTGGTCTGTATCTCTCCATGTGAAGAGGATTCCATGTTTCTTTCATGGATTCAGAAGGTATTTCAAGCTGGATAAGATGAAAACTATTTGTCTTTGCACCCTTTCTGTTTAGTGTTTCACTTGCAGCAACCTCACCTGTAGTTCGCCTCTGGTTTGAGGTCAAAGAAATAAAACAGCATATGTCTTTTTCATCACTGAGCTGTCTCTTCTGTCCATGGAAAACTCATCTTATTTGCAATGCTCCATTCTCTTGCAATATTTGAATTGTTGCTCTGTAAAATGTGTGTACTTCCTGAAGTAGGGTTGTGGGGGTCGTTTTGTGTGATTGGTTTGTTTGTTTTCCCCAGGAATCACAGCTAAAGGTCTTGTCTGTACTCTGGGAAGTCTTGTCAACTTTATCCTGGTTTCCCCCAGGTTTCCCCAATAGGCTTCCAAATACAGGTCCCCAACCTGTTGGTTTTTATGGTGTATCATTTCTGTTCTCTGACTCACATTAATATGTGTTTTGCCTTAATTATTCATAATTTTTCACAATTGTTTGTAGTTTTTCACAGTTTTCTGCCTCTATTTTAATTTCTTTCCCTCCAACTTCTTGTTCCACTTTGAATCTGTTCTATCGTGCGTCTCTCTAAGAGCAGATTCTTTGCAACAGTCTGCAGTTCTTGCATTAGACCATCAATTTGCATTTCATTTTATTGGTGTAGTTTTGTCTGATTGTAGCTGCAGCATGGGATATTTGTTACCAATGTTCATTTGAGCAAGACAAATAAAGTATTCCTGTATATTGAAGAGGCTCTGAAGTTGTTCTGTTGACTTAGAAATGGGAGCATACAGTGACATGTTTAAGAAGGAAAAAGCCTTGTAAAGTAGAGCTTGCATTTTCCATTTCCAAGTGAATATGCAAGATTTTTCAGCAGTGTTGAGCTTTCTTTACTATTTCATCTCAATCTGTAGGTAATTCAGGCTATAAGCCAAGTGTGCATTGTGTGTATTTAACAGCCTTGCTTTCCATACACTGCTGAAGTCTCTCTCTTGTGTGTGTGCGTAGGAAATCCTTTCAGAGACTGCCTCACCTTCATAAATCGCTGCGTGACACAAAAGGGCTGAACGCTGTATTCCTGCCTCATTTATTTGGCAAACTTTGCTACTGAAACCGAACTTAATCAATGAGCTCTGTGTTGTCTCCAATAAGTTATGTACTGGCTTTATTGGTTGGGAAGGATTTTAGAAAACCCATGTGGGGTTTATAATGTCAGCAGTGTTTTGATTATGAAAAGAGTTGGAACCTTGGGACGAGGAACCAGGTGGTGTATGTCCTGAAGCCACGGGTGACACGGCTGGGCTCAGTCCCTCGGGGAACACAGTTCATGCCCTGCACTTTAACTGTGGTGACTGGCTGCTATAGATGCACTTTTTGCTCATTAAAATGTTAAAAATCAAACTGCATGTAAAAAGATTTGTGAAAATATAAACTTGGGGATTGATCCGGAAAACTGGCACGTGAGACCCCAGAGGCACTGGTTTCAGCTACTGGGTAATTTACACTTCTCAGCTGTGTGTCCTGGATCGTTCGGGGGTTCTGTTCTTTTTAGGGGGTTTTGCTTTAGAGGCATTTTATGTGGGTTTTTCTTTAAGAAAATAGGCATAGGGGAATAGAATAACAAAGCGGTCTATTGGTACTTCCTGAGTTTCATGTCAGGTAAAAACATAAAAAGGATTATAAGATACCAACATGGAGTGATTCTGGGTTTGATTTTGTTACGGGTTTAGTTTGAAACCATGAAGAAATGGCCATAAGTAATACCCACCTAAAGAGTTCTGGTAGGAAGTTATGTAGGATTGCTCATCTTCCAGAGCAGTTTTTAAAGGAAAAAAAAAAGGCATTACATTTATAGTAATGAGTTTGCAACTTGAGCAGAAATTGAATACTTCTCCGGTGTTTGTGTATCTAACATGCAAACGATCAGCAGTTTTGTTAATTAAAAACTATTTCTAGATATTAGCTTTTTAATAGTAAAAATGCCAACAAAATTTTTCTGTGGTTAACCTGGACTAGTCTCAATTTTTTAGCTGTAAATCAAGGCAGATCAGTATCGGTACATAGTGAGTGGTAAATTATGTGCGTTACATTCTAAAAGCCACATAATAATATCACTGTAAAATCTTTCTTTGACATACAAAGCAGTATCTAATGGTAAAAATTCAATATATTGCTTCTTTAAGTGGAAAGCTCATTTTCTGTATTTAGGAAGCTCTAATATCAAGAAGGTGGTGCAAAGTAAGTTCTTAGTAATACCCTTACCCTACAATACCACAATGCTGGTGAAATGCTAAAGTGTTTTATTATGTGGAGGTTTTTACTTGAAGTTACAGTAAATATTTAAATCATCACAATCATGGAGAGAATATATTCTGCTGTTTTGAGGTGACTGCTGACTTGTTATCTTTTAACACTGTTTAGTTCAGAATTTATGTAGCAGCTACATGGCTTTGTTTCTGAAAACTAGATGCACAGTCATTATTTTGAGGACAATTTGTATTGATAAGGCAAATAAAAACATAGGCACTTTATCCTTCTGCAGTTAGTTTTGATTCTTTTAAAATGCCAGGGTTTGTGTGTGGGTTTTTTGTGTGTGGTTTGGTTTTTCTTTGTTTTAATGTTTTCCACGTAAGGATTTCAGTTGTGGGTAAAGGCCAACTGTGTAGTAGTTACAATTTGTCAGGAGGTTGTTTTTGTGCACAAGCAGTCAGAGTTGTTCAGCACACAGTCAATCTTGTGGAAGTCAGTGGGATTCTGCACAAGGGTGAACCCAATCACAGTAATAAACCCTTTACTATCAAGGCATTATTTTGTATCAAAATCCATATTTCTGCAGAGTTTACTTTGAAACCTCTGTAGCTGCTTGCCATGGTTCCTGCTGAAAGGGAAAGGAGGCTACTGCTTTGCTTTACATAGCATTCTTCAGTAGATCCTTTCTTGTTCTTTAAAAACAGGAGGTTGTTAAATAATCTATCAATAAACTGTCAAGAGTCAAAGTTTCCATATCTGCTTCTGCCTGAAACCTTAAGAACTTGCCACATTTTAGTTGTCAAGAAACCTCCAAAGAGGAGTCTGTGAGCAGTTGAGCCTGAAAACCATTGCGAAGAATGGGGTGTGCTTATTTGAATTATGTAGGAGGAACATGTTCTTGCAAGGGAGTCAATATGTTTTCTGCTTCATTGAATAGGTTATTAGATTGATGTAGTTTATTTGTTGAATGATGGCATTGGTTTTAGAAATAAATGAAGCGAGAAGCATCAATTTAGTTATTGGTGATAACTTATTATTACTGATCAGAGAAGTGTTGAATGTATTGGAGGGTTTGTCATGTAATCAGGGTTATCTTGTTTCAGCTGAAAGCAGAAATATAGGTTGCATTTCAAGTCCTGAAATATTTAAGTGTGAAGGAGAATGAGCAGTGAATTGGCTGGTAGCAAAGGTCTGCAATCTCTGTAGACCTTTATGGCGGGATGTGTATTGCAGGATTCAAATTTTGAATATCATGGAACAATGTGAATGGATTGGTTTTGTCTATGAACACAACTGTTTGGGGACTAACATGTTTCTGTATTTGTTTAAAGTTGTAAAGTTAAAAATGATTAATTTCACTGCTGAGCATGTTTTCAGTTTTCATATT
This sequence comes from Ara ararauna, assembly GCA_028858755.1. NCBI lineage: Eukaryota > Metazoa > Chordata > Aves > Psittaciformes > Psittacidae > Ara > Ara ararauna. The sequence goes on from CM054384.1 coordinate 22,751,655, forward strand.
CATGCTTTTTATTTGATGTCAGGCAGAGGCTGTACTTGAAAGTTTCTGTGGTGCTGCTTTGTAACTTTTAGAAAATGGTTTGTAGTTTAACCAATTTGTATTAATTTTAATACACATTATTTTAGTCAGTCTTTTAACACTCAAGATTTTCATTCTAGTAACAGTAGGCAACATTAAACATTCCTGCTATGAGACCTATTGGCTTTATCTTTTGTTATTTATCTTGCTGATGTTAGGAAGTATTCTCTAATCCCCCGGACCTCTGTTCCTAGGTAACAGTCAAAAGCTGTGCCAGCAGAAGTGGTCCTGCCAGGCCAAACCCATGTGGTTTGGTGTTATTCACTATGATCCATATGGTCAGGGTAGAGATTGTCCCCAGAGAGGTGTTAACACTCAACAACCCAACCTCCTCCTACTCTTTGGAGAATTGCTGGATGGCTCCTGCTGCCTGCCCATGTGTGAATCTTGATTAATTTTTCATTTTTAATGAAGTTTGATCATGTTTATTATTTCACATGATTGACTGCCTGGTACTCCTTCCATGTAATTGATAAAGCCCATATTTCTTCATCTGTCTCTTATTTCTTCAGGGTAAAGTTGTGAAATTGTGTGATGTGGTTAATATTAGATTTATTGGTCCCAACAGATGTATAAATTATCTCTTTTTCTCTCCACAGGAAGTTCTACAGACTTTGACCAAGTTTTGTTTCCCCTTCTATGCGGACAGGTAGTGTTAGCTTTTCAAACTTTACAAGAAAATAAGCTTGTCAATAAAACCACTGTAGAAAATAAAAACCATACCATTCTTAATGTTCTGTCTGCCTGGCTGTGACTTAAAGCACCCAAGTGCAAATTATAGTCTCGGAATCACTTTTTCCTGGGGTTTTTATGGGCACCATCAAAAAAAAAAAGAAGTTTTAAAAGTTTGAGCTGTTCAGTGCAGCAGTAAGAACATTTTGTTTTACTTCTGTGTAATGCTTGGTTGGGAAAATGCTTGGGTGGTAATTGTCAAATATGTGTGTTAATATCAGAGCTTTGTGTGTGTGTGTATTTTATTTCTTAATTGCCAAAATCTGGGCATAACTGTGAATTAAATGCTTTACATTTAAAAGCTCTTGACCTTGTTGGAATGTTAGTGCTTTACTTGGTGGCCACTTAATGTGGCTTCTAACTTTGGAGGGGAAAGTTGTAAAGTTACAGGGGATTTGACAGGAACTGGGAATGTTTCTTTCTTGTCATTTAGAAAACCCCAGAACGGTTTTAGTTTTTTTAGTTTTGCTTTTACTGTGAGTTATTTTTGATGGCTGAGTGAAAGAACAAGGGTTCAAATGTTGAAAAGATGCACCGCTGCTTGTATCATCCATGAGTATCGTTTCATTGGTCAGAATAACTTGCCTTGGGTCAGCTTACACACTGAACAGTTGTGATTGATGGAATTGACCTTAGCTGTGAGTAAACTGCTAAAAATCTTTCTCATTTCAGTGAAATCGGTGATATTTACCATAGAAATTGATTTTCTTTATAAATCAACATCTGCTTCTAATATCACTTCTTGTTTGAACCCTTATTTATATATTTATTTACATACTCCTTAGGCAGCTGCTATATCATAGTTGTCTATAAATGGAGGTGAAATCTTGCTGTGCTTCTCTGGAGATAGGAGTGTACATAATAAAACCACTGCTACACTTCGTAATCTGGGGCTTGGGGAAGCCAAAAGCTTGATGGATCATGCAGATCATTTGTTCTTTCAACCTGCTGGGTGGTTCCTGTGGATCAGAGTTGAGAGCCATGGGTGAGGCTCAGCTGGTGACACCGGTGCTGCTGCTGTACCTGCTTTGTATGTGAAAAGAGAATCTGGATATCCTGGGCTGTCAACATGAGCAACTTAACCAGCGCTCCTTGACTTGCATGACCTTTAAAAACTACAAAAAATTATAATTTGGAGTTACTTTTTGCTGATCATGTTTTTCTTTCCCTGTTCTCTCCCCTTAGGAAGTATTTACATATATTTTTCTAATGTCTGTGTTTCTACTAGAAGTACTCATGCTTACTGTGTGTAGGTTTATTGTACCTAGGGGCTTTGTTTGTTTTGTTGTTTTTTGGGTTTCCCCAGCAATATAACATTTTGAAAAATAAGAATGCTGAAAACCCATATGGGTGCAAATGAGAACATAATGAACACTGATTCCCATTTCTGGATTTGCTTATTTGTCTGAATATCACAGACTGTCTCTGAAAAGACTGTAAGCCAACAGTTTTGAACATAAAGGAGAGATTGTAACCCATAATTTAATAACTTAAAAATAAGGATCAACTTTCAGTACTCCAGAAGGTAGAGGATGTCCCAGGTTAAGAATATGGCAGCAGAAAGAGATGTGTGTGATACTTCTGTTTTTGATGTAAAAGTACACCCCTACACACAAGTGTGCGTGCATGCATAGCTGTGTGCATAGGTATAAATATAAAACCAAATAGTTGTTGTAGTCCTCTGTGATACAAATTTGACAAAGTTCAAAGCTAATCTGCCAGTTACAGCCAAGAAGGTAAATAGTCTTAGATCACTGAGTGCAAGTGAATTTAATGTGACTATGATAAAGAGAGAAGAATACAGTGCATCTGAAGTGCAAAATGTTCTTCATCTTTTAGCTACTTCCAAGTTCAGAATGGATTGAATACTGGTTCTTAGAGGATGTTCCTGGAACACAGCAAGTGGTAAATTTGCACTTGTTGGTCCCTATTTACTGTTAACCAACTACTGATTATTTATTTCTACATTTCTTGAATCACATTAAAATAAATTAATAAATAAAATAATAGCCAAATAGCTAATTTATATACTTACTTAAGGTAGGGAGCAGATAGCCCCATAATGAAATTAGTTGATGCTTTAATATTCCCCTCAGTTTTCTTAGTAAACACTTTTTCTATATTGGGATGAAAAGAAATTGCTTCTAGAAGCTGCACTTTCAGTTACATGTCAGAGGGGTCCTTGCAGTCGTGTCTTACAGAGTTGACTAGCACTCTCTAGTGGGACTTTATCCCTCTGTATGTGTCTGAAAAGCGGTGTGTTGGATCTGATCTCCAGTTACTGTAATTCTTAGTCCCCAGGGCTGTTTTTTTTCATATATATAGTTTTGTTCATTCTGAACAAAAAAGAGGAAGAAACATTGAAGTGGTTTCAGTAAAGGCCCTCCAAACACTTAGCAGCTGCTCCCAGGTAACTTGTGTGCCTTGTTGGCCACGGCAGTTTTAGTATTAGAATCTCTGCAATATTGAGAGGTTGTAAAATTATTATTCTTAATATAACAGTGGAGATACTGGCTCATTGCTCAAATAACTTAGGAACACAGAATAATACCTTCTGTTGGAATAATACGCTGTGTAAAATGTCTATTCAAGGTCTGTGGAAAGAGGATCAGTATGAATTATGATGAAGAGACCCTGATATGAGCAATCAGAGCTGTGTAGTCACTAAAGAATAGACTCTAACCTGAGTTTCCTTTCACCAACTCAGAACCCAAAGTAGCATCATCAGTCATAGAACTTGGGTTTTTAAGTCCTGCTAGAGTGTTGTCCCCAGTTTATGCCCTGTTTGTAAGTACTTGGGGAAATTTAATTTCTGTAACTACGTGCTGTGTTATGTGCAGTGTTGTGCCAGGCTTTCAGTGGGAACTTCTTGATGGGAGAAGTGTGCTCAGTGTTACTCCTGCCGACTTTTGCTCTTCTGACTTTGACGTGAAACAGTGGTATTTCTTTGACGTGCTGAGAAAGGACACAAATCTTCACCTCCGTATGTGTCTCTTCTAGGGCTGAAGGTTTTCTAAGGCAGGTAGCATAAACTGAAGATGTTCTATTGCCTCTGCTGGATCACTTCAAATGATCATCCAGCACCTAGATTTTTAGGACAGTGAAGATCATCTGTGTATCCTATCATTCTCTGTGTTGAAGGTTTTAGCAGTCATTGACACAGATTCTTAATTCTTTATATATTGATTCTTTTTATATGTCCAAAATCACCAGGGACTAGTTGCCACTTCCTTTAGTCAGTGAATCATGAGTTTTCTGTTCTTATGGTTGCAGGATCAAGACAGAGACTATTTTCAAACTGCAGGAGTGAAGAACTCCACCTGAGTCAAATTTTCCTATCAGGATTTATTGGTGTTAGTTAGATATAGCTAGCTCTCCCTTTCCCTCCAATACTAACTTCTGCCTGCCCATTTAGAGATGAGATTCAAGGTGTTTCCACCTTGTTAAGCTCTAAATAGACCTTCTTCCCATTTGAAAATAGAGCTATGAATAACAAGCATTGATATTAAAATCTTAGAAAAAGAACTTTTTATCTTGGGAAGTTTATCATTCCACGTGAAGAACTGACAACTGAAACTTGAGCAAGACCTGTCAGATGCATTCAGTTTCTGCAGATCACTTGAATGTAAGAATCTTTGGTTTTACTTTGGAGGAACTTCCAGGTTGTCACGGTTGTTCCATAAGCAAGCTTCTCCCTGCTGCAAATGAAGCATGGATTTTTTTTTCCCTGTTCCATAATTTTAATTGTCAGCTAGAATTTCTCACACACGCTCTGCTCTCAACCTTGTTAAAATTAAGCATATAATCCCCTTTTAAAACACCATACTAAAATCACCATAGTAACATTACATCCAAGCTTTACAGATAAAACACAACAGCAGTCAGGGATTTTTTGGTATCCCCTGGCAGCTCAGTGTGGTTTATGGAAATGGTTGCTCTGTTGGCATTCACATTTCAGCAGGATGATGGTACTTACCCTGTCTAGTCCTCAGACTTCTGAAATGCTTTTAAATATCTGTCTTTTTGTTCACCTGTGAATTTGGAGCACTTTTTCATCTTCATCACTGCATGTTTTTTCTTCCCTACTTGGAATCTACTGAAGGATTCTTCTCTCTGAACTGGACAGTGACATCTTTCTGATCTGTATTCAACTTTTATTACTGGAAGTCAGTGAACCCAAGATAAACTGGAAAAATAGCCGGAAATAAGTATTAATTTTGTATCATTATGAGGTCTGAAATTGGGTTAAAAGTCCTCTAATCATTACATTAGTCCCAGCTTCACCACTAAATGTCAGCATTCCTGTTAAACAGTAAAACTACATTTCTGCAAACTGGGAGGTGAATTGGGCTTGGCTTAGGTGGAGTCTGGCATCACTGTACTGAAGCATTTGATTAACTTTAGACAAATGGGGTCATATCTCAAGAATGTTTTTCATTTTGTTAATAAATAACATTCAGAAACTGCCCTGCTTTAAATGTAAAACATCTTAATTTGGACCTATTTCAAGCATCACCAGCAGCACAAGCATCAGTCATCAAGTGGTCAAATACGGATGTGAATTGCAGTACTTTTAAAGACATGAGTTTTTAAATGCTCAGGTTTTGGGCTGTTTGTTTGTTTGTGTGGTTTTGTTCTTGGCTTTTGTTTTTTTTTCTTTTGTTTTGTTTTCTGTCACTGTGTTGTTCCAATTCGGGCAAACTTTCCTACAGTGATGCTTTCCCCTGTGGTGTGAGTAGGAGCCAACATTTGGGAATGCTATTAGTTCACTTGTGCTGTTCTTGAAGAGCTGTTAAGATCTTACAGTTGAGGCAAATCACTCTAATTGTGAAAAAGCATGTAAAAATACTCCAAGATTATTTCTATAGTTGTGGCTGGCTCTAGCACAGTGTATTTGTGCTTCTGATTTAGCTTATCTTCCTTTGCACACTATTCTAGGCTTTAGCTGTTAGAGTAAAGGAGAGTCACCTGGCATGGTTCCAGCTGCTGAACATTTTGGAATCATGTATCTGGCATACATGCAAAATTGGTAGATGGATATTGACTTGTAGAAGCTTTATTTATCCAAGTGCTAGAGAAGCTTAGCATGTTGTTAAACATTGACTTTCTCTTGGAGTAAACCAATTTTCAAATGAAGAGTAATAAGGAAATATTTTGGGTTCTATGAGAGAACATGGGTTTGGTTTGCACAGTGTGTACTGCACTGACGGTGGTTGATAGTCATAACCATTTTCATTTAAAGAGAAACACATTCTAAGTATCCTCCCACACTTAAAATATGGAGAAGCCAACCAAGGCCCACTCCTCCCAACTTAGAATATTTAAGTTTCTGGAGGATGTATGCTCACAAAGTTAATTTCTCCACGAAACACTTCTGAAAGAGGAAATGTTAACAGGTTCAATGACATTGGCTGGATACTTTTGACACAGAGTTAGCTCAGCATTAATTTTGTTTTCCTTTTATTCTCTTTATTTTCAGCCATGCAGTTAACCAGGTTGGGCAGAACTTTACATTTGTGCTTACAGACATTGACAGCAAACAGAGGTTTGGATTCTGTCGCTTATCTTCTGGGGCCAAGAGCTGCTTCTGTATCTTAAGGTAGGTCTGTGGTTTGGCTTTTGGCTGACTCTAGGAAACAGTGTTTGACTTTGCTGAGTTACACTGCAATTATAACTTCCAGCTGTGCAAAATTGTTTTCCTATCTGGTCCTCAGAGTCACTGCTCTTCTGCAGAAGTGATGCAAAGTATCTTGCACTTCGAGTTCCTCTGTAGATAAGTGTATTTGTTTGTAGTCAGTGTTCTTGAGTTAACAATGTGGAAAAAAAAAGTCTCTGCAGTAATGTGATATGACATAGCATGGTGGCAGCTGTTATCTTTAGCTGTCACAACTGATCTTGTTAAGACATTTTGTGGACATTTGTATATGCAAGTTTTATTAACAAAGCATCTGTTGGTAACTGAGAGAATGACACTGATGCTCTCCACATCCTGGAAGTTTGTATGGGTGAGCTTTACTCTGTTCCTTTGAGGGCTTTGTGAAGTTTGTCATAATAAAGACTGTTAGTGGAAGTTGGGAACAATGCATTTCACATAAAATGGGCAAAGAGGCTCTATAAGAGTGGGTTTTGATGACCTCCCACAAACATGTTGAGTTACAGTCTAATTTTCTATTTTAATTTGCTGAAAGAAATGATGCAAATAAAATCAGATGTAAGATTACCAATATATTAGATCCAGTAAGAACTCTTTTAAGAATTCTGGATTGAAGATTTATACGTGGCCTCCAGCCTGTTTTGTTTTAAATGGTCTGCCTTGTGCTTTCTTCATATCAGTGAGAAATCGGAAGTTTTGGAGAAATAGCTCAGGTAAAGATAGCTCAGATTTGATCATATAAATAGACTGAACATTGCTCAATCAGCCACAAATGAGGACAGTTTCCTCTATGAGCAATTGAAGACATCTATCTTAGTCACTTCTGGTTTGCTTTTCACATGAGAAAATCCAGTGTAAGAACAAGAAGAACTTGCCTTTGTCCTGTGGGTACTGTGTTGCACGTGATGGAACAGGACCTTCTGTATACATGTTACTGAATATGACCCGTCTGGAGAATTTCAGGGCCAATGTGGTAAAATAGAAGAGCACCTATCAAGTATAAGGATGGGTTGCATACAGCAATGCCACAGAGTAGATTCTGGATTGATTAACAGGTTTGAAATGAATGTCTGTGCCGTTTGTGCTGGCATTAGGCTGGTGAAGATACCAGGTGTGTATTGCCATGTGCTGCAGCGTTATACTGATGGCAGTGATCTAACTAGGCCTTCATTGAAGAAGCTCAGTATTTGGAGAAATTATTGTGAAATCTACCAAAATTGCTACCTAACTGTGTGGGAGGCAGGTTTTTTCTGAGTATCTTCATTCTTTCTTTTCTCTAGTTGACATTTCAACTCCTATTAGTGATGGCAATCCAGCAATAGGAACTGTGTACTGAAGACAGGAAGGTATTTCCATAGTTCTTTTGGGGTGCTGTTGCACTTTCATATGGGAAGTGTCTGGTTATATAAAGTAACTTTTCCTGATTTATGACAAATTAAAGGGGAAACACTTTAATAAGAAATTCTGAATGAGGAGTAGTATAAGTCCATTCTTGATCTCTCCTGGATAAGAGTTCTTTGCTGTCAGCTCCCTTATGTTAAGTGAATGCCAGGAAGAAATGGAGGAGTTATGTTGTAGTTAAATGCCTTCTGCTTTAACTCATAACCAAAAAACAACAACAAAAAAGAGAGTTCCTTGCAGTTACAGCAGTGGATGAATTGGGACTCTTAGTTTCAGTCCTATCACTTCTTTCTCCTGTGAACTAATGAGAAAATCAAAGTTCATCACTAATGCACATGGAAGTAAGTTTTGGAGGACAATTAATAATGTAAATCAGCATTACACAGATTCACTTGCTCTTTTCCCAGGGCTACAGCATCTGTTGTTGATGTGAATCTTCTCAGTGTCCATTATGGATTAAAGGATGCTGCATGGTAAATGGTGAAAACATGTTGAAGAATGTCAGAATGAGACAAAAAAGCTAGTGGGGGTGAAAAAAATGTTTATTTGCTTTTCAGTGTTGTCATGTTGGATGACAGCAAGCTTTGAGATGATGATGATGATTTTTAGTATTAGAGATGATGGTCATGTGTTTATGAGTCAGAGATTTAATGGGTCTGGCCATGGTATAATGGTTTGGAAGAATTCATCACATTCATCATCACAGGTATCATTATTGAAGAAGAACAGGAAGAAAAGGAAATTCATTTCACTCATCCAGTGCTTTAAAAAAATTCTTCAGAGGTCAGGAAGCACAGTTTAAAGCTGAGGCACTATTTGGAAGGCCAGAAGTCAAGGTCTGCACTTGGGAGTTTTAAAGTGAGACTTTTTCATGTAGATACAAAGTACAGTAAGGCACTTCTTGGAGTTCAGTAGCAGTGATTTCATCCATGTTATCCAGGATGTGGCTCCTGTAGCCAGCAGAAAGGCAATTCCATTTGAAAGAGTAACTCCTTTGGCTGTTTTAACTAGTACTGTTTAGAAATCTACTTTCACGGTAGTTTTCATAGTTTTGTTCCCACTGTGGTTAGCATCTATGGAAGTCTTAGATTTTTTAAAACCTGCATCACTGAGGTGTTCCACAATATTCTGTTAATGTAGAGCCACTGAGTTTTGTCTCTGTTATTCTGTTTCCTTTTTTCTTTAATTGGTTTCTAGCTGATCATGGAACTACAGTGATCAGATGTGGTATCGTAGCCCCGAGTTGTAGAGTGCTCTGTGGCGCCAGTGACAACTTTCTGCATTTCAGACAGCAGAGGGCGGACAAAAGCACAGAACCAGGGTCACGGATGGTCTGGTGGGGTTTTGGAGGTTCTAAGCAATGAGGTGAATTAGAAAAAGCCCACTGGCTCATGAATCATACATCACAGTCTCCTGGGTGACTTGGTTTCTGGACTACCTCTTTCAATGCAATGTATTACAAAATGTAGAATCTGCTTTTGAAGTATTTTCTTTTCCAAGTGATGAATGTGTAGAAAGTTGAGAGCTAGTGGCCACATGGTCAAATTCTCAGTTCTGATTTGGTATTTAAATACCTTAAAAGGAATTTGCATGCCCAAATACTTTTTTTTTTTTTTTTTTTCCCCCTGAGTCTTCATTGAAGTATTTTGGCTGAAATGAAATAAATCCTATTGGACATGCGTTAAGAAATAGATTGTCGTTGTTGTTACTAGAGGTTTGCTTTAATCTAACTGGTAATGTTCTTTCATTAGGAGGAAAGAGTCTGGAAGATGGTAGAGGTTCAGAATTTGTTCTTGATGTGCTCTTTCCTCCTAATTACGGTTACTGAAAGATAATGACCTACCAGTGATTAAAAAAAGGAGAGTATAAATTTTTCTGCTTTCTGACACTCTTAAGGTACATAGATACATTCTGATTCTTAAGAATTTTGCATGCTGAGGCTCTTAATTTTAATTTCTTCATTTTTTGATGTCGGATCTCCTTCCTAACTTGCTCATTTTTTCACCTTTTCAGCAACTCTAGCTGTATTAAGGTGTCCAGAAGCTGGTTTGTTGGTTCTGTTATGGACCCTTGCTCAGTGGCTCAGCTCTATTTGCCTCCTTGGCTAAGTGCTGTTATCCAGAATTCTTTAAGCTTTGATGGATTTCAACATTTTTTGATGAAAAGTAATGCATGAACCAGTTTGTATTGGTATGACGAAGTGTACTGAAGGGAGTAAGGTGTTCTATTTTACAATCTGGGTTCTCAAAGTTTGGGTGGACAAACACGTACGTGGTCTGCTCATAATGGGAGATAGTTAAAACCTCATAGCTGAAATTACAGTGAGAATGATGCTTCTACTTGTGCTGCTTCTAATGGTTGAAGGAGGGTGAGGAACGTGACGATAGGGTATATACAGCTATGAGGAGACTGCTGAACATGTGAAATTCTAAATTCCATAGAGAAATTGGAACGTGAAATTCCTTTATATCAAGTTCTTGTATGAAGACATTATTTAAAAGTGCATATCAATTTTCTTTGTAGCTGGGTTTTTGTCCTGACATTTCTATGTTGTAGAATCTCAGACTCCTGACGACTTCGTCTTTCTGTGCAGTCAGTCCTGCTTTAGGAATGTAGAAAATGTTGTTAACTCGGTCTGAATACTTTTTTGATACCCTTAGTGCCGAATGTTTATGTAACAGAAGGAACAAGTTGAATTTTTAGAAATATTTTTATCTTTTGTCTTCTGAAATATTTCCAGAATTCAGGGGAAGGACCCAGTCACTGCTGCTTGAAAAATTCTTCAGGTTCTAAACAGGATCAGTCATTTCTTTAAATGCCTGTTTATTTTATACTCTGACTATTTGAACTTTAGAATAAGTTACATGTTTATGAAACACACTGCTTTGAAATGAAAATACTGGCGATGGTGACTGTATGGTAACCTGTTTAAATGTTTGAACAGGTTTAAATGTGTTAAGTCAGTGTAATGATTTCAGATTATATAAGAAAATAAAGTGGTGACCTGAGTGTTCATACAGATAAAAAGAAATCACAGGCCTGGTCACCAAGTGGACCCTAGTATTAAGCATGTGCTTATTATTAAACATGAGTCATATTCTTATGGCAACATATATTTGAGTTTAAAAAATATAGTAAACCTTTTATCTGAGAAATAGTAGACCCCCAATGCCCCAGCACTTCTACAGCAACCCTAATAAAACTGCTTTTAACATTTTGGAAGAAATTTACCAGGTTGCATAAAACACTACAGTCTTAATCTAGCCTGAATTACTGCTATATGCCAGAGTATTAAAATCCATAAATGCTTTTATAGATGATTCTTCACTAATTGTATTTAAGTATATTTTCCAGGATGTCTCTAAGCTTCTGAAATGCGATGATTCACTATTTATTAAATTACAAGGTTACACAGAATGTCTGTTCCAGCTCTCTGTTTCAGCAGAAGTCAGACTCAAAAAAGCCATGGCCATCAGCAGCTGGTGTACTTGCCCATCTGGGCAGATGAATATGTCACCTTTTAACTGCAGTTTCTCCACAAATGTGATTTTGGTCAATTTAATGCTGTATTTGGTTTACAAAATTCCCTTTTTCCCGGTACTGTACAAACAGCTTTGGGAGATGTTAGGTGAATGTTTCCACAATTGTTTAGCCCTCAGAGGCTGCCTGTGTGCTGGTTTTCCCCTTCCTATCAAAAAGGGCAGTAGTAAATAGTAGAAGCTTTGAGAATGTGTCCTTTGGTGCCTACCTGGGGTGATGGTAGTTCCTGCTCGGACAGCCCTGGAGCAGCTTGTGGCACTGGCCTGACTGTATTGCCTGGAATCCCTGGGATTTGAGCAGACTTGCATGAAATAATCGGACCTAGTGGACCAGGACTCTCATCCTGTAACCCTGTGATAGGTATCTCACATTTGTTTTTATTAATAATGATCAGAATTTCTTTTTTATCCATTAAGCTGTGTCCCATAGCACCTATTTCTGCTTGAATGAGCAGTAATGATAGAAATCAAAGAGCTTTGTCTTGCTTCAAATTTTGTTAAAGTAAAAAAGAAACAAGAAAAAAACCCTCAAACCCAACTTTGCATGGTTTGGTTTTGCTTTGGTTCGCAAACTTCCTGGGCAGAGTTATGGGTTTAGAGAAGGTGCTCTAACCATGTGCAACTCTGATTTCAATTTTACTTAATTTGAAGTTTTCACTGGGTATTCAGCTTTTGTACCCAAAATGAAAATCATTCTTCTGAAGTGAAATGCAGAAACATTTGTGTGGAAATCCCTGTTGGCCAAAATAGCTGAGCTCTGCACCACTCTTTTTCTAAGATAAAAAGAAATGAATCTATAATAGTTTGTGACAGATGGCAGAAAATGTAACTAACTGAATGTGATTCTGTATGGAGTTATTTGAGGTTTTTGGTGTGATTTGTTGTGAGTTCCTCTCCTCCCCCCTTCCCTTCCCTTTGATTGCAGTCTTTGTCCATTTATTCTTAGGACAGAATAAGATTTCTGAGCAGGGGCCTCTCTTGTGGTGCAAAGTGAGAATTGTTTTTAATTGAGCAGAAACATGTGGAAGGATCAGGAATATCTCAAGGGATTACAGAAAAATTCCAAATTTGTACTACTTACAGCTTGTGTTTAGAGCAGGGTCTGCTGGGAATAAATGTTAGTTAGTGTGACCTGTGACCTTAAAAACTGTTGACATGGATTTCAGCCAGAAACTAGCCACAGAACTCCTTTGTTAAGCTCATTCATAGCTCCTTGAAAACTCTAGTCAGTGAAAGTTGCCAGCTCAAATCTAAGGAAAGCAGAGCCCTTTTTTTTCCTCTTCCCCCCCACCCCCCCTTTTTTTTTCCCATGCTTTGGAAACAGTGGCCGCCCCTTAACCAGCAAGACTTCTTTAATGGGACTGCATCGCCTAAACTTGATTGGAATTGACAGCTTCCTGGCTCAGGCTTGCCAACTGGCAGGGCATTGATGCATAGGGGACAAACAGCTTGAAGGGCCTGTGTACACTGTTTGTGGATGTGCCTCCGCAGTGCAGCACACTTCTGTTGTGATACCTTCTAACGTAAAGGAAAAAGTCCCAAACCCTGAACACTGCCTTTAGCTCCACAAAGCTTCCAGTTATTTGGGGGAGAAAATCAAATCGGGTATTTATTGATATTGGATTCCAACCACTTTTCCAGTTGACTTTGCTTGTAGCAGAGAGAATTTTGTTCATGCTAACGCGTCAAATTGGAGTAATTCAGCTGGGCAGAAGTTGAGCCTATGGAAATTTCATAATAATCTATGGAAATTATTAAATACTTTTATTGGAAAGACTGTTAAGATTTTCTTGTTGTTTTTCTAAAATGTTCCATAGCTGCTGTTTGTGAGGAGTGTTTTGCAGATGAATAAGGAAGGACATCCCATTCTCACTTTATCTGGATGAAAGTTTGGGACATAAAAACCACAGATTTATAATGCATGCTTTGAACTAGTGTTAATAGGAATTTTCTTCTGTGGACTGTACAGACTTTCACATTAACGACAAATAATTTAACATGTGTAGTAACAGTCTGATACAGGGGAAGGCTGAGCCTTAGAATTCTTCTGTTAACTCGGAATTCTTAAAGTTCTTACCTGATTTACAGTTTCTTCATGCTTTGTGTTTTTCCTTTGCATACATAAAAGTAAATTTATAGGAAGACTATTTTGTGCTTGGTAAGAAAGTAGTTAAGAGTACTCTTTATTTACTGCACTGTCAAAACCAGGGCCTCTATCTGACTGCCCGCTGCTTTGAGGAAGATGTAACTCAACTGTTGTTCAGGCTTTTACTGTTTTCCCACTTGTGGGTTGTATAGGAGTGGTTGCTTTTTGCCTGGTTGCCATTCACAGGTGTTCATTTAGAGAAGAGCAGCTACAGGGTTTGGGTGTTTTGTTTGTGTTGTGTCCCTCTGCCCCATCGCCAGTCTTACCATTGATACAGGTAGGCAGCTCAAACAACTGGAGGACGGAGAAGGGAATTAGAACAGAGGACAAAGAGGAGTGCTAAGCTCTGCACCCCGTTTGCAGTTCCACAGATGCCCTGAGTGTTGCAGGTGCTCAGCTGTCACCTGAAGTACTTTATTGTGGCCTGCGTGAGATTATTGCTTTTTTGTCCATTTATGTAATTTTATTTTCTACTTACTGTTTAAAGGAAGTTTACATATTACCTACTTTTTTGAAGGGAGAGGAAGAGAACTGATAATGCAACTAGGCTTGTCTGCGACAGAGGAGGGATTTCTTTTGCTAATTTCAAGTTGTAATTACAAGTCTAGGCTGCAAACAGTGCCTGTGCATAACCCCAGGGCAGAGATAGCCTTAAAAAACAGCTTCCCCTTCTTCCCCCAGTCTCTGTGCCTCTCTATCTTTAACTTGATTTTTTTTCCCTTCCCCTTTTTGCTTCAGTGTGCACAGAGAAAAATATTGTTCTCTAATTAAATAAGAAAAAACTCCAGGCTTTATAAGGATTTGCTATAGTTGTGTGTTGAATAAAATGGAAATGAGCAAAATCAATATTTTGCTTCCATGGCTATCTATATGGTCCTTTCAAGCCTTGCAAAAGATGTTTGGTAATGGCTGGAAATGATATGGAATACTTTTTGGGCAGTCTGTTTGGTCCTTGTGGTGTATCGACCTGGAATCCCTGTACTACTTAAAACGCTTCGGAGATGAAAGGAAATAGCAAACTGGTTCTGTTAGACATTGGCAAAGGCCACGAAAAATGCATGCATAAATCATGAGAAATTGGATCTCTCTGATTCAACAGTACAACAAAATTGTACCTGATAAAAATGTTGTTATTGAGCCTCTGCCTTCTTCATAGATTTTTTTGGTATTGGTTTTCTAGTGGTGGATTCCACACATGCATTAAATATAAGTAGGAGTTGAAGTTGCAGGCATTTCTCTGTTCCTTTGCATGGGCCTTATAGAGAACAGAAGAGAGGGCAGGCCGGACTCGTGGCTGGAGTCTGACCTTCTTTCACAGAACTTCTGGTTTCTTACAAGCTTCAACTGAAGCAAAACAGTTCAACTTCCTCTTCTGTGTATGACAGGAAATTGAGCTGAAGTGGCTTAGAAAATGTGAGAGCGCCATGAGTGTAGTACTGGGGGTTGGAAGGGTCTCCTGTTGTTGCAGGCATTTTGCTTTAACTTGACATGTTTATAAAACAGTTTACGTCTTAAAAGTTTAGGGGTTTTACCCCTGCTGATTTGCTTAAACAGACACTGGCCTTTATTTTCAGTTACTTGTCAAAATTTATACGGAAAAGTGATGAACCTAGTGAAAAGAGAGCTTGACATCAATTAAATTTAGCTATCTGCTCTGTGTTTCTTCTTTCTGATACACTCTTTCCAGTGTAGTTTTCCCAAACTTCCTGTGGTTTTTCTTTATTGTCCTTACAAGTTTTACAAGATAGAGATGAGCTATTTAAAAACACTGTTCCAGGAAAAGAGGAATACAATTTTGTATTACATCTGCTCATTTGCTGCCTTCCATTTGCATCTTTGCTGTTAAACTTTTTCTAGACTCCAGAAACTTACCTCAGGTAGTGTGTAAGGCTGGCTTAGCAGCCTACCTTGCTCAAGTATCTTGAAGTATCGAGCTATATTAGCTTCCCGAAGCTATATTCTCTGCAATACTCAATAAAATACACTTACCAAAAAGTCTTTAAAAATGAGAGTAGGTGATAATGCATTTTTTTCTGTCCTATCATTAGAAAGTTTCTGTTGAAGTTTATCCCTGGTTTTTCTTGGCTCTCTTATTGATCATGAATGAGCACAATCATTATTGATCATGTCAATATGTAGTGTGTATCTGTTCCTTAGAATGTGCACTCATCTGTGTGTACATGTGCAAAAAAGAAGAGGGTTTTTGTGTATTTTCATGTATGAATGTCTGCTTAAAGAGCAGTGTCACAAACCAAGTCATACTCCAGTTGATACTATATGAGGCTTGAATTTTCTGTCCTAGTAATATGTGAAAAGCGTGTGCAATATTTCCTCTGAATTGTTTTTTCTGTGAAACCGTATGCAAGAACATCATAGTTGCTGTGATAGAAATGGATTTTGATGATTTGAGTTTCAAGACCAACATTGCAAGGAGTCAATTCCACAGAACTCATAAATAATGAATTCTTATTTTCAACTAGATGTAGTTAATAAATAACAAGTCAATAGGGAAAATGTTAAATGACCTGGAGTGAAAAGCTTTGGAGTTTTCATTGTGGTGTCAGTAGGTCAGCGAAAGGCTTTGCTAGCTTACCTTTAGGTTTTAAAGCATGGTTGAATTGGTTTAAATATTTTTGTTGAAATTTAAGTAAGGTAGAACCTTGCTAATCTACGCCCCTTAGAATCACAGGTGCCGAAATGACAAGCTGCATGGATGGCTCAGCAGAAATGCCTGGAGTTAAGGCTTCATTCCTCTGGAATTCCTTGTTACCAAATACACTCAGTAGGTTTACTATGTTAAATTCTATTTGTGGTACTCATCATTGTAGCAAAGTCAATGTCAGGAAAAAGGTACTTTGTTTCTTTCTCTTGTCTTTTTTACCCTTCTTGTTTCACCTTTATGTAAGTTTCCAAAATGCTACTGATTCTACTGGGTCTTCTAGTTGCAAATTACCTGATGTCAAGGTGACTGTGCGTTGAAACTCAAATACTAAATGCAATAGGATGAAGATTTAGAAAAGGCAGAAAACATTACCAGTTCCGAACTCTGGGTTTTTCTGTAATAACAAATGCCCTGAAAGAGAGAAATGTCTTTCAGGGTAATGGCAGGACACTGGCTACCTGCTTTAAAATGAATTAAAATTCTGGGCTTTCATTGTGCCTTGTCATGCACACCTTCATTCTTGTTTTGTGTTCACTGGTGACACATGCCATGTGGTTGGAGTAGGGGATGCGAAGTCAGATGTTATGTGACCAGCTGCTGCTGCTTTTTGAAAGAGAAGTTCCCCTTTGTTTCTATCAGTTTTTCCTTCATTGTCCACTAGAATGAGAAATTATTTATGTCCTTGTATGAGACCTGAGGTTTTATCTTGATTGCAAAAAGAAAAATAAAGGTAATATGCTTAGGGCAGCCCCTTGAGCTGTACCTGCCCTAGTCCAGCTGGGGCAGGACGGGTGCCTGGAGTAATGTGTCGAATGTGTAAGAAGTTGGTTCATAGTAAGAAAATAGGTTTTTTCACACTGAACTTCCCAGGTAAACTGGATCTGCTGATGGATAACTGTGTATGTGAGCTGTACCAAGAAAAAAAAGGTATCTTCTCAGAAACATTTATATTAGAAACAGTAAAAGTCAAATTTTCAATAACCAAATTTGCATCCCTTCTTACTTGCAATTAAGAGGTTGCAATGACTATCAATATGAGTACTTGATTTGGCTACTGTTCAACCATTTTTAATTGTTCCTAGGCGGTGCTTGACATTGGAGAAAAGATGTTTTCGTTTTGGTTTTCACTATATGTGTGCATATATATACACCTTATTAACTGAAAGTTTAAGTGTTGTCCTTTAACACTGGTGTTTATTTCTGTACATGTTGATTTTGGTATCAAGCCTGAGCTGTGTACTTGCATTAATTTTATAGTGGGATAAAGTTATACCACTTTTGAAGTTAGTGGCAGCCAGAAAGTACTGGGAGTTGTTTACAAAAGAGTCCCATCGATTCCTCTTTTCTGTGGAAGCATTCAAGCAGGAAGACCTGCACAGTCTGTTTGGCACAGTAGCTGCTCTCAGCTGGCCTTGTGCCCTCCTGCTGTTAGTCAGGGCAAAGGATGTGCCAGATCCCGGGTTGTAACGGAGCAGAGCCTGCCTGCAAATCTGTTTGTAGTTAGCCTGGGGCCTTTTGGCAGCAGACTACAGCCGATTGATTTAGTTGCAATCCTTTTTCCTTAATATTTTCCATCTGGCCAACAACGACCTATAAAGACAGACACGAAACAGAGTTTGAATTATGAGGAGCATAATAGTAAAATGCTTCCAAATCTCACTCTAGAACCTGCACCAGTAGATCCCTGCCCCTGTGTAGCCTGGGGGGGGGGGGGGTTTGTTCTAAAACACTATTGCAGCAGAGGTGGTGAAAAAAACATTGTAATTCTGAAGTTCATAATGATGTAATAGGGAAATGTACATTTCAGTTAAACTCTGGATGTGTTTCCCTTCTTGCTCTTTCTTGCTTTCTATTGATCCTGAGTGGGAAGTGAAGCACTCTCAGTGTAAGCTTCCTAAATTGTACCATGGTGGGGCAGCCAGGCAAACAGGGAGCAGAGCAGAGATAGAGAGGATAGGGACAGGAATATGGGTGTGTGTTACAGCTGAACTCAGGACAGTATGGAAACACTTTAAGGCACATAGCACCAGGTTTGGGGAACATCCATTCTCATGGATGTGAATAAGGAGGTGATGTGTCCCAAGCTCTCAATTCTGCAGGCATGGGTTAATGCTTTCCAGAATGAGCCATGATATGGGCTGTTGGTCGACTCTCCCAGTTCTTCCCAATTGTCAGAGCAGAATTCTTGCCATGTAGGCGATTGCTCGAAGTTAAAGATGTTATTAGTTTGTCTCACCTGTGGAGTCCAAAGCACAAGTAGTCTGTGCTGTATATTGAAACACTTGGCAGTTTGTTTCATCTGGTAAGGTGATGTTGCAAGTATTCAAAGTCTCAGATCTTTAGAGCCTAGAACTCTCAATAGCTCTCTTGAGGGGAAGGGGTGCTGTGTTCTGTATTTTTGTTTCTTCTGTCAATAGAAATTTTCACTTGCTGACTGAAAACAGTGACGAGATGTGCAGGGGCAAGGCAAGGAAACTTCTGCTCGCCTTGACTGAGTTTACCACAGATTTCAGTTGCTCCATACATTTCCTGAAGCTGTTGACCGTATAAACTAATGCAGGGCTCTTAACCGCGAGTCACTTCTCCGCTGACAGTCCTTTGTTCTCGTTTCATCTCAGGCTGCTGCCTGCTGCTTTTCATCATAGTGGCGGTGAAATTGGGGATCCCAGTTCAGGCAGATTGTGTTCATGGAAGTGCAGTCAGAGGCACAAGTGTGTTGGCATCAGGGCACTGCTGTCAAATAGAACATTCCTGCGAGAAACAGTAATAATAACAGTAATAAAATAATAATAATGTATAGTAGGTTCTGTAACTTATAAATAACTTATAAATAAGAAGTTATTAGTAGTATTATTAAACTGCCCTTCACTTTTTAATAGCATGAGGAATATGTGTAGAAGGGAGAAATGAATCCTTAGGGTCATTTTGGGGAATAGCTAAAGGTAAGGGTGGATGGGTAAAAGATGCATCGTTGATATGTGGTTGAAGAAGAAAGACCAGTTAGGATTTTCACTGTTATAATATTCCGTGCATGATTTTTGGTCTTCCCCCACACCTATACCTCAAGGTAATTCTTGCCAAAATAAATAGCTTTTAAACAAAATAAGTCTTCTTGTGTAAGACCAGAGATTAGATTTCAGATGGAAATTGGATTTCAGATGGAACAGTTACTGTCATGTAACAGTCCTGGATTGGAACTGTCAATTGATTTAACTGAACAAACCCCAGGTAATTTTTATAGATGTGATAGGTGCCATTCATTCTGAATATTCCCTCTTGGAGCAAAAATTAGGATAATGGTGTAGTGAAAGTAACATTTCTGTGTGCTGTCCTGCTGTTTTGGTTTATCTGTTCTGGTGCGCCTCTGAGAAACGAAGGGTTCTGACCTCAGATTTATTGACTTTAACATCATTGGAGTTGTGAAAATGTGAAACAAGAACAGTATTTGCTTTCAGAATATGAGTAAATCCACAATATAAAGTTCATTAGGACTTAAATCTACTTGATCTTAACACAGGATCCCTTAAATACCCCCTCTTCCCCCTTCTCTTCCCTCTACATTACCACTCCAGGGCAATGTGAATTTAACTGCCTTTTAGTGAATTTAAAGAATAGTGAAGATGTGTCAGAGGAAGTTCACTGCAGATTTTGCCTAAGCTTTAATCTTGACTGCAAGTCAAAACACTTTTGTAGCATATCAGTGAGAAGGATCACAACAAAAAATGTCAAGTGCTAGTAACACTAATGTATTGCTTCTGGTGGAATTGGATAAAGCTGAGAACACTGCATTCTAGTCCTCTAGTTCCCTGGTCTTGCCTACTGACCAGAAACCAATTTTACTTAATTAATTAGGGCTTCATGTCACACCTTCTTTCGTTGCTGAACAACTGTAACAGAAGTAATTAAATCATGTCACTTTTTATTACCTTTGGCCCTGGCTGACTGGCTTGGAAACTTCCATTTTAGGGCTAATACAGACTGAATGAGTGCATCACCTTGGGGAAAACTTATTTCCCTGGCATCAAAAAAGTAGGGAGGAAGTAGTTAAAGTGCAAGATGGATAGATCTTCTCTTCCACAAATGGACCGCTTTTGGGTTGCTGTCTGAAGGCTTACAAAGCATGTCTCTCCGGAATGAGACCGTCTTGTACTTGCTGACAGATGTGTACAACATTCTCCCAACAAGATTACATGGCAACTTCCTCCTTCAGAAATCAAGATGTGGCAGGAGCCCTCAGGTTGTGCAGTGGTAATTGGAGAAGCAGGGACTGTTCTGAGAGGTAAAACTGCTGAGAAAAGCTGCAGGAGTTGACTTCTGCATATTGTTTCAATAGAAAATGTGATTCAGCCTCACTGTTATAATAGGAGAAAGGCTTTATATGGCTTCATTGAGGTGGTGTTGTCTGGACTGTGCATGGATCTGAAATAGAAATCTTAATCTGTAACCTCAGCTGTTAATGAATGTGCTTGATAAGAGACAGATCTTCCTCCAGACTATACAATACAAATATTATTTACCTTAGAGGAACTTCCCTCAGTGTGTTTTAGAATTAATTGGTGCATCAGCTTGAGCATTCAGAGACTGTGGGCAATCTCCTGTTTTCATCATTTGCTTAAACTGATTGTTAGCCAAGAAGTCTCATAAATAAAAACTGTGCCCTCTCACCAGTTAAAGGGCCAGAGGGTCTTTTCTGTTCATTTGTGTGTCATGTTTTCAGGAAGTCTGTTGATTGGGCTCATCAGCTGTGTTTCTGCAGGTATAGAGTCAAGTTCTAGCATACATTCATATGCTGCTTCTTACATCTAAATGGTTGTTGTGAAGCCTAAAACACTGTACGTTGTAGTCATAGACAACCTGCAATCAAATATCGACTCTCTGACATGAGCCTTAAATAGTCTTCAGTTCAAGGGCTGTGTTCACGTCTTGTATTTCAAATGCTCATTTGCTGTAAGTAAAGTGATTCTTATGTGACTAACCTGGTTTTTTGCATTCCCAAATTATGAAGTTCAAGTGCTGCCATAGCACTGAAATAATCATGAATCTCTTGCTTGCCTGTTTCAGCTGTGGTAGGATTTGAGTTTAACTTTTATGACTTGCTACCAACTGACTTAGGGACCAGACTTTATTTATTATTAGTAGGCATGTCTACTGCCTTTGAATATGTGAGGACTTCACAGTAATGAAGTTCCCACCCTTTGCAAGGGAACTAAGAAAGATCTTGCTGCAGTTAAGTTTGATTCTTGCCAATAGGAAACAAAAGCAGTTTGGAGAATATTCTGGAAGTGGGGAACATATAATTGGTTTCTTCTCTTTCTCTTTGTTACTGAAATATGCTCGTTCTCAACCCCAATTTTCTCTCTATTTAATTTACTAAAATACAGATAATCAACATGGTATCCTAGAATGTTGTCTTATGAACACACGGGGATATGAAGCTGCGTTATCCAGCTTTGCTTCTTTGGTGTTGGAATGAAATAATGCTATCTGGGGGGAGAAAAAAGGGCCCCTATGAAACCGCCTGGGCTTACCAGTTTTTCTTAGTCTTCCCTGTATAGTCAGAAATGGGATATTTCCTGTGTGATCCTGAACTTTTATTTATTGATATGATTCTCCATGATTTTTCTCTGTCAGCTCAAGGTGCTGATCTATGGGAATGGGATATTTACCACATGGCACACTTTTAGTAAGTAGATATTCCTTTCTGTGGCTCAGGGCAATTAATTCTCTCTCTCATGTGACAGTGTGATTAGGCAGTGAAGACCGTGGCCTTCCTCTATGGTTTAGCTAATTGATACTTTCCTTCCTTAAATATTGTTCTGACAGTTCTTGTTATTCTTCTCTAAATGTATCTTCCTGTCCTAGTGAGATGTTCTTTCCCATGGATGGGCATTGATGCTGCACAAGGCAGATAGTTCTAGAAGTCTAATGCGTTGGCCTGTTGGGAGTCACCCTCTGAACCTGCTACAGTAATGGTGTGCGTGGCTTTTGAGCTGTGTTTATTACACTCAGAATTTCTTAACTCAAGAGTTTTTGGCACTCAGACCCTTTTCTGTTTTTTCTTCTTAGGCTTAACCATAGGTTAATGGCTGATTCAAACTGTTTGGGTGGAAAAAACACTCCTGGTTCAAGAACAAAAGGCCCTGTGAGAGACAGAGATTATAGAAAGCAGAAGTGGTGCTCAGCTTCAACTTTTAAACGTGTTGAAGTTCTTTAGTAGCTGCGCAGAAGTCCCTGCCAGCTTTTCAGTGTGGCTCTTGAACACAGAGGTGCATAAAATTTATCTTCTCTTCAGGAATTTATTGGCATTACAGATGGTGATACAAAATCTGTGGAAGCCCTGAGGTTTCCAGACCCACTGCAGCATGTTTTGCTGATAGGAAGCATGTTTGATTTAGAATAAAAAGTTCATAATTCTTCCGAAATTTCAGTTGAAACTCAGTACTTACTAGAGGGCAGAGCTGAACAAGCACGTGGGATTGGAGCCTGTAATGAAAAGGAGCTGTTTCTCTGGTCAAGGAAAAAGGGTTAATTTGCATTGGGATGAAAAGGCTGTTCAGGATCTACTATTTCAACCTGTGATAGACTTAGCAGTAGTCTTTGATCCCCAAATGAAATGTGATGGATTTCAACTGATGCCAGATGTCTCAAACCTAGTGGGATCTCGGATTGTCTGCCACATCTAGAATTCTCTCTTCCAGCACTTTCATGTGTGCTTTTAGCCGTGGGTTGAGAAGAGCGATTCCTTGACAAGCTAAGCCTTTGGAATCCTTTCTCTGTATTGTCACTTCAGGGGTGATCTTTAGGCTCTCATGCTGTCTAATGCATCCTACTGTTTTAAAATCAAGCCTCATATGCCAGACTCCTCTAACTGCTTCATAACAGAGTTTTTTAAAGTCCAGGAAATTTAGTGCCAGAATAATCTGTCACTTTTCTCAGTTTAAGACGGTTCTCTGCCCTCTTCTTATTTGTTAATCAGAGCATTTTACCCTGGCCAAGTAAAAGCATTGTTCAGTGTATCCCTATTGACATTAAGTGGAACATAATCATGGTCTTTTTAACTGCAATACTATCTCGTTGCATTTCATAAGCCTTACTATAAATTGTCAAGCACTTCAGTATATCCGTCTTCTCACCAAGGCTGCTTTATGGGCTATATTTTGCTTGTGGTTTTGATAAGAGTATAAAGACATGATCGTCAGTGTTTGCTTTATAAATGCAAACAAACTTTTTCTTTATGTACCTTTATTTCATATCTCTTCTTCAGTCCTTTGCTCTTGAACATGCTTGAAAAGTTTCCTGCTTGCTCCTAAACTAAAAAGCCCCAAAGATTTACAAACTTCCCTTTGGAAAAGGAACAAGAGACGTTATGATTGTGTTTGAGAGTTTATGGAGCTTCCCATTTGGTTTTACATCTACTAAACACCATTGGTTTTATTATTATTATTATTATTATTATTCAAGATAATGCACTTGATCTCCTAGAGTTAATCATCCTGGCATGCTGAATTCGAGGTACACCTGGTCAGACCTGCTTATATTAGCTGGCTACAGTAAGAACTGTGGCTTTCTACTCCATAAAAGCCTTGCGTAGTAGGGCTTGCGCTGCTGTAAAGCTGATCAAATTGCGCAGTTCTTTTCTTCTGTCATCAGCCTGTGCCCCAGGCTTTAGAGATGTATGTACTCTCCAAAATCTACTCACACTTTTGCATTTTGTTTCAGCAGACCCTGGGTTCTTTCCTTAAATGAATTCCTTTCTCTTTTCTCCGTGTGGACTGACTGGAGAAATATCACTTGGCAAGTTTTCCCAATGGTGTGAATAACTTGTGTGTTAGAAGTTAAAAATCTTTGATTTTTAAAGGGGAATGATCTACCAGAGGGAAAACAGAAACTCCCCAACAACAGGCCAAACCTTAAAGCTACTTCTGAAATAGACTAAGCACAAAGTATTCTACCATAAAATTCAGTAAACTTGCTAAAATTTTGCAGTGATCAGTAA
Source organism: Ara ararauna (assembly GCA_028858755.1). Taxonomy (NCBI): domain Eukaryota; kingdom Metazoa; phylum Chordata; class Aves; order Psittaciformes; family Psittacidae; genus Ara; species Ara ararauna. Next base: position 22,775,862 of record CM054384.1, read on the forward strand.
TTCACAAGAAAAAAGCCTGACTACTGAAGATACTTAATTTTGTATGTTCTAAAACGTGTCTGTATTTATGTGCCTGTGAATGTGCATTGTCTTTGTACAGAATATAGGACGTTAATGCATGGGCCTATAGCCAAAAGATAGGTATTCCTGGTTTCCAGTCTGAAGTGTAATGCCCCAGGTAGTTAAAACACAGATTCTTCTTGTATAAAATGCTTTCCAGTGGAAGTCCAAGGCATGCTTTTCATGGAAAACCTGTTTCTTTTTCAGACTGTAAAATTCTGTTGTTTTCTTCCTTCGCAGAGGGCTTCTGCTTGAAGCAGGGAGTTTACTGTGCGCTGGCTTGATAGGTGCTTCATGATGTTGCATACTGTACTGCTAAAGGTCTGAATTAATTTTATTTACATAAATTCCACAGTGCAGCTGCACTGGACTTTTTTTTCCTTCCTCCCAAGGTTTTAGAGTGACCACAAAGAATCTGAGAAAGGGTGACAGCTTCGTCAAACTCAGACTTCAGTTCCATTTGCGATGTCCCAATTAGATGTTAGCACACTAACAAAAGCCCCTTGGAATGGTTATCTCAAGCTGCCCTTGCACTTTTTAGCTTGCCTAAAATGTGAAATTGTTACATCATAAATCTCTTTGTCACGGTTTTCTGGCTTGGTGTTGCTGAAGGGGTGTATTCAGCGCCTCTGAGCTGTCTTTTGTGAGAGGCGCTGCTGCTGCTACGTTTCAAGAGCCACTGTGGCTGTTTGGGGAGCGGTTGGGTTCAATAGTGGCATTTAGTGAACTTGGGAGGCTTTGTGCAAGTGAGACTTGCTGTAACTGCTTATCCTTGGTCACACTGGGTGGAAAAACAGGAAAGACAATGTTTTAATTGACTTTTAGTATTAATACACAGTGGCAAGTCACCAGAGTAAGCACTTGCTATTGACTATTATGTAATATTAAGATGCCCCATAAGATGAGATGCACAAGTTCTGTGTGAGGCAGTTCTGTGGGGTTAAATGCTTCTAAAATATGTATGTGAGTCACGTGCTTAAGCTACAGGACTTCTAACTGAATCATGAATTGTGGAAAGATCACTCATGGGTGATGATGAAAGGGGAGTTATAACAAAATAGGGGGAAATGCAAAAAGGCAAGAAATCCTGTGAGAGTGAGAAAAGGAAAGGATTTGGGTGGCTTTCCACTGTGGAAGAGGCACTTACAAGGGATTGAGGTCTAATGCAGAGACAAAACTTTGAAATAATGAAAAACCCAACCTGATGTTCAAAAAGGCTGTTGGCTGATGCTGTGGAAGGTGAGCCTGCATCTCATCAACATGCACAGATGTTGCTATGGAGATTTGGGGTATGTGTGTATGTGTTTAAGCTTATAAGTGTGAGAATATGTCAATAGACTGTGTCTAGAAGAGAGAATAACGATGTACTGAGTTCCATAAGGTGCAGGGAAAGACACTGGAACACATAAATGACTGAACTGGGAATTTAGCCTATGGAAATTCCCAAACGAGCACAGAGATGCCTTGGTACTTTCAAATGCGTTTTGTAAAAATGCTGGAAACATTGAGAGAGATGAGGGGGAAGGAAAGGGGGGGGGGGGGAATGAATGCTATATTCCTGCAAGGAGAATAACAGGCTCATCTGTCCTTGAGAAAGGATTATTTTAAAAAAGATGCAGCTAAATGACTTAACTTGGTCTTAGCTGTTAAAAATCAAGGTGGAATTTGAACATCACTTTAAAGGGAAATCACATTTTTAATGAAGGGAAGAAGTCTTCTGGTGGTTGTGCTTTTGCTATTTTAATTGTTTCTGCATAAACCCACTGAAGAGCATGGCGCCTTCAAACAAAACTTAGTTCATTATAAACTACAATCAGCATTATTAACTTATAATAGAACATGATACCGGTTGATACGTTAATAATAGTGGTAGTAATAATAATAATAATAAACTCCATCTTTTTCCAGTTTTGCTGGATCTTACTTGAGATTTTGATCTCACATATTGCTCACATAAGGACTTGAAGTTTGGGACAATGATGTTGCTTGGAGTGGACATGGAGAATGAGGAGTACATACACCTAATGGTAGAAGTCACTCGCATCATGTGAGCATGGCCATGCAAGGAAAGGTGTTTCACTCATTAGACCAACACTTTGGCACTTAAGAACCTGCTGGGCTTTGTGGTGGCTTCACTGCCTCAGCTAAGGACCAGGTCATCTGTGTTTTGTATTAATTATTCAGAGTCCATGAACTGAAACACCAGTGTGTTTTACTGACACATGCACAAATCGTGCTGGCAGAAGAAATACTTGGCCTGAATTTCCTCTTCCTTACACTTTTGTCAATCAGGAGTATTTCCAGTGAAGTTAGTGATGGTGTTTACTAGGGTTTAAGTAAAAGCCAAGCTCATTATTGGCAGAATTAAGTATTCCAGGCCACTGTAGATTATTGTATTAAGCAAAAGGTCAAGATTCAGGAGCTCCCTGAATCCAATCCTGGCTAATACAGACAGATTTTGTGAGCCTGTCACTACAGCGAAGCATGCCCATCTGTAAAATGGAAATGACTGTTCTGTTTAGCAAGGGAGATGGCAGTTGGTTATGCTGTTATCAAAATATATAGTATGTGTTATAAATAAATACATGTTAAAAATTCCACTTCTGATCTGTGTGAATGGAAGGAATAAAAGTTATGTGTGGTTACAACTTGGTCTATTAGGAGATACTGCATTAAATATGTTGATGTTAGACTAGTTACTCAGTCTCATGCATTTCAAATACCAAAGCTGTATTGGTCAGAGGTGCAGTTCTGCGTGTATACGAACTGGAGGTTGTTCTTGTATTAGGGTGTTACTTGTCTTTGTAGGGTTTGAAGGAACCCAAAGATACTGCAGTGTAAATGTACAGGTTCCTTTCCGGAAGTGTTTGCTTTGCTTTTTCATGGTGTCAGCACACCAGTAAAATTGAATGCTGGAGCTGTTAGTGTTAAAAATAAGTTTTATAAACAGTTGCCCTGGTAATTAGCAAATCTTCATCAATCATTTCACAAGGTACCTGTTGCCACTGGGCTTTGCTGCTGCCACACTGGAATATGGAGGTGTTTTGCTGCTGAAGTTCTCAATACACTTTTAAACTCTTCAGTGCTCCATGGGAGTTTATTTAGACGAGTTCAGCATTCACAATGTTCTTGGTCTTGCTTCCTCCTTCACTTGTTGTCTGTAACAATCAACACTGGAAAATCTGCCCCTTTGTACATTGACTTCATTGGAGATTTACCTTTCTAACAGTAATTCTTACTTCCATACCATGTTTGCCCAGCCTCTCTTTACCTTTGTCCTTGGATGTACATGGCATTTGTGAGATAGCTGCGGTGATTTAGTGGTGCATGTTATAACTTATAACTCTCCTTCATTCTAATGAGCGCTCAAAAGATATCAAAAGAAATGATAATGGTGAAATTTTCACATTTCAAAGAAAGTCTATTTATTATCAAACCCTCTGTTCATTAGTAATGCTTCAGATGTGGATGAGAAACAGCTGCTTTTCCCGAGGAAGGCATCTTTTACTTGATAAAGAAATCAACTGGATGCCAGTATAGATATGTTGCTTGCACATTTCCCCTTTGCTGTTCTTGGAGATCTTGCATTTTCTTAGTTACTGTTGGACAAGTCCATTTGATTAAATTAGCCTTTGAATATAGACAATCACTCTAATAGAGATATCATTCTCCAGGCTGATGTGTCTATTGGAAGACAGTCTTTATATTCTGATGGAGATAAGCCAGTAGCTCTAATAAGTTTGTGAAGTTTTAAGTCCCATAACTGATTAAGTTTGATTCATTTTGCATAGGGCAGCAGCCAAACCCTGTACTGAAGTTGTGCGTCTAATTTCATTGCTGTTGGCAACTTGGTATCACCAGAGGGAGTTCTATTGGCTCATCTCTTACTGCATCCTTCTTGCTGGGTAGTGGCAATATACACACGTGTACATGCTTGGTTTATGTGTGTACGTATGCACATAGAAGCACAGTTGCTTTATTTCCAAACCACTAGCTTAATGCTCTCAGTGTTGGTTGCAGTCCTTTCTGGAGGTCAGAAAATCTGACCTCACATGTGCTGCTGTGATGGGGTCATTTTTTCCTTTCACATGTTAAAGCGTACGAGTGGATTAATCTGTTGAAAAATGCAAAGCTAAATTGACTCGGTGCAGCAGTTTCATCTGTGGAGCAGCCAGTGTTGGGTGATGACATTTTCTGGCAAGTGTAACTTTTGAAGTATAGATTGGGCTTGTGAGCACGGTGCTGGTTGGTGAGTTGTTCCTTCTGCAGCACTGGCTGTCTGTGTCCCTCCTCTTCCCCCATCCCTGCATCTCCCTCTGCAGTCCAGGTACAAAAGCTCTACTTCTTGTAAGTCTACTCCAGTGAAGGTGAAGCGCCTCATAACTGCAAACACCCTATGCAGGGGTTTGTTATCATGCTAATGCGCTCGTTTTTACATCTTACCTGTTGTCTCAGCCTGGCCTGCCGGTGCTTGGGTTGCACCACTGCTCTTTAAACACCACATTTTGGAAACATTTGTATTTACAAGCTGCAATACAGTGCTGTTGTCTTAACGTTTTGACTGACCCTAATTGCTGTGACACATGTAACTAATGATGTTTTGTACTTTCAAGGAGTGCACTAAAAAGGTGATGACATATGAGTTACTGAATAAGGTACTGTGCAACTTGTGCTGTAGAGTTTGTGCAGACCTTATGGAGCATAATAAGCAGTTTTCCTGTGCTCGTACTTGCTTCCCATCAGACTGGCCTGTCTCCAGCGCTGAGGCTGCACCGCACACTGGGGGTTTAGAGGGAGAGAGCAGCAGAGCCCTGAACAGGTTTCTCAGCTTGCAGAGGCCTAATTTGATTAGGCTTTGATTTGATTCGCATGATTTGTGGCAAATATGTCACCGTGTGTGCATGTGTGTGTGTGAGGAAACTGAAAGCAGGTGTAATTTAACAAAATGAAAATTGCACATTGCCTTTTTTTTGTTTACTCTTCAGCCACAATCTGATTTATGCTCATTGGAGTCTTTGAACTTCAACTCCCTTGAAGACTCTCCAGTCTGTCGCTTTTTGATGTTGCTGGAAGGGGGATGTGTGTGTGCGGGTGCATGCGCTCCTGTGCTCTGGTGCTCTGGGCAATCTCACTCCAGAGCGCTTCCCTTCCTTTGTTTAACCTATGACCTGTGAAAACAAGAGTTAATCAAAAGTTCTAAGGTAGCTAAGAGGAAGGGGAAGTGTTTGGTTACAAATTAAATATGAGCAAGTCATAAGCCATAAATCTTCAGTAGTGCTACCAGTTGTGCTGCTTAAGTTGCATGTGGTACAGAAAGTTTTTGGTTATAAATTCAACGTCCATTTCTTTGGAGGGGTGTTTAGAGCCTGCCTCGAGGATTTGCTTTTTGTAAGAAAGCTTCCATGTCTTTTTTTTTCTTTTGGCAAAGATGCAGAAACACGCAAGTGACTATATCCTGATTTTAATGTTTTGGGGGGCAACTGTAACTGGTCACAGTTTGGTCTAATAAAAGCAGGATTGTTCCGCTCCGGGTAGTAAACACATGGAATAAGCGATGAAGTAAAAGTATTGAAGATGGCAGGATAAATTAGTTTTCTAATGCATCCAAGGGTTTCAGGGTGAGGGAGATCCTGAATTCTGTGAAGGAGGGAGGTGAAAATTGATGTGAGATCGTCTACACAATTTACACAATATTGTGGTCGGTTGGTTTGTTTTATCTTGTCTTGCACCTCCCTCAAGCAAGAGCTACAGGGATTCCTGTGTATTGTTACGTGTTGAGGTCTTCAAATACCCACTAACTTCCTCACTTCAACACAGTGAGGCTTCTCTCCTCAAAATGGAAAGGTGTTCTTAAAAGGAGAAAAAGAAGTGCGTATGCTGTGATGCTAAATCATTATTTGGAAAACACTGATTAAAAGAAGACGGAGTTACTGTTAAACAAAGGATAATAATGAAGTTCAAGATAAGATACTACACTGAAGAGAAATGGGAAAGCCAATAAGGAGTGCACCACGAGAGCAGAAATAGGGCTCTACCTTCCCTTCTGGTGCATGGAGGGTTTGCTGTCGCTTTGATGTTGTGTGAATATGAGACTTGATGAGAGTCATAGGAGCTATTTTCTAGGTGTTGAGCTAAAGAATTAAAATTGAATTAAAGTGTTCTTGGGGGTAGAACATGCAGATTTGTCACATTTGGTGTACTCCAGTCTGTAGTGAGGTGAGGTTTGGATGTGAACAGACAGGTCCTGACAATACAGGTGTGTAAATCTTTGAAGAAAGAACCTGACCTTGGGTTCAGAACAGGCATTGTCCCATTGGATACAGGCATAACATGTTGGCCTCCATGCTGAGTACGTGGTCTGGGTTAAGGCTTCAAGCAAAGTGCAGCTCTGGCAAAGCAGAAGCTGCAGTAACTCACATTTTTTGATTGCTGTTACAATACATTATACACATACATTATAAACAGAGTAATATTTTAGAAGATTCTCATTGTAACTCCATCAATGTAGTTTTCCAGGAAGGTCTCTGAGCAATTAAGTAGAACTTTAAATATGCCTTCCTGAAGCAAGGTTTCATACATCAGGGAGCTTTCCGCTGTCTTGGTTTTCTGTCTTTTCAAACTCCTTTGATAGCTGCCTTGCAGGGATTTGTTTACCGGGTTCTTAATCTCTACTTAGCAGATAGGTTTTGAGAGGATTTCTTGTTACCCTTGTAATGGCTTTTAACTCTGCTGAAGTTTATTTAACAAAACAGAAAGAAAGAAACTTATCTTCTAACTAATCCTTCTTGATTGTTTACAATATAATGCCAAACTTAAATGCTGTTTAAAGTGGTAATTGTCTGTCTTTCTGCTCTATTCTAATACATAGTTTGTAAAGATGCTTAGAGCGTATTAATTTAAATGATAATACTGTCATATAACATGAAAAGTTAAGTTGCTTATCAGTATATTTTGATAAGCTACTTACATTTTACAGTAGCATTTGCAGCCTTCAAACAAATGTTAATGATGGAGTGCCATTCACTTTATCTGTCTCATATATAGCTTCTCACTTCATTTATTACTAAAAGCTGTACAGTTAGGAACCATGGGGCACTCAATTCTTTACAGTTGTCAGGATGAAGTCATATTTTATAAAAGCTTTAAATTCTGTCTAACTGTATCAAAATAGAATCCATTTGCTTCAGAAAGCATCTGTGATTAAAAGAAGAATCTGTTTGTGCGTCATGCAAACCTGCATTGCTATTTGCTGCAGCTGAGGGGAGATTCCTCTGGTATTTAACAGGAGTTGAAATAAAGAACCATGCTGTGAAAATAGAGCACAAAAGCATACCAAAGCAGACTGTAGTGAAAAGCAGCATCTTAGCTCTCTATCTTATTTCATGGAATGAATGTGATTTTTCTGCATGTTTGTCTTACTTTTGTTTCTCTCTTTCTTTGTAAAATGAGTGCAAATTTACGAAAGGTAAAGTTTCTGTTTGACCTACCTAAGGGCTCGGCTAAGTACAGTGGTGGAATAGCATTCGGCAGCAGTTAAAAACTGAGGTACTGGTTATGCAGTTTAAAAGATTGAGTTGTATCAGATTTACAGCTGTGTGTCTGTGGTTTACTGGGCTGCACAGAGCTATTCCACATAGACTTTCGGAAATGGCTATAATTAAAATGTTCCACCATACATGAACATCAGTGTACATTTACACAGGCTGAAAACTTCCATTGGGTTGTGTTTGTTCTGCAGGGATGAAGAGGAGGGTGAGCTCCTTGTTTACGCTAGGGAGGAGGATGCACTGAATCTCAGTCCTCAAAGGAAAGGGTTGCCACAACCTCTGGCAGTGTCCTTCAAATGGAAGGTCTCATGCGGCTTTCCTAAGAGATATTTGTGAAGTGCCATGTTCAGTGAAGGGTGTTGGTAGGATGCATCTATATCATAAAGGCCAGCAATGTTAGATTTAATAACTGAGATTTTGCAAATTATGTTTTTCCTTTCTGTTTTCTTTGTAGTTACCTCCCATGGTTTGAAGTCTTCTATAAGCTGCTCAATGTCTTGGCAGATTATTCAGCAAAAGGACAGGTATTATTGTAAAGCGCTAATCTTCCTTTTCCCTGCTCCAATATCAAATGAGGGAGAGAGGGTGAAAACAAGCTGGTTTAAGAAGTGCTTATATCAGAGATGACCATGTGAATTATTGATCTGCACAGTGCAGTTACACAGAAGATCATATTCAACCAAGCTGAAAGCTGGGCAAGTGCCTATGAAAACGAAATTATTTGGGGGAAAAGATAAAGTCCAACGCTGTGACTGTGGATCCAACCCAATTTAGTGGTTTTTCTGCAGTCAGCCATACTGCACATACCTGAACTGTATTCAGCACATCCATGTAATCCCTGTATTGCAGTTTGAGCCATTAAAATTTGCTTGTAGGTTTATAAATTACAATTCATGATACAGAGAAATCACATACATGATTGCAGCACTGTCGTGGTTTAAGACTAACTCACACAGACTCTCTCTCTCTCTCACTCACTTCCCCCTTTTTCTTCCCCCCGCTCCCGGAGGGATGGGAAGGAGAATCGAAAAGAATGCAACTCCCACAGGTTGAGATAAGAACAGTTTAGTAACTAAAGTATAACACAAATCACTACTGCTACCACCAATAATAATAATGACAAGGCAAATACAAGGAAAGAATACAATTCTCCCCACCTAATACCAAGCCCGACCACGCAGTGCACCCCTACCCTTCCGGGTCTCTGCTCTCTGCTCTCCATCCTGGACATGACGTGCTGTGGTATGGAGTAACCTCTTTGGTCAGTTTGGGTCAGGTGTCCTGTCTCTGCTTCCTCCCGGCTCCCCTCCTCCCTGGCACAGCATGAGACTCAGAAAGTCCTTGGCCAGACCAAAACATCACTAAGCAGTAACCGAAACGCTGGTGTTATCAGCGCTGTTCCCAGGCCCAAAATCAAAAACACAGAGCTACACCAGCTACCAAGAAGGAGAAAAATGACTGCTGCTGCTGAGCCCATGACAAGCACCTAGCCTGGTTTCATGTATTTAAGGTATTACAAGTATAATCTTTCCAGTTTGGTTGGTGCTTTGATTTATTACCATTTTGTGGTAATAATTGTATTTTGCGTTCGTCAGAATCATTCACGTTTAAGGTAGAAGCACTCAGGATCACATCTTCATCCAAATGGATTATATGCATTTGGCTTTACCCTAAGCTAGTGAGATGTTACAAAGAAGTTGTGGTAAAAACTGGCTTGCTCTGAGCTTAGTAACTATGTAGTGCATAGGTTGTGACTCTGCATGTTGCAGAGATATGTAGAAATACACATGAAAAAAGAAGTATTCTTAAAAAATCATGTTGTAAACCCCAGCGTTCAGAGGAAACCTCTCTCATAGTGTAATGTATAAATCTATTTCACATTTTTCTTTACACTTGCAAATTCTCTAAGCCCCCAATTCCACAAACATTGCCCTTCTGTCTTGGAGTTCTGCTTGTTACAGCAATGCCTACTTAGTATTCTTCTTATTCTTTTTTTCCCCCTTCTTCTTGTTTCAGGATAGTCAAAGGAGTGAGCTCCTAGAAACATTTCATAAACTTGCCATCCCTGAGCCAGGAACCTCTGTTCATCTTGGAGTGGTAAGTGGAGTGGGAGAGACATAAAGTGAGGTGTTTAGTTTTCATTATGTATCACAATAGAGGAACGTCAAAAGCAATTCTCCTTTTTGGAACTTGGTACACAGATGTTGTTTTCCTGTGAAATTCCCCTTTTCACATTTGGGGCCCTCTGTTTCCCTTTCCTTAACCTCAAATGTCTTTGAAATGCTGTTCTTTGATTGGAGGAAGATTGTGTATATTCCCCATGGAAATTTCTCACCACATCGTCTGACCTGCAAGAGGTCACAGAGCAGCAACATGACATTTATTGCCCACACTTCTGCAGAACTCCTAGATCTTGCAGGTATGCAAGGGGGACAAAGCTGGAAAGCAAACAGTCACTTACCTGTCCTGGCAGCGTTTTGAGTATTAGCTGTTTATCACATCTTTGATTCCTTTTCCTCCCCCCAGGAAAAAAAACCTCACACAGGAAAGGACTTATTTAATATTTATGTCTTCTAGAAAAATTAAAGAAGACCAAAAGAATGGAAATGTGGGCTTTTATTGGCGTGACTGTATTTGGAATTTAGTCTTGGGTTTTTTTGTCTTCATATTAATTTTTGCAGAACAACTTTGTGTTCCAGCCTGTAGTGAAAAACTACTTGAGATGCACATTACTGCAGTTGCCAATTAGTCATTTAGAGTTCACATGGAAACCAGTGGTGTGTGCAGCCACAGTTCTCTTCTCCCTCTCATTTCCTTTGCTCTTTCTAAAGTGCTTTTTGGCAGCAAGCAGCTTACTCTCATCACTTCACCCTGTAATGTCAGTCGACAGGTAACAGTTGTTTGGCCTCAGTAGGTCACCAGCTGGCAGCAGCAATGTCCCAGTCCTCTGGAGGCAAGCTCTTTTCTGAACAGCATTTCTGTTTAGGGGATGAGCTGTCTCAAAAGGCAATGATCAGTTGGGATATTTCAGGTTTTTCATACCAGTGGTTTCAAGGAATGCTGCTGGTCTCCTCTTGTCTCAGGCATTTCATGGGTGATGAAGCAAGAAAGGATATAAAAGAAGCAGCCAAGGGACCGTTCACTGGGGTGTCTTTACACATTTTCTTTTGACTGTTTACAAGCCTGCTTTGGGGTCAGGGTGAGGTTCCTATATGATACAGTTGTCGATACTGTTCCTGTATCTTTGCATTGCATCTTTTGAACTAGACTGAAACAGTGATAGATCAAAAAGCGAAAAATTGTGTTTATACATTTAGTGTCTATATTCAGTGTGGCTGTTACAGCCACTTGCTATTTCGGGTTATAGACTGTTCATGAAGCACTGAAATGTCTGAGAGATATATATACACACACACACATATATATCTCCACAAGAAAATTGTGCCAGTTGTGGGACTAAGCCAGGAATATAACCACCTTCAAAGCTTCAGCAAGGAATTAATCAATAGCCCCAAGACAAATTATGAAAAATCTTAAAAATAATCTAAATTGTATACAGCACTGATGTACAAAAGCCATTGAGGTGTATTTTCTCTCTTGCTTTCTCAAAGACCTAACCGAGTATCGTGCAGGTCATGCACGGTCAGATTGGGAGCTAGAGGGAACCTGGTCTTTTGGAATGCAGACAATTAAAAATGTAACAATATGATGGATTATGAGATGTGGTCTTTCAAAATGTGTTTTTTAAGGCACATAAAAGTGACCTAGAACTTTAATAATATTTTTCAGGTAAGTAGGCATAAAACTTAAAAATTAGGAAGAATTTCTCAGCAAATTTCCATAACTTCACCATTTTCTTGAATGAAATTTAGGGATGCTGCAAGTCAGAAAGGGACCTGTGTGCTGTAGTCCATCATGCAAGATGTGGAAAAGATGTCTTGAATTATAGACTGCCTTGGAGTTTCCTTGGCATATATCATATGTTGTGTGAGTCTGTATTGGTGTCTCTGAAGAACAAAAAAATGGAATACAACTTTTCAGAAGCATTTGATACTTTCTGTCCTAATGCATTTCATATTGCATGTGTGATCTGAGAGTCCAGCTTTGAAACCCATGACAAAGAAGTCATACTGGTAGTTGGTAACAAACGTGCTGTCAATTTTTACTTAGCTGAGCAACTGCTATTACTGCTGTTACTGATACCAAGCAATACATTAGATTGCAATAATAAATATTTGCTCTTCTTTTTAGCACTCTTACTTTACTGTGCCTGACACCAGAGAGCTTCCAAGTATACCTGAAAATGTGAGTACTCCAGAGGACGGTGCACTTTACCTTTTCTGTTTAATGTCAGCAGCGAAAGAGATAACATGTTACCTCTGTTTGGCCTAGTAATAGATTATATTCTGTAAAATACTGCTAGATGTTGAAGTGAAGGTGCATGTTTCAGCGTACCTCAGATTTCTAGGCAGATGATGGGTCTGTGGGAAGACAATGTGGCATTTTCTTCTCTTAAATACTCTTTACTATGCTCCTGCTCTCTCTTAGCCAAATTTTTATGCCTCTCATCTCTGTTTCCTTTCTCAAATATTTTGCTGTCTGCCTTAGCACTGTATACCTCAATTCATGGCATGAAAGAAAGGAAGAAAAGAGAATGATCAAGAGATTTTGTCTCATTTGTGGATGATTTATATAGCAGATTACATTTGGAGCTTTTTGTTTCTGTGTTATAACGTTGTTGCTAGTTTTTTTTGCGTTGTAGACTTTCATACTGGCATGTATCCTGTCAGCAGATTTAATAGATGTGCTCTTTCTTCTCAGGTACTTCATTTTTGTAGAAATATGATACATTAGGAGTAATTCAAGAGTCAAATCCTGTCTTAATCCACACATGAAGTTGCTTGTTTATAGGGTTTATATTTTATGTTCATCTCTTTTATGCTAATCTGCTTAAACTTTAGCAATTTTTATTTGATAAGCCTCAAATCACCTAGAGAGCAAGGAAGGAAGCTTATTTCCATTTTATGGGCTGGTGAATTGGAAGGCAGAGAGTAATGAGCTAGTAATGGTAAGAAACCAGTGGCAGGGATTAAAAGTAGATTGTCTGCCTTAGACCTGCTTTAACTGATATGGAACAGCTTCATAGCAAAGTACGTAGTAAAGACTTCAGGAAGTATAGCTGTATTTATGCTCTGTTGGTTATGTCTGCTGGTGATGTTCGCTTTATATTCGAAGGTATGAGTCAGCTTCCCAAAACATTTGAGCAGGAGACATGATGAATGTTCATGAATCAAAGGCTGTTATAAAAGCAGAGGCCTTGGGCCAGAAGGACTTGGAAACCCTTTGAAAGCTGAACGCTCAGCCTTCATGGGTGGGAGGGAGTGCCATGTGATGCTAAAAAGCATCCTCTTTGAATCATTGAGTGGTGCTGATGTGCCTCAGAGGGGCTGTGACTGTTTCCTGGGTATCCTGTGCAGCCGTGTCACTGCCAAGGGTGCACTCAGCAGTGACTAGGGGGAACCAGGGCACCTCTGGGAATAGAAGAGGGGAAACATTTCGGTTAACAGATATATGTGCCCCTGTGCTTATATACATATACACACATATATACCTAAATTAAAAAAGCCAGGTCTCATTGTAAGAAAGAAAAGTATTAAAAATCAGATCCATTGATCTAACTGTTGTTGCAGTTGACTTCTATGTCTCAGGCATTTTGCTTGCTTATGTTTTTTCTAATGAGTTATGTGTAATTTCTTATGTGTATTTTATCTTCCTGTTAATGCAACTTTCATGTAGAATTGGAGCACATTAGGGAATAATAGAAGGACATTAAATGAGCATAAATCTTCATGGATTTTAATCAGTTGGCCTCATTTATTCAAAATTCTACATATCTTATCAGTAATTATATTTAAAACCCGTATTAGCAAAAGTTTTAGTAGTGCCAAACTTTGAAGTTGTATGTGATGATTAATGGAGAGCTGCACAGAAGTCTATTTGGAATGTTAACAAACTTTATTATCTGACTTTGTGTCAGATCAATATGTTTAATGAGTCACAAAAGCATTTAGCGTGGACACTTTCATGTAGCAGCTAAGCATTGACTTTTCCCAAAGATTTAAGTTGTATGAAAGATTTGTAAATGTTTTGTGACTTCAGAAATAAATGTGGGTGCATTGCTGGAAATACAGTGCAAGACTGTAGCTTCCCTGGTAGTATCTGTTGTGTTTCAGATACCAGGGGAGTTACCAGTCTGAAATAATGACATGTTCTTGGTATGATGTTCTGGTGTATTTTTGTATCACCAAGTCCTATATTTCAAAATGCCTGATTTTTCACTCATCTATTATAACACATGTCTTTTGCTACCTGTTTTTCTTAAGCCCTTTCCCTTTTATTTCCGTATTTACACCATTTGATGAAGTGTATTGTCATTATTTTGTTCTCCGAAACAACATCATGGCATTATAGAAGTGTTAGCTGCACACCAGATCACCTACACCACGCTAGATTTTGATTGTGATGTTTGAAAGAACACAAGCTTCTAAATAAGATGAGAGATTTCCAAAGGAGAATGGAGAAGGAAACCTGACTCAATTCTGTTGACTTGTTCTAAGAGGGAATTTGCTGAAGTCTTCTACATGAAGCTGTTCAAGAGCAGACTAAAATAAGTGAGCTATAATCCGTGTCTGGGCTTCACTCTTTGCAGAGGGCTCATTGGCTTGTTTCTTCGGTGAGAAATTCTTCATTAGATGATGGAGGAAGAAAAGTACATGATATTTTTTCCTATGTCAAGTCACTGTGCATGTGTGTTTACTGGTATTAGATAGGTGATCAAATAGGTGATTGATCTAGGAATGAGCTTTTAAAGGAGCATAAGGGAATTCTGTAGCACTCTTAGTGAGTTCTGAGAGGAGTGGGGATACCTGTTCCCAATTTTATTTTGAAAATCCCACTTTTACTTCCCCAGGAATGGCTTAAATCCTGGGAAACAAAATACACAACAGTTATACTGCAAATTGGAACGCTTTCATTTGTATTTATTTAACTCGTTCATGGTTTTGTCACTTACGAGACATATCTTTCAAAATACATGTGTAAGTCCCAATTCCATCTTCAAAGATGACAGCTTTCTTATAAATAAAACTTCGAGCTAACACGTGAATTTCCTCAGTATCAATACATTACCATACAGCCCACATGCTTCACAGGTGTCACTGGCAAATTTCTGAGAGCAGAGAAGACTAAATCCTCACAAATCTTTCCATCTGAAGGTACATCTCTATGTCAAAGCCAGTATTTCACCAGACTAAACTTGATGAAAGAGTAATTGCAAACAAAGTCCCTGGGTCCATTTTCCTCTCACTAGTGGATACTGTCGCCTTACAACCATGTCCATGCACACAGAGATCTGCATCTCCAGGCAGAACATGGGGATGTGAGCGGCACCAAAGGGAGTTCAGTGCCATACGAAATCTTTTAATTCACACTATTTGCAGTGATTGTGTCGTCATGCACCAGTGTTTTGGCGTCGTGGAAAGATGGGTGAGAGGGGGAAGAAGAGCCATAGAGAAGACAGCTTATGTTTAGACAAAAATATCATGCTAATCAGCACAGATGGGATGAGAAATACAGAAAAAGTACATGATAGTTTAATAGGTTTTTGGCAAAATATGTTGGCTTCTTATTCCCCCCCCCCCTTCTTTGAATATACCTGTCTGTGGCTCCAGCTTTCCAGTAACAAAGACATCACTGATTGCTTTATATTAACGTGTTTGAAGCTAATCACAATGAGCTTAGTTTTTCTCTATCTACACAGTGGTACAAAAGTCTTCCAAATACAATGCTTAATTTTTCTTTAGTTCTTTGTGTTTGGATGGCAAGCTGTGGAACATATTTTTGCACAGTATGAAGCATCTTGGCAGACTTCTCAGGCCAAGTATTGGTGGTTTTAGAGTTATCTTTGGATCTGTCAAAAGTGCTAATAGGCTTTGTTAAGCTTCTTTAAGTTTCTAAATCATACTTGCTTTTTTGCTTTTCTGCACTTTTTTATTTAACGATGATTAAGATTGCACTTAAATTCATGACTAATCTGATTTTCCTCTCCCATGTGCTTTTTGTATAAGACTGTCTTTAGCATGCAGCAACCCTTCTGTATCTGTAAGAAGCTATTTGGAAATGAATTCATGAATTCCCTTATTCAGCATTTTGGACATTTACCTTGTCCTCCACCACCACCCCTTGTTTGTTTCTTTAATTCTCTGTTTTAAGTGAAAATATCCTCTACACACAAACCTCCTTTTTTGTAGTACATTTTGATCAAGTTGCTTACATTGTGGCTTTCTAGTTTTGATAATAAAGATCTTAGGATCACATTCTGCTGTTTATTAGAAAACAGCTTAAATATTTAGTAAATGATAGATGATTCATAACACTGCAGCATGTGCACAGGGCAGTTACATTGGTAGTGAGGAATAGATGATGTTGTTGGCTGATGGGGTGATGTGGGGAATGAACTGGCTCTTGTGCAGTTTATTTGGTTTTATTTCCTGAATTTCAGTTATTTACAGTATTTTTTACATTGATGCTTTTTAACATTTGGAGCAGCAAAGCCATGGAAGGAACCTGTGTTGTCTCTAGGCAGTGTATATGTAACATTTTGGCACTGTTACCTGTTTGTGTCTTGATCTTTCTGTACTTTAAGGGCAGATTGCAAATGTGCTTTGCTTACAGTATTCTTCTACTGCTGTTATTTTTCTTTATTCTATATAAACCTACTGATCACTGAAGTAAAATTGAGTGTTTGAATCCTGCCTCTTCACCAGAGATGGGCATCCACGAATTCTGTCTCCTTCCTCATTTCCCCAACCCCAAGGAAGTGCTTTCTTGTCTTCCAAGGGGAAACATGTGTCTGGATGCATGAGGTCAGGAGCTCAGACAACCTCTGTAACTCTTTGTAAATTGCCTCTTAAATGCCCGTATGTATTTCCAGTTATCAGCATTGCTCTAGCATAGACTGAGCTTACATTCGAATTTGCCGCATTAGAATTGTCCTCTTAAGAGAGCTAGGTTTATTGTTGGGGTGTGAAATGGGGTTTTTTTGATACTTAATCAGTCAACTTTAAAGTGACCATAAAAGTGACAGAACATGTTTTTCTCAGAGAAGTGTCTTATATATTAAGAAGCTGTATGTGAAACATCATCCATTTTATTGTTCCAGGACCTAGCTCCTCAAAAGTTAGGGGAAAGATACTGCAGTTAAAAAGTACTCTGACATAAGGTGACATACTGCATGCTTTTGTTAAGCCACAAACTGGATGTAGCATAGTAGGAGGATGAAATGTGGTGGGTTTTTTTGTGAAGGACACTTATTTTTTGAATTTCTGTAAAAATTCACTTTGTAAAATGAAACAAAAATTATTCTTTGTCTTCCCAGAGAAATCTGACAGAGTATTTTGTAGCAGTTGATGTCAACAACATGCTGCACCTCTATGCCAGTATGCTGTATGAGCGCCGCATCCTCATTTGTTGTAGTAAGCTGAGCACTGTAAGTAAAATGCAGAATAATTTCTTCTGTTCACAGTATTTCTTTATAATGACAGTCATAGATAAGACACGATCTGATGATCTCCAGGTCCCCGTTCCAGCCTCAGCTATGCAACCTCAGCTCAATTCTGTGGTTCTATGTGATGATTTTACATAACCTTTGATGGTATCTAATGATTAAATGAAAAATGGTCTTTTGGATGCAGGAATTCTTGGGGGTGTTTGGTACATAAATATATAAACATTTATGCTGAAGTGAAGTCCTTTTTTCATAATTCACTTGTCAGGAAAAAAATGGATAAATCATAATACTGTCAACTGGATGTTCCAGTGACCTTCTTTGGATGGACTAAAATACATTGACAATTCACATTTTTGCGGTTTTGTCTGATAAGGTGTAGCCTTAATGCTACTTAGGCTCCATCAAGTGTCTGAGAGATGAAAGCTGCTGAATACTCTAGAGTCCTCTCTTCTGAAAATGGCTGGACATCAAAACAAGCACGCAGCTTGATTCAGTTCAAAGTTTTGTGTTATGCATTTCAAGGTTTATCCATCAATAAGATTGTGATTTACTTTATAAAAGAAAATGTTCGGGTTTCATTCTGTTTGCTCTGTAAATGGCTATTGATTGCTTTCTTTATGAATGACGAGCATAAGATGGTTTAACTAATTTTGCTTTCTAGTGCTATGGACTAAGTACTTGAGTGGTCCTTTCTAACATACAAGCTTCAATTTCCATTTTGTATGGATTTAACTAGTCTCTTACTGCATGACCATAACCCACTTTATTTTGAGACTAAAACTGCTTCATGGAATTCCAATTACTATGGAAGTCTGAAATTATGTACATAAAATCACGTATGGATGGTCTGTTGATACAGGGCAGAGAAATGAAAGAGTAGGGCTTCTACTTAGTCTCACAATAACTATTACAGCATTGCTTTGAAAGGTAAGTGAAGCCCGGAGAGTTAGAATAATCTCTGGGACTTGTTAGTAATCATTAGCAGTTTACAATCAATCCCACATTTAACTGAAAGAATGTAAGTATTATAAAGTTTAATAGCACAGAAAACTTGTAAAATCTTAACTTTCCTATCTGCCAGGTGTTCTATGTCCTCCCTACTAAAATAAGGGAAAATAAGTCCACTCCTGGTAATGGAATAAAGGGAAAGAGGGAAGTGTTGATTTCAGAAACCTAAAGAATGAAAAGAAGAGTAAATTATCGGAGGGGGGAAAGAAGAGAACGGCCATCCAAAGCATTTCAGAATTGGTGTGGTTGCTTGGTTTAATCTCTCCCTTTGTGACAGAGCCTGGGAAGAAGAATTACTTACCTGTCACTTTGCCTCCCTTAATGAGCCATTTCACAAATAGGGTTGTGTTTTCTTCCCTATCTTTCTGCTATTTCTCTTCCTTTTGCCTCTGTCCAAGATAAAAGCATGTTGGGTTCTTCGGTAGGGAGGGGTATTCATACTGTGTGTTCTTATCTTACAACTTTATATATAAACTGCTCCAAGATTGGAGTGACAGTGTAAGACAGGTTTGAAGTGTTGGGCTGGAGCCAGCGATTCCTTTCCTGCGCGCTCCGCTCTGCGTGTTCCAGCAGTAGGAACAAGCTGCATTATTTTATTTCAAACTGTGCTCAGCGGAAGCCAAGACCTTGTAACTGGAAACGTACCAAGCTGAGAATTCTCAAAGTAAAGTGAGGGTGGGGTGGTGCTGAGGGGGATTGGTTTCTTTGTTTTTAGGTTTTTAACTAAAAAGTGGAAGGGACCTATCTGTGGTTAATTCCAGTTAACTTGGCGATACGTGGCACTTCATACTTAAGGCTTGAATTTAGTACCAGGTAAGAAAGAAAATGAAATAGTCCTGGATAAGGAAGTCTTTTATAATAGAATAAATTCTGTGCTATAGTACATCATATCAAATTCAAATTTTAATTTGAAATCCCCTTAATGTAGTGAGGTTGAATAAGATGTTGTGGTAACAGAATGAGGCTGTGTTTATCAGCTGTTTTATAAACCGCCTGTACTGAACCTGTGGAAGAAGTATTGCTCTTTTCTTGCATTTTTTTCTCTTTTTTTCCTACAAAAGGAATCTCAGATAATTTCTCAGGGTATTAAAGCAATTATTCATGTTAAATTTCTTTGTGTTTCCTGTGATCTACTCAAGAAAAGCCAGATATGAACCAAAATGCCTAAAACCCTTGTGCTTTGCGGAAGAGCCCCTGCTGGTGGGAGCATGCTGTTGCAAAAATGAAACAAGCTTTCCTTGCGTCCAGTATTCCCTCTTCCACGTGAACCTGCTCCTGCTGCCTTGCTGCAACAAGCTCTCACGGTTCTTGTTCTGTAACAGCCTTACAACTGCTGTTGTAAATGTACAAGCTCTTCTATCTCTGTCCTTAAAACTTGCCAGTTAAGTCTGGACCTTCATACACAGCCTTTACAACAGCCCTGCTTTCATGGCTTAATTGTTGTATAGCTCAGTCTTAAGCTTTCTACTTTGTTTTTAGCCCTGAGTAATGCGGAGGAATTATCTTACAAGCACGCCAAAGGTGGTGTATGTTTACTAGTATATGTTGCACATCTGTAGCCATGTACTGCAGCCGTCCATCAGAGAGAGAAACGTGCGCTGGAAAGAGGTCTGTTGTAGTTCAACATCATTTTATAACTTTTATATGTGTGCCAAAATCCCATTGATTTCGTTTGCTCAAACAAGGCTTTTAGAGTATTAAATATAGAACTACAAAACGTGCATTAGTGAATCAGTGTCTTTCTTGCATAGCTATCTTTTTACATTCTCTAGCAACAGCTGCAGGAAGCTGAGGCAGTGGAACTAATCTTATTTCCAAATGCTGGATTCCTATAGTTTTGTCAGTTGGGCATTTCTCAGGCTGCCTTATTATTAAGTGCTTGGTTTCTGTATGGCAATCACTAACCAGGTGAGGTCTCCAGCAAATACGCTATTTCTTTTTTATGAGCCCTTATCTTGGCAGAGTTGAAGGACAGTGCTGGTGCTTACCCATGGTAGTATGTTATTTGAATTCATGCCAGATAGCAAGGTGGGAGTACATCTCAAAAATA
Organism: Ara ararauna; assembly: GCA_028858755.1. Lineage (NCBI taxonomy): Eukaryota > Metazoa > Chordata > Aves > Psittaciformes > Psittacidae > Ara > Ara ararauna. The sequence continues at coordinate 22,796,095 of CM054384.1, forward strand.
AGTGACAGGTTCTGCTCAGATATCTGCAGTGTTGAGCATTATGTCTGTTTAATCTTTTCTTGCTGAGTTTTAAAACCAATGGGAGGGGGGCTTGGAAGGGGCCTCCTTGGATTAGCGAGTTCAGTCCTTTACAGCAGCAACCGTATTAGATAATAATGCCAGGAAATAATCCATTTGCTCCTGACAGAGCAATTTTAAAGTAAGAATTAAATTTACAAATGGTATTTTTTTATCTTTTTTTTTTTTTTTTGATTTGGAGGACAGAAACAGCAAACATAAATGATTTAGGAATAGAGGAAAAAAACTACAGTGGGAAAGCAGGCCCTTTTTTCTGCTGCGTATTTTGGAACTAGGCTCTGGCTTTCATCTCATCTGTGAGAGAGGAACACCTGCTCCAGTAGGAATAATATAACACTAACTTGAAATGTAATGGGATAGGGATAAATCTGTAGTCATTCATGAGTCAAAAATATAGAATAAATTCAGGATTTCTTAGCTTCTAACTTTTGTTTTAATTAGTTTCCCATCATATTAAAATTTCCATCCCCTGTGGACCATAGAATAATGTTTGCCTGCTAATAAAGACCTTTCTTATTGAGAAAGACTGAACAGGTACTTGTTCAGATACTTGCTATATCTCGCCATGGTTCTGGTCATGCTGCAGAGGAGCTCTGTCATCCTCCCCAAAAAAATCCCTGTTCCTTGGTGCATCCTCGTTGCTTACCCAGATCTGTATTGTTCAGAGACTTAAAAATAACACATACAATATGTGCCTGTCTTCCATCTTCTTGCCTAATGACCTGCATTTTAATCTGAAAACCAGGTTCTGTTACTTAACAGAAACTGCACTGGAGTTACATAAAGGCTTTGGCATTGAACATAAGCCAAACTGCATCCAGGGTTGTAGCTGATTTTCCCTGACATGGAGCCTTAAGAGACTGTATTAGCTCATCTAGACCACTTTTTTACCAGTCGTGGGGTCCTATGAAGGAGTATATAACTCTCTGGTCTGTCTTAATGGAAATAAATAATAATGAGGATCTTCTGTTTTTTTAAGGTTACACCACATCTAACTGAATTAGGATTAATGTCACGATTTGTCTTTCCGTTGTCTTTCATCTCACACAACTTCAGGCCACCACAGGACCTCAGTCCTTTAGAATTTGTCTTTTGGTATTTGTATGCAGTGTTCTCCTTTCTTTCTACAGTCCAGACAAGCATTACATGCTTGATTTCATTCTACCTTCAAATAACTGGTGGCCTTTTGCTGAGTATTGTTGTCAAAATGTGTCTCACAAGCAAAACACATTGCAGTGCTTGGGCTGGGTATCATTTGAGATTAAAAGACACTCTAAACTGCAGCACACTGTCAGGGTGGATGTGATTGGCTGTCACCTCTTAGTCTTTTCCTTGTATGTGTCTATTTGTATGAGTGTTCGTTCTTATTTATTTATCTTCTCTTTTCCCAAATGTGTGTGTTCGATACTCTCTTTGTATAGTATTTTGACTATAGCTTTTGCTGAGAGATCCTTAGTGAGGATTACCACCTTCTCCATTGTAATATCCTTAGTGAATGTGACAAATATCCTGCTTAGCTTCTTTTCCAAATTATTAATTACAGTTTGAAATAGGATTGAGAGATGTAATTTCCTCCAATGCTCTGTGAGGATTCTCCCCACGGCTTAACTGGCACGCTTGTGGTTGCTATTTGTGATCTTTTTCATTCAGTACCTGCCAGCATCAAAACTGCTCTGAAGGAGTTTTTAACAATATAACTGAGAAATTCAATGGATCAACTGATTTGATGAAGGGCAATTAGATGAAAATCCCTTTTAAATAATAACACATTAATCTCGGGGTTTGGTATGATATGTTTTTAAGAAACATATGCCACATCTTTACAGTTTTGTAATAATCTCAATGCAGTTTTATGTTATTTAATGGACAGTTATTACCAGGATTGGGGGGATTTGCCTTTAGTATTTTTAGTCCCCTTTGTGTTTTCATTTCCATGTTTCTGTTGCTCTATAGAACACTGGGTGTTCTTTTCAGGTCTTGGTTGTTGAATGAATCATGTTCTCAGCTGTTTACAAAGTCACTCCAGTGACAACCATCATAAACCAGTCATGCTTCACCCACCAATACCCCTTTTTCTTTATTAAGAGTGCTGTATATTTTCAATATAGCATGTTGATATGAAAGCAGAATAGATATTTTACTGATTTTCTTCTAACTTTACCTTTCTAAGCTTGGTCTTTGTCTTATTTACAATCCTGTTTTAATATGTGTTTTTCAGTTAACTGCCTGCATTCATGGGTCTGCAGCTATGCTCTACCCGATGTTCTGGCAGCATGTTTACATTCCTGTTCTGCCCCCACATCTATTGGACTACTGTTGGTAAGGCTATATATATGTATGTATATATATTATATAGATGTATATATATCATTTAAATTCACAGCAGTTTTCACATTTCTGTATAGTAAGTCTGAAGTCCTCTTATGATGCAACTGTTACTCTAAAAATACATGGGCATATTAAGGAAGCAACCAACCTAGTAAGTAACAAAATGTATTTTTATGGCAAGATATAAATGTCTATCAGTATGTTGAAATACCCTAATATGTGTGGTTACTGTGGAATGCTGCAACGCAGATATTGTGTAATTAAAACTTGCTTTCAGCATATCTAACCCTAAATGTTAAAATTTGAATTAAGACTCTTAACAGTAGAGGATACAGTGGAGAAGTGGCCTTGCTTTAGGCTTCTTATAGCAGTTACACTTCCAAGCCCTGTTAGGGAAATAATGGAGTTGTTGCCCGGGCATGCAGGGCTGGAATTGGTAAGGCCAAAGCTTGACTGGATTTAAACTGAGGGATGTAAAGGGTAACAAGAGTGGAAGTGAAAGGGAAGCACAAGTCAAACATGGACCTGCTGCTGCATAGTCATGTAGGCAAGTGAAGGAGGGAAGGAAGTGAGAAGGCTGAGGGGCTTAGTTCCTTTGTCTCCACTGGCAAGTCTGCTGCTGCCCCACCAGGTCTCCACACAGCATGAACATTGATGGGAGTGTGTTGCTTAGTGGACTTTTGGTAAGGATTTGGAAACAGAGAAGCAGCCTCCCTCTGCCCCCTAGCATCTTAAACAGTCCTCAGAAAGAAAAACAAACTTAAACTTACTGTGTCATTTTAAGTGTGGCTTTTAGTATGGATGTTGGCTGGTTTTTTAATAGTGATGGTGTTCTATGTGACGTTTTCTCTGCATTTAAGCAGGATTAGGGCACCCGCCGGGATAAGCAGCATTTTTAAGTGAAGTGGTAGGAACAGAAACATGCAGATTTAAAGGAGGCTTGCTCCTCTGCAGATGATTTAAATGTTAAGTATGTGCCTATGTCGAGGATACAGGGAACGGATTCTAAAAACTGTTATCTCCTGTAGAAATGAACCTTCAATTTACTGGGTGAGCAGGAAGGGCAGGCTCTAGTCATTTGCACTGCCAGCAGGTGCCCTTTCTCTGCATAATGGGCTTCGCATGTGTAATTAACACATGAAGGCTGCTGCTGCCAGCTTTTTCTTCAGGTACATGCTGCTAGGAGTTTTCAGGACAGCGATGTGGACCACAAGAGGCTTTTACACTGGGTTTGAAGATTAGGTATTCATCGACTTTCTGACAAAGACACGTTAAAAGGGGCTAAGTCCAGATCCCGCAGTTGGGAGCAGAAGCGTGCAAAAAGCAAACACTTGGGCAGTGTACCCAAGGAAATAAAGACACATGTCATTGAGCTCTACTGAATGAATTCTTTCATGGCATAACGCCCTGTCCATATAACGAATGAGCCAGCTAGTGTGTGAAAAGTATGATTTAAAAATGCAGAATTATTAGGCAGATTGTAATTGCATGCTCACAAATACAACTGATTGCCTTAGCCAGCTATGAACTTTAATTGGAGAGGTAGCTACACACACTATAATTGTTTGAATAAGTTAATTTAGCAACAATTTATGTGCCATAAATATATTTCTCAAAATAGAGTCCATCTATTTTGTAACCATGTGAACTTGGAGACGTCATTTTTGCCAGGGAGCACTGAGCAATCAGCTCCGAGCTCTTCTCTGTAAGGCAGGATTATTGCAATGTCTGCCTCTTAAGGATCATGACCTGAGATTATTTAAAATAGAAGAGTTTAGTTTAATTTTAGTTATCGCCTGGTTATTTCTCTTGCACATGTGACATAAAGATTTTAAAGAGCTGAAATGGAAATAAAACTTGAAGTGAGAATTCTTCAGTTCTTATGAATACAAAATAGCACGTTCATTCAGTTGACTGTGTCCATTTATTGACTGTGCTGTGCGATGCTTCTGAATCTTCTGCCCTTTTGACAATCACAGAAGGGTGCACACACTGCATTGCTCATCATCTTTGAAAGTTTTTGAAACAGGTCTATTCTGCTTGTGAGTATTTGCTTTTAATCGTCTGAGTTGCACTGGAAACTTTTCATACAAAGGAAACTTCTAAGGTCCCGACTGATCCACTGACAGCTTCATGGTTGTGAAGTGTGAAATTTGATGCAATTCCTGGGGAGGGAAGGGGGACACAACCACCACTGAATCTTTCCAGAGATACAAAAAGGTAGAATAGCTCCCTTTGCAGAGAGTGAACAGGTGCAGTAACTAACTCTCCTCCTGCCACCTGATGATCCTTTTGGCCAGCATCACGTGAGGGAGACATCCGGCTCGCTGAGGAGAGTTCCCTTTGTCTGTCAAGAGAGGTGTGCCAAAAGCCTGTATCTTCAAAATGTTTGTTCTCAATACACTTGCTCTTTGTACTGAGGAGGCTGAGTCAGTACTGGTGGTGGAGTACTGTGGAGATGAATGACTTCAGTCATCTGATCCCTGTTATTTGCATTCACTGAGGGTCGGAGTGGATGGGAAGCAAGGGGATGAGGGCTATCCTTTACTGTTATTTTTTAATTAGGTACCCTTCTTTGGTATATTTTCAGCCCAGGGAAAGAATTCAGGTGGAGAAGACTGGAAATTAGTGGGAATCCTACCATTAGATCATTAGATTTCACACCTTGAGGCCCAATTGCTTGTTCCTTTGGATGAAGAACAACAGAGGAGACATGAAGCACTGCTGGTTGGGTTGGGTTTATGGTTTGTTGAGTTTTGTGGGGGGGGTTTGTTGGTTGTTTTTTTAAAGTACATGCCAGCAGGTGCCCAAAGTACTGGTTAATGAGATTCTGCCACCAAGCATCACCAGCCAAGCACATACGACTATTTAAATTTGGCCAGATCTTGTCCATCTATTTTGTTGCTGGAAATTTAAACATTGCTTGATGTGAAAGAAAACAGCCTATTAATTTTCCTCACTTTTTCTTCCAGTTTGTTTTTCATGTGGCCTAAAAACACTCCCACTGTGTCTGTTTTCTTCCTTTTTGCTCTTGGTGTCTGTGTTTAAAATCAACCTGTAAGAAAAGCCTGTCTTTGCTGATTGGTAGCACAACTTAGTGTGTTCTCTTAAGTCCCAGAGCATTGTCATGCAGGTTATTCTGTGAGCTTTTACCAGAAGCAACAGTATATTTTGTAGGGTGATTAAACCAGGCTTTTATATTAGATGGACTGCTTAGCAGCCAGCATTAATATATTCTGAGAGCCACCTTCTTAAAGCACCCTGGCACAGCTGCTGAACAAATGCTTCTATTGGTGCGGGTTTCCCTTTCTCCAGGAGTTTTTTTGACTCCCTTTCTCCCATTTTCTCAATCTACATATAGTTCAATATGCTGCTGTCAGTAGGTGGAGGGGGTAACTGGGGGCCGAGTACTCCTGCTGCTCAGGAAACAATGATTCCTTCCTCAGGAGCCTCTCGGTCGGCATTTCGATTTAGCCTGGTACATCTGTGTACTTACTAAAAGCTCTTGTAGTTCTTCTGGTTTCTTAGCTGTATGTTTTCTACATCATTCCAGTTTATGCAGTCAAGTTCCTAATTTGCATCTATTACCCAATACATTTTGGATTGAATTCTGTTGCATTTCAGAGAGTAATCTGAAGAGAAATCAGGAGACTGCCTTAGAGAGTAAAGTACTACCAGTGTGAGAGAGTAATAGATTAAGTCAGTATTTGTTTATCAAGACATGAACTTAGTAAATGTGATCAAATCAATTTTCCAGGAACAGTGAAGCAAAATGCTGCAAATCCCTGTGTAGCTGTAAACTATGAACCTTTTTGAGATCCTTGGGTTTTACATTACTTGTTCTGGTGAATTGCAGAATTTTTTAAGGGTGGGTTTTTTTCACTTAAGAGGAAATGTCCCTCTATTTCACCTGCTTCTCTTCCAATTAGTAGTTGCCCACCTCTTGGGAGCATAATTAAGAGGTCTCTAGTTAGCCTAAGGAAAGGAATTAAAGAAATTGTAAAATGCAGCTGTAATAAATGGGCAATATATAGCCATTAAGTCCACAATATCCATATTCATGCTTATGCATTGCTACTTTAATGATTTGATGTTTACCTATATAACTCATTTGATTATAAATAACGCTGATTGCATTGGGAACCTGTGTAGCACAAGAGGAGTAATAACCTTTCTCTTTGTTCCAGAGGACTCGGGCAGGCATTTTGTTCAAGCAGTAAATACACACAGTAGAAATTGATACTTCTTAATTTTGCACTTCATGGATATTGGCTGCTGTCAAACAACTTTGAGTAATTAGTACTTGTGGTTGTGAGAAGCCCCGAGACTGATGAAGTGTCAAGCAGTAGGTGAAGACTGGTCTGAAGGGCAGTCTTTAATCTGTCGTGGGTCCCAGAGGATTAAAGGTTGTGCGGAGTGTTCCTCCCATTTATACAAGCAATGTGTCTTACTGAAGTTCACTTGAAAGTCTTGGAAATACACATCTCACCTGATAAAATATTAAAAACTGCTTGAGTGTTTCATGTCTCAGGACCTGAATAGCAGTTAGGAAGAGCTGTGATGTTGTGCTCTGAATGGGAAGAGGAGGCACACGCAGTTCCCTTGTACCAAGGGTGGCTGAGTATTTAACCAATGGCATATGATCAACACATGATAAAGAGAAAGGGTGATAAAAGCAATTTATGAACCCTGACATAAACCTTCAACATTTGCTTTTAGGTGTGTTTCCTTTTCAGTCATCTTGGTGAGTGATGACAAAAGAATGTAATCTCTCTGGTAGATCTGATTGGGAATATTTATGCTCTTTACCAGAATTTTATTTTATTGAGATTGTTAGTGATGGTTGCTTAGTGAAACCTTTGGGAGCATAAGGGGCTATCATGGTGAATTGTCCTTAAAAACCTCTTAATAAACACAAATATTTGCAAAGCTAGCACGTTGTGCTTTAACAAGTTACTGCTTCAAAGTTTCCTTTTTCATATCCTCAGCAAAACCTGAGCTATTTTTCCTATCAGTGGGTATGCTAAAACCTCTCTTTGTAGTTGTGTAGTATCAAGTCGTTGCTCATTCTGTCTCCTGTCTGTCCAGGTGCATGCACTGTATAGCCCATTAAGCATTGGAGGACTGGAGTCCTTGGATATTTAATAATACATGTTTAAAGAAATAAAGGATTTCAGAATGCTCTTAGAAGTCCAGTTACTGTAGCCTTTATGCAGTCCCTTTAGTAGTTTTATGGGCTGTATTGCCTTTATTTGTAATGTCTGTCTCTGGAAAACTGAAGAGATTATTCATTGCATCCAAAGCTGATCCATATACTTTAAACCATATCTTCCCTGTAACTCCTTAAAATCTTACCGGGGGTGCATGACTTTAAGGGTTTAGGCATTCTTATTGGTCTTTGTTGATAAACTGGAGGACTGAAAGATGGATATGATACAGTTAATTAACTTTTCCAGGTTCAGGTTTTCCTATGCTTGGTGACAGGCTCTACTTTTGGGCATGTTAATAAATGGCTGGCTCTCTGGAATACTGCGCTGTTGCTGCTTCCTTTCATTACATTAGCCAAGGTTCCACTAGATGAGACATTTGCAGTCTTAAGACTTCCTGCCGAGGTTCAGACTTTGTATTTTTGAGATTGAAGCTGTCGTGTTCATGAAACTAATTAATTAGAAACACATTCATGGCCGTGTACACTGGAGGAGTCTTGAGCAGCACAGCCAGGCACATGGGGAAGTGGAGCGTTTGTGCAGCTGGCAGCTGACCCAGTGGTTTGTACTTTGCATATAAAATTACTGGGTATTTTCTTGCTCCTGGAATGTGGCCACTGGAAATGATGAGATGTGGATGAAAGAGATAGCGTTTGGCACAAGTGAAACGTGCAAAATGACAAATGGAACTCTCCAGCAGTGTGCAGCGATCCATACGTAGCAAGTGTGCTTCATGTTGTATGGAAAAATTTCTAAGAACTTGGATGTATGTTCTCGTCTGTGAAATTCCCGGGGAAGCAGAGCCTTTGGGATGTCTACTGAGTTAGTTTCTGATGTTCTCTCTGGGTTGTCATAAGGTGCTGTCTTGGGTGAAGCTGGGGCAGGGACATTCTCGCTGAGTTCAGTGAGTTGTGATGTAATACGTGGCGCTGCAGGATTCACACAAGTGAACTTGTGTGGGGCTTTTACATTCGATTTCTTTAACGTCTTTGAAAAGTGTTTTCATGTGCAATGTGTAACACAGAGGCTGTTTCCATCTCTTGGTACAGCATCCAACAGAGTAGCAGTTTTAGGGGGTTTATTAATGAACATGATAAACATTAATATGCCTATCAGTAAATATAGTTTTAAAAGGTGTTTCTCATGAAAATGAGAAGCAGTGATTTTTGCTGGTCTGGTGCCTTTCAGTAGTTTTTTTCAGCAGTGTACTTCTCTTACTGAGCAGTAGGTACCAGTTTCTAAAAGCAATATGGAAGATATTTTAATCCAAGGCAGTACAGTGACATTTCTCTCTCTTTTTTCCCTTTTTTTTTAAATCTGAAATTGAAAATGAGCTCTTTGAGCTGCTGTATCCAAACCAAAATGAGGCTATTTTAAAAGTTGTGTCTGTCTGTGTGCTTTCCGTTTAACAGGCAGTATATGCCATATTTGCAATTAGCAGCTTTGGCATCCTCTTTGATGTGTTCTAATAAGCAGTGCAAATATAAGCTTTCCCTGATTAGTTGAGTGGGAGTCCTGTAATAGGCTTAATATTAGAAATACTGTATACACAAAGATACAACTTCCATTCAGTGTTCTTCTCGTGTTATAGAGCCCATGTTGGTGTTTGCTAACATCATGGGAGAAAAAACAGAAAAGATCAATCTTCCTCTTAAATGTTAGTGTGCTGTTTGAGAGCAGTGGTATCACACCTATGTTTGAGGCTATAAATTTGGCCAAAGAGGCTCTTGGTGTGTATGTAAGGTTTGTGTTCTGGGGGATCTGATGATATTGGTGCATATCCCAGGATCTCTGGAGTTCATCAGAATCTGCAACACTATTTTTTTGCATTTTTCTTTCATAAATGCAGACATCGTAGGATTTATACATAGAGATAAATTATTCTAAATGTGTCCATATTGAAAGGATTTAAAACCTGTGGTACGGGGCAATCTGTGTTTAATGTACTAAATTAACCACTTAACGCCACAATGGGATCGGTTTGTCTAAAGAACACTCTTAGAAAAAGTCTGGGTATTTTTATTTTTAATGTTGTATTAACACATTTTGTTTGGTTTTTAAGAAGAGACCCAGCATTATAGATCCTTTCCCAGCTCTCCTTAGGTACCTGTCTTAGCTGAGTCACTTACCAATTGTGATGTCAAGAAAAATGCAAGTCTTATGGTGGTGAGAGGATATTGCATAGTCAAAAAAGTCATTCAGATATAGAATAAAATTTTGTTCACATGTGCTTTCATTATATGTATATATTGTTATTTTGAGCGAAATCTAATCCAGTATCCCAGTATTTTCCTGTAGCTAATTTTATAAGTCAGATGTATTAATCCAGTGTTATGAGAAAGTAAATCTGGATTTCTTTCCTCTTTGCAGTGCCCCAATGCCCTACCTCATTGGAATACATTTAAGTTTGATGGAGGTAAGTCTTTCTCACCATTTTATCACCATAAAACTTTATGTTTTATGATTTAGAGCCAGCAATTAGACATTCATTCATATGCTTAAAAATGAAATGGTCCTGTTCATTTGGGAGTACTGAGAGGACCAAAGTTAAGCGTGATGATGTTAAATCTCAGGGGCATTTGATACCTGGTACTCTTTGGGCATACTTTGTTTTCAGTTCTGCAGTTGGTGACAAGCTCATGTTGTGTTCCCCTCTCCATCCTGTTGCTTCACTTAAGCAGTTTCCTGCCTTAGTTTGACTCTATTCACAAAGGCAGAGTCGATATTAAACCAAAATGTTGACAGTTACAGTTCCCTTTTAGGCTTTTGCAGACAGATTGTAATTTTTTTAATGTTCAGAAGATCTGAAAAGAAGGAACTTGCTGTTAATGTTAACACAAAGCTGGCAGCAAACCAGCCCTCACAGAAAGCTTCACATATAAACAATTCAGAGTAATTCATGTGACTTTTTAAAAAGTCTAAAAGTGGAAATAGCACATTTGCGTTTGCTTCCAGTACTGGTGAAGCAGTTGATGGTTTTCCTCAAAAGTATCTGGAGGACAACATAAGCTATTAATTTAGTTCCCTATGAAAATCAGAGTCCTTATTAACTGTGCCCCTTTACACAGGAAGCCTGAACAACGTGTATGCTCTTGTGTGGGAAGAGGCATTCCTGCCCACAAAACCCTGCCTCTGTGTAGGCTCTTAAATTAACCACACTGTTGAACTGGTGGGAGTTGCAAATGCCCTTGAAACTTAATTGACTTGTGTCCCTGGTTTAGATACCCGTGTTTGGAAACCTAGGCGTAGTGTTTAGGATACATAACAACTCGCCCAACCGAGTTTTACATCACATGAAGTAATGCATGTTACTAGAATATTTGTACTTACATTCTCCATCAAAATGTGTCGTTTCTCTGGAAATACTGATCGAACTCATTCTTTCACTGGGGTGTATGTATGTAATAATGATCCTTTATATCTTTGTGTGTTAAAACTAGGACTAGCATGCTCTCACTTCCCCCTTTTTCCAGCATTAATGTGCAGTAATTTTAGAAGTTGCTTTTTTGGTGAGGAGCTCGATGGAATGTGCAGGACCTCTTTTTCCTTATTTTTTTTCCCTTACTATCCTGGGTACAGATGACTTTTTATGCCCTTTATATTGCTAAATAAAGTACAGAATTGCAGTACAATGTGGTAGTGAATAAGCAATTATTTTAAAAGTCAACATGTACGTTTGTTTGCACATCATATGCTTATGTTAGAGGGATTTCTGATAATTACCCTTCAGTGCTGCATAGACAGCACCGAAGTAATGTCTAAGAAGAAACAGTCTAGCATATGTTTTTCAAATTAATCAGGAAGCTTTCTGCCCCATGTCTGTGCCAGGTAATGATTGCATGTGTATTGTAATATCTATAACAAAGAAGGAAGACACCTGGTAGAAGAGGGGCTCATATCTCAACGCAGATACTTGTCAGCTCTCACAAGTAATTTTGCTCACAAAGAGCTATGTGGTGAGCCTGGCAATGGGTATAGAAAAACAAAATTCATAATTACACCTTGGAGTTGCTTTGTGTGATGTCCCACTCCTGCCTTGCTACATAAACCCATTACCTCTCCCTTTGTCTCCGTGTTTCAGATTGCAGGGCTCTGCAGGCCTCCAAACTCCATCTGTAAAAACTCAAAAAAAGGAGTTGTTCTTGGAGAAGCCAATTTTTATCCATTTTAGTAACTTGTGCAAAAATCTGTTTAGTACTAAATCCAGTATGGCTTTTGAATAGCCGGAGATTCTGGAACACAGACACACTTTGGCAAAGTACAGTAATTCAAAGTGCCTTCTGAAATAAATTAAATAATTAAACCAGACTGTCTTCTCTCCTCCCTCTGCTCTTATGGATAGATTGAATAATTCCAGATCGAAATGAATCTTCCAACTAGCTCTGCTTTTCTCCTTGAAAGATAAAACCACACAGGGGCTCTTGTATCTGCTGTGTGATTTCTCCGTGCCTTGGGCAAAGGAAAGGTGATGGGTCAGATGTACTAGTCAGTTTCTAGTTTACCTCTTTGCCAGGTTTGAATGCTGAATGCTTACTCTCTTTGTCTTCTTCTTCATACGTATGTATCAGATTGTGTGGTTTAGTTGTTAGAATAACAATTTAGTAGCAACAGCATTTTTTCCCTCATGATCTAGCAGTTGTGTAGTTTTTAAAACACAATGTACTAATTTTTCCATATCAAAGTAATTTTTTAAGGCACAACTAAAAATTACTGCCAGTCTTGAGTATTAATTTTTCTTTAAATGCTGAAATCTCAGCAAATACATCTCTGAAAGTGTTTTGTTAATACGCATGTTCTAGTTTCAGGATAAGGGATTAATTCCCCAGTCCTCTATTGAAGTTCAGACAGGTGGACTCTTTATCTGCTGGAGGGCCCCACGGGGGCGATTGCAGTTATATATAGGCTGAAGGTTCTGTGGCAGCAGCTCTGATTGCAGAATTAGTCATTGTTGCATAAACGTTAGTGGAAGCCTAAGCTTGTGTGGAGCAAGCTGTGGGGAGGGTGCATTTGGGATTAAGGAAGAAATAGTTTTCTGGCTTTGGCGGTGTTTCTGTGTGGTTTTGCTCTGCCCGCTTTGGAACAGGTCCTCTGGAAGAAATACAGCAGCAATGTTAATGGTTTTAAACTAAATTCACACTATCCCTCACCACTGAAGATTTTCTTCCAAACCGTTTTGTATCTTAAAGTTAGTTTGCAGCTTCCCATGTTACACGGGGTCTCTGTACAAGGAGCAGTTATTTTAATGGAAAATGACAAATTTTTCTTATGATTAAAATATCAAGCATATCCATTGACTGTTAAATCTAATTTGCTGTGACTGAAATGTTCTCCAGTGAGATAAGATAATCTCCTGTTATAGGTCAGAGGGCTCCAACTGATTTATGAGGGAAAAACTTGGTCGAAAATATAGAGCTGTGTTTTGTGCTCTTATTTTTCAGCTTTTCTATCATCACCTAGTTAGTCATTCTTTATAAGATTTCCATTTAGCAATCCATAAAGTGACTTCAAAGAAGGCTAAAAGTTTATAAGCTGTTGGATAAGCTAGGCTGGAGCTATCCCATGAATAATGGAACATGCTTATGGAACTAATTGAATTCATATTAGATGAAGATAAGTACTTAGTACTGATAAATAATGAGATAGGAAAATGAAACTCTATCAAATGAACATGTCCCTTTCATAATCTTGTTTTATTTTCTGCCTGCATGCTCTGTGCTGGTTTAGTGTTCAGACTATTAAATTGACCTGCATGCTATGAGTGGTGTCAAACTTCGCTGGCAGCCTTTTACATTTTGTCATAGTAAACGATTGTTTCAGCAACTGTTTCTGTAGGAAGGTTATTAGTGTGATGGCGTTGATGGAAGAGGAATGCCCTTGACCTAGTAGACTACCTATTGGAATCTAGGCACATGTGGGTTTGATTAACTGTTGAGGATAGTTCTGTTCAGCTGTCAGACACAAAGTTGCTGGCAGTGTGCTCTTCTGTGCCAGGCTTTCAGTTATTCCAGTAACAATAATGCCCACCCTTTCCCTGGGGCACAAAACCAACCTTCAGAGTTAAAGTTCATGGTTAGAAAAGCACTTTTTATGCCTTTTTTTTTTTTTTTTTTTTTCATTCCTATCACTCGAGGGCTTTTTCTGGGCCTTCAGGATTTTAATTCTTGCAAGATTATCCAGGACGAATTTGTGTGTGCAACTTCACATTGCATTTGTCAGAATGTTTGCCTCGTATTTATTCCTAAGCGCAAAGGACAGTTGTGGATATCATAAAGCCTATAGGAGCAGATTTTTGTTTCATTTCAACCTGATATGAGTAAATATGTTAGGAGAAGAAGGTTCAGTAGAATTCATGCTGTGTTCAGTATGGTAAGACAGGGCAGCTGGTCTCAGTAATGTCGATAGTCTCTTCTTTAGACAGATGAGCAGAAAGCTGTGTGCTTCCTCCTCTGAATCCACACAGTTTCTGGAAGCACTTTTGGGCATATTTACCTGGTTTTGTTCAGGTTGGCAGGAGGATGCACTGTTTGTGATCCGGCCTGATAATACACCAGTTACCCTGAGCAGAGTCTGAGGTAATGAACTGAGAAACAGGTTACATCAATTGCGGATTAGTTCTGACAGTGCCCCATGGTTTCCCCATGCTGCAGAAGACACCCTGAGAATTCATTGACCACTGGCATCTTCCAGTGGTAGTGTTAATTGTTAATTATATCTTTTGGTTGGGGTGAGGAGTAGTAACTAGCTTTTTCCATCCATTTATACTTAGTAAATCACTGCCTTTTCTAGCTATACCTGAAGAAGTGTAGCTTTTTCACAGGGTTTAAATGAAGGGGTTGTATATATGTATGTATGCTTAGATCCAGGTCTTAAACTCAATGTAGTTTACTCACAAATATTATAAATATAGATGTACATGGTTTCAGAAGTATTGATAGAGTGCATTTAAAATACAGTGGAATTGTCTTTTATCCAGTTATTGGGAAAATGGAAGTAATACCTGTGTTTCAGGAAGAGATTATGTGTGCAGGGAATTTTGAGGGGTAAGTTTTAAGACAGACAAATACCATGGTACCAAGTAGAGTTACCAGTAAACGTAGAAGGTTCTTTCTGTTCTGTTGCATGACAGGGTTAGAGCAGCAGTAGTGATGTTTGTCACTCAGTTGGCAACAGCTGCTTGTGATAAGGATCTTGAGAATCACCTGTGCAGGATCAGGGCACTGCACATCAAGGTTGGGACCCGGCGGAAGAGTGGGAGATGCACAGGAGGGGGCCGCAGCCCACCTGCTGCGCCCGGATCAAAGGGCCGGGGGGTCAGGGGGCACATCCCGCCTAACCAGATTTGTCTGCTGAATAGCCATTTCAGATTGTAAATCTAAGGGTGATTTCATTAAGTCCTTCTGGCTGCTGTTGGGGCATGAAATAATAAAATTTTATATCCGCTGCCTTTCCTGCTTCTGGCAGCCAGATTGACACATTGTTGTCTGCGGTGCTGTGGTGTTTTTCTGAAGGAAATAAAGGGAAACTATTAACTAAGTAGAGACAAGCCCTTAAGTAAAGGGATTTTTGACTTGTTGTGAGCCATACTTTCATAATGATCTCAAATATAATGTACGAAGTAGCTACTAAGAATATTAAACTTTGTTAAGAGCTTTACCTTTCCAAAAGGATTCCTTCTTTCTGTTACAACATTTTTCAATACCTTGATCACATTTGTATCTGGTTATAAAACCTCACAATCAACTTGGGTTATGTTTTGGCACCAATTTAACCACGAAGTTATGCAAATTGGTTTTGGGGGTAGGAGGGTGGTGGTGGTGTTTTTTAAGTGAACTATTCAATAAAATTGTGCATCTGAGAGAAGTTTAACTTGGGGCATTTTATGGTAGGAAATGCAAACCTGCCAACTGCAGACAGCGATCATAAAATAGCATTTAGTATAAACTGGTGTTAGTATTTTTGATGAATATTGCTTCTAGCATGTGAGCTGAGTGCGACAGAGGAGCACCCATTCATACTGCCATTCAAACATAGTTTCTCAGTATTTTCATGCACTTTCACATAAAACGTTTAACTTCAAGTGTTTGGCTGCTTGTGAGCCGGACAGGCGCACTAACTGCTGCTTATTTACTGACCTGGTGTTTAAGGCCCCCTGGAGTTTGTTTGAAAAGTTAAGAGATTTTCACAGCAAAGGTGCCATTTCTGAAATTTAAAGTGCTCTTTTCACCAGGAGATAAGTTCTCTCTGATTAAGTCAGTAATTCTTACTAAGCCATGTTTATAGAGGCCATAAACAATGGGTTCAGTGTGCTTGTTAAACCAGCTTTCCATACCTCTCCACTCTTTTAAAAAGAGACATTTAAAATAAAAGGCAGGTGTAGATGTTAGTTCAATTTGATGCTTTTTAGATGATTAATTATGGCTACCAGTAATTCAGTAAGGATGGTTAAGAAGGGTTTGCAATAAGTGATATGTGATGCACATTTTCACTGAATCACTTCTTTTGACTCAAAAATCCCCAGTCTGTAGTAAAATTAGGCAAGGAAACTGTAATGTTCATATTTCCTCTTGTTCTCTGCTTCTTCCCGCTTTTTTCAGCAAAATATGAGCATACTGAATGTAGTCCATTCTGTTTAACAGGTATCACTTTATCTGTAATATTTTGCTTGATATTCTGGGAGCTGTGAAATGTGGAATGTGACTGTATATGGCTTAGGGGCTGTCCCTTTGTGTTTTGAGAAAATTACGAGAGCACGTACTGTGACAGTGAAAACAATCTACATGGAGTTGCAATTCATAGATTCCAATGGGATTACTGTGGAAATGCAGTTGAATGCTGGGAATTTTTACTAAACTTCCAGCAAGAGAGTAAATACTTTTATTTCTGGGTGAGTTGGGCTGATAGGTGCTATGTTTGATGAAAGAACCATGTGATTATTTGGCAGAAGCCTTTATAACTATCTGATGGTACCTTTGTCAAAGATTACAGTGAAGAGAAAGATGATAAAACGAGGTAAGGATTAACTGGTCAGTCTACATTTCTCTAGGATAAGCCATGGTTGGACCACTGAAAAAATATGTTTCTTCAAATGCATTGCAAGATAGACGCTATAAATGACGTTAGTCTCAAGTGTTTTATTAAATTTGAAGGTTTGTCTCCAGGGAAATCCCCTGTCCTAATACAAATATTTAGAACTTTTAGAGTAATGGTGTCCTCTTCACAGTGTAGATATATAGCACAGCAGATTTGAATGAGCCTTCCTTTCAGTACAATTATTTCTGGGCCGCGTGTGGCAATGATTACACTGATCAGCATTTATAGTCTTTGCACCACAAGAATCATCCTTTTGTACTGGACCCGCGGCAGACAGCCCTTGTCACAAGCCTGTTCTTTGCTACAGAAAAAGATGTTTTGCTGAAAGGAAGGTGCAGATTTGTCATCAAAGTTACAAAAACACCCATTGACAAGTTCAAGCACATGTTTGTTGCTTCTCCGGCAAGAACTAAGAGGAGGTTTTAATTCCTTCTGTCTTGTCCTACTAGCACTCGATTTTGACAAGCTTCTGGCTTTGGTTAAGTACATTGCAAGGCCTTTTTGTTGAAGCTTTTTAGACTCCTCTGAGTATAAGTGAGATTTTTAATTTTCTGAAACAGGAAGGAGCAAATCAGTTTGTCTGATGCTTCCGGACTCCTAGAAGGAGCAAGACTCCTGGATTGCTTTAGAGTTTATCAGATGCAGCCAACATAGTGACCTTTGGTTCCTGAAATGTAGAGGAAAGTACCTGGTTTGTCATGCAGTGCTTGTGCTTTTTATATGAGAAGCATTAAATGTAATATTCCTCCATTTAAGTTAAAGACATTTCTCATGGAAGACCTAAAATTAAATGTCTACAAAGTGGTTTTTATAGTTGTTGCCTTCCCCCTCTCCCCCCAAGTACACAGCAGTTTTCTTTATAGACAGAGGACTGAGCCTTGAAAACCAAAGGTAATTATTTAGATGCCTAAGGCTCAACTTTGCCATTGTTTTAGAGCTTTAGTTCCTTTTTTTTTAAAGGAAACAATTCCCCCCACCCTGCAAAGCCTTAATTAAAAAAGGAGTATGATTTTGTTCATTTTCCTCCTCAGTAACTTGCATTTGGTCCTTTGTATAGGTATGTTGGAACTTAAATATTTGTTTACAGTGTCACTGGGACATTTCCTTAATTACTGTATTCTATAGTCCCTCTTTTCCTGATTTTCAAAGCTTTATTCGAAGAGGGCTTAAATATGTAGGATCAGTCAGTCAAAAAAACCCCAAACCTCAATTCTCCTGTTAGTGAAAAAGTGTTGAAATAAATATTTCAGTGCTGCTCTGTTTCATATCAGGGATTCATTTGCTGTTGTTTAAACAGGGGAGTAAAGTCTGACATTTAAATTTCCTTAGATCATCAGTAGCTTTAGACACTTAAAGTCAAAGGTACTAATGATCACTCTTTTGAGAAATGGGTTGTGCTTTTCTTTTGTGTGTGGATGTACTGTTACAGATGATGTTAACACTCAAATTAGATTAGAGCCATTTCTTTCTCTCAATTCATGGGAGCAGGATAAAGCCGTTAGACTTGTTGAACATTAAGTGGCCAGGATATGGTGGTGTTCTTTTTATCTTAGCTCTTCTTCATTTGAATGATTTGTTTATTTATTAAACTCTGGGAGCATCCATTTTACTTATATACAGTGGTAAATTTGCCTCTATTGAGGTTCTAGAATTCAACTTGGAATTTGAAACCAGTTCCCAACCCTGACTTACTGCAGCTCTTAACCCCCAGAAAAGCCACTGTTTGTTGTTATTTGACTCAAACTGCAAACTGTGCCATCAGGATACCAGAATTAAGACAAACATTAGGGGGAGGTGTTTGAAATAAATCTTCTCTTGAATAATCACAAACAGTAACGCTAGTTTCAGAAATTCAGTGTGCACAATATTAAGGACTTCCCTCTGCGAATTGAAGGGTAATTTTTTAGCATTGTAATATGTAAATGAATAAAACAAATGGTGACAGAAAGACAGAAATGTTGGTTGGTTTTAAAATGCTTTTGTAATGCCGTGATGTTACATTATCCCTTGTGTTCTTTGTGCCTAAAATTTAACTCTTCATTCTTATATTTTCTTTTACCTTTTCTTGAATTTCCTCATATTTAGAAAGTAAGAAACATGGCCCTGGAAGATGTAGTGATTCTTAATGTAGACACCAACACACTGGAAACCCCTTTTGATGACCTTCAGAGTCTTCCTAATGATGTGGTATGTATGAAATGATTTGTCCAATTATTTCATTACTTAAAAGTGTTAAGTCCTTATGACCTGTTTGGTTTCTAGCTGAGGTGTCTTGTTGTGTTACTCTCATTATTATGAGTAAATTGCTTTACCTCAATTCTTTCCTGTTTTGAAGTGTTAAAGAATGCTTGTTTGAACATTTGCAGTCATATTTTTAAGCCTCCTAATGAAAATTAGCTAATGCTCACGTAAGCTGGCAATGCTGCAGCAACCCAGTTTCGGTTTTGGAATGGCACGATCATGTTTCAGGTCATCTGAAGAGTTGGTCTTCTGTGGGTAAAAAGATAACTGAAAAACATGCAGGTTATGATACCACTGAACAGGAAACAAAAATTCAAACTTCTTTCTTCATGGTGTGAAAAAGTTCTACTATTTTAAACCATTTCACTTGGGGAAAAAAATAATCCATTTTTAGGTACCTTTTCTTTCCAAATGAAATTGTCTGGGTGTTCTCCTGTGCATTCTTCCAGGTGAGCTTTCATGAACTTTGTACATTTTATATCCTGAGTTGTGATATCAAAAGGGCTATTTCATATTCACTTCTAGCCCTGCTCAGTGCATATAATTTGGAACTTTCTTTCTCATTCAACATTTTTATTAGTAATTTATCTATTTTTTTAATTACTCAATGGCAATGGTGTATCAATACTTGATCTTTCCTGCCGATGGAAGAAAAATACATCCACCTTGCTACTTGCTGCTGTAATCATCTTCACTAAAGAAGCTGTGAGGGAAGAAGAGTAATGTAAGAATGTAAGAAGTTATTTTTAAGTCAGAGGGTGACTGTTTAGGAGAAAATGGCAGGGGGAAATCTGGATTTCTTTTACTAGTTCAAAATATTGTGCTGACAGTTAGATCTATGCCTTTTTGTGTGTAGTTGAAAAATAAAATTGATACGCAGGGAGCTCAATGTAAGCTGGGTCTGTCTGAGTTAAAACATGGGTAATGCTGAATATACCCCATGTGAATATACCTCCTCCTGTGAGATCCCGTTATTTCTCTGTGATCCGTTCTTCGAAAACAGTGAGCTCTGGATGAAAGGTCCATCTTGATTGTGAACATTTTGGCTTTAGTCAAGCATTTAGTCTATAAAAGTTACTTCCACAAATTTTTTCTGGCTTTATATAGTTTTTCATTTTGATTCCACTCCCAGCATCCAAATGTGCCAGCTGGTCATCGCTCGCGCCATTATCCACAGCCCGGGGAATGACAGACTTGTAAATTTAATGGAATTATGTAAGAAATGTCTGGATACAGTGAGTGCGGGGCCTCAAACATGTATATGATTTGTCAACAATCAAGTATTATATTAGATTTTATGAGAATTCATTAAAGGAGCTGTTGTAGGCGCACTGTAGAACATCAGAAGAGACTTCACCAATAAACGCAGAACTTCAAGCTTTGGAATGTAATAAATTTTAAGAGACTTCCTTCCTTTCATTATTTACTTTTACTCCACTTTTATAACAGTAGAGAGTTGTGTTTTATTAGTTCAAATTTCTTGATTCAGTTTTCCACAGGTCTATTTAAAAGCTACATTTTATCTTGGAGGATGTTTGGAGCATAGTAGAGGAAGTGCTGCCAGCAAATTCAATTAACTGGCATGGCTCACAAATAGCGTACATGGTGTATTTTTTTTCACAACTGCTATATAAATACAGCTGGGATTAATATTTGTCGCAACAAAGCCTTAACTTGAATCGTGTTGCGTTGTGTAATTAATGTTTGGGATCAGTGTTTATGTCTTATTTAGCTTTGTTTCATTATTTTAGTTACCTACATAATGAAGTATTCTCCTCTAGGTCTTTTCCTTTCCTTCAGACTGCTTAATATTTGGCTTTGACCACTAGAGAGCAGCTGCTCTTCTTTGCAAGAATTGAATTTCTGTCAGTTCTTTCATGCATCATGTGTTTGGAACTGTAAGTGGATCAAGTTGTTCATCTCAGCAGGGAGACTCTAAAGCCAATCCATTATACTTTTTTTTCCTTTTTTTTCCCTCTTCTTTTACTTGCCTAGAAGGATGGGGAGATTCTGGGAGCGTGTCTCCCCTCTGGTCTCAGTCTTAAACAGATGCATGTATGATCTGAGGAACTAAAAATATCTTCACGATCATAAATGGCTCTTATGTCAAACTGTTCTGCCAGTTTTGCTACTTCATGTGAGCAGTGAGCAACTGACACACTACTGAACAGACACAAAAGTTACTTTGCTAAATTAGATCTATCTATATTCAACAGTGAGGAAAAACATCTTCTGTGCAATGTCATCACCATCAGGTAATTAATCCAGTGGAAAATCTTTAAAGCTGTTTTCCCCTCTCCTTGAACAGCTATTTAAATCAAGTAAATAGAATCCTATGCTTATTTTAGAGCTTCAGGTAGTGAGTTGTGCTCGAGTTTAATGGTAGTGATGTTGCAACCTAAGCCATTGATTCTTGGGAATCTAGAAAGGACTATTCTTTAGTCTTTTACTCCTAGGAACCAAATGAACATAGGCTATAGTGAAGTGTCTTTCCAGTTAACATTTGTGCCACACGAGCTGGCTGGCACTGAGGCAGTTCCAGCAGTGTCAGACTAAGCCACTTTGCCCAGTTTACCTCGGCAGTCCCTGCTGGCACTCAAGGTGTGTACTACTGTGTTTCTGATTAACTATTTGAAATGTGAAAAACTGTCCCTCAGTCACCTTCTGCTTCTGATATTTTGCTGAAAATCTGGCAGCATGAGAACGCCCTGGGAAGTAACTTTCCTTTTAAAATAGTCAATATTAAAAAAAGAGATTTATTAAGGACTGTGATTACAATAAGTGCATCTGCTGCTGACAAGTCTCCTACACCACCGTCTGTGTTGCAAGGAATAGCGAAGAGGGGGTAGTAATTTTTTTTTCATGCAACCCTTATGGATTTTTCATGTATTTCCAAATAAGTGTCATCTTCTAGTCGTAGTTGTAGTCAGAGCTTCATATTACAGAGAACAAAGCATAAGCTCGCTCTGTCAACTTGTAGTTTTTATTAAACGAAGCCCTGATGCAGTGCCGTGTACTGGGCCAAAGAGATCTTGTGTATCGGGTGGCTGTGAGCGTATTGTAAATTTGCACTAGGCTATGAATATCTCAGGCTGTCAGTAATTTCCTTGTGTATGCTGCTGTTGTCCATTCATTAACAAGTTACCACAAATAGGAAGCCTATGTTACTCTTTTTCGCTTAGTGGGAAATTAACTGCTTTCAGGACAGCAAGAAGGGCTAAGCTACAACTCTGTAGCGGAGCCATTTTCTTAAAGGTGAATCCGTTTTGATTTCTTACACTGTGTTTGCAATAGAATGTTTCTTGCTTTATTCATGTTGACAACTGAAAAGCCTTGGACCTAATTAAAAGAATTTCCACTAGCACCTTTACTGAACCATTTCATTATGCTGCATTGCACAGATTGCATTTTGAAACATGGTGATAGTTTAAATCGGACCTTTAAACCTGAACTGCCAGAAGTATAAAAATTGTCTTTAAAAACACTCTCAGGATAGGCTGCATGTATATGTGCCTGCTTGGCTAGAAATAATCTTCATCTTCGTGGTCCCAGTCTGGTTTTTAGTATTACTGCCTCTTTAGGCAGGAAAGAATCATAGTTGTGCTTGTATAATCTACTTTGTCTTATGTACTAATGTATTCCAGAGTAAACATGAGTTATTTTTTTCTTGTTAGTCTCTTTAAGTATGTTGATGTTAACAGTTTTGTCTTTTAAAAAACACTATGACATGCCTATTGCCATAATCCTGATTGAAACATTAGAAGTGTACACACATAAAATAAGACATCCTACAGTGTTTGATTTAGTCTTAAAAGAGAACAAATGATCTGCAAGCTTTAGGAGTGAGCAAAATATGTATCAATATTCTGCTTCTATGGCAAATAGGGAAGCTGAAACACAGGCTATGACTAGCTTCCTGAACTTTGTTGTAAAATGGAGCATAGAGCCCTTCTATATAAATGGCAAGTTCTTTATCTCTACATGAATGTGAAACTCACTTTTAACAATGTTTGAGATGGATTTGGACATTTTATTGCACCTTTAAGAGCTGCCTTTAAATGGTTTACGTAAGTTGCTGTAGGAAATACACGTGTATTTCGTCCCTTCATCATCAGACCCCTTCACACATGGAGAAGTATGCTGTTCAGGTTTGAAAATCTGATGAAGCTTTTACATTTCAAGAATAACAAAGCTCCTTGAGAAATGTTATCTCAGTGAATAGGAGTGAGCTTATTTCATGGGCATGATAGACTAAATCTGTTGTCATTTATTATGTTAATACATGCTTTTGAAAAAGGAAGACTTGCTAGTTATTGGTAGAATTATTTCTGTTGCGTTCATAATATGGATGCTTATGGAGTCATTCATGTTCTTCTGCAAATTAAGATGACTGGGGGTTTCCTGGCTTTCTGCTTTCCTTCAGGGACTGTGGTTCCTTCCTGTCTTCTGCCTAAGGTCTCTCATCAGACTCAGGTTTTGCACATGGCGTGACCCCCAACCTCTAAAAGCACAAGTTGGATTCCTTTTAAGAACCAGTGTCCCGGCTGTTGGGTTTGTATTGCTATGTGTTGTGCGAGAGAGCTCAGAATTTAGCTTGCCCCGGCTCTGTCTGCAGCACCAAACAGTTGATAGCGACGTAACTATTTGTTAATGATTTAAAGTAACCTGTAAGTGTTGCAGCACAGCCTCATGGAGCTTGATGTTCATGTTTGAAAGGGGTTTTGATCTCCTTTCCCAGCTTGTGTTGTGAAAGAAAAACGCTGTCGCGGACAATAATATATAGATATACAACCTTACTTCAGTATTTACTGAGCTCTGAGGACTAGAAAAGAGAGTCAAACTTAAGGCACAACCTTCTTGCATGTATGAGAGATTCTGAGGCAGAGAACAGTCATGGATAATCCAGATAGCCCTGGGTGTACATAGAAAACAAAGAATATTCAGGTAACCTGGATCATGGTAGTTTTAACTCTGCATGGATGTGTTAGTTGGTGTTTGTTAAGTTGTGGCTGGTGTCTGTGTAATCGGTATGGAGACTGTTAGGGCTGTGTTTGCCTGAAGCGCAGCTCTGTGGATCCTGAGGTAATTAAACACCTCCACAGTGGGAGAGGGCAAGTGAGGGTTAAGAGAAGAGCCGTCCCCACGCAGGTGGTTCAGATGTAGGGAGAAACCCCTTCAGTCGCCAGAGTGTCGTTGTTAATTCGAGGCTTCCAACACCGGCGGGTCTGTGCTCTGTACTGCGCCGGGTGCTCTGGTGAGGCGGCGGCGGGGCTGCCCGCGGGGGCGGCCGGCGCCGGTCAGAGCCGGTTCTGGCCGGTTTCGCGGCAGAGCCGGCCGGGCACGGCTGCGCTGGCGCTGCCCGTCTGAAGCAGGTGTAAGAAAGGGCGTGAGGAGAGTGAAAGTGTGAGGGGGAAATCGCTCAGGAGCGAGCTGTGGTGGGCTGATACCTCCGTGTGCCGCTGAGGGAGGAGGTAGGAGAGTTGAGAGGGAAAAAGGTGGAGGGGAAGAAGGTGTTTCAGTTTCTTTGTTTCTCACCGCCCAACTCTTAATTGGCACTAAATTACGTTAGTTTTCCGAAGTTGAGCCCGTTTTGCCAGTGATGCTAATTGGTTAGTGATCTCTTTATCTGTATCTCTGCCCACAAGCTTTTTCTGTGTTTTCTCCTCAGGTCCTGCTGAGGAGGGGGTGAGGGAGCAGCTGGGTGGGAGTCTGGGAGCCAGCCAGGGGAATCCACCATATGCACAAATCAAACTCTCATTTCGGTGTTTTCCTCTGAAATACAAGGCAATATAACCTTAAAAGAGAAAAAAACCCAAAAAACAACAAAACCTGTATTTGTGGCAAACGCATTTTTCGGTCCTACAGAATCTGTTCTTGGCTTTGGTGGTGATGGATGGCCTGATTGCGCTGAACGGTTTCCCCATTAATCTGATGTTTAAAATGATGATGTTAATTTAGCTGAAATTCTTCCATGGATCCTAATCAAGATACAGAACTTCATGGACTACCTGTAAGAGAGTACTCAACAGCATGTTAACAGCTAATTATAAGTTGGAGGGAAGGTTGAAATGGAGCTTTTTATTTTCCTGTTGGTTTCTGAATAGAATCTGACCATATCTTAGAGAAGCAAAACAGCTTAAAAAGTAATGCTTTTAGAACTGGAAAAATTCAGCTCTGAATTCACCATGTCACTTTTTGTCATAACTGCTGCAGTGGTTAGCACGTTTTTCATTTAGCAGTGCCCCAATGTGTCAAGCTTTGGTTTTGGTATGAGAGTGATCTGATCCTGTTGTGTGATTTCAGGTTTCTGCACTGAAGAGCAGATTGAAGAAAGTCTCTACAACCACTGGAGATGGTGTTGCGAGAGCATTTCTCAAAGCACAAGCGTCTTTCTTTGGGAGCTACAGAAATGCCCTGAAAATTGAACCTGTAAGTAGGAATTTAGTAAGCATAAGAGGTGGAAATCTGCAGCTGTGGTGGGGAAACTAACAAGATTTCAAAGTGTAGTATAGCCTGCTTTTACTAAGGCCAGCATTGTGGCTCTCTGGCTGAGCAGTAGTGAAAACAGTGTTCCAGTTTCCAAGCCAGAACGAGGTGTAACAAGCATGATCAATCACACAAGGAGAAAACTACTACGAAAGGTATTGGCGTTGCTTGGGTTTGAAGGCAGTTAAGTTAGACAAGATATGATAAGGATGTGTAAATTAATGATCATAGGAGACTAGTTCAGAATGGACTGTTTTCTCTCCCTGAAAAACCTGGGTATTCTTTGTATTATTTAAAGGTAGTAAGGTACTTTTTTCACTATTAATGCTTAACTGTGATATGTGCAAATTTATGCAATCATGAAGTATAAACGTAAGTAGTAAAGAAATTATGTTTTTACAGAAATATGAAGAATGTATGGAGTGGTAACTATTGATGATAAATGATCTGTTAGGAAAATTCAATCTCTTGGTTTTGTTTCAGAGTTGATCTCTATTTTGCAACGATTAAGTACCATCTGAGAAGGGAAGGTTTTTTCTGTACTTCATCTTATGTTTTATTGCTTCTAGTGAGGCATCTGTTCCTGGCTTACTGCAAGTAGCTTTATGGACTTCAATACAAATCAGTGCAAACAAATTAATGTATTTCCACGTGTTTCGTGACACTCTGGTTTTGCTGTTGTGTACTTTGGGGATTCCTTTTGAAGTGTGTATCTTTTGCTGATAGTCAGTTTGAGACTGGGTCAGTAGTATGAGGAATATTCAGGTGTAAATCATGAGATATGTCCCAGATATATGAGGGGTGAAAAGTACTAATTGCAGAGCAATCCACAAAATATTTCCAAAATATCCTGTTATCCCTATTCCTGAAGCAGGAGAACTAACAAGTGCACCACAAATGCTCATTTAAAGTACTGTTGTTTAAGACCTGTGGCTGCTTAACTAGAAGATTTCTGTCAAGGACAAAACGTACTTTTGTCTTAATGCATTCTTTCATCTGCAAGCATTGGGAGGCAGAATGGAGCATTGCTGGTAGCAATGGAGAGTTTGAATACCCCTGGGAGAAGCCGAGTTCTGAGTGTAAGGGGGGAGGCTAAATGAGTGGAGTGAGAATGAAGGCTTACTAGTTGAGGTGTTGTGTTTTGCATTCTCCTGCTCTGTGAAGATTAGTGAAGAAATTTGCATGCAGACAAATAATATGTCTGATTTTAATCATGGTATTAAACAAAAAAACAGACTACAGGCCTAGTGTTTCTTCAGGTTGAGGATGTTTCAGGAACCAAAGTCTCTTCAGTACTATAGTTTGTGTTGTTATTTTTACAACCAGAAGGAAAAAAATAGCTTACTCTGAATTTTAAGCAGTCTAGTTATCACCATCAAACAAGCGTGATTCCAGCAATTCGTATTCAGGATTCAGAAATGACTTTTGAAGTCAGCATGAGTCCTTCCATAGCTTACTAGGGGAATCCATGTGTTGTGTCTGTATTAAAAATAAATTGTTTTGACTTTTCTGTGATTGTCTGGGTCTAAGTATTGGGCTTTTAAAGCATCTAAGGTGTAATAATGGGAAGTGTTTAAAATGTTGTACATATAAATAATGAAAATGAAACTAGCAAGGCACTCTGGCTGTAAGCCTCCTTTATCTGTGCTGGGGAGATACTGACTTCCCTTCATCCATGCAGGCTTCCTTGTTCTCCGATGCTCCTCCCACTAGTTGCCAGGCAACTCTGGGAATATTGGTTTGTGCTTTGCCTGGATGTGTGTGTGAGATTAACTAGTTAAGGGATTTGTGAAGAAAAATAAAAATTTAAATTGCTTTTCTGGAAATACCATCTGGTATTTTGAAGGCTGAATGTTAAAGATGAACATTCAAAATCAGTTGACAATGGCACACCCCTGGAAAGTGCGACTTTGAGGGACAGCAATCCTGAGGAAGTGAAGGAAATTGTTTGATTTGCTTATCATTCCATCAAAGAAAACTTGTAAACATAATTGCACAAATATGTCATTAAATCCAATTTTAATAATAAGGAAGCAGAAATTTTCAGGGCTTTCTTTGCCAAGTCCTTCTATACATTAAATTTATTCAATTTCTGATTATACATTTCTATATTAAGATTTAGATAAAGAAAATTTGCAAGTGTTTCATGTGCTGAATGTGTCAGAGTGAAATGACCTGCATTCTGTTTCCAGTTTTACTACAGACAGTGTGTGAGGTATTGGACAGGTCATACAACCACTTTATACCTCACTTCCAGTTTAGAATATGCCAACAATAAATGCAATTGCCAAGAGACTCTTGTTAGTGTTAGGAACGTCACACTTAAAAATTAGTTCAATACCCTTGGAAAACCTGACCCTAAGAAGATGCAGCAAAACTCCAAACAGTAGTGTGTAATGACTAAAACAATTACGAAATGTATTGCTAGCTTCAGAAAAGAAAACGGGATTGTAATTTAATAACAAAGTATTGTAACTGGCAATTAGTAAAGGCACCTTGTAATTTAAAGCCCCGTGTTTCTCTTGTGCTGCACTTCAAATGCTGCACTTGAAATGGTCTTGTGTGCTCTCGTGCAATTCCATCTTCTGTACAGCAATTCTGTTCATTGTTATTTCCTGTCAGCTGATGAGCTCAGTTTGCTGGGTTTGTGGATCACACACTAACAGGTACTCTGGTCATGATACGCATCTTCTTGTGTAGATACAGAATGATGGGAATTCTTGTTGAATAGTGGAAGAATATTGAAGTGTATGCAGCAGCTCTTTGATTGCTCTCCACTGATGTATCACAATCCACAGCCCACAGTGGCTGTCATAATTTGCTTTAAAATTTTAATATCTGGGAGAAAATATTTTGAAACTGCTACTGGTGTAACAGTTGCAAGTGGACTCATTTCAGTGTGTCCAAGACAAATAGAAATGCAAAAAGAAAATATGTTCTGAGAACAGTACATATTTTCAAATACCTCCGTTGTGATTTTTCTCTTCCCACCCTCACATGTAAAAAAATGAGGCATGAGCAGTGCCAAACATGATGTGGTTCTTTGCATTTGATGTCCCATAATTTGAAAAATCTGACTGTTCATTTAAAATAATTTATAATTAGGAAATAAATTCAAAGCAGCAGCACCCTTTCCTCCTTTCATACTTTTTGTCTCATAAGACAATTTGATTTCTTAGTCCATCTCATCTAGTACAGGTTGACTTTTTGGGATAAGTGGTGTGAAACTATTTTTCATTATTCTCTGTAGGCTCAGAATGTGTCACAGAGCAGACTTTAAATTCACATTATACTTCAGCGTAATAAGAGCTCCTACTCTGTTCATAAGCTTTTATTCTAAAGATACAGATATATTTTATGTATATATGAACCAGTAAACCAACAGTGCATGAGTTAGTGTTGCTATAAACTTTGAGGCTTTCAGTAACCACAACTTTTGCCTGTAAAGACATATCCAGATACTACAGTTTGCAAGTCTAATCATAAGATTTAGGTAATGAGGTTCAGTTATGTTTCTTACTGTGTATTTGTTTTCTGTAGTTTTACGTTAAAGCCAGATTTTAAGTGTGGAAGAATATCTGTTACGTGTGATGTACTTACAGTTGCCTCTGTCCTCTTGTTAGTGAGTACAGTAAAACACGTTAGAAGCAGCATATTTACTTGGCTGTACTGAGGCAGATTGTTATCTTCATGAATATTACCTAAATTGCTGACAGTGACAGTGTGAGCATTTTGTTCACTTGAATGACTTCTTCCTTAATTTCTGATTTTTTGCTGTTTGCTGAAGGAATGTTTTTATCTTCTAAATATTTGATTCACAAAAGTAGGTAATCTTCAACAGAAATAGCTGTTTAATTATTGTGTGTGTAAAGGTGGTTTGTAGCACTTAGTAGTTGTGTGTATGCTAGTAACAGGGGCAATGAGACTCGGGTTTCCTGCCTCAAAGACTTTGGCTGTGCACTTTCTTCTGCTGACACCTAGTGGTTAAAGACAACATTTTATCGGCGTTGTTTAAGAGCAATCTTTGTTAAGAAACAAACATCCGAACACCTGTGAGTAAAGGTAAGCTCAGGGTATATGCTGACTGAATGCAGTTGCTATAGGGGAAGATACAATAGTGGTGATACAGCTGGTGCTGGTACAGTTAGGCTAAGCCACGTGGGTGCTTTTTCACCAAGCTGGGTAGCTTAACAGCATGCTCCAGATTTGATGTAGTCTTCTCAAATGACAAGTTTTGTCTGTTCTCTGGGTGGGTGGTCACTCCAGTGAGTTTTGCAGAGGGAACTGCATGTGCTTGATACAACACTTTGTAGCTTGACAGATTTGAAAAGCTGGCTTATTTGCACTTCACTTTAAAATCCGTAGATTCTGAACAAATACTTCTATTTCCACATTTTGGTTCCTTTTGTCTATATCTCATTGCTATAACATAAGGCGAAAATTATTGTGCTTCTTTTGCTTTTGCAGTGCTCCTGGGTTTTGTACAGATAATTAAGGAGGAGTAATTTTAACATTCTTAACCAGGAAAGCTGTCAGTATCTGAGTGCCTCTGCAGGTAGTTTTCACATTAACTTTGCTGGTTTGCCTTGATAACTTGTTGTATGCAGGCATTGTAAAATTTGGTGTCTCTTTCACGCCGCAGTATACGTGGTATACTGAAGTGAGAGGTATATATACTGCAGTCTGAGCAGAAGGAGCCCATTTTAATTCTAATACACCACTGAAGAGGCATGTCTGTGCATGAGATTCTGGCATTTGTTTGGATTTGAATCAAGATGTCCTGGTTTGTTTTTAAAAGGCTGAATTAGTTATATGAATTTATTAATCTAGGTATGAAGATGATGAACTCTGCATTCTTTGTAAGATGGTTTCTTGCGTGTATTGTCACGTTAACTAAATCTAGACCTTTCTCTCATTTATAAAATCCATGTAAACCTGATATTAGTGGATTGTGAATATGCTAGATATTTTTAATTTTATATTTGATACTGGATTTTTACACTTGCAGTTCATCTGTGTATCTCCAGTATGTGCTAGTCTCTGGCAACAAAGTCTCTGATTTGTGGCAATGTCTCTGAGAAGGTGAACCATTAATACAGTTGCATTACTTGTAGCAAGAACTGTTTTCCTGATTATTTGGCTCACACTATCTTCTGTGGGCTGCCCAGCAAAATATTTCTTTGCTTTGCTTTCCTTGAGAGGCCTTTTCTCTCTGTGAATGAATTGGAATGAAGTAAGAACAGGGCTGTGATCCCTGTGCGTTGCTGAGGGGGTGTCACTGGTTACTTGTTAAGCAGCAGATTTTGCACTGTTTCTAAACAAAGTATGTCTCCAAATAGTCAGGGAGAAGGGGGCAAAGGGAGCTGTGATGGTATTAAAAGTTTAATTAAATTGTTTGTGAGGATTTTTTGAAATTAATGTCAAAATACAAACAAAACCAGAAAAAAATCTAACTCTATTTTAGCATCTTATTAGTGCTGAATCCTTTATTGAGGATTTTTTATATTTTAATTGAACATTTGCTTTCAGTGCTGGAAAGGCATGGCCAGTAATGGTCACTGTTTGCAGATTCCTTGGAAATAGTGGTGTTCTGTTTTGTGATGTTTCCCACAAGAATTAAGGTGTCTATGACTATCTCAAACTGAGGAAAAATGTTGTGGTTTAAAATATCCGCTGGTTTTCAATGATATTTTAAGTATATGGAATAGTAGTTGGGAGCTTACTGAAGCTTTAAGATGCTAATAATGAAACAGAACCCTTTAAAGTTACTGGTACTGCAGCGATTGTGGTACTTTAGGAACTGTTGCATTATGTGCCATTATCAGATTGTAAAAATTCCAATATAACCTACATCTTTCAGATTGAACTGAGATCATAAATAGTTACCAGTGCTAACTGGAGTGCATTGGGAATTACTTACAATAAGGGAATCTCTTTAATGAAGCAGCAATTAATTTCTTTTATGCCTTCATGGCTATTTATTCAATCTTATTCCGGTTTATTAGCCTGAGCAACCATTAGTCATATCACTGGGTAATTTCTGATTAACTTTAATCATTCTGAATCACTTTGGTTTAAATTTAACCTAAATCTTCCTTAGATGCATCCACTTATGAGTAGAAATCTCGGAGGCAGTCAGTGTACTTTTCTACTTCCACACTTTTTATGTGCTTTCATTGGAGAAGTTACTTGCTAATTTGTGAAGCGGAGAACAATGTGTTTAAGACATTACAAAGCATCGTCTAATCTTAATATGGTTTCATTATAGAAACTTGTATATGTATCATATTCCAGTTTTCAAAGTGCTTTAGCTGAACTACACTGGATGTATGCATATATGGGTTTATGTGTATACACTGCTGCCTTAGTGCTGTTATCCTGGCAAAGCCTGATCATTTATATTTGCATTCTAGAGACGACAACCCACCATTTTTCATAATTGTAACTAATACAATTTTTTTTGCAATTCAAGCAACAATGAGGGGAAAAGCCATTACAGATAGCAGGAAATTTAAAGTTTTCTTTTTCAACATAACATTCAATTCAACTGAAGAAAATAGTGTAATAAGTTGTAGTCTCATTTGTGTAGGACTGTAAAGACATTTCTGGAGAGTTTCTTTATACCCCTGTTCTCTTCTGAGTTTTTATTATCCATCCTAATAAAGACAGCGCTTGTTTGGTTATCCACGCCACAGCTGTGTGTCTGTGCTGCTGTCTGTCCAGTGCTGACCACTGCACCCTCCTACAGGCTCAGCTGGCTGGTGGGTCCTCCCTGTGGTGCCTGTAGGGTGCTGCCTTCCTGATCCCACTTGCATCAAGTACCAACAGCAGCACTCCGTCTGTAGGAGGAAGCATGAGGATGCTCTCCAGTTCTTTTTTTCCAACATTGTACTGATGTAAAGCTCCTGCAGTGCAATATACTTAAGGTGAGCTGCTGCCTTATGTATTGATAGTAGCTGTTGGTTTTGATTCCATCCCTGTTGCGAATTCCTTCCTCGGAAACTGGGCCCCTGTATTACCAGTATCACTGTATGGATCTTTCCATGTGCTTGATCATTTTGTGCTGCTGAGATGCAGCTGAACTCTAGAAACTTTAATGTTTCTGGGTAAATGATTCTAAATTTTAACCTTGAGACATGGGATGACTTTCAAAGGAGATATAAAAGTTTCTCAAAAAATTTTTAGGAAATGAGATGCAACTTTGCAGTTTAAAGTAATTTTTAGAAGGCATCACCTGCATTCTGGACAGGACACAGCTTGACAAGTACCCATTAAAAATTAATGTTGTAATTTCCTGTATTTGTTGTAACCTCTTACTGGAGAATCTGCCTTAACAGCTGTTGCTTATTCTCGGGATCAATACCCTGGTGCAGCCACTGTATTGGTACCTTACTTCTACAAAAGTAAATATTTTTTCAGAAATCACTTGCACAATTGCAATTTCCTACTATCCCAGGGTATTATGTTTAACATCTCATCAATCTTGGTAGAGTTGTTCCTCACATGAGCTCTGAATGGGTTCTTATTATCCAGGCTGCTGTAGCTAACTATAATGAACTTAAAGTATTAATGTTGTTCTGGCATTATATATTTGCTGGCCAGGGACTGTGTGTGCTTTATAAGAAAGCTGTTGCTCTGTACGTCTGTTTAAATTCATGGCCAAGGAAAGTAAAGCTAAGATTAATCCCAGAGATATTTAGGTCTCCAACAACAGTGGGAGTTTCAAAGTGTTTTAGGAGGACAGTTTAGTTTTTACTATAGATTTTTAGACTATTAATTTTTTTTTCCTTTATGGATTCATAAGTAATACCATGATACCAGTAACACAAATGGATACGTTTCTCAGGAGACATTTAATCGCAGTGTGATAGCATGACATAAGGCCACTGTATTAATTATTTTATATCAATCTCTTGCCCAGACTTAACACTAATTTCCTTCAACCATTCCAGATCTATGAGATCTGAGTTGGACAGAAGTCTGAAAAGTAGATGGTATGTGGTGCGGAGTAGAAAAGCAAATGCCAGTTGAGTTCAAAAGGAAATTTTGTTGAAATATGTGTGCAGTAACATAAAAAAAGTGCCTCTTACATACTGGTGCATAATTCATTTTGAAAAGGCTTTGCAACATTCAGTGCTTTATGTGCTGTGAAGTATGATTGTTGCCATGGTGAATTATTTTTTTAAGTTATTCAGTGGAAGAGTAAATAGTTGTTTCCAACTCCCAGTAATTACCAGATCCCAGTTGCTTCCTCTACATAGCCAGCTTTTGCATAGCTTTTTATTTCTGCGTGTATATTTTAAAGGTATACAGTGTATACAGACAAAATCTTCCCTTTCACCAGAGCTGTCTCCATAGGTCAGGGGTTTAGGAGTGTTTGACCATATATAGAAAAAAAGGAGGAAGATCGCTAATGCTGGTGTTAGGTGCGTACAAACTTGTTAGAAAAAACAAACCAACCCCAAACTGTAAGGGAAACAGTGCGCAGAAGCATACATTAAATAAGGCTTTTTGGTTTACTTGCAGTTTTGTTATGTTCCTTGTAAAGTCAGTGCTAATGTATACGTAATAGAAACTTTCTCATCCATCTTTACTCTTTTCCTCAAGTGCTGT
Organism: Ara ararauna; assembly: GCA_028858755.1. NCBI lineage: Eukaryota > Metazoa > Chordata > Aves > Psittaciformes > Psittacidae > Ara > Ara ararauna. Next base: position 22,830,138 of record CM054384.1, read on the forward strand.
TAACTCTCAAAGATATGCATGTATAGACAGTCTAGTATTGCCTAAAGGATGGTAATTTCTAAATCTCATCCTGATCACTTTACTGCCAGATAGGAGTAGATAATGGCAGTGGCACTAACAGTTTCAGTGTGTAAAACCTCATGTTTGTGTGATAAAAATGGAGATAAACTGGATTTCTCTATATTCTAGAACTGAAACTTAAGAGTCTCTTTTTTTCTAGTAAAGATTCTGTGTTTTGTGGCATTTTGAAGACCCTAGTTTTTGACAAGCTCACTGAGAAGCTACCTGTAGCTGTTGTTAGGTTTTACCTTTCACGGGAAGTGTTCTAGAAGGCAAACAACCCAGAATTCAAAATCACTGACTGAAAAAGATTTATTGAGGAGAGACGGTTTTGTTTGTTTTCTGTGTGGTTTTTGTTTTCATTTCAATCCTGGTGCTGTGTTTTGTCTCTGAGCATTACTGTTGCTACAGCCAAGTTTCAGCTTTTGCTTTTGCTGTTGTAAACCTTAAAAATGGCTCTTTTTCTAACAAGCATTTACTGTTCTTCAAAATGCATTTAATATTCCACATCTCAGTCTGTTGAGATACACATATGTTAATGAAACCGAAAAGACATTCTCTTCAATCTCTTATAGCAGTCTGTTATGTCGTAAATAGAATTGTTTTGTAATTTCCAAACTGTTACAAGATACTGTGTTGTATAATTCTGTGTGCCATGATAGGGAGGGAAATTAAGATTCTGAGGGAAAGGTAATAAAAAGTCCTATTTGACAAAGTTAGCACTAGCCTCTGCTGAATATGGCATTTCTGCCACAAAAGATTCAGTCAAACTTTCCTGCCCCTCATATGTGTTGAAGTGGAAAAAAACCCCAACAACAAAACCCAAAACTAACCAAACTAACAACCCCTCCCCAAAAACCCCAAACCCAGCATGGGCATGGATTTGTACTTCAGTCTAGACGCATTGCCCGAAGTGAGGGATCGGGTCGTCTGCGTCTTGTGTTGCACTAACAGCAGAAATGGATGACACATTGAGTTCCTTCAAATGTGCTTCTCGTAATGCTGATGTCCGTAGCACTCCTTTGGAGATTATTAATGTTTACGTGCTTCATGCTGACATTTAAGTGTTTGTGCTGTGTTAGTTTGTTGGAACCTGTGAGCAAGCTGAAGAGAGTATCTAGTGTTTCACTGTAGACGTGACTTTGCAGCCTCTGTTGCAACCATCAGACTGGATGGGGTCGCTTGTTGTCTTCTGCGTTGGTGCTGCAGAAATAAATGTAGCTTTGTTCAAAAGCCTCTAAATCTTCCTATTACCAGGGAAGGTTCTACAGTGAGGAGCGGCTCTATGATACCACAGCTTTACTGTGCATGGATTTGTACATTCAACTGACAAATTATTTGTCTGTGCCTTTCACACCTGATTCCCTGGTTGGTTTTTTTTAGTGCTATTTTATACACTTGGTTTTGTTTCTTCTTGGTTTGTTTGAAGCCTTTTTTTTTTTTTGGTGTATTTTAGCCTGACTTTTGCCTGTGCTTTCATTGCGTGTTCTCCTGATACTTTACTTATAATTGAGAGCTCACAGTCTCAGCAAGCAGTGAAGCAGTGTGCAAATGCCACCAGGCAGGAGAAGTTGAAGATATTTCCTGAACTAATAAAGCGCAGGGGACTTAGAAGAGAGCAATGAAGCAAGTAAACAAACACCAACCATAAAATAACACGACTGCTGAATTCAGCTTCTGTGTGAGGCACTCAGTGCCTGTGTGTTTCTTAAATGAGCTGTGAATAAGTTGCATTTGGCATTAGGAAATAAACCCCAAAACAACACCACCCCTCCGTAGAAAAAAAACCCAAACCGCTAAAAACCCTACCCCAAAAGATTGTTCAGGCAGGTAGGGAAAGAGCAAAGGTCACACTCTCACTAGTATGAGCAGCTGTACAATTGCACAGAAAGTGTGACTTCCCTTGAAGGAACATGGTAGAAGAGATTTTGGTGTTTGCATTTTGAAGTAGATGGCAGTAGCATGTCTTGATGAATGCTAAACATTAGGGTATTTCAGCAGGTTAAGAACAAACTAGTGCAACAGTCATTCCAGTCTGGTCTTTCACTGTGCACATCAGAGATTTTGTATGAATTGGACCATAGAATTTGTAGTCTTACAGCATAAAAAGAGTAAAGTGAAAGGCAGGAAATCAAAATTACTTGTAATGATTTGCATAGATAGGTGATAGAGCTCCTGCAATGAAAGCCTGAAATGCTATAGGGCTAAAGGCACAATGAGCCATTTGTGTGTGTGACAGAAGTGACAGTTCAGTTTGATTGCTTCCCATGGCAAGCAGCACAGGAGACCTGCTCTCCTTCAGAGTTGTCCTTCTCTTCAGTCTCACATTGAGATATCCTTATACTGCCCCCAGGCTTAGCAAAATCAGCTTCAGTAGTGTGCCAGCTACTGCCAGCTCCATTCTTCAGTCCTGGGAAGCAAGGGGGATCCAGCTTAGACTTGCTATTTTTGCTTTCTGGAAAGGGAAAATGGGAAGGGGACTACGCCCCTTTTCCGGTTTGGGTCTTGTATATCATCAGAGAATTGGGCAACTTTTTATCACAAGTATGCTGATTTTGTATGGGCGGAGCATTAGTGAAGATAAATTCTGGATAAATGTGTTGTTCTTTAAAACACACATTACTTCAGTCTAGTAAAACGTCAAATGAAAACATTCTGTCTTTTTTTTATCTTTCCCTAATTTAATTCATTGTTTTCTGTTCCTTTCATTCACTGAGTAGCAGCTTTTGGTAATGACAGATATTGTATTGTGACTGAAATATGCATTTTGTAAGTCATAACTTGACTTGGTATTTAAATAAACTGTGTATGTACAGCGTGCAAGATTTATGCAGAACACAGCTGGAGGTATTCTGCGCAGAATTCCTATGGTTTAAAATGTCTCTTTCAAGTTGGAAAATGTGTTGTGAAGTAGATCCCATTATGATAATTGGACGTTCAGCTTCTCTGTCTTGCTCTATTATTTTTTTTGAATACAATTAACACATCACATACACTTCACCTGGTCTCTCCTCATTTACCTCTGACACTTCCTTGATATTTATTTAGACGCATGTGGTGTCTTTGCTTTGAACTCAATAGTTGGTATATTCACTAGATTTTTATTCTTTTTAATAAACATTTTTTCTCGTTTAGAGATATACAATTAGTTTGCATTGTTAGAGAAAAGTGTACGTATTGATGTTGATCTAAGTCTTTTACTTATTTGTTAGATGATCCGGACATAAATTGTATAAAGACTGTAGAGAAAACTGTGATTATTTTCAAATCAAAATACCTGCTGGGAAGTTGCAGAAGCAGCTCATGTTATTGTAGTTCTCCAAGGGAACAGTACAGAGGAGATATGCAAAAACGACATCTAGAAAAATATATATATATATCTTTTTATAAAAGAAGACTATACTTAATTTGAAATTGTTATATTTAAGGTGGCAAAACCAGGAAGCACAAAACTCAATGTTTTGTTTGAATTAAACTTTATTCTTTTAGATTCAGCAGCAATGCTTTTATTTCTGAAAACAAAAAGAAAGTTTTTTTTTTTTTCAAAATAAAACCACAAACTTAACCAGGACTTAAAAACTGTGCCATGTATGTTATTTATATCTGACGTAACAAAAGTAGTCTGCTATGTTGTGTAACGGGGATAAAACTATTAGTGACATAGCACCAATATCCTCCAGAAGACAACTTGAAATTATATTAAATAGTTTTGGTAAATTTTGGGGGGGAAAAAACCCCCAAACCCACAACCAAAACCAAAACACCCACACAAGGAAAATACCTGACAGATGAAATTTTAGTGATTCCACAGGAGAAGAGAATAAGAAAATACATTAATAGTGTATATTTCGTTTGTGGAAATTAGGTTTGGAGTTTCCTTCCTTTTTTTTTTTTTTTTTTTTTTTTTTAATTTTATTGTAGTTTTAGGAACGCTCCCAGGGCCTGGAGGTTTAATAAGGAACAAATCAAAAATCCAGTCACAGCTTGATTCTCACAATAAAGTAGGAAATTATTCTGGATTATTTCATTAATTTTAGCTGCAGTTTGGAATAAACTGGGACTGTGTTTTTGTGGAGTTCCTGTTTATAGCCCATTCCCGTGGTAGCTGTTTTCCATAAAATTTTCACTACTCGTATTGCTGAAGATATTTGTAAATTAGTTTATTACAGAAAAAAGGTGTCATGTACTGAATAAGAATTCATTTTCTTTGTTTTAAAATTGAATTTATCAACTGTAAGATTTTCAGGTCTAAGAGTCCAAGGTTGTCCTACGAAAATTCAAAGCTGTTCAGAAAAAAAATGGGAAGTAAGCTGAGCCCTTGAATGAGTTTTGGATAAAGCATGATTTTTATCCTTACGGAAGGTTTGTATGAGTTCTCATGCATGGCAGAGAGTCTTCCTTGATTCCTGCAGTCCCCCTTAGTTGTGAAATGGAAATCTGCACAGTGTGAAGGGTTCTGAAATGGTGTCCACAACAAAGGGACCATGGTGGTGACAGAGTACAAAAATGAGGTGTGTTTGGTTGCTTCACCGTAGCCATCACCATGGAGAGATCCATTGTTCTACCCTTGCATCTTTGCTGGGTTGCTTAGGGAAGGGCGTGATGCAGAAACCATTAGAACGGGGCTTTTCTAAAGGAGACCTATGTCACAATAATGCAAAAGGAAATCAGTGTGTTCTTTTGAGATACCTTTGACTTTGGCTTCCAATTTTCAAAATGCACATTTAAAATTATCTCTATATAGAACTACTTGGAAGACTCTATTTTATTTATTTTTTTTTAATGAAATCATTCTGTAATAAAATATTTCGAGTACTGGCTAAGCTGTAAAGCTTAGGGCTGATAAACAAAGCATCTGAAGCCAAATGGCCCCTTAGCTAACCCCAATTAAAATAAAGATTTCATTGCGCTCTGTCCTGACAGAGAGGGAACATATTGTTGCCTTTAAGGGAGTTTGGTTTAGTTAATGAAAGAATTTATTTCATTTTTTTCAAATACAGAACCTAATTAAATAAGTTTCAACTTGACTTATAGTTAAGGACATTTTAACTCCTTAAAGGATACTTTTGTGTCCAAGTGTAGCTCTCTTTTGAATAATTTCAGGTGCAGTATTTAGTTTTGTGATTTAGATAATAAAAAATTTTACAGCAGTTCTCATGAGAGTAACATGTTTTAAATATACATACATATATGTTGATATTAAAAGTGTTAAACTTGGTATTGAGGTTACTCTCTTCAAGCATCCTACTTGGCATGAATTATTACTCAGAGATAGTAACTTACCCTAGATTCTCAAAAGCAGTGTGGAAATGGAGGTTGCATGGTTTTGTTCTGAATGCACTTTAAAAGCTGTAAATGATATATGTACATTGCTTACTCCTGCTGTTCAGTGAAAGGAAAGATATATCAAAGAATTATTTTTGGTGATGCTCTCCAAGCAGTAGTTAAAATCTGTATCTCTTGAACATTTTTTCTTAGAGAGGATTAATGATGAAAATGAAAGCAATTTGTAAGGATTGCAAAGGTGGTTAGCTTGCCTTTCTTCAGGATCCGTCTGTACTTGTATAGGTAAAGTTCTTTCCCCATTTGTCAACTAATACAATAATTTATTACATATTCTCCACTAAAAATATATGAAGAATAAAGAACAATTTTATCTAAAGGTGCTTTCTTCTTACATGCAAGAACATTTTCTACTTCACACTTGAAGGCAGTCAAAGAATGGGAATGCTGTCACTTCCCTTAATTTCTTACCTAAAATTTGAAAAATGTCAAATGGCTGTTGTGCCTGTGGTAGTAGAATCCTGTGAGATGAGGCATAGTCTCTGTTGAATAAGTGAGTCATGCTGCTGGACTGTGTTGTTCATGCTTTGCTCATGTAGTACCTGTAATTAAAGCACCAGGCTAGCATTGGTCAGAAAGTGGTGTGTACAGTTAAATTACTCGTTACTGAAGCTGAATCTAGTCAAGGATGTTCATGCTTAAGATAAACAATTTTTAGTTGTAACAGATATGTAACTATTTTCCCAAATGTATCTATGAAACTGTGCATACATACTCGTTTGGAGCATGGTTTTCCAGTTAACGGGGAGGATTTTAAAAACATACGTATTTTGCCTCCTGGGGGTTTTAAGCTGATGTTTGGAGTGTGTCTTCTCTTCCAAATGTCACTTAATCATGCGTTCTTCTTTACATGTTGAATAAATTGCATTCCAGATCTCTTAAAATGAGTTTCCAGGGTGACTTCCCCTAAGTCAAAGCCATTCCCAAGGCTTTTGACTACTTTTGCTTCAGATGCTGGATTTGATTGTTACCTTCACCTATGGAGGTAGATGATACTTGAAGAATTTCTGCCTGTGTGAGGAAATAAATTTTATTTACAGATAAGTCACAAATATGTCAGGCTTCAGCTTTTAGTTGAAAAAGTGTGTTGTTTGATGCAGGTGTGAATTTGAATGAAAGTAAGGACTCAATAGTCCTGGAGTCCTAAAAATCTCTTTATTTGGCATATGTTACAGATCTTGAGATAACTGAAACGCAGTGCTGTTCTTTTCCATGAATTTCTGCAGATTATTATAATTAAGATGTTTTTCAGAAATCTCAAGAATAGTTGCCAAACATAACCCAAAATTAGAGTTCTAGATATCCTTGTTCTGCCCTACAGCTACATTTCCCATCCATTATCTTGTCATAGCTTATTGTGCTCAATTTTAATTAAATTGCAATAGCGGTTTTGCAGTCATAAGTGACATGAAAGTTTTCCAAAGAGCATTATACCCACAGGATATTTCCCTGATGTGTTTTGCTTGTTTCTTGTTTTTCACCTTGTCCAAATTCTGTTCTTTGGTGACAGAGAGCATGGAACAGAAAATGAAGAACACGGTGTAGTGACTTGATATCAGTTTACAACCAGAAGTAATCAATTGTGCTTTGTTGTCTTTAGGAATATTTATTCCAATAGTCATATAAGAATTCTCAAAAACTGATGTATTTGATCATGATCTTGGCTTTCACTTAGTTTTATTTATGCTCAGTGTAACACTGGGTATTCTGTGTTTAGATTTCAATGTACAGATGCTGAATCTTTAAATACAAAGCCTGCTTTTGCAGTGCTGCAACCTGCAGTTCTTGCTTTTCTGCCTTAAAGGGTGTTGTACTCACAAATGTTACCCGCACATTTTACTTTGATATCTGAGAGTCTGAAAAGTCCCTTTTTATGCTCTTAAAATGATAATATTGTTGGATCATCAGTCCTTATTGTTGCATAGGAAGCCCTGTAATATTAATTGCTTGTCAAATCCCTAAGAAATAATGAATTAATGTGCTTGATCATAATGCCCTGTTAGGAGCTGAAGTTTGCTGATGTCCCCAGCCTCTCTATTTAACACAATTACAGATACACATTCAGGACGTTTGAGTGGATTGCATTTCATTAATACGATTTGAGCAGACAATACCAAGTTGCTGTTGGGCCTGCTCTGACAGCTAATTACTGAAATGAAGTGTGTACATGGCTAAGAAACAATGGAGCACTTGTCAGGAACATCGAAACAATGAAGAAATAGTACCAAATCTTGGATTCAGTCCTATTCTATGTAGGCTAGGTAGTAATCCTGCCAAGCACTTTATCAAATGGTATTGAGAAAGTTTGTATTGGTTTGAGGGAAGATTGGAGGGGTACTTGGGAGAGGATTTATTTAATGCACAAGCAAGAGCAGACTCGGTAAATTTCTTGAGATGAAGGTCTCGGTCTGATAGAGTCTAAGGGGAGAGATAACATCCAGGCTTCCGACCTTCCTGATCTTTCCCAAACATCCGCATATATCTGCAAAATTATTAAAATTAGCATGAAGATGGCTACGAAACATTTTTTTCATACAATTCTATTGACTTCTGTGTTGTAAGAGAAGGTGCTAATTATTGGAGATTTTTTTCCTGTTCATGTGAGGAGTAGTCTTGGATTACCAGTGTGGTTTATCCTGATGCATGTATCCATATCCCTGATTCTCACAAGAGCCACCTCTCAGTGGCTCGTGTTATTTAATCTGTTTGTCTCAAAGTTCACAGGTAACATGGAGACAAGGGAGTTTGTATTAAATACACTTGAGCCTTTATTACCTCAGTGGCACTTACTCATCTTTCTGGTTTTGAAAGACATTTTTCTTTTTAATCCTTAAATATTAGTAAGTAAACAAAAACAGAGAAAACTGAGATGTGTTTTTCATTCCAGTGGCAATAAGGAATATGCTCATTTAATCATATTTGCGATCTGGTAACCTATACAAAATTGCAGCTTAGTTTCTTGGTCGGTATGAGAAAGCATCTTTTAAAGTGCACCACTTTTAAGAGCTCCAGAGTTACAACCAAGATGCTTGAGAGATTTTGCTTTAGTGTTCATTAACGAGTAACTCTAGGATACACTACAGGCCATACCATCCGGCAGTGAAATAATTGCAGCAGAAAAATACTCTGTTTCTTGATGAATTTGAATTGTGAAACAGAAATGTTTAGATTCATCTGCAGCTTCAGTTGAAGACAAAAAGGACAGTAGCAGCTTGCCTATAAAGGGTCTATCTGCCTGATTAACTAAAAAATTCATGGCAAGGTGCTGGAATAGTTTGCCATTCTTGCAATTCATTTTACAAAACAAGTTCCAGACTGAGCTCTGCTTTCATGTATTCTCTCTCCATGGAAATTATGTCCTTTTTCTCATTTCAAATTAGATGAGTACAATGAAATCGTTATTTTACATATTTATTAACAAGGCTTTCATCCCTGTGGTATTGTAACTATCCTCGCTACTGTATGCAAAGAAATTACAAGGAGAGCTCTCAAACCTTTAGGAGGAGGTATGTGTGGTCACTGTTTTTCAAGCTCATATCTGTATTCTTGCATGTTGCTCTACCAACCCTTATTTGTTGGCCTTCCTTTCCATGCACTGTTGATGGCATTGATTTTGTTTTTCCCAATTCTGAAATAAATCACATTACAGACCTCACGCCACATTCAAATCCCTTTGGATATCTATTGTTAGAAAATTGATGAGTGAAGTGTGACTCCAGTGCCTGGCATGTGGAGGGTTAAGGGAATTTTTAGCCTCACCAAAAAGTATTTGGTCAGGTACTCAGGTGCTGGAAATTTTCTTAGCAACATCAGTCGCTGAGGAACACAATCATCTGCTGTTCTGGGGTAGAGATTACAGAGCTTAATGATTAGCTACTATAAGCTGCAGCTGATGCCAGACTCTACCCCCTTTACACCTAATTAGCCTCATTAATGAGCTCTTCTGCTCTCCACAGAGAGGGCTTCCTCCTTGGAATAGGAGGCAAAAATACTTCACCCAGGTAGATGTGCTGAAACCTTTAATTATTGCCCACACCTGCAAAGCGTTGTGTCTCTGACAGCAATATTGCTTAGCTGAAATTGTGCTTACTTCCAGTGACCACAGTACAACGTATTAACTCTTTAGCACCTTAGGAACAGTTTTTAAGTATTTATAGGGTATAAACTTATAAGCACTTGGAAATTTTATGCTTAATCAAGTCGGGTGTGTTTTATGGGGGTGGGAGGGTTGTATGTCACAAAATTGTTTCTGTAGTTCCTGAGTGTTTTGTTTAACCTTGAAAAATGAATTGAAATTGCTGTTGAATGTCAAGTAGTGCATTGCAAGAACTAAGAGCACTGTTAGGCAAATTACATTCTTTAAATGAGTGACTTTTGCATTTGGAGCAATGTCATTTTGTACTGCTGAAATTGAAATATGGACAAATCCTCCTGCAGTAATCAATGTAGGTGAGCTAATTAAGTGTTCTGGTGTCATTTTCAGCTGTAGCAAGTATTGGTAAATACTACACACTAGTGTTTAAATATATTGGAATCTGATAGCATTGTGTTGGTTTTGTTGTTTATTTGTGTTAATGCTAAAGGAACTATAGTAACATTTCTCTATGCACGAACTGATTGTGCCCATTAGAGCAGATATCTGTGTACCTTTATCAAATCGGCTCAAAAGATGGCTCAAGTCAGTGCTTATGCTAGATTTTCATGGGTAGAGTTCAAAATCTTAATTTCTCTGTTCAAATACTTGTTATTTAGTAACTTTTACCAGAGTAGCCAGCTTGCTTGACTTTCCAGCAGGAAATGTCTACTGTGAAAATATCTGTCATCCAAGATGGCATCAGATGTCATCCATCTCTGGCACCAGAAAGAATGTGATCCAGGACCATAGAGTGCCGAGTTTCTTTCAAAATGAAGTGAGCAGGGGGCAAGTGTTGCCTTTTATTGCTTTCATACTTACGCACCTTGGCTTTCTCAGCTTCCAGCTTGGCATTCCAGCACGTGAAACAATTGGAGGGAAAATCTTGCACTGTAAGATGCTCCAAGTTTGCAGGCAACTGTAGCCACAAGTTGTGGTTCTTTCTGAAGGAGTTTGAGCCAAGGGAGTTCTTTTCCTGAAACTTCATCTTGTAAAATGAATAGAAGATCGTGTGCCTCCTGCAAGGTGAGTTCAGTGCCTGTGCAGAGTGAGGGGGCTTTTCTACCAAAGTTGAGAGATTGTTAGTTTTAGCCAACTTTCCCTTAAAAATGTTTTTAGCAAAATGCTGAGCCGATGTGAGCTAAGGCAGTACAGTTTAACAGGAATTCGGAACAGAAAATCTATTCATACAATTGAAAGAATATGAAGAAACTGAAATTAGGGTCTCAGAGCTGTGAGGTAACCGAAATAATATACATTATTATGTTCTTGAGAATACGTAGAGCGAAGTTTGTTTTACTTTATTAATAGTTAAAACAGCATCAAGCCTCGCCAGCCAAGGTGTAGTAATGTGCTCTGTGAATCGGAGAAATTCATGTGTATTTTCTATGACGGCAATTTGTATTGAATGCCAAGATAAAGCATCAAAATTAGTGATTTTTCAAACGTTTGGATAATGTTTTGTCAATTGTTAGTGCTCCTCCTAACTATTCCCTCAATGGAATTGAAGTCTCTGGACTCTTCAGATGGAAACCTTGGCAGGTGTGGTTCTGTTTCTTGGGTGGCAGAGCCTGAGGCTCCAGGGCAGATGAGAAGGACTTTTACAAGATAAAAATTATCATTGAGGGCATGTGGGTCTGGAGGGGAGCAGCGTTGGTGTTGTTGGCCCAGCGAATATCTGCCCATCTGCTCTCTGTCAGAATATGTTAGAAGTGCATCTGGGTCCGTGCCCCAGAGTTGCAGCTCCGAGCGGGTTATGTGCTTGTCTCCACGACAACTCAAGGAACTGTGTAAACTGCTGTGCTCTGAGCCAGATGCTTCCCTGCACATGTGGTCTAATTAGATGGCATTCCCCCCCCCCCCGAAGAGTTCAGAAATTTTGCATGGTTTCCATGTCAAAAATGTGGGAGTCAGGAGGAGTCATGTGGCCAAACACTAAATAATTGCACTTACTGCAGAGCTCGGCTTCAGTGTTTGTGAGCTCTGGGTTTGCAGGAATGCAGAGCAAATTCCCTTTGGTTATTTTAGCATGGATTGAGCAAAACCTGTGGGGGAAGTGTTGAAAGGAAAAATCTGGGGTTTTTTGCATCCTAACACTGGCTGCAACTTTCTTTTTGTGGATATACCAGGAAGGAATTTGGGGGACTGAGGCAGATTACATGCCTTGCAATAAATGCTTGCAAGGCACAGCTTTCTCAGCCTCTGCGAGGCAGGATTTCTTTATCTTGTTTCTTTTTTTTCAAGGGTTTGAATAAAAACTGCAAGGAGTGAGATGTAGAGAAGAGCCTGGGGAAATAAAACCAAACCTGACTTATAAACTAACACTGTCTAATATGGCAGGATCCTCTACCTGTTGTGAGATGGGGCAGAGAGCTTCCTTTAGTGCCAGTGATCAAGGAGCTGTGTGAAAAGTAATGGAAAAGTAGCACAGGTTTTGTGGTTATACTAATGTGGCTTTTTCTGTGTCTTGCCCTCCTCATGTGGTAAAATCTGAGCCTCTTCCTAAAAGTGAATACATGGTGAAAGGAGAATGAAGAGTTCTTATTTGTTTTAAAAGGGAAATGCTTTACTTTGCTTTTTTCAATCTGTGGGGAGAAGCATCCTGAGCAGTTGTGGACTTGATTTCTGAATTCTTTTCCAGAAGTTGCGTGGCTATACATACAATATACTAAAGCTCTGTACAAGCAGTGTAGAGGCAAGTGTCTTTGGTGTGGCAAATTCCAGTTGTTCCCAGGAGTGGTTGCTGCTGCATCTTCAAGAATCTAATGATATACGTTACTGATTTATAATCTCACATCTGTGATAAATAACCATAGCAAGCAGATGTGCATATGCATTTGTATATTAATCCTTGACCACTTAGGCTTCCCCAGAGACTGTTACATGACTCGAATGGAAAGGAATGAAACTTTCTTCCAGTGTCCCTAATCCAGTGCCTTGGATTACCTCTCTGAGGGGTCATGATAAATCCTTTCTCTAAAGTGACTTTTTCTGGCTGAATTTGTTCATGGCACTAGTTGAGGCTTCCACACCAAATTACCAAGTGGCGTGACATGATGACGAATCAAACCTCAGTGAGTTCTAGCATAGTAATAGCATTTACTTTGCAGTTACTATATGGAGGTGGCATTGCATATCATGTTATTTTATACATTGTGCATTAGTGTATCTACCAGAGACTGGACGTCTCTAACTCTGTGAAAACGTAAAGTTTAATTCCATTATATCCATTTTATTTACAGAGATGGGGGCTTTGTTACTTAGCTGAGAGAGTGGGGTTTAATGACCTACATTTGTGACTAAAGCTTCTCTCGCGTGTCTTTAGTGAAGCTAAGAGTATTTTATTCTCCTTCTGCATCTATATTAGCATCTAAATAGCATATTAAAATACTTTGATTTTGAATATAGCTGGTTTATTCAATGTGCTTGCAAAAAACCGTATTTTCAACGTACTTGGGTGAATCCTGAAAGCTTCATTGATTTAGGTGAGTTTTGGCTTTTTACATGCATCTAAGAAATCAAACCAAAGCAAAATAGTAACATTTGTGACTTTTAGGCCTATTGGTCATTTCTAAATCTTGGCCAATCATTTATCATTGTTGCAGACATTTATTTTTCCATATTTTAACAAAATATGCTTGAGTTTTAATAAATGAAACAAAAAGAAAAAGCTTTATCTTATAAAAGTCGTTTATCTCATAGGAAATACTTTGTGTAGATTGTGTTTCCAAGCACACTTCTCTATTTTGTCATAGTATAAAGTAACTCATATAAAGAATTGCACTGTAATTTTTTCTCCTTTTTTGTATTGTCACTAACGTTCTACAATAGCTAAAGTAGGAAAAGGCTGCTTTATTATAGGGAGCCTGAATTGGTAGCTGCTTTGCATGCAGAACATACCAGCTTCAATGGGAGTATTGCTCATGGAATGATTGCAGAACTAGGCCCTGAAATTACCTTGCCAGCTAATGATAAAATCGCATGCAGGCCACAGGGGTTTTTGTGGAATAAATATAAGAGTGGAACAATATACAGTACACATTATACCAGTAATTTAAAGCATATTCAGGACAAAGAGAGAGTTCCTAGTGCAGGCAGCATCATAGAGATTTGCTGTATCTGATAAAGATTAGGTTTCTCAGCTCATAATACCATACTATTACTTTTCTTTTGTTAGTCTTTCAACACCTACACTCATGCATTGACACAATATCAAGTAGGAAGAGGAAGAATAGCCTCCTATTTAAGGTACTGAACAGGGATTAAAGAAATTTCGGTTCTTTTCCCTGGCTCTGCCAGAGACTTTTGTGACCGTGTACAAGTAACTTATTATTTTCATGCCTCTATTCTTGATCTGTGAAATGGTGATATTTTTTCCTCCCCCCCCCTCCCGCTCTCCTTCCCTTCCCCCCAACCCTAAATGCTGGCTGGAGGGCATGGAGGGAAATCTCTTTTCTTGCTGGCTTCTTTGCACTTTGTCTTCCAGGTTTGTGGCTTGAGTTCTAGAGACATGAGGCTTAGGGATAGAAAAGGCCGGCTGATGCAGGTGATTTGGATGTCAGGGCAGGCAGTGGCTTGAATTAGCCATATGAACACTCTGAAAGGTGGTTTGCTCTGTTACTGTAAAGTAGTTTTGTTACTTGTGAGTATGAGTATGTATTATTTACTTGTACTAACATAAGAATGTCAGGTATCCTAATAATCTAAAAGGGTTTGAAAGGAGAAGCAAAAAAGTTGCTATGTGACATAGATATTTTTTTTTCCGGTTCTGCGTTTTTTGTTAGTTTCATCTTTTATTTGAAGTTGGTTTTATGCAAAGCTTGTCAGATCCTGTAATGGTGTTGGGTATAACTGTCTGAAACCATGTGTAAAGGGATGGTGTTGGACTTTCACTGAATCTATCAGTGTCTGAGCTGGTTTTCTTACAATGTTTTAATGCAAATAGATTTTATTCTTTATTTTTTCCCCCCACAAAATTTCATGGTAATTTTAACACACCTAAAGTTTTTGATCTGAAGGAAGTTTGGATGTTGTAGAATTGATTACAGTTTAGTGATGCATTGCATTCTAATAATACATGTATTACTTGGGTTCTAAAAGAAGCACCAACCACAGACTTCTTATTAAAGAGTTAAAGATTTTGATGAAGTTTGAATATGTGGTGATTATAATTTCACATTTAAAGTTGTGTGTTTAAATTGCTGTGACTCTCTAGTCCTGTCCAGGTTAGGAGTTTGGGAAGCACGTTGTATAAGTTAATTTGTGCACTGTAGGATGTGTCTTACCTCCTATGAGTCGTCTGTCAGGGAATGTTTTGGGAAAGCAAGCTCCAGGCTCTTGTAAGGATGATGCCTCTGCAGGTAAATACAGCTTGCTGGGTGTGCCTCTACCTGCCATCCACAGCACAGGTAGCAGCTGAATTTCAACGCATGACATTTTGAAGGGGATGTTGATGTGGGTAAGTGTTACAATTGATATCAGCAATTTGACTGACTCACAATCACCTTTTCCCTTTTATTTCTCCTTCAATGATACTGTAGCAACTTATTAAAGGAGTTATCAGATCACATGCAGAAGAATGACAGCTGTCAGAAATTCCAGTTCCCCAGCAGCTGTAAGGGTTGAGAATTAAGAGAAATGACCCACTGTTGGGTACTGTAAGCCATATAAAAAGTATAGATCCTGTAACTCTATTATAAAACCATGGTAGGGATATTCACTCTTGTTGCCTCTCTACCAGAGGTTTTATACGCCGTCAAGGAATGTGAAAAAAGTCTGAAATAGGTAATAGAAATGGGCATCTACATGAGACAGTGTTTGGACAGTGCAGTCTGCATTGATAAATACATGACTTTTAAATGCTTTTCAAGATTACACTTAGCAATAATAATTTATCAGAACTGGTAGTCTCTTTTGGAACAGTTTTAATTTAGTTTTTCTTAGAAGAAGTGTGGTCAAGTCTCTGAGCACATGATTTCTTTGTTCCTGAGCAGCATCTTGAAATGCTAATAAAGCCATGGTATCATTTGCTTAATGCAGAGTATTTGATCTATGCTTTCTTTATTCCATTATGACTGAGGCAGATGCAAAGAGCTTTCCTGTGCTCAATGTATGTACCAGTTATGGGGAGGTTATTTGTCGTTGCAATTGCAAACGAATGAGCCAATGTCCTATCAGGTGTCTGTCACCAATTTCAGGTTTTCTTTATGGAATCCTGCTGGCTGACTGATGATCCTTCTTCAGCTGTGATGAGCTAATCTTTCCTTGACATTGTAATCGCAATTCCTGCAAGGTCTGCAGAGCAGTTGCTTGCCTTTGGTTGCTGTTGTGTCTGACATTGACATATATATCCAGATCAGTAGGATCATTCTCCTATCTTAGTTTCATTACAATTCTGGATGGAATTAAGGATGATGATTCCTAGGATATCCCTACAGGCTTTACTTTGTCATTTGCAACATAACCAATTTTAGTAAAGGATGTGGTTATTTGCAACATCCAGGTAGTAATAAACCAGTGATACATGAATCTCTTGCATGTCTGTTCTTGTGGTGTATTTGGGGGTTGCTGCACAGATACTGACATCAGGCTTACAGCCTGTAGACTGTCAGATTGTCATCTTGTTCTGCACCTTTAAATTCCACCCATCTTTTTTCATTTTGTGGCTGGTTTACAGAGCAGCTCTAATGGCTTGTGTATTTATTAGAGAGGCTCCGAAAGAGCACCTACATGGTTTAAAGGCATGCATACAGCAGCACAAAATTCATTACCCTGCACCGCATGCTGACCATGATAATGCAGAAGAGATTATATATCTCTTCTGTGGCATACATTTTAGCATTGTCTAAACAAAAGTCTTCAGATTTAAGTAGTTGGGGTTGGTTTTTTTGTTTGTTTTGTTTTTTGTTGTTTTTTTTTTCTTTTTCTTTTTTCCTCTTAGAATCAAATTTTGTGAAAGCTTTGATTGTTCAAGAGACTCTCAGTGTTGACCTAGCTCAAACCCTGTCTCTATTGTCTTAATGTTTTCTCTAGCAGATACAGCCTGGCTTTAAAGCCCCATTACCCAGATGCACATTTTGATATCTAATCTCTTGCAGAAGTGGAAATAGACAAACTTCCATGAGTTACATGGACACTTGTGTGTCTTTCCAGAAGTATCATTTGTGTTTGGCGCTTTCCCTTCCTCCAAGTCCTTCTCTAATCTATGCTCTTTTATGTCCTACATATCTTCAGTCCTTTATATTCGCTGTGAAAGTTACTGCCATGGCCTGGCCTGTCTGTGAGTCTGGCAAGTCAGATAATTCAGATATGATGCTTCTGACACTCACTGTCTGAACAGGGTCCTGTGCCCTCTTCTGAAAGAAAGATTTTGTTTCTGAGAAAAAGTGGTTTCCTTGAAAGATGGAGGATCTTGGTGAATTTTTTTCCAGCATAGCTGATCAAAATCAGACCTACCTTTCACTTTGTGTTATGGCTTCTTAAAATAAAACAGCCGTTTTCATGCAATTTCAGAACAGTTTAAAGTAAGTCCCAGACTCGTTTTGTTTTTCACTTGCTGCCTTAAATAGTTTTAAATACTACTTTAGAATGTAACTGAATTCTAATTTAAAAATGGGGCTGGCAACAGATCAGGTGTGGCTGAAACTTTTCAGCATTTTCAGGGGCACGAGATAGCAGCACTGCCCTGATGAACTTAATTTATGCCATATGAATATAAAATATTCATATAAAGGGAGATTTACAAAGGCATAAAAAAGGTACCTATGTTTTCAGTGCACTGGGAATCTTAAATCTTAGTTTTATATTTTGAAGTTACTTCTCTGTGTTAAGGTTGCAGATTAAATGTCTTTGAAATGTGCAGTTGTTTGTATTTAAGAAAGAGTTCTGTCACCCAATCTTGAAATATATGTGAATTATCTGATATTACAAATCAAATCAGATTCCTCAGAGTCATATTGTGCACACATTCAGAACATTTGCAATGCCGTATCTGAGTCTCTGTTATACATTTATAGTTGGAGAGGGGAATAATGGCTATTTGAAGTATTGACAAATCAAGGCCTAAAATCTAATTGTTGGAAACAGCAAGTTTAGGAGTTGATGGGTTTATCAGGACAAGTTTTTATGATTGTTATACATGTGAGCAGGACCATTCATTTCACAAAATATCTGCCTGTTCTTAGCATGTCCCCTTGTGCATAATGTCATCTGTCAGTAAAAGCAGAGCTGATCAGCTTTACAGTTTACAGTTAACTAAATCTGTCAAGAAAATGGTCTTATTGTCCAGCTTGTTTTTTTGTAATGAAGCTGTAGATGGGGGTTAGTGACAGTGTGTTCACCCTCCTGGAGGTCAGGGAGGATGGAAGGTACTAATGCATTCCAAGCTGAAAAGCTCATGCTTGACTTTGGTGATTAAAGTTTTTCCTATCATCTAGCAGCAGTTGAGCCTGAATTGTCTTTTAAGAAGTCAAAAGGTCTAATCACCCTAATGAACAAACTCAATCATTAGTACTTTGGGGAAGGAAGTGTGTTTAACACTGCAATAACACTGGTTCCCCCGCTATAGTGTGTGTGTTTGTAGGAATGGTACGTAGCTTGATGGTAAGAGGAGAAGCTGGTATCATTGTGCTGGGTGTTTAGTGGAGTAGAGGAAGCTTCTGTTGGGCAGGATGTAGTTCTTTCCACCAGGTTCATGCTCTTCTCTGGCCATGGGAGAAGTTTTGGGGTTTTGTGAGGATTAAATGAAAGCTAAACCTTCCCTTGGTGAACTTCTGATCATGGACTTAGCTACACTTTTCTTCATGTATTCCTCCCTGCTTGTTTCACACTCTAGATTGTCTCTATGTCAGGCAAATATTTTTCATTTGTTATGTTGTAGTAGCTGAAACTACTGGGAAAGCCTTTTTCATAATGGTCAAGTGGACGTTACATGCTGTTGTTTGTGGTACTATTGCCCAGGCCCTGTTTTGGAAGTGTCTGTCACTGCAGTTTCTGTAGTCACAGATACATTTGCAATCTCCCAAGATTTTCCCTCCCTAATTGTAGTGCTATGTAGTATCCTGACTTTTCCTTCCTGGTACCTGAAAGAGACTTTCATTTGCCAAGTCACCTCTTGCTCAAGGAAGTTTTGACACTTCCATGTCATGCAGAAGTCCTGTCCCTTTCTGATACTTACTAACATGAGTGAGTGAGCTGTTAGTCTTTTAAATGCATTAAAACCTTTCAGACACACCTTGACTTTTGAGGCAGAACCTTTGTCCTGGCAGTGGTCACTGTGTGATGGAGACTGTCACCAGTGTCTTGTTTACCAAGCTCAAGCCAGCCAGACCCATTTTTCTCAACCTTTTTTCTTTGTTCACTTTGAAACGTTGACTTGTGATTCCTTCTCCCTAGATGAGACCAAAGCCACAGGGGAAGAAAAAAATCCAAAAAGCTTTTACTCACTTATGCTTCTTGCCTGGAAAGATCTTGCAAGATTGTTGGGATTTTGTTTTACTCTGCAAATACCTGCTTGAGTAAATCAGAGAGTGTGTTATTATCCTTAAAACTAATTATCATGAAACTGTAGTTGCTGCATAAGAAACCTGCTTTCTTTTCCAAATCCGTAGTAATTCATTGGCCCAAGGAAAGAGTGACAGGAAGAGTGACTTCTTCCCTCTTTGAAAATGCTCCATCCTGTGCTTAGATTGCTAACATAAAAAGCTTCCCAGAAATGGAATGAAACCACCATTTTAAAGGGGGTTCTTGAAGGTTTTTTGCTGTCTAATGTTGATTTTGAACACTCAACAGATGAAGAGCCCAAATATATTTTAATACGAGTATGAAAAGCCTCTGTATTAATTATACATCAGTAAAATTTTATCATTTTTGTTACTTTCTTGATTTTAATTCAGTGAACATATATGCTTGCTACGTAGAGTATTTGTAGATTTAAGTGTGGGGGAAATTTGTGCCCTTATGGCAGATGCACAGCAGACTTCAGCATTAACATAACTCATTAAAATAAGATAAAAGTAGAGCTGCAAAACAATTTCTGTCTTTTGCCAACAAGATTGTGAAAAAGGGATACTTTCCTCATTCAAGAAAGTCTAATCTGAGCTGAGGAGAGAACAGAGCAGGCATTCCTGACTTGTTTCTGCAAGGTTACCTGGCTGGGTCTACTGAGGCAGAGAAGCACAGTATACAAAATTCGAGGACTGTGTGTCATATTTTGGGGGCATTAAGTAAAATTACCTCTTTGGATGATGAAAGTTCCTTCACCAGCATCGCAAAATGTGCATAAAGCAAAATGTGTTTTATCTTGATACGCAATTTGCTGATTATCAACCTGTTTCTCAGTCACATGGTTGAAACCTGGAAAATAAACTACAATTTACTGGATGATTTGTAAAGTCTATTCATCTACTTATTTTGGAAGGGAAGTAGATAAAAAGGGGACTGGATTCAAATGGATTCTGAGAAAGCTTTTTCTGTTTCAATGCTCTGAACTCTACAGGGTGAACCCATCACTTTTTGTGAAGAAACGTTTGTGTCTCATCGTTCTGCTGTCATGAGGCAGTTCCTTCAGAATGCCATTCAGCTCCAGCTCTTTAAGCAGGTACCAGCTTAATTGCTCTAATGTAGAAGCAGATTCTTTCACAATACAACTGTTTTTTTTGTGGGGTTGTTCCTGTAGTCCTGATCTGTCAGCCGCATAATGAGGAAAGCTCATCTAGTGTAGCACCTTAATTCCTGCTTGCTGCCTTTTCTCAGATTCAGGTGATGAGCCTTTCTATATTTTAAGAGGTGTGTAGGTTTTCCCCTAAAGGTCTCTGTTCTCAGTTTTGATCTGAGCATACCTAGACCAAATATATCTGCTATAAACTTTGTACAGAAAGTGCATTACTGTTAAACATGACATTACTGCTTCAGGGAAGCTGTAAACATTCATGTGTAGGCAAAGACATGAATGCTGTTTTTTTAGTGAAGCAGCATTTTGCAGGGGTAATCATTTTGCCAACTTAGGTTGTATTTTCATTCTATGTAGAGTCACTTCCCAGAAAGAATATTGATTTTATTCTGTCAAATGCAGAATCAAGTCTTTCTGAAAAGGTAAAGGATGGGATGGTTGAATTATGTATGCTCTCTTTTAACACTGGTGTAGTTCATTGATGGCCGTCTGGATCTTCTTAACTCTGGTGAGGGCTTCAGTGATCTTTTTGAAGAAGAGATAAATATGGGAGAATATGCAGGTAAGAAATTCAGTATTTGAAAGTAATTTCAGATACTGTTCTTGACTTACTGTTTGTGGGCCATTGTGATGTAATGGGTCATAGTGGTTACCTAAATAATGGAGGCTACAATGATCCCTATAGTTTAAAATGTCCTAAATTTTTGTTCTTTCCTCTGATGAGAACTTTGAGTAATGTATTGTGTTTGAATGAAGACTGGTCAGTCTTAGAAAACCTCATTTTTCCCACTTGGCTAGACACAACTAGAAGAGTTCTTGCAGTGGAGGATACTGAAAAACTTTGGCTTTACCCAGAACCACCTCACATTTCTTTTAGCAATCTTAAAAACAAAACAGTTAATGTTCTTAAATGTCTGAAGGACAACCCAGCTAAACCAGAAATGCCTCTTAGCAAGTAAAAGAAAAATTGTAGTTACCTCCTCAATTATTTGTTGTTGTGTTTCCATTAGAAGAAAAGGATGGTTGGTTGTCTGTTTCTGTACTGTTTATGCTCCTAGAACCACTGAGTGCTAACACTAACATTTCTGGCTTCTTTCTATTCAGTAGAGAGTTACAGTTTGTTTAATTTTATGATTCTTTCTAGGTAGCGACAAATTATACCACCAGTGGCTCTCTACAGTAAGGGTAAGAACACAGCCTTCTTCCAACAGGCATTCTAATTCTTACTGGACCACTGTACAGTTGTGGATGGCTGTTAACCTCGGTACTCATGCACAGGACTGTGTTGTGTCCTTCAGTGTTCAGCTTTGACTAGCTTGAGTTTCGCTGTGAGAAACCAATGCGCTCTTCAGATGCAGAACAGAAGAAATAATACACTTTAAAAAAAATCACCATAGGAATTCTTAAGATTTGAATCTTTCTTATCATGTCTTAGAGACAGCTGGAAATTGGTTATTGTCATTTTAGAACATAATGTGGTTTTCCTTTTCTTGTAACAGAAAAGGAGAAAAAAGGGAACATTGCCACACCAAAAAGCTCGCTGTAAAATGGTGTGAAGTGGTGAACAGGGTCAGCCCTGTTTGGGAGGGGGTTTGTATCTCTTCAGTTTAGTGCTCCAGTTTTATAAATTAAAAATCTAGATACTTTTGGAGAATAATATCTTGTTAGAGCTGATTTTGAAAGTCTCTTTTGTTGCATAAAATGTCATATATTGGAAAGCAAAATATTTTTTTGCTTTGGGTATGAGTCAGTAAGGAAGATTGAATTTTTTTCTGACAGAATTGAGTTTTACAGCAGTCCATTTGCCTGCTGCTCTGCTTACGAATGGAATTGTGCTCCTTACACAAAATGCCGAGCTCAATGTTATCTTGGTAATTTTGAATTAAACTATATTTTGTAACAGTAACTTTAAAAATCTTATGTCATAGTCAGATAGTTAAATTTATACATAAGTGTATATAAATATAGATGGCAAGTAATTTTAAAATTAAGAAGGGGAATGGCTGAGAGTGAATATAAAACTATTAATTAAATTCAACAGTTTATATTTTTTATTGAAGACTGTCATGTAAGAACAGTAGTAGTAAATCTTAAAACTGCATCTGATCGCATCTGATCTCTGCAAATACAGTTTTGCACTGAAATAAGAAAATATAAAGTTGTTTAAGGTTTTAATCCTTGGATTTTAGCCATCTCCTGTATTTGTCAGGTAAGGTACTGTACAGCAATGGTCAGCGGTGTGTGAAAGATGTATGAAACACAAACCAGACTAGCACATTATTCTGCCTGACATGTTACCGTCTTATGACTTTTATTATGTTCACCACGTGCAATTCAGCTTTTCTGGAATTAGTGTGTATGACTGTAGTTAGATTTCATTTTCCCTCAATTTATCCCTATCAACTACTTAGGTGCTTTTGATAAATAGTATTGTGGGATCATGAAAAGGAAAATAGAAAGAAAGATCTTGCTTCTTCAGATTGAAGATACAGGTTTCCCTGAAGTGGAAAATTCACACAGAGTATTTGTTAGGATACTTCTGTCTTAAGCTTGTTTTGGATTTTAATGCAATGTACAGGGCGCCCTTGAGGCTGAGGGAAGAAGTCATAGGATACCGTTATGTGAGATGACCTGTCAGATAAGGGCTCTTGGTATTAGGAGGCACTGGCATTTTTCCTGTGAAAGCTGCTGTATTGAGGTTCCTCTGGAAACCCAGAGAAACATTTAATAGTGTTTACTTACATTCTGTTTCTTTGCATTTACCATTTTAACTCAACTCTGCTAACAAGCATAGTTAATGCTTTGTTATTTTAAGTTACGAATGGTGGAGTTTAGATTGCTGTTTGCTTTAAAGAGCTTTGATAAAATTTGTTCTATTGTTACTGTAATTATAGAAAGGAAGCGGAGCCATTTTAAATACAGTGAAGACCAAAGCCAACCCTGCCATGAAGACTGTCTATAAGTTTGTAAGTATCAAGTACTGGCTTACTACTGAGATTAAGAGTCTAATTATGATTCTCTTTTAACCTTACAAATGCAACTCAAGACTTACATTCATTTTTGTTGGACTCGCAAAATGACTTAAAATATGCATTCATCTAAATCACGATTTTAAATGGAAAAGTCATTTTGAAATTTAAGCATAATTGAAATGCAAAGGAGAAGGGGAACTTGTGATTTCCTTTGAAAGTATAGATGATAAATTCTATTACATAGAACTATTTCTGAGAAATAATGCCTGTATGCTTTACTGAGCCTCTCTACCATCTCATCATTACTCTGTTGGAAATCATTGTTACCTCAGGTTTCTCTGCTTGCAGTTTCATCGAAATAAGAGAATCCTCTCATTTTCCAAATTGTTTCCATCTTTTCTAAATGTCAACTAATTTTCCCTAGAGATTTCTTATACCTGCTTATTTAGACCCCAACTTAGTGAGTTATTCTTTAAATGAAAATGTTTCCAGTTCTGTTAACAAACAGGTAGTATGGTACTGGGTTATCATGCGTGGCTGCCAGTTCCCCCGTGCAAGACAAACCAACAGAAACAAGTGAGGATTTTGTGTAAGGTCAATTTTTGGAAATAATGCCACAAAAAGCATTGAGGTAACTGTTCAAACTATTTTTCTCCAGCCTGAGAGAGATGAGTAGGATGAGATTAGCTCTGCTGTATGGAACTGGCATCTAGTGTCCTGCAAGGAGCAAGTATGCAGGCTTACTGTTCCTGTTGATTGTTAACTTATAGCAAAGATAACTACTGAGGGGGGAAGACCAAGGCGGTGGAATGCAAAAAGCTGAAAGATGTCTGTGGCATCAAAACAGAAAACTGAATTTTTTGCAATGAGGGAGGAGTGGGGAGGAATAGTGAGCTTGTTTGCTTGGGGTCATTTTAGCTTTCTATTTGGTTTAATGTGTTTTCAGTATCCTGTTACACTTTCTTCCTTGCCATTTTTAGTAACTAGAGAAGGTGAATCCTGATGCACTGAAATCAGTGCTTAGTCACTGCTAGAAATAGAAGGGGATTTTAACTTAAATTAATTTTTCATGCAGGCGAAAGATCATGCAAAAATGGGAATAAAAGAAGTGAAAAACCGCTTGAAGCAAAAGGTACTTGAAGTTCTTACTCAAAATGTATAAGCACTATGTATGAAATACTTAGCCACAAAAAGCATTATGTGATCAATGGGAAGCTGTTTGATACAGTGTTGTTAGCACACTTCAAAATGCATTACCAGCTGTCCTGGATTTTTCACACTGTTATAAATATTCACAGACACACAAAATAAATTGTCTTCAGACACATTAAGGCTCTGACTTAAACCCACGAAAGCCAGAAAATTGAGTGTTCTATTGGGAGTGGTCCCTCTTCTGTCCTTTGTGCTGGGGCATTGTGGAAGTGGACTCTATGGGAACTGGGAGAGCTTTCCTATAGCAATGGCAGTGAACTTTCTGCAAATGGCAAATTGTTGTTATTACTGCAGTAATCAATTAGGAAAAATATCTGTCCTTAGGAAAAGGATTGATGCGTTTCTCAAGCGTCTATTGCAAAGTTTAGGCATAAAGGAATTAGAGCTGGTGTTCATTTCACATTTGAATTATTACAAAAAAGAATACTCAGACTGTTTGTTGTTTTCCCAATCTGTCTTTGTTTGTAAACAGCACAATTCCAAGAATGCTGAATTGTGTTTGAACAATGTGTTACCCAATACTAATTGCTTTTTTTAAGCCAAAAGTATGGTCATATTGATACATACCTTATGAGTGAATGGTTAACTCTACGTTGGGTTTATTTCAGGTATTCTGTTTATTCTATGAAGCAGAGCTATTAGAGTCTTTTTAGAAAAACAAGGTAGCTAACTTGCTCCTTAAACTGGAGTTCTTATTCAGAAATCTTTACTCAATTTGTTGCTAATAGTTTGGGTTGTTTGGTGGCTTTTAATCTGTGCCATCTCAGTAAATTTCTGCTCTAAATTCCTAGGCCGTTATCTTAAGACAGCGCTGCAAATGTATCCCTGTGACACAAACAGAAATCTACCTGCACATGTCAATAAACTGTTAATACAAAGGGATTATTGTGCAGGCAGGTTACCGGCTGATCAAACTGCATGTACGATCCAAAGGCTGTTTGCTCTCAGATACTGTAGCAGATTACTTGACATTTTTCAGGAGAATACAGTTGCTTCAGATACTTTTAATGCTATTTTATTTTATTACACTTACAACTTTTACATTACCACTTTAGGTTTAGTATGAAAATATTAGAAACATGAAGCAGTTTTCGTGTACATGGATTTTTTTCTGTAATTCCATGTGTTTCACTTCTGGGTATAACCTTCATGAATAATAAAATGTTTGGCCTTCTTGTGTGCATTTCTGAAGCAGTTGGAGCTGCATAAAATGACCAGATTGTTTTCCTGTGTTTTAAATGCTAATATAATTGTGTGCTATTCCCTGACATTTGTATAAAAGGCTGAGAAATGCCTCATTCATTTTTCCATTCTTTTCTTATGATGGTTGTCTTTCTAGTCCTTCAAGCAACAAGAACTCTTTAAAAAACACACCTAACATTTACAAAGAAATGGCCCAATTTTGTTTTACCTTCCTTCTTTTGTGGCCTTTCTGTAAGTAAGGTGGTTAAACATGATTGTACAACATATGCTTTCACAACAGCTTAAAGATTTCTCAGAGCAGTTGACACATTGCTCTACTTCTCCTTTCTTCATTAAGTCTGTTCTTTTCTAGCCATCATCTTCTCCATTTTGAACACAAGGCAGGAAGAAAACTCTAAAATGAGATATTGCTCTGTTTGAAGTGATAAAAATAGCAAAAATTGCTTTGGCCACCCTCATTTTTAATCTAAATGTCTGCGCTGCTCTGTTGACAGGTCTGCTAGTGCATCCTCACCAATTTTCATGTTGAGAACATTGTATTTTTCATGTGTTTACTTGCTAGTGAGTGCAAGTGTTAACGGTTTGAAATTCTGGCTTCATTAAATCCTAAATTTTTGCTAAATTTGGGACGCTACTCTTTCATCTTCTAAGGATAACCTAAGGTTATTTTTAAACTGAACTTACTATCCACTGCATTTTAACATACTGTTTTCCATTATTAATACAAAAAGTGTGCAGGCCACTGGTAAAGAAAAGTCAAATATAAACATCCCTTTTCCAGTTTTCCTGCCGAATATGAGCAGCTTCTGTACAAGATAGAATTTAAAAATGCAATAAAGCTAGAGGTCTGCTTCCTACAACTCTGCATAGCAATGGTGACCTCTTAAATATAATCAAGAGCCCATTTTGCCCTTGGTCTGCTCCAGTCTTGGGTTTGAATTGCAAATGAGAAATGCAGGATTGACCTGTTGAGAGGTCACTGTGGTGTGTGTAAGGTCCTTCTTTAATATGATAGTAGAGATTGAATGGGGCTCTATTTCCATCCCTTGTTCATTTGTGGTATAGTATTTCAAAGCAATAGAAATAGTTTTCAGAGGGTTCTTATGAGTGATAGCAAATAATTGTTAATAGATACAGCATGGCAGCTTTATTTTGTATCTGATATGGTACCTTTTCTTTTTCTTCCTTTTTTTTTTATTTTTGCTGCTTCTTCCCTTTTTTTTTTTTTTTTTTTTTTTTTTTTTTAAAGGCTGCTTTTTCCATTTCACAAATGGACTGTGGTGGTCAAGTCACTCACTCTGTTATTGGCTCTTTTGAAGCTTAACTACACAGAATTAGGGAGAAGGAGGAATATGAATGGTACCATCCTCAACTTTCAGTAAGGAGAATGTAACTTACTGAAAGCTTCTGGAAAAGACAATTTGTATAAATGGTTGGGCACTTGGCATTAATGTATTCAACAATATTTTACTTAGAGCCCTGTGTGGCTCCAGTTAATGTCTGTTATCAATGAACTACTGTCAGTACTTCTTTATCAGTACAGCTAGAAACAACTCATTTCAAGGTTTGTAAAATAACCTGGAGAATCCTTCTAGACACTCTGGAATGTGCTTTTTGCTCTTCTAATAGACAATATTTGTAGTGCATTACAAAAGGTACCTAGAAGAATTACTAATGCTTATTTCAACAGAAGGAAACCTTACTTAGTTTACAGGGTAAACTTTACAAATCACTCAATCTCTGAAGTTCTTCCTTCAAAAGGTAGTAAAGATTTCACCTGAAGAGACAGTTGTTAGGGGAAGCACTGTTTATACATAGAGATAATTACGGAGCGTGGTTCCCAGCTGTCTGTTGCCTTGGTTGGAGCCGCAGCCTCAGGCGGAACTCTGAAAGCTCTGATGTTCTGGGAACCTCCACTGTTCAGTGCAGGTCAGTTGGCTTCGAATGTGCTGGACACCTTTTGAGCATATGCATGGAACGTCTGAAGTTTGGTGCCCATTTAATATGGCTATACTTGTATAGAAATATGTACATCAAGTTGTTCTTTAATGTAGAACAGTATAGGTTGCTGCCATAGGTTCTGTGATTCCAGAACTGACCAGATCTCTTGGTAGCATATTGTTGTTTTGGAGCTAAAGTATGAGTTTGACAGAAGCTTACCTTTCTTGTTATTGAGTTGGTTTGGGGCTCTTTGTTGCTAATTCAGTGCCCTTTGTTGTATTTTTTAAAGACAAGGTAGCCTTGTGCAGCTGGAGGATGGGGGGAGGAAAAAGTTTTTCTCTCTAGTTTGACCAAGCTGTTAATTTCCCCACGATCCTCATGCCCATGTTGGTGAACCACTGCTCTGCCAGCTGGATCTAAAAAGGTCTCCTGTCTTCTCTGTGGAGCAGACAAAGCCCCTTAGAAAGTCCATCCAGCTTTTTGTTTCATTTGACCTAAACACATTAGGTCAGTCTGTGTCCAAAAGAACCATTTCTAATTGGCCATCAGCTTACATGTCTCATTATTGTATCTTCCCAAGGCGGAAGCTTGAGGGGGCATGTCAAGGGTCAGTGAATCAAAGCCATGGCAGTGTCAGCAGCCAGCCTTAGGTCAGTCTTGCAGAGCTACAGTGTGTGCAGGTTTCTCTCTATATTTACCCAACATTATTTCCTTGACATTGTTGCAAAGAGATGTAAGGTTTGGGGCCCACTGCGTTACAGACTGTTTCTCAGCTGACTTTCAAACTCTTTTCTTCTGGTTCCTTATGTCTGCATGCCTTTGTCTTTTTCAAAACCTATGTTACATATACCGTACATCCACTTGCTAAGTCTTCTAGCCTGGGTTGGTGGGTCACTTCTGAAGATAAGGACTGATGTCAAAAGGAAAACAAAAAAGCATTCTGCTAGACAGCAGTTTGTTTTGTACAATCTCCTGAAGGCATATTCAGTATACACAGACTCAAAGATAAAATGCAAAGCTAAGTTGTGAGTTTCACCTCCTTACCGCTTGTAAAAGTAATTGTTCTGCTGCATATAATTCATGAAGTATGTAAATAGAATGACTGTTTTAATTTAGATTTACAAAAAGCAGAATAGCCCTGTCCCTGAATTCCAGTTGATTTGTTCCTAGAACAGAAATTTTAACCTATGTTTTTTTTTTTCTCCTTATGTATTTTCTGGCTTTTGCATGTTTAAGTCAAACATTTTATTGAATGTGTCTGTGTGCACCATTGCTATTAGGAACAGAGAGTGATTGTGTACAAGTTCTGATTGACAAAGTACAACAAAATGTTTTATTCTAATGATGTTTTCTTTTTTGTACTTTGGTGGTTTTTTTTTCCCCTAACATCAAAATTGTTAGTCAGCATTATCCTCTAGTGTCTCCTTTGTTCCCCTTACCCTTAATCAAGAATGTTCCTGGCCACGCTATTCACCTTCTCCTACCATGCAGGACATTGCTGAGAATGGGTGTTCTGTGACACCAGAGGAATCCCTACCAAGAACAGCACCTTCACCATTGGTTGAGAAGAAGGACCCTAAATTAAGAGAAGACCGAAGGCCAATCACAGTACATTTTGGTCAGGTATGTCTTAGTGTTAGGTGTCTTTATATTGTGTCACTCAACAAAAACAGTTCAGAGAGAAGTCACAATAATGAATATGACTAGTGTTTAATTCTTCTTTGTAACTGAATTGCCTTGTTATAGGTTTGTTTCTGATGTATATGTTTAAATGGGATTCTAAACCCTGAATTTTCAGGGGTTTACTGATTTTCTTTTTGTTCATACAGTGATTTTGAGGAAAATAAATTTTAAGTGAATGAGGGAAGGAAGCATAATTATTATAGCAATTTTATAAACAGTTTTGCTGTTCTTATAGCATGCAAAGTGCAATAGCCCTCAGGACTGAGGAAATATAATTTAAAATGTTCTCTGTTATCTAGCAAGATCATTAGTGTCAATATAGAACATCCAACTATTAAAGCATTTTAACATTCTCTGAAAATTAAATGTGATGAGCCAAGATGGAAAAATCAATTAATAGCTTATTAATGTTCTCTGTATTTCAGTATTGACAACTGAGCTATGCACATTAGTTACTCTTATAGGATTTCTTTTGATAAGTCTGCAAAAGAGTGAGTTTGGTCATGTGGCTTTTTTTAGAGCTAGTTATTTAGAAAACCTTGTAGTTGCTGTGATTTTCATGGAAAAACATACAGTATTTATTATCAGTTTGCCAGTATTCTCCTGTGAAGTGCAGCCTGACTCAAAAAATAACTATGTTCACAGTTCTCTCTTCTTTCTCCCTATCTTTTTTACAGTATAATGATCAGAAAACAGGAGTGAATATCTGATTTCTTTGAAGGAAACATAGCGTAACTTGAAAACAAATGTGAAATATTGGGAATTATAAGATGTGAAGCAAACCAGATTTTTAGCTAAGTGTCTATTAATAAAAAATGGTATAGTTGCATTGACTGCTCAGGTATTGGACAGGGCTACACGAGATAGTCGTTGCTCAGAGCAATGTTGTCTGAATCATTTCAGAATTAGCTTTTTTTCTTGCAGAACTTTCACCACTGTCAAATGTAAGTTCTTGGAGACTTTTTTTTTATTTATTTAAACCGGTTCTCTTCCAATTAAGTATTTGCAGGAGTGATTTTTTTTTTTTCACTGTCTGTGCCAATACACTTGAGAGGAATTGGGGCTGCTGGAGAAATGTAGCCATCTAGCAGGAAAACGTTCCGTTTCCTTTAAAGCAGTCAGAAATCCAGATAATATTCTAATCTACGTTGTGTTTTTTTCCTTTAGGCTTTTTTTGCAGTGTGGGTGGTTCAGATGTACTGGTAGATGAATGAAATACATAATCGAGTGGAAAGTGCAGGTTTAAATTCATGAGCTTTTTTTAGCGGTCACTTTCAAATTTTTTAATGATCGCTTTCTCTGTGTCAAAAGAAACACACATCAGCTTTCCTGAGCCTACTGGCTGTGGTGAAGGGCTCGCTTGCTAAATGCTTATTACTGTCATTACATTACAAATGTTGGTTTCCCAAAAATGATCTAACTTAGCAACTGTAGGGCTCTCTCACTTATAGCCTTTGTCCTTTCACAGGGCTGCTTTTTTTTTTTCCTGCTAGCCTAACTCCAAAAAGAAAGCAAAATATACTTTCATTCAAAAGGAAAAGATGTTCAGGTTTATGAAATATAAATTAAGGCTTTGGGGATAAAAAAAGCAGCAACATTTACTCTTTAAATGGGAGATAGCTTCTAACTAGTGATTAAAGGGAGAGATTTTAGTGTCACTTTTAACTCTGTCTAGAATACAGTAGGTGGGAACAATTAAAAAGCCACAAGAACTCTGAAATAAGGGCTGTTTGTGCATTCACAGCTCTTATAAACTGAAGAGGATGAAAGAGGCTTTTTTCTCATTGTCACTTGCTTTCTACGTCTGGTAGTATTATGCCAGTGTATATGGCAAAGGCAGACTTTTTTAAAATGCATGCATGCGGATTAGGGTCAAGCCCTGTGTATCAGTAATGCAGTAAGCCTCGTCCGTAGCACTGCAGTGAGAGAGCCTACCAACAGCAGCGAGATGCTTTAATTGAGACATGCTGTCAAAGTGACAAACACATTTGCATACAGTCTATTTATTTTCGTTGGAAAGGTCTGCAGTCTGCTGTTGGTTGAACATTCTTAATCAGCTCGCTGTAAGTGAGCCGGCAGCTAGCTGTCCTATGCTAGGTGCTTCTCTTCATTACATGACAGATTAGCTAAAGGGGGATGGGCTAGCAAGCCAGCAGCAACCTTTAATTTTAACTCATTATCTCTCACCCTATAGTGAGGTAGTTTCTAGCTTTTCCAAATACAGTTGTGTAGCTGCAGTTGTTAGGCTACAAAAAATATCAGGAAAATCTCTTGCAGTGTCTTTGAATGCACAGCACCTCAGCTGATTGCTCTCAGAGATTTAGCAGCAATTACCTGGCTGTGTGAGGTTCTGCAGTGGTGTAGCTCATTGTGGCCAATGGTTATCAGGCATTGTTTGAGAGGATTGTTTACTACCGAATTGTTTTAACTGTGGTTTCTGTATGACTAGGACATTGTGGGAAATCTCTCCTTGATGGTGCAAAGAAGGATTTAGCCTGACAGCCTAGGGCAATGCAATAAGGACTTAAAACTGAAGGGAAAGTGTGACCACAGCTTTTTCTCCAGTTTGACTTTGTGTGCTTTTTGGTTTACTTGGAGTGTGCTTTTAATATTGACCCTCAGATCAGCAAAATATAGGGAACTATCATCATGGGCTCTGAGGCAATACAACTGCACTCAACAAGTAGCAAGAGCAATACAGACAACCAAGGTTTAATGAATGGGGAGAAGAGGGAACAGTTGTCAAGCCAAGAAAAAGATTCAAATGAATAGCATGTAGTGCTAAATAGTACTCTGTTTTGGGGAAAAGTAAGGTTAATTATAAAAGATGCCATGCCATAGAAAGCATCCTTTACAAAAGTGTTATCATTGCTTGCTTCCAGCTTTTTGTCTTAAAACCTTCTTGGGGAGTAAAGGGAGCACTGTATTTTCCAAAAATATGCCTGGTTTTAACATGCCTTTCTCCTAATGAAGCTTCTGCTTCTATCCACAAACCTTCCCACCCCTCCACCCCTAACTAAGCCTTCATGCTGTTCCTCGGGAGCGTTGCACTGACTGCCTCTACAAGAGCCTCCTGGCTCATACAGGATCATTGCCGATGCCCAGGCTTCCCATCAGTTGTTGAGAAGAGGTGTAGGCACAAGAGAGGGTGAGCCCAGAGTCTGAAAAGACAAAGCTATACCTAGGAACACTCTTTTCCCTTAGCACAACTCAGCTAGTACAATTAAAACAACAAAAAACATCATTTGTTTGGAAAGGCTCTAATTTCATTAGGAGTACATTATAGTGGCATTTCTGTTCAGCACTTTAATTGTTTCTATTATAATTAGGATGTCTTTTGTCAGCTTAGGTGTGTTTATGTTTCTGTGTCTTGCTTTATTTACCAGAAAATAGAATATTTTATTCCATTTATACCAAAAGGGAAAGTTTAAGAAAACACAAGACTCTTACAAGCATGTCTTTACCTAAAAGTTGAAATCGTATTCCGTTCTTGAAGAATTAGGGGGCTAATGTAAATAACTATGAAATAAATGGAAAATATACTCATGTACTACAGCAGCTTATCTGACTCTGAAAAGACTTGTCCAAATTCTCTTGGCTGATTCTTACTGCTGTCGAACTTTTGCAGGGCATAACATGGAAATTGCCATCTTACTTGCTGGTTTGAGGATTTGCTGTAAATGAACATATTTGGTTTTCCCATTTGTGATCTGCACTTAGACGTGCAGAACAAACAGCTCTGCTTTGTTGGGCAGGTTTCTTCTTCAAGAAGATTAAACGGCATTAAGAGGTCAGGGGGAAGATGGGGAGAAAAACAGCCAGCTACATTCCAGAAATGCAAAACGGGATCACCGAGGCCAGAGGCAGCAGGGAGGGATTATCTCCAGGGTAAAAGAGATGAAGCAAGGAAGGGAGGAAGGCTCCTTTGCCAGACCCTGTGACTCCCTTCACACCCAGGTGCATTGGAACAATAGCAGATTCCCCTGGATCACAGCAGGCATTGTGTGGCACTGAGGTAGAAACCAAAGGGGAAAGGGGAAAACAAGTTCATTTT
Organism: Ara ararauna; assembly: GCA_028858755.1. Taxonomy (NCBI): domain Eukaryota; kingdom Metazoa; phylum Chordata; class Aves; order Psittaciformes; family Psittacidae; genus Ara; species Ara ararauna. The sequence goes on from CM054384.1 coordinate 22,863,407, forward strand.
CTAATATTCCTGCAACTGTATGCTCTGGTTGCAAAGCCAGCCTCCTGTTCTTGCCACTCTGAACTGTTCTGACAATAGAGATCCTTCATTAAGAAAATAAGCTTCCATTCCACTCGTCCCCACTGATGAGCAGTATGGTCTCCCTGTTCCTTTCTGCTGAGCCATGTGGAGTTCTTTATTTGATTCTTAATGGATTCTTTATGAATTTAGCAAAAGTATAAGCCTAGTTCTTTAAAATTATTTTGTCTTCAGAAAGCATATTTTCTCCCCTCATTTCTTCTCACTCCTTTCTTTTCCTTTTAGAAAGGAATTCACTGTTGCTTAGTAAAAGTCACCTTCCAAGAAAGACAAATATATTGGCCCAAAACCATTTGTCCATCTAATGTCTATTTGAGACTACTCAGATATATCCCATCAGATTCTTAGGGGACCGTGTTTTTAGTCAAGGGAATAAAACCAATGTCAATAATTCATTTGATTGGAATTCTGCTTTGTGGTGTGCAAGATTTGCAGAAATGGCAAGCCGTGGGACAGGAGTTAGCTAACTAAAAAGGCTTGCACTCTTGTCATGCGTGTAAATATTTGGCAAGTGAGACCTGGTGCTCTTTAGGAAGATACACACTACCTGCATAGCAGCCCCAAAGATTACTGCCTCTCGTGCACTCACTTGCAGTGTTTTCTAATGAGCAACAGGACAGCTATTGTCTTCTGCAGCGACTACAGCAATATAGTATGCCTGTAGCTCATGCTAGGTAGGAATTCATGCTTTGCCATAAGATTATGTGGCTCCAGTCCTGCATCCAACAGATGTATTCAACCACAAAAAAAAACACATCCTGGGCTGTTGCTTTTAGTGTTTTCCAACTGTCTTGGCATTTCAAGCACTTCTTAAACAGGGATGTTCAGAATAAATATACTGCCCTGGGTACATGTGAGTCAGATGCCATAACACTTGGACATATGAAGGAAATACTGTGCCTGAGCCAGCCTTCTAGGGCTCTGTGACAAGCAGCAGCAGCTGTAACATGTCTGCAGAATTTCCTTATTAGTCCTGTTATGTTGAGGAACCCATATCTTGTCTCTTGGTCCATCACTGCTGGCATGTGGAAAAAGAATTGTGCTTTATAAATAATACATGCATATGAAATAAATACATCAGTACATGCAAGGCTAACCAAATCACCTCAATTGACAACTTGAGAGAAGCTCGGAGTATCTTGTGGGTGACTTACTTAGTCTATCAATGTAGATCAGCATCCAGAAGCTTCTTATGTATTACTTACAAAGTTGATATGTGCAGTTATGCCAGAACTGCCTGAATTGACCTCTGGGCCCCTCGATAAAACTAGAAGATTAAAGGGAGAGAGTAAGTGAAACATACGATTCTTCTAACTGCTAACCCCACTGTGATTGCTAGTTTGGCCAGGCATTTTTGGGATTTGCCTTTCTGAGGTGGACTGATTATTACCACGTAAAACTGTTGTGGAGTGCCCTGCTACAAACAGAGGAGCCATGTACTTTTGTGTGTTTGTGTAGAGGAGTATCCCCTAATTATGTAGACTTCTTCAGTGAATGATGAAGCTGAGCGAAGCAGTAATTGCTGTTTATAGAACTCTTTAAATGAGAGACCATCCTTTTTTTTTTCCCTGTACAAGTATTCTGCGTGCTAGAGAAAAATAGCTGTTAAAACGTGATAATGGATATGTCCATTTTCCAACATCTTAAATCATCTGTTGCAGGATCTTGATTTGATTTCTAGTGTTGGGCCAACAGAAAGGCCAATGCAAGGCTGACAAAATGACCAGTTAAAAAAGAAAACGCGCGCAAAATAGCACAGCTTTTTTCTTTGCATTTAATATTGCATTGCTGGGTTTTCCAGTCTTTTAAATGAAAAATATATGTAGTTAGTTCCATGTTGACAATGTCCTTGAGGATTTGACAGTGAGATTTTCCAGCAGTTGCTCTTCGTTAGAATCCTGGTGATGTTTAATAAGGCAGCCAAACTGCTGGCACCTTCGGTTCTTGTTTGTTCTCCGAGGGCTCGGGGCTGCTGCAGTAAGCACATCGACCAGGGCTGATCATTACAAGGGCGTACGCCACCATGAATAAAAATGTCACACGTTTTCCCATCTCACAGCGGTGCAAAATGTCAGTCCTGTCAAACAGACATTGCAGGTAGCAGTGAGCAGTCAGTACAAATTGGGAAGCCGAATATTCCCCCAGCTTTCTGATATTCTTCATCTGAAGCAGAAGAAAAACAGTTGTTAACCTATTAGCTGTGATTTTAAACTCTGCTGAGATAGTAGATGGATAGACTTTTAACACATGGGGATAAATATGTTCCTGGGGTCTGGGATTTTTTACATGTCTCTTCATCCATGTGTGTTGAGAAACAGAATGAAAACAAGCCACTGCAAAATACACCTCATTTTGGTAGAAGTTCTTTGGAAATAGGAGCATCATCTCAATGAGATTCTCTCTCAAACCCTTCGCTGGTTTATCTCTGTGAATAATTCTGAACAAAACCTCCTTGGTGTTTGGCTAGTAATCCCAAAAGGGCATGGTCCAGTGACTTAAGGGAGCTTTCTTTCATGGTCCTTTCATCGTGCAGAAAAGTAACAGACAATTGTGATTTGTTCTCCTGTACACAGGAAAGTTATGCTGCTTTCGGGCTAAGGTATATTATTTAATGTAGAGTCCACAGGATATGTTATTTTCTGGGTGTTAGACGTGCCTTAGTACCATGAACATGCCTATATGTTCACAGAGTTATCCACTACAATTAAGGCATGGGCATTGTCATTGCAGGATTCTGCTGTTACTGCAGGATTCAGAAAAAAATCTGGTGTGGAAGGTGAGTTGTAAAGGATGTGACAAAATGTCAAAGAAATAACAAAAAACGATACTAAGTCACCAATGGTTTTCCTAAAGGACAAGGAGAGCAGGTAAAATGGGCTGTGGGGTTCTATGTAAAAGCAAGTATCTCAAAGAAATGCACTTGGAAGTCCATTCTGTAAGTAGAAATGTCTTGGTTTTTCACTGATACCTTCTCAGAACAAAAAATGATGTATGAGTTGAAGTTTGTGAGTCATTGCAAATTACCCCTTTCCCCAGACAGCACTGCTGGTGGAAGCAACCTGCAAAAGGAAGGCTTAGCAAGGGACAAGTGTGTCAAAACACTACAGAAACAAAACAGACCAGTCAGAAACTGGATTAAAGAGTGCTAGCCTCCTCCAGGCTTATATATTTAGCTGTCCTCAGTATGATTCTTTGTCATCTAAGACTTCACTACATATAAACAAAAAAGAAACAAAAAGGAAACAAAAATATGTGAGGCTTTTTGAACTAGAATGACTCTAGATTGAATTCAGTATTTGGTGTTCTGTAGGCATCTGTTTCTTGTGGGAAGAGATGCCTGCTACATAGAGCTTAACAGTGGTTTTCAAACTGTGGTCTACAGGCAGCTGGGATCTGTGCCAGGTAAATAAGAGGCTGTTGACAGTCAGGAGTAAAATTGTAAAATGTCAGGAGTCTTCAAACTGGAAAGTGTTGAATAATATCAGTTTAATAGGGTTTTTTTTTACAGTGTTTTAGAAGACCTGAATGCAGGTAAAAATGGGAGGATGTCAGGGTTTATTTTCAATCACACAGCAGATAAAAAGTGAGATAGAAGAACCAAGTGGTCACAATCTCAAATTGTATTAATATCATCTTTTTGGGGTTTTGTACTGCTTTTTTGTGTAGTGTATGAACTTTCCTGTCACTGGAACTCAGAAGGAATCAGAAGGCTTGACAGGTCCACAGATAAACCATAGATACCATTACAAGTTAACTGCTGCTATGTAATATTCCTCCCATCAACATCATGCTGCTTTGGGGCATGGCCTGAATCTGTTGGTCTGCTCAACACTTACTGCACACATAGAAAAATATATCCATTTAATTCTCAAAATCCTTCCTTTTTTCTGTAATTGAGGACAAAAGAAATAAAATACCATTTAGTTCTACAGCCAAGGGGTTTATTATTCAAGCCCTGTGTTTTTAGAATAGCATCAGTTATAAACAATAATAATGCACAGTAGGGTTACCTACGGTTTTAGGATTTGCTGTCCCTGTTTATAATACATAACAAGCAGATTATAAGTTGTAGCTGTGAGGCCTATTTGCCTCATCCTGGTGGGACATTTTAACTTGACAAGATCTATGTGATCCTGATGTCTTGCTCCTGCTTTCATTCTTGGTTCTAGCAAAAATCTATATATATATCATATTAGCATTGTGTAAGTCCTAGATGTAAAGCAAATTGTGGTATGTTGTACGTTATAATATCTAGTATTTTCAAAAGCTAGCTATTCTCAGTTTATTTGCACAGTATGAGATTAATAGATGGACATTTATCAGTGCTGCCAAAATGAGGAGTTCTTAGTGCTCTGTGTCTAGATGTGCCATAAAAAGGTAATTTTTCCCTTGATGAGAATGGACAGAGTTTGTCTCAGCCAGGAGAAAGAAGCAGCAAAGGTAGACTTACAGAAAATCCCTTTCTTCCCCTTTAGCAAGGTAGTAAAGAGTAAGTTTTCTCTCAGTGGTTTTGGGATGGACCAAGACCATCTTTGGCAGCATCCCATGACACTAGATATGACTCAGACACCTGAAATAAAGGTTCTCACTCAGTATTAGGGAAAACAGGGGCTTATAGGCACTTACCTTTCATTTCGTTCTCTTATTGCCTACTTCTCCTTTACATAACAGAAGATTCATGGCTAGAAAGGTAAGGAAAGAGTGCTTGTTTTTTCTCATTAAACTAATCAGTGTTTAATTGTAGCAGTTTCTGCTCCTTTCATAATTTCTTTGCCCAGCCATAGGCATTGCTACATTTTTGCCAGATTCATTCTACCTTCCCAATCTATGAATATGGCTTGAAGGATAAGGTATCCCTTAAAACATGGAGATTATTTTTATCTCAGCACCCAGCAGATTTCTGTTGAAGTATTTCAGAGTGTAAATTAAAAATACATGCTTTAAAGCATGCACTGTTCTTGTCATCCCAGTTTGTGAGCAGTACATATGGGAGTATGTAAAGAGTAGTGTGTGTGCTATTATGTGGATGGATAATAAAACAGCTGCCTCATAGATTCCATCTGCTTTCTGTACTGAATCTTTGTAGGTACCATGCATTTTTCAGTGTTGTTATTTTCTCCCGTTTTTTTATTGAGTGTTCAGTTGAGGTCCAGCTTATTCTTCCAAAGTCAGCACTTCAGATCTTTTGCAGCATGAGGTGTTTGAGCATGGGTATGTTCAGGACAGAGCATCTCTCCTATGCCTGAATGTCTTTGAAACATGCTAGCAGTTTTTAAATCAGATGTGATTTTCTGAAGGAAATAAGATACTCATGTAGAAAAGCTTTGCTTTCAAAATTATTAGCAGTACCCCTTGCTACCAATTGAGAATGGAAACGCTTCTTTCTATATGTACTGACAAACCACTTTTCATCTAGTTATGTTTCCTTATGCATTTCTTCTAGTTGCACTTGTTGCTGCACATGAAATAGCACCTCTAATTTACTCGTAAAGGCTCTGTTTTGAATACCACTTTAAAAATATCTCAACAGACATCCACAATTAGTTCGAGATAATATTCTGCTCACAAGCTGTTACCTCGCAGGCTAAAAGTTATCTTTTCGTAATGTCGTCTGTAGTATAAAAACCCTAACTAGCTGTGTTGTTAAAGTTCCTTGCATATATAATAGCTACTTCGAGATGTGAGATCTGTAATTTTTAAATAGTATTTTTTCATTGTAAAAATGAAAGTGAGTTTTCTTCCCCCAACATCTCATTGCTTAAAATCACTTGTCTGATAATTAGTAAAACAGTGCCAGATCTGCAGTGATAGAATTGGCTTTCTGCAGATTTTGTCTTGTTCCTTCAAAAGTATTTAGAACATGACAATTAAGAAAATACCTAGATTAAAAGGTATGTTGGTAAACAGCTATTGGTGAGAAAGTGCTAATTTAGACATTTCTCTCCTTCATAGAAAAAACTATTGTATACACATTTAGGATCATACCTAGAATAGCAATTTAGCAGCTTTTAGCAATGTAGCCATGTGGTGTTTTGCACCCATTCATCCTTACAGCACAGGTAATTAAGTTGATATTCCAACACAACTTCCCCTACTGACCTTTTAGAAATAATGTGTTTTGCTGCATTAACAAATTAACTTCAAATCAGTGGCTTTTCCAGTAAATATGGTCTTCATATAGTTTGAATATACTTGCTTATCCTATTCTTGTGACACGTTAACATCAACATTAAAAATGAAGCTCTGGTAAAGGGCAGATAACTGTTATCTCCTCGTGCACCTCCATGTCAGTTACTCCTTGCTGCCCTTTGCCTATTCCTTTCAGTGTTTCAGAACACTGATTTAAGCCATGCTATTTCCCTATCCATATTTAATGGAGAGAGCACGCTGCTGTGGATATGCAGTTTTGTCTTACCATTCTGTTCATATCTCTTCAGGGTTCAGAAATGTAGTATGTGGTGCAACTCAAAATTAACTTTATTTCTCATAGCACTTTGGTAGATAAGATAAATATGAATCTGAGTGTTGGATGCAACTGTGTTGTTACAAGTACTGAGGACATGCCTCCGAGAGTTAACAGAATGACTGTTTAGAAGTCCAAGAGACACAGAAGTTCCTGCACTTTTAATCTCTTCCTAAATCTGCATTTTGTATGTGTCAGTATTGTGGAAACATATAGAATAATTTTCTTCCTCAGAGATGAAGACTTAATTTAATCATATGTGATATTTGCATCTCAGCTGGAAAAAATAATCCAGTGCCATGATGAAGGATATGAAAGGTATCGGCTCCTGCAAAAGAGTAGCTCATTGCTGCTGAGTAGGTCTGCCTGTAACCACCACCCAGAGAAAACTGCCTCTGTCTGATCAGAAGCGTCTGATGGACATTCTCACTGTGTATTTCTTGTGTCTGGTATCTTGTCACTTGCTGGCTGTTCTGGAGGAGAAATAAGAAACTTTTCAGTAGATAGGTGTAGAATTTTAGCTGCTGTCTGAGGAAAGCTTCTCGAGATGCTGGTGCAACAGATGTCAGTGAGATAGCAGCTATCCATCCTTTCTTTATCTGGCAAATCTTGTAGCAAGGTCATGAATTTGAATGATGATGATTTTTTTCTTAAGGTAGGTCCATAAGGAGTTTAGATTATGACTCTTCAAAGCTATGGATTTATCAGTAAATTGTGACTGGACTGAATTCCACCTGGAATTCAAGATGTCAGTCTGTGTGGCATTGATTGTTGTGTGATAACTTCAGTAAGGGAAGAGGAGAGTTCTGTCAATGAAAAAGTAAGTTTAGAAGAGCAGCAAATGAATCAATGGTGAATACCAACAGAAAGCTTAGTAAAAAGGAGGAGAATGCTGGGAAGAAATGACTGCAGATATGACATCACTTGAGCTTATAGGTTTAGATTGTGTTAAGAAATAGTCTGAATTGCAAATAATCAAGTAAAGATTATTTTTTGGTTTTTAATCTCCTATGTCACTTCACAAGGCCCAAATAAAATGGAAGCTGGGCTAACCTCAGTAAATGTATGTACATATATCATAAACCTTGACAAAGTCTGTCTTCAATATTCCTTGGTCCTAGAGTTGAGTTATGAAATGAGAATCACAGCTTTGTTAAAGAGGAGAGTTTTTGACCCTCTTGAATTGAGAAAATATTGAAAGCAACATGGGCTTCTGCTTACCTTTCAGAGATCAAAAGGAAAGAAAAGGTATATACAGTTTTGAGTTATAGGCCAACTGCATGATATTTTAAGGTCTGACTTGTAATTGTTGGTCACTTAGGACTAATGGGAGTGAAATATTAGTGCTATGTGTGCTTTGGCTGATTCCCAAATCAAAGAAGATGCTGCTAGCCATGGCTTTAGGAAAATACTTGAATTTCCCACCTAAATAACCTGCTTGAGAGTTTTCTAATGTAGAAATGTTCACAATTTCTAGGTAAGTATAAGAGATAAAATAACAAGGGTAAATACATATGTAGGAGGCACAAAAAAATTGAAAAGAATAAATGAATAATAATTGTATCTTGGTTTCGTTCTTCATCAGATACTTTGCCTAAGCTGCTAGGTAGTAAGTGAAGCTCTCTTAAGTAACTAGAAAAGTGCAGATTTCAGGTTTTTCAGCTGTTTCATTATGCTTCTGAAGAATAATGGACAGTAAGTATGCTGTGGTGCATAACAGAAGTTAGATATATTTTAAGATTGCACTCTCAGCCTGAGCAGATACGATGGGAAGATACACAGCAGCCTAACTCAGCCCCTGTGACTGACCTGATTAATACAAGGTGCAGAAGAGAAACAGCTCAGTAAGGCTAATGGCAACCATCTCAGCTAGCCACCCTGCCATGTCTCTCTTTGTTCTCTTTGTTGTCATAGTTGCTTTCTTGGAAAATAGAGAGGGAAGCTATCACATGGAATAATTCTGGCCTTGGCTCTCCATCCCAAGTGTCCTTTTTTGGTTGTGGGTTGGTTTTTTTTTTACTCCCCCACCCCAGAATGCTGAGCCAAGTACATGTGTGCAGTCTGGCACTCCTTCAGTGACAACACAAGTAAGGAGGAATGAACGAAAGGATGCAAAAATATAATTTAATGGGAAATTTCAAAGAGAAGTCTGAAGAGCTGCAAGAAGAGAATGAAAATGGTGTGAAAAAGGGTAGGCTGGGCTTGTACAATTACACAGTGTGAGGGTAGTTGAGAAAAAATGTCTGTCAATCTAGAATAAAGGCTATGATGGTGAGAAGCTAAGAACTGCTGAGGTATGAATCTGGAATCTTTTTTGGAAAGAACTACAGTAATCTGCATAAGCTCTCTTTTTCTCTCTGAAGAAGCTGTCTCCCACTGCCAGCTCCTGTTCTCTGTATGGCTGACAGGTTTTATCTGTGGAAGGCACCATGGACTAGGGCAGCAGTGATGCAGTAATCAGTGTTCAAAGACATTCCCATGTCCTCCTCACTGAGGACTCTACTGCTTTCTGGAAGTGCCAGTGTGTGTACAGAAGCTGTCACAGAGAGGACGCTAACTGTGATCTCATTCTCAAGATCAAAGCTGTACTCTAGGATGGTTTTATTTAGAATCTCATTAATTGCCAGTGGATTCCTTGTCTAACAGAGTACCTTGAGATGCCATCTGTGTGAGGAGAATCATGCTGCTGACTCAGTCAAAAGCAACTGGATTGGAATAGCTCCAGTGCTGTTACAAAGCAGTGAGTTGGCCAACTGCTAATTTTAAAAATGAGAGACCAAAACAAGCATCGTAATGCACTCTTCTGTCTTCATTGGAACTGTTGGTGATGAGGCTTTTAGTTTTCTTCAGAATGACAGTACACACTTTGTTCTAGGAGTTGCATGTAAACCTTGGTCCAGTACAGCTTCTAAACATGTGCTCATGTTTAACTGTGTGAAAAGTTTAATTGGCTTAGGGTTTTTTCTTGTACTCTTAAAAGTCTTTTCTGGTTTGAGGCCTTTACCACGAGTTTTCACAAGCACTCTTGAGATTTTAGTGAAAGCTTTTTTGACTGTCCTGCTTTGCAGATTTCTTTCCATTTGCCTAAGTGTTGTCTAGAGCACTTGGACCTTGAGGTCTAAGTATCCACCTTGAGCATTTTGTTGTCTCAGTAAATTTTAGATGCTCTGGTCTGGAGTGCTCATCCTCCTACCTTTGGTTTATGTTAAGCCTACATCAACAGGCAGCTATGGCTGTGGCACTCTGTAGGTCATGAGATTTGTCACTGGTTTTAGCAGGGGGAAAAGGAAAAGAAAAAAGATTGCATTTTGTGAGGTGAGTATGAAGTAAAGATAATTCTCATGTTGTCATCTACTCATACTGCTTTTGCCACAAAATCAGAGGTGTTTTCATGTAGGTGACTTTAATTTAGTTTCCACTTTGATACAGCAGCAAAGACTCCCTCCGCCTCGGCCACCACCTCCAAAGATACAGCGTTCGTCTAGGCCCGTGAGTAGTTGGTAGTTTTGTCTCACTGCCACAGCTTAACACTGCCTGAATTACGCTCTTAGCAGCATTACTAAACCTTGGTAGTTTGGATTGTCAAACTTTGCAAAAAAGCAATGTGTGAATTATGCTCCTGAACTCCCTTCTTCTCTGCTGCGGCACAGCCCTGGGACCTGCGTTTGTTCTGCTTTTCTTTGACGAGTTCTGCAGCTTTCAGTCAGTTCTGCAGGTAACTGATGCTGCTCATGCAACATTTGGTTTTACTTTTGCGGTGATTTCTTAGAGTCTTGCTAGGCCAGCATAAGTTTTTAGCCAGTGAACTTTTGAAGACTTGCACTAACCTCAAATATGAAAGGAAGCAGAAGTCTGAAGAGACTTAAAATTAATTTGGGACACTTAATTTTTCTTCATAAAATAGAGGTGTGAATACACATGAAGAAAGCAAAATCTATATTAGGGTGGTAGAACATTAGTATCGCATTATGAATGACACATGTAGACTTCGTGTAATGTAGTGTAAAAAATGTAGGCACAGCACGTTGACCAGAGGAAGTGACTCTGGAAGAGAAGAACTACACAGACGTTATTCTCAGTGCAATACCTGCACTGTGTTAGGCAGGGATATCTTATCTCAGCAGTTTTTAATTCAAAACTAACCGTAGGACAATTGTCACGTATTAAGTATACCAGATGGCTTTAAAGCTGGACACTCTGCTGCACCAGTGTTTCTCTATTATTTTTTTTTTAGTAGTACAGGCAAGCAGTATCAGCTTAGAAGGGGTGTTGGGTTTTGCAACAGCCTTGGAAGATACTTATTTCTGTTTCAGACTGTTGCTTTATGAATACCGTTTTCCCAAAGGCACATACATCTTACTCCTTGCTTCCATATTACATACATGTATGTGCATAAGAAATAAATGCAAGTTTTCAAATCTAATCTTGCTAAAACTTGATAAAGATATGTTTTGGATGAGCAGGCAACTGGTTAACAACTGCACTTGGGTGTGTGTTAACTTTTGATCTTTGGTGCATGTTTCCTATGTTACATTTCAATAGCATGTGTTTCTTTTCCTCCCTCTTTTTAACTCTGGGTGTTTAGCCTAACAGAGTCACTTGTATGGATTCCTGCTCTGAAGATTTCTGTTTTCTGTGTTTAAAAGGTAGCATTGACTATGCTTGTATGTGTTCTCTTAAATGTAATTAATGTGGGAGACACTAGGAATGAACTTTCCATGGTACTATGGGGTTCCCATAGCCCTCTTGTTTTGTGTTTGGCAGGTGTATGAGGGCACACTGTGACTCTTCTGTACAAAAGTTGCTGAATGGTATTGTTCAGATTGAGTAATTTATTTTACATCAAAGTCCTGCTAAGACTGTTTAATCTCCCAGCTGTAGTGCATTAATAGTCCTCACTATAATGTGTTTGTGTCAACTGTCTTTGCTCCCAATGTGATTGATAAAAGGTTGGAAATGTAATAATAAAAGCTCCTGTTGCATTCATCTAGCTGTGTCAGTAAGTGGAACAGAAATGCTTCATTCATCAAGAGGAAATTCAAGATAAATGCAAATGATTATAATCACTCCCAAAAATATGCTTGTACCAAATATACATAAATTTGTTGTTGTTCAGAACTGTTATTTGGCTTTTAATAGTTGAAACACATTTTTGTGTGTGTAAATAATACTTTGTGCAGGCTGCTTTTTCCCTCCCTTAGTCTTGGCATGTATTACAGAGGTGGGTATCGGCAAGTAACTTACCCCAGGCTTTTACAGCAAGCACTGAAAGAGGAGACCAGGTCCTGCTCTTCCAACCAAGTCCATGTAATACCAGAATTCCTGAGAAATCCTTACTGGTTTCAGGTTATGTCTGTTAGGAGAAGAAATCCATGGGCACTAGTCCTTGCAATATGAGTCATTGCTAATGCTAAAAACAAAAACACAGACCAAAGAAAGGTTAAGGAAGCAGAACAGATATGTTCTTTACATTCTGCTGTTTTGGAAGTGTGTTGTGGTGGAATTATGAGAGAGAGAGGGTTGTTGCTTATAATTAATAGAGATCTGTTTGGATTAACAGTGGCTGTTTGGAAACTTCATTCAATTAGAAAAAGTTAAAATATAATAATTATGCATAAAGTTGATGGAGACAGTAATAAGCACATTTAACCCTTCTCTACTGGATGTTTACCTTTATTCTTTTAGCTGTGTGCTCATGTAATTGGATTTCTTTCGTACTTTTGCATTTGATAAGCATTTAACCCTGCCTATTTGGCTACATAAGGCTCCAAATCCAGCAAGGAATTGGCTTGGTTCCTGGCTTTCCCTGCAGTCCCTCATGAACAATGCTCTAAATCCTGCTTAGCATGTCACCCTGCACTTCACTGGTCTGGTGGCCCCTGGAGCCATCCCAAACTCTCATCTCTCTCCCCCATCACCCTCACTCCCCTGAGGAACCACCCAAAAGGTGAAAGTGTTCACAGCATGATGACAAGCCCGCTTTACACATCATCTTCCAGCTCAGATTTAATTAAACAGGTTTCTTTCTTCCTCTTTTTCTCTTTCCCCTTCTCGCTCCCTTCTCCCCCCAGTCCCTCTCGCTCCTCTCCCCCCTCTCCTGCATGCACTGGCTCTCTCTCGGTCTTTCTCTCTCTGTTTTATCAACCCTAATGAAGCAGTATTCTTCATCGATCCTGCTGATTGCCAGCCCATTCCTTTTGTTTGTTGGCACTGAGCCATTCTGCCGCACTCTGACAGCTCAGCTCGTCTAATTAGCTCTGTTGTTCTTTTCCCCATGTTTCACCACGTTGCAAGTTCAGTTGAAGTTGCCACAAACTTAATCCTTCCATTCCTGCCATAAATTCACATTCTTAAGCCGTCTTTATTGTAGAGAGGAGCAGCCTCGTGTGGGGACTGATCTTCAAGACCTTAACATCTGACCTTTTCATAAGCCCTTTTTCCTAAGAAATAGTGGCAATACGTCTCTGGATTTCTTCATCATATCTGCTGTACACCATTTCCTTTGAAATGAAAATTCAGTACAATAATCCTGCTGCTATCTTCTGCATACTGGTGTGTAGTGCAGAAACACGACACACGTTTCAGTGGCTTTCTCCTGGCAAGAAAATCTGAGGTTTATGTGCCTGGGAAAAGGAAAGAAAACCTAAAAGCCCAGAAGCTCCCTATCCCAAATAATAAAAACACAAAACCAGGAAAAAAACCCAACAAAACAACAAAAACTTGCTGAGGTGGGGGGAAATCTTCATCTATTCTATCATTGCACACAAATTCATTAGTCATCCTAAGAGTGCTTATGTTGTCTGCCTAAACAGCTTCCTTTGTATTGTGGCTATTAAGGGAGCACAAGCGCAGGGAGGTCAGGAGTTGAGTTGTATTCCTAACTTTACTTGAGGGATTTGGGGATTTCTGTTGAAACTAGCATTTAGCTAAGCCCACAAATGGGACTCCGTTGCAGGTAAGGTAGTACTTGTTTAACAGAAAATGGAAAGCTTCTTTGTACAGCCTGACCCTTATGCTGCAGATGTTCATTCCCACAGTTTGTTCATAGGGATAGGTTCATCAACAGGATTACTCACTAATAGGGGTAGGCACATCCATAAACTTTGCCTATATAGTAATCATAAGTGTTTGTATCTTTTCTTGAAGTAGAACTTGTTTGCTTGTGGAGTTACTATAAGTGAATTAAGCTTGATTTCTGACCATTAGAAGGTGATATATACATTATTTAAGATTGGATTGGCAGCAACGTCATCTTCCACAGAACAGCTCTAGATTTTATTACAGACAACAAAAGAAGAACTAACATAACATTAGGGGTGACAATGATAATACATCTGGCAAGGGTTTCTGTTCAGCTGCTGAAAGGAAGCAGATTTTTAATGAAGAATGAGCTATGTTTTCCCTGTTACAACATTTATTCTAAGTACAGATTCTTTCAGCCTTACACTGAAGCCTTGACTTGAGAAGTTGGGTTTTGTCCTCTTTGAACAAGAGCACAAAAGGATTATGATGTCCAAGCTGAGCTCCAGTTTCCAATATAATCTACAGCAACACGCAGGAGTTTCCAGGTTTACTCTATCAACAAACTGTATAACAGGAAGCTCACATTTAGGGAATTTTTTATCAGAAATTTAGCCTGCACCAAACAGGACAGTGGAACAAGTTTTTGTTGCTTTGCTAATAGCTAACAGGCAGTGACAAGAATGTATATTTCATTTGCTAGATGAAAACGTGGGGATTTTTTCTCCTTACACAAGTTGTGGGTCCCTGTAGTTTATATTCATGCTTTCTATTCATTTGTATATCTGCATTAATTTGTAATATTGTTGTGGCACAAAAAAAGACGCTGAATGGAGGATACCTTTAAGATAAGGTGGTTACACATGTTTTGTTATTTATACCTATTGTTTGATCTGTTTGATGAAATGTCTTCTCTATGTGTGTGTCATAGGTTCGCCCACCAAGACCTCATGTTGTTAAGAGACCTAAGAGTAATATTGCTGTGGAAGGACGAAGGACTTCAATCTCCAGTCCAGAACAGTAAGTACTTTGCTGCTTGTCTTCTCTCTACTTGTGTCAGCAAGCAGTGTGGTCAGAACTAGCCAAAGGAGAAGTTAAAAAATACTACACATCAAAGGCTTTTGGTTTTTGTTTTGTTTTGTTTTGTTTTGTTTTTATTAAGTAAGGAAAAGTTTGGGTTTCAAGTTTAGGAACATTTTAGAGGAAGTGTGAAAAAGCAAGAAACTGAAGTGTACTTTTTGGACTATTCTAGATTGCTAGGTTAGACATCATCTGATCAGCCTTGCTCTGGGAAAGTTTTCAGGTTTTGGAGATCTGTTCATTTCTTTGTTGTTTTGTTTTGAACTATGCTTTAAATGCAATTGTGAGCCACCACCCTGCAAATCCATTGTTCCTGCCAAGCTTTATCTGGAAGATACAGAATTATTTGTTTCAGTGATGGCAGTAAGGGTTGTCCCCATTAACAGAAGGTCTGTAATGAGCTCTATAGTGAAGGCTTATAGAACTTAACTGTCTTGCATAGTACTAGCAAATTTACCACCTTCTTATATTTGACTGTCATGTAAACAGGGATAATGTTCTAAGTAAGTTGTACTGGTGTAGCCTACTACTCATGTATAAAATGTGTTGGTTTCCACCATCTCTCTTGCTCATAGGAACACAGTATTCTGCTACCTTGAAGAGATATTTTTCCAGATAGTTTCATGAATGTCACATATTAAAGTACTTTTTTTCAAATATGACAGTGCTGTGTATTGCTGCAGATATTCTTAACATATTGCTATAGTTGAGTTAGCAATAGGCCATCGAGTGAAAACCTGAAAAGAGAATGGATATATTGAACCTTACCAATATAGCCCGAAAGACATTATAGTGCGTGATAAATATACGTGTCGGCTGCATCAGTGCACATACTGGATTTAAAATTATTTGGATTCTTCTGAGTGTAGCTACTTAACTGCTCAGAAGTACAAAAGAGTCACCAGCATTATGTTCTGGTTGGGAGTGGAATAGCATTTTCCATATGTCCAGTGTTGTGGCATTGCCTTGACATGGGAAGTCACACTGGAACCGCTCAAAGACTAAAAGCAGAAGACTCAGGGGCTGCAAGATGGTGGCACTGATCTAGTCCATCACAGAGATTTCATTGGAAGTTGTCTCCACCTGCAGCGCAAAGTAATTGCTTATGTCATCGCCACTTTGCATTATTTATGTCCCATACTGTGGTTGCTTTATTGTCAGTAAAGTGAAATGCTTTAGCTGATAAAGGTTACAGGATATTTGTTGTATTTGAAGATACTAAAATCCCATAAAAAGAAAAACAGTTGCTTTCTTTAGACACACCTTTTCCTCACATGTGTACCAGTTTCCTGCCGCCACTGCTACAGGGTAGAGGTTGGGAATAAGAGGTAGAGGTTGGGTCCCTTCTTGTCCTCCCAGAGTTAAGTGCGTGGCTTGGTTTTTCCCAGCCACTTTAGCATGGGGAGGTGTTCTTGCTTTTAGCTTAAACGAATGGTCACTGTTCAATTCTTACCAGATTATTTATCCATTTTGTAGTGGAATTTGGTTGCCCCCTTGTGGAGCTGATTGCAAATCCTGCAAAAGGGCTTGTGTGGTTACAGGGTGGTACCTGGCCCTGCACAGATTATAGTAATTCTTAAAAGGTTTTTTCTTAATTTCATATGATGACTCATTGCATGTAGGTGAAAGGTAATTGAGTCAATTTAACCATTATATGTGTTTCATGGGAAGAAATATGGATCTTTGGATTGACATTCCTGTGTGGCTTAATGCTAACATGTATTTTCAATTCCTGCCAGTATCAGACCAGCAACAACCATAAACCTGAGTTATAAATATAGTATTTATAGTAATGCTAGCAACACATTGAATTAAAATTATTATTTGACTTTGGTTTAATTTATTGTTGTTTAGAGCCTTTCACAGAGTAAACTACTAAAAACAATTGTGAAAACAATTTACAATAATCTAAGAAAGATAATGAAGATTCTTGGTAGCTGTAAACTGACTTGTTTTGCTTCACAAGCATTTTACAGATACATTTTTCTATCCTGTAAATGTGGAAGAAAACCAGGTAATGTGCTCATACCACTGACACTGGCTGTACGGTACCACTTGTGGTCTCTTCCTGATCTTTCACAGTTTTCAATATTTTATCCAGTTCAGATGCAGTGTCACAGCAGGATTGGCTGTTTTTTCATTCTTTTCTGTATCAGCTTCAAGTTGCAAAGCAAACTTCGACAGAACTACCTCCAGTCTATTGCACTCAGCTAGATCTCCTGTAAAGTGTTTGCTTAGGGTGTTCTAACAAAAGCGAGTTGGGGCAGTAGGGGAGACAGGACACACAACACACACGGATGATGAGAACAACACTAAAGTGATGAGTTTGGAAGTACAAGTGGAGGAAATATCTAACCTTGTACTTAAATAAAGCTCAAATAAATGGCTAAACTAAGAAATAACTTCAGGTGAATGCATTTGAAATAGGTCATGATTCAATAATCCTGACCTTTTTCCTTACTATTTATCTCAAAATGACATTTTGAAAAAATGAAAAGTATATTTTCAAGTAGTAATTAAGGATTTTCATGACAGGTTTTATAAACTTTCTTCTTTTCTGTCCCAGTAAGAATCTTCCTCTATTGTTCTGAAATGAAAACATGAAGTAGGGTGTTGTCTCTTTAAAAAGTCACTTGTTCTCTGTGAATGAAAGCACCCCAGTATTGTGTTTTCACTCATTACTTGGTAGCCTTGGTGTACCTCTGCTGTAGATCAGAGTAGATTGCATGGAAGCCTCAGTACTGAGAGGGTGTTTTTCTTAAACGAAACTTTACCAGAACTAATTAAGCAGTAGCACTGGTTCCAAAACCAAATTATTAGCCAGTTACTTTTTCCAAGTACTCGCATATGGGATATGTTTATGAGTAGGGGCTTCTGTTCAATAAGAAGCTTCTTTCCGCGTGTAAAACTAACACTGTCATTTTGGTATTGAATGACTACTTGAAGGCATCAGAGACTTTTCTCAGCAGATCTAACTCATCAACCCAGGCTGCCGTTATGCATCCTGCCTCCAGTCTGTGGAAGCAGGATCCTGGGACAGGTACCACTAACCATGGACACTCGTGTTGCCCAGGGAACATGTTCCACAGGGCAGCCTCTTCGCCATTTGTAGTGTTGCATGTCACCTCTGAAAACCCTTATGCAGGGGGCCTTTCAGTTGTCACATTTGTTAGTACATTTCTTATGATACAAGGAAACTTGTATCTTCAGTTACATAAGTTAAACTTTTTTATTTGTATAAAAGAAAACTGTTGGTTTGGGGTATGTGTGCTCATTTCTAATCGGTCTTCAATTAAAGCACAGGAGGGTGGGAGCAGTGACTTAAAAGAACTCCCAAGATGAAGGCTAATGTCTGTTGTTAAACCACTATATTTAGAAGAGCTGGTGGAAGAGCTGTTGTTTCCTTCATCAAATTGTTCAGTAGGGGATTCTTTGCTATTTCAATAGGAAGATTATTTTTCTACAGCTTTATTGATAATTCAAGGTTTGTGGTGTTTATCTTTCTTCAAGTTTTGACATTTAATCTGAAATGTATAATTTTTTAAAAGAGTCTTTTAGTTATAACAGAAGGGTTTGTACACGAGAGGTCAGAAAATGCTGGACTGCCACCTGGGGCAGTCCTAGACACGTGAGACATTGCTCCTTAAATACAAATTAGTTGTTCACAGAAATACGAAGTTGCGTTTTTAACAGATAGGCAGGTTTTTGAGAGCTCTCTTTTACACCACAGCAAGATTTCCTATTAAATGTGGAATAGGCTTCCAGAGGGCTCTAGGATCTGTCTTCTGTAAGTACCAACTAGCTGCTTCCAGGGCATGCAGAGTGGGAGGAAATTAAAATAGGAAATCAGAGGGTCAGGCTCACAATTAACAGCATGTCAAACGGCTCTTGGGCTGGCTAAACCCATGTCAGTGCTGCAGCAGTTCATTATGGCTTTCCACAAGTCGGGTAGGACTTAGTAGAGAAGCTAATGGCTTTCCCTTGTATCACCTGAATGAAAATAGGCTGCAGTGCAATAGTGGGTTATTACACTGAATTTAGTATGAAGTCAGCATGATGGCGGGGTTGAATGATACAGGCTCATAAAGCATATTAAATTCCAGTTGTTGTAACCAGGCTCGTGGAGCTCTGCCACACAGAATGTGTGTGTATGGTAAAGGTTTTCCATGGCACTGCTGCAAGCAAGATCTCTACTTTTAGGAAGGAAGTTGAGCCAGCAGGTGCCCATATGAACAAGGATGGCTGCAATCAGAAAGAAAATACTGCAGGGTATAGCAGACAGGGCTCACTGTGTGTGCTTTTGTTCCTCTCCCTTGGGAAAATTGGTGTAGGGGAAGCTAGATACAATGAAGGTGGCACCAGGACAGCAAAGGGACAGCAAACGAGAAAGAAACATTCAGAGAGCCATCAGGTTCTGTTGCAGGCCTTGCCAAACCTGAACCACGGCACAAGGCAGGCAGGGCTGCCCTGGGGAGCCCCGCTCTGTCCCAGTATGATGGTTTAAAAGAACCTTTAATTTTGGGGCCTATTTCTGCTGTCTGCTTTGGAGTGAACCTCCCAACTGTACGAATGTAACAACCTGCCTTTGTCAAGGGATGAGATCGCTGCAGGGGAAATGGGTGAATAGATCCTTAGTACCGAGTAATAGGACAAAACCGTGAAATGCCTTTGTAGAACCTCACATCTAGGTCTGTCAGAGCAGGCAGAGGTGTCATCCAGCTGGTTCCCACATTAAATTCTTTTGTTAGTATTTCCAGCTCTCTAGAGCATTTGTAAAAAGTTCATACAGACTATTAGTTACTGCCGTTCCCGGGTGCAGGGATCGCAAGCTGGTACTTCTGCTGTCTGGGTGGATGACTTGTGATACGAATTGTTTTGTCGGTTCCAATTTAAAATATCCTTTATGCTAATGTTTTTGGTTTTCTGGAAATACTCTGCTCCTGTGAACATTCCCAGTATACCAAGTGGCACTTTAAAAATCAAATGGATATTTTACTATTTGTGTTAGCTCATACTCAGGCATCCTGAGTGTTCAGAGTAAGCAGGAAGGAATTCCAGCGATAGGTCTGGGCTTTGTTCACATTGAATAGTTCCTGGGTAATCCCCTCAGTCCCAAGTCTCCTATTTTATACTGGCAAGAAAAAGCCCGTGCATCCAAATTCCTCATTCTCTCCATTTTACTGTCTAAGAGGGACAAATTCCTTAATTCCCTTGAGCTACTGTAGAGTTATTCTTTTTAAAAAAAAAAAATTAAAAAGAAATAATCCCCCCTCAGAATTGGGAAGCCCTTTTTTAGCAGAATAATGACAACAAGTGCATGCTACCTCTTTGTGCCATGATCTCTATAATCAGGGAAAAGCAACACGGTTGTTAAAATACACCAACTTAATTTTCTCATAACCAAAATCTCTTTTTAAATTATTACAGAATTCTCCTTATTAATTCCCATCCCCTCTACTCACATTTCTGTATATATTTTTTTTTTCTATCTCAAGTACATTTAGGTGTCAATTAAATTTGAAATATCTACATTTGTCAGCATTTCATTTTTGGCCAGTGTGATGTGCTGCTGATTTGTCCATGCATCCTGACACATGAAAAAAGCTCCTGAGATGCAGATCTTCCTCATTAAAAAAGAAACCCCTACTATCATAATGGTGCGCAGAGCCATGGAGCGCATCCCCAGCTTTATTGCGCTGTGTTTCTGACATGATATTTAAAAAGGAACAGCCACGGCTGTCAGTACTGTCATATGCTGGTGCTAACCGAAGACATGTTAAACTAAACATTAGAAAGAGATCAGCAAGTCATCTGCATGGTAACTCAGCGAAGAGATTAGGTAGGCAGGAGCTGGTGCAGTCATGTGGAGATGATGAGGGTTGTAGCGGTGACGGACACATCCTTTTTTCCCTCTCAGGCTGCAGCCGTGCCTGCCTCATAGCCAGGCGTGCTGTGACCTGCCTGCTCAGAGACGGCTCTTTGTGCAGGGGATTCGAGCAAGTGGTGGGTGGCAGACGGCGGGAGAGTTCCCGAATTGGGTTAATGAGGGAATAGGCACTTTTTTTGGATCTGACTGCCTCGAGCTAATAAAAAATTTAAACTTGGACAATTTTAGGTTGTTCATCCCTTCTCTTGGACCAGAATCATTAGAGAGCACCCCAGCAGTGCAACTTAAGCGCTTGCTTTCTTCTAATTAGGAGATCCCACTTTCATTTAAGGAATCTTGCAGCAGCAGTGAACCCGGTATATGTGAACTTACTGTGTACATAACTCTATTTGCACTGAGCTGCACTGACGTGCAGTTGATGATCTGGCCAACAAGATCCTGTCTTATTTGTTCAGAGTTTGTTCCCAGTTTAATAAATGTGTGCACACAGACACAGAGCTTTTGAATTTAGCATAGTGTGAAGGCAAACAAAAGGTATCGGAGGCAGTGCTTTAAGGGAAACTGCACCGATACATTTGTTCTGTGCAGTTACCAGACATTTCATGTACTGGTGAGACATGCAGAAATTCATTATCACTCTTGATTTCTGGAAATCATTTGAGATTTTCTGGAATCATGGTAAATGGTAATTTGTTCTCCTAAAACAAAAAGATGTGTAGGTAAGTTCAAAACAGAACTATTTTTGAAGTATCTTTGATTTCTGATTTATTTTAGGTGGAGCCTTTTGTTAATGTAAATTGAAAATTATGGATAACAGTCCCTTTCTTAAAAAAAAAAAAGGGGGGGGGTTTAAAAATAATGTTACAGCAATTGTTTCCTAATGCAGTGGCCTCACCTCGCTTTCCCCCAGACGCCTGTTGTAGCAGAAGAGAGGAAAAGAACAGCCATGCCACAGCTTTACCTGAGGTACCCCAGGCTAGGATTTAACACTGTCATCAGCATCTACTGCCACCACTATTTGAGACTTTTTATTAGTGAGCTTTGACCTGATTGTGGATAAATATTTGTTCAGGGTGGCAGCTGGGGCCCTCTGAGCTGCCTGTTGCTGTGTCCAGCTTCCCTTTTTCTGACATGCTCCTTTAGCCTGATTTTCATAACTTTAGCATATAGTTACTTAGTAATTGAGACAAAAGAGCTAAAAGAGTGAAGGCTGATCATGAATTCAAATGCCATTCAAGGTAGTTTTAGTACTGTAAAGGTAACAAATCCAGCTCTTTCTATCCATGCTTTTGGTCTTTTTCTGATTTCAGCATATCCATGTCTTACCTAGACCGTACATGGTGTGTAATACATCTGCATTGCTCTGTGATGTCTACAGGATCAGCATCTATCCTTTGTTCACATGATGAGCCTGATTGCACTGAGGTTCTATTTTGGAGCTCAGTAGTAGCAGAAGTAGGCTTCCACCTTAATTGTGTATTGCTTTGGGTCTTTCATGATGTATGTTTTGATTCACTACAATAACTAGGATATTATCAGTGGTATGTGGTTGGCAAAATGGAGATGTTTGGGAAAAGACCTCATTCAGACAGCTAGAATGTTTGCTTTTATAACCCTAGCCATTTCTTTTGCATTGTTCTAGTGATGAGAGGAAGGAAGGAGAGACTTGGTGGGTTTCTGCCTTGGCTTCTTTTGCAGTGTGGCTGTAATTGCAGGTCTTGGTACCCTCCCCAGCTAGGTGGCACCTAAGATGTTTTTAGAAGAGTTCTGTTTTCTGCCTGAAAAGCAGAGCTCCACAATCACCTACAGAGCTCTTTGCAGTGCAGCCCCTCACGCCAGGAAATGATTGACAGCCTGTGGACCGCTGGGTGTCTCTCTCCTCTGGAGCTTTGATTGTGACAACTTGATAACTTCCTTTTCTCTTCCTGTTTCCCTCAGCCTGGTAAAGCCCATGCGACACTATACAGTCTTCCTCTCTGAGGACTCTTCTGACGATGAATTTCAGCAGGAAGAGGATCCTGTCTCTGGCTTCTCTGAGAACTTTTTCTTCTCTGCTCCTTTTGAATGGTCTATCCTTTATTCTTCTGTTGTATTAATTCAGTCTCTGAAAGATGGTTTTTGCATTGGTCAGGGTGCCCGCTCCTGTACTGGGACTCTTGGAAATGCTCCTGCGGTCTCTGTACAGCACTTGACGAATGTTCAGCATTTCTCCTGCTTGTTTGTTTGAATATTTAGTGGCATGCAAATGCATACTCCTGCATGAAACACTACACAGCATTGCAGAGTTTATGGTTTCACATCAGCTCAAGCTCCGTGGGATGTAACCCTTCCTCTTGCCCTTTGTTGCAATGTGCTGCTTGTGTTCCCGTCCACACCTTCTGCCACCTGGCCTTGTGCGGTGCGCGTTGTGCTTTCTGGATTGTCGTTTGAGCCTTATTGCAGCGCAGTCACCAGCCTTTCCTCCTTTCACTTGCTTGATCCCAGCCTCTCTGTTCTATCAAGTACCACGTCCTCAGTGATGATGGGGAGTCGCCATGCAGATGTCCTGTAGGGGGTTTGCATGCAGTCTGACTTTAAATTATTAGATGAAACAGGGAGCATTTTTATTGGGTTTACTCACTGTGTTATTTGTATCCAGATTTTTAATTTGCAGATTCCCAAACCTCTATAACTTAGTCTTGCCTAGTTTTGTACATGGCGCTGAGCAGCTTGGCCATATTGGTGCCACCAGCCCGTGAGAGCTGTACATAAGCATTGGCTGCAGACCTCTGCCCCACGTTGGGGGAGCGGGAGCTGACAGGCAACACTCTTTTACCTGGACAGTCTTTACAGGAGCCTGAGTGTATTTCTTTGAGGTGAGAGTAACACTGGAGTCGCACAGGGACTTGCGTGTAGTAACTACCTCTTACTGTGTATTTGAACATCCCAACCTTGAGGGCAGTCCTGAGCTGAGGCCTTACTGAATGTCATCCAGAGGGTTTGTTCTTTCCTAATCTCACCTGCTCGAGGATTTCTAGGGAGAAACAGTGATAAATTGCATGGAATTACACTCATGCTTTTAACAAATGCTGTTATTTGCTTGACCAGAACATGTATGAAGAAGTGCCAGGGCACTGTGAGCCACTGATTCAGAGATCTGTATGATGCCAGGTCCAGGTGGTTCCAGGAGATGAGACTGTGCCCAGTCACATCAGAGAGCTGGAGCTGAATGGAGGTGTGTTAGACTGGCTGGAGGAGGCTGCTGGTTGGATAGTGGAGTCTCTAGTTGCTAAAATCCTTTGTGTGATGCAGAAGGCAGGTCCAGGACTGATAGGAAAGTGATGGGCCTGCAGCAGTTGGACATGGGGAGATGGACAAACAGGTTTAGTAGCAAAGGGATGGAAAAGTGTTCCCACTGTCGTGTTCGGGGTGGCAGAGGCCAGGCTGCTAGAATGGTTTGTTTGCAGAATATTCCTCAGGGTTTTTGCAGTATGATCTGTCGTGCTTAGCAGCTGAGCACATACTGTGGGAGAGACTGAAGATACAACCAGGATTTGCAAGATCACCCTCTTCCTAAGGACACGTACCATCAGCTGTCTGTTTGTACTTGCATTATGCATTCTTGTGTTGCTAGCTGAATGCCTGCGATATGTGTTGATGAATGAAGATGGGCTGTTTATAAATTTGCATGATATAGATGTATTATAATAAAATAAGGGAAGAGGAGGAAGCTCCTTCCATAGTGTCTGTTTTTGCAGGTCTCACAAATATTTTCTTTTAATTGAAACCTTGTTTAAATGCCACAGTAAAACTGGCTGCCAGTCAAATGTCAATCACCACAGATACATGTGGCATTTCTAGTTATTAATTGGCTGCACATTATGCTGCTGTTCTCTGTACACAGAACCAATATGCAAATCTGCCGGTGTTCATTTTTTGCTGAGGTATGTGCATGAAAAGCATCCTGCGAACTCGGCCTCGGCTGTAAATGTAAAATAGGTGTCTCCATAATGGATTGTGTTGTTTCTTGATAAGATGACACCAGTGTAATCATTGGAACTCTGCACAGTGTTCCCAATTATTGCAGGAAAACACTGAATTATGTTCTGTGCTGAGTTAGCTTGGAGCAGGAGAATGGCAGTGCCTGCAAATCACAGGGGGCTTTGCTATGTACTGGCTCCGACTCACTGTGTGGAAGGGCATGGGAGCAGTGGTCTGCTGGGGGGGGAATTGGGGGGT
The DNA here is from genome assembly GCA_028858755.1 of Ara ararauna. NCBI lineage: Eukaryota > Metazoa > Chordata > Aves > Psittaciformes > Psittacidae > Ara > Ara ararauna. The sequence goes on from CM054384.1 coordinate 22,888,153, forward strand.
GCCAAAAGGGAATGCTGGCATCCAGTTATTCCTGCTCCTAGAGGGAGATCCCCCCTCAGCCTGTCTGTAACTGCATGATCACAGCTTTCCTCTGAGTGCTTCCACTTGTGTTTCCTTTCTGAAAACCCTCAAGCGCCAAGTCATCTTTGTGTGTTCTGCCCTCGGTCACTGCTCACATTCATGTTGTTCACAAGGCACTGGAAACTGTATTTTGCCACCCAAAATCCTTTTGTGAAGCCATCCAGCTCCTTAGTAAACACTTGTTCAAAAAATAGTAATTAGATAGTCATTGGCAACCTGATTTTTGTTTCTCCCCAAGGCCTCAGCCATACCGGGCCCTGAAAGAATCCGACAGCGCTGATGGGGAAGAGGCGGTCAGCCCGGAGAAGTCCAAAGAGCCTCTGCCTCCAAGCCCTCTCCTCTCAAGCAAGGCCACGGAAATCAACCTCCTTGAAGACATCTTCCCAAACTTAGAAGTAGAAGCACAGCCTCAGCCTCTCAGCCAAGCCAAGAGCCTGGAAGACCTGCGGACTCCCAAAGAAGAGGGGGATCAGCGGTGTACATTTGATTACCAGGTTTGGCTGGGGGTTTGTGTGTGCTGGGTTGCACAGAACCAGGGCTGGCTGTCTTTCCATTACTGCATCCCTGGCAGTGTTCAAGGCCAGGCTGAAGGGGGCTTTGAGCAAACTGGTCGGTGGGAAGGTGTCCCTGGATGTGGCCGGGAGTTGGAACTAGGTGAGCTAATTCAAGGTTCCTTCAACCCAAACCATTCTATGATTCTCTGAGGAACCTTTTCATGTCACTGGGTAGATGCATCCATTTTCCAGGCATTTGTTCATGTGTCAAAATTCATCTCTGGATTAAGAAATTACTGGGATGGGACTCAGTTATATGACAGTAACTTTTTCCAGTAGCCTCTCAAGAAGGAGGTATCTGCCCTGCTCCTCAGAAGGTGTTTTGTCCACTGGGTGTCACACACAGTGATCTTTGAAGCTGATGCTTGGCAGTGAGAAAGAATACCTAGAAAGTTTCAGGTCCCCTCCAAACTGCATGTTTTTTAAATGACCTTCATTCATTCTGGCCAGTTTGGTCAAGGTGTCATTTGAACAATCTACACTGTAGAAGAGAGATTCTTCATGAAGAACTTCACTGATTATGTGCAGCTTAGAAAGTGCCAAACTAAATCAGAGTCTGAGATCTTCATGTGACATGAAAGAAGAGAATGGCATTTCCACCTTATAATAATACTTGATTTAGTGTTACATCCAGGTACTTCATTTGATAGCTTTTCCTTACAGCAATTAAAGCCTCTCAATTCCTGTACCTTAGGTATGTGCTCTTTACTTGGCTAACAACAGATGCCACAATATGTCACAGCTGAGCAACTTGTTAGAGGCAGAGCTGGACTTAAAACTGCAGAGTCCTGCTTCTGATGTCCTGCCTGTCCTTCTAGGCTGCATGCGACTTCCCTCTCCAGTGTCGGCAGCCTGTGGGCAGATCCTCTTGCACCCATAGCTCAGCAGCCTGGCTTTATGCTTCTTTATGCTCTGTGTTGTGAGGACATCAGTGAAAGTTAACATATTTTTTATGCTTTCTTCAAGAGAATGGATCTTGGCATGTCTGAGAGGAACAGGATTGTGCCACCCATGAAGCTGTCTCACCCTTACAACAAGCTGTGGAGTATGGGTCATGATGACATGGCTATTCCGACCAAGTATTCCCAAAGCTCACCGGAAAGGCCCTTGACTGCACTTGTTAACATGCCACCCATCACAAGGAGACCCCGGAGCAAAGACAGCGTATTGGCTCCTGCAGAAAAGGATGACTCAAATCCTGCCATTCAAGGGAACATCACCATTCCTAGGCCACAGGGAAGAAAGACTCCTGAACTGGGGATAGTGCCACCACCACCAGCACCCAGGGCTTCCAAGCATCAGACTCCATCTGGGCCAGCAGAAATTCTCACCCCAGGACGTAGCCAGTTGGTTTCAGATCTTATCCCAGAGCCCTTCGGAGCTGGTAGCATGTCCTTAGACTCTGACATCCAGCAGTCTGTAAATTACTCCTCTCGTCCGTCTCAGCTTTTGCCCAGTGCTACCAGCACTGCTGAGATGCTCCAGCCTGTCAAGGTGCAGACAGAAAACACAGGTAACGAAAGCGACTACCTTCTTAATCTACTGGATCCATTAAAAACAGCCAACTGGCAAAGCAGTGGCCCACAGCAAGGTTCCCGCAGCCTGCAGAGCGCAGCTGCTTCACCTTCTGCAGCTGGCTTTGCCTCGGTGGCGAGTGACTTTGTGCCTACTCCAGCTGCACCCTTTGTCCAGCCACTTGGTTATCCTTCCCCAGCACCTCCTCCTTTTTTACAGCCATCTCCTAACCCATTCACACAAACAATGCCAGGAGCCCTTTCGGTGTCTCTAGTTAGACCCCCAAGGGGCTCTTTTGCCCCCTCCTTAGGTCACGCCTATAGCTCTAGCTTCATAACCCCTAGTTCAAGCTTCTACCCACCACAAAGACCTCAACCAAACATTTCAACGCTCTCCATGCCAAACTTGTTTAGCCAGGCTCCAGCCGTGCCACCAGCCAGCTCCTTACTGCTGCAGAGCCCTTCTCCTGCAGGCTCTCTGCAGCCAGCACGTTTGAGTGGTCCTTCTAAAACCAGAACATTACAGGTGGGCCAGGCCAGCTCAAAGGTAGATCCCAAACAAGCACTCTCTCTCCTGTCTAACGAACCCCCTTTGATCCCTGCCAGGCCAGCTAAGGGCTTAGAGTCAGTGTTACTGTCCTCAAAATCTGAGGAGACAAAAGATCCATTTGAAGATTTGCTAAAAAAGACAAAGCAAGACGTGTCCTCCACACCAGGTAAGGTTGAACAGCTCCGAAAGCGATGGGAAACCTTTGAGTAATGCTCCCAATGGCTTTTGATGTCCCTTTGGAATTGACAGAGGATTTTGGGGGTTTTTTTGAGCCAGCATAAAACCAAGCATTTCTTTCACAGAAGGCTGAGCCAGGAGAGCTGCAGGACCATCACCATGCTGCAACTCACACACGAGAGCTTTTAGCCCCGAGTTCACCCATTGTCCTGTTCCCTGCAGCTGTTGTTCCCTCACTCTCCACCACTGGAAACCCCCGGGACTTGCACTGACCAAAGCATGAGAGTAGTGGGATTGGGTTTGGTTTGGTTTTCCACACACAGCTTTTCAGGCAACTTTGCTGAGGCAGAAGTTGCTCCTTCCCTTGTGTTCGCAGTCCTTAGCGCAGGCGGGAGCATGACGTGGCACGAGGACTGGTGTGTGCTTCCCACAGGGGGAATGGTGGTGAGTTTTTCCTGTGTTTCACAATAACTTGCATCTTTTGCTTTCACATGTAAAGAGCAGCAAAGCAACCCAGCCCTGAGTGCTGCATGGGGTGCACTCGTTAGGCGCTGAGTTTGCCCTGTCTCGAAATGCATCTGTTCATTTAGGTTACAATACAGGATGAGCTTTTATTGCAGACTTTTGATTTCCTCCCTGGTATACTGAGAGGTAACAGGGACTTCTCTGGTGCAGAGGTGTTGTAAGTCCTTGTTGCAACAAAACTGTGGCACAGAGCAGTTGCTCAGGGTTTGGTCCTGCATCTCTGGTGGGAAACTGGAAACACCAGCAATTGTTTTGTTTTTGGGGTTTTTGTTTGGTTTTGTTAAATCTGTCAGAAAATAGAGGCCATAAAGAGTATCCTAGTTCTTATATCTGTGTATGTTAATATGCTATATAAATACTATAAATGGCAGTATAGGAATGGAATGTAACAATATCTTACTTGGGTATTACAAACAAAAAAGAGAAAAAACTTGGGGTATGAAAGTTCCCAGCTCATGAGTTCGTGTTAGAGGCCAGTGTGTGGACACGCCAGCAGGAATACCCGCGCCTGCCTTGGAATCCGGGGTTGGATCTGACTTGCTCCCAGCTGTCAGCCTGTCCTGCTGTGCTGAGACCCGTTTGCTGGTACGAGACAGTGACTGGATGAGGAAATGGACCGTGAGGCCATGAAGGACAGCCATGCCCTGGGAAGTTAACGGGTACGCTCATTGGGATTTTTGGAGACACTTCCCTGTGGCAGTAGTATTCTCAAGAAACGTCACCTTCATCTCAGCGTCCCTTCTCCAAGCTGCTGTCTCTGCAGTGAGCATTTCTGGGTTAATTCCGTGGTGCTGCTTCATTTTGGTTTGTATTTGGGCACAATCTGCTGTAACCCATGGTACTCCAGAAGAGGTAATCACATCACCATTAGCCTTTGATAAAGGAAACCATTTTGGACACACGGGGAAATTCTTGTAAAGCTTTATCTGATTTCCGATGTATCTATTTTAGTCACATAATCTTGGAAGTTTTCTTACTCAGTGTATGACGGTGGCTCTCTGCGATCGAGATGCCAACAGGTTGGGGGAGGCTGTAGTCTTACATTAATACTACACTGCTGTACAGTGCTGTTCCTCTGACGAGCCACTCGGTTGGGTTTGTATTTTCCTTTTGTGTTGGAAGACAGATGGTTTTAGTATTGCATAGTAAAATATTAAAAGTCTCAGTAAGAGCTCCACTTGATTTTATACAGCTCAGGCTATGAATTCCGGTGGGAATTTCAGCTCTCCTTTGCTATGAACCAGGTGATAAAACTGTCTTGATTGTGGTATGTGCAGGCGCCAGGAAGTTCCACACAGGATGTGCCACTGGAATTGGTTGCACATTGGTTTTAACTAAGTTTTAATGTCACACAGAGATGATAAACTGAGGAGGCCTCACACGTGCTCAGGTAATTCTGTATCATTGCCCATCTCTGGTCATTTTACTCTGCCCATATAGTTTATGCAGTGGGTTTTTAGACAAACAAGCACATTGGGTTTAGCTTTTGGGGCAATCTGAGGCGCTGAAAAGCATTAACACTTCAGTAAACGCATTAATCACCCTTCACTTGGGCTTGAGGGCAGGGGGAGGTTGGACACCCCTCGAGATTTTATAAAAACTAAAAGGAATCAGATGTGCCCAGGCAGAATTTAGTGTTTTATTTAAAACCTCAGGAATTCCAAATGCCATTCATTCCGGCTGGAACCCAACTGTGCTTGTTTGGGGATGGAAAACATGGCTTCTAATGGTGTAGAAACACTTCTGGTGGTTTTTACCAGTCTGGGTCAGTGTTGAGATACGATTCAGCTTTGGCCATTGCTCCTGTATTCACCACGGCTGGTCAGCAAAGCTTTGCCCAGTTACAGCAAATCCTCGGTGTGCCAACACGGCTGCTGCTGCACTGATGGTACAACCGGGCTTAGGTCCTGTTTGCTCACAAGGTCAGAAACATTTCACAAGCACTGGAAGCTGTTGTTGCTGAAGACCCCTCGGTACCTTATGTGTATGTTTTATCTTCCAGAGGTTTCACGTACTAGGGGCTCCAGTCAGAATCTAACATCCAGGTTTGGAAATGGTTTGGGTTTTTTCCATGTTGCTTCCAGTTGGAATTTAACAGACGTACGGACTTAAAATGGGAAGCGGTGCAGACAGGAGCTGCTGCCGTCCCCTCCTGTCCTTTGGGAATGGCATCACGGTGATGTCCAGGAGAACTTCCTGGCACGGGGAATGGCCGCGTTCCCCTGCACAGGTCAGGATCAGCCATCTCCTTACTCTGAAAAGAAGCAACAGCGCAGTCAGGGGAACTTTCATTTTTAACCAAACTTTATTGTAAATTTCCTTGAAGGACATTCCGATCTTCTTACAAATTCCAAAATTTACAAAAGAAATCGGGATCGGGAACCACAGCAAATGCAGTTCTCTGAAAAAATATATTCCCAACAAATATCAAAAGAAGTTCAGTTCATTATTGAAACCGCGACTTTCATAAATTATTTTGCAGAAATGCTCAAGACACTGACGAAGTATTTTAACACTTTTCTGGTACTGGCTTTGGGCGCTCCACATGGACACAGCTGCTCTGTATCCTGGGAAGCGCCGGAGCGGGACGGACCCCGGACCCTTCCTGCTGCCGGCCTAGAGCTGCAGACACCTCCCTGCCTGCCATTACCTGGGTTTATTGCCGTGCGGGTTGTAGCTGCTCGTTGGCTTTCAGGCTATTTCAGTAGCTTAACTGTAGTTGTTGTAACAGCGTTCCAGTTTTCTCACCAAGTACAGGCTGGAGTAACATCGGTTCATTGAGATCCTGTCGCTGCCTTTGTTTTTCCACAATTTCAATGGAAAAACTGGAGTGGAGCTGGAAGGTGAAAGCCCAGGCCCTGACCTGCAGTTGAATCAGGTCTGAGGCTGCAGAACCCAGAGCCAAGGTGTCATCAACCAACTTGTAAGTTGGAATGGAATGAAGAAACATCACCTACCACTGCAGTGAGGGCTGTGCAGCTGTGCTCAGTCCCAGCCCTCTGGGGACAAGGCCACCTTCCACGGGGACATGGTTGGGTCAGGGGTTTTTTGTATCTCCAGAGCCAGCACAGGGCCTGCTCCCCTGGAACAGTGCCGCCTCCTTCAACTTGTTCACCCTCCGGTGGCACAGATGCTGCGGAGCACGGTGACCCTCACCTTCTTCCTAAGGTTGCAGCAAACTGGTTCCAGGCAGCAAGGGAGTGACAGGGGGCACTGCCTCTATTCCACAGATGTGAGACGTTCGTAGAGAGCATCTGGAAACTACCCAGAGCCAGGAAGTCATAGGAAAAGTAACAGCGGTGTTATTACTAATAACTAAATAAAAATGAACTGAAGTGAGGGCATTTCTGCATCCTCTCCAACCCCTCACCAAAGCAGGGTCAGCACCCGCTCTTACAGAGGGAAAGTTTGTATTAGGAAAAATACCCATTGTCTATTTCCCAAACTGTTTCTTATCACCTGTCAGCAGCTGCGTGTGCTCAGAGCTGGTCCTGAGCAGTTGGGTTTACTCCTCCCTTTACTTAGAATTACAGAGAAGGTCACAGCTACAGCAGAAACAAACCAAAAGCAAACCCGAACAGTGTTTTCCTCCCACCAGTGGCAAGCAGCTACGGGGGCAGATTCACACCCTGCTGCTTAATGGGTAGTTCAGGGATTAAAAAGCAGCCACTGTTTGCTAAAATACTCGTCACTGATCCCTGTACTAATTATCCTGACACACGGAGGATTCCAGACCTTATCTGGCCTCCGCTGCTGCATTTCTTCCCCCAGCTGAAGGAAGAACACACTCCACAGCTACCACAGACAAAGGAGAAGTAACACCACAAAATAAATACTCTTTTTAGGGCAATGTGCCTCACTACCACCCAAACCCCCGTTCTGGGTTAAAGGACACCGTATTAGTGAACTAAATCCCACTCTCCTGTACTGACAAGCCCAAACCGGCCTGTCTGAGAGGAACAGGTCTGGAATTGGCTCCTTACACAAACACACACCATATGATGTTCAAACCTTCAGTCCCTTAGGAAGGCCCATTCTGCAGTCATGCTTGTGCAGTGCCTGCTCCTGCCCCTGAGCCAGCTGTGCTCCTGTCACCAGCCTGGCACCATCACCCAGCTGACCAAAGGAAGTGATCAACATACAAACATCCTCCTCCCAAAGAAGGTTAACACTGGAACTGGCAACTCGTGCTCAGAAAGGCACTTAAAACACTCGCGCGGTTTAGTCTAGGCCTAGGAAAGGTTTTAGTAGAAGTACTCAGTGTCACACAGTAGTACTCAAGTTCTCATGTCACAGTGTGCACTCTATAGTGATGGAAGGACAGCAGCAGCTCTAGGAAACACCTCCCACCAGCCAGTGACCTCCTGCAGCTCTGCAGAGGCGGCACAGGCACATGGGTTTCAAACCACCCCATTATTCACATTGTTCCTTAACACAGTGTTTAATTCCCATTAATTTGACTTACCTCACATATTTGCAGGTGCCTTTCACAGTGACCACGCGGCAGAGGCAGCTGCTGCTGGCCCTGCTCTCTGGTGACACACAGCATGACCATATGAGTCTGTGTCCCCACTCTGCCACCACAGCCCCGCTTTCCTCCTCCCTCTCAACCTTTACTGGCAAATCAATTTTACACAGTTATTTATGGGATGAGCTGCAATAACCAAGCTCATTCAAGCAGCTGAATCTTCCTCCAAGGAGCAGCAGGCAGTTGCTGGTAGCCTATGAAGTAGCTGAAAGCAGTACAGACCTGGCCTACAAAAACACATCCCATGACCTAAGACAGAGACGCTGTTGTGTGACCCCAGTTCTCAAATCAGCCGCTCGGTTGGGGGCATCTTGATGACGTTCCACATTTCCACTCGAGCCCCATCTTTTTCTTGACGGCTCGGGCTGTACGTTCCCTGAGTCGCTCTCCTCCTCTTCATGACAATCACCGTGGCTGCAACCACTGCCAGGAGCAGGGCAGCGCCTGCAACCCCGACTGCTCCCACCACGGAGGAGTTGCTAAGATGCGCCCACACCGGCTGCTGCGGTAGAACAGGGGGTTAGAGCTTCCACGTGGCCAGTGCTGCATGTCACATCCCTCATCCCCGTTCCCCAGTGCCTCCCTCTGAGCCGCACTGTGCTGACAGCAGTGCCAGACAGGAGCCCCCCCTTCACTGTCCCTTCCCTGTCACACAAGAGGCCAGGGCCTGCAGAGCTGCTTGGGAATCCTTTCCCTGCTCCCCTCTGCCCCACCACGAGCTGCAAGTTCAGCCAAGGGCCCAAACCGCACCCAGTTCTGACCACGGTACCCGTGGGAATGTCTTAACAGCCATCGCTTCATCAAACACTGATCTGCACAATGAGCTCAGTCATTCCTGGCTGTTCCCTGTAGCAGGGTGGCTGTGGCGGGGCTGGAGGTCACAGCTGCTGTTGCTGTTGAAGGCTACTGATGAAACCCCACACACCTGAGCTGGGAAAGCTTCGAGTGTTTTCAGCTGACAGAAACAGAACAATATGTACAAACCAACCTTAGACACCCTCTACACAACACTCCTTAAAGGCATATATAGATCTGAATCTGTAAATTAGCACCTAATTTAACCCTGCTATTTAAAGCAGATGTAACTATGGCACTGCTGCCTGAAAGGGGGAATGGAGCCAGAGCCCCTCCCCAGCCCCTGCATGGCTGGATCAGTCCATGGGACAAGGAGGGCAGAAGCAGAGCAGCTCACAGAGCCAGAGCTCTGCACTGACTTGGCTCACTGAAACCCGCTGGAGCAGCCGCTGCCTGCACACGCTGCCTGGTCCTTCTAAGTCCACGTCTTCATCACCACACACGCCTCAAGAAAAGTGGGATGGGGTGGTTCTGCTGCTGCAAGTGCTGGAAAAAGGTCAAGGTCAAAGCAGACCTTGCAGATGCATCTCCTTGTCACTGCAGGGCCTATATTAACCGCTCTTCAGGTGGCACCTTTAGGACACTGTCCATCTCCAACCGCGCTCCTGCCACTTCTTGCTGACTCGGGCTGTAGGTTCCCTCTGACTGGCGCCTCTTCCTTGCAGTGAGAATCATGAATATGAGACCAATACTGAGTAGCAGTAAAGAGCCACAGGCTACAGGGACAGCTACTTCAATTAGTGGGGAGGGGAAGAGAGCACCTGGAGTCCCCTTCTGTAAGAGAAATTAATGGAGAAACAATGAAACTCACGTGGTTACAATTACTGCAGTCCAAGAACCCAAAATGGTCAGATTAGGGGCAAAAAGTTTCCAGAAAAGCAAGGGTACCCTGTACCTGCATGGGAAAGGACAAGGAAGGAACAAGGGTCTGAGGGCACCTGCGCAGAGAATGCTCCTGTCCCTGCTTTAATCTCTCAGCAAAACATGTTCAAACCTGGCATTGCAAATAGTCCATTTTAAAAACCAAGAACAGACCATCATAATAATAATGGGAACAGTGAATGGTGAGTACAAGATGCGTTGAAGTCATAGCTCAAAACTTCTCATTTATCAAGGTACGTATTTAATGTCCCCACTAGATAAAAATGCTTGAAGACAACTTGTAGCAGGAAGGGGAGGATGTTGAAAAGGCCAGTACATGGATGGGAGATGGAGATGATAAAAGGCCCAAGTACTGAGGAGAGAAACCTACCCGAACACACGTGCTTTAGATTCTGGTGGAATTAAGAATGTGTGGAACACAACAACAAAGAATGAAATAAAATTGTGGCATTTTTGTCCTTAAAAAAGCTTTCAAATATTTCTTCCTGCTCACACACACTAGCGTCTGCCACCTTAAGAGCTAAAAGCAGAAGAATTCCAGCTTGATTATTTCCATCACTTGAACACCTTACAGCCTATGTTAATGCCACAAAGCAATGCAACTCAGGAGGAACAATCCCAGAGTACCTGGAAGCCCTTCTGCCATTTTCACATGACTGAAGCTCAAGTGGATGCTCTGAGCCTGCCAGAACTCAAGGATGCGCTGCTGTTAGTTCTAGCTTTGCACAGCATGCACAGGGTTAGTCACAAGTATCAACACTAGAGGCATTTCCAGCAGCCCACCCCTGCTGCTTGTTGGTGGAAGGGAGAAAGAGTGAGAGCACAGCTAACAGCCCTCTGCTTCCACAGCTATGTTCACAGCACCCCCAGCCAGCAGCCATGCCCTGTCCTCCTCCCTGCCCCACCAGGCCCTGGCCTTTAAAGAGGAAAAGACAAGACTAGAAAAGTCAAAAGACTACAAAAAGTACTGGGGAGGATGAAAATGGAAACGAAGAACCCACAGGAAGTGTCCTGGGACAGAGGAGAAAGATGCTTGAAGGAGTCTATGCATGCAAACTGGAAATGTCAGTGACCCCTTGGCACATGCATTACAGAGCCCTCAGTAACAGCAACAGCAGCAAACCCCGCCATGGCGCACAGCCTTGTCCATGCAGTTGGGGTTAGTACATTCCCAGGTTACCAGACAAGCTACCACTCCATGCAACAGCTTCACGGAGAAAAGCAAGTCTTACACACTGGAGACTACCATGCAACAGCACTGCGAAAGAAAAGTCATTTCCACTGTGGGTTTCCTTGGTACCAGCTCATCGCCCAGTGGTGCTCACCAGGACACAGCAGGGGGCTGTGGCATGCAGGCAGCCTCAGTGGTACCCTCACCCCTGGAACTCTGCATTCTCAGCAACCTGGTCCAGTGGGAGGTGGGTTAGAACCCACTTGTGGCAGGGGGTGGGAACTGGATGAGCATTAAGGTCCTTTCCAACACAAACCATTCCATGGTTCTGTGATTCTAAGCCTACTGCTGCTGCACCTCACAACCCAGTCTGGGAAAAGAGACAGGAGCACAAGCAAAGGGAAGTGCTTACGTTGATGTCGCAGCGCTCTCCGGTGTAGCTGGCGCTGCACAGACACTCGTATTTGTTCTCAGAGTCCTGACAGGTGCCCCCGTTCTGGCAAGGGTTTGGATCACACCTGTTTATGTTAATTTGACAACTGGAAAGGAAAAGCACATTGGAATTAAATGAGATTGTCACATGCGTGTTTGTGCCATAGAACACAGGATCACACAGTCTAAAATAGCCTCATTCACTGGAGAAGTTCCTGTTGCACTTTTCTCAGGTGTTTCCTCCAGGGTCCAACAACACTGAATTCCTCCCCCTTCATCCCGATCCTCCTTTTGTCATGTCTGTATGACTGAAGCCAGTTCGAGTCTCTAGCACAGTTAATGAATTCTCATGAGGCTCAGAACTACTTGGAAGCAGTTCACACTGCAAGAATTGGTATTGTTGGCAGGATCGTATCAAGCTGCCTCTTGGTAAAACAACAGCTCGTACAGTTTTGGAGCAGTTGCTTGAATGGCAATGTATCAGAGGAGGAAGCACTGAACCTGCTCAGGCATCCCCCTGATGTAACAACTGGAGCAGGCATCAGAGAACCAGCACTTACTTCCTTCCAGTGAATCCTGGCTTGCAGGTGCAGTTGGCTCCCCAGCTCTCACTGATGCACTTGCCACCATTCAGGCAGGTGAAGTTCTTCCCACATTGCTCAGGTGGGAATGGCCATCTGGGAAAAACAAGAGACAATCCCTAAAGCAACCCCGTTTGGGGGAAGGTAAAAGTGTATTTGGGCCGGTGAGGGCAACAGCACAGCCACTGGTAGTTCTAAGGAAGGAGTTTGACACAAGAGGAGATGGGAACAGTCTCAGAAATCACCCGTAACACCAGAGTATTACTCTAAGCACACGCAGAGAACACGCAGGAGCTGTGCCAGCACTAGGACTATCCTCACACAGTTGCCTATTCTTGCTGATGAAAACAGAAGCAGGATACTGTTGGAATGCAGCACAGCAAGGCCACCAAGGCTAACACAAGTACCAGAAAACTGCACCAGAATGAAGAACAACAGGGAATTGAACCTGGGTATATCACACAACTGAAGCTCAACCATATATTTGTGTCAATGTTCAGTTTGAACAGGCACAAGTATATGGAAGTCTGATTAACATGTTGATTCCTACCTCCTTTACTGATACGAGGCATACCTTAGTGACTTGGTGACTAAAATATGCTGGATTTTTGCCATACTAATACAAATGCTATAAACACAGACTTCATCAAAAACCCCAGCCCTCCTCCTGACTCCATACTGATTTCCCACCAGATTTTACATGAGCTCCATGGAGGGCTCAGGAAATTTGCACTGCTAAGCAGTGCAGGCAGTAGGTGATGAATAAATAACCTTTTTTGTCCCAGTCCATATTTGATACAGAGCAGGATACTCAAAGACACATTTTTTAAATCAGTACACAGAAACAGTGCCCATAGTCTTAGATCCAGTGACAAAATCCACCCAAGCCATTTGTTGAAGGAATGCTGTTAGTCAGTGTAGGAGTGCAGATGTATTTTCATCTAGTATTACAGGAAAGTATTTGTCAGGGTCAGGCTTGTTTTCAAAGAGGGAGTAGCGATGGATAAATCACAGGTTAGGAACTCCTCCTACAGGTCAACTCTAGAAACCCAGCATCAAAGGTTTATCAAAACCAGCATTCTCAGCAGAGGTCAGACTGTCCCCCTACTGCCCTCTGCCCAGGAACCCATCCCACTGGCACCACTCTTGTCACTCCAGGACATGCAATGCACCTGGAATCTAGAATACAGGACTTGCACTTTAAACAGGTCTGAAATGTAGCAGGGGGCTAACCCACAGGAAAAGGAAGGACCCTTATCCTGTATGAGACTGAGCACCTGACAGGGAGGGTTTGGACCTGGACACACCTTCCAATTCACAGCACAATTCAGGTGCTTCACCTACCAGATACTTGCAATGAGAAATTTTCTCAAAACGTCCCAAAACAAAAGTCCAATTTATGTGCTGCACCAAACCAGCCAAGGCACTTACTCGCAGCGAGGTCCCGAATAGTTAGGAGGGCACTTGCAGGAGTAGCCATAAACCCCATCGATGCAGGTAGCCCCATTCAGGCACTGGTGCCGCACGCAGTCATCCACGTTAATGTCACACCTCTTCCCAATGAAGCCCCGGAAGCATTGACACTGGAAATCTGCTACTTCATCAACACAGTCCCCATGCACACATGGGCTGGACTGGCAGTCATCAATGTTAGCCTCACAGAGCAGCCCCCCCCAGCCAGCACTGCAGGCGCAGCTGAAGGAATTGAACAAGTCCTCGCACGTGCCAGCATTGAGGCAAGGGCTGGAAGCACAAACATCAGCCCCAGTGCAGCCCAGCTGGATGGTCCTTCTGCTGGACAGCTGGAACTGCTCTGCCTGGGGGTACGAGAGGTGGCCAGTGAATGGCAGGTAGATCCCCCCGATCCTCACTCGTCCGAGGCAGCCGGTGAAGTTTTCAGCTACAACAATGAGTGCGTTGTTCTTCAGGAAGTCCAAGTTCCCAGCAGTTCCCTGCAGAGTCACATTAACAGAGTCATCCAAACGAATGAGCCATCTGGAAGAAAGGGCAGACGGCTCTTCCATGGACACAGTGATGGTGTGCCAGGCACCGTCGGTGACGGAATTCTGACTCAGGAAGCTGACACCTTCGATGCTATTCCCACTCCTGATGTCAACAAGCAGGGAAGAGTTCTTGATGGCTATCTGGAGGGAATCCACTTCTTCCACAGCCCAAAGCAAAACAGCATCTTCATCCCTGGTTCTGAAGTCCACATGGAGGCTGCTCAGAGTTCTAGTCACTGATGCACTGGTGGTAAATTCAATTGCAGCATAACTATCAAATGTTGCATTAGACAGACCTAGAAATAAAAAGGGTGGGGTAGAGCATAAGGGATTTGAAAGACAGTTGGTGTCATGTTTGAGACAGACCAATGGCAAACTCCTGGCATGTTCTCTCCTTAAGAACCATGTAAGCTTAGTGTGAGTAGGATTACAGCCCTAGCTGCTGGCATCCTTAAAGCCCTGTTTACAACTGCACCTCTAATAACAATATCCAGCTCTTGTGTAGCAATTTTCACTCAGCAGTCTCACAGTACTGCACAGAAACACTATTCCCCTTTTACTGCTAAAAAACCTACAGCATAAGTCAGGAAATGACACACCCAAAGCTGCTGAGACAGGATGGCAGAGCTGGGAACACCCCAACACCCAAGTTCCAGGTACTTCCTAGCCACTAAACATCCCTCCCTCCACATCAGAGCATCATTAGCCAACTAGTCCGCTTATTCTCTATGGTTCTGTCTTAGAAGAGAACTCAGATGCATTTGCAACACTGAACTGGTCCTATGTGGTGAAATAACCTGAGAGTCTAGAAATGGCTGAACTTTACAGAGATTATAGACAGTGAGCATTGGGATCTGACCATCAGATAAGCAGGAGAAGAGTACTCACACACATATCCTGCTGGAACATCTACACAGGTGGTAGCTTCAGGACATGGGTCGCTTTCACACCAGACTCTCTCTTCACAAAATTTCCCAGTGAAATTTGCTGGGCAGCTGCAGTGGAAGTCATTCCAAGTGACAGTGCACGTGCCCCCGTTCTGACATGGTTCAGACTGAAAAACAAACCAGCAGAATTTAGAGGCAGTGTCATTCCTCTTTGCATCTAAGAATTAGTACAAGCAGGGCTTGAATCAAGAAAGAAGGGTAATGAAAATAGTGACTCAACAGCAGTGAAGAAAGCACAAGGGTCTCTCCACAAGAAATTTCTAAGACCCTTCCTCTCCCTGTGTGCACTGGTGCTGATGAGATACTCCCCAGGCAGAGTTCCATCAATTTAGAAAAGATCAAAACACTAAAGCAAAGGTGAGAAGCAGAACAAACAAGCTGGAATGCTCCTGGAAAGTTCTGTTAGTAGGAGGACACACCTAATACCAGAGGCATGGCGATATGTTACAGCCTCATGAGCAAGAAGGGCAAAATTAGGGAGTATGGCCACCCCACCTTCACGTGTGGTGTGAAGGAGAGGCAGCTGCTCATCTAAGAGCACTATGGAGACAGTTCCTTGAACTGTCCTTGCTGAAGAAGCAAATTCCTGGGAAAAGAGGTTGTTGCGCAATTGAAACAGGAGGAAGGGAGGAGCTGGAAAGGTCACTGCTGTGAGGCTGGAAACTGGAACAAGTGTGTGGGCTCAGCAAAACGGAGATAGGCCACGTAAGAGAGGGATTGCCCAAGTTCCACAAACTATAAAAACTAGAGAGAAAACTTGGTGCTAAAACTGTATGCAGATTACTGAGTGACAAAGGAGCATACAGGAGTATGTGTCCTCCAAAACTTCAAAAAACCCATCTTCCTGGTATCAGCAACAGTCAAGCTTTGCTGTAAGCACAGAACTATAATAAACAACTGTACACATGTAGAGCCAAACGAGAGACATCATACCTTGCAGGTGTTATCAGAGATGCAACCATTCACCAGATTACCACTCTGAGTCCTATTGAGTTCCTGTGGCAGACTGTAATTCTCAACTTGAAGAAGCTGTATTTGGTGGCTGTTCAGTTGGAGGTCTTGCAAACAGCCTTTAAAATAACCTCCCCACATATCTGCATTGTCTGGATTAGGATGCCCACCAATATACACTTCGTAACCAGCTAGAAGAGGTCTTGCTATGAGCTGTCCCAGCTCCACATATGTGTCCAACTGGTGAGCACCAACAGTTCCTCCTTGGAAGGACAGAGCTACCAAATGTCTTCTCCCATCAACCAGATTTCCTGGAAATGTCACAGTATCTGCAGACAACATCTGTATCTGCAGCCTGCCATTCCTCAAGAACACAGTGAGGCAGGGGGCAGTTTCGTTGCTGATCTGCAATAGCAAACCATTAGGTTTCCGAGTCCGAATGAAAAAGGAGATGTTGAAGTTTGCACCAAGGCTGTCAGAGAGGCTGAAAGAGGCAAAGCTGGTGGAATTCTCTAGGCCAAATGTTGCTGCCGGGCGCTCTGGAAGAGAAAAGAAACTCGCATCAGCTCACTGACAAGGGGAATGCAGCTGGCACAGGGATATTCTAAGCAGCAACTCTGTATGAATGCGGCAAGATCTTTCTTCCCGACATGGATCAGAGTAATTGTGCTCTCTCCCCACACAGGTCTGTGAAATCATGAAGTAAGTGAATGTGTCCTTGCTTTCTCTGGAGGGCATGAGTTCAAGCACCCAAGTCACAGAAGAGGAAAACACAGGTTTAGCAGAGCCCTTGCCATGTTGCAGATTGACTCAAGGACTTGTAAACTACAAAGCTGCTTCTAAAACTTGTAAGTTTAGTAACAGCAGAACCACCTTGTCCTCGTCATGCTTGGGCTGAGGGGTGAAACAAAAAACTGAGCAGGATTACTATAATAAGCCTTGCAGGAACAAAAGAAAAATGCAAATAGATATTAATTCAAAATTGTCAAAGAGCTTCCTTTAACTGTGTTTTATGTATAAAGAAATACATTTCTCTTCATCCTCAACTCCGAAGCTCAAGATCAACTTTTCACAGTAAGACAACTTCCCAGCCCTGCTGCATTCACATAGATCTGATACAAAGACAAAGTCAGAGCCTCTGGCTCAACAAGGAATAACACCTGCATCACAAACTGACAATCACTCCTGCAGGAGCAAGTGACAGGGAAGGGATCAATGAGAATTTTATTCACAGAGGGGTTTGCTTTAGTTTTCTCACTGGTCAAGTACAAAATACTGCTTCCAGAGCTAGCATCACTGCTTACCCGGTATCTTTAATGCTTATCCAGCATCTTTAAAGCATGGGGTGACAGAGGAGCCCGCAGATGTAAACCACATGGCACTTACCATATGAGCAAGCTGGGCCTCCATAAGGCCTGGAACAGTCACACCTGAAGGCTGCCCAAAGGTCCACACACAGCCCTCCATGGAAACAGGGCTGCGAGAGGCACCACTCGGTCCGGTCACAGCCCCACTTCACTGGGGAGGACTCGCTCTCAGGCAGGTCTGCTGGGAGCACAGCTTCAGTGTCTACCTGCAAGTCCTCCATGCAGCCAACAAAGCCTTGCTGGCTATGTGTGTTGTTGGCCATTGAATCCTCAGCACCTCCCACATACATGTTCAGGAAGGTATGTGGGATAAAAGCAGTGCCATGTGGGACAGGAGAGCTCTTCAGGCAGACACCTGCATCACAAGAGTCATGCCAGAGCTTTAGCTCCATACTGCTGTGCAGAACAACTTCAACTTTATGCCATTGGCCATCGTCAACTCTCAGTCCCTCCAGGAGCAGCAGGTACCAAACATCCTCCTTCTTCAGTCCTGCATGCAGAATGCCATCATAGAGCTCCAGGAACAAGTATTCAGCTTCGTGGCCTCGGTAAAAAAGGATAGCACTGGGCAAGGTAGTTCGGAACCGGAGGGACACGCTGGCAAGCTGATCTCCTGCTACGTCCCTCCTGCTCTGATTGTTCACGGGCAGCTCAGTGAGGAGATACCCTCTGGAAGCAAAGGAAAACGTTGTTGGTGTTGAGCATGTGGCATCATAGAAACCAGGCTGGCACTGGCACAGGTGGCCATGGCTCTCAGCTTGGTAAGTTGGGATGCACAAGGCCTCATTTTGGCAGTCATGCGTCTGGCACCCAGTGAGCTTGACAGAGCAGTTCTTCCCTCCCCATATAATGCCATCCTGGCTAGGGGCACAGTGGCAGGTATAGTCAGCAATGCCATCCTCACAGACAGCTCCATTCTCGCAGGGACCCTCCTCACACTCATTGATGTTAACAGAACATTCCACACCTGCGAAAGAGATTTAGAAATGGGATCTCACTGCAGGGGATTGTGACTCCCTTTCCCAGACCAAGCCTGGCAGGCACAGGCTGCCCTCCAAGCCATTCTCTTTAGGAAACCACCAGAAACCAGAGCTCCCAGCAAGAAGCCTCACAACCACTACAGAGTGGCCTACAACTGACATAAGAGCAAAATAACCCCATGCTTCAGTGCTGCCCTCCAGATGCTGCAAAGAAGGGGCTATTTAGAGAACTTCAGCCAGTCAGCCCCCATCATCCACCAAAGAGTCCTCTCCCAGACAATCTCTACCACCACAGGTAATTAACATGCAGAGGACATAAAAGAAATACAGCAGCACAGAGAAGGATTTTATGCTTCTTTCATAATAGATGTGCTATGTTGAAACTCAAATTAAGTCTATAGATCTGACCAGAGACACTGTCACAAACAGCATTAAATGGGAAGTTACTGGAAAGCCTCAGTTAAGAAAATTCAAATTCTGAAATGACCCTGAGTTGTAAAGCACTTACAAAACTCGGGTCACTACCAAATACCAAACAAAGCATGCTCCCCAGGCATTTTGCCACACTTGCACTACGCCGAGTCCTGCTCTGTCCAGAAGTGAACTGGGTAAAAAGTACTGCACTGCAGTCCGTCTGTCTCCTGGAGGCACATGTATCCCAGCAGGGCTCTAGTAAATTACAAGACATTACACTCAAATCTGGCTAATGAAACTGTGCTGTCATTTTCCTGAGTATCTCCAGACTGACAGAAGAGCCCTTCTGAACCAGTTCACTTTATCTAGCCCATAACACTGGTTTTCACTAATCTTCAGAGACAGTCACACAGATAAACCAAGCATGGATTATCCCAACCTAATAGCATTACCCGCTCGAATCTAGCCAGCAAGCACAATGAGGACAGCAGAAAGAAAAAGAAGGAATTCGCACACAAAGGAGGGGAATCAAAACACAAAAGGCATTTGGAAAGAAAAGCCACTAGACAGAATGTGCTTGTCAAAGAGATTAGAGAGTTGCCTGAGGGAAAGAGATGAGGGGAGATGGAGCATTAGGAGCACTGGAGCTGGACTTGATGTGTGATAAAAAAGAATTTAGCAAAGAGACAGGCTTCTGGAATCTTGGTAGTTAGTCCCCCTCATGCTCCAGCAATGCCTCACAGTTTGCACAAACCACTAGTACCCTGCTGTCTAACCAAGCTGCTTTACTCCTT
The DNA here is from genome assembly GCA_028858755.1 of Ara ararauna. Classification (NCBI taxonomy): domain Eukaryota; kingdom Metazoa; phylum Chordata; class Aves; order Psittaciformes; family Psittacidae; genus Ara; species Ara ararauna. The sequence continues at coordinate 22,907,459 of CM054384.1, forward strand.
TCAGCCTCCGTGTTTAGTGCTGTTACCAGTGCTATCTCTGCAGACTGGTGAAGCTTCCAGCTCCAAAATGTTGGTTTGTGTCACTGTAGGGACAGAACATGTATGGAGCTCTGAGAAGCACTGAAAGAAATGGAAGGCTCTGGTAATTCTGCTCTTTTCCAGCTATGCTAGAGCTGTTCTGTAGGCAACATATCTCAGATTCCTCTAGGACACAGCTCTACTGACTGACCTAAACTGCTTTAGAAGAAAACTGCTGTGTAGTGCCTGTGGAAAAGCACTGAATTTGGCCAATGTCTGCCTTGAAGGAGAGCTCAACTGGTGGACAGTTTCAGAGTTGCTAATACTACCTCAGCACAGGCCTTTTTCTCAAGCTTTTAATGCTGGGCTTGCTCAGCACACAGAACCTGGAGTGTGGTCGTACCTGTAAAGGAAGCAGCAAGGATAGAATTAAGATTTCAGCACACAGCTATGGCCAGACTTGAAGGAAATTAATTGGAATAAATAGAATGTAATGGACATCTCTCAGCTTGGAGAATCCTAGTCTGAGAGAAGATGCAAAGACTTCAATTGGAATTAAGAAAAATCAGTAAAGCAGCAGAACTATGTGGCATTTTCTGAGTTATTAGTGGATTGGAGGGCTCTCAAAAGTGTAAGAAGCAAATATGCAGTCAGATTTAATAAAGGCAGCTGTTGAATGGTGTCAGAAAGACAGGTCTGGTACAGTCCCAAATCCTTGAGATGCTGCTCATTTCAGATCAGAGCTGTTGATATTTACAGGGCAATGAGGAGGATTAGATAGCATCAGTTTGTATAACAAAAGGAGGGATGCTTTTCATCTCTGCATTTCTGAGAAGGCCGAGAGGCAGGGTGGGGAGCCCCATTTTCCACATCACATTCCTGGCCTGACCACATCTCCCTTTCCTCTGGCCAGTGTGCTCTGCTCATTGTGCTGCAGCAGGAATCCAGCCTAGGCTGCCTCCCAGCTGATACCTGTGGGCTGAACGCTTCACACCAGGTGGCAAATTAGTCCCTATGGTAAGTGCACAACCCCAGGCTGGTGGCTAATTAAACAGCAAGCTTTCCCATGGGATGCAGCTGGTTTGATTTTCTTAGATTAGTGGTTTGAAATGGGTGAAAAGAATAAGCTGACACTTCACATCTTTGCACGCTGCTGTCTAACCTCGCAGCTTACAACAGGCAAAGGGAAGAAACGTTCAGCAGCAGGAAGAGAGGAGGGCTCTTCCTAGAGGAACCAAAACCACAAGCATAATCTTTGTCACCGTCATTGTTTCTGCCAGCAAACAGCCAGCCTCCACAGCACTAAAGCAGGAGCAGGAAAGCACCCCTAAAAGGACCCCTAAGGTATTTTTGCCCTCCTAGAAGCCACTGCAGAGCCAGATTTGAATTTGGAGCAGTTTTTAAAACAAACTGGTAACAGAGGAAACTGTGCAAGAATTCTGAGAGTCTGGCTAATGACACTTTTCTCCTGGAAGAGTAAGTCACCCCTTACTGAACAGTTACACGGTGCTACATCACTAACTCCTTATACATCTCCCAGTGACATTACCCTTCACCACCCAGTGGCTCTTGCTCTCTCTCCTCCTCCAGTATCACCAGTGATTTTTGTTAACTGGGTGTACTTATAAATCAAGAGGGTGGGGACAACTCCATTTCACAAAACCAAGTAACTCTTAACTTGTTCTTCTCTGTTGCCCCTAAATTTCTTAGCTCAAATGGTTACTATTATTTGAACCATCAATAGTAACAGCAATGTTGCCAACCTGATTCATTGCCTCATTAGGAGACTCCAAAATACTTAATGAGTTTCTTATCTAGTAAAAGACACATACACAAGCCAGTGGAACTCGTTATCTGAAAATCAGACAAGTGTTATTTAAAAGGCTGCTATCTGGAGACAAGTATTTTCAAACATTCCAGTTAATTTAGCAGTGTTTAAGCTAACAGTCCCAAGGTAATAACCCACAAGGGCAGGCCAGAAACAGACACTCAGAAGTTGCTGAGCTTTTAGAGCCTGCAGTAGTTTCAAATACAGATCTAGCCACTAGATTCTGAAGTGTGACCGATGTGGTGAGAACAGCCTTGTTTTGTAAATCAAGTGTTGCTAAAACCCATAAAGCTCACCATTCCCTGAATGAAGGTAATGATTTACTGGCTGCTATTAATAAGGATTCATTGTATACGGTGTTTAAATCACATACTTCAAAGATACAGAGTATGTTCAAAGAATAAGCACACAGAAAAAGAAATCTTCTAATTTAGCTGTCATATACCAAAAAAAATTAAAGGATGAGGTCTATTCATGGGCCCAATCTTGAAACATGGGAGTTCAGCGGGGCTTCCCGGCCAGCACCGGCTTGCCCTCTCCCAAAAGACAACAGAATTCCTAACAGCCTTTCCCTGGTGCATCCTAATTAGGGTTTGTATTATTATTATCAAAAGAAAAAAGGAGGGGAGGGAGAGAGGGGGAAGAAAGAGAATTAGCTGCAAGCGGACCCGACACAATTATATTTGCACAATTACTGCCATGGCAACACGCTGCTTTGACCTCTCCCCCACTGTGCACTACTCAAGGGACAGGGGGGGAGGAGATGGAGAAGTGCACAGGCCACCAAAGGGGTGTCCTCGGAGTTAAAACAAAAGCTGCTTCTCAAGAAAGGAGTTTTACACCATGAAAGGAAAAAGGGAAATTGCAGAAACCTCTCTATAAAGCAAACTGAGCGTTTCACAGAAGGACCAGGAGACACCTGGGTGTTTACACAGTACTCTGAGGCCAAAACCAAGGAACCCATGCCTTGGAACACCCCAAGCTGGATCACTGCACTGAGCAGGGCAGGACTGCAGCAAGGATGCCCATGGAGCATGCTGACAGCTCTGCTTTCATCTTGCACAACAAGGAAATTCCTTCCCCTAAAGTTTCCAAAACAAAACTTTAGGTCGCTTCAAAATAAAAAACATTCTTCATTTCTAGTCAATTCCTGCTCCTTCTCATGCCTCCAGCTACCACTAATAGCACAACCAGCTCCCTGCCCGGGGCAGGCACGCAAACATTCAGGACATTGCAATTACTCTGTAGATCTCATTACCTGCTAGCAGAAAAATTCCCTTCAGGATCACGCCAATCAGCACAGATTTCATGGCCGACTCCTTGTGGACATTTGTGACAGTTGAGGGAAAAAAAATGGGGGTGAAAGGGGGAGGAGGAATGACAAAAAGGCTGGACTGAAACAGCAGAATGTGTGTAAGCGCTCCCTGATGCCAGTCAGACAAAAAGGGATTGGAGATGGAACCAGCCAATATAGAAGAGCCCTGCTCTGCAGTGAGAACTAATCCAGCCAGGCTCTAAACCTCCCCAGCTGGCCCCTGTCAGTGCTGACATGAAGAATGTGTACTCACAGGGCATTTTCACTCAGTGTGTTGCAGTAATACCCGGCACTATCCACAGCATTAGCTCCAACAGTAAAATGTCAAGAGACAATCCCTTGCCCTCACTGCCTCCCAGGTGAATCCGCCAAATTCCAGGAACAAAGCCAAAATATGGATTTTTCTTTTTAGAAGCTAAGCCAACACACTGCATTTCCACCACTGTGTAATATCCAAACCATACAAATAAGGAGACTTCTAAATGCAGAGTGCAACCTGGGTTCTGCTGTGCGTTCAATACCAACTTAATCAGGGACCAGCCCTTCACGTAGCATCCTTCCTTCATGTGTCCTGTTTTGTGCACTGGTATGCACCAGCATTTCCACTCTGCAATATCCATGAAGAAAAGGCTCAAGTTTTAATCAGTATTATCAATTTTTCTGAAGACAAACTGAATGGAAGGAAATTCCCTGCCTTATGCCGACTGTACTGGTTCAAACACAGGACTGCAAAATGAAAACTCTCTTTCCTCATTAGCCACCTTATAAAATTAACTGCTGCAATCTCCTCTTTTTCCTCTGTATTTCTGGGGTTTTGTGTTTTTTTTTTTTTTAATGTTCTTTCATATTGTAAAGTTCCTGGAGGCAGAACTGTACTTTCATCTTGCAGGGAACCCAGAGAAGGCTCTTATTTCTGCAAAGAAATGCTATCTGGGAGATTTTCCCCAAACTTGGAGCCTCTGTTAGTATCAACGTCAGGTCCAAGCAAACAAAAACTCCCACGTGTCAGAGACTGGAATCTGCTTTAACAGTATCACTTTAAGATATTAAAAGAAAGCATTCCAACTACTCCTGTAGCTATTTTACTTTCTTCTTTTCACTCAATCCAAACATGCCAGTAAATTTATACAGATATTTCAAGTGGGAGGGATATGGTGAGTGTTTGTTTGGAGTCAAAACTTCTCAGATAGTCACATCTGGGTCCTACCCACACATAGACCTATCCGAGCACAGATTTGAAATACTAGCTCTATTAGCTAATACGGCCCTTCTGTTATTGTTCAAGAGAAAACAAATGGGTAGCTTATGCCCATTCAACCGCCAAATGCAACCTTAAAGTGTAACTGTGAAGACTGGAGAATGTTAAATCCCTTTTAAAAGATCCGTATTTTGACTTATACACACACAGAGGTATGTATTTACACACAGAGTTTATCTGTATATTGCTGATTTCAAATATATCATACCCAAATCCATGTAGCACAAGTCAGCACAGATTCTGATCACCTGCCACTCGCTGCCATCTTCTCAAATTCATTACATGAATATTGCTAATTAGCAACTGGGATTGCTGCTTTTCTCAGGATCAGGTTAAGGATATAGGGTTCTCTTAAGAGACATGAGGATGGAGAAATGCAGTCATTGACAATTCTAAATAGTACATATATCTATATGTGCAAGATAAAATAGTTAAATAAAACCTCTTCTAAGCCAAATGGTGGATCACTGATCATCTGTTTCAAACTACACACAACTGAGGAGTTAACTGCTTAGCTCGTTTAGAACTAGAAGATTCTAAGGGAATTAAAAGCATCAGATGATTCATCTTCTAGAGGCTTCAGGTCCTCATTCTTACACACTGGCAGTCATGCAATTTACAAGATTCAGTCATGGGGTTTAAATTCAGAGAAGTTTTTTGTGCCTAATCATTTGTAAAACTTCTTGGAGGAGGTCAAGATAAAGAACACTATGTCAGAGGGAGCTTAGCAGCAAAATGTTACCAAACGGAGAGAGAACTTTGGATCTGACCCCTGAAAGTCACCTCTCCTGGTAGGCACCATTACAAGATTGCCATCTCACCATACACAGGAGAATTCTTCCCTCTCAGACACTGCTCTGTCCAAGTACTTGCCTGGCCTGATTCTAAAGATGACATTAAGCTGGGCTTCACCCATTTCAGTTAGTAAGGAAGTCAAATTTAATTCTTAAGAGTTGCTCCACCACTAATAATCCTCTCAAAAAGTCTTTAACCATGGTGAGCTGGCACATCTCAGGCTGTCCATAGTCAGGAAAGCTACAGGGCTAGTTCAAAAGAGATTGTGCAGTCACAAGCATCAGGACCTCAGAGGACTCTTTTGATCAAAACCCACCTGACACCTAGACTCAGCAGGATCTAGATTGACACGTATGCTCCTGTGGCATTCCAATCTGATAACAGGAACGTCAAAAGGTCTGATTAACCATGGAGCTATGATCCAGAAGGGAGATGCAATGTGGAACGGAAGGGAAGTGTATATGGGTCTCTCAAAGTGTTCCCAAGCTTCCTTCAGCTATATTTACCAAAAGGGATTCTGCTGAAGGGGTAATAGCCCTCTAATCTCTTTACTATCTTGACCTTTTAGCTGCCCTTTCTGTAGAAGCTATATCTCTAAACCAAATCTGACATCAAGAAATAGCTGTGCAAAAAAATTAAATCTATCCAAAGTTGGTTAGAAAGAAGAAGCATCTCCGATTTATTTCATGACCCGTGACCCTGGAATTCCAGCCTATTTGATCTTGGCTAGCACTTTTACAGAGTAATCATTTATAGCTAGCTTACAGAGAAGGTATCCCACTTCTTTAAGGACAATTGACAAAGGCATTATGGCTGAACAAAGTAAAACAGTCAGTAAGCACTTCAATTATATTGAGACACATTAACAGTCACAATCACTCTCAAGTTTACATTCTGATTCCTCACCAAGGTTAGAGGCATTCCTCAGCCAAGTGCAAAACAGCTTAAAATTTCACCATGATCACAAGGTGCCCACTGCCATGGGATGTCTGCAATTGAAATGATGCTGCTCTTCCCCTCTCACCCAGGCTGACCGGTGCCACAGCACTGTGTTTTAGGACACTGCCTTTCTAGAGACAACTTTAGCAGGAGTGCAAATATGAGTGGGAGGTACCTATCTTTTTCATGTCCTGGCCTAAACTATCAACTGAAACCATTCCCATAGATAAAGTATTAATTCTGTTGGTTTTATTTTTCCTAATATGCTTTTTCTCCTTGACCACAGCTGACCACTTCCAAAACCATTCTCTCTCACTTCATTTAGTACCCATGCAGTCTTCTGATTCCTACTTCTTACATCCTCTCAGGGTACATCCTCCACTAAGCACAAACTGACACACTGAACAGACTCTTCAGGCCCTATTATATTGTTCTCTTGGGAATGAGGCAACACTTTTACAACAACATTCTTTTAGAGAGAGCCGGTTCATCTCCCTGCACTGCTGTAGCTTGAGACAGCACTGAGGCAGTTAATTTGCAAAGCAAGAATTTCTCCTCACACCGTTATCCCAACGCTCCCCAAATTCCTCAGCCTGAAGGAAAAGAAGTACAGAAAGAACCCCCTGCTGCCCCAAGAAAGCATTCTTCATCAGAGTAGCAAGTTCACTTTAATCAGCGGAGGCAGTTTAAACCCAAGTTCATGGCAGATCTAAGCTGCCACAGAAATGTGTTTTGAACAGAAACATTATGGGAAGCTTCACAAAGTTGTTCTGTGATCCTAATATGAAGTAATAAGCTGTTTACCCAGCATGACTGTACTGGGATTAATTGACAAAGGAGGGGAGATTAATTGCTATTATTTCCCTGTCAGCTTCACTCTTCCACACACACTCACTGATCTCACAGACTGCTCCCAGCCTTTCACTCTGTTAATGCGTCAGAACTACCTCAGCTGAGACAAAGTCCTTTACCAAAAGCAACATCCAGAAGAGCAACCTGCTTCTAATCCCCTTCAAGTACTAATGAACCCAAATTTGATGCAACAGAATGAACTCTAGCACTCCTTTGCCATCATCCTGTGTTTCTATCAGCTTTTCTGGCCCATGAGCATGCGAAGAATTGGAAAGGATTAAACAGCTCTGCAGCTGTGGCAAAGCACAATGAAATTCTGAACTCTGTGAGGGTGCTGGGGCACTGAAGGAGGAAAAGTGAACAGGGCACAAATTCTGACAACTAGAGTAAACTTTAAACCACCCCTTTGGGCTCAGTTCATGAGTACATGAGTACCCCTCATCTCAGTTCATGAGTACAGCATTGTAACTACCCAAGAAAGTAGCAGTAAAGAGCTTAAATAAAAGCCTATTTTAAAAGGCTTCACCTACAAAAGCATTTTTTCTCTTGGCCCAGCCTAAATTAGGAGTCCAAAGCAAATGAGATGGGTCAGAAAACCCCACCAAGAATTTAGCCCAGTTGCAGAAGCTATTAACTGGGAGTTGATTTGAGATTCTGGGAGTGAAAGGCCTGTGTGTAATGGGTCTTCCCAGGAAAGTGCTGGACAGAGTTACGCCAACATAGCTCAACCACTATGACCACAGAAGGAAACCGCAAAACTTTCCCATGCAATAAAGGTCTAAGACAGCCTCTGGAATGCTGCTACCTGCTGTGGAAAGTTAAAGGGTTTTCTTCTGGCTTCAAGTTTTTCTTTTTCCCACGAGATGGCAGCCTAGTAACACTGTGGAAAGGTGACCTCCACCTCCAAAATACATAAATACAAGTTTGTGCTGGGAATCACCTTTCTTCTAAGCCACTTTTGGTGTTAAATTGGTCAAAACAGAGAGTACACACGGAATTTAAAGATGCAGAAGACTGAGAATGAACATTTTAAACTAAGATGAGGTTTAGTATCAGCAGTGTACCTTCCAATAGAGCTGATGTGAAATATTCACTATCCCCTAGTTTCTCAGCTAGAAAAATGAGACCCATGAGGGTCAGGCAGGGCATTTGTGTAAAAATCCAGACTCCCCATTCGCTTGTAAACAGAGAAGGTTTCATCTGATCACAACACAAAGACCTTTTGACCTCCTAACATAGCACATTACTGCCTTCAGCCAAAAATTGCTGGCTCTTATCATCCAGGGGTGTCAGGGAATGGAGATGTTTTACAGATGGCTTATGTGCTGGTGATCCCACCTGCTAGAATCAGTAGCTTGTGACAACTAGAATGTTAAGCACCCCTTTTTCATTTGAAGCCTTGTTTTGTTCACCTTCATAGTATGCATATAAAAAACCCCCATAGTTCTCCCAGTGAACTTCCACTCCAGAACACACACCCCCTAGATATTCTGATCTTACACTCTTCTGCAAAACCTAGCTCACAGCCTATCAACTTTCTTGACCAAAATCATAGAGCTTTCCCATAGCATTCAAGCCCTGTACTGCAGACATCCCACATTCCCCACAGTTCATCTCAGCCCTGCCCAGCAGCCTGAGCTACCCAAGGCTGGAATCCAGTCCTGCAGCAAGGCAGTAATGCAGCAGCTCAGCATAAGTTAACCGGAAGGACTTGGTTCCAGCCACCCCCTTCACCAGCATTACCTGAATAACCTGGTAGGCAATTACAAAGGAAGCCATTAGTAAGATCCACGCAGAGCCCTCCATTCTGGCATGGCTGGGACTCACACTCATCAATGTTGGTAAAGCAGGTCTCCCCTTTCAAGTGAAAACACAAAGAAGCATCTTAAGTACACATATGCATCAGTGAAGGAAAGAATCTGAATAACAAATACATTGAGTTTTTTTTACACTTATTTTCTATCACCTAAAAATGTAAAAGAATTTCTTGCATTATAGCATGTCTCTCTAGACACTCTGGCACATAGATACTATCACCAAAACCATTAGGGAAAATGGAGTATGATTTTCCAGTGTCACAAATGGGAGCAGTGGCAGAATCAGAACTTCTGAACCATTCCCACATGTGCAATAGTGGGCCAAACTCTCTTTTTAATCTCAAAACAGAATAAAGTATAATTGTTTAGCCCCTCCTACCAGGGAGTTTCCCCAGCTGTTAAATCAGCCTTTTATACATCTATAAACCACAGAAAGGGAGAAATTTTACTTGAACATCCACAGAGCTCCTAGTTCCAAGAGCAAGATATCAAGAACCCCTTTTCTCCTACCCACTCTGATTATACAGTTTGCTGTCATGAGAGTAGTCTCATCAAGGGAACACCTAGAATAGTTATCTGTGACTCCAGGGAATTAGTTTCCTCTGAAGAGGCTTACACAGATATCCTGTAAGGATGAATTCTGCCATATGCATGAGAGACTGACAAAGAGAAACCACCCTGGCATCTGCATAGCCAGGGGGCATTCATGAAAGCACTTGGGAAGTGCATAGGCTGTTGCCTCAGTCTTGAGACAAGCTTGCGGGACAGAGAATGACATTCAGACAGCTGTCTGCAATGTATTCCTACAATATCTGAGCAGAAGCACATTCCTGATGCATCAGGCTGCCACCCCTCTGAAGTTCCAGTCACCAAGTGATTTTTGTTGCACAGATAACATTGCTCCATTCCTATCTACTCAAACCATGTAGCATCTGTCAGGTGCACACAGTTCTGACACTGACTGCATAGCTCACCTGCAAAGCCTGGCTGGCACAAACACAGAATACCAGCTGCTTGGCTATAGCTGAAATTATTGGGGAACTCAGGTCGTGTCCCATAATAGGCTTGGTCGGATCTCTCAAAGCATATGCCTCCATTGTGACAGGGAGATGCCGCACACTCATCCACATCCTCTTCACAGTGCTGCCCTGTGTAACCTGCCAGGAGACATCAGTATCAGTATCACCCACAGCTTCACTGGAACTAGTCTGTCAAATATTGATGCTGCCTTGAAGTTGAGAGTAAGACTCAGAAGACACTGCAGCTCCTCTCGTGAGGCCTCACTTGGAGTATTGTATACAGTTCTGGTGTCCTCAGCATAGGAATGACATGGAACTGTTGAAACAAGTCCAGAGGAGGACACGAGGGTGATCAGGGCCTGGAGCACCTCCTGTATGAAGACAGGCTGAGAAAGTTGGGGCTGCTCAGCCTGGAGAAGAGAAGCTGCATGGAGACCTCATAGCAGCCTCCCAGTATCTGAAGGGGGCCCATAAGGATGCTGGGGAGGGACTCTTCATTAGGGACTGCAGTGATAGGACAAGGGGTAACAGGTTCAAACTTAAACAGCATAAGTTTAGATTGGATATAAGGAGGAAGTTCTTTACTGTAAGGGTGCTGAGGCACTGGAATGGGCTGCCCAGGGAAGTTGCAAATGCTCCATCGCTGGCAGTGCTCAAGGCTGGGTTGGACATAGCCTTGGGTGGCATGGCTTAGTGGGAGGTGTCTCTGCCCCTGGCAGGGGGGTTTGAACTGGATGATCTTAAGGTCCTTTCCAACCCTAACTATTCTATGATTCTATCTAGTAGGGAGTTCCAGGGCCCTCCACTTCCTGCACTATGTCAAAAACAGGAGCCAAATGATCGCCTTGCAGGAAAGCATTAACCCATGAGAGAAAAACACATGATGGAAAATGGCAGAATAAAAAGAAAGAAAATTTTACAGCTGGGACTTAGGGTGTATTTCCCAGCCATGGGGTCAATCGGATTTTGGGGTGGCCTGTAAAGGGCAGCAGTAGCAGCCTCACTGTTTCAGACAATGAAAAATCAGAGTGTGATCACTAATTCTTTACTTCTTCAACACAGCAGCTTAGCATGTGCTCTCCACTGCAGTGTGTCTACATGCCAGCATAGCAACACAGATTTCTAACTTACCTGGCCAACAGACACAGCTGTAGTTTTTGATTCCTTCCACACATGTTGCACTGTTCAGACAGGGTTCAGAGGCACACTCCAGGATATCCACCTCACAGTGGTCCCCCTGGAAGCCTGTGTCACTGCAGTCACAACGATAGCTGTGAGGCAGCAAAACAGAGCAATGCATAAGCTCTTCATTCAACTGCAAAGCCCAGTATGAGGAAAGAGCAAACAGAGCTGTCAGTCCTTACACCACTTGTGGGGCAGAGAAAAAAGACAAAAGGATCCTATCTGTACAAAGGCCACGCTAATGCCAGAGCAGACAACCCTCAGCAGCCACTGAGTTCACACCTTACCTGTGAAGAGATAAATTCAGACACAGGTGTGTTCTCAACAGTTGCCTTTGCCATTCATGTTCTGCAAATCACTTCACCTTGTATCTGATCCGTCAGCTGGAAGCGATAACAGGAACACTTTCCTGTCTTCCTTTAAGTACCCTTGGAGTTCTGCTGCGGGGAGGGGCCTTCTACTGCCATATATCACTGGGACCCCTGGGATGTACCAAACACTAAATTTCAACTCCACCCACAGATTTCTATTCACAGTTTACACTAAGTGACTTTTTGATCAGTCCTGGTATCTAACTGTCAAAGAACTCTTGATTTCTCACCTGTTAACAAGGTCATGACATGTCCCATTGTGCAGGCAGGGCTGGCTCACACATTCATTGATGTTCACTTCACACTGCATTCCTTGATAACCTGGGGCACAGGTACAGGTGTAGAACCCAACGTGATCATTGCAAAGGCCCCCATTCTGGCAAGGGTCTGAATCACATTCATCAATTTCAGCATCACAGTTTACACCTTTGTTACAAAACAGAGAAATATTTGTGTTACAAATCCAAAACGTGTATCTGTGCTGCCTTGACTTGTGAGCTGGAACCCCAAAACCCATGTTAGCAACCAAACTGGCTACACAGTGATCTCTCCTAATTCTCCTGTAAGAATATTGAGAGCTCATGAACAGTGATTCTACAAATTAAAGACCTTTAATTTTTATTTGAAACCACAATTATTTTGTCTAGAGTTTTGAATTTTAGTCCTCTCTCAAAACTAAACACAGCTTCCAGTATTTGTGAAGCTCTAGTCTCTTGCACTCAGGTTTGCTGAAGCAGGCACTCAGCACTTCACAAATAACACCCAATTTCTAAGCAAGCCACAGAATCTTGATCTTACATACAGCTCTTAAAAATCTCATGACAGCTGTTTTAGTTTGGGATCCTTTGAGGGCAGGGAGAACAGGGATGGGAAGAGAAGAATCACACTGCTAGTCAGTGTTATTTAGACTTTTATATACAATATAGCTCTTACAGTTTTAGTTACACATGGTACTCTTCACTTGTGTTGCATTGCTATTAATCAGATCCAGTGTTCTACACCAAAGGCAGCTGCATTTGGGGTATGTGAAGAGTGACCTCTTACCTGCTTCTGCAAAATATTGTTCCATTAGTTTAGTTAGTATTTAAAACTTGCTTTGAGATACTGGGAAAAAAAGCATTAAAGCAGCACAAAACGCTAACTACGGTGATACTAGATGTTAGTATTGAATTTTATTATGAAGCGCTATTAAAATTAAGGTGTTAGTTCCAATTCTACTAGTCAAGAACAACAGCAAGTCACTTATTTTTGTCCAAAGTCTCAACTTTCCCTGAAAGAATAAGACCTCCTGTATGACTTCTATGCAACTATCTTCCCATACTATATATCACCTCCAAACCTCAGTCATTACAATGGCACCTGCCAATCCATCTAATCTCCCCTTCTTGGCAATGTCTAACCACATAGTGGACATGGCCATCCTAATCCTGGTGGAATGTGGGCCCCCTAATCTGCTGGTTCAAACCCGTCAATACCAATGCAAAACTTCCTTCACCCAAATTCCAGCTGCAAGCACCAGGAAACAACCTGCTGGCCAATGGTGCCAGAATGGATGAAGCACCATAAGGCAAAGCCTCATATCAGAATAACTTGGAACATAACAAACTCCTCCAGCTGCCTGGGTCATTTTATCACTTCCCCGGCAGGGGAATCCCACAATCCTGAATGGAGGATTCAGCCTAAAGATAAAATAGAAACAGATTTACAAAGGCACAATTATACTTGATACCCAAAATCAGTAGTCATCATAAGGCCTACACTGAAATTTTGCCTTTTTTTCCCCTCCTTCATCTCTGTTAATTCTTATCAGAAAGTGAGTCAGCATCAGGGGCTGCATTCCTGATGTTGTAACTTCTCATTCCACTGGTAATCAGCAGCATTCCTTCACATCAACCTAACTCTTGAAGCACTTAAGCCTGTGACACCGAGGAAGGCTGGGAAAGTTCATGTGCTAGGTGGTACCAGGCAGACGTGGGTGCAGCACAATTGCATTCCATTCTGATAAACAGCACTGGAGAAAGGAGAAACCCCCACTGCCTCCCTCACAAATAACTCACAGGTGTAAATCACCCAGAGTCACCATCAGCACCGATGCCCCAGAAAGAGATTCTTATATCACACGCCAAAAAACATTCACTGATTGTGTAAGAATTGCAAAAGAAATCTCCAACTAAAAGCTGCTTTATCCCAAGAAGACTACTTTCCTTTGAGAAGTCCCGCAGGACAGGACAAAGAACCACAGGCCAGATAGGCAGAGGCACCTTGTACCTAGTACTCAAGTCTCACATAACCCACCCACTTGCATTCTTTGATCCATGTCTCTCAACATCCATGCCATCCATGGAAATCAAAGCCTCAACTGTTGCCCAGAAGCCGCAGCAACAAGCCCTGCACCATTATTCACACACAGTACTACCAAACACTCCAGAAATGAGTTGTGCAACAGAGATTTAGTCTCATAGCTGTAAAACAACAGCTTCTCAGGACAGCTACTAACTCTACAAGACAGAGCAGCAGCAGGCAAATTGTGGAACTACATGAACAGTGAGACATAACCCAACCACCCGGCTAGTACATGAGCATGAAAGGTACCTGTGTAGCCGGGGATGCACTTGCACACATAGTGATCCATCTCATTGAGGCAGGTGCCATTGTTTCTACAGGGCCGGGACGCACACTCGTTGATGTCTATTTCACAGTTGTATCCTTGGAACCCAGGCACACAGAAACAGCTATACTCATTGACCCTGTCTCTGCAGATGGCTCCGTTCTGGCAGGGGTTGGAGGTGCACTCATCAATGTTCTCTCTGCAGTTGGCCCCGGTGAAGCCAGGCTGGCAGATGCAGGTATAGTCCCCAGGACCCTCCACACAAGTCCCGTTATTTAGGCAGGGGTGGCCAGAGCACACAGAGCTTTCTGTTTGGCAGCCTTCTCCATTCAGTCCTGCTTGGCATTTACAGGTGTAGCCATTTACGCTATCTACACATTCAAAACGAGGGTCTGTACAAGGGTTGCTCTCACACTCATTAATATTAACACTACAATCAATACCTGTGAAGCCAGGCATACAGATGCAGTCATATTCCAAGAGTCCTGGAGTGCTGTTGCACATCCTGTGGGCAGTACACTCATGCTTAGAGCATGCATCATAGAGGTGTTCACAGTTCATGCCCATGTAGGCTACAGGCTCCACAGGGCAGGTGCACTTGTACCCCACTTCCAAATCCTGACAGCTCCCACCGTTTTCACAGGGTGATGAGGAACAGCTGCTGCCATTTTCAGAGGATGAAATTCCTGCTGAGAAAAGAGACTTTTTGTTAGCCAGCATTTGTAGCCCTAAAGAAGAAAGTTCTGCTGATCGCCACCTACAAGTCAGATTGCCCACCCAAATTCCATGCTGCAAAGAAAGGGCTGTTCTAGCCATTAGCTGAGAAGGTTACTGGAGGATCAAATGTTTACTATAAAGAAGACAACACAACATGCCTTCATATGATGGCCATCAGGAATCTCTTGCTAAGTCAGATGACCAGATGACTGTTTTTCAGGAGGCACTCACAAACCAACTATTTTATTTGTGCTTATTCATCCATGAGGCACTTTGAGAGCAGTGAAACTTATCACATTGAATCCATTCATGAGATGAACTTCGTGTAAGCTTCAATAACTGGTAGGGCACAGGACTTGTGCTTGGAAGTCCGGCGAGGCAGACAGCATGTCTTCCTGTCTCACCTGCTCCTCCTAGAGATACTTTTTTTCTCAGCTAATCCTCTAGTGATTTGAAGATGCTGCCACAAACAATTCAACCCAAACTCAAAACTGACACATTTCACAGTCTCTGATTACATCAAGCAGCTCAAAGTTTGACAACCACTTCCAGGCAGCCTCTCCCCACAGGTTAGACAAGCACATTTACACAGCAGGAAATTTTTAGGTGTTACGAGGACAGCAAAGAACAGAAACTGATGAGATTCACTCTGCCAATGGCATTTTAGGTCCAAACTCTAAGTACCTGCAGAGCCAAAACACAGTGTAATACCCAGATACCAGCAACTAATGCTGAGATTCCCCGAAATCCTATCCACTCCAGGATACATCAGAGAGAAGCTCTGGGGTAGAGATACGCCAGACTGATTCCTGCGTAAGTGTTAGGAAACATCCAAACTTGGAAGCAACTCTGCAAACTATACAGTAGATGCTTTGAAAATGTCTATGAATAATCACCACAAAGCAGAGATAAAGCTCATGAAACAGCAGCAAATGGTATTTGAGAAATAGCTCCTGCTTCTGGTGAGACAATCCTGACTTTGCCTAGCAGTGGAAGTCAAGCTATCTCTAGCATTTTACCTTGGGTTTAGATGCCACTGTTAAGCAGCTCTTCACCCTTTTTAGTGCCTTCTGTAAGTGTGGGCCCTTGCTCCATCACTGCTAGTTGAGAAATGTTTTAACATGCCACGCTAAGGATTTGCCAGGATCACAAACCACAGCATCAGTTCTCAGCTGACCTTACACATTCTCTCATTCATGCCATTGTTATCCCAGCCTATTTTTTGTCATGTTTGCCTTGCTCTGGTGCACCTTCTACACACCCAGAAGTTAATACGTGTCAGTGGTTTTCTAGAACTCACTCCCCCATCAGCTCCTCAGTCTCTTTGTACCTGAATGTGGAGGCATCCAACTTCAGAACCTGAAAGGGATTTATAGGAGACTTTGGTTTACAAAAGCCTGCCCCTGCTCTGACCTCCCCCAAATTCCTCCCACCGAAAGACTGTAGAGTTTCTAAGTCTCCTTTTAAGAGGCAGTGCTGATGGGAGAGGGAGGGTGCTCAGGGATTTAGACAGCCCTTTCTCTTCCCAGCATCATCTCTAGGCCCACGCCTCCCTTCCTCTCTCATGTGATGCTGGGGAGCGCTGCTGAGCATTGCACTGTCCAGCAATCTCATTATTCTGCCATCGACTCTTTTATTCTCAGATTCCCAGTCAGGCAGAAAACAAGGATGACGGAATCTGCCTGGAATCTCTGCAGCAATTAGAGTGGGACCCCAGGAAACTATTCCGCAGAAGAGTTTTACTGGGCAGGAGATAGGAGCCTTTGTACACTTAATGAGTAACCAGCCCCAAGCTGCACTTTCCTCAGGTCAGGAGCACAGTTTGAGATAAAAACCCAGAGACCAAGTCCACTGCATGTTTGGAACGACTTTGATTTGAAGAGAAATATACAAAGAAATTCACCTTTACAAAACAATCACCAAACACTGCTGGTGTAGACAGGCCGAGTAACTTCAAAGGCTACATGAATGTTTTTCTGTTTCCATCCTAAGCAGACAGTCTAAGTGCTTCTTGCAGATAAACGTCAAATCCCTTTGCTATTTCTTGTCTTTTCCAAAGTTCTTTCACAACAGACATACCTTTTTGAGCCTCTGCTATTTTGGTTCATCATACTGCAATGCTCAATAATCCGTATTGGTCATTAATGTCTGTCCATTACAACAAGATTTGGTGACAAATACATGGCCCGATAGTAACACAGAAACTTGTAGACGCAACAGGGGTGAACTACAGATACCAAGACAAGCAAACGCAAAGCTTCCCTAAAAAGTCCCAGACCTTCTTGGCTTACCAAAGAACAGCAGAACAGTAATAGAGAACTCCAATCTCCTCTAAACTCACTATGACCATGAACAGTACCAGTGGTTAACTAGTTATGTGTACTTGTAATATGTGGTGAATAACTGGTTACATACAGGACTAAGAAAGGCTGAACACCTGCATTGTTGCTCTATTAGTTTCAGCTACTTTCTACAACCAAATGTTACCTTAGTTACATCTTAAAGTGGTAAATTCAGCAGGACCTCATTTTGGAGGAAAATATTCCTTTTTTTGAACAAATATCCTGAAGTAACACTGCTCATAAGGCATGCATGGAGCAGGCTGAGAAGACTGCAGCATAAATCACAAGAAATATCATATCTAAATACCTTTGAATTATTCTGTGAACTGCAGCTTGCACAGAACACCCACATTTGCCCTCTTCAGCAGAGGTTACAGGAGCATATATCATACAGACCCCTTTATATGGCATGCCTATGCTCATATTGGAATATTTCCCAAGGACAAAGCATGTCCCTGCGTAAATATAGCATAACTCCAATATTCATTCAGCGGCAGTCCTAAACTTCTGGCTAAATAATTCCACAGATGAGACACAAATTCAAACCACAATTTGTTACAAAATGATGTCAGAAAGGGGGAATTTCAGGAGTGAGGCTGAGTACATCCCACTTGTGATGCTGCCAGGGGGTTGAATGCAGAGTCTGAAGAATGTAGTGGACTGAAAGGGTATCAACGACTTAGATCACCACCTAGCTCGAGAGGAACGCATATGATGTTTTTAGCTCTGGTTTTGTTATTGGGAATCCAATAATTCCTCTCCATTTTGGAATAGATTAATGATTATTATTGTCAATAGCATATGAATACACACCAAATGCTAATAAGCACAGTGAATAAGTTTTTCCTGCTGCACAATACACCAATCATGAAGATGCATAATTCAGACGTTGTTTCATTAAAATGATGAAAATCAGGCCAAAGAAATCACTGAATGACAAAAGAGTTTATAGTCTTCCACAGAAGTAGTTGTTGCAGGACTAACAATGATATTCAGGATTTTTCCTTTACCAATCACAAGAAGAATATGAATCAGTGATGTTCGTAAGTGGGAAAATAACCATAAAATATGTTACGGTCATACCATCCTGCAACCCTACCCTAAAATGAAACTGGAGAAGACTCCAGTTTCTTTGAAGAACACGTTCCAGGCATTTAGGGGTGGATTAAGAGGGACTTCAAAGGCTCACAGAGTTGCATATAAAGCGTTCATTACACTCTGTCAGGGTGGGTCTGGTTTTACACTTTAAAGGTAGCTGACAAAGATTTTGCCTCAAAGTTGAGGCCTGTGACCTTTTGCATCACTTTAAGGCAAACAAGCTGCATTACCAGGCTTTGACTTCATGATTTGCTTTAAGAATTTTACACCGTCAGTAAAAGATCTTTCAAAGGGCAGTTGTAACAGCAAGTTTTCTAGCCATTAATGAGAAAACAGGAATTAATGAGATGCTGGGCAACGTGAGATCCTCCTGGTAGCAGTTCAGTCTCTGTCCCAGGGTTCTGAGGGATCTCTTATTTCAGTAACCTGGGACAGGATGCTGCTGCACCGAACTGACAGAGCTGTGGGAATTGACAAAGGTAGCGTGGGAGGAGGAAAGTCTCAAAGAGCTGAAGCAAGGTTTCTGTCCTTTAAAAACCAAACCAACCCCCTCAACTTCGCCTGTTCTCCATTATCTCATACTTGTGAAATCTCAGTGGTAATTTCCCCCACAACAGGAGTTGCATTGAAGTAACTTTTTTCACAGCCTCCCTTCTCCATCCTGACATTATGCTGGCCAAAGGTTTTATTAGAGGCCAGTGATGAGTTACTAATACACAAGACAAGGAGCTTCAGTCATTTATTACTCCACCACTTGTGAGATGCTGTTTTAGTGTTATCCGCTGGCTTCTGTTTTTTGGGTTTGCTTTTCACAAGTTTGTTTTTAAGAAGTCCTGGGAAACCAGGATGGAGGGCGGATGCCCTCAGGCTGGGATTCACATGACCTCATGGGAGATGCCCAGTGCCTCACTGATAACTACCATAAAGGTGCTCTTAATGGTCACTTTAAATTCCAACAGGGAAGTGGCAGCATTGGGGTTTTCAGCCCAGAGATCACCTTGTTTCCTTCATAGTAAAGAACAATTTTGACAATTGATTAATGGTTTGGGGTTTTTATTCGATTTAATGTGTTATTCAAATGGAATAATATAATACCTCAACTGTGACTGCTAAAACCCCCAGCCTGATGCAATTCCTACCAGCCAGGCTGTGCTCTTGCTGATCCCCACAGCACAGTTCCCACTAAAGAAAGATACTGAGGGTAGAAATAGAACCCCTCCACCTCACCTATCAGAGTTAAACAGCTACTAAACTCAAATAAAGGAATGGAAAGAGTTATGTCTCCATGACAACAGGAAGGCATGTGCTTATATTAGTAAATCCCTGCTGACCTCTGCTGATCTTTCCCTGCTCTGGTCAGTGTAAAGGATTAGCGAAAGGGTACACACCATGGCCTGCTCCCAGGCTCCACACACCAGGAAGGAAAACTGGACAGGCCTGAAAAGTGCTTTCATGCTGCTGCCCCTCTCTCTTCTCCATCCTTGCTAGCTTTGGAAGGCAACAGCTGAACACAATTGAATCCTTTAGGAAGTACCTTCAGTGTCCTTGTCCAGGGAGCATACAAGGCCTTTTTAGGTGGCTTTACACATTCTACAAATTTACAAGCCCAATTTCCTTATTGACATGGAGAGATTAAACCCTTTCTTCCCAGGCCCAAGAAAAACACCTACTCCTAGTAATACCAGCAGCAAAAAACAAGGCCAGGAAATTCTGAGGCAACTGACAAACTCATGACACGTTACTAATTGGCACTGGTTTTTTCACCTAGCCTAAAATATTCTATAACATGTATTCCTTGTCCTGTTACATGGTAATGGACATCTTTTGATAGCTGCTTTAACAGGGGGCTTTTCTATTCAACATGAGAAAATGGGATGCGGGCATGGGAAGTTTTCCAAAATACCAATGTTTGATCACAGCTGCTAAGCCCTGGAGCTGCAGCAACTTAACCACCTCTGCCAGCCAAGCTCTGTTGAAGTAACTTGCTCCCACCTACCAGCTGCTCCCTCTCCCCACAGCCACTTCCCATCAGCTTTGTTTGAGTTTCCTGGTCTCATGCTCAGGTGATGTCACCATTAGGATCACGTATATTCAATTCCCCTCAAGATCCTGGTGCCCAGAGTCAAGTCCTTAATCACACAAACCCTGTATCTTGCCAACTACCAATTTGGATACTAATTTAAAACCCTCTAGTGACGTCTTTGCACACACAGCTCAGATTGCAGCTTTTCCTTAGTGTTTTAGATGGATAGAGTGTTCATCATTTCCCAGCCTACTTCTGACACTGTTTTCCTTTGTTACTGGAGAGCAACAAGCCCCAGACCACAACGTTTGCATGTTCCAGTTTTGGTGTGACAGAGATATGTACTGTCTACTGTGTAAATTATTTATAAAGACTTTATAAAGGCCTAAACCACTAGATTTTCATTAACATGGGCACAAGAAGATGCAGCTCCATTTCCCCTTGTGAAATACGCAGAGTATTTGTCCCTCCTCAAAGAAGCAGAATGCGATTCCTGGCTCCCTCCCACCCAGCTTGCTCAGTGAATTGCTGAATGGTGCCAAACAGTGGGCAGCGATCCACAGCACTGAGCAGTGCCAATATGATGGCCAGAGGTATTACCAGCATTAATCAGAAATACCACTTCAGGGAATTAAATTTACTCAACACCGAACAAGTAGCAGACAGCTTTTTTCCATTACCTGTTCACTATTTTAATTCAGATTTGGAGATGTAATTCCTATTATATTGCTTCTTGAACTTGGAGAACGACAGGAGCTATAAATCCATGTTTTATGACAGCATTCCATATATTGCCACAGTAACCCTTTGATCTTCTGTGCTTATGACACCCAGTATTTTCCCTTAATAAACACTTCTCGAAGCTGACCTTCATGATTTACACATTCTCTGATCTCTCAGCCATTTTCACAGATCAAACACTGAGACAGGGGGTTTCCTGTGTATTCAGTTAACCAGATTGAGTCAAAAGCTTTAACTTCCAATTCTTATTTAAACACACTGACAATCAACAAAACAGCTGAAAAGATTGTATGTCTTTGTTTCCACCTTTTCAAGCAAGGAAGATTTAAACTGTCCCTGTGTCTGAGCTAATCTCAAGAGCTGCATTAGAGCAGATAGCAAACTGCCAGAAAACAGGTCTGTTGGCACATGTCCTCTCTAAATAGGTGTCCAAAGCATTTTCCAGGGCAAAGGTATGTGAACTACTCTCCTCATCGCTGGCTGGAGTTGTGGGAACAGAAATGAGTAGACATTCATTCTGCCCTCCAGAATCTCCTTTAGAGCACAAGTTAGGCTGAGAGCTATTCTGCCCATTCCATAGACAGCAGCATTAAAACTGGAGTCACATGCAGAGTCTGCACCACTGTCCCTCTGGAGTTTATGCCAGACAAGTGGAGGCAGTGTGGAGCTGGCTGCAGGGGGCTCTCAGGGTTACAGCTTGCAACACCCCATCTGGAGAATCAGAACAGGTAACTTGACCACTCTGTGCCTCACTGACATTTAGACTCAATTAGACATTAAAGAAAGTAGTCATATGCCTCACAAGGGTGAGAAAAGCTATTTTATTATGGCCTTAAAAGTCTGCAAATGCTCCATAAATACCACCCTTCTCTACATTTAAAATCTGGCAAAATTCCCCTTGCAAAATAGGAGCAGGTGGAAAGCCTATGGAAATTACCCTTTCCCTTGAGCTTTGCTGGGCTCAAGATGTGCCATCCACCTGCACTCCAAAAGGAAACAATGCTCTCATTACCCCAGTAAAAAGCTACCAGTGCAATGGTCAAACAGCACAAACCCTCAGAAACATTCAAGCTCCCTGGCAGCCACATCCTGAACAATACCCTGTATGCAATGGGCCTTTCTTCAGCACAACACAAAGCCACCATAATTGCTTCACACTCCAAACCAGTAGCTATGGTTACTAGATACAAAAGACAGTCCTGCTGCTTCCCTGTGGCCAGAGGAATTCCAGGCACTTGGAGTGAATGCACCAGACAAAGGAACTGGTACAAAGAGATGGGGGGGGGGGGGAAGTATCAGACAAAAATTAACCATATTTTGACTTTCATATTCATAGTCTGAGGTGATCAGAGCAAAGGAGACTCAGGGAGGCTTCAGAGGGGGGAAAGGAAAAAAAGATAAACTTTGGGGAGCCAAAGGAAAAGCTGAAAACTTTCTCCAACTCTCAGGAAGTACACAAACAGCAGCTACCAATGCAACAGAATGCCAACTGTAGTGTTCAGCAGGTATTGGCAGAGAAAAGGCACTTTTACCACATTTCCCCCATGATCTCCGTATTTTACCTCCATTCCTTCGTGTCAGTGATCACTCCTGTCCCAGTTCAGTGGGAACCAAGCAGAGTATTACACACAGATACTGGCCTGGCAGTGCCAGGGGGAAGATAAGGAGGCTGGTTCAATCTCAATCACACTTTCCAGTAAAAGGCTGGACACGTTCTGACATGACCGTATAATCCCTAGACGACTAAACCATATGTCTAGGCCCCATCTTCAGGCACCATAGCAGAAGAAACAGAGAACTCTATATTTCAGGGAGCATAACAAATTGTATACAAGGGTGCTTTTTGGAGCCTAAAGACATGTTCATGTGAACTTGAAGAATCCCAGTATGCTCAAGTGTAAAACTTGGCTATAAAATAAGTTCCAAAGTGGAAAACACCAAAACCAACCCCCCATCAGTGCACTTTCAGGATGGATCTGCTTGCTTCAAAATTTGTGAGATACTTGTGTACTTTCTTCTTCCTTCACATTTTGTACCAGAGGTATGTGGCACTTCAGCATATTAATATACTCCCCTAGGTACACTCCTCTTTTGCTTAGATGTATTTCTATAGCACATAGAATGAAAATAAAGCTCTGTGTTTCTTCTTTATGGGCACAACTGTAAAATTCAGAACTTTTATACAGAGAAAGAGGTTACTATAATAGCTGAATACTTCATCACATGAAAGTGCACACACTTTCAGCTCTTGTGAATAAATGCATACACACATGTGCACAGGGAGAAAGATAAAAGAAAACAAGAAATAAATAGAAGGAAAAACATATCTGGAATGAAATGCCTGTTTATCTGCCAGACAAGAAGTTTTCAGGCATCAAAGCTCACTGTGAGAGTGACATTCTGTTCGGTTACCTTTGCAATACAAGCGTAGGTCACAGATTTGATCCAAAGTTACTGCACAGTAGCTGGGTAAGAATCAGGCACAGAAGACAAAAAACTTACCCCAAAATAAGAGGAAAAGTGGTAGCAGGAGAGCAGCATTGTACGCCCTGGAGGTAGTTTTCCTTAATTCCATGACAAGTCTAAGAGTGGCTGTTCTACAAACCTCTGGGGAAAAACAGTAGTTGCAAACTAGCAAATACCAGCTCTGTCCACATCATGGACTCTGAAGAACTCTCCCTACTACAGCACTGGCTCCATGCTCCGCCGAACTGGGGACTAGCACTAACACAGTGGACAGAGTCCCCGTCCACTCTCAATGCTTCACTCGTGTTCCTGGAACAAGGAGAAAACGCTGCCTGGATCGCACGGATCGAACTGCAGAGGGCAAGGAGAACAGGATTTACAGGCTGAGGCAGTTGGTGAGTTACAGGCTGTCAAAGAGAGCAAGAAAGGGAAGAACTGGGAGAGTCACAGCACAGGCGAAAAGGAAAAAGGACTCCACTGTTGCTTTCTGGTTTCTGAACTGCCCCAATATAATGAAGAAAACAAACCTGGTGTCTCCTCCATGGCTGTGACAGGAGCTCAGAACTGGCCTGGGGGCTGAGGTGGCCGGGGGCATTCCTAAGATGCAGGCTTCTGTATCAGCTCATATTTACAAGCAAACTCCAGATGAGGATCAATTACAATTTTCTGATAGAGGCTGCTTTGTTCCAAGAGAAAATAAGACAAAAGACAAAAGCACACTGTTAATCCCAATAGCAGAGTTAGCCCACATTTGTCTTTACTGCTGTCTCCCATGCATCATGAGATGGGTGAACCCACAAGACATATGAACCCACAAAACATACACAAATCCTTTTCCCAACTAAAGAACAGTTATAAAGCTCAACAGGAGAAGTGTCTGCATTACACAAGCACCAAATCACATCACCATCTTTAGATGCATATGCTTAGTTTTAGAAGTAGGGAAAAAAAATTAGTGTCCATTGTTTTATGAGAGTAACTGGAAAAAGACAGAACCCACACTCTGCTGTGACCTACTAAGTAACTCTAAATCCACATCACAATTGGATTAAATTAACCATAATAAGAATTACGTGCATTGCCTCACCCTTCCACTGACAACTAAAGATAGAAGGCAGTTAAGATGCCATACAAATTCCTAGTTTAAAGAAGAAATATGCAGCATAGCAAGGAATTGGTGCAGACAGACCTAAACTGCACATGATGAAAACAACAGCAATCCTACAATGAGTAATTTGTGGCATCTCAGCATCTTGCAAAGCAGACAGAGGCTGCTGGGCCATGTGCAGGGAAATAGGTATTTACTGCTTTTGGTTTTACCTTCAGTGCAGAAAGCAGAACAGTCACCACACGAGAGAATTCACCACCAAAACACTGCAATTCAGGAACAAATGGTTCATCTCACCATCCTCCCTTGGAATGCTCCAAAGATGATATATCATGTGTTATCAACCTTATCTGGACCACCCTGCCCCCACTTTCATCTCTGGTGTCTTCAGTCTGTTTTCTCAAGATCAGCCTCAGCATTAGTTTCTTGCCAGTTACCACAACCATCTGGAACTCATTTCTTTCTCCTGACTCTCTTTTGCCATCAGGGAATGTCACCAAATGCTGACACATGCAGGATCTTTCTGCTCAGAATGCCTCACCTGCATGAATTATCCTCACAACATCTCACCTCTTCCAAATCAAAGCAAGCACACACAAATACACTGCACAATTAATACTGCAAGAAGCCACCATTCTTCCCCTACTGAATTCAGCCCCTTCTGTAAGTTGATTTGTGCAATACCTCACAACTCTTGTATAATAAACCTATCCATAGTAGTTTGGAGCTCATGCGTCCGTCTACCTGAAGGACATGCTCAGCTTTCATAAACCAGAATTAGTGCAACAAATCCCCACACATAAGAAAGTGGACATCCTCCCACAGAGGCTTAGGTCTGGTGCAGCTCTGCTGTGTTATGTGGCCAACCAAGTTTTACTTTGGAGTCTTCCTTTGGTCTTTCTGTCAAGTTAACATTGACACGTTCAAACTGAGCTGATGACATGGTTGATACATCAGTAACATCACACATGCAGGAATGGTATCAGCGGTACCTTTCAGAAGGCAGCATTTCAAGCGTTTGTCGCAACAGGGTTTGGACTTGAACAACCTGGGAAATGGCAGCAGTATATGGTGCTCAGCCAAAACCTTCCACAGACAGAGGTGAGGCTCCCATGCCTTATCACTGCCAGGACACACATACTGTGAGTTCTGGGACTGCAGCAGGTTACGAGGGATGACCCCCTTGAAAAAAAAGTGTTCACTTGTTCTTTCTGACCCTTCTAACTCCCAGAACATCCAAGTGTCTGCCAGGACTTCAGGCTCATTTAGTGTTGCTCAAAACCCAAGCTAATGAAGTCCACATAAGTCACAACATCCAACTTCCTTATAATAATCAAAGTACCTTAATGCAGCGTCCACCTGTGGGGAAATTAGAACTTATTTTAAAGAGTTCATGATTGCAACTTCCTGAGATTTTCCTAGCATAAATGGCAGACCATTTCTGTGCTAGACCCTTGGGCATACAAAAGCTAGCATGGTATTAACCAGCTTAGTCCAATTAAAGGACCCTAATGCAACTCTGTACAGGCCCTGATTTGTTAGGCTTGACTACATTTCCAAAGAAGGAGCACAACTGGGTGGATTTGTTATCTAAAGCATAAGCTCCAAGTCCTTAGTCATCCTTGCTAAAGCCTTCCCCAAACCGGCCTTGGTTTGTGCTACCTCCGCATCGCTGCAGTCCAACGTCACTATAATCTGCTCTTTACCATAGTATTAAAACTAGAGCCAAAGGACACAGCTGCTTTCGTCTGGGTAACGCTCATTACAAGAGACTTAAGGCCAGCATAACAGCAAGGCTTCTATTCTCAGCCAGTAGGTAAGAAACTCTGCAAGCCGGAAATGCATGCTACGAAAATGGGGCAGCAGTAAGCAAGCTGGATTAAGAGAAAGGAGAGAAAGTAGGTCTGGGGTACTCAGCAGAACCTGTTTGCCTTCTTATTCTATACCTTTTTGTGTACTTTTCACAAACAATCCTATGTTTTTCTACAAACAGTTCAGAATGAACTGCACAGCAAAGAATCTAAGCAAAACAGTCCGCACTTTCCATTCAAAGAACAACGTACATTTGCATGAGTTTCACGATCTTTCTTCACAGAGGGCTTAGAATAATCCTAATATTACAGACTGGATACTACAGCTTAGATGTGTGATATGACAGCTAATATCACAGACAGAAGCTAGTAAGAAAAAGGCATTCCTATCTCCTGTCATATCCAATGTAGCTGCCTCAGAGGGTATAGTCTCACCTTCCCTCCTTATACTTCTGGAATTCATCACTGAATACAAATCTGCTTGTCCAAACTGAACAATGCAAACTGTTCTCCAGGGTACAACCTCCAACTCAAAATTGGCTCTTTCCTGTAATAATCAAAGCTACTGCCCCTTAGCATGCACTGTCACACTTTTCCATCTGGCCACTAGATGCCCCTTCTGCACTGCACAAACTCAAGCAAAGGCCATTGTGTGAAAACAGGAGAGTTGAAAAGAAATTCATTATCATTAATGCTGCCAAACCAACATAACATGAAACACCCCGGAACGCTGTAGGTCCGAGCAAAGCAGCCCACTGATCACTACACTGCAACATCTACACATCAGGAGAGTGAAGGAAGAGTTTTGTCTGTGAGTCAAAACTTTAAAGTGGCTCCTAAAAACATGGAAAAATCACACAAAATTTCCAGTCCCAACACAGCCCGATTGCATTTTATCGACACAAATTTAGTTTATTTATGAGAACTCAATAAGAAATATCTGCATGGATTAAGACTGAACATAGCATACCTATCCCATACGTGTAGGTTTAGGGCCCATCTCTTCCCAGCCCTGCAAGCCTGGCCATTAGGCGCCATCCTGCGGCAACCTGCGTGCATCCTGGGATGCACCAACAACAAGGCTCAAATTCATGTTTTGGGTCACTCGTACAGCTACAAACCGCAAACAAAACCTCAGTAAAACCCTGCCTTAACTGAAAAACTGGGACACCAGCAGGTCCCCTCAACAGAACATCACTTCTACAGAGAAATGACATCTTAAGCAGAATGTTTCCTAACACGCATCACCAGCACTTTCTCGGAAGATTCCTGTATTTGTCTGCAGACTATGGGAGGTTCAGGGTTAGGATTTGAGAGGACAAAATTGAAGCAGATTTGCCTGAAGTCTGAAATCACCTACTGTGCCTTGCTACACTGGCTGCTTGTGCAAACATGCTTATTACATGCCTCATTCCAAAAGAAAAGAACCATAACAAGGATATCCAAAAATACATAGTACCTATAGCCTCCTCTCCAATATATAAGCCCATTTACAACATACACAGACTAGGCTGTAGTAAAGACAGGGCCATACTTCTGCCAAGTTATCTCTAAAGGGAGTTCCAGAAGTAAGGCACTAGCCATGTATGTACCCTTTGATCTATATGAGACCCTGCTGGAGTGCCACAGGTCAACTTTAAGTTCCTTTGATCCTCTTCCAGTGCTTACAGCTGCCTTGGTGGAGGTGAATCCCTTCCACTGGGCCTCTTTCGGCAAATGGGAAGATGAGAATGTTTAGCAGCTAACAGTGTAAAAAAAGGTCGTAGGTAAGATTTTCTGCAGTAAAGTGTTACAGCAGGAAGCACGATGTGTCCAATACATGGACTGGATCTTAGTGTTTTGAAGTGTTGACTACTGAGAGGGCTTTCTGCCCAAACATGCTTGTAAATACCCTCTTCACAACGACCATCGCTGCTTAGAGGGAGCCTCTCACGCCACTGGAGGGCAGTGCTGGGCAGTTTTCTGATCTACCAGCCTAAAAAAGCTTTAAAAGGCAACCTTCTGAATTAGCATACGTTTGTTGCAAATGTCTGCACTGCTGGCAACACCGGAGGAGTCAGGCTGGTGCCTAGGGCGCTTAGCAGGCTTCAGGGGAAAAGCTAATGCTCAGCCAGAACCAAAGTAACCTACAATCAGAGCCAAAGTAAGGGAGCTGTGCCCTGCAGCAGAGCCTGGGTGAAAGGAACCTTGTAATGCCAAAGTTTCCTCTCTGGGAAGGCCAAACACAGGGAAGGGGGAAAAGGGAATTTTGGAAAAGCCCCCAGCTGGACCTGAAAAACAAACACATCAAGTGCACCGTGTAAGCTGCGTGTCCTGAACAGTCTAGCCTCAAAGTCTGGTATGCCCTATGACATCTCTCTCTGCCATGGAAATGGCACCTTTGAATACTGCATAAACCACAAAGCTCTTTTTCCTTGCAGATGTAATCTCTGTAGTCCCACACAGTCTGCTCTGTAATGAGGCCTCTGGGAAAAACTAGCCATTCTTCCCCCACAGTAGGTGACAAGAAGGAAAGTGGATGTAGACCATGGATGTGCCAAATGCTGAGGATGAGCAATTTTCTCCAAGAAGCCAAAGATATAGGGTTTGCTTTTGTGCATTTGCACCTCAGTGAACACTCCATTCAAGAAATACTTATTTTACCTCTAAATCTAATCCAGGTAACTAAACAGGCAGCTCTGTCAATACAAAGGTAAAGGACAAAGCTACAGAAACAGCCCCATGTCCTCTTCCGGACTCACAAGCAGGGGTATTGTACATCTATTTTCAGTACTTGTATCACATACTCGTGACTTTATAGGCCGTGTTTCACACCAGGATTAGAATAAACACAGACCGTGCTACAGTGACCAGAGCAGCAAACACCTCTGAAGTTAACTTCTGTTGTAAGAGTATTGCATAGACTTGAGCTCCCACATGAGTCAACCGTTTCTTCACAGATGCCCCAGAGCAATGGCCTTACCTGAACTGGGTGTGCAAAACTTGCTGGATCTGCCATCACTTGGCTAAGAGGGTCTGGCTGCCTTGCCAGGATTACTGCAGCACTCGTTGGCCTGTGGGCAGACATTTCATTTTGCCAAGATACTAAACCCTGTTGTTTCCATAGTCATCCATTTGTCAGACTGCTTAACAAACCTTTTAAGAATGACAAATATAGATCTGTACATAATTGCTAACAGCATTCAAGCTTCTTGTCATGGTCTGCACATGGCGGTTCATCCCAGTGTCAATAACACTGAATTTGTTTCATAATTAGAACTTGAATAATAAACTTGTCACCACACTGGCAACAGTTCTTCCAGACCTACTCTGTATGTGTAGACTCCTCTAAGAAAGTACCATGTAAGTCAGCAAATTCAACTTATTAAGTATATATTCTTCTACCAACTGTTTCCTTCCAGCATAGGAAAGTTTTGATCATGATCAGATATATTACTACTCCTCTGGCAGCACTAATGTCAGATCAGAACAATCTGAGCTGAGAGACAATTCCATATTTACTCAGTGCTCTCATTCTCTAGTACTACCGCTGCATAACTGCAAATGAAAATCAAGGACTAGGGACCTACACAATTAGATGTTATGGAAATAAGACATTCCCTGCCAAAGACAGCTCAACATCAGTTATGATAAATACCACAGATGAACTGTACCAATATATTAAGCATTTTCCCAACTTCAAAACAGTGAAGGTTTATGAGTGATCAGTTACAGGTCTTAAGGTATAAGTAATGTCAAATCAGATTTAATTTCAAAGACATGGTAAAAAATAAAGTCCAAAGATATGCCCATCTTAACCATGATCCTCGCAGACTTCAATCAGGCCTAATCCCTCACATCTAAGTGCATAGCTGGACCAGAAATAAGGGTAGGCAGAGGTTTTTATGGCTTAAGCATTTCTCCCTGCCCTGGGGGAAGCTCTAGTTTGTTCCACTTCCCTTAGGGAGCATGGTTCATGCACATTTTCTACTTCATGTCCTGCAACAGCACGCAAACCAAGCTCCTGAGTTTCTGCAGAAGGTGACAGTGATCTGCAACACGAGCATTTGAATCTTTAGCTCTGCTCACTGGTGTTCTGAGTGTACATGAGAGGGAGTTCATTCAATATGTCTGAAACAAAATTTGCTCCGTGGCCTCTGAGAAGAGAAAAATGAAGCTTTTATAGCATGATGAATTAAAACAGTCTATAATCTTGATTTATAATCAAGAAGTCCAACTATGAAAATGATTTTTGTCAGTCAGAGTTAACCCTCAGTAGCCTTCAAGAGTGCACAGTCCCTGTGAATGATCCAGCATCTCTTACTACAATAACCAACTTTCAGGAGGACATGGATGAGTAAACAGAAGCAATAAAAATGCACAGGAGAAAGCCGGGAGGGTCAACACATTGGTTTTCTACCTTGAAACAGTTTCTTTCCACTGGGTTAAGAAGTTATGGCCTTCAGACATGAGATTAAAACAGTGAATCCACTCCTGGCTATTAACTTCAACACTGATACATACTTAACTCCAAATTTGCTTGTTTATTTTCCCTCAGTAACTTCACCCTATTAGCAATTTCTGTTACAATCATAAAGCTTGTACTTTGTATTCCACCAAATATCTACTGCAGTTATCTCTGAAGTCAAAGCCACACTTCATCCTCTCTCCATAACTTTAAATCTCATAATCCTCCATCAAACTAGCCACTAAGGATAGTGATGCGCAGATTTTGCCCAGTGGACTCGTCTTTTTCTATTGCTCCACAGCAGTGGTACTCCAATTACAAGCACATCCTTGCGGGCTGATAGGATCTCACTGTTAGGTCAGAACAGGTTCCTACAATTTAGGAACCAGATAACATACTTGGGCAGTAACACAAACGAATTGCCACAGCAGTACTGGAGTCAATGCTTCCCAATTCATTCATCCATCTTCAGCTGAAACTGAGCTTCAGAGGTGAAATAAGGCCAAAACAAAGTAAAGAGTGAAATGGAATCTGTCCAACAATAAGCCAGGTGTCAGGCATCCGATCCACAGAGCCTGACCAAGGACAAAACGGTCATTCTCTGTTAGCTATGGTAGGATGTTGGGAATTCTGAGCAGATGTTAATAGGATGAATAAGTACTAGTTGTACAGCCTCAGAATGATAATGCCTCTGAATACCAAAAGCATATTGATCTCCTGGAGTGCATAGTCAGAACATCTAATGGCTCTAGAGAGAGCAGAGAAACACTTCAGGGAGAAGGGGGGAAACAGAGAAAAAGAGAAGATGCTTTAGACTGAAGAGTTTTATTAGTTAAAAAAGCCTTTGGGCACACAGGGAATGTTAAAATGCTCCTGCATAAACAGACATACAGTTAGGGATGCCAAGAATGCACACTTTGTGCATAAGAATGGAAAAATTAATTTACAGAACCTGTATGATTATAACAGGTCTGAAACACTTCTAGGCAGGAAAATCAAAAAGAACTTAAAGAGGAAAACAAATCCTTACTGCACTGTCCTGGTGGATCAGAACTGTGGGAAAAGAAGAGCTAATACCCCAGTGACGCAGAGAATGCAGACACTGTTCAAAAGAAATTCAAATGGAAATTCTTTCTATTTTAATGACCTCAACTGTTATTAGTAATGCAGATTAGGTCTTTGTTCTAAAAGGAAATCTCATTTCTAACCTGCAGTGTCTTCTTCAAGTGTGAGATATTTGAAAACTCCTTTTCAAACAAGGACTGTGTAACTGGGAAATTCAATTCATTCTCTTTGCTTTGACATCTATTTAGTTCAGCACTATATCCACCATCAAAAGCAAAATGTTATCCTCCACTCTGCACTAGATAGCCAGCAGTCCCATGACATATGCTCTGCTCCAGTACTGATCCAGTGCTGTCACCATCTCTTTGAAGGAGGATGAGACTCCAGGACAACAAGACTGCAAATTATCAGCTTGTTCAGAGGTGAGTTTCTCTTTTATGAACTACAAATCAGACTAAACTACAGTAACAGAAAGATGCTTGTGAAATTTACTCTCAGCCACCATAGCAGCATTTCATAGTTCTGTGAACTATGGCCAACAGTATTATATATCCTCTGAACCACTGAGGACATTAAGAAAACACAGTGAAGAGAAAAGATTCCAGTTGTCCTGAGCTTCCTACTCACTGACCACAAAACCACACTCTCGCATCAAATGGGGAATGAAACTCAAGGGGCATTTTAATCCTACACCCCTGCCCTAATTAATAATCCTACTTTATCAATATTTGATGGAGCTGTTATTGTGTCTCCTCTGACCATTACACTTTTCATATAATGCTCTGAATTATGCTGCTCTGTAGCAATGTACTCCTTTCCAAGGTAATACAGATGGAAAACACAGCACCTCCTTCCCTAATGCAGTGCCTTTCCAGAAGATCCTCTTTCAGAACTAATCTAGGAGACTGGCAGTTTATTCAAAAAGATATTAGAAAGTTGGGGCTGCTCAGCCTGGAGAAGAGAAGCTGCATGGAGACCTCATAGCAGCCTCCCAGTATCTGAAGGGGGCCCATAAGGATGCTGGGGAGGGACTCTTCATTAGGGACTGCAGTGATAGGACAAGGGGTAATGGGTTCAAACTTAAACAGCATAAGTTTAGATTGGATATAAGGAGGAAGTTCTTTACTGTAAGGGTGGTGAGGCACTGGAATGGGTTGCCCAGGGAAGTTGTGAATGCTCCATCGCTGGCAGTGCTCAAGGCTGGGTTGGACATAGCCTTGGGTGGCATGGTTTAGTGGGAGGTGTCCCTGGCCCCTGGCAGGGGGGTTGGAACTGGATGATCTTAAGGCCCTTTCCAATCCTAACTATTCTATGATTCTATATATTGACTGTGCCCTAAATGACCACTATCCCACCAACATCTAAAGAATACATACATATCCTGAAAACCAAACCAAAACACTGATAATGTCCAGCACAACAGTCACTGTGTACACTGGCACAGAGAGACACACTTAATAAAGTACAAACGCAATTAGGACAAGAAAAGCTTACAATTTTTTGCAATCTAAAGTGCTAAGGAGGATGATGTAGACTACTCCAGGGTAAACATAACAGAACCTTCAGTGATGTCACACAAACTCCCGTGGATGAGTAGGTGATTAGCTATGCTGTTGTGGTTGCATTCCCATAGGGTTAAGAGGTTACTGCTGCTACCCAGTTACTCATCAGCACAGCTCCATGCAACTGTACTCCCCCTCTGCTCTGCACGTGTAACTGCAAATGCAGTTACTCCCACAACAGATGTTGTTAACATGATCAAGAATATTAACTCAGCAACGGCAAGTGCTTAAACTAATGTGAATTACTTCAGTAAAAAGGCAGCTCAAGAACAATTACATGCAGCTACATGAAAAGTAAAACATTCCACAATCCACATTAGACTCTTTAAGGATTCTCTTTGGAAAACACACTCAAAATTCTCCATCAGTGTAGAATCATTAAGATTAGTCCCTGCTGCTGCTGAACTGAGACACAGGGAAAGGCAGTAAAGATTCACGGATAAAGAAAGGGCTTTTTCTGTATATTCCTCAGTCTCTCAGTTTCTAAATACTGCAGCTTTCCTCTGTAAGGGATCTTATTTGAAACAAACAGGAAAAGTAAAAGTAAAACAAACATTTAAGAGAAAAATAACCAGATGACAGAAAGGAACACAGCCTGGGCATTTTCTCTACAGAACAACTGTTCTCAAAGCAGAGGTAGGGGCTGAAGTATGGCAGCATACAGGATGGCTTACACTTCCTTGTCAGATTGCACATCTTCCCAGTTCCAGGCCTTTACTGCATAATACACCATCGGTATCGTAACACTTCAGTATCAATTAATGGAGAACAGTGAGGGAGCAGAGAAGCAGATGAATTCATCTCAGTTCAAAAGAAAATAGTACTTAAGAGTCATCCCCAACTTTCAGTCACTAAAGGTTAATCACAGAAGCAAGGCACTCTTCTTCCTTAGTTCCCCAGTAGTGAAGGGGGGTGAAAGGACAGAAGGAAGTAGGGATGAATGAAAAAGAACACAGTCAAAAGCAGATTTGGGACTCCATATAGATGCACAATTTATTTGTGCGTGTGAGGAGGCCAAGCCAGTTTCTCCTTTCAGAGTGCAGAAACGTGTAATTTCAGCACCTAGAAGGCCCTGAAACTCCAAGCCTAGCCAACTGTTCTATGATTCTATGATTTCCTGTGCTCCCATTCTGCAGGGAGCCCAGCAGAGACAGAATTTCTGTGGAGAGCAAGGGAAAGGGTTGGACTGCACAGAAATCACAAAGAGGTTTTTGCAGCTTTAGCTTGTGGAACATAAAAGTAGAGATACTAAAATGGGAAGATTAAAAGAAAAAGTAACAAGTTCTGAGGTATTCATGGGACAACCAGCAGCAGTCAAAGTGCCAGAGGAACCCAGAGACATTAGTAATTATTATGCGTCTTCCACACTTCCCATCTGTCTCACAGCCCAGTGCAGCAATTAAAGATAGCCAGCAATTACAGTAGCTTTGGTTCAGGCCCACAGAGAGCAAGCTGCGAGGAAGCTCAGTGCTTCATTTCACAACAGACTGTGATGACCCTGAGGCTGCCAAAGGTCAGAAGAACTTTGGAGAAAAGGGAGTACGTCCTGAGTAACATCTGTCCAATGAGTTAAAAACACTAGATGATGCAAGCTTTGAGGGAACTTCTGTGTCATCTGTTCTGGCTTTAGAAAGAAGAAAAGATGTGGTAGCATTTTATTTTTCACAGCAACGATTCAAGCACAGAACAGCAAACAGATGGAGGTGTCATAAGCAGTGTGAAAAAGAAAAACAGGAATAAAGTGAGAGTCCCTCTGCAGGAGATTATCACACTCTGAAATTCTGTTTGCAATGACCTGTCAGAAAAATGCCTCAATTACTACAGGTTGGGATAAGCAGGGGTTTTGAACCTCAGAGACTGGTTATCCACACCATAAAGCAAGGCAGGTCATGAAAGAGGGCAGGCTGACGACTGCACATGGTATAACAGCAGAGTGATGATTTGGTGTTGGAACCAACCCTGGGATGATGCTGTTGAGGGAGTATTCATGCAAATTCTGAGTAATGGTGCTCTTGAGAGGTATCAAGTGACAGAGTAATGCTTCTGGTTGGTTGTTTCACTCACAACTGTGTGTGGGGAGGGAAGGAAGTACAGAAGAGAAAACATCCCATAAGTGGAAGGAATTAAATGTTATCAACTTACAATGGAAAAGGCTTAAAGCAGACTATCAAAGACTACATATCCCAATCACAAAACATGCTGGCCAGGCTTAAACGAGTAGTAAGGATTCTGAGGGACACACGGTCTTACCTATAGACGGAAGGTTTGGAGATGTTAGTTTAGTCCGTTTGCCAGGAGGTACAGTATTAAAATTGCTGTATACAGTAACTTTTTCAACTAAAGAAGCTCCTTCTGCCATGAGCTGTAAAAGGACTTTAGTTTCCAATTCTTTTCTGAAGGATGTTGCAGATACTGATTTCTACCTCACGCTCAACAGATCCTAGGTTTTCTTCACAGTTTTGGTGCTCAGAGCAGAGAAGCAGCATTTTCCAGAATGTTTTCCTGAATCTCTAAACAGATCTTCTTTAACACCACGTTCTCTGGGCAGATTTCCCAATACATCTCCATCCCATAACCCAAGAGCCATAACAAACCAAAGGATTTGGCAATACTGAATTGCTCAAAGAAATCCGAGACATCTTTCTGTTCATAGGTCTCCCTGAGGGCCCTGCGTGGGTTGCAATAGCACAGACAGTTGCTCTAAATAGCTTGTACCCAAACACTCTGCTTGGTGGTGATTAAATATATAAAACACATCCAGTGTTTGAAACAAAGGCCCAGGGCACCTAAGAAACACTTCCACACAGAGCACACTACAGCACCGGAAATACTATCATGTGATCCACTCACAAACTAATGCTCTAAAGAAATCCAGAACAGAAGGGAACAGTGAGAAAGTTCAAGATGTAAGACTATTTTTTTGCCTTTTCATTTTTATTCCATGTCTTTTTTGCAGACTTGTATGAGAAAACAGCCGCTACACACACTCATTTGCTACACAGATACTATTCCTACAAAGCGCACAAGTCTAGGCAATTCAAGGCAGAGGTTTTTATTGTTACTGTGAGATCTGTATGCTTCAAAAGGAAATCAATTTAAGGGGTTTTCTTCCCCTTTGAAGAGGCTGTGCTTTCCAAAGGAAATTACTTGGACTTCATTATATACTTATACTTTTTCCTAACATAACACTAATCCTGACCATCAGTTGGTACTTATCAGCATTTTGGTTGTGGCTCTTAATAGCTTCTGAGTGCTCAGACCGTGGTCTCCACTGTTTCAACAAAATAGAACAAAAGGCGAAGCAAAAGCACAGACAAGGCAAACACTGTCTCTGCCTCACCAAGTGATTTAAATATATGAAAGTAAGTGTGGCTTTATAGTCCTTTAATTATGTATTGCATATGAATTATGTATGGCACAAAAGGCATACAGGAATTCTGGTGGAAAGCAGCAGCATTGTGCAATAGTATTTCCTCACTGAGCATAAGATATGAATGTGTCCTACAACAGGTTTGCTCCAGTTTAATGCAATCCTGTAATTCCCAGAGAACCTGCACACCCATTCTGACTGCAAGAAGCCATCTCATGTGCCTAAAGAAATTCCCTGTAGCACCCTCAGAAGAATACATTTACATGCTGGTGAGCAGAAACTTTCTCCTGTACCCTGCTGTGCTCTTATTTAGCCCAAATATTGCTCAAGAACAACATAATACAGAAGTACTTTAAACCTGTAAGACCCGATTGAATGTGAAGTGTTTAAATACAGAATATACACCATGTCTTTCAGATCAGTCAGTGGTTGTGCGATGTATGGCAATTATCTAATCAGTAATTTTACTGTTCTCTTGAAAAGTATGACTGGTTTTGCTACTCTAATGCAGTATTTACCCCTCCACCATTTTTGTGAGGGACAGGAATGAATCAACTCTTACAGCATCGTGTAATAGAGCTGTAAGGTAACTTGGAAACAGACAACCTTTTTGCATTGTCACACTAGGGACTGCACAGACAGTGGTGACAACACCTACACTACCCATCATAGCAAGTTCTTCCATTGGTACCTATAGTGGATCTATAATGAATGTGTACATATACAAATGATCCATTAGTATAACAACTCCAGTGTTCTGTCCTTAATTCCATCTTCTTTACATTTGCTTTTGTTTTCTATGTTCTTCATATTGAACACATAGTTGTGTATTACATAGAAATAAATAAAGACTTTTTAGAGATTTGGAAGTAGATTAATGATTAATCCTCCAAGACAGTTTTACAGGTTGGTCTGTCCTTATCCATTTCAGTAGAGGGACATCAACAACATTCTTCCACCTTTCTCCTCTTTAGGTCTGGTCTATACCTTGCACTGGACAAAACACTAAGCACTGCTCCTCAGAGCTAAGTTTCAAGCGGAAAACGTAGCTCCCAACTTCAGCTACAGTCACACATTCAGGCTGACGTCTGTTTTGTGCTGGGAAAACTTCTGAAACTCCAGGTCTTATTTTGCATAAAGAATATTTGTGCTTTTGTCTTTCCCTTAGGCACAATGACCTTCCCCTGCACAGGGACAGCGCTGGCTGCTGATCAGCAGTGCTGCTTTGCTGCTAGACCTCCACCGGATGGGGCCAACGATAGGCAGTGAAATCTAACTGCCACTTGGTGGCAGAGGTTAGATACCATAATTA
Organism: Ara ararauna; assembly: GCA_028858755.1. NCBI lineage: Eukaryota > Metazoa > Chordata > Aves > Psittaciformes > Psittacidae > Ara > Ara ararauna. The sequence continues at coordinate 22,945,523 of CM054384.1, forward strand.
CAGCTCTGGTTTCCAAGAATGCAGCATGCATGCTTATTCTCTGCCCAAGGTGACTCTCAAGATTATTTCTTGCCTCCTCATTAATTACTATACATATTTATAGACGAATCAAAGATTCAAACTTAAATATTTATTCAATTAATCACTTTGAGTTCTAGTAGAATAAACAATATCGAATCAATTCATTAGCTCAGGGGTTTATGACAATTTAACACATTCATTTTCTGATCCCTCTCTGTAGTATCATGTCTCACACAAGAGTTAAAAACATCAAACACCAGCAGCTCTCCTTCTAAAAGAAAGAGCATAAGTAGTTCTGAACCATCAAACTGTTTGCTTCAACTCACAATGAATAGAAAATGGATTTGCTGCAATAATCAAATGAGACTGCTTCTACACCCCTTTTTCAAAGACATCCTGCCTGGTCTTTAAGTCTCTAGCTGATAATACAATTGAGAGCAACTATAAACACAGCATATGCTACTTACTGCAATTTGGTTCACAACATGAATAAACAATATTCTACAATCCAACACTTCAGAATGTCTGCTTCATGAGACCTTGCTTAACATTCCACTTCTGAGGAAGCTGCATACTTAATTTCCTAAAAATGCTGCAGTGGCTATGACTCTATATATTACACTCTATGTATTTTTAGATCACACAAGTCTCAGCAGGTCAACCAAATCCCTTTTCCAGTCTCTGCCACACCATTCATGAAACCCCTTATAATGCAGCACAGCTTAATTTTGCCCTCGGTATTCCAGTCTTGCATTCATGCAGTTTGGACCATTTCCTGTATTCAAACCCTGCAGACTCTTCTGCTTTTCACATATTTAAGCACTTACGCTTTGCTAACTCATCTTTTTATTTACAGTTCTCAGACGGTTTTGCTTGAGTAGACACATGCAGCATGCTACATAGTTTTAAAAAAGGATGTAAATATTCTTAGAATGGCTCAACTGGAACAGTGCATCAGCAGCATGTGGCCCTGGAGCAGAGGCCGTGTTCATTGTGCCGCTACCTGCTGAGCACAGCCGCTGGCATTCAGAGCACTGTACAAACAGCATTACTGTAACAATGACAAAGACAGTCAGTCCTACTTGCATGGGGTTTAATGAGCAACACAGACCATGGCATTTGGATACTGACAGCTTAGGTTGGTTTGTTGTTGCGGTTTTATAACCCCAAATTTCCTCACCTTCCTAATGATAGTGCCTGAATTAACCAGAGGCAGCTCTGAGAAAGCAGCATGGATGATTTCAAGCCCTTCTGTAGAACACACACATGGATGCCTTTCAAAACCAGCATGAGAAGCCTTCTGCAAAGAAAGAAATTTGAGAAGATCAGAAATCATTTTGCCTTTACAAAATCTGAACTACAATTGGAATGCTGATGCTCTGTTATAATAGAGACAGCAGCAGTATTTCAATGAGAGAATGGAACAATGTTCAGGATAGGGAGTAACTCTCAAACTGAAGCAACGGGTCACCATGGACAAACTTCTAGTACCAGTTCCTCCCAAGTTTCAGACTTCTGCAGAAGCAAACCAGAAGATCTAACAAACAAAAATTTTTGTGAATTAAAAAAAACCCACACAAAACAACCCATGTGAGGTACTTCTACTCTTCCCCTTTAAATCTTCCACTGAACACTGTTTCTGTGCCTGCCAATTCTGTGACCTTGCTGGAAGTGACCAAGCCAGAGATCAATTAGTGAGTACAGAATAGAGAAGCAGCACTGACTGCATCCTGCCTGTCCCCTGGGAAGAGCAGCTGTGCTTCAGGGTACAAGCAGCATAAGCCTGGAAGATCGTTATCCAGTGGGAGTGCTGATATGCAGGTTGATTACTAACTGCAAGATGCACAATGCAGTAGAACTGAAAGGAAATAAGAAAATCTCCTTCTTCCTTTGACTTCCACACTTAAAATTTTCCAATAGTTTAAAATCACTTTAATTTTGCACATAATGAATCCTTATAACATGAAATCTACAACAAATACACCATCCTGGCTTCAAGCATTTAAATTATCAACTTTCATTAGTATTTTTCCTACTTATGTGCCCCACAGGAAACCATCCTTTAAAAATATTATATACTCTTCACAAATCCCATTTAATCACTTAGCAAAGTTGGGGGAAGTCTGCCTGCAAAGATTAATTTGGAATATGCAAAAGAAATCAAAAGTAACCTTTTCTGACTCTCAGCAACAAATCAAATTAGCCACTTGTCTCTTGTCAAGAAAGGAGGACCTGTCTGCAAGTCACAAGGATCATCCCATCACTTGGTCTCAGTAAAATTGTTTCACAGCACCTTATTAGAGACTTGACAGAGGTCATGCAACACTATGAGGAAAAGCTGACTGATGACAATAAAACACAGAACTCCTTGGGACATGGAGCAGGAAAAACCATATATGTTTATGTTAAATATGAGCACTTTAAATGCTATCCTGAAAAAGTTATCAGGAAACATAATGCATGATGATGATCACATGTTACTTCTCTATGCTGCAACACTTCTGTATGTGCTCAATTTCACGGTCTTGTTATCCTTCTCCTTGACTACACCAGCACTCCAATAGAAAGCCAAGGACAGTGACTCAGTTCCTAGCAAAGGGCCCCAATTGCTGGATGCCTTCAGAACACAATTGTGGGGCTTTCCACTAAGAAGATTCAACTGCTGACTGACACATAACCGTACAGTACTGCATGAATTCCAGCTCTTTGGAATTTAAATCAGTACATAAATATTTCACATAGAACTTAGCCTAAAATAAGCCACCTGCCTGGTCACTACAATGTCACAAGAGTCTGTCTGCTTGCCTTAATTTGCAGGCAACTACAATGCTATTTGTGTGATATAGTATTCCGTAAGGCCTTCCAGAAGAAACCAGAGAGATCAATAGTCCTTAAATAAGTAATTAGAAGAGCTGAAATCATTTGGGTCATGAAATAGCAAGTGGGATAAATAAAAAGTCACAGCTCCATGAACACCTGCATTTAATAGAACTTTTACATTTATTTGTTGAGATAAATGACAGGCTGCACACCAAAGCATAAGAAGCAGAACTGCTGCATAGCATCTATAATAGGATGCAAAACAGGATGTTACACACCTGAATTACAATTATTTGGCAAGTTAATTAAAAAATAAATAATATACAAGATACATCAACAGTCTTCAGCTTGCCAGTGCTAATGAAAGCAAACTCAGATCAACATTTGAAGGGAACCTTCTAATCTAAGACATGAAACAAACATTCCATGTAATGAGGCATTTCTACCCTCATAGACATGTTACACTAAACATGAGAGAATGTATGTAACATATACCCTCTAGAAAATACAGCTGCATTTTCCACATCTGTGTAGACACCTGCTTCCTCAAAATGGATTATCCGAATAAAGTTTGGTACCTTCCTTACTCTATTTGGTTGAAAGACTCTCCAAGTGACAGCTACTTACAGACTCATGAAACTACTGACCTAATCTGACCATTTTGGACACGCGTGTGGAAAGTAAACCCCGGAAGATTCTTTCCTGTTACATGGGCATCACAAGGATATCTATTCTACCAAACAGATCGTTGTCCAGGACACCACCTATACAGTCTGGGCTCAGTTTTCCCTTAAAAGGTAAATCTAATACATTTCAAAATTGACAGTCAGCACTGCAGTTCACATACCTCATCTGACACAGACATCCAACCCTTTCACAGTTTCAGCAGCACACACAACTCATATACTAGTCATAGCTTACTGAAATCTCCAGCTACTAGTCGACATTCAGATAATAACTTGGCTTATCAAAGTTTATGAAATTTTGGGGTACATGCCTGATGTCTAGAATATGCCCTGCATCTGTTGCAGATCTTTTTCCAATTTATCACTTCATATGACAAAACTATTTAGTTAAGCAGCAGCATGATGGGTACACAGAGTACAGAGTCTCAAATTCTGAAAGGTTACTCCTAGTTTATGCAATGCAAGGAACACAGCACATTAGCACAGAAGAGACAAAGCAGATTTCAGAAAGTAAGCCTTGTGCTATGATTCTGGTTAGAAGGACGTGCCAACACCCATTTGTCAGAACCAGCTTTCAGTGTACTGGATGGTATTTCTTTGTTCTAGAAGTTGTCTAGAGACAAAGAGGCATCAGAATCACAAACTGCTCTGATCCAGTGTTGAAATACTGGGTTTGGGTACCAATGCATTCAGGAAACACACCAGCTTCAGCAAAGTCAGTATCTGATCCCAAGGGTACAGCTTGTGAATGTTTTCCAAATACCACTGAATTCTGTCCGTGATTGCACAAAAATTTTCATGAAGTAATAAAACTGCTTCATTATAATCAAAATTCTAACCACAGCAAGATTTTTAGACCACAGTTCAACACAGTTTATTTCTCTCCAACAATTACTATTATTCCTAAGAGTTCTCCACTTAGTTTCCTAATTATTATGACTGTACTGCCAGCTGCACTCACACACACTCTGATTCAAGTTCTAGGCTTCAGGGTCATCAACAGGTACTCAGCCATTGCTTCCATCGAAAAAATACAGATCACAAAAGACAAAAACAGATACGTGAAGGTGAAAACATGCAGTTAAAAAACAAAGAGGGGGGAAAAACCCCCACAACTCAACACCAAAACCACTGAAAACAAAAACTTTTTGTACCAGAAACAGACTGAAAACAGAAAGAAAATTAGCATTTAGGAATGAAAAGGCCTATTCACTGTTGATGTTAAATATAACACCCGCAGAGATGGAAGCTGGGTTTATTTTTGATAGCAGCATAAACATTAAAGATAAGCCAAAAGCATTTAGAAAATATGGGTGCAGTACAAAGGCTCATGTGATGAGAGATATTTTGCTTTTAATCTTGACCTGGAAAACCTCTTGTACGACAGAGCCTCTTTTCAGTGGAGACACAGTCCTGCCTAGTTACTCTGCCTATTAGTGATAAAAAGGCCACCCAAGTTGTTTCTACTTTGGAATGATGGCAGGGTTTCAATCCTAAACTTCAAAGGAAAAAAACCCTAACATATTTAGATAAAGACCTGCACTAAACTTCCGTCTTCCCTTATCTGCTCCAATCACACTCCTCCCTAAAACAGCAACCCTTACAACTGTATTACCATTTTTCTAGAAAGGCCATACATATGTCCCCAAATATTTATCCACTTGCCACTAACTGATATGAAAATACTCATCTTATATTGATAGGTGATAAACAAGCATCCCATCCTAACCACACAATGCGAAAACCAGCTAATTGCCAGACTGATTCACCATGCCTACGATTCCATCAACCACAACCCTTGTGAGTGTTAAGTGATCACAGGAACAAATCTTAAACGTGCATTAGAAAGTATTAAGATTGAAAACTGTGGACACCTCTGTGAAGTTCAGTTCTACTTTGGACCTCTGTTCATACAGGCTGGCTTCTCTAGGGAGGAAAGTTGTAGATCAACAGTCAATTTTTGGAACTGGATGTCATTAAATTAAATGAGAAACCTGCTGGACACTGCCAATCCCACATGCTCAGCTACAACCTGACTGTAGAATCTTCTTCCTGACACTTTTCCTAGCACAGACCATACAGGGAGAGATGCTCCGTAACCAGCTGCAGTCCCTCATTCCTATGTGCACAACAGGTAAAAGCACTTCCACTCACGAGAAATGTTAATGGCCAGATGATACATCAACACCCTATTTCCCAAAGGAGAGACCTTCAGGATCAGGAGACCTCAGCTGACTATTTAGGGCACCACCTTTATTAGAAATTTTAATTAAATGCTTATGGAAGGTTGGCAATATTTGTTTCCAGGCCTTCCTATTGCATAAGAGATGCTCTGTTGGGTCAGATCAATGCTCCGGTGCAGCCTGGCACTGTGTGTCTCAAAACAGCAACAGGAGAAACCACTTTGAGAAAGCCCATGAGCCTAGTCCCTTCCTATGGTCTGTTCTCTCTGGTTTTCCCCACGGTCCACAATTGATGTATTAGTGATGTTAGCAGGTATGAAACCAATAAGTACCACTTGTCTCACTTCCCTTTCTACAGGGACTGCCATCACACCACTAACAAGTTTGTTAGATTCCACCAACCTGCAGAAACACTTTGAGACAGGAATTAAACCTACTTTTTCCCTCCATGCTGACAGGAGTGACCATGCGCCTTCTCCTATGTCAATGCTGAGCAGTACGGGAGCAGTCCTTTGGAAGAGTTCATTCTCTTTCCCATTTGAGCAATGCAATCCGTATTTTGAAAAACAAAACCAAAACTGAACTCTAAATTAACCACAACATTTTCATTTCTCAGGAAACACTCCTGGGACCCATGCAACACTGAAATAATCTCAGCAGAAACCATGTCTCCACAGGCACACTCACATTTTAAAGACAACTGTTTACTGCAATGAGTTTTGTCATGGCCACTAGTGGAAGCTTTAATTATACATTCAGCAGTTGCCAGTTGAGTTGAGAATAAACAAGCGGACGGCAGACAGCACAGTCTACAAAACAATTCAGCTGTTAGAATGGCCAAGGCTACCTACATTGCACTGTGTCCCGAGCAGCACCAAGCAAAACAAAATTAAAGCACTTCTGTTGACAAACAGTTCAGAAAGCTACTGATTTGCAGGTTCACTACAGACAACTCCACTTGGGCTGGTTCTAGCCAAACAAAGCAAGGAAGAGATGCAGTGAGAGGGTCATACCAAAGGGACTGCAACGCCGAGTGCCGGTACAGTGTATAGCAGCTCAGTAAGGAACACTCTGTACCATGACACTTAGGAAAGCTAGGACACATCAAACAAAAAAGTGAAAACAGAAGCTTAACAAGTAGAGCAGCACATATTGAGAAGTGCATTTTTTTTTTAACCTAGACCTTTGTTGGTTTTAATAATTGATATAAAGTAGCAAATGACTCACTAATTGCACTTCAAATTGTAACTCAACCTGGAATCAATCACACATGGCATAACTTTTTATTTGAAGCTAAATCCACCACAGAGCATGCAGTAGCCTCTCTAATAATTGCATTAGTCATAATTGGAAAGTATTTCCCACTTACTTGGTTCCAGTTTTGTTTGCTTTTCAAGCTGATCCTCATCCCTATCGCTAAAAAGAACTCCAAAATGTTACCCTACAGAGCCTGCTGTGGGACTTGAAGAGCACTGTGGTACATTTCATGGTGTGATTCCTCCTCTTTCAGGGTCTAATTTTGCTCCAGTACCATTTCATCCCCTTTGCTCCAGCCCAAAGTCAAACAACTATCATTCAGGATTGCACCAGATACTAGCAAGCACTCTGTAAAACTCTTAGCAATGGGTTAGATACACAAAGACCTGCCAGGTTTATGTATGTCATCTTTTGTTTTGCAGCACAGAATCCAGGTTTTTAAGTACCCTCCACACCGGATAGTCATCTGCTTGAGTCTCTCTATTTTATGCCCAAAAAACACTTTTCAAAAAAATGAATACAGATCTTGCAGGCATTTTCCAGAATAAAACTCTTTGCCGCATCATGCCACAGATTAACTATCTAGTAGCTGTAGGGCAAACAAAAATGAAGACAAAATATAATGAAGCGAAGCAATAAAAACTGGGATCAAGTATACACAAAGCAGGGTAAATTCTGACACACAGGAACAACACGGGATGCTCGAGGAACAACGAGATGGTGTTTCAGAACTACCAAATGTTAACTCAGTTTATCATCTTCTCCTAGATCCTCACTATAAACCAAACATATTAGAGCCCACATTAAAGTAAACCTCCACAGTATAGGGGGGAAGGTTTAAGTTACATCAGTCCCAAAATAAGCAGGTGTATGGAGAGTTGTCTGGTTAAGACGCTTTCTGAAGACCAAGACCCACACACAGTTACACCTAGCAGACTGATCTACTGATACCATCTTGCACTACTTTTCCCCACTGCGAATCTTCTGCCCACATCCTGTAGAGAAACAGATTCAACTAAAATCCACCAGGTTTCCACCACTGATTTCCCTTCCCGTACCCCAGAACTGCTGCCAGCAGCTGAGTACTCAGATATCTAGCCTTGGTTTTAATGCAGATTTGCACAAATGCTTTTGCTGACTCTAGACTTTAACAACTCCAGAGTCACCCTGTAAGGACAGAATATTTTTTTAAGAGATGGTTACCCTTTCTGAATGCAGTGTTAACCTGTTGAACATCTGTTTCTACACTGATTATATTATAACCCCTTAACTTTCACCTTCCACTATGTTGTTGGGGGGTTTTATGCATAAGCCAGATGACATCATAACTTTCTAATTTGTCTTCTGTATACTTTGGTATTTTACCTCCTTTTCTATTTACCTCTCTCCACACAAGCAAACACAGCAAGACAGAAAAGTGGCTCTGGACCCTGTTTTATGTTGCATGGAATTGTTTCCAACTTCATTTTTGCCATTAGAGATGAGCTGCTCTTTTGAACTTGAAGAAACACTTCACATTGGCAAGTCATCTCCTTAGCTTATCACCCTTTCTAAATCCAAGCCTCCTGGGTGGAAAGTATTCAAAGACTGTCCAACTTCAAAGCACACAAACAGCCACATTGAATGTGTGATTAGTCCCACTGAAATTAAAGTTAAGCACATGCAATTATTTGCGTTTATAGATTAAAAAGATGTAAAATCAAACAAGTTCCTTTCCAAATTCTCAAATTTTTTGTTATTTTTAAGTTCTTGTGAAGATTGAGACTGATTTCATGTGTAAAGATAGCTTTTCCTATGAAGATTTTTAAATACCTGCCTCATACAGAGTTATTTTTGTCCAATTCAAAGTCTGTCCTCAGACATCTTTGCACAAATCCCATTAACTTTAGTACATGTCTAAAGGTAGAATTTGAAACATGTAAAGAACTGGGTCACTGGATAACGTTAAGTCTCAAGCAGAGATTTCTTTTCCAAGTTATAAGAAGAGAAGAATACTTATTTTCTCAGCTGCTACGCAAACATTCCCTTTTGTGTGTAAGCAAGAGCAAACACTTGAAATTTCATACATTACATTTCATCCTTGCTCACTTAGGACTTTTCCCCTTACTACAGCTAATAACCATTTAGCCCTTAAGGTAGTAACTGTAGCTGATGAGAGATCATCCAAGTACACCGTCTTATGGGGCTGCCTAGCTGCACATTTCAGGGCCTTGTTCACTCCCAGCTTAAACCAGTAGCTGGCAACAACTTTTGCTGGAAGTCTCTCTTTCTTTCTGGTTCTCAGAAAAACTGCTTTCACATGCTGGTCACACACATTAGCTCTTGCCTTGCCTCTATTTTGTATTTAATACTGGTAATAACATTTCCTTATCACATTTATAAAATACAGTCTAATCAGGTATGTGATCTACGAGCAGGAAATCAGTCCAGGTGGATTTGTTTGGTATTTTCACAAACTAATTCTACAATTATTGTGTCAGTAAACATCAGTGAAATAATAGTATAAAAGATTTCAGTCACCATGACTGTTCTCTGCATTAACACTTCAGATGTGTGTATACTGTTCTCATATAATTGGGTTTACTACATTATATACAATTGTTCCAGCACAAAGCCTGCATAGTACTTAAAATCAGACCATCCTAACCTAATGTGACCAGTCAGGAGATACAAAGGGACAAGGCAACATGCAGCATTCAGAAGTTATCTGTGAGTTCCCTTTCCACAATCACTTTTCCCAGAAAGTTTAGATTTTCTGGAATCGAAAAACCAAAACTAAAGTCCAAGTTACACACTAACAACATACACTTTGTATTTCCAGTGATAATATCACCCTTTAGATTTCCTTCTGCTCATGACTATGAGGACAGCCCACCAAAATGAACACAAGGCCTGGAATTCTAATCCAGACTATGCTACTTGTCTGTGTGTGACCGCCAGCCGAGTGTTTCACTGAACTTACTCTCTGCATCTCCAAGCCTTTATGATTCCCTTAGCTTGGGAAAGCCAGTAACATTCAAGAATACAGGACAATGTCTTCAGTATTTCTATGACAAGGTCTGCAGCAAACATTATTTCCATCAGAGCCATAGATTAAAATAAAACTCTTTCCCTGCCAGTATTCTGTCCCAAGGAAGAGCATAATTATTGTTAATTATTTTAACTTTCATCAAGGTAACTCTAATTCCATGTTGCTTTTGGCACAGTTCAAGTCTCCACCTCTCACTGAGTATACTTAGAGACATAAATTAAATTTTCTCCCTTTTTATTTTATGAAGCCCAAAGACAGATGTTAACTTTTTTCCAAACCTCAGATGTTCTTTTCCTTGTTAAATTTATATCCTTGTACTGCAGAGCCAAAGCTCTCCCAATCCCCTGTATTCTAAATTAATCCATCAATCCCCTTTCCTCTGTGTTTTTGCCCTTGGCAAATCATTAGCCCAAGGGAGAACTCAACGGAAAAAATCCAAATTTCCCTCAGACCACAGCTGAAAATATCTTTCTTCTGCCTCTGCAAGAGCTGCACTGAGATGCCATCCCTTGCTGATTTTTCTCTCCTTACTACATCTCCAGCTTCACTGCACAGCCACTACTCTTCACAGCTGTCCCTTCCCATCCCACTACCTCCTCCAGCTGCCTCCCTCAGGGCTCTGTTTGTACTCTTTGCTGTAAAAAGGTTCAAACAAAAATGTCCTCACATCAAGTCCTTGGACAAGTCTTTGATTTTCTAACTATAACCTTTTCAACCCCTTCTTAAGGTCTGTGCTAATATTTTAAGGGCACACACGAGATGCAGCTAAACTCATTTGCTTTGAAACCTCTCGATTCTAGACATGAAAGCAGCAAGACTCCTCAGATTTGTTTCTCCTTTCAATCCTTAACCACCATGAGATAAAAGCTTGTTATGAAAGTAGAGCTATGTCTGACTGTTCAGAACTAAGGTGACACTTTAGCCAGAAGCTTGCAAAGTATACAAATATAAGTTCAATCTGAACAAGCTGGACCTCTCACTACAGGTGAGGTTATCAACGGGCATGTGTTTTCTATTTCCATCTAATGCTGCAAATCACTCTTTTGAATGAAAGTTACTGTTTCACTTCAGTGCTGCAAATCTCCTGATCCTACAGCCTTTTGCCAAAGTTCCCTCATAGGCTGCTTCAGCACAGCATGTTGTGTACTGCTGGCTTTGGCAAAGGGCAGCCCAGTCAACAGCCTTTCGCCTCTACAGCCTATATAAAATTATTTCTGGAATGTGTAAAAAAGTGATATTAAATATGATTGCTGTGGATTTATATGTTGAAAGGCACTTAACCAAGAAAACCTGGCAGACATTTTGAAGCACTCATGCAAAGATACCAGGCATTTGAATGTTGATGCAAAACCACAAAGGTTCTATAGAACACACATCCAAACACAGAAAACCCCACCAGGTTCAACCCACCCTCCTCGTACCTACAGGTTTTGGCTCACTAGCACTTCTCTGACGAGTCTGGTGAACAACAGGACTTGGAGCTCACTTCACTGCAGTGGCCATCTGCTCTAGAACAGCCACACGTCTCGGATTAGGAACAATTAACACAGCTGACACCTAACTGGAACCCGTTTGCCTTGCTTTCTAGAAGAGAGAGATGGAGAACATCAAAAACCATACTCCTTGTGCAGCCCAACCCACCTAAACACACCAAAACGCTGCCTCGATTTTAACGTCCTCAGCCAACCACTGAGGATTCCATGTGGAGAACAGCTACTCACATGGAAATGCTACTCCTCGGCTCAATTTAGGAGGCTGCTCTCTTTCCACACTGCTTTGAATTGTATAATGGGATATAAAAACCATCACAGACGTACCCTGCCTGGGTAGGGGGTGCTCGGGCCTCGCCTCACCTCACCTTTGCCCCATCCCTCCGTCAGGCCCGGGGCTGCACCCCAGGCCCAGTCCCGCTCCTTCGGCCGGTGGGGACGGGTCTGCCTCTGGTGACTGCTTGCACTCACGGCCCTGGATCCCTGCCAGAGGGGCTGGGTGTGACTGAAAGCACACGAACAGCGTCCGTCGACGCGCCCCGGGGCGGCGGCGGCGGCTCCTCCCCACAGACACACACCTGCGTCCCGCCGCGCCGCCAGGCCCGGCCGCCCCTCAGCCCCACGGCGCCGCTTACGCACTCGGCGCCCGACACGCTAGCATCTACGGCTTTTGCGCAACGGGAGCCCTCTCAGGTGCAGCGCCCGCGTTGACGACATTACGGAAAATTCGTAAGAAACACCAACCTCTTTGAGGGGCTTTACGCAAGTGACGTTCCTAGCAGCGAGCTCGGCCGCTCCTGACACGCGTAGCTGCGGGAGCTCTCTGAACTGCCGCGAGCCCTCGGCCGCGAGCGGCCGGTGGGATTACGCGGTTAACGTAAGGAGTAGCGGCCCCAGGTAGGAAACCGGACGGGCCGAGCCGAGCAGCTTTACGTCAACTTCGTAAGGCTGCGCTGGCCTGCCGCGAGGAGGCAGGAAACGGCCGGTTTCGCGCCGCTACGGAATTGGCGCGGCGGGCGGGCATCCACCCTACGCAGTTGGCGTAAGGCTCTCTCTCAGGTGCAGGGAGGGGGCGGGCTAACGTTGCCCGGCAGCCCCAGCCTATGGGGGCGCGGGGCGCTGTCACGTGCCCGAGCCCCGCTCGCCGCTGCGGAGCCGGAGGAGCCCGGACGGGGCCGCGGAGCCGGGACGGGGCCGCGCCGGAGGCAGCGCGGGAGCCGGCGGCGGGCGGGGTGAGGCGGGCGAGCGGCGGGGAAGGGCTCGGTGCGGCGGCCCCGGGGGGAGGCGGTCGCCGCTCCTCCCACTGCACCGGGCACTGCGGGCAGGAGGCAAGGGCAGGACACGGGGGGGGAGGGGAGGCGCTGCCTGGGGAGCGGCGCACGGTGGCGGTTGCTGAGGGTCTCGGTGCCCGGAGGGGCCGCGCAGCCCCGGGGGTGGAGGGTGCGAGGAGATGGGGGGCTCGGTGCGAGCGTGCATTCGTCGCCCGCCCTTCCGCCGGCTGCGCGCCTCGTACCTGGGCGCGGGGGGCGGAGCCGCGGGCGGTCGGTGCCGCGGGGCGGGGGCCGGGTATCGGGCACTGGCCCCGGTGTGCGCTGATAAGGGGGGGGGGGGGGGGGGGGGTGGGTTCAGCTCTGTCTCTGACAGCCCGCGGTTCCTCCTCGCCGCGGCCGGGTGGTGCGAGGGGGCACGAAGTTCGCGGGAGGAGCCGTAGCCCCGGTACCTGTGCGGGGAGGACTGGCTGCGGCTCGGTGCCGGTTGTCTCCTTCATCGTGAGTTTGCGTTGCGCTGGGGTTCGTTAATCGTTAACCCGCTGGTTTTTGTGGAGGTGAGAACTTGAGTAACCGTGGAGTCACAGGCAGGCTGCTGAGGAGAGCGAAACACAAGGTTTGAATCAAAGCAAGGATATGCATTATCTAGCTAAACGTCTAATTATTTATTTAGGTGGCTCTGAAAATGGTGCCATGTGGTTTACAGAAAGTAAGAAGAAAATGTCCTGCTCCAAGCAGCTCACAAAGAACACAGCCATACAGAAACTTATGGGGCGTCCTGATGTGTCTGAATTGGGTTTTTTTCTTTAGCTGTTCATTAACATTTTTAACAAGTTTTATCATACTTGTCCTGAAAACTTAGGAATTCTAAGTGCTGTTAAAGTAAAGGAAAACCTATGTAGGCAGTGGAAGGTGTTCCTGCATGTGGCAGGGGAGTTAGAACCAGATGGTCTTTCAGGTTCCTTCTAACCCAAACCATCCTGTGATTCTGTGCTTGCTGTCAGGAACATAAGGTGTTTCAAATCTCCAGCTCCAAAAACGTTTGTGCAACTTTAACTTAAATAGCTGGGCTATTGGCATGAAAATAGCTAGGAAGTTTTAACTTCCATTAAAATAGCTGGGCTATTGAGCTTAAATTAAAATATCTGTGTGTTCTAAAGAGCATCCAAAACCTGGCCTTCTAGGGTAAAGACAGAAAATTAAGATGAATTCCTTCATTCATGGAAGGAATGGAGGAGCAGGGATTGCTCGCAGAACATTCTCTTGTTAAAAATATGGTAACCATCCTTTGAGAGACCCAAAGGAAGCAACAGTGGAGGCAGAGAGAGCCTGATGCTTGCAGGACGGAAGGAAAGAGGATGGAATGGTGCTGTCTATACTTGAGGGAGGCCTTGAAAACCAAGCTTTGGGACCACCAAAGGAGGAAGGCTGGAGAGTGTCTCTATAGAGGTTGTATTGCTGTATTCCTTCATTTGCACAAGGTCATTTCTCATAGTCTCTGAAAAGCAAAAGTGTTTTCCAAGAATTTAAATGTTCCACCTCCTAGATGGGCCATCCAACATTTGTAAAAGCTAGGTTGTAGTTACTTCCTGCCAGTGTAGGGAGGAAGAAGAAATCTGTGTCAACAGATGGCAGCTGGCTGTAGCTTCTACTAAATTCCTGGTCATTTTTAGGAAGTTGGACTTGCCTCTGGAAGTTCTTCGTATGTGTCATTTTCTTCTCTCTGAAATTTTCCAATCGTTTTCGTCTGCTTCATGTTGGTATAGAATGGAGGGTGAGGATGGGGAAAAGAGTGGGTAAGGATGGCTCTTGGTTGGGGTTTAATGTTTTCTGTTTCTCAGAATGTTGACATTGACGGTGCAAGTCTGGTGCTGCTTTGGCATTTTTAGTAGAATCCTCAGTCCTTGTTAATTCTCCTACTTCTGTGATTATAAAGGGGTTTTATTTGCAAAGGTTGTTCATCCAAACTGATCGTTATTACTGAACTGCTGATAAAATTGTTGGCTCTCCACAAAAAAGGTTCTGATGAGGTGCCAGTTCTTGCTCCGAGTGGTTGACAGGCTAAATGCAAGGTAGAAATCTAGGACTTAATTTCTCTCTAGAAATACTTGTGTGTGGAGAGCTGGAGAGTGCCCCTGCTGTGAATGTTGCTGAAGAAGTGACCAAATCCAGCCTCATTGCTTGTCCTGGAAGAAGAGATCTTGGACACAGTTGATTTCATACAAAATGAATGGTTCGGAAGCAAATGAGAAGAAAGAGTAAGCACAAGAAGTAGTTTAAACTCTGGTGGATATGCAGATTTTGGTGACCCTTGTTTCTGACTTGAAAGCAGTTTTTTTTCCATGGGTAACATGATGCTTAAGGTTGCAGAGCTCTCTTCTTTTGAAGCCCCTCAGTGAGTGTTCATCAAAGGCCTGTGGGTGGACTGAGATACTATTTTTTTTTCTGTTTGAACTGTGAAATCCTGTTTGGAAATTAAGGAGAAGGAATCCAAGTCACTTCACGTTGTGAAAAACCTCACTGTAGAATGGTAAAAGCTGCGCTTTTTTCCACGTTGCTTTGGAAGCAGTTGAACTTTGTAACTTGGCATGTAAACAGAGCTCTTTGAAGAGCACATCCACGGCTGGAAGGAGGAGAGAGGGAAATGCCTGGCTGGTTAACAAGCTTTTGAGTGTGTAAAAAGCCACTGTGAGCATGTTCGTTGAAGTGTCTGTTAAAACATACAAGAAGTTTGCAGAGCCCTGTTCTGGGTTGTGATGTACATACACCTAGAAGTGCCCAGCGTTCAGTTCTTGGTGAGTTAGGATTCATGGTACATCTGGAAATGCCAACAGAGGACTTCAGCACGGCATTTTGATTTGCGTAGCTTGCTTTGTATCGAGGTTGGGGGAGGGAAGACTTTTCTGTTCTGACAACATATCCACGAGGAGCACTTGGCTGATGTGGTGTCCTGGATTTGCTATAAACTGAGCACTGCTGGCAAGTAAAGATGGCTTTGCTGCTGTATAGTGCTGAAATCAAAAGGAAAATTCCTGTTTAAAGCAGCATGAAAACCAGTTACAGACTCAAATAGCAGAAAAATGCAAGTCTCAGACATGTCTGTAGAAATCCCAGTTTGAATACATTGGTTGTCCTTGCATCCTCATTTGAGAAACAGAAACTTTGTACTTCTTATTTAGGGGAACAGAAGCCTTGAGCTGGTATTTTGTATTCAAGTGATAATTGACACAAGCTACAAGCCCAGAGACAATATTTTTTCAGTTGTGCTTCTGCATTTCTTGGCACTTGTGTAGTTTTTCCTTCTTATGTGCAAGCCTTTCACTGAGCAATGATGACAGAAAGCAGTGGCACATACACTGTGTCAGCTCACAGAGGGATAGTGTTTCTAGTTAACTTTGCTGAAAACCTTAATTCATATCCTTTTAAGAAAAAAAGCATGCAGAGGGGTCTTAGGAATGGTATGGGTGGGTTAGCATCAACTTCTTGTGCTTTGGCTTTTTGGGCT
Organism: Ara ararauna; assembly: GCA_028858755.1. Classification (NCBI taxonomy): domain Eukaryota; kingdom Metazoa; phylum Chordata; class Aves; order Psittaciformes; family Psittacidae; genus Ara; species Ara ararauna. Next base: position 22,961,784 of record CM054384.1, read on the forward strand.
TTATTTTGTAGCTGAATTACCTTATGTTTCTGGTCCTCTCACTCTAAGCACCACAGGATGGAAGAGGACAGAGAATTCTTGGACACAGTTCCATGCTGGTTTGTTGTCTTCATACTTTTGCTCCTCAATGCATATACTGACCTTTCTGTTAATTCCCTGTGTGGTATCGGAATGTGGACAAGGTGCTGGGTATAGGAGAAGTGTAAGAAAAGATTCAGGGTATGTCATCAGTTCTGCTGTTACCAAAAGGTATGTGAAGCACGGTACTGGGCTCCTCTCTCCCTCTTTCTCTGCTGCTAAAACCAGGAATGCTGGGACTAATGCACTGTGTGGATTTTCCATGCAGCTGTGTGGGGTTGCTGTACTGATGGGCCCCTGCACCTTTGCTGATGGGCTTCTCAAGTAATGGAGGCCACAGATTATTAAACCCTGTATCCTTATTGTTTTACTTCATTGATTTTTCTGTAACTATGCAAAATTTTATAGCTTTTGGAGTAAAATATTTTCATAACATGCTGATAAATTAAAGGTGCAAATGGATTCTCTGCTATGAGGGGTGCTCAGAGAAGCTGTGGCAGCCCCATCCCTGGCAGTGTTCAAAGCCAGGCTGGACAAGGCTTGGAGCAACCTGCTCTAGTCTAAGGTGTCCCTGCCCATGGCAGGGGTTGGAACTGGCTGAGCTTTAAGGTCCCTTCTATGATGTGAAAGAGGAATAATCCTATGAAATCCAACTGCTAAGTCGTTTTAGGGGATCTCTTGGATTGTGGAACTCAAGTGATCCTACTACATGGGTTGCTTTGCATTAGTTCTCTTATGTTGGGGTTTGGCACACTATTTAAGAGCCTCAAGATGCTACTCATGATTGACTTAAAATGTAAATTATATGCTGTTTTACTAGGGCCTAATTTATCTGTCCTAAGGTTTGTGTACCAGTAGCACTAAGCCCTTCTAACAGTAATGTTTCTCTTTCATGTAATGTCTACACAAGGGAATTAAATTACTCTTAATTGCATGCTTAAAAATAAAGTAAGATTGGGGTGTGTTTGGCTATCACAGCAAATTAAATTGTACTGCTGCTTGTTGGTTTTGTGCATTTACTCTAAATTGACTTTATTGAAAAATGAAATGTTTGAATATTGGTTGGGAGGAACACTCTTACTAGTAGGTAACCATGAGATACCCCAGAACTTGAAGAAATCTTGGAAAACAGAACTGATTAACGTTTTCAGACCTTAAACTTTGATGTGGTTAGTGCTGGAGAAGTGAAATGATGATTGAAGCAGAACTTGTCATTTGGCTTGACAGTAAATGAACTCAGTGTTGAGAAAGCGATGCTGCATCTAAGAAATTGTCCCTTAGTAGGAGCAGAAAAGAGCATCTGGTTTTAGAGGCCTTTACTTTGCTATTTCCTCTGATTCTTGGGAGGGGAGGCACTTTCACTAAACACATTTCTTGTTTGACTTGTAATACTGCAAAATCGAGTGCTAGCAGAGTGATTTAAGTATGGAGCCCTGAAGCATCTTTAGTATTACACGTATGATGTTACATGTGGGTATTTGACTGATTATGACCCTAAACAAAATCTGCCCCTACCCTAGTTCTCAGCGGGCAGTTCCTGCCTTCCTGGAAGAGCACCAACAGGCTGCAGGTGTGGGTGAAGCCCAGGCACATGAGCTCTTTGAAGCTGGTTTGGAACAAATGTTGTATGTTTCTAGCAACGAGCTTTGGCAAAACAGCCATGGTAGAGGCTGAGGAGACTCGAGGCTTGGGAGCAGCATCTTTCTGGGCATGCAGTACTGCTGATTTCCTCCAGGAAGATTTTGCCACAAAACAGTTTATGCTAGTGCCAGTGATACTGTGAAATTGATAGACCTTTTTTATTCTAGATTTTAAAGGGTTCTGTAACAGTGGATTGTGATAAGTCATGGTTAATATTGGAGGGGAGGCATAAAAAAATCATTACTTGTTGCATGGTATTGGGTTTGTTGTTATGGTATAGCAGCCAAAGCCTTGTTGCTGAGCTCCTGTTTAACCCTTTCCATAAACATGCTTTCTGTCTTGGATGTCCTCCTATTTGCTATTTTTAAAGAGTACACAATTCAGCTGTATTGTTGCCACATGCTGCACCCAGCTGAATTTAGTTGCTATTGCTTAAATAGGTGGTGACCTTAAAATTACTAGCTGGTACGCACCTGGATAAAGAAGGTATCTAAGTTAAATGGTCTTTTTACAGCCTGCTTAGCAGAACATGGAGTGGTTGTAGTAGATGTATCACCTGGAGTCTGGGTTAAAGCCTACAGTTAAGGCTGTACAGATCAGGGCATTTAAAAAACAAATTACAGGTTGTATTAAAAACAGGGCATTTGAGTTCTCTGTCCTGTGGCAGGCAGCTGGCAAGAGCAAAGCCGGTGCTATGCCTCTGTTACAGGATGTAACATGATCATAAAGGCTCCAATGGTATAACCTGCTGGAGATAAGGCGAATGGGATTGGGTTGTGGATGCTTTTGTTAACCATAGAAACAAATAACGTGTTGTTAGTCAGCACTTAAATCCACTGATATCCACAGTATAAAGCCCAGTGGGTAATGCCTTCAATACCAGGGACAGGGTAACACTGTGATCCAGTGAAAAAGGTCTAGTGATTAATATCTACTGATACTTAGTGGATTTTGGAGTTGGGTTTAAATAGCAGATGGTTATGTAGTGGTAATTACCCTGTCCAAGCCTGGTTACGGTGCGCTGGTGTAGCTCGGAGCTGGTGGGGAGTGGTAGTAGCAGCGAGCACAGCCAGCATGGCTGGTTTTTCCAGCTATGCTGTGAGATATTCTGATAGGTGTGTGGCTGATGCGGCATCTGGGTGAGGACATCAGTTCTCCTGTGTGAAGACAAGAAGAAAAATTAGTCATTTATTCTGATTCTTTGATACTTCTGTGCTGAAGGGGAAGCTCTTTGCATATGGAAACCTGCTCTTTTTGGGTGGTTATAGGGTGCTGCACTCTGCTGACTCTCTGTGTGCTTAGTACTCTTCCCCTGATCTACTTTAATTTATGTATAATATAACAATTTTTGAATATTTTGCTTTAATGGAAGGGGCAGCTGTAGATGTACAGCTTTAGCTGTGACGCTGGGGAGCAAAGTACTGGAGAATACATACAGCCACTGGAAAGCTGGGGGCTGTGGTATGATGGGACAAGTAGGGAACATATTGCTCCAAGTAAGATAGGTGAAATGAAGTCCTGTAGAGAATGATATGGAGGACTATGAAGTGTTTGTAGAAAAAACTGAGGATTGGAAGGTACCCATCAAAATCTGGGAAGTGTTAAGCCCCATAGCATCACATACTATGGTAGTTGTACACCCCAGAGCCAAGCCTGGACTGACTTTAGAGTAGATTAGTAAGACATTTCAAGTTGGATTGTACTTTTCTGTAGAGATGGATTCCTGAATCCGACTGTCTTATTTTTGTTCTTTGTTTCTGTTTATATAGAGACATGAAAGTTGTGCCTAGGTAGGGGTCTTTTCTCTTAATGAGCAATACTTCAGATGGATGTTAGTTTTAACTCCTCACCCTGAAACAAAGAGAAAGAAAAGCTTCAGTTCTTGGCTTCTGTAGTTCCTTTCCTGAACAATACGTACACTGAGAACTGGAGTTCCTCCCCCCATAGGTAATCTAGACAGATATCCTACCCGGGAACCTATCTGGAGCTGGGTATCTGCTGGAATTATTTTGTAAATGCATACAGTATAGAGGCTTAGATTGGATTTCTACTCCTGTTCCACTGCCAATCCTAATCTCTTTCCTTTTACTCTGATAGCTGATTTAACTCAACAGAAGATGAGAGGAAAACATAAATGCCCAAGAACTGATTTCTCCCCATCTCTGCTTTGAAGAACACCTTTTCCATCATAGATTCTTAGTGATTGTCATCTTTTCAGAGAGCTAAAAGTATTTGGTAAGCAGCTATTCAGTGTCCTAATGTTTCATGATCTCTTGATTTGATGTCTAGATAATTGGATTTAACAAATAGATTAGGACTTCTTTGGTTACCTGGTCACGCTGTCCAAGTCTTAAGTCATAATGAGACTTGATTTGTTTCTTTAAATTAACCAGCTGTGCCATTTGGATGACCTTAAAGAGTGTATCTCTGGGCTTCAAATGCAGCGCTTATGCATGGCAACTGGGGATGTTATGTCACAGTCAAGCCCGGAATAATTGTGAGCATTCCTTCTAAGACTGGAAACTAGTAAAAAGCCCAGTGGGTAATGTCTTCAATACCAGGCACAAGATAACACTGTGATCCAGTGAAAAAGGTCTAGTGATTAAACTGAAAGTATTGATTAGGGGAGCATTTGGCCTCTCTTCAGATTCTGACACTGATTTACCACAAAATTCCATTTCTTTCTGTCTGATTTTTCACCCATAAAGGCCCGAAATGCTTTTCTCTGTTAAAAAATTGTTATTTTGAAACCAGTAATAAATGTACTCTGGTAAATATGGTGACAAGTGTTCTAGAAAAGCCAGAAAGAAAGGCAAATACTGGGAAAGTGGGGGGAGAGACAAAGCTGGTAACTTCTCCGCTTCTGGTGGGTGAGGGTGAAATTGGTGACTGCCAAAAATATGAGCTCAGACAAGTAGCTTGTTCTGCTCTGAGCCCACATCTGTACACACCTCCTCATCTCTACAGATGGCCAGGAGGCTGAAGAGAGAACACAGTTGTCTAAATTTGTGTAAGAGAAAAGAATCATGACTCCCACCTAGGAGGTGAACAAGAACCTCCTGTAACTGAGGTATTTTTGACAACTTAAAGAATTTGATTGAATTTTCAGTCTTAGCAAATGATGTGGGACCTGACACTGTAGTTGCTAAATAAATATATATATATTTTTTTTTAATGTTACTTTGTATTATAAGATGGTTGGCTGCAACTGTACTCTTTAGTCCTTCAGAGCTGCCCTGCTAAGGAATGAATTTGATGTGGAGGTCTCCTTTGCATGCTTATGCTTTACCAACTTACACGATACTTTTCCACTTCAGATTTCATAGTATTCCACAGTTTAGAAAAAAACAGCTGTCCCTGTCTCAGTAGTGATGGCAATGTTGGAATCAGTTGTGATAAAAGGCATAAAAATAAAATCAAAATATTTTTGTCTTTGTGTCTTTTCTACTAACATTCCATGTGGGAATAAGATTGTCTTTTGCAGGTTGATTATTTCCAGGCAGTCTGCTTTATCTTTCAGTCATTTTCCTCCTTGTTAGCTCATGGGATAAAGGATATTGTTTCAAGCAGGTAGCTGGGAGTCAGCATTATATAACTAGTGAACTCTTGACCAGAAATCTGTTTTTGTGGATGTGACCTCATGTAATAAACCATAATAAGAGCAGTTTACAAAGTACATATTTGACAGATCTCTGATTAACCCCTGTTCTTTGCACACTGGGGTTGAATACTGAATGTTCCTGAGTTGGTACTGTGTATATTTGCTTCCCTCCAGACCGAACACTGAAGAACCTGAAACTGGAGACTTCCTGACCCTTTTAAAAACAAACGAGCAGTGTTGTTTAACTTCTTGCTATGGGTCAGGAGCCTGAGCTTCATGCCAAGTTTCAGTGTGAAACGAAGTATGACTGCAGAGCTAAGGAAAAGCTCTTGGAAAGAGCGCTTTTATGGGACTACTGATAAAGCTGCAACTGTTGAGGCACCATGACTTATAAAAGCAGATTCTGAAAAGGGAAATGGGATGTGGCCGCTCCAAACATTCTTCAGTAAGTTCCTGTTCTTAGTTGAAGAACTTACCAGTGCATAGGTGCAATGTTTTGTGTTCCTTAATGGATTCTGTGTTAGTATTAAAATAATCGCATCACAGATGGATCTGCTTTTTCTGTGTAGTTGGGTGGTAGCATGCCTCTGGTCTGGTTCCTGTTGAGATGCTTCCAAGTGTGCTTTTAGTAATGCAACATGAGCACAGTGTCACTGTCATAACAGCATTCCACCCTCAGTGAGAACTTGCAGCAGCACCATCCAAAGATGCAGTTGGCCTCTCCTTTACAGGGTGATGTTGGTCATCCTTCCAGCACCGTGTCTACAGAACTTCTGATGGCTGTGTCAGGTTCCATGACATTTTGGAGGGGAAAAGTGTGCTGAAAGAATATTATGGCTGAAGAGGACTCGGAAGAGTTTGCAGAGAAACAGGCAAATACAGAGCTGAGCTAAGCTGACTGGGATCAATTAATTGCCCAGTGAGGTAGAGGGAGTCCAGCTGAAACTGTCAAATGTTCCTTCAGCATTTGGAGTATCTATTTACTGATGCTTCTGCAGTTACCGCAGGGTTTGAATATCATTGTCCTGGTGCTTCTGCAGTTGCTGTAGAAAGTGTTGGCTCAGGCTGTCTCCTTGCAGTTCTCCTTCAGAGGAAGAACTGCTCGAGGAGAGCTTGTCTGGGTATGGGACTCAGTGGCATGTTTGTTTTCTTTCAGTGTCATCTGTAATCTTTAATATAAATCCCTTGGCTAGCTGCTTTTGTTTTGCTAGTAAATGTCTGATCTGTATGTGCTCCTTGCAGTAATGGAGTTCTCTTGTGCCAGAAGAACAGAGACTTGCTTTCTGTTTGCACTGGGCACTACTGATTTGCAGTAGTCAGCTGGTTTCCTTGCCAGTTTTAGCAGGTGCACCTTGTCTCAATGAGTTCTCTTTACCCTCATCACACAGTACAGTAGCAAGTCTCATGCTCAGTACACAAAAGATTGACTTCTGGCTGAGAGTACAGGGATTTGCTGTACTTCCCCTCACTTGCCTTTGCCTTGCTCCATTTCCATTATGTGTGCTCCTCTTGTGTTGCAGTTGGACTAGATGATCATCGTAGGTCCTTCCAGCTGAAAATATTCTAACAAGGTCTGGAATATCTCCTGTTTGCTATACAGGAGACAAAACTGCTTGCCTGGACATCCAAATATCCAGGATGCCTGAAGCCCAAGGAAAGCAATATGTGTTTGCTAAGAGAGATGGGGTTAGAAGCAGGCAAAAGTAGCACCAATAGAGATGAAAAGCGGCTTTTTGGCAGAGTTGGGCTTGTTGGAGGGATCATCCTGTTAAAGTACGCAGTCTGTAGTCTCCTTGATGTCGGATCAAAGTAGCCATCCTGAATGAACTCACAGAAATAATAAACTGCAATTAGATGGCTGGAGCTTAGTGTGAGGCAGATTGAAGAGATACTGTTTGAGGTGTGTGACTGGGGTACAGGCAGGGGAAGTGATGACACACGTGTACTCCTGGTCATACAGGAGTTACCAATTCATTTTCTGATTTGTAAGAGATGCTGTCCATCCTCTTGGATTGTTTTGGGGTGTTTTAGATAGCTGCCTACTACCTAGTGTGAAGACTGGGGTTTATGGGTTGATTTTTGTTTATTTGAAGAGAGAGAGAAGAATGAACACCCCTATCCTCCATAGCTTGCTCCTGTGCTGTGTAGAGCAAGTGGCAAAGCCAACTACCTTTGGTTTTTAATTCAGACCCAAAAAATATGCTACAATTCAGTGTCCAGAGTGAGCTGCTCGATGGTAAGAAGTAGGCTGCTTTATAGAGTGGGGCTGCAAAGCTTCCCATTATCTTGCAGAATGGCTCAGGTCCTTCGCTAGTGTCCTGAAATGCTCTTATTTTTCTGGCTTCAATTCTTCAAGAGAACAGACTCTGTGTGTCCTGCTGCCTAGCAAAAGAGGGACTCCATTGTCTTCTTTGGAAAAGACACATAAGGATCCTGAATCCATGTCAGTTTGACTTACAAAAGAGTTGAGTGCTCAGAAAAATTTGATGCCTGAAAATAGGACACATTCTGAATTAGATTCCTGAGTCTCGTCACACCATATTCAGGTACAGAATTGCTAATTTGAATCTCATGAATCTACAGGTAACTGTTGTCAAGCATTTGCTATGACAGTTTGCCAAGCTGACCTGTGGAGGAGTACTGTTGTCCTGTGAGGGAGAGATTGAATAGCAAAAGCAGCCAGCAGTGCAGTGCCTGTTCAAATGAAATAATCCTATGTAAAGGGTGGAAAGCTAGAGAGGAGGGGAGAGGGCATGCTCCACACTGAGTGTGTATAGTAAATGAAAGATGAGCTACTTTTCCAAGTCCTACCACTCCTTTACTATGGCACTAGGCAAGTCTCTTAAGTTACTGGGCAACCGGGTCTCTTCTGAATGCAGAGAGCATAACACTTACAGCTATTACAGCAATTGGAGAATTAATGTTCATGAAGTGTTGTGAAATTCTTGTGCATGTGGCTGAGGTCTGGTAACTTTTTGCTAATAAAAGTGCTTTGAAGCTTGATACTGCAATCAAAATTGAAGAGACTGAGTAATGTATTGAGTCTCTGCTGTTTAGTCCAGCCTAAAGATTGCAATCTCCTGTAGGTCAGCAATGGAACGTTGGGTAGTACTGTCTGCTTACTGGTGTACAGTGAAGTAGTTTCCCAGATTTCTCTGGTCTGTAACCTCTGAGCTGATTCATTCAATTTGTTGTTCATGGTGTTGCAAGAAACCTTGATCTCTTGAGTAGCTGCAGAGACGATGCTAGTGAACTTGGAGGGACTGCCAGTTGCTTCCACAAAACAGCCTGGTGACACCTGCATGCATTGGTGAGTATCTAGTTGCAGGATTGAAGAGTGGGATCAGAGAGTCTAGAAATGTGATATATTCTCCCCATGGTAAATGGAAAAAAATTACCACAACCACTTTGAATTAACACAGTTATGTAAGTGGTGGTATTAAGCAAACTATACTTATTCTCCAATGGAGAGAACCGACTCCTCTATTAGCTTTTAATTTTCATGGCGGTATTCCAAGGGGAAAAAACACTACTTCATTTTTGTTCTTAGCACAGAGATAAATGGAATGTCTCTGTCGCTTGTCTGAAACCATGTGTTGAAAGGCATGGTACTTTTTCTTAACAGTTTTGCAGAGTAATAGGACAGAATATGATTTGGATTACAGAAGACACATGCTGGGTCAGTCTAAAGTCTGCCAAGTTGTAATTTGCAATTTCTAGAAAATTTAGAACAGAAACGTCTGAGTGCCTGCAGAAATCATCATTCTAAATTTAACTTCTGGATTTTGTCTTGGTAAAGCATGAAACTCTCTGGTAGGATTTGTCCACTGAATTTTAGGGACAGGTTTTTTGTGTTGAGGGCTCTGCACTGGTGGCTCTGAAGTTCTTTTCCTGGTCCTTCAAAGTGTGAGTTCTAAATGCTTTAGAGCAAGATGCTAAACGAGAAGTGTTAGCCAGGTTTAATTACTTCCTTTTTGTTCCTCTCAAAACAAGCACAAAGCCTTTGGAAGAATGTTCTTTCACCTTGGTGTTGTTTTCTTTAATGTATTTCTGCAGTTAATTAATGATGAACTAACTTGTCAAGTTAGTTCTGACTGGCCTCTGAACACTGTGGTGCAGCAAGCGTAGGAGTCGGCAAATATCACTGACAAGCCCGAAACAGAGATTTTTGTCTCACAGCAGAGGAGCCATGCAGAGAGAACAGAAGAACTTGTAAAACAGCAGAAGTAAGTGCTTTCAGTGCACAAAGCAACACATCTTGGTACCTTTTTTTTTTTTAAGATATTTTTTCTCATTAACACAAAAGTTTCATGGTTTAGAGTTGAATTTTGTTTGAACTGTGGAATAAACCGGATCGACAGCATTATAATCTGGCAGTCTTTTACCACTAAAAGTACAGACTTTGAAAACCACGCAGGTTTTTTTGTGCTGACAAGACCAGAGGTCAGTGTTCTTGTTCTCTTTGCTGTGGCAGCCTATAATAATGATGATGTGACATAGACCCATATTTACATACGTGGCCTAACTAGGCAATAAAAATGTCAAGACTCCAATCTAGTTTCCTCGTAACATCTCACTGAGGGATGAAAGGTTTTAAGTCCTATTGCCCAGTTTAGGAGAACACCATCCGTTTGTGTAGTAGTTGGTTTTAATTCAGGTTTTGATCCTGCCCTCTGCCTCTTGCACTGTGCACTCTCCTACCCTGGCAGGTTTTAGCTTTCCAAATGCACCTTCTTTTGATGGGATTTATTTTTCAGTGATGCTTTTAGGAACAGCAGGTTTCCTGTTATCAGGGGAACTGAAGTGGCTAGACACAAAATGCAGTTAATGGCCCAAAATAAACTAACTTAGATTGTTTTTCTCTAGTCTTTCCCCTGATAGTAATTTCAAGTGTTACTTTTAGCAACTATAGTGTATGAAGGGAGCTTTGGGGAGAAGGAATTTTGTTGTTGTAAATCAATCTCCCTGCAAAGCTCAGAGCACTTTGAATGCTGCTATTGATTGCACAGTTTATTTGCTTCCCTCAGACCAAAACGGGTATGCACCCTCTTTTACACTGTAGTTGAGCTGTTTGCTGTGTGCTCGTGGCAAGCATGTGGCCTCCAAGACACTGATGTTCATTACAGCCTTGTATTTGCTGTTCAGAGATGTGTTGCTTAATGCTGACAGGGAGAACAAGGTACAATGTTTATTACCTGATCTAAAGAAAATGGTGTTGAGTGGCAAAAACTGAAGAGCCTTCTATTAAGAGATGAAGAAGCATCTTTCACGCTGCTTTGAGTGAAGTGGCACACTCGAGATGACATTGTTATCTGTGAAGAGAGATGAAACTAATTCAGAGCCCTATATGAAATGTAAAGAAAAAAGTCATGTCTGTTCTTAAAAATGACCCCCAGGTGAGACTGGCAGATTTGTGCTGTTGGCTTCTTGCTTCCACCAGGTTTTATTTGGAATTGAAAAGATAAAAAACCCAATTGAATGTAACTTCTCAAGTTCAAGATCAATTACTTAAACAGTTGTGTTCTCTAAAGACACTGGAGAATATAGTGCTACAGGCACCTAAACATAATTTTGCTAATGTTTTTCTATTTCAATATCATATTAAAAATAAGCAAACAAAAAAGGTTGTGGAATTCATTACTTGTCTCAGGAAGTTCCTAAGGATGAAACACAGATATAACCTACGCTGAGAAATTAACTGTGCAGCTTAGCTTGTGGTCTTCAAACAGCACCGCCACCATGATGGTCCCTGCCAGAGGTAGCTTTTTTTATACTTTTACACAGCTCTGCTGTGCTAACTGGAGAGAAGAATAATAGATGAGTTCTGCAACTGAAGTTGGCAGATCTGACAGCACATGTTTGCAGCATAGATCTGCTGAGGCAAGAAGATGCTGGATTAAGCCAATTCAAAGTATTTCGAGAGCCTTCTGGTATTCCAGGAAAATGGGATTTTTTAAAGTACTAGGTTTTGTAAATCTCTAAATATGTTTGCGGCTCTTATTCTTCCTCTTGGCCAAGCCAGGGCTTCCTACTACAAAATCTTGTTCAAGACATAAATAGTGGACTTAAATCACTGATGCCAGACTAACACACTGGTGTGGTGGTGTATGTTACCTTCATAAGGATATTGTTGCTAGCTTTCATGCCTAGATAAACTAATTCAAATCTTTTGGTAGGGTTATCGTGCATATGAAGTAAGTAATTGTGTTCTGAGGCTGAAAATTGATGGCAGCCAGGGTACTGTTCCCTGGAGAGATATTCCCTTTGCTTTCTGTTGTAGGGGTTCTTGAACTATATTTGAAATCAAATTCTGTAGCTCCTGCCTGGCAGATAGGATTTCTGTATTTCTATCATTCTTCCCATTCCAAATGCTTCCATTACTAACACTGATTCAGTGGTGTGCAATACTGATTTTATGCAACATGTACTTTTTTAAAATTCTACTAAAATTCTACTAAAAGTCCTCCTTTCCCCTCTCTTTTGTATGAATGACTTATAAAGTCAGTTCCAAGTCAGTTATGTGGAAGAAATTCATTCATTAAGCTGCAGGTTTGGTTTTGCTGTAGCTGAGGGCTGTGGTGAGCCCCTGAGGGTGGGAGTGTGGACCCGAGAAGTGCAGCAGCCAAGATGCTGCTCCCCTGGGCTGCTGAGACTGTACAGGTCAGATCTGCAGCATTGTGAAGGAAGTGTTTCAAGGGAGGAAGCTTTGGTTTCTGAAACAGCCGAAGACCATAACTACAGATTTAGTTTCAGATGCTTCTGTGGCATTACATGTTGTCACATTGGGCTTCACACTTCCCTGGAAATAATAGTCCGGGACAGGAGAATGAGAGAAACAAATGGAAAATAACAGGGTTGGACAAATGAGAGGAAGAAACCTTAAAGAAGCTTAAAGTAACCCAGAACCTTTGACAAGATATTCTTTGACAAAATAGCTAATTAGGCAGTGGATTTGTTCAGTAGTCAAAGTGTAACTAAAACATGGTGTAAGTCTGGTGATGGAGGAGGTGTACTGGCTGAGAGCACAAGAGCTCTTTGCACGGTGCTTGCAGAGTGTAGTGCTCTTCTTGTCCAAATCCTTTGAAATTATCTCCCTTTAATTAAAAAAAAAACCCAAAAAGGCACTGAAGCAGCAAGAGTGGCAGAGTAGAAAATGCATTTAAGTGCAGAGTTATGAATGTTTAAACTGGCTGTGGAAGGCAGATGTGCACAGTAGCCAGTGTGGATTTGCAATATTGAAAATGCCAGCTTCTTTACATATTGACATGGGAAGAAACTTGAGCAGAGAAAATGTTGCTTAAATTTCAGCATTAAGGCTTGCTGAAACTTTAGTCAGAAGGACAGCATTTGTTCTTAAAAGCTTCTTAATACTTTGAAATTGAAACTTGATGTAAACAATAGAAAAACGTGAATCTCAATTATTCACATTGTATTGCTTGTAAGAAAAAGGCACTGATTGTTTTATTTACAACACAAGTTTAAGATCCACACTGCTTTACTCTCATTTTACTAACTACCAAGATATGATTTAGCTTGGGATGCAGAACAGGGGACAACTAGTTTTGCTGTTGCCTCATGGAGTTGATGAAAAGTGCAAACCACCAATACAAGCAGATCTAGTTTGACTGTAGGTCGGTTTGTTCTCCAGTCTCTCTCGTATTTATTACCACCATAGTGAGGGAATGCCATGATTTTTAGCCTTTTTCATGTGTATACCTTTGGTCTCTCACAGTTCTGTAGAAGATGGATTCTTCTTGATGGAAGAGTGACATCTTGCTGGCCTTTTCCACATTCTGGTTGTGTGTGTCAAATGTAGCTAGTTGGTAGGCTGCAGCTCAGGTCAACCTGCGGTCTATGGGATATGAATCATAGCAGGAAAGAAACTGGGACACTGCAGCTATTTCAGTTAAACAGAAGGGTGCTGTGGAAGGAATGTATCCCTGTTCTTAATCCCTTAAACATTGTGGCTGTTTCCCACTATGGTTCTGGAGCAAAGAAAGCCTTGCAGATAAGGAAGTGGACACAAATGACATGGAAAGTATCTAGCAGCTTGAAGGTTTATAAAGCTTTAGTGTTGGGATGTGAGTGCAGGACAGGGCTTGCGTGGTGAGAAGCCCAGCATGGCACTGAACTGCTTTGTGTGATTCTTTTGGAGAATGTGATGTAATTTGAGTCACAAATCCAGAGTTTTGCTTAAACCAGGTCTGTCTCTGAACGAATGACATTGCAGATGGTGTCGTTTAAGTGTAATGTAATACTTTTTATTAATTTAGTTAATTCTTCAACTGTAAATGAATGTAATCTGTTGGGAACTTCAGATATCTTGAGTGTGGATGTCAGATTATGGCTGCTTCACAAACGGGTGTGTGCTGTGAAGTAGCAGCAGGTTTGCATTGTCCAGTTTAGCCAGAAGAGCAGGAATGCCTGTGTTAGGATGATAGAAGTCAGTTTAACATTTCAGACAGAGAATCCACTGGTGGTTTCTGCCTTGTCCCAAATGAATACTTTGCTATTAATTATTTATGTATTATCTAATCTATGATTATTTTTTTAAGACACCTGCCAAGTGCTTCCTTTAACAACTTGGTTTCTACAGTGCTCGGTTTTACAGGCAATTCAGTTTTGGCTGTTTCTGACTGGTTGAGCAGGAAAGACATTATTAAAGTTCATGTGTCAATTTGTAATTTAAAAACAGCCACTTTTTAAGTCCTTTTTTTTCTTTGCACTTGTTCTGTCTCTGCTCAGTCTTGCATCTTGATCCATTCCAAGGTTTCATTAGAGACTCTCAGCACTAGCTGGGACTGGTGTGCTGGGCGTTGTGCAATTTGGGGGACATGAGGCTACATAAAAATCTGGAGGGATATAGATATAAGAAACACCTCGAGGACTGCAACTGGTGTGCTGCTCCGAAGAGCACTTGGTGAGTTTGATCATATATCTTCCTGTCCTCACTAGTGAGGAGTAGCTTGAATCGTAAAGGAGAAGGATTTATATTCCTTCCAAAACTATTTTTTTGTTACACGTTATAATTTGCTATCTGTGGGTATTTCTACTAATGCATATTTCTTTCTGAGATTGGATGTGGTTCTATATAAGGTACAGCATTTTCTTCTTCAAGTGATTGTATATATGCTCACAGTGTGCCTCCGTGTTCCATTTTTAACCTTCCTGTTAGGCTAGTGATGATTTCCCCTTAGATCATCTTTTCTTCACCCTCTTTCCAGGAGCTAAAAATGCGAGCTATGCTCTGCACATCCCTATTTCCTGTTACCTTCATGCATTAATCTAGATCAACTGATTGTTTGGCTTTATTTCTTCATCTTCTTTACCTACTTCACCAGTGTGATTTATTTTGGTTGCTTTTTCATTCCTTGCTCTGCAATCTGCAGGAGAATCCATGTGTTCTTTACAAGTACTTCGTGGCATCTTTGAACTCAGGGTCCCCAGGTTCTCTCTCCATGCCTATCCTTGGCACAGCTGAAATCCCTCCAGGAGCTCTTTCTGTAGCTTCTTCCATGCTGACAACTGGGCAGCTGCTTCTCTTGTGGTGTGAGCGCTGCCAGATCTGTGGACCATGGAAAGATGACTTTGATTTCTCTGTCGATGATTCCAGATCTGTTTATCAAGTATGTGCCTGCCCTGTCTTTGTTTCTTGTTAAAGCTGCATGTTGGGGCTGCTTGACAGAGGCTGCTCCTAAGAGATTCCTGAGCACAGGAGCCTTTCTTGAAACACTGCGAGAGCTGAACAGGCAGGGGTAAAGCTACACGCAAGTATTTGTTGTATGAAGTGCAGGGATTTGCCATAGGAAATACCTTTCCCAGCTTTTAACTGTAGTGTTGCTTTGTAATTATTAATTCGGCTGGAGAATTCCAATCTTCTAAATGCAAACCCAGATGCAATTTTGCCAGGAATTGCATTACCTGGAAAATAAAACTCCTATGAATGTACAGTCTCCAGGTGAAACTGAATGCTGAGCATACTGTTGGAAGCAGGCTGAGGCTCATTAAATATGCATCGCAGTGTTACAATTGCACTTCTTTACAGAGTACTTACACAGTGATGAGTGCCAAGGATTTCTCTTCTTATGGTGGAGAAGAATGAAGAAACCAGCTCTGTGCAGTGTACGGGGAGTCTGGATTTAAAATAACACCTGCACAAGTGGAGGGTCAGTCATACTCTGCAGATTTCTCTGCCCTGTGCTTCTCACCGAATCCTCATGAATTGGATTTCTTATCTGTTCCCCTCAGTTTGTTGATACTTTTAACATGAGGGAAAACTATTTTGATATTTCTCTGTCAGTTATTTTGACATTAATCAACACTGCAGATCTTGTTTTGTTTGGTGTCTGGGTACATCATAAAAAGAGTTGCTGAAAGAGTTCAATTACAATATCAGCATCTCTGCCAAATGTATTGAGCTGTTCTGAAAAGCGGCTTGTCTTTTCTGACCCAGATACACAGTTTCCAACTGTGGGAGATGCTGCCAGAAAGACTCTTGGCAGAAGGCCAGCAATAAAATTATACTGCAGAAAAAACACAACATATTTTCAGCAGCACTTTGGACGGTGTGACAAGAAATTACCTGAATGCAAAGCAGAAGTTAAAATAAGCTCCCAGTTTAAAGTTGCAAACTTCTTAGTCTGCCTTGGTAAAGGTAAGAAAAAAGGGATGTAAATTCCAGTCCTGTTACTGTGTCTGATACACCTCTGGCTGTGTTAAATACAGGTTTGTTATTAGCAACAAGGACAACTAAGGTTGCTCTGTTAACATAAACTTTGAGTGATCTTAGGGTGGTGTACACTGTAAACTGTAGTTCTCATGGGCAGATACTGGTATAAGGGTAGATTAGGAGGGTGGAGGGTGTTTTTAATGCTTCAGTTGAATATTGTTGGCATGTGTCTTCTTGATGTAGCATTTAAAACCAATTTTCATGGTGTTTTACGTGGCCTGGCCAGGTGCCTAAAGAGCAGCTCAACGAAGCCAGGGTTTGGAGGACTGGAGCCCAGTGACCCTGGTTTCCTCTTTGTCATTCCATGCAACATAGCATTGTGCTCCGAGGGGATATCAGGATGCCAAAGTTTGTCTCTCCTTTCTAGAGGCTTATAGCTCCCTAGTTCTGATGTTACATTCCAGTCTCTATGAAGGGCAAGTACCTGCTTCTCCTGCTTTTTCACTTTGCACAAGCGCTCGAAGGTACTGAAGCATATTCATTACTTCTGGCTGTTTAAATGTCTGTCTCTTGGGAACACAATCGCCAGATGCAGGAATATATCCTGCTACAAAGGCCTCATCTGAAATTCTTGTCGTTGTTTGTCTTGTGCCAAAGCATAAACTTCTGTGAAGGATGGGATGTTTAATGGAAATGCTGTTAGTCTGTCATGATGTTTTAATAACATTTCTAATGTGTCAAATCCCAGTGACTTTAAACCCCATTGCAGACTCTACTCGGCTCTTCTGTGACCCCGTCTGGGGGCAGCAAGTATTTACTCTTGTTTTACACTTTAGGTCCACAGGATGCAGGGGTAAAGTGACTTTCTTGAGGTCACCAAGGTTGTGGTAGCACTAGGAGCTTTGGCTAGGAATTTTCTTGCAAGTGTGGGTGGCAGCCCCGGGGTAAGACAACCATGTGTTGTAATACTGTGCCTTTTAGTCCGGGCATCAGCTGTTACCTCCCTGAGGATGGAGGGACAAATACCCTGCTATAGCCTGGAAGTAAAATGATACTGTTGGATTTATGGAATTGCTGCTCACTTCACATAATGCTTTCTGATGTGTTTGGTGCTGAGCTATGTTCTGCTGCCTTAGTCCATATGGTTGAGCAGATTTGATTTTAGTTTTCCCTAATTTAATTCTGCATGCTGTCAAGTGTACTTTGTTCTGTATATTGTGTCTACACTTTTACAGTAAACTCCCTCCTGTTTCGTGCTTTTGTTGAAAAATTTCTCTCAAAGTCTGAACTATATTTGGTTTTCACTCCTGTGCACATTTGTGTGAGATAGTCTTAGGGTGTTAATGACTTGAAAGGCATCATATATAAGCTTCAATTCAACTTTCAGGATTTTTTCTTTCCAGCTGTCTGAGCTTTATAATAAAGATCCCTTCATAATTCAGCTGGGTATGTACTGACCTCAGCCATTCACTGGTGAGAAACAGGTCAGGTAGAATCAAACTCATGAATACCTTCAATAACTCTTCCTTGTCACTGGAAGTTGAGCCTGTCTTGAAAACAGAATGGCTTGAAAACAGAATGGTTACTACCCACTTAAGGCAGAGTGTTGAAAGGTGTTGGTGGTTTTGCTTCATCTGTCCAGTAGATTAAGCCCTATCATAGCTATGAAACATTTGTTTTCAGTCTGTTTCCGACTTTCAAAGAGCACTCAGCAATGAGAACTGCACCCTGAGGTACGTCTGTTTCCAGAGCCTGTGGGGTAGTTTGCAGACGTGCCCTGAGACAATCTGCTCAGCAACTGACTGCAGCACCAGAAAGTGCTCAGCCAGCGATCTTTGTCCATCTGCTTTCAATACACTGTACACGCTGATAAGCAACAGCTTGCAGTAGTCTTCAGAGGGAGGCCAGGCTGGAGTGTTGCTTAGAGTCTAGAGACATTGTACTGGGCATATGCTGAAGTCAGCAACACATTCCAGTGCCCTTCTCTCTGCCTGGAATTGCCAAGTTACAGTTGCCGGAGAAGACAGCAAACTGAAAATGTGAAATGTAGGAGTCTTGGGGAAGAAGAGCATGTGAAGAGAGCTGGAATTTAGTTTGAAGAGAGAACTTAATTTGAAATAGATGATCTAGAAACATGTCTCATAAAAGTCTCTCTAGCTTGCCATCTGCTGACTCAAAAGCATATTATTATTATTATAGAAAAGCAAACCAAAAAGACCTCATAAAGAGTCTGGTTGCTTCTGGAAATGGTGAAAGGCTATTGAATGTGGAAGAGAATATGACTAGCTCATAGAATAAATACTGCCAAAGCAGTAATCTTTGCTTATTTTTCCTCCCAGCTGCCTCTGCTTGGCTTTCAAGATCTCTTGGAGAAGAATCTGGTCCTATGAGAGACCATCCCCTTCTTGATGTCTTTTGGGAAGCAATTTGGTAGATGTTAATATGCCTTGGTAGAGTATAGCCATTGTGATCAGAAGCGAGGTCCTTCAGGGTTTTCATTAGCTTGCTTTTCCCAAGTATTTTTAGTATGACTGCATTTAACTCCCTTGGG
This sequence comes from Ara ararauna, assembly GCA_028858755.1. Lineage (NCBI taxonomy): Eukaryota > Metazoa > Chordata > Aves > Psittaciformes > Psittacidae > Ara > Ara ararauna. The sequence continues at coordinate 22,980,324 of CM054384.1, forward strand.
ATTTCTTCCTTGGCAGTCTTCAGCTGCTGGAGCAGACAGGGTCCTGCACAATGTTCTTGTCTGGCTGCTTTTTGTTTTACTCAATTCCACATCCTAAATGTGGTGTGAGATATAAGCAACTATTAGGCACTTGCTGCCAAAGCTTTTGGTCTTGTAAACCCAATTTATTTCTTGACTAGGAAAATAGTAAAGCAGGATTTGTTGTTCCCTTTCCCTTGGCATGTTCAAATCTCTATGGGATGCAACGTTTTAATTATTCCCTGTCACACCCCTGAGGTTTAAGCATCTACTCAGCTTTCAAGTGAGTTTGCCTATCCCTCTGCTGTTACCAAACATGCTTTTAATCTCTAACAATGTCAAGATTCTCTGACAGACAATAAGCAACATATTGCTAGGGAAGGAGAATCGACATACAGGAGCAAAGGAAAACATTTGAGTGTGTCAGTCTGCAGAAATTTACTGACTGGGTTTCCAATTGCTTCAAAACGTTGCTAAAAAGCTGATGCAACAATATGTGCAGTGAAAAGAAAACAGGAATTTTCTGCAAGGACTAGATTGTCTTGCTATGCAATGAGCTTATGCTTTCCTCTCTGTCACATTACCTGCTGTTATCCTGCTCTTCTCTTGTCTTACAGAGCATTTATTTGCAGTTCCTTATGCTGCCAGTGCTGGTGTTTGTTTCCTAGTTTAGTACAAGAGGGCTGCTCCTGTGTGCTGTGAAAAGCAGTGCAAGGGCAGGAAAGGCGGTGTGGATGATTTCAGCTGAGCATTCTCACAAGTCATATCTTCAGTTTGCTATAATGCGCCTGTCTCTCTAAATAACCACTTACAGCTATTGCCACCCGAAGTCTTAGTTTTTCTAATATCAGCATCTGACACGTTCAGGATCAAGGGCTGCACTGGAGACTTGAACAGATAATTTCATTTTAGATAATGAAATACAGTGTGTTTGATTTTTTATGTGCATGCGACATAAAAATAGAGATTTCTTGAGCTGGTTTCACATGGAGCGTATTTGAGATGTTGGATATCCTGTCTTCCTCATATCAGAAGCTTGGATTGCCAGGTGGCTGACAAACCACACTGAGATAAGCTCTAACTGGCATGGGAAAACCGTTACATACGTGTGGGCACATCACAAAAAGTTGCTTTCCACAGTGACATCTGCTTGTTCAGGAATAAATGGATCAGTGGCTGCCTCCCCATCTTGAAGCTGCTTGCTTTAATCAGCGTTTGACTCCAAATGCTGCAATGCACGCTTACTGGAATTAACATGCCATTTCTTCTGGTTTCAAGTTGTTTCTCTCTTTTTACAGGTGAATTGCAGAAAGTGACTCCCAGAGCATCTTGGCTGTATGAACTCTTGAGCTGTCAAGGGACTGAGAGGCTTATGAAGAGGTTCTGTCAGGCAAAACAGTGCTTAGCCAAGACACCAAGGAGGAGGGAAAAGGAGAAAGGGAGGGAGAGAGAGCTGAAACACTAACAAACCATGGTAGGTAACTGTCATCTTCCACAGAATATTAAGAATATTCTCTGCTGAGAGTCTTGCATGGGGCATGATGAAAGCAGAGTAAGGGGATTTTCTGACCTTGCACTAAACTGGGGATGGTAGTGCATGCTTTGAGCAAAGCAAATGAGGTTTGATACACTCTCAGCCTCTTAAAACCAGAGAGTTGTCTTGTGAGCCTGCATTACATGAATTATTAAATATGAATGAAGGGGATGCTCATAAGGTTTTCTAATAAAATTGGGATTAGCAAGCTGCAGTGAACAGCATGAGTGACCTTGAACTTGCAGATTGCATAACCAAATCCTGATATTCACCTCTTCCTCACAAAAGCAAGTGTTGATTCCTTGTATTTGTGTGATTGAATTTGGTTCTATGCAGACTTTGTGAATAGTGTAGCTGAAATGTGTGTAGTTAAATACATTTGGTGTATATTATTTAAGTGAAGAGTCATTTCTTATCTGCCTGGGATTGGTGTGCATTGGGAATGCCTGAGATGTTGAATTCATAAAGCTGTGCAAGTATGAAGTATTGTGATGGTAAGATTCTGAAGATGTATTCACAAAAGGCAATGAACCCACCCAGTTCCTGAAAAATGCCTGTGGAGAGCAGTTTAAGCATATTTATGTATCTTTACGTCCTCTAAGGTTATTACTGAGAGAATGGAAATGAGAATAAATGCAATTTTAAATGCAGTTCTCTAACATTTGTGTAGCTGATGACTGCTGATAGGCTGTGTTTATCTAAGACAAGGCTTTTACCTGTTACAAGCACAAAGGATGGAAGAACACTTGTCAGAGCAGGGCTGTCAATGTACTGTATTTCAAATAGTGTCCCATTTTTGCTATGATATTTGGTCGAAATTGTAATGAAGAATTGATCTTTTCAGTCTCCCTTTATTAGAAAAGAAAACAAATGTCTTCTAATGTAGGAATTACTAATTTATTCCTGTTTTACTGGTTTTCCTAATTGGTATTTTATGAGATAAGAGATGGTGGGGGTAAGTTAATGAATCCAGCTTGTCAGTTTTCACTGCTGAATTGCAGCTTCTTTCTGCATCCATGTTGCAGATAAGCCACAAGAGGGACCTCCTGGAAGCATTTTCCAGCCTATGAAAGTTCTGGGGATAAAACCAGACCCCAGCTGATGAGGTTCTTTTGCTACCCAAATTGTCCATTTGGGTAGGAGCACAAAAGTTAGGAAGGGACTGATGTCACGCTGCCCTTCAATGGAAGGGACCCAGTGAATACAGTAAGCCAGGAAATCCTGACCAGTTCTTTAACAAGGATTCAACCCAGGGGCCTTTAACATCCTTGAAAGGCTCTTTTTGTTGTTAAGAGTGCATACAGTTACAAACCCATGAAGCAGGGGTGAAAATGAAACCCGATCAAGGTATTTAATGTGTAGGATGAAGAGAGGTTTTTGGTTCATGATTCCAGGTTCTAGGAAGCTTTCAGCAGTGGTTTGTGTGTCTATAAAGAACAAGAGTTAGAGCAGCTCTTGCCAGAGGTCTGTGCTGTGATCACAGCTGGTCTGGGTCACTGTTTAGATCAAAATAGTCTCATCTGGATAGTGTGTAGCAAAGCATAAGCCTCCCAGCACAAGCTAACCGACCACCTTAAGTTTACCTTCCTCATCGGTATCACTCAGGACTCCCAAGTTTCACTGCAGACCATTTTAATTGGCACTCTGATCTCTTCCTATTATTTTTATTAATTTTTTTGTAAGACATTATTTCAGTCTTTTCTTACCAGTTTCTCTCTATCCTCATCTTCATTCCTGCCTCTGTAAATCCCTGTGCAGTTTGCCTAGCTGCTCTCAGCAATATGTAATGCCTATGACTTTATCTGCAGCAGGTACAAAACCATAAGAGAATGGTTATTTGGTTGCCTTGTTCTGAGGCATGCTGCCGTTGTCTCTGGCACAAGTAGGGGAGAGGCGACTGCACTCAGCACTTTGAGAATATGCAATATTGTATGTGGGGAGTATCAATGCCTTTTACAGAATGGGAATCTTGTCCATGTTCTCCCTGCCTGCCCTTTCCACTGCTTTACCCTGTCAGCACTCACCTAAATTCTAAATTTCTGAATTTCCCTACTTGAAGTAAATTACCCTTTGGGATAAGGAACGTGGCTTTTCTCTTTGTTCTGAGCCATCTAGCTGCTGAAGGTTGACACAAGCCTACAAAGATGGCTGAAATTCAGGAACACCTTAATTCCTGCAAGGATTTCAGGGTAGGGAATGCTCTTTCTTACGGTATTGTAGCTCCCAGCTTATTTCTCCTTGAGATGTTGATCCTTTGGGCAAAATCAGGGCCTAAGTGATTTCTACTGGCTTTGAAAGTTTAATCTAAATAAAGAAGCTAGTCAAAGGATGAGTGAAGTCAGACACTTAATGAAATTGGGAATGAAACTCGGGGCTTTTTGTTGCCTGCTTTTGCACTCTTTAATTAACCAGCCAGACCATGCTCTCTTCTCAAAGAGAAGCTGGGTGGGAGAGGGCAGGGAGAAGTGAGAAAAACAGTGAAAATGAGAAAAGGATTGGGGGGAGCCATGAGAGGACAAGCAGCAGAAATCCCACTTCCAGCCACTGCAAACAGTAATGCATTCTACAGGTCTTGACCCTATTTTGTATCCACCTCTACATGTGTGTGGGTGTAGAGTTCTGTCTAGTCCCGCACCTAAGTTCTCCCTCTTCCTGATCTATGACTGGCACGCACAGTGTCACACCCTCCACTTACGATGGAGGTACCAAACAGAAGATGAAATCCCGGTTGTTTAATTTCTAGATGTCTGTAGCAGCTACTGTACTATGGGTCGGACTTGTGTGGTCACATGTGGGGGGGGGGGAAAATGTCCCTCTAACGCACAATTTATCTCATCCTAACATGAACATAAACTCTGCTCCAGATGTGCCTTGTAGACATAAACATAAACTGTGCTCTGCATGTGCCTGTTCCTCTTAGTAGCCAATAAAAGGGTTCTAGAAGAGCTGAATTTAGGCATCCACTGTCAGGTGCCACACAATTCACCCCAGGTCTTGGGTATTTTACCAGCTTAGTGCTGATCTTTGCACTGGTGTTTGCTTGCTTTCCTTCTTATTCTTTTTAAAAGGTATTTAAATAAACATAAGAAATAATTCCTGCATGATTATAAGCAATGATCATTATAAAACACAATCTTACATCTGTCAGGGAGGATTCCCATTCAGGCAATGTCCTTCTATTGATAATCCAATAACTTTGTTCTTTTCCCCCCCCTGTTTCCCACTTCATAACAGAGATCTATCCGATCTTTTGCTAATGATGACCGCCATGTAATGGTGAAACATTCAACCATTTATCCATCTCCAGAGGAACTTGAAGCTGTCCAGAACATGGTATCAACAGTAGAATGTGCCCTTAAACATGTCTCTGACTGGATGGATGAAAAGAACAAGTCTACAAAATGTGAGGGTGATGTGGAAGCAAAGGAGGAAGCTGCAGAAAGCAATGCCAAGTGAGTGAGTTCAGCCTCATAATGTGTTACTGTGCTGCTCTGAATGGGTTCCTTTCCCTCCAAATAAGAGTCACAGTGTTACTTGATTCTGTTGCATATGAATGTTCATAGAAGGAAGTGGATATATTTTTGAGATGGAAGCACGTAGGGTGAGTGCAGGGGATAGTAATAAGGCCAATGTGGGCAGCAGTTGCTCTCTATTTCACTGCTTATTTTACTGTGATGTTGTGAAGTTGCATTTGGTAGACAAGCCTTTCTGCAATTGTAAGCAAATATGTGTCTGTGTAACACCAGTGCAAATCCACAGCCATGTAGTTAGGGGCTCTGTCAGTTTAATACGCAAAAAAGATTCTTATAAACTACTGTTTATCCAACAAACTAACTGTTCTAAGGATCCATTTTTGTCATGGTTTAACCCCAGTTAAACTCAGCACCATGTGGCCACTTGCTCCTTCCCTTTGGTGGGATGGGGGAGAGAATCAGAAGGGAAAGAGTGAGAAAACATGCTCACTGAGGTAAAGAAATTGAATAGATAAAGCAAATGTTGTGTGTGCAAGCAAAGCAAAATAAGGCATTCTTCACTTCCCATGATTGAGCAGCCATCTCCAGGACAGCAGGACTCCATCACATGTAACAGTTACTTGGGAAGATAAACACCATTACTCCGAATGTCCTACCTTCCTTCTTTTTCTCCTAGCTTTATACACTGAGCATGATGTCCTGTGATATCCCATGGGTCAGTTGGGGTCTGTGTACCTTCCCAACTCCTTGTGCACCCCCAGCCTGCTCACTGGCGCAGTTGCTTGAGAAGCAGAAAAGGTTTTGAGGCTGTGTAAGCACTGCTCAGCAGTTCACAAAGCATCCACGGATTATCAACTGTTTTCAGTACAAATCCAAACTATTGCCCCATACATGTTACTGTGAAGAAATGTAACTGTCCCAGCCAAATCCAGTGCAATTATGTAGTTATCAACTGAATGAAACATCTGTTTGCTCTGTGTCCCAGTCTACTCCCTGACACAGTGCCAAGTTTTGTTCTAGCATAACTCCAGAAGTGGGGGAAGAAGCAGGAACATCTGGCTCTGTTTAACATTTATTTGTGTACAACTTCTTAAGTTGGGCACTTCTGGCTCTTCACTTCTTTCTGGATGTGTTTCATGTGCTCTCCAGCTCACGTAAGTATCTGCCCAGGTTACAGATTAGGAAGCAAAGCACCAGGACACCAAAGCTACTTTGTCAGAACTTGAAAAAATGCTTTCCAGTTCTCTTCTCTTCCTGTAGTACAATACTTCTCCACTGAGCTTCTTGGGATTTAGTGTGGTTCCATCTGTAGCGTAACCTGCACTAGAGATGTAGTCAATGGGCTCTTTCAGTTTCCTTCACAGTGATGCATGGACTGTTAAGACAGTCCGCTGCTACGTGGGCTTTGCCCAGTAAGTTCTGATTTAAAATGACAAAGTGTAATTTTTCATATATAGTCTGTTTTCTGACACATTTTATGGCAGTGAAAGGTTGTGAGGCCTTTTCTAACTGTTGGTGTGCTGCTATATAATACAAATGTGAAGTTGTTTGCATTTTGGGATCGCACCACATGGTGCAATGTGGTTCTTAGTTACTTCCAAGTCTCTTGTAAATGTTTAGGGTACTGTTCAAGAAGTAAGGTGTGAAGCCCTGCTGTACCTCACTAGCTGGATGTACTTCAGTTTAGGAACAAGTGATGTGCTGTATTAGCTGAGGGAACCTGTCTGGCAGAAAGCATCCACAGCTTCATCTGGTTTCCCAACAAGGTGGTGGATTCTACTGAACATTCCTCACTTATTAGTAGTGTTTTTCCACAGGTTTCTTTCTTAATGTTTAATCTTGTCTTTGATTATCTCTAGGATGAGGTTTTGGGCTTGGGAGCTATTGAAAGAAGCTGCTGGCCTTGCATGAAGTTTAAATGCAGCAGTGTGAAGACCACTGTATGATAGCCTTGGAAAAGTAAATACACAAATGGTCCCTCGTTTTGATGCCTGTGGCTTTCTCTGTTCCCTAATGAATATTTAACAGACCCAAGCCTGATCACTGGCTTTTTTTGTGTAAGACCAAGCTGTGATATATCACTTTTTTTTTGTTTTGGTGTGAAATGCATTCAAATAGAAATAGCAAACCCCTTCAAATTATGAATATTTTTACATAAATTAACGTATTAATTAGTTTAAGACAGTGTGATTGTATTGGCACCAGAGGATAATTGTACTGGGTTGATAGGCTGCTTCTCCAAGGAAAGACAATTAAGTTCTGTCATCTTCTCAAGGCAGGTGTTTAAGTTCAGTGTTCTGCTGAAGCACCGTCTCTCTTGATACACAGTGTGCTTCGTGCTTTGTGGTGACTTCCTGGTGTTCCTGGTGCCATATTTAGGTGACTTCTGATGTGGGTACAGAATGGCATAGAATGGATTCTTTAAAAAAATGTGTATTTTTAAATCCAAGCCTGCAGAAATGCTTTTGTGACAATTGGACAGCATTTGCTTTCACACCTGTGTGTGCAGGGGTTTTCATGCTTGTGCTGTTACAAATTTAGAGTACAGTTCTTGAACATCAATGTATTATTTATACAGATAGAGTATATATAAATGTCTATTTATGCATTTGTTTGGGGCAAGTTATTTTACCAGTCACTTTACAAGATACTTCTAAGTGAAGCTGAGGATGTATGTGACAGCCCTCCGTCACAGTGTGACTGGTTTGGGTGTTGGGGTTTTGTTGGGGCTTGGATTTCTTTTGTTTATATGCAGTCCATCCCTCTGGATGGTAAGAATGATGGGAACGGGGATGCCACCTTGCTGAGGTGGTTTGCCATCTTTCCTGATTCCGTGCTTTCTGTGGGGTTTATAGTGGTGATGTGCCACAGGTGTGAGATGCATCATGTGGCAGTTGCTAATGTTGAACTGTTCAAGATGCATTTCTTGCATTTTTCTTATGTTTTTAAGCAACCTTAGCCTTACTAAACTCTGTGTGTTGCAGTCTTTCAGTACTCAAAGCTAAGGTGTTCTTATGTTGCTTTGAAAGCTGTTTGCAGCAGCTCTTAAATGTGCCCCTTAACTGTAAATGGAGAGTGAAAACTAGGAGTCAGACCTCTATTCCTGTAGGTTTCAGCTGTAAGATTTGTTGAAGGAATTGTGCTTGGAAGACTTCAAGGAAGTGAACAGCTTTCCTCAAATGTCAGTTTGTGGTATGGGCTCCAACTTCCTAAGTCAGTTGAATAATTTTAAATATACAGGTTTGAATGTGTGGATCAACAAACATTTAAAAGGTGTGTGGCCATGTGGAAAGTTGGAATGTCACTAAAAGACAACTGAGAACACTCTGGAAAGCAGGATTTCTGTCAGAGGGCTCCTCTAGACTAATTACTGTACTCTCTTGGTAGATCTGCAGATATTGAATTTGGGCTAGGCCACAGTTGTTATTGTGTTTTGCATTTTCTAACCAGTGATACTTTAGCACAGTCATCAGCCCCATCTGTATCTTCTCACTGTGATAGGATAATACGATTATTTTGAATGTGTGAAAATACCATTTTAATTACTCCAAATTGTTTCATTTCCAGGGATCAAGGTGGTCGGACGTTGTGTGGTGTTATGAGAATTGGCTTGGTGGCAAAGGGCTTGCTGATAAAAGACGATATGGATCTGGAGCTGGTCCTTATGTGCAAAGAAAAACCCACAAAGACCTTGTTATGTATAGTCAAAGACAATCTCCCAGCTCAAATTCAGGTGAGTTGATTCAGGGTAGTTCTCTAGCAGTGGTTGAGAGCACTGTGAGGTATATTTGGGTAAAGGCTGGAATTTGTGCCAGGAAAAAAGACAAGTGATAGAGATTAAAATATACTTTGAATCTAGGATGGCATCTAGGGTGTGTATGTGGTGACATGAAGTAGTTATGGACAGAATTTAACATCTTACTGCTGTTGTTGCCTACTCCGTTTGTGATGTCAGTTTTCCTGTGATGGCAGCTAACCTTTCTCTTTGGGAACTAACCCAGCTGATTCTTGCTTGCTGTTCAACCACTAACGTGATCTAAAGTGCAGCCCCAGAAATCCTCAAGCATGTGGAGTGGTCTGTATTGTCCTTGTCCCCTGCCTGGAGCTGAGGTTCTACACTGCAGCTGCTTTGCTTCGCTTGGGCTGTTCCCAGATCAACGCCTCTGTACTTCTGAAGTGAGAGCAAGTCACTTGAGGTGGTCGCTCATTTTAGCTCATGTTAATCACGAGCTCATCGTTCTTTTTATTTATGGCTATTTAATTCTGATGTTGGCATCCAGTAAGAGCACTTGCAGCTAATACCAGCCTCTTTAAAGCAGCTGGGGATAATACCTATTTGACAGTGCTGAGTCTGAATAATCACTCCAGCTTCCAGACTGGTGCACACTGCTGCTGAGAAACTGTGCCCTGGAGTATTCCACTGCAAGTGCCTCTCTCCAAACCATGTCCAAACCTGATCTGCTTCTCTCCTGATCTGCTTTTATGCCTTGTGTTTATTTCCACATAGACAGTATCTGTTTTACCATTCCCTTCTCACTATTCATTTGTTCATGTAAAGGGCTTGTTTTAATGAGATGATGTTGTGCCTGCAGATGTGGCCTTATCCATAGCTAAAAATGCTATGAATCTTTTAAGTAGTAAATTTTGTTTGAAAATGATGGGCATGTACCAAGCAGTAAATTTTTTTGTTTGTAGTGAGGTGTGAGATGAGAAGGGTTGAAAGTGGTAAGGAAAGTTAGCACACGCTTCAAAAAAAGTGAGAATGGCAGAACAGTTGTAATTAAAGGATGTGAAGACTGCAATAAATTCAAGGGACAAGTAGGTAAGATCCAGTGGAGAGAAGTATTGCGAGGGAAGGGAGTACAGAAAAGATGACGTAAGAGGCATCTGACTCATGAATCAAGCTTCAACCATCATGGGCATAAGAGACAAGGAGGGTTCTGCAGAAGCAGCGGGTCCAGCAGGAGGAGGAAGGTCCAGGCCCATGAGGTACAGAGCTGTTAACAGCTTCTGCTCTGCTTCTTTGAAGGTTAGGAGTGAGGAGATAGAACAGTAAAGGAGTTGGAGGAAAACAGACTGCAAGAAGGGAAAGAAGTTATAATGTCCAGCAGATATATTCTAACCATATGGTCTTGCTGAACCAAGCTCTGTCACAGGCAGAAGTAACAGAGACAGGACTCTGACCCATCTGCAGCGCTCTTTGCTCTTTTGGAGATTGAGGTCAGCCCCAAAGGACTAATGAAAGACCTGTGGATACAGATCACTTGAGATAACACTGATACAATGCAAGTTAATAGCACAATTTATAAGGCAGTTGTACTATTATCTGCAAAAGAAATCTAGGCAAGAAATAAAAAGCTTACTGAAAACTATTTTAAAAGCACTCAATTTACTGGTGTGCTGATGAGAGGAAGGTCACATTTTCCAGGCATTGTCAAGGATCTCTTGGGACAGGTGTTAATGAATGAAGTGGGTGTAGTATTGTCCTGGATCCAGTTTCATGTGCTGTGTGGAAAGGGAGCGAGAGAGACGGGAGGACGAACTGGAGAAGATCAAAGGGGTGAGAATGGGCACCTAGAAAACCATGTAATTGAAATTATCTGGGTTTGACAAAGCCTAGACTAAATGCAGGCGTAATTCTTTTAAGACATTAATGTTTGTTTATGAAGGGACAGTGATTCAGTATCTCACAGGACTACCAAAGGGAGGATGAGAAATAACTGGAACTGTAGCAAGGGGCATTTCTGCTGCAAAACAGGTCATCTACATTAGATGTGCAGCTGAGAACCAGAGTAGGCCATCTGGAGAGGTGGTGAAACCTCCATTGCTTGGGCATCTGAAGAATATCTTGGGGTTTGTAAGAGCTGCGCAAGGTCTGTTTGGTCCAGTTCATGGCAGGTATACAGACTAGGCGAGCTAGTGTAGTTCCTGCACTGGAATCCCTCATCCATTTGCACTGACATTTACGGTTTCATGGGTCATACTGCCTGTGAGAACTTACTTTTAGAGGAGCAGTACTGGAGAAGTGTGGACTTACTAAGAACAAAGTCGCTGCTGCTATTTTGCATGCTAGCAAATAAAAAAGTGCTAATATAGTGGAACTGCTCTATTCTCATTAACCTTGCTGCAGACCTTTTCTTCTTAAGCATGTTATTGGGGATTTCCTGTTTGCTTTTAATGAGGGAGGCAAGGCCTTACTTGTTACTGCAATGTCTTGCAGGTGTCTCATTAGTTAAGAGGCACATGAATGTACAGAGTTTTTGCAGTTTCCCAGTTGATTGGGAGACTCCTGAAATCTTTCTTGGTGACTTTCAGAAACTTACAGAAGAGAAGTATCTCGTGGAGGAGCATGTAAACGAGGCAGCTATTGTTATTCGTAACACAAAGGAGCCCAAGCTGACTTTGAAGGTGATACTTACATCCCCTCTTATTCGAGATGAAGCAGAGAAAAAGGAAGGAGGTACAGAGAGCATTTTCACTTGGTTTTAAGACTGTTCTGTCTAAATGCCCTGACTGTGCAGCACAGGGTGAAATGGGAAGCAGCTTTTTAATTGTGCATCATATATTAACTAGATTGGCTACTGCCACCACAAGTTACACTATTTGTGCCTTAAAAAGCCACGGTCACTTTATTTCCATGTCAACATGCATCGTTCTCATTTGCAAGCAATATTGCTCAGTGTTAACCTGGACATGCAATTAGATCTGAGTTCTTTTGCTCAGCCTTGTTGACTCTTGAGCACCCAGAGCTGCACGGTCTCATTTTCAGATTTAAGTCAGTCAAGTGGGATTGGTTCGTAGTATTTTGAAAAACTTATGTTTCTCTTTTTATGTAAAACCTCCTCTCCTGCAAAGCTCACCAGTGTGTCATCCTGGCCCTCAAGTTTTATTAGTTGATGATACAATGTGTATGTTTTGAGCTTTAAGAATTTCCTCACTGGGATACAATTGAAGTTACAGTGCATTGAATGTTGTACCTCATGTCCTTAGAGCAAAATAGAAATAGAAAACTGTATTGTAGTTTCTTTCTGTTCCTTCTCCTGACCTTTCCACTGTAGTTCCATGCCCCTTGTTAAAGGAATGCTGACTGGTAGTACCGATGAGGTTGGAACCAACAGAGAGAAACAGAGGAGAGCAAACGTAGCCAGATTTTGATGTATTTTAAAATCCTTGTCAGTAATTTCTGCTTCCGCTTCCCAAACCTATCCCTAGAAACTTTGCCACTGGATGATGTCAGACCTTTGACCAACTGGCCACTCTCTGTCATGACAACTGAGGCAGCTGGGCCCGCCTGGGCGAGGGAACTCCCTGTCGCTCCTCTCCCATTTCTAGACTTGCCACAAGTCCTTTGCTTCCTCCTTCTCCCACTGAAATACCGGCACAGTGAGGAACGTTGGTCAGTTTCTCTTGGATTCTGTTGGAGGTGATGGCAGGAGGGATCCTCCTCAGTTGAAACAAACACTCAGCTGGATGCACAAAAACCCTATGAAACAGATGAATGGCAACGGTTCCCTAACTGCAGTGTCTGCTCACTCTCAAATTAGTAACCATGCTCTTCTGTGAGACCAGTAAAAATAAACCACACATCACTTGAGTTGTTCTTCAGCTTCTCATAAGATGCTGAGCTAAGCCCTGCAATAGTTGCAGCTGATTCATGTTACTGGGAAAAAGCACAAAGTGCAGAACACTTTAATGGCAAAGGCTTCCATCCAAGAATCTTCTTGCAAGAAGTAATTCTGCTGTGGCAGTAACTGTAGGGCCTCCTGAATTCCTGAATGGGATTTTTATGCTTCCTGATGTTTAAAATGTAAGTGTTCTGTTTTCAAAATCTGAAAATATTTTTCAAAATTCTGTGCCAATTTTTCAAAATCTTAAAATGGTTTCACTACTCTCGGAGCAGTGTCACTGCCATTCTGCACAACTGCTGAGGATAGCTAATGGATCTGGTTTTAAAGAACAGGTTCTTTGACATTGATTAATCACAAGTGAAGAAAAACATTTATCATGTTCCCTTTCAGAGGTATGTGCACTGTGATGTAGATTTCAGTAGACTGAAAGGAGGGGATACCTTTTTCATAGTATTTCCAACCATATGTAGGTCACTTTCATTTAGATTCAAACCACAAAAATTTGATATCTAATATCAAGAGCAAATACTCAGAGAAACTATATACTGAAAATATGCAGATCTCCAAAAGTGTCCTGCCCCTGACTAACGCCAGCCGAATGTAACTATACTTTCTATATGGGTTTTGAGTGTATTCCATACATTCTTCTGACTGGAGGAGCTCAGAACACTTGCCAGTGGCCTTTCATCTCCCATGGGAAACTGACCAAGGTTTTGGGTTCGGTGTGCCCGGCACTAATCTGTCCTCTAACCAGCGCGGCAAGGTTAGGCGCAACGGACCGCGGTACCGGTGCTCCCATGTGTTCTGTAGGAATGCTGTGTGTGCCTTCATGCCCTGATGTCAGAATGTATTGAAAAACATTCCTGGATTTCTCTTCAGTCCCCACCTCTTTGGAAGAGTGTTCATGTTTAAGATGTGGTGTTTGTCCTATTTGTTTTTGCTGCTTGTTAGCAAAAATAAATAGTGGACCAGTGTGTGTGTGTGCATCTCGGTATTCTCACAAATGGCTACCCATAAAGCTCTGCTTTCTCATGTCGACTTGAGAAGTCAAACACCTAAAATTCCTGCATTTTGCATCAGTTTAAATTCTAAACTTCTTAAACTGAATTTTAGTCATAGCATCAAATATAAACTGGGTTTTCCAGACCACAACTTTGTAGCTTGCAAAATCAGTTGTTGTTACCAAGTGTACAGCAGCAACAAGCTCATGCAACAATAAACAAGTTCATTTACCAAAGTGGGGCAGAAATCAACAAACTAACAGTCAACAACCAGTCCCTGCTGCAGCCTTTGCTGGGCAGATGTGGCCAGTGACACTCCCAAGGTGCCCAGTGCCTTTGAAAGGGCAATGAGCCCCAGAGTTACTTTGCCCCCAGGGAGAAGACAACACTCCTTGTGCGGCCAGCAGTGCATGAATGAAGTTGGCAACTGCTGTGTGAAGAGAACACGTACAGCAAGTGGGGAGAGAACCACTGGTTCTGGGTTGCACAGTGCAAGCTAATGTCAGGGCTTTGTTATTAACTGTTTATTAAACTCCTTGTATTGATGCCCCTGCTAAAACCACAAGGGAAAAAGTAAAGTTTTGCAAACACATTTGAAAAGTCTGATTGGGTCTCACTTTCCTGACTGGCAGAGCATGAAGAAACATACCATTCTCCCAAGGGGGTCAAAGGGAGCCTGCTGCAAGCTGCTCGCCCTCTTCCACTGCCTGTCCTCCTCATCTTTCTGTTTAATGGAATCTTGCACCCCAAAGTTGGCTGACTGCAACATCTGTGCCAGGTGCTCAGGCCATCACCACTGGATCAGTAATTGGCAAAGTTCTCCAAGGGATTTGTAATTTAAACATTTGGAAGTAACCTTAATCCTGTAGGCGAGAGTATGGTCTGAACTTGTTGAAACAAATCTTGTGAGGTTTTTCATTCACCTGAATGGCAAATGGCAAATATTCTGTTTATGTTTTGTAGTTTAAAGGAAAAATTAATACACTTTGTCAATAGCTGCAATACACTTTGGCAAAGCCTTCTACTGAGTAGAACTCCCTGGGCAGTTAAAGATCCAGTTCATTGCAGAAAATGAATGATGTTGCAATCAGTCACCTTTGCTGTTTCTAATGTTTTAAAATAAGATTCTGAACATTCATTGCAGCACTTGTTTTATACAATACATGAGCTTTAAGCAGATGTTTATATTGTCCACCATAAAGTTTTCTTACAGAAATACTCAGACATACATTCCGTAATTGTGTGCCGCAAACCATTGCTCCTGAAAATGGCAGAACTGTAAAGGAAATTTAGAAGCAAACCTTGTGTTCCAAAGTGATCTTTTGTGCTCATAGAAATCCAGTGCTTTGGGACTTTGCAGCTTTTGTTTGCAAAACACGCAAGAGGAGTGATTAATCCCTGTATTGTAACATGGTTGATAAGGGCAACAGGAAACAATGCAAATATCTGCTGCGAAGTTCACTGGGGTTAGAAAATAAGCTTATAGCACTTGAGTCTTCTGCAGCCATGAACTGTCTGACAAGAGACCTGGTTCTGTTCAGCCTTACACTGGTTCTTTTCTTTGTCTTTGGGCTCTTTTATCCATCACAACAGAATGTGCTTTTACCAGAGTAAGCTGCCCACTGAGCGGCACAGGAGGTGGAAGCAACTTCCAACATGAAAGATGCAACTGCACATGCAACCAAATCTATCCAAAGTAACCTACAAAATGTACTTTAGGATGTTATTAATAGATTGTACAAACTGTCAGTTTCTCCTAATGTGTCCTAATATTTTAAATGTCTTACTGGAGTCTGCTGATCTAGCATGGCCCTCAGTTTGGAACTGGTGGTGTATTTCATTCAGACCTGTGCAAGGGTCTCAGGACCTGGAGAACTGTCCATTAAGAATAATGAAAATACTATCTTTCCAAATTACTTATTTTGAAATAAAGAGTAATTCTGCATTCATAGGAAAATAACATATTCAAGGTTTTAGTTGAGTCATGAATTCATTCAGTTCTTCCAGTATGTTGTTCTCATGTCAGCTAAAAACTAAAATCTTTTAAATCTGATTTCACAGATAGGCAAAATCTGTCATTTGTACAGGGTTTCCAGAGAATCTGGACACTAGTAACTCCTAGGATGGAGAAGAAAGTAGAGAAGAAAGGATGCATAATGTCCCTTGTTGCTGACTAGGATGTGACTGCTAAAAGCAGCTTGTTGCATGCTGGATAAAACAATGGAGGGGGAAAAAAACGAAAAGAAAAAAACAGTGTAAACCTGCACAGAAGATTTGGGTGTCTTGTCTCTCAGATCCTCCTTTGCATTTCCTCACTGATTACAGTTGCTGATGGGAAGGGAAGGTTTTTACATGAGGGGACCTCCTCTCTAATGCATTAAGAATCTGGGAGTTACCAAACTCATTTCTTTCATATGTTCTGGTTATATGAAAGACTGATCAAACTGTACAGTATCTTACCAGCATTTCTTGTGTATTTCTTTCACTGAATTGTACTGGCTGGTACCATTCATGCAGTATTATTTCAAATATAATCTGTGTTTTTCTTTGGAATTCTCAATGACTGCATGGATGTAACTTCACTTTCTACCTATTACAAATTTTTTAATACCCCCCCAAGAATATCTCTCTCTTGTCAAAAGAAGTTCATCTCTCTGAAATTCTGTGCCACCTTTGTGGAATAAAAGTCACAAAGAAGGGCAAGAAGAGGAAAAAAAAGCCCAATACAACCCAACACACACACAAAAAAAAAGAAAGAAAAGTGCTATATAGCTATTTTCTGCCCTGAAATGTGTTCTACATTTTTAATAAGATCCCAGATTGTCTATAGCAGTGGCCATCTTTATTATTACTATTATTTTACATGGAGTGAATGCCTTTGCTTCTGTTGCACACGTGCACATTTACTACCTTTAATGGCTTGTTTAAATTAAATAACACAGTGCACTTAAATTCTGGGAGTCTTATTATCTCATTGAGATGCTGCCGCTCTTTTTGTATTGTGACAGAAACCCCTTGGTCAAATTGTATCTGTCTCTTTTTATCCCATTTTTACCAGTAGACAATGTTGCGATGAAAGATCCTCCGGACTTATTGGACAGGCAGAAATGCCTGGAGGCCTTGGCGTCTCTGCGGCACGCCAAATGGTTTCAGGTTGGCTATTTGTTCTTATCTTGTTGTTACTGTAGCCTTACGAGGTTTAATTTGAGACAGTTTTAATTTGAATGCCTTTTTACCTTCTCACTAGTCCCTCGTAGAGGAAAGGTCTAGAATTCAGAATTCAGTGCTGTACTATGCAAGGGCAAAGCTGACAGGTAGACAGCCACCTGGTTGAGAGGTGTCATGAGGCTACAAAAGCAATCTTGACATTTTGCTTCCTTTTTTATGTCTCTCTAAATTGAAGTATTTTATATAATTGTTTATTTTGCATGAAGCTGATTAAGTATTAAGTAATAATAATTAAAAAATCTATCCCAGGACTCTGTGCATTTAAAAAGAAAAGCAAAATTGAAGGCCAGGTTTTTGCAGGTGTATTGGAATCATTTTGTCTGTTTTAGGCCAGGGCAAATGGACTAAAATCATGTGTAATTGTCCTTCGTATTCTGCGGGATTTGTGCAACAGAGTCCCCACATGGGCACCACTGAAAGGATGGGTAAGTACAGAAAGAGTTGAAGGCCACGTGCTCAGGTCTCAGAATTCCTGATACGTGTAGCAGTGTCTGGACTGGAGAAAACAGTGCATTGTATGAAACGCCTCCTTAACCCCCCTTCCGTTTGCTCCCTACTAACCACAACCTGCATAGAAAAGTGCTTGTAGGTAGGAAAGAATGTATTTGTTCAGTCTAGAGAGAGACGTAATGTTGTGGGCCTTGTGCATCCTCAAGGATTTGCAGTAGAATCCCACTTGTTCCCTTCCAAATTTAGCTTTTCAAAATACCCTGTGACTGACAGGGCTGCTCCTCCTGGAGGTTACTCTTCCACCTTAGTGTGTTGGGGGACGGCTGAGTGCCCTGCATACCTGTAGAGGAGCAGTTGGCAGGTCCTGGAGGCAGGCGAACTGATGACCCTGTGAGAGCATTGAGGTGATTTGGCTTTAAAGGCTCCTACTTTTAGACTTCCTGGGCAGTCAATGGAGAGCACTTGGCTTCCACAAAAGGTGACTCAAGAGCAGGGAACAAACAGATGTGCCATGAGCTGTCCTCTGGGGATGGCTCTGTCCCTTAGACCTGTAATGGATTACAAATTAAGTGAACTGATGAGAATGTCCTTCCCCTGTGCCCTTCCGTATTTAACTGCAGTTACAGTTACCCTTGTGTCCATACTAATCGTAATTTAATGTTTTCTAGCCACTCGAGCTTATATGTGAAAAATCTATAGGTACTTGTAATAGACCTCTGGGCGCTGGGGAAGCATTGCGACGAGTGATGGAGTGCCTGGCATCTGGAATTCTGCTTCCTGGTAAGGGGCTAAAAATGAACTTCAAGAACACAGAGGGTTTACCAGGCAGCCTTAACATCTGGTGTTGCTGTGAAGAATGCCTGCCCTGACCTCCTAACCTGCAGTGGGGCTAAAGGAATGGTGTCTGGTTTAAAACTGAAAGGAGAAGGGAAAGAAAAAAAAAAGGAAGTTGCCTGGCTGTAACTGAATGAGTGCTTCCATGCAGTAGAAGTTAATGGGGAATGTTAAATTTGTTTCTGAATTAACCCCTATCTTATTAAGGGGTTGCAAACAAATGGTCAGATTTAATGACCATCTGTTTCCTATAGATACATTGAAATATGCATAGCTATCAAAAATATTTGGGTTTTTTTATATTCATACTATTACACACAATCAGTGGTAACCCTGGTAAATTCTGTGGCCATTGCTGCAAGGGAGTGAAATCCTGAGGCTAGCTTGCACTGTAGGATGACAGAATCCCTTGCTTCCCACTCTGCTGAAGGCAGAGTGGTGCAGTATCCCTCAGTCCGCATTTTCATATTGCTTCTGTTGCAATATCCCTCAGTCCCCATTTTCATATTGCTTCTCATTTACTGTCAGTAATCTGCTTTGCCTCTCTCCCTCCTAGGAGGCCCTGGTCTGCATGACCCCTGTGAAAGGGAGCCAACAGATGCTCTGTCGTATATGACAGTTCAGCAAAAAGAAGCCATTACGCACAGTGCCCAGGTAGAAACCTTGTACATCTGAGGAGCTGGATATGATAACAGGGAGGATTTCACTTCATTAAGACAATTTATTCCCTGCTAGGACAGCTGATTTTATTGGCAGTCCTGACAGTTCTTCCAGTGCGCTACCTGGGAACGATTACGATAGTTCATGAGTGCAAGAGTTAAATATGTGTTAAATCTAATCCTTACAAAGCGCAGCCTAGTGTCTGTGTGCTGCTTCCATCCCACCTCAAGTGCTTACAGCAGAGACCCCTTGTGTAGGCTCCTTGTCCTTGTGCCCTGCACTTTCTATTGCAGAAATTAATGAGTTTTAAATGTTTAGACATTAGTATTTTCTGTAGCTATCACAGAAGATAGGTGAAGAAACTCTCTTCCCATTGCAGAAGTGGTTTTAGACCAAAAACTTAACATAGCTTTAAAAAAAAACTTTAGACAAACTTATTTAGAAGCTTAAAACAATCAAGGTGAAGTAGTGCTATAAAGTAACTTACTTTTCTACTGTCACTTTATAGCATGCCCTCAGATTATCAGCCTTTGGTCAGATCTATAAGGTTTTGGAAATGGACCCCCTCCCATCAAATAAGTCCTTTCAGAAATATTCCTGGTCAGTAACTGACAAAGAAGGTAGGTGCTGTTTGCTTCAGAAATCGCTAATTGGGCAGTAAACTAGGGGTTGATTTAGAATGAGTGAAATTCCTGGGTTATGAGCTGTGAATGCAAGGGGAAGGCTTTTCTTTCTGTTAAATGGGATTTGGGGTTGGGATTTGGGTGAGGTTTTTTTCATTTTGGGGGTTGGGGTTTTTTTTAATTATTTATTAGAAGCCAATCTGGAGGAGCAGCAATACCACTATAAAATATAGCTGATGATCTGCTTTAAGCACAAAGTCCTTTGGGGTCTGAAGAGTAAAGGTAGTGTTTATGATTCTTATGCTGGGGACGCAGAGACCATCAAAAAGCACGGAACGAGTGTCCACAATAAGAATTACTCAAGAATTCTTCCTAGAAAAACAATATACATGTGATACAAATAAATTTTCTTGTGTATTTTTTGTTAAAACATTATTAGTAGAGTTCTTGCCTGTAAAAAAAACCCAACACTGCAGATTTACACCACTTGTATCACACGATACTGGAAACAGACATCCTGCATGGCATGGTACAATGAGCTAATACTGGCTTACGTGTAGCAGTAAGAAAGCTTTGACTGATGGCTGAGTTCTTTTCATTATGAACATGCAAGGAACAACATGGGACTAATCAGATTCCTGCTGTGGAATTTTGTTTTTCAATAGCAAATCCATATTACAAGGAAATTTATACCGTAGGTACAGGCTCCTCTGCTCTTAAGAGGCCATTTGAAGATAGTGTCGGGGATGATAAAGATCCAAATAAAAAGATGAAGCGTAATCTGAGGAAAAGTAAGTGCAATGCTTCTCCATTCTGTTTCCAAAGATCTATTGTATGGTGGGAGCTGGTTTTAAAAGCTTCTCTGTGTTGGTGTGGAAGAGCATGTGAAAAAGTCTTTGGAACAACAAATGTTGTCTCTATCACCCTGCATTTGGAATGTCAAACACATCTCTTATTGTGCATCTGATTTCCCCTGACATGTTTTACTAACTGAATGATTTGCATTTTTAAATGGGATTACCCATGAAGTTACAGTGAAACTGAGGTTGCCCAAGCAGCTAAGGTGTTTTCCTGATAATGTCCCTGCATTGTGGGTGGGGTTTTTTGTTTTGGTTTGGGTTTTTTTTCCCCCAAATACTGCAGTGACTTTGCTGTTTGGAGATCTGCCTTTTTGCAGTCTTCCCCTTCTTGAGTTAGTTGTTGGTCTCTCAACACCTGCCACAAGAACAATAAAATGCTTAATCTCCAGAACACTGATGCTGCATGTGCACAGACTGAAGTCCCTCGGCACTGCTGGGATCTAGCCAGTTCTGGGAGCTATTTTCATTGTGCTACTTTGGTGCCAGTTCTGGATCTCACTACCTATAAAACTTGTTACTCCTTTACAACGGCTGGGAAGGCTGTGGCTAGCTGCAAAAGAACTGTGTCAACAGTATTAAATCTTGGGTACTTATAGTCGTTACCCCAAAGTAGAATGGCTTAGTAAAGAATTAACAGCCTTATTACCTCTGAGAGGCTGAGGGGTTATATTGCTCCTTTCTACAGAAGGAAGGCACTGAAATGCAAACTGTTTTCATTTGTTGTTCATCTTGTTTTGTTCATTTTCCTTCCCCCCTCCTTCCCATCCCCTTTCTACTATCTTGTACTAGTACTAGATAGTAAAGCAATAGATCTCATGAATGCTCTGATGAGGCTGAACCAAATCAGGCCAGGGCTTCAGTATAAGCTGCTGTCACAGTCTGGTCCAGTCCATGCCCCAGTCTTCACAATGTCTGTAGATGTTGATGGTACAACATACGAAGCATCAGGACCTTCTAAGAAAACAGCCAAGCTCCATGTGGCAGTGAAGGTAAGGCAGCTTGAAGTAATCTGCTAACCCAGGTCTTGGAACATAGAGTATGAAATACGGTCAGAACTAGTAATATGTGACCTCAAAATTAAAAAGAGTATTAGATAAAGCTGAGCTACTACCTGTGTACTGTAAACACAGCTGGGCATGCCTGAAAGAGCATCACTGGTTTATCCTAGCAGTGGGGAGGGAGAACTTCCCAGGGCTCTGCAGGTCAGCCCATGTAAGTTCTGGTCTGGAGGGGTTCAGTTTTGTTCCGCTCTACTCCTTCCTCCTGCTGGTTTGAAAATGGCATGTTGGTGGCTCCTGCTTTCTCCCATTTCTTCTGTGTGTTTGTTCCTGGGTTGTGAGCTCCTGGAAATACGGAGTTGTTTCAGTCTTCAGTGTTTGAAGAGTACCTTTACACACTGGGGTAAACAGTGTACACCAATGTAAATGATTGGTCTCCAGTCAGTTCTCTAGTAAGACATTAGTATCATTCAGGTCAGTTCAGTCAACCTACTGTTACTTCTTGTGGGTCCTCTGTGTGACAGAGCTTAGCTCTGTAGAGCAGTGACAAACTGGAGCACCCAACATGAACATCCTTGTGTTGCATGAGGGCAGATCAGACTGCTAAAGCAGACAGTCTGCTGGGTTTCTGGGAAGGAAGTTTCCTACAGACAGTGCAGGGTACTGAGGGAGCTCGCAGTGTTCAGTGATCCACGTTCCATTATTTATCAGCAGTCCTCGCTCACCAGGGAGCTCCCAGTGGACTGGAAGTTGGCAAACGTGATACCCATCTTCAGGCCTTGGCAGTGCTGGGTTAATGGTTGGACTCAATGATCTTAAAGGTCTTTTCCAACCAGAACGACTCTAGGAAAGAAAACCTCTTTTAATACAACTGCACTTATGACAGGAACAAGCCCATCTGTCATTCTGTGCTGCGTTTTGTTTCGAACAAGAATTTCCTTTTTAGAAGCTTCATCTGGCAACTTTCTGCTTTCCTTTGATTTCAGTTTTGAAAATCCCATTGTCCCATGTGCTTTCAAGTTCAAAGTGTCCAGAAATACCTGAGGGAATCTGTTGTTCCTCCAGGAAAAGTAGCTCTCTGCATGTGTGTCCTCCCAGACCTTCTGCTTCAGTCTTTTATTTTGCCTCCCTCCCTGCAGTTATTAAAAAACCCCTAAGTAATACAAAACTTGCCCTGAAAAGCTGTGACTCCTCTGCCCTTGAACCCCTCTGTGTCAGCCTGATCTGTGCTGGTGCCTGCCCAGCTCTGTTTTCTCTATGTTTACACATACACAAATCCTGGGCTACACTTCAAAACGGCCATGATTCAAGCCAAGAGGAAATGGGTGGTGTGGTAGAGACGAGCTTTTTTTCCCCTTTCTTTCTTGTTTTTTCCTAGCAGATCCGGGCCCTGCTTTCCCAGACCTATAAGAGGGAATAATGTGATAGTTTCAGTTTCTAGGTCTGACCTTTTTAACATTTAGAAGCCCTGAAAATGCAGCCAAATATACCACAGCTGTTTCAGGAACAGTTTTCCCCATTGGTATAGTGGGTTTTCTCCATTTCAACATAGGAGAAAATGTATTTCTAAGCAGTCTGCCCGAATTCATTCTTTTGTGTTGTGATCAGCTTTGTATTTATTTCTGTACTGTTTTACAGTTCATGTCATGCGGCTCTGTTGTAGGTTTTACAAGCCATGGGGTATCCAACTGGTTTTGATGCAGACGTGGAGTGTATGAGTTCCGATGAAAAATCAGACACTGAAGGTAAAAGTGAAACAACATCTTCAGTCTCAAGCAATAATACTGGAAATTCCACAGCCGACACCTCCGCTACCCTAGAGGTGAGGACTGTGTTAGAAAGAAATCTCTGCTCCCATAAGAGGATGGCGTTTTGTTTAGGGTTGTGGGTGACGAATTAATAGGAGTTTCCAGGCTCAAATCTGCCAGTGGCTTTGTGTCACTGTAATAACCAATCTTTGTGCCTCCTTTCCTCAGGTTTAAGGGGGATGTAGCAAAGCTGACCTCCTAAGACCAGAAATTCCTGAAGGCAGGTGTTGTCTCTTGTAGTTAGTTTATGTACTGTCTGGTGACTGGGGTGGCTCCGTCCTGTCTATTGCCTTTGGGCTGTAGTGATGCAAATGCCACAGTTTCCATTTTGCAGTAGTGGGGTTGTCAAAAAGGTGTATTTACCTGGTCTTTTAAACTGATACACATGAAGAGCAATGAAAGTAGAAAAATTCATTAGGAGGTGTTAAGAAATTGGAGACCTAAGCAGGGGGAAGGTTGTGCTGTAAATATAAGTAATTGTTCTGTTCTTTGAATACTTGTCAAGATGTTAAAACATGAATTTCTTCAGTTGGAAGCCACCTCATTTCCAGACTGTGTGTAGTCAATTCACAGATGTATTTGGTCCACTGAGACATACCCAGGGAAAGAATGGCGGTATTTTATACTCCACAAACTTCTGTGTTCATTTTAATTAAAAATTCATTTGATTTTATCACAAAAATGGGTAATATTTCAAGATGACTAAGGTATTTCCCACAGGGGTTTCCATGTTTGAGACATTTCACTTTCAAAGGGCAGGTCCTGGCACTAGGACTCTTGATCCTTATCCAAAATAAGAAGTTGCTTTGGCAAACAGTGCTTTGATCCCTTGATCTTTTTCTTCCTTAGTGAGCAGTCATTTGTATCTGTAGCTGAGTGTAATCCAGGCTGATACGCCAGTGTGCTGAGATCGCAGCTTCACCTTCCTTGCTTCCCAAACAGCTATAGATCTTTCTGCTGAAACATGTGACCCGAGACATGAGACTTCTCCAGTCTGAGCTCAGTAGTGCCAGGATTGAATTAGCTCCAGTAGCAGAGCTGTGTGCAAGGCTGGGAAGGCTGATCTCTCCTTTCAGTGATAAAGCCTTCAAGTCCAGCTTTGGCCTCAGCTTCCGCTTTGGATCCTCTCAGGGTTGGAATTCCAAGTGCAGGTGGTGTCACTTTGTGCAGACACCAGACCAGGCCATGAGGACAGTAGCTCAACAGTAGAAGTAGAGAGGTGTAACTTCTTTTGCAGTATTGTTTGTCCCCCTGCCATTGTTTAGAGAAGAGACTCTCCATCTGCTGTTGCAGCACAGATGTTACACTGAAGGCATGGCAGCGTTGCCTTTGATACAGCTCTGTACCTGGGAAGTGGCCTAGGGCTGCATGTTGGGAAGGATAAGCTATCACAGAGGCTTGTCAGTGATAATGCTGCCTTTCTCCAAGTGGCCATGTGGCACTGTCAGCCACCAGGCTGTAGATGTTTGTTTGCCTTTCAAAGAGATAAAGGCTCTAAAGCAGCACTGTAACTGTCTCTCTAGGTAAGAACTCAGGGTCCTATACTCACAGCAAGTGGCAAGAACCCAGTGATGGAGCTCAATGAAAAAAGAAGAGGTCTGAAGTACGAGCTCATCTCCGAGACAGGTGGAAGCCATGACAAGCGCTTTGTGATGGAGGTGAGCGAAGCAGTGTTACCGGGTTGGTGGATTCTGACAGCCCCAAACTACATCATGTCTTGACATGAGGAGGAGGAGGGAAGTAAAATTGCAGCTATCATTTCCAAGTTCCCAATATGTGCGATATAAGGGTTCACAGGGTCACTTAAGTGTTCTTTATCAGCCTCATCATCTAGAAGCAATGGAAACTGTCATGTAAAACACTGAGGATATTTTTGTTTTGGTTTCATGAGAGAAGTTCTTTATGGGTGGCACAAGTGGGTGTATCATGATGTTCCCAAGGACAAACACTAGGCGTAAACCCATGTCTTGATTTTCAGGTAGAAGTAGATGGGCAGAAGTTCAGAGGTGCAGGCCCAAATAAGAAAGTAGCAAAAGCGAGTGCTGCATTAGCAGCACTTGAAAAACTGTTTTCTGGGCCTAATGCAGCAAACAACAAGAAAAAGAAGATTATTCCTCAGGTAAGAATGGTAATTGCTTTTGGGACCACTCTGTTATCACAGCTCTGGGTTGTTTGATGATACAAGAACTTCTACAGGAAGCAAGTGATTTGTCTCTTGTTTTATGCACATGTGTAAGATTTCTATTTTTATTCTTCTATAATTATTGTAGAGTAACGATATGATCTGATAGTTAGAACCATATTGTGGAAAACAGAGTTTAGAAGAAGGCTGAAAGAAAGAGAGGTGCTGATTAATTGGAGGAGATACGGTAAGATCAGCAGTTCAGTGAGGATATAGAAGTCTTTTGTGTTTCAGTGAGGATATAGAAGTCTTTTGTGTTTCAGGCCAGAGCATCTCCCGCATCATGTGAGATGCGTAGATTTCGGGGAGGGTCATTTCTAGCCAGGTAAAGGCCTTGTAAGGCAGTGGGAAGACAGCAGAGAGAGACCAGAGAAAGGGTCAGAAGCCACCAGTGTTTGTTCATGACCAGGTTGGATGTAAATAACACTCATTCTCAGTGGAGCGAATGTGCTGGGCTCAGTGTGCGGGGCTGGGCACTGCAGGCAGGGACCTGCTCACTTGGTTCCTGTCAGTCTGATTCTCAGGACAGTGCTTCTTCTGTCTGCATTCTGCCTTCAGCCAAGACTTGTGCATCGAGCATGTTTAAAGAGATGTTTTTAAAGGTGGCGATTTAATGCAGGTGGCCTTTCTATTTCCAGTAACGTCTTCACTTTCTCAATTGCTCTTTTTCATTACTCTGGGCAGACTAAAGGGGTTGTCAATACAGCTGTTTCTGCAGCAGTCCAGGCTGTTCGAGGCAGAGGACGAGGTGCTTTAACACGAGGAGCATTTGTTGGAGCAGCTGCTGCTACTGGCTACATAACACCAGGTAAGGCATGACACTGACATCCAATGAAAAAAGATACACACAAGAAAATGTTAATGAAATGTTCCCTTTGTGGTTCCCCTTGCTTTCCAAAGTGTGCATTGTTCTTTGTGACTCTACATATCTGAGGCTTGTAGGTGACATGTGAAGGGAATCTAGACATTGTGTTTACTTGGAATAAGAACCACAGATTTTCTAAGAATGAGATGCTGGAGACTCCTTTGTCAACGCAAATCCAGTAGCTTCTGAAAACTAAAACTTCATTCCTCATGCTCAGGTTTTTGGATTACAGCGTGAGCTTAATTGTACCCTTTGGCAGTTCACGTGTACTGATAGCACAGCCCTGCTGTTTGGTAGACTTGCTTCCTGGCACAGTCGACAGCACGTCGCCTTCATTGTTCCTGTATGTTCATATGATTATAAATATTAAAACCCAGTAATTCATTTTTAATGGCTGTTAACATTGTTTTTGGAACTGTCTTTCTGCCTGAGGAGTCATTTAGGAGACAATTTAACCTGCCAGGGGCATGCTTCTTGCCAGCGTGGAATTACTCCAGAAAGAAGTTTAATTTCCCAGTCGCTGGAGTTGTTAAGCTTTTATTGGCCTTGGCCTTCACGAATTATTTCTCTTCATCCCCAGTTCTTCTCAGAAATCTCTTGCTTTCTGTGATGGACACAAGCAATCCCATGAGAAAAAACCCTGTAAAGCCTTCATGAACTCCTGAGATGCAGTAACCAAGACTCATGTTACCACTCCTGCTTTTTGTCTCACACCAGTCGTGCTTAGCTCTTTGGGAAAAAAGGCTGCTGCTGTTTGCCTCTAAGTATTCAGCTGCCCTTTGTGAAACTTGCTGTTAGAAATAACAATTCACTGGAATTCACAGGAGCTTTCCTGAAGTGCTGTGGTACCTGCCTCAGGCATCGAGCATTTTCTAATGGAAGCTGAGGAAAATGGCTGTTCCCTGCATATGTAGTTTAGGGTATTTTTTTATCAGCAAATAGGGGATGTTTGGGTCATGCCAGCTCTGACAGTGCAGACTTGAGGGCTTCAGCTGCAAGACAGCGCTAATGAAAAGCAATACAGCATTTAACTGATGCTGAGGCTTATGAAGGTCATGGGGAGGAGGCTTGTTCTTCAAGCCACAATGCAGAAGGATTTGAGTGTTCTCAGCAATATCTATATGTATTAGTGCTTGGGTTTTTTTGTGGTGCTGCTTCATGTCCCAGTAGGGGTCCCTACTTGTATGCTGGTGTGCAAACACTCATCATCTTCAGGTACTGGAGGTAATGAAACCCACCCCTTCTGTGTTTGTGTTGCAGGCTACGGAGCACCGTATGGGTACAGTACAGCTGCACCAGCTTACGGTATGTATAGCCCAGTAATTAACACATTAGAAATGATACTGAATCTGTTGTGGCAGTCCAAATGTGGCAGTCCAAGGAGAAAGTCAAAGAGATTCAAGCTCTTAAAACCATGAAAACAACAACACTTTTATGCCATAACCTTGTGGTTCTTTTTTGGTTGGAGTAGCTTTTCTGCCTATGCTTTGCCTGATTTGTGGAAGGACTGCTTGTTCTAATTGCCTGTTCCCTTTCATACTGAAATTGAAGTAGTTCTCTTACTTTTTACAGCCAATCTGTGCTCCATTCAAAGACTACCGAAGGGCCTATTTCAGCATCTCTGTCCTGTGTTTATCTAAATGGCATTACAGTAGCACTGGCAAAATGTTTGTCCCCAAGTGTAAGTGGCTTGTGGACAAAGCTCCCTTAATGCCGTCAACTCCATAAAGTTTATGTATATATATCCCCCCCCGATGCCCCTGCTGCTTGGGACAAGCAGAATGGGTTCTGTGTAGTTTGTACTGTCAGCCATCTGGTCACAAGGAAGCTAGGATGTGGTTATTCACCACAATGCTTTTTACTAAGAACCACAGTGATATTAGGCTGGCAAAGCACTGGCTTCATCCATGCTGTATCAGAGAGCTATGAGGAAGGGTTTTTCTTAACTCAGCTTCTCCCTCCCCGCTGGCTGTTCTTATGCTGGACTAACAATGCACACTTCTAACCGGCCCTTTTGGTTACTTTGAATGAGGTTTATGTGGCAATGGGAGCAAAGCCATTTGGAGTCAGTGATATGTCCTGGCACATGGAGCAAGCCCTCTCCTGTGCAGGGACTGGGGGAAGCCCAGGATGTTTCCAGGCCTGCGTTTTTCATATGGGAAACTAAGCCTGCAGTTTGCTATCCATTTTCTGGCTTTTGTAGCATTTGGAGTACTGGTTCCTCTCAAATTTGTATAGTTTGGGCAACACCAACTCCCCTGATAGCATTATAAAAGTTAAAAATACTTTGAAACATAGATTTCCTGACTTTATTTTAGAGGTCTGAGCTATAAACAGTGGAGGAATGCTGCTGCTTTACTGAAAATGTTCACTTTGCTTGTCTAGGACCAGTGGGTCCTACTGCACACTGCTGCAGTGGGAATGGAAGGGAGAACAGCCCCAGGGGCTACACTCACAGTGGGGGATTCTCCTTTCCAAAGTGAAGTTGACCTGTAGAATTCCTGCCCTATTCGCTGGGCAAGTGCTGTGACAGAACAGCAGCTGACAGCAGGGCTGCCCCACTCAGCATTCTCTTTTGTGTTGCATTACACAAAGAACAGCTACCTGTTTTGTCAAGGAAAAATTAAAGGGCTTACTAAAATGAGTAAGATGATTTAGGGCTAAGACGAGGTGTATGTGCATGTGTGTGTTTTTACAAGCAGCTATACAGAGTGATGTAAGAGGAACACAATTGTTACCAACTCTCCTTGTAGCTTTTTGTGCCTTTCTCATTCATTCTGTTCTGTGTTTTTTCTCATGATGCCTATTTTGGGAGCTGGATTTTTATCACTTAGCTGTGTATATGTGACATATCACTGACTTCAAAGCATTGTGGAATTGAATGCCCCCATTTTTCACATAAAGAGTTTCTGTTTTTAATGTCCTATGATTGTGATGCGAAGTCCTGGGATAATGCTTTTTGGCTGTAAGGTAAACATGTCTCTTTGCCTTTGTAAGCTGTTGCATGTTGGGAAACTTCACTTTGATCATCTGGTGCTCTGGAATACCTGCTGTTGCTGCTTTGTGATTTCTAAATGGACACATAGGTTAAAGACTAGAATTTAAATAGGCAAGATTTAAAAAAACAAACCACCATTTAATTATGCAGAAGTCTGCGAGGCCACAAGAACTCTCTAATAATCATGAAATCAGGCAGATATTAATCTTTCCAGATTTGCCACTTCAATACAGGACAGGAAATGCAGAATAATGAAGCAGATGCAGCATCTACTGTAGGTGCTTGATTTCTGGCTGACCTACCTGGATGCTTATCAGAACTGCTGAACAGTTTCCCTGTGAGCTTGCTTTTACACATAGCAGTGCCTGTCTAGATTACCTGCAGTTATAACTGACCTGTCATATTGGCTCAGAACATAGGAGGAGATAGTAGAGTTTAGTTACCGTAACGATTATGAAGCACAGCTTCTAGTCCAACTGCACGCTCTGCTTTTGAGAGTATTGCTTACTTAAGTATTACCAAACACCAGGACAAAAGCAAAGGTTAAGCTAACCATATGTCTGAAATAGTGCCAAAGTGTTTCTGTTTGTGGGACTCTGCACCCTAAAACTACATTGACTGACTGATCTGGAAAGGGTTAATGAGAACACAACTGTACGCTCTTATCTGACTTTCTTGGATCACTGAACTTATTTGGAGTCCTCTCCCTTTCTTTTCTCTGTAGGTTTACCCAAGAGAATGGTTCTGTTACCAGTTATGAAATTCCCAACTTATCCTGTTCCCCACTACTCATTCTTTTAGCAAATGGCAGAAGCTAATTCCCACTGATTGAACAACACAGTACAGTACAGAATGTTAGAAGAAAAAAAGCCTTTTTATCCTGTTTTCTTTGAACACATACTTGAGCAAAGTCATTTGTAAAGAAACATCTTTTTCCTACTTCTTGATTTTAACAAAATGCAAATTTAGTTCTCTAAAACTTGAAAAAACAATGTTCTGTGAAATGTTACCTCATTTTCAAATAACTTATACCAGCCTTCTGTTATAGGGAAGAACTAGAAGCTTAAATCTTACGTTTTAAATGAAGTATCCAATTATGTAAAATTAAATTTGTGAAGGATGTATAGAATATAAAACACTGATCACAAATAAACTGTTTTGTTGTAACATGAGAGTACTGCCTGTTTCCTCATGCAGTCACACAGATCCAGTTAATGACTGTACTTGTGGTAGGGTTATTAAATGCAGGGCAGAGTTCTTTAAAAAATAAAAATAGAATAAAAAAACCAAACCAAACCTACACAATAGCAACTTTTCAGTTAACATTTAACTTTGTAAATATTATGGTGTGTAATAAACTTAGTAAAATATGAGCTAAAATATTGTTTTATCTTATTTTTTATAGTTAAGCATCAGTACCTGAGTTTCCTTTATGATCTTTAAATCAGCAAACTTTAACTGTGATTTCAGGCACAGTCTTAATTATCCGAGAAGGCTTTTCGCTTGCACACACTGCAAAACAAGCAGAACAAAGGGAATTAAGCTCAGACTGTCTCTGCATTAGATCGCATTCTGTGAAACAAGAACTAAACAAAGGAAGTTCCCACAAAAGGACTCTTGTACGTAATTCCAGGGACACACAGTTCAGTCCGTATTGCCCAGAGAAAGGACAACAATAATGTTACAATCAGGTTCTTTAGAGCTCAAAAGCTGCTTTTTTCCATTCTTTTCTGTTTTTTTAAAAAAAAGAAAAAAATAAGAAAAAACAAATTGCACTTGTTCTTGTGGCCTTCTTCACTTTACAATTGTCTGCCCACCCTTGATTTTCCATCCACCATTTCTACATTTTAGTTGTCAATCTTGTATTAAAACAAAGGCTTCTCCTTTTCCCCCTTACATTTATAAGAATCTAAAGCAGCAACAGGGTCCCCATGAAAACTTGCTATTTAATTGTCCCAGTTCTTGTTGAGTGCTGCTGTGAAAAGTGACACACTTCAGCCATAGGCCAGTACTTTCTAAGAGTTGGTGCTCAAACCGAAAGACTCCGCTTCCCACCAAGGAGTGTGCGCTCCTGTCTGGAATTACAGGACAGACGCCAGCTCCGGCCTCTCTCCACCTGTTGTAGAGTTCTGCATAAACTCTGTGGGCTCTAACGAGGGATTCGAGTGGTCTTTATTAAGGTATCACCCCACAACATCAGCAGCATTGTTGGTTGCACTTCTCAGGCCTCGCCCGTTGCTTTTCCGTAGGTTTGCTTTAGTTCATGCTCCTTTAAGGAATGCCTTCACACACTTGTTCTCTAACAGATGCTGCTGCCGAGGCAGGGGGAGCTTTATAGATCAAGAGGGTGTAAGAGCAGTGCTTAAAGCAATGTAAAGTTCCTTCTCCCATACACCCCCCATTAGATGGAAAGAAATAGTAGAAAAGCTTATTAAGGGGGGGCTTGTGTAACAAGCTGCTTTTCTGGGAATTAACTCAAGTACTTGTGCTGAGGAACGGGTTTGTATCTGAAATGGGTTTCCTTCTGCCGGAGCTCTTGCTTTCGTTTGGTGTTGGTGGTACTTTAATAAAAAACATAGCTCTGTTGGCACCTGGTGGCAGCTGTTGTGCCACGAGCCCCAGGTAGTGCCGACATGGAGCAGGGCCTGGGGGACGCGGTCAAATTGAGCAGTGCTCAGAAATCACCATGTACTTTGCTGGCCTATGGATGAAAGGAAGCCATCACGGAGCAGAAAAAGCATGGCTGATAAGAGCCCATTTTTGTTAATCAAATATTCATTAAAGGAATCTTTCCTGTGCACACATTCTTTTTTCCCCACCCCTCTTCTGGAGTTCCCCTGATTGGCAACCATTTGTAGTTTCTTTTTTCCTGTTTTTTTAATCCCCGGATTTGTTAAATTTCAAACCAAATCTTCTCTGAACCAATTCTATACAATGAACATTCATCAGCCAAATGACTTGTTCCAATTTCAGAAACAAGGAGGGCGCTATGCTCTTTTCCAACATGATGGCAGTCATTTCCAATGATTTATAGAAGTCATTCTTTATTTTTTGTCATTTGTTGGGAGTTACTAACCACATTGTAAACTTGCCCCCTTGCTGCATATTTTACATTTCTCTGCTTTACTGAAATATGAATGAGCTGTCAGTTCTTTGTTTAGAAAGTGGTAACCTTGGAAGTGGTAGATGTTTCAATACCTTCAAAGAATTCAAAGTGCCCATTTTACAATGAAAATTCCACTTGCAGCTGAAAGAGCAGAGAAATTTAAATGGAGCTTCAGCTTCAGCCAGTCTCTTGGAAATTAACATGGAGTTTTTGCTTCTCTGCTCTTCTCCCACTGTAGGTGGTTTTTTCATTGACAGTCCCTATTGCCAGCCTCTCAGCATCGCACCTTTTATTATTCACTTGGGCCCTCAAGATTTCTTCTCTGACTTCTAGAACCATCAGGTTGTGTGGCTCGAAATGGCATTTTGTACATGTCTTAAAAGCAAGAACAAACGTGGCTCGTTTTGAGGTTTCTCAACTTCAGACATGGAATCTGAGCTTTTTTCCTTTTTTTTTTTTTTTAAAGTGTTTTTTCTCACTTCTTGAACTTTGTTCCATTTAATGAAAAGCAATACTTACTCCAAGCCACAGTCCTTTCTTTGGGTACATAGCAATAGACGTGTATATACTGCTGGGTATCTCTTTACACTAGAAGGGAAAGACTGGTGTGTCGGGGGGGAAAACCAAACACCAAACCAAGAACAGACCTTGCCGAGTGCCTGCTTGAAGCAGAATCCTGCGTTTGCTTTTGCTACTGAAGTACTTCAGAATTTTAATACTACAACTGTATTTGCATGTTTCCTATAAAAATTGCTACAAGGACTTGCAATGGGCACTCTGCAGCAGTAGTGCTTTGTACCATTGCACATGTCAGCAGACATGAAATGTAGCAAAAAGGCAGGAGAAAAAAGTAGAATATATATTTTTTCCAAAATCGAATTAAAATGATATATTCTCTCTCTCTCTTCCCCACATCATTAATATGAGGCACAAAAAGGGTAGGCCTGAACATGACTTTCAAATGGGTTGCTTTTGTGTCTCTTAAAATCATCACCAAATGACAGGAAAATATAGTATCTGGTAAACAGCCAGTTCAGAAAACTTCTGCTCTAAATTTACTGAGTTTTTTTCCTCTTAAGTATTTGTATGTTGATATTTTGGGACTGTGAATCAGCAATAACTGAAAGGTGAATGTTTTTTAAATGGTATTGGAACATATATATGTTGCAGCTTAAGACTTCTAAGCAGTTTTCAGCAGGTTAATACCACTTTATTCTCATTCTCTCCGGACCTTCATAGCCATATGCACTTGTATAAAATAAGCAGAAATGTAGTGACTCTAAGCTGAGATCGTGATATAAAGGTAAGAGATTTTATTTTCAGCTTAAAGAATATTTTTATTGTGATTTTCCTAAAAATCTCCTATTCCTGTGACAATCTTGTATATGGCACGTGTTTATTATGTCTTGTTTAACTAAATGTTTGAACAGGTCATACCTAGGTCTGAATGCCAACTTAGTATTTGAAGTGGCCTTGAAAAAGACACCCATTTAGTTAGAAAATATTACTTATTACTTTTAAAAAACTGTTTGGTTTTATCAACAGACTGTTCTCCTTCAAGCATTTTTCTCTTGTGTAGCATAAAAAGCTGTATTGATACTGCTGTGTCAGGCACTGCATTCCTTGCATACCTGTGGAAAACACTGGGTAGGTACCAAAGCCACGGCCATGGCCTGCACTGAATCCACCCCCTGGTTATAGGTATGTGGAATGAAAATGAGAAGCGGCATGGGTGATACTATCTAACTAATAAGGAGAGAAATTAACTCCCTAAACTATTAGAGCTAACCTCCAAATAAAGAATGAAAGACTTTTATGATACTGCAGTTAAAATCTGCAGAGATCAAATGACATTAGGCCAAATTAATCCATGAAGCAGCCAGGTTTGCTTTCCTCTTGTGGGCACAGTGGGAGGAGAGGAAGGCAGGCAGGCGGTGATTGCACTCGGCATGAA
This sequence comes from Ara ararauna, assembly GCA_028858755.1. Taxonomy (NCBI): domain Eukaryota; kingdom Metazoa; phylum Chordata; class Aves; order Psittaciformes; family Psittacidae; genus Ara; species Ara ararauna. Next base: position 23,014,544 of record CM054384.1, read on the forward strand.
TCATTTGCTGAGCCGTGGTTCTAAAGCTAGAAATCAGGATACAGACATCCATAAATAACTGTGTTCAGTTCTGTAATAAATGTTTTAACAAGTATTTTACTTGGATTAAAATGGGTTTGGATTATGACCTATATGGTGCACAGTCTATGTGTTTTACAGTAGTTTTTAATTTGCCTTTATATAACCTTCTGTTATGCAAAGTTGCACAGTGCAGTGCTGCACCACTGCAGTACTTGAAGTTGCTGGAAACAACTTTTTTTTTATATAAAAATGGTTTAATAAAAAAGCAAAAGGGAGGGAGTTGGTGATGCTGCATTAGCATTTTAGGGTCTCGGTTCAGAGATGAAAGTGTCTGAAACACCTGACTGATCACAGTTTATACTGATATAAAACAGGAAAACATTTGGTATAAAATACATAGTAGTCTATCAGGCCCAAAGCTTGTTGTTTTGCATCAAAATGTAACAGCAAAAATAAACTGTATTTCATTTCATTATTGAAACATCAGATTGACTAAATAACTGCATGTGTAGGTTATCCATAACTCAGGGTATGTCTGGATAGAATTCATAAGCTGATATAGAAAGTAGCTGTTATATATTGTTAGCTTTGCTGCTGTGGGCAGAAACCTGACCTTGCAGGTGGCTCATGTGTTGGCACCCATAGGACCACATCACCATTTGGTTACATTTGCAGGTGCAATTGATGAGCCATCAGAATGTCCTTCCCACTCTGTGGGGCAGGTTTTCATCTGCTGTTATCTTCAAGGTGCAAACCTGGGGCTTGGGCTGAAGCTCACTTAAAATTCAGCCCATTCTTCCAGCCTGTCAGGCTAAGCTGTCCTGATTGTAGAGCAGCAGGCTGCTCTGGCTCCTTCAGCAGACAGGAGTTTAGACGTGTCAGGGCAATGTTAAGGTGCATTATAATGAACTTCTCTTGAGTATTCTTTTCCAAGCTTAACTGATGTCAGTCTGACAAGCACTGTCCAGTTCAAGGACTGAGTCTTGCTGTCTCTTATTTGATCTGCTTCTTCGTGGCTTATACTTGGCAGTTTAATCCATTTGTATTGGTTTCCATCAGAACTGCTTTGATTGTGAATTTCTGTATTTTTCTGTCATTACCCTTTTAGCTCTTGCAGTCCAAAGCATTCCACTCTGCTGATTTCAAATTCTCACTTTATTGTATCTTCTCTTGGAATCAGTGATAAGCTCCTAAGGTGCAGGATTTCCTCGGAACCTGTCTCACTGAAAATGGAACTTGAGCAAAACATTCCCATATTGAAGTGTCACGGATGCAGGCTCCGTAAGTGCCAAAGAGATTGTTGGCATGGGAGAGAGCAGTTAAATTCTGACAGTAGGTTTTAATCTAACTGAAATACCAAGCTATTATCGGATGAGTAATTTGGGTAACATCTGCTTGATCAATACTGCAATAAGCACTCTTCTGCTAAGGCAGAACTAGAACTTCTTTCTTTTGCGTAATATTTGCAAGCTTCCTTTTTGAAGCCTCCTCACAGGAGCATGGTCTGAAGTGCCTTTTCTGTGAGATTAGAGATCTGGTTTATGGCTACTAAGCTCTGTATGTCTGGATATACCCAACAGGCAAATATGCTTGGTTCCGTATGCTTGGTGCAGCTGCTAGTGTCACTGCCTATTTTGTAGCACCTTCTCAGTGAAGCAGAAATGTTATTTTCTAGTTTGAATTTCTGATTCATGTTAAAGAGTTCTGGAAAAGTTCCTTTCAATTAGTACATATATAAATAGGACAGCGGGGAAAGTCTGTGCCTGTACACTGCCCACCTTAACTCTAGTTTTAGCTAGCCAGATGATAGCATGTATTTTGGGAGATGGTGTCTGGCACTTAAAGGATGAAAACAAGCCAGAGATTTACAATAAGGAATTAACCTATTTAATGTATTGTCTATACTGGAGGTGAATGGCATTTCCATTGACTTTGGAAGAACAATTGTGAGTTTCAGAGGTCTGCTCTGTTAATACTGAGGACAGTGAGGTTGTTTACACAACGGGGAGATGAAATACAGCCTGTTCCACTGTTACAGTAGCATTTGTTTTCCGTTAGCCATGCTTGCATAGAAACCCACAGTCAGGCAGGTACATGCTTTCTCTCTCTACCAGTTTGTGTTTCATGGACCGCATGTGTGGACGTGTGTGTAGAACCAGCCTGCTGCACTGTCTGCCGGTGTCTGAAGTGCCCCAGCTGGACAGCAGGTCTCTCAGGCCCATCTTTGCACCAGAGAATTTAATCCCAGTTGAGTTCTTATATAGTTGTAGCACTGGTGTGAGAGCAGCATTGGTATGACCTTGTTGTGAGGCCATACATTCTAGAAGCAGTCTTTTCCTTTGTTTTGAAATAGGTGAAGGCTAGAAAGACTTACTGTTTAGGAATTAGTCAGTACATGACTTGAGGATACACCTAGTGCTATTATACACAGGGTATATGTCAGCTGGTAGCTCCTCTCCAAAAGTGCACACCTCTGCAAGGAGCTGTCACCTCCATTTCACCAGCTGCAGGGCCAAAACTTGAGTTTTAAACAGCAGTCTTTACAGACAGGAACACTGAAGTACTGTGTGCTGCTAACCAGACCTCAGCAGTTTCCCCCCAGCGGGTGTCATCTTCCCAGATGCAACCAGGTATTTCGAAGAAATACGGTGCGTGATAAAAATAGAACTTTAATCTCACTCTACCCTGTGAGATTTCTCCAGGCACGTTTCTATCTACGTAAGGTTTTAAAGGCAACCAGATTGGTTTGGAGAGCTTGGCTAGCTGAAAGAATGGTACATGATCCTTCCTGCCATCATGCCCTCTCTCTTGCTGTCTCAAGCACACATTCAGGAGCTGGAACATGGTGACCCAATTCCTGGGCATTGTGCCAGCTGGATGGAGGGAGGCCAGCCTGTACTCATGAAGGGAATGTGTAACATGCAGCCTCTGTTGCCCAAGCAAATTCTGTTGGACACAGTATGCAATCCAACCTCACAAAGGCAACTTAGTGCCTGGGTAGGTGGCTCCTAATCTGTCTAATTTGCTGTCATGTAGCCAATGTGAGCTAATGACATGATTCAGCAATTGTCATGGCTCCCACTTAATGTGCTGTAAATCTGCTGCTGCGACTTCCACTGCAGCTAAATACCTCTGCTTCTGTGAACGCTGTTCTCCTTCCCTGCCTTTCTGATCACCTTCTAACACCCCAGTAAATAACTGTTTCTAGATTCTTAAAAAAGAATTCCAGATTCCTAAAAAAGCCTTTAATCAAAAGCTTCAGAGAAGCAAGTTTTCCTACAAATGCTTCAACTTACTCATGTGCCAAGGAACTATTTCTACTCATTTACAAAGATCTGTGAAAACTACTCTGGTATCCCTGATCTCTGGAGACTAGGAGTCTTTCTTTGAGAACACTTGCCTTCTGGTAGGAGAAAAAGATTTAAAGTGTACCTCACTCAATAAAGATGATACCCTCTAGCCACTGAAAGAACTTACTTGGGGAAAAGTGTACAAATCTAACATTATTTGAGGCTTTTTTCTTTCATTGAACTGTTGAGAAAAACTTCCCTGACCACAAGTTCCTTTCAGTATTAGGAAACAGAAAATGAAGGAAGAGTAGCATGAAGATTTTTCACAGGGTCTAGGAAAAAAAAAAATCTGTTTGCTGGCTGGTGACTCTGGGACATCAATCTCCTGGCACTTCCAAAACTCTGAGATAGCAATAAATATGAGCAGCTCTAACGTACCATCCCTGATCCAGTTGCAGCAATGTCCTGAGGGAGTGTCCCCTGCTTCACTGGTAGTTCTGCATCTGCACTTCTGAGAGCCCCATAGATCATCACAGTCTAGATGTGGGACTCCCAGACATCTCTCCAGAGCTGTATAAATGAAGACCAATACAATATTTCAGTCTTTACTCAGACTAAATTGCAGGCTTCCCTCTGCCTCTTTTGCTTTGAGGCTAAGATACAATCAGTCAGTATTAGAACTGCTCCTATTTGGCTAAATTCTCTGTAGACAGTTGCCTGTGACTTAATCAAGGGAAAAATATGTCCCAGCTTCAGATGAGTTCCAAGTCACAGAAGCAGCTTACAGAACTGGCTACTATTTCCGGTGGCTCTGGGAAACAGCACAAGAACTCTGCTGCAGTGGATTCTTTTGGCTACATGATGAGTTCAGATTGTTGTTCACAGTTGTGAAGCTGACTGAGACTTCTCTCTGGCATCAAAAGAATGAAAATGAGCTCTCTTCTGGACTCACTGAGGAGTTCTTGTTAAGAACAGTTATACTGTCTTAAAAAACAGTAACTCAGCCAGAATGCTCAGGACACAGACCCTCTTGGGCTTCCTGCTTAATAAATCTACTGAAAAATGAGATGCTTTATTGACTTGTTTAAAACAAAGCAAAGGGATACTGTAGTTCCATCTGCTATCTAAGGTATATGACATAGCTTACTGGTTTCATTCTTCCATTATAACACATCTGCCTGTTCCTCTAGTCTGGGGTCTTTTAGGAGATGGTTCTTCTTCTGCTAGGCCTGTCTGACACTGTGTAGGCAATGCAATGCCTTACTAAAAGTATCTGTGTGAATTATGTAAGAGAAAAGTTCATCATACTGTACAGTTTAAATTCAGTAAAGTGGTTTTTTCCTCCAGTTCCTGTGGCTCCATGAACCATTCAGACCACGTGTCTACCTTCATATTTAAGAGGAGTTGAATGTCCCAGAGTGGTGTGTGGAGATGTGCAGTTCAAAAGCAAATTTCTTACTTTGGATGTTATTTTATCTTGTATTTGGTGCCTTAACTCTCTACAATCTAAGGTCGTATATACTGTACCACAGGTAGTTCAATAGTTAAGTGTGCTTTAAAAGAACCCCCTCAAGCCTAGTCTACAGTAACTGTGCAAAGACTGAAGCCTTCTCAGTAGGAGAGTTCTCTGCCACATTTAATTAATAATCCATTGATGAACAAGTTGCAAGAACCACAGATTAAGACTATTTATATCTAATTTCCAACTTTAAAGGTTTGTGGCAATACGGTAATTAAAGGTGCAGTCTCTTCTATGCTCTGTAAGTAAACACCAACAAAATGCAAAACAGCAAGCCAGAAGTGCATGTCTGTGAAACAGCCTTCTGGGCTGTTATCTCTACTAGAACAAATAACACTAAAAGGCATTAATTGAATGTAATTGTCCTTCATTTACTGGTACAGAGGAGTTGCAATGAGTAAGAGTTGCAATTAATTTTTAATTCCAAAAGAGCACATGGGCTTAAGCCTCATTCCTGCCTCTTACCTGGATCTCGAAGCTCCAGGTACCTTACGCTGCTTTGCAGTTCACAAGGTGTAGTGCAGCTTCTGCCTGAACACTCACCTCTGAACACGTTTGGTGCTGGTAGAATGGACTGAGGCAAGAGAGAGAGAGAAAAGAAAACAAATTAAGCTGGAATGCCCTCTCCAGTCTTAAAAGTTTAGCATCAGGGACACTAAGTTGGAGGAAAAGTTGCACTGCCTTTTCCAAGTCCATTATTAGAGTCTGTGGTAAAACCAGCAGCTTCAGTACAATAAGAACAAGGAGTGATGGTATTGTTTATAAGAAATTAGACAAGAGCTCTGAGCTATCCGCACAGCAGGCTCAGAGCTGCGAGTGATGTTGCTACAGGAGATAAGCTGGTTTTTTTTTTCCTGTTCAATAAACAAGTCCAGGATGGAAGCTTTTCCAGAGGAGAAGAAATCCAGTGAAAAACCTTGAGTTCCTGATGCAGCCCTATCCAACGCAGGGAGACTCCTCTAGGCAGTGTATGTAGCATGGAACTGAATTCTGGGAGGGAAAGGAATAATAGTAATTTCCTCTAAAGGAGTACTAGTAACTTATTTTTTCTACAGTGCCCACAGTATTCTAGACAACTTGCTTTTACACAGAACAGCACAGCAACAAGGGAAAGCAGATACTGCTTCCACAACTACCTGTTGTAATGTACATACTTCAGGTCACCAACATCGGGGTAACTAGTTATGACAAAGAAGGTTCATCTTTGCAGGAAAGCATATTTTGACATTCTGTCCACTTCTATTTTTAAGCTAGAGGGGAGTTAATTCTAGCACTCATCTGTTTCAAAGGGAGTAGAGCAGAAGGTAAGTTTTAACTTCATACTTTGAAGCTGCTATGAATAAGTTGTTTAACAGTGTTCCATGGGAACAACCTGATGTAATTATTTTCTTTATGTTCATTTCCACATTCTTAGAAAAGCACAAGCTTGTGTAAGCGTAATCAATACAAAGTTACTCAGGGTACTGTGTCATCTCAGCAGTGGACACAAACTGCATCTTCAGTCAACAGGCACATATAAATCAAGCTTAAATTAAGAGGAACAGAACATCTTGGCAGGTTTTGCTTTACTACTGGCACTGTTACTATTTAATGATCTATGCATATGGCAATATGTGTATTGCTGCAATCCCAACAGAACTTGTAGCTCTGTATGGGCATTCTGTAAACTAACGAAGTAAAATGTAGTCAGTGTAGGGGAGAGAGTATTCTTCTTTCATTATATCCACAGAGAACTGTTTACAAGCAGACAGAAAGTGATACTGCTCAAAGCAGAAAAATGGTGGGCTGAAGAACAACATTCAGAGCAGTACAGCTTTTGAAAAGCTAGTGATTCTAACTAAATTTTCATTAGTTATGAAAATTCTGATTTGCTGTACAGATTATTTCCTGTGTTTTCAAACTAGTATCACTGCTTCCCTGCTCAAAATAACAGGATAAAGACCAGCATAGCTTTCTAGTAACATCTGTTACATGGAAATATAGTGTGAGAAAACAGAAGCTGTACTGCAGAGAGCATATTCAACTACAGAGCCATTCTCTGGGCAATGCTGCATAATTCAAGAGTGGGTAAATTTGCCTTCAGGGACAACACAACACATAGCAGATGTTACAAAAAAAAAAAAACAACACAGAAAAAAGCCTTGAAGCTTTGGCCAGTCATACATTTATTCTTCCCTGAAAAAGGGACAAATACGCTCATATGTGCTTAGTGAGTTATACATCAGACATCACAAAGGTCCTTAAGGACACCTTTTAAAGCTAGTCTCCTTTTGGACAGAAAAGGGAGAAAGTTGACTCTGTCTTCCAGTTCCAAAGTGCAGTGTCTTATTTCTGATCCTAACCCTAAGTCAATATTTATTGATCAAACTGACTTAAGCTTTTTAGGTCGACAAGCTCTCCACAAAGCAATTCTGTTCTCTCGAGCCTCTGCAGGGGCCAGCAACTGGTGCTTAACTACTACTTCCACTTCAGTATGTCACCTGTCCTCCAGGTCTCCCAGAGCCATTCTGGGCCACCTGCACTTCTAAGAGAGCAACACTGCTGGGGGGGACTGTCAAAAGCACTGAAACACTACAGCAAAGTCTCAGTGGGCTGTATCCTTTTAAAGTCCTGTCCAGCTCTCAGTGACAAAGTTGAGCATGAAACCTCTACTGCCAAATGTACCAGCCCCTTAAATGAGAAGGAAATGTATGGGAAGCAGTCTCAGAAGTGGAGATTTTGAGGAAAGGCTGGTATTTTTCAGGTCGAACTCATGAGATTTTTCTTTTTTAAATGGTTGAGCTTCCACCCACCAAAAATCACCATCAGTCAAATTAATTAAAACTGTTCCTGCTAATCAGAGCTAAAACATCCCCCCGTGTAACCCAAACCACCATCACCCCATCCATCTAAAGAATTCTCAAGCAAAGAATCCTCGGGAGGCAGAGCCCTGCTGCGTCTGCACACTAGGAGGCAGACAGGCAATGTGGCAGTGCAGTATAATGTGACTTTTCTGATGACAATTAATTCTCAAAACAAGGAAAAGACAGGGGCAGTGTTTCATGCTCAGCAAGTTTGTGGATGGAAGGAATGCAATTCTATAAATCACTTGTACTGTATTTCTGTTTCTAGACTTGAATTAATTTCACTTTTCCTTTGTGGGTCAGCATAGTAAAACGTTGAAGAAAAGGTCTATTTTTCTAAGTCTCTCTCACCAATAGGGGTCTGGCCTGTAACCAACAGATGGATATCTTTATCCACAGAGGACAGAGTGGTTATTTTTACACTAAGATTGGACATGGCATTGAATAAAAAGAAGTATGACCTTTGAACTATCTAAACCTTAAATACTATGAACAAATTCTACAAATGGGTAATATGGTGGACAATTCCATCTTTCTTCCCAATAAATCCTTCAAAAGAAGGTACCTAGAATTAAACTTCCAAATGAAGTACCACAGATCCCTGTGGTCTCATTTAAGACTACTTTTAAAATATTTTAAGATTTCTCCCAATTTTTAATGTGTAGAGAACAATGTTTAAACTATTCCCAACGATAAATAAAGCAACTTCAAATAAAGTAATTTGGCAACAACTGTAGCTATTCATAGCATTAAAAATGTAATCGGAACATTCAAATTGTCTTAATTTGGTAGCAGTTGAGTGGGAAGAAAAAAACCTGCACACTGAGTTTTAAATGGAGCTGTATCTACTCACTAGCCAAGAAAGCCTGCAAATGTAAAGAAAATGGAATGCTCTTTGTACATGAAGTTGCTTCCTCATGTGATGCTGTACCCTGAACACTCGGCTTCATTTGGCTTCTGTGTTGTGGTTTGTGTGCCAGCCACTGTTATTAACTGTACACAACACTTAGATGTGCACTGTAATCTTGGTTCATTTGCCACTGATTGTAACCCAATGCTACAGATTTCTCTGTATATAAAACCGTAACCATGTCCCATTTGCTTCCAAGAGCATACAATAAAGGCATCTCTCTGTAAACAGGAATTATGGCCTTATGATTGGTTTGGGGTTTTTTGTTTACAGTGAGGAGACTGGCTTTAAGGTTTTTCAAAGCCTGGGAAGCCAAACCACAGAAGTGCATTTTACTTTAGTCAGGTAGTAGGCTCACCACAAAGGGGAGACAGGCTTCCTAAGGCTGCAGTTTTATCAGAGATGAGTATTAGCAAAGCGGTGACTCCAAGATGTAAACCTAAAGCAGATTTATGCTGCAACAAGCAGAACACATTCCTTCACAAAGGTGGCAGTGAACAGAGTATACAGGAGAGAAACTGGGCAAGGGCTGCTGCACACAAGTAACCCTGGGTTTAGCCAATGGATGCAGTAACAGAAAAGCCCAGAGAGAAGGCTGTGCTTCCTGCTGCTTGCCAGGAGGCAAGTTTTACTTCAGAATGAAAACTGGACATTTCCTAGGATCTAGCTAATTAGAAAAAAAACGTATGTCTGTTTTCTTAAAACATAAATTACATGTATTAAGAATACGTAAGGTTCTTTCTCAAACTTTTTTTCTCTCCTGCCCTCTCATTTCGCTGTATTTCCTAAACATAAAATTCCTGCCGTCCAAGTTTGCCCTCTGAGGTCTGATGCAAATCTGAGCAATTTCCTTGTCCGGAGCCATGAGGGCAGGAATTGAGGATACCATGGAATTGTGCAGCTGTTGTTTGCTTGAGGCTGCAACTCATTATAAGATTTACTGGAATACACAAGTATGTCCAGCTGCCTGGACTTAACAGAACACAGTTTTACTCTAAAAGGGAAGACAGAGCAGTCATCACATGCTCTTACCTTTTCTTTGAAGTATTTTTTCTGGTCTTTAATTCAGAATTTAAAGTCTAAGCACAGAGCCCACTAATTAAATTCAGAGATCAACCTTGAGGAAGGATTGAAAACTTGTGAGCTGACTGAAGCTGAGATTGCTCTTAATAAAATGAGATGTATGGAACCCCACACCTTAGCATATATAAGACAGTGAGAGACTTTTACACTCAACAAAACAGTGTGCAGCCAGCTGAGTCTTCTGTTGTGCAGCAAACAAGTCAGTTGTGAAGAGCGAGCTATTGAGGGACCACTGTGTCAAAACCAACTAAACTATGCATCACTTAAAAGTCAGAGCTGCATCATGTATTTAGCAAGTAAGATCCATAAGGGCCTGAATACAGTCAGTTAAGAAAACATCATTAACACTTGGCTGTAACAGAGGTCAGTTTTACCCTGTGTATCAGCCTAACATCATACCTATGTATATGCTTAATGTTAGTGAGCTTATTAAGAGGTCATTCAGAAAGCTACCTCAGGATTATCATCTTGGAGGTGCTGAGAAGGCTGACAACTCTTCAGCATAGCCTGGCAACTGCTGGTCAGTGACAGCTAGTGAAATGAGCTGGGTCCACTCCAGGAACCGGCTGACATTCTACGGCCTCACAGGAATGAGACAAGGGGTAGATAAGGGAGTGGTGCATGGGAGGAGTGACACAATACCCAGTCTAGACTGATAAAGGAGGTTGGCATGTGTTTTTCACTACCTGACAGCTCCTACCTAAGTTTTATTCCTTTCATGCTGTAGCTAACCTAAACTTGCCCAGAACTTATGCAGTGTTTTGCTTGGGAGAACAGTGAAGCTGCCACGTGTGGCCGGCCCCTTGTTCTCACTATCGTTACCACCTCTCTCCCCCATCGCCTCCAAACCTCCGAACAATTCCTAGTTTTGTCTACTTTTTCTCAGCACATTGCAGCATCTCACTATCAACCTGCAGATGAATGCATGCAGTGAAATCTGCAACAGAAAGCCCCTTCATCATTTCCAGGCCCCTCCCAACACTGCTTGACCACTCCATCCCCATCCCTCGCTGGCACAGCACTTTAGGGATCCATGCAAAAGGAGACAGCTGCTTACAAAGCAGGAAGCCCAGTTCATCTTGCTGCAATCAAAGCACCTTGAAAAACTTTATTTGTTTAGAGAGGAAGTAGGAAAAAAATATTTAGTGAGTGATATTCATGAAACTAACAAGCAGCCTGTCTCTTCCACACGCAAAGAACTGCTGCATCTCCAAACCTGCCCAAAAAATCAGAACTGGCTCTAGTTTCACTTTACAATAAACACACAATACAAAACAATGAAAATTCCATGTCTTACTTTCTCTTAATTTCAGCAGCCTGATTTACTGAGATGTCAGTTCCTTTTTTTCATGAATAAACAACAGATCCCAAATGCAAGGTTTTGTAACAGACATTTGGGACAGTGAGGACGGACAAAAGCTCCTACTTACTCAAAAGCACACTTCTGGCCTGAGGACAGCAAGCAATAAACCATCCCTCACACTGGACTACTTTGATGCTGGTCTGTTTTAAGAGACTTGCAAAATGGTAAGGAAAAGCAGTTAATGCAGAGGGCAAATAAAGGTCTCCTTTCAAAAGGAAAGTAGGATACTTAACAGTATCTCAAACAAGGACATCTATGTTCCCCAGGCTCACAGACAACCTTTCACAAGACTTATAAATGGTTGATGATTCCAGGCTTTCTTCCAAAAAAAAACTATATCAGAAGCAGTGTATCAGCATTTAGGTTTGTGCACACATAGGTACATGACAGACCAAACTACACCCAACTTGCCACAGGACTCCTAACTGAGTGACAACTGTTAAAGACTTCAGCATGGGATCAATTCCTATTGTTCCACAAAGAGCAATCCAAAACCAGATTACAAAATTAACCACTGGATGCCAGCTGTGGTGATGCCTTCAATAAACCAGAAGTGTCCCCTCTGCTACACTAGCACAAATTCTTCATGAACAGCACCCCTCTTTCTGCAAGAATAGAAGTGTCACCTCTCTTGACTGCTCACAACATAATGCTGACTTCGGTTGTTTGCTGTAGGATTGAGTTCCAGCAAGTCAGCTAGAAAGAATTCTTCTCTTTCCCATTTGCTAAGCTGTAAATTTTCCTTCCCTTTTGCGACCCCAATCCTTGGTACACTCAACTGGAAGAAACTTGAGCTGCTAACGCTTTCCGGGTCTTGAATTAATCTTCACTTTGGGCTATATATTTCAGCATATTTATTTGTGAAGCCTGTGTGTACTCTTGTTATAGTAACACAAAAAGGCCCTTTTTGCTCCAGGCACAGAGCAAAGATCTAGAAAGGCCTTTGGACCTCAAAAAAAGATCACATAGCCCAACACAGATAACACCTCCCTCTCACCCTGTGCTTAGATGCCAACAGATACCAAAGATGGGATCTCCTGCCTGCAGGAAAGGCAGACTCAGTCCTGATGGTTAGGATTTAGTAAAAGAGATTTTAAAAATCTTGAGTAACTTCTGATTCCAGTAGAAGAGGGAAGGCTGAAACGGGGCAAGATGGCAAACTATAGCAGAGTAAATCAAATTAGGTTGCCCTGCAAAGCAGTTCCACCCAAACTCCTTCATTGCTGACACTACAGGTCTTGAGGAAGCAACAAGATTTTTGCATATGTCGTGGTTTAAGCCTCTATAACTCACGCAGTTTCGCTCACTCACTCCCCCCTCTTTCTTCCCCCAGCTCCCGGAGGGATGGGAAGGAGAATTGAAAGAATGCAACTCCCACAGGTTGAGATAAGAACAGTTTCGTAACTAAAGTATAACACAAACCACAACTGCTACCAATAATAATAATGACAAGGCAAATACAAGGAAAGAATACAATCGCTCACCACCGATACCCAGCCCGACCAAGCAGTGCACGCACACACACACACACACACACACACACACACCCCCCTTCCAGATCTCTGCTTTCTGTTTTACATCCTAGGCATGACGTGCTGTGGCATGGAATACCTCTTTGGTCAGTTTGGGTCAGGTGTCCCGTCTCTGCTTCCTCCCGGCTTCCCCTCCTCCCTGGCAGAGCATGAAACTCAGAAAGTCTTTGGTCAGACCAAAACATTACCAAGCAGTAACTGAAAACACTGGTGTTATCAGTGCTGTTGCCATGCCGAAAGTCAAAAACACAGCACTGCACCAGCTACCAAGAAGGAGAAAAATGACTGCTACTGCTGAACCCATGACAGCATACAGCACATAGTAAGCATGTGGACAGGGGTTGCATTGCACAGGTCAGTTATCCTGGTTTCGAGAAAGATGGTGTTACATGTTGAAGACACAGAACTTCTGTCTGCAGCCTGGGAACTGCAGAGGTCTATGGGCGCCTTAGTTTAGGGTGTGAATAAATAAACCTGAAAAACAAAAATGAGGCCAAATCCCAGTGACTGGAGGAAGGGTGAGGAGAGCTTTCTCCATCTCCTATTAATACAGTTATTGCAAAAGCCTTCCTTATGCTGGTTAAGATTCAAGGCTTAAATCCGCAGAAAATTAAGCCAAATTGCAAGAAACTCCTCCAAACTGACTTTGAGGACTCCATTTCTATGCGATCTGGGAAGAAAGGTGCTCTTGCAGAGCAAGCTTAGAGCTAGTTTGCAAGCCTCAACCACCAGACCTCATTCCGATCAACTCCATTTTATCTCGGCAACAGCACAGGCAGGGCCCTTCCTGCACCCTGCCTGGCTGAGGGGTGGGATCCTCCCTACACAACAGCTTAGTACTTTGAGTTGGAAGCGATAAACCATTCCAGTGATGCCATGGTTACAAAAAAGTCTCTGTCCCTCACAGCTCTGGCTAACCTGTATAGAAAGAGCACTATCACAGATTCCTTGTCATTAGTCCAATCCTTTGGTCTGTAAATTTTGTTCTACATATAGCTGAGGGTAAAAACCACAAAGCTCCTTAAGGGAGGCATACGGTTTATAGCATCTGATAGAAGCACAACAGAACTGGTCTGCCAAGACCGTGATGCATGTCCAAGCAGCTATCTCAGGATATTTTATACTCTATTTAATTTCTCACCTTGCTTGCTATGTACAAAAGGCACATGGACTATTCAGGGTTGTCTGTGACAATGAACTGGCTTATTTTAATACTGGAACAAATTAAAAATCACACAGCCAATGCAAAAGACAACTCCCTCCCTTGCAAAAATAACTAAATTAAAAACCCCAAAGAAACCAGTAAGGCCAGATGAGCATATCCCAGATCAGAAACACGCAACAGTGTCAGGTGAAAGATGACAAACTAAATTCAAGTACGTTAAATTATTCTCACTGATTACAAATGAATGAAGCCTTGGACATAATTTAGTTACTTTTACTGGCCTCCTCACTCTTTCCCAACCACAGAAGCAAGCAGTACCTGTAACTGACCTTCACCAATCAGAGCTGGCCATTGTGCTGCTTGTGGATTCTAAAAACAGCCAGTTACTGTAATGCTGAGACTGAAGGCACCCAGGAGCTCCACAGTTTGCTCTTTGTGTCTGTGCTAGCAGCAGACATCTCATCCATAATTCATAGGCCTGGCACAGGCTTCCAGAGCCCCTCTGGCATGCTGGGTTTTCTACCGTACCATGCAAAAAACACCTCAGGGAGACTCAGTTATATCTTAGAAATGCCACCCCTTCCCCACCACACTGGATGAGATCTTGTTCCACAAATGATTCTTAATGGGATTATGCAGCAGTCCCACCATGCCCTGAGTAGGTGGAGAGCTCAGATATACAGTATATAACTGTATGCAACAAGCCTTCATCCTCCGCCTCTTTCTAATCCACTCACAAGTATTAAATTACCATAAAACCACTTCTTTAAACTAGCATAAGCCTTCAGGGCACGGAAGCCATTAAGCCACTTCCCTCTTTTCTTGTCAGCCAAGAACAGTGCCAAAACCACAGTGGTTTTCTGTGGTATTCTTGAAAGAACTGATAAAACCTCTGTTCACATCATGAAAGATGACAGCACAGCACACAGTCTCATGTCAGCAAGTATTTTACTACCTTTTCTCAGGCACAGAAATTGAATGGAATCTGCACGGCAGTGGGATAAACTGGCCAGACAGATTAGAAAACCTCATCGGGAGTCATTCTAGTGTCACCTCCCAATATTCATTTATGACTGTGGCTCCAAGGCTACTCATTACCCTGGATCACACAGGCACCTGTATGCATTAACAGATGCTCACAGCAGGGAGTTTAAATACACAGCTTTTATGTATTCATGGTATACTCTGACTGTACACCCTGCATGATGAGGGCTTCTGCTCATATTTGGCAGCCTGCAAATCTCATAACTTCCACACCTTCTGGAGTCTGAGAGTCCAGAGTGGCTATGATTCCATCTGAAGTGCCTCAGAACCTTCCTAAAACTCATTACTTTTGTCACACAGGCTATTTATCATGGTGAACCTCTGCAACATCATAACTAGAACAGTGTGCTCACTTCTATAAAACAACCTGTATTCTGAACGGTCACCCCCTCCAGAGACAGCCATGTATAGATTGAAGCTGCACAGTGAAGGCCCATAAGGTGAAACCATGATATAGCAAACGAACAACTGTCACATCACCTCCAACTGTCACTCAAGTCAATAAAGCTGATAAAAACCACTTCTGCCCTAACGTTTTAAGTAACCCAAAGTTTTCATATTCTGAGAAACTTTTCACTATTATGTGATGAACTTTTGCTACAAAGTTTGCTACAGATCATATCTCAACCAGTATTAGAAAAGCAAGAGAGTAACTCAAGGACTTACAAGTACTCTAAACCAAGTTCAAGACGTACTATAAAAACATCCCACAGATTTACTTCCAGCATGTTTCAGTTTTACTACACATGCTTCAATTTTACTATACTTCCTCCTAGCAGATCTTTTTTGTACAAGAACATAACACAACTTTCAGAGAAGACTCATAACAGAATTATATGGAATGCTCTAGTCTGGTAACTACTTGTTTAAGCAGTTTTATTGCTGGTCTGAACTAACCACTGCTCAATTTGTAAGAAGAAAATTCTAAGACACTACCGAGTGCTCTGCTGGCAAGCCAGTGCAAGCCATTATTCTGAAAGCCCATGGCAACTGGCACCCGAGGGCAAACACCTCTGATGTCGACACTGCAGCGCCAAGACAGCATCAATCCGGAATGCTGGTATATGCTTCTGTTTCTTCCATCCCAAAGCAAGGGAAAATCATAAAACACAAAATAAACTGTGAGGCATATCTGGAGGTCACATTTAGTTCATTGTGTCATGTGTCACCTACATCTAGTTCAGAGTACTTTTTAGGACAGAGCTTATGGCACACCCTTCTCTTAGAAAAAGCTCAATTGGCAATAGTTTATCTCCAAAACAAGACTGCTCAGCAGCTTTTCTACATCACCTACCTACAGAAGATCAAGCTCATGATGGAGTTACCATAAAACCTTTTCATTACAAAAAGCGCAATGCAGCATTAAAGTACCAGAGTTCTCTACAGCAAAAAAGAAGAGTCATAACAATAGTGCTACAGGATGTCTTTACTGCAAAACCATTTTAAGATGCTCCAGTTAATCCCACTGGACTAAGCAGAGCCTGAAGTGTAAAACTTTACTACTCTGCCCCTACTGTTGCAAACTAAGGATGTGACTTCCAGAGCAACTGACCCTCAGGCTGGCTGCAGACCTGCCTCTCTCACACGAGCACTGGTTCAGCCAGACGGACACTGTCACCAGAAGCCAGTGGGAATGTCCACCTGGGAGAGGACTGACCTCTTAGTGCAGTCTGATCGTTAGATCAGTTTTACCACACTGTAAATCTGCACCTAATACAACAGAACACACTCATCAGTGTGCTTTTTAGCAAAACTGAAGGCTTAGGCCTTGTAGAGTTCCTCATTAGACAAGCAGAAACCCAGCACACATTCAAGTGTCCTGAGGCAAAAAACATCAGAGGACAACATGCACCTGCATGAAATGCACCTGCAAGCATTTTCTATCTTAATCTCCACTCTAGCATATGTAGAATTAGTACGACATGCCAAGCCGACTCAATAATACATGTAGGAAGAATAAGACAGTACAAAGAGAAATACCTTGAAATCTGCATTTCTGGCTGGATGCTATCTGGCATCCTGACAGAGTCTGTCTTTATTAATTCATTGCTTGAATTACCTAATTGCTGAGTTCTATTAAAATAGATTTTAGCTCTCTCAAAGTATAGAGAACACTTAATTTAACATTAAAAGATCATTCAACAAACATGATTTCTGTTAAGAACCCTGCTATTTAACATTGCTCTTCAGACATCTTGCAGGGTCCAGGACTTTTACAGTGCCATCTGCAGCAATTCCATCTATGCCAGTTTAGGCCAAACTCTTTAATATAATTACTCTATCAGAAATACAAGACATTTCACAAAATTGGGTAGAAAACTACTCCTGCCATCCTCAGGGATAACTCATTATCCCAAGATAACTCCTTATCTTCAGGAACAGAAATCTGAGAAGTTCTCTTTACAATACTTTTTACCCTATATAAATACATTTGTATGCATTTCATGTGTAAACCCGTGTTATTTTTTGTCCAGCAGCTCCATTAGCACACAAATAGCTTCCTTTTACACATCTATACAAGCATTACACCTCAGTGAGTCTAAGATTTATGGAAGCAGATTTTGTTTCATTACTGGAGCTTCTTGTACCTCCAGCATCTGAATATAACCAATGTTCAGCAGAGCCTATAGCAGGGAGGAGGAAGGCACGGACTGCCCTAACCTGCTCAGCAGTTAGTGATGTGATCAGCCTCTTGTTGTGCAGTGTCTCCAGGGGGGGAAAGGTGCTAGGCAGCCACTCATCACATTATAGATCAAACTGTTCAAGCGCACAGTGCTTTATTAGTTCTCACATCCTATTTCAAAGCTTTCCACTTCAGGAGGCCTTAATTCACCTCTCAGCAAAGCTGGGGCAAGAAAGGCACAAACCTATCTGTATCTGTAACAAGCTGGCATGAAAATTACCCACTAAAATCAACAAGTAATGATGCTACACAGGAGGAGCACTCGCCACCCTCCTCAATCTGAGGAGCCTGCACTGTTGTCTCCAAAGGGCAAAACAGAGACTATTTAAATGCCATAGAAATTGAGAGGAAACTGACAACATCTCCACAAAGGCAACAAACTACCAAGTTCAGCACAGGTTTTCCTCATTATCAACCTCCAGCAACTAACATTTTCTTCTGAGCCTTTCAGCGTTCTCCAGACAGCAGCACACCGCAGCGCAGATGCCCGCGCAGGGGATCCCACACAGGTGCCATGGGGGAACCGCCGCACGGAAACCCTCTGCCCCCCTCTAGACACAGGATCGGGGGCACTCAGCAGGCCAGAGTACCCGTGTACTCAGCCTCCCACCGCCCTACAGCCCTCTCCCTCAGCGCAGCGCCCTCACCGCGGCGTCGCGCCTCGCCTCGCCTTCCACCAAGCCTCCAGGAAACAAAATGGCGCCGCAGAGAGGCTGCCGCGAGCGGCTCCCACCGCCTGCCGCGCGAGCCGACATCTCTCATAGGCTGCTCCTGCTGTCAATCAGCGCGCCAGCCTATCAGAGAGCTCAGGGGCCTCCGACTCCGCCCCCGCGCCTCAGAGAGGCGGGAGCTGTGAGGCGGTAGGCGGGGCGGGTGTTAACGGCCGCGCAGCCCGCCTCAGGTGCATTAACCCCGGTGCCTCAAAGCCGGCTCTGTTCCGTTCTTCTTATGTTCACCAAGCACTTAAAACGTGTGAGGAAACGCTTCACTTTCAGTGTTACACCCACTAACAGGGTTTCTTAACAGGGGCAATCCTGGTCGTCTCACAGTCCGGGCTTTTCCTTGCCATTCCTGTAAATGGACTGCAGCTGTGTGGCCAGATTAACCTAAAGGAAAAGCCTTCAGTACAGGATTACACTTGTCCCATTTCATTAGCATGCAGAAAACAGCAGAATCAAATCCTTGTTCCTCAGAGTCATTATGGACACAGCAGTAAGTTCTAGCAGGATTTGAAGGGGTTTGCGTGCAGAGTCCTTGGCTGGTAACACACAGGAATAATACTGCACAATTAAAAAAGTGGGGGGAAAAAAACGAGGAAAGAAATGGATAGAAAACAATCCTCACTGTGCACACACACACCACGTTTTAGTTACTTTCTATTAAGAAGGACCTTCAGTTCAGGGGGACGCTTGCATTAGGGTCCTTGTTCAATGGGTAAGCCACTGAGGGCTGAAAACCTTGCTGGATTAAGCTCTTACGTTAGGCACCTCTGAAGTGTCTAAAGTTAGGCAGGATGAACGCGAGCCAAGCTGTTGAACAGATGGAGATGAAATCCTCCTCTTGATAACAGGAACTTTATAGCACTGCCATGGATAAGAAGGGCAGCTAAAAAAAGTCTGGGAGGCAGTTATATAAATTCCAAGGAGGCTTTACCAGCGATGCTTCGTGGTAAAACTTTCCAATAGATCTGGAACATCCGCTGCAAGCTGCAGACCCTGAGCAGCCAAGCAGCTCTGCGACAAAAAGGTCATAACACTAGAAACACCACCCCATGAGGCCACAGGAACCTCACGGTGCAGCACAAACACACAAAGCCTCAGGAAGTTGGAGCCTGGAGCACGCGAGACTGAAAACTCAGCATCAGCAGAGTGGCACTTATATTGAGTTCAGTGCACAAAGCCAGCTGAAAGGCATCTCTGAACAGGAAGGTGATTGACAACCAGCAAATAACCATCCTGTCAATGCCAGAAATGCTACCAAATACACTCATTCCTTTTTGCTTACAGACCTGTAAAATACTTGTGCTTATAGCAGCATAGACTCAATGTCTTTTTTCTCTTTTACCTTATTTAGTCTTGCACACCTGTAAATTCATCTTCCTCATCTCAGAAATGACCTGCTTCCTTGTGCTTCCCATGTAATTGTGTTTCAAAAGATGTGTGTCTCCGCACAGGATTCATTTTTCTTAATTAGCTGTAGATATTTCAGATGGAGACAGATGTGAAATACATTGCTAATATTTATTTTTGAGCATCAAAATCCTTCAAGTAGAGATCTAAAATAATCCATAATGACTGGAAAGGGACTATAAAATGTTCTGTATAAAATGCTGTGCAGCAGTTAGTTTCTCATATGTATGTTCCATGTCCACGCTACAATGAGGAGTATATGCTGCATGCAATTTTGAAGTGATGCTTACTTAAAGAGTGGAAGAGATACGAACAATAAAGCAACTTTTCTCCTCCCTTTAAGTACCTCAGGCTTGAAGGAAAGTTCACTATTACACTATTTCCCACTCCTTCTGGGGCAGATAAGTGGATGGAGCGCTTTGGCCTTGGGTTGTTTCTTCTTCTCCCTTATTTACCTTCAAACTTGCTCCAGAAAGTTGTAATTACTGAGGAATTGCAGAGCTGAAGCTACCAAGGGATGCATCTCTCTGAAAGACAAAGCAGCAGAGACTATGCACAACCTTAAAATGCCATTCACTTAGGGCAAAAGTATGGTTGGAGAAGTGACAGTGTGATAACGGCCTCCTGGAGCAGGGCTGCTTACAGTCACCTTCAGTCGTTTTGGTGACAAAAATACATTTTTACTCCTTGTTATCTCTGCAGAACACGGGCAGGCATGGGAGCCTGCGCCGCACTGACCCAGTTACTGCAGTCACCCCACTGCACAGCTCAACCCCCTGTTCAGCTATGACTACAGAATCGTAGTGAAGATGACGTGAATGACACTTGACCCCACAGAATTTGCTACTGATGATGATAAGCAGAGCCAGCCTACATTTGTTTTGCAGATCCAAGCAGAATTTGGAGGGCCATGGGAAAAAGATGTTCTAAATTGGACATTTTTGAGGAATACTGAGTCACAGCCTCAAGCTGCACAAGGTCATTTCTGCAGTTTCTTTTTTTTTTCCCAAAATCAAACCCTAGATTTTATTACATAAAGCAGTGTTGGCACCACTGAGAATATGCAGACTATTTTAGCAAAGCCCTTTGCAACATGACTATAGTTTCAAGTCGGAAGAAGCTTGAAGATGCTACTGCTTCTACTTGAAGATGCTACTGCTTCTACTTGAAGATGCTACTGCTTCTACTTGAAGAAGAGAGTTAGTTTTATATTGCAAAATATTTAATGAATTCCTGTTAAAATGAAAAGAAACAACAAAATAGTTATACAATTTTACTAGTTTATATTTCAATTCATAAAGTATACACACTGCAACTATGCTACCACAATGTCCACGCATCTAATATTAATGGAGTTACAGTAATTCTTTTTTTTTTGGTATTAAACAATAGAGATAATGTATGCAGTTAAGGAAAAAAGCTTGGACATAGCATGTTCTATTCCGTAGTTACAGAGTACATTAGCTAGCATTAGTACAGTAAACAAGAAAAAGGTAGAAATACAAAATAAACCAAATATCTTTATATACAAACCAGTGCCTCTTATTGTTACCAGCTTATACTCACACTGCACACAAAATTTATCCACTGATGCAATAGATACTTCAGCATAACACAAACCATTATAAATTAAAAAAATTACAAGGTGCAAAACTCCATTCTACAGCTTTCTGGTGAGAACTCAATACAATCCAATGAGTAAGAAATCCAAGCACGTTTAGCACCTATTAGTGCAACTGCAGCGAGTGTGAAGAGTGACCTACACAACCTCGGAACACGTTACCAGGGAAGCGAGTTGGACAGCTAGAGATGCTCGCAGCTACACTCACGCAGTGATTTTTGCCTCATATATATCTCAGTTTATTGTTTCTTTGTCCCATTCATACCTATGTGCAAAACTAAATCCTGGAAGCTTTCTCAGAGCTTCACAGAAGGCCTGCTACAGCCGGGTAAAAACAAACAAACAAAGAACAAAAAACCTGACAAAAAACAAACAACAAGACTCAATTCAATGTCAGACCATCCACATAATCAGTACTTTTTAGCAGTCCTGGTGTTGGGGATTGTAACGCTTGTTGATATGTGGATCAAACAATATGACACAGAAGTGAAACGGAAATCTGCCAAGAATTCAGATTATTCTTGTGTAGCACTTAGACACGTCTCCCAGCCTCAGGTTGTGAATTTGTTTGGCAGCCCATGCCAAAAAAGCCCAGAGTTGCATAGAATTGATAAGTAACAGAATGAAATGCCAAACACAGAGAGATGGATGCTGCATCTACTAAAACAAAGTGGGGTTGCTCGACAGGAATGCTGAAATCATCCCCATTCATAAAGCAAAACATGTCACCTCCTACTCTCCATATCCTACCTCTGGGGACTGCTTTCTGGCACTGATGTAGTTCTTGCTAAAGTCGTCTCTTTTTTTGTTGTTTTTCTCCTTTTTTCCTTTTTTTAAATTTTTTTTCTTTTTTTACTTTGTTAGTTACACTTTTCCTTTCAAATAAAATATTAAAAAAGGTTATAACTGTAAAAAAACCTATCATATGTAAACTTAACAGTTAGGGTTTGGTAAGTTCTCGTACCTAGTCTGTGAAAAGCCTCCAGCCAGACCGCAGAATGGAGTGTTTCTCTGAAGAGCTTCAATCTAGCTACATCACCTGTTAAATATCAGTAGTATGAAGAGCCCATGTCTAGCAATAAAACCTTTCGTGTGTTTCCATCCTCTTTATCACTGACCTACTGAAATCCCGACATGCTGTGTTTGTATTTTATTTACATTCTGGTCCTCTCATGTCACAGAATTAAACATCTGGCCAAGGAAGGCAACAAAAGGTGTTGTGTTAAGGTGTGTTTGACAGAACTGCTTTTCAACAAGTCTCTTTTCCTTGGACTCCAGTCACTGTTTTTATAGAGCTTA
Source organism: Ara ararauna (assembly GCA_028858755.1). Lineage (NCBI taxonomy): Eukaryota > Metazoa > Chordata > Aves > Psittaciformes > Psittacidae > Ara > Ara ararauna. Next base: position 23,037,046 of record CM054384.1, read on the forward strand.
TTGTTCTGTTGAACCATGTTTTCTTTGCAGCTTGTACTTCATTCAATGCCAGACCCAAATGGTGCTCCAAATCCTGCAAACAGAAGAGCCATATCAGTAATTTGTGATGTATCACAGTATAAGGTTGGATGAGGCTCTAGAACATCTACAATCTGTTGTCCACTTTAGAAGCTAAATAAGTCTTACATAAAGAAGCGCAACAAACTGATAAGGGGAAAAAAACCAACCCTCTGAAGAGCAAACCAAGATCTGTGTCATTACCCTTGGTGAAACATTCAGCTTTCCTCACTACATCCAAACCCTTTAATTCTTTCCCGTCTAAAAGGAGCTATTCCCACAGGAAGTGGACTTTCTACAAACTAATTTTTACCTTTCTTGTGAACAAGCAGCACTGACATGCCAATTTTAGGCTGAAAGAACAATGTTGTCATATTTTACACAAATACCTCAAATACCTGGAGAGCTTACCACTCATGTTTTCAGAAACATGTCTAACATCTGTGACATGTTCCTTCTCCATTTAACACTGACTGAGATAAAGAAACGCATGATTCACTGCTTTGTCAGAGCTTGGATTTCTTCCAAGAAGTTGCAGCGGATCAGTCAGTAAGTGCTGCACTGCAGCCAGGCAGATGTCTGGAAGTTGTAGTAGCTGGTAAATACAGCTCATGCAATTTCAATTATTTTGTCTGCATACACAAAGTTTCAGACCCAATGTTTGGTTAAATAACCCGTACAGGAAATAGCAGGTTACAGCTTCAACCAACAAGCTCTGTTCCAATCGCTCTACAACAGACAAGTTTTTCTAGGAAGGCAGACATCCCCTATAGACTACAAAATGAACCTCTGGAGCATTACCTGTATTTTACATTCCGCCTCCACAAGCTGCAACTTGGTCTGGGCCAGCTCAAGCTCCATTTCCCTCAGCTGGTTTTTCAGTGTTTCCTTCTCCTCGTCTGTGTCCTCGTCTGACCCGTCCTTGGCAGAACTGGCAACCTTCACCCGGCCTTCCTTGTTGAAGAACTCGCGGCAGTGCTCGCAGTCATCCACCTTTTGCTAAAGTAAACACCTGATTGTGAATGCCTGCATTGAAGTGCTGGTGCTATGATCAAAGCCTTGTCCTGCCTCTGCTCTGGAAGAGCAGCACAACACGAGAGGGATCACTGATGACTTGCAAACTCAGGAACTTCTGGGGAAGGACAGCCAAGCAGGAACTCCTGCCACCCCCAGATTTATGGGCTCTGGGAACACCGATGTACTGTTGGTAACACCATTGCTACAGTAACGGGCTCTGTACTACCTATGTGGTACTTCATGGTAAAAGACAGAGAAATCTCCTCCAGGCAAAAAAGACCCCTCAAAAAATTAAGTTCCTGCTGCCCATCATCAACATTAGTATGTAGCCAGTATAGCATGGGAGAGAGCTGAGTTACTCATCTCTTCTCCAAGACCATCCCCCCCTTATAATCTTTCCAAAACTGCAAGTCACAAAGGAACTCTCTTTCAACCACCATTTCAGTAATGAAAAAACTGTGTGCTCACTGTTACGCTGTTACTAAGAGATTTAAACATTGTAACCGTGGAGCTATCTGGTCTCTTACCCGTATTTTCTCAATTTCAGCTTTATTTGCTGTTTGCTGCTTTTCCAGTCGTTCACTCAGCTGGGAACAAATCTGACAAGCAAAATTATGTTACCACACCATTTATAAATGTAAATTTCCTCCCAAATGATTGCTAAAGCACAGCTAAATGCTACAGGAATATTAACATGGAGAGTCCTAGGGCTCTTAGAAAGCCAGGAAAATTGGGATGCTGCATTACGTTGCCTCATTGCACATATTCTCATTCTCTACATATTCTTCTATGCCCACAGGAAAAGGTGCAGTTTCGACATAAATTATTAGCAGTTTAGCCTTGCTTAAAGGAGCCAGAAAAGGCTCTTTTTGTGGCCTTTGGGATAGAGTAACTAGGCAAAGACAGCCAGAATAGTAAAAAAACTCAGCTCATTCCGAGACCTCTATGATGCAGACTTCAGAATGTTCTGAAGGTTACAGGCCCACTAAAATGATGCATGAATTTGCTCCCATGATACCTAATGCTTGAATTCCAAAGCAAAAATCTTTGAAAGCAAAAAGGCAGCTATTGTTTGATTGAAGGAGGGAAGCTGGAACATTGGTTTGGCGAATGAGGTGAGCCTTTCACGTACACCAGCCCATTTGGACAATGTTAGGTTATAACTGAGGTTGTGGTGACTGATGACCTACAAATACATCGGGGCAAAGAGAACCACCTTCCCATTATAAGCAGCTAAGATGTCTCCTCAAATGCATGACACAGATTACACTTATTTCCAGAAATCTCCTACAACACCTGAGAAAATCTCACAGTTCGATAGCAAACCGCATCATCATTAAGTCGTACTTACCTGTTTGTAGTCACCAATGATAGAGCTGTTCTTTTTGATCTCTGACTCTGCCTTATCGAGCTCCCTACGACACATTTCCTTCAGCTGGGAAATGAAAAAATACAGGAAAATGTTTATATATTTGTAATTAAAGAAATCAAAAGAATACCCAGGTGGTATTTCCTCGTCCTTAACCTCACTGCTGCACCTCTACCCCAGGTAACAATGGTCTAGCCCAGCTCCATGCAGGCAAGGAAAAGCTTAACTTAGATGGCTATCATTATCAGAAACGTTGACTAGCTTAGAGAAGGTATAAAAGAAGAGCGCTGACAGCTGAAGTCCTGTTCTGCCTCTTTGTGCAGAAATCTCTGGCACAGTTTGTGCTTTTGTGATTTCAAGTTAAAAATTCACTACCCTATGAAGCACCTTGCAGGAAGGTGAAGAATCCTGCTTTGGTGACATCCTTTACGCTACAGAAGAGGGACAAACACGGCTTAGAACGTTAAGCCCTTCCCACACTCGTTATTTTATTTTTATAAATGTATGCCGCACAGAAATGTGAAAATGACAGAAATGCCCCTGACCTGAGCTGATTCTTCTTCCAGGCGCCTCTTTTCTTCTTCTGCATCAATCAGCTTCTGTTTGGTCATCAACAGTTCCTTATTCAGAGCATCTGCCTTTTCCTCTGCCTGAAATGAAGAGTGGAGTACAGCACTGAGAGGGGCACTTGCTGTACCAAAGCTGCTGCACAGCCACAGGCTCAGGCTGCAGTAGGGCATAGCCAAGACTGCAGCTCTTTCATTCGTGTTAAGGGCCTGTTCATTGTTATTAGTAACAATAAAACATTATTCTTGACATTCTTTTTCTAAAACGTACAATCTGCAATGGCAAAGCAGCATTGAATCAGAACTAACAGAGTTATACCACTACATTCCAGCACTCCAAAACTCCTCCTTGAATTCAGTGCTTGGAGTTAGCAAAACTAGAGTAGGGATTGCTCCAAAGAAATCCAATAGCAGAAATAAGTTTTTCTCATCCAGACTGGAAGCTGACCAATACATTTGGAAGACAGGTCACAGAACAGCTCACAATGGGCAAGATCCAGAAAAGACTAGAGCCAGCTTAGACCTAACTTCAATTTGCAAACATTCAGCCTTGCAATGAAAACAGGATTAATGAAAAATAGAACACTAGAAAAGCTTCCAGAACTCTGTGACACCTACCAATGAATGTGATACCATCTTTGGTATATCACCCAGGAAATACTGAATGAAAAAGCTTAGCTGCCAAAGCAAATGGAAGAGTCAGGCCCCTCTCTCCTTTCCTCCTTAAAGAGATGTCTCACCAGAAACCGCCCAATCCTTTTGTACTGGAACCTTTTTATAGAATAAAGGTGTATTGTTGAAAAGTCTCAGGCTCCTTATAAAGTTGAGATACTTTTCCTGTCTTATACACAGCAATGCAGTACTTCCCAATAGGTGTATGAATTCTACATAAAAATAGATCAATAACTCAACTGCTATATAAAATCTTCAGAAAGCAGCTAGACCAATTCCCTTCAAAGGGAAGAAAATCAAAAAGTGAATTCTCCCTTAGAGTCCTGCTGATCTTTTAAAACAGATGGCAAACGCAAAGAGAACATCTTTTCATTATACACTGGTTTTAAGCTGTTTTAAAGAAAACTGGGATGTGGGAGTCCAACAACAGGAGGAAAATGAAGCCTATTTTCTGGTCTAGTGCAAAGGATATTAAGGAAATTATTTTATTTCCAAACGCTTTGCTTTGATCTTTAGGTTGCAAGATTTCAGACATGCCAGGAAGGTATTAGAAAAGGTGAATTAAACAATGCCCTTTGGTACTTTTCTTTCAGGACATCTGGCTTGCAGAACGAAACTTATTAGTTCAGGATCCAATTAGAAGAATGAATCAGGGTCCTAAAGTAGATCAAACCTACCTATGTACTCCTGGGGGATAACCCAAAGGCTGCCAACATCATTGACCATCTTTGAAGGCATGACTATTATACATCCAAAGAGGTATCTCAAAGATTTGGCTTAATTTTGTTCCTCTCCCACCTCTCCATTTAAACGAATTGATGTAAAGCATAACTGCGTCTCATGAAGGCTCAAGCAGCCACAAACAACAGCTAACAGCTGATACAAAAAGCTGCTTCGGTACATTTTTTTGCAGGAGTTCACCCCCTGAGTGCACCCGCTGGGCAGCTACATACCCTTCTAGAAATATCTTCAATGAAGTGAGCAAGCATAGGTAACGGGATATGAACATAACCAATGCGCTGTGAAACGCTGCTTCTAGAACATACTCCTATGATTCACAGATTTGAACACTAAAGAGCAGTAGATGTAATAAACTTGAAAGTCATAAACCAAACCTCATTAAGAACAACATTCACCCACTGGCATCAACATTTACTATGAGTATTTTTCCAACAGCAAGGTTCCAGGAGGCCGTGGGAAACCTGAAATCCTCCGAAGCAGATAAGCTGAAACATTTTAAAGCCTGTCAACTCCTGCACTGTATGATTTTCAAAAGTCATTTTCCTTTGAGATTTCAGAAATGCGCTTATCTTGGTACAGAACAAGAATGGCAAAACATGAGCGCTTGAACTCTTCTCTCCCCAAGCAGACTAAATGCGTTCTACCCTACCACGTGCACTAAAAATGCCAGATATGTCTGTCTCTGCATGTCCTGTTAAAAAAAGCATATCCTAATACAATCTCCCAAACATTAGTATGCAAAGAAGGGAATGGGACAGCAAGCTTAATAATAAAAAATCCTATAACACAAAGCAAACCCAAAGTTTCCTCCCGAGAGCTCTACTGATCTGGGAAACAGCCCAGGATGATGAGTTCACATGGGCAGATTTCAACAAGCCAAATGGAAACCACAATAACATTTTCAGAGTTGCCTGAGGTTATCTGAGAACCTGATTCCACTGAGAGCCACACAGACTCAGGCTTTCAAGTTTATTAGGCACTTTGCAAAAGCCTGTCTGCTGCAAAATCCTGTTCATAAGAATACCAGTGGAAGGAAAACAGAAAACGGCATCCATGCTATTATCTCCGTGACAACTCAAAGATTTGACTTAGCTCCTGCTAGACTTCCTTTTAATATACATAGAGAAGGAAGCAACTACTCGAGTACAGGCTCAGAACCACACCTCTGCCTCAAATTAATCTGAATGCTTTTCAGGGTAACTAGTGTTTCAGTCACCAGTCCTGTTTCGCATGGACATCAGTCTGCAATGAGGACATGGAGGAAAGAATCCTATCCCACCCCAATAAAAAATACTCTAGGTATCTCCTCTGCAATGAAGCCTCCAATGAGGAATCAGCCCTAGGACTTTGTCTCCGCTAGACAGAGCAAAGATGTGTCTTACGTTGTCCAAATCTTTCCGCAGAGCAATCTTGCTGGTCACCAGCTCATGTGCAAGATCATCATTTTCTTGCTCAAGCCTCATGTTTGCTTCTTGTAGGCGCCGGTTCTCACGCTGTGGGAAACAAACAAACAATTATCAAGAACAAGATCTTCCCAGGTCTTTGTCTTCAAACACAATTCTTCCTGTGCCTAAGCACAAACTCCTACCTTGCATCTTAAGTATGCAAGGACAAAACTAGCCAGCCATATTGTACATGTAAAATTAAAGAACGTCAAGTATTAATCCTGAGGAGAAACCATGTACAAATAACCCTGCTCAGCTACCTCTTGTTGAGCTCCAGAAATGTTTTGAAGGCTGCAATAGCAGAGGCATCATTCTGCCATTAATACCTTGCCAGAAGGTTCCTACAAATACTGACTTTTCCTGGCTCAAAATAGAATTTGCATGCTGGAAACAGGTGAGAGAGAAGGATCCAGGCAAACCCACTCTATTTTCTGCCTCCTGTTACAACTCCCAGCACATTGCCAGGTAGCAAAGAAAGTTTACATAAAACTTTTCAGCTTAAAATATATAAATGTATGTGTGTGTGTTACTTTGTTACATCTATGCATAATTTTATATAGAAGATTTATTCCTGCTTTTATTTCATAAATAAAGTATTTATTAATTTATATACTTACTGGAACATACATCATTTGAAATAAGGGGAGGAGTGAAGGCAGGATCATCATCAGTAGAAGGCAGAGTTATAATCACTAGGCATTTTCTTTCTGTTCATGGCTTTGGTGCAATCAACACACTACCCAAGTGCTAGAAATAGGCTCAAAGGAGTTCAAGTAGGAAACTTCCTGCAGGCACTGTGTGTTAAATCAGACTGGAGTAAGCGTTACCTCAAATCTTTCTATAGGATCCTCCTGTTGAGCTTGCTGCTCTCTCATGGTATGATATTCCTTCTCATATTTCTTCAGTTTCTTCTGGCTAATCTAAATTAAAGCAGCCCATTAGTTCCTGCCCAGAACATCAATAAAAGAACACAATTCACAAAGGGTTATGGGACAAGCTTTAGGCAACTCTTGCCTTCTACAAAACACAGTCAATATCCTCATTCAGTTTCCAGTATTTGACCCTTGAGAAGGTAAAAAATTCTATTCCACTCAATATCATGCCAGAAGCATTCCTTCCTCTGATCCGTTTGTGGAACACAGACAAGTTTTTGAAAGGCACCCACAGGAGCATCCTACTTGAGTTTTCCTTGGTGCCGCACAGGTACGTCTGATGCTCCAAATACCACAGTGGCTCCACAGGACAGATCACCCTGAAACCCCCAAGATGTGTTTGAATTCTGAACTAGCACGATGCTGAGGTTACCTCAGCTGCTTTCTCAGCCGTAACATTTATCATCATGCAGAAGTCTTTGGTTTACTTTACATGAGACTGCAAACGCTGAAAGGGCAAGTGCAGGCTCAGCTGACATTTCTGCTAGTGTCACTCAAGCTCAGCGGAGAACAGACCAGTCCCAGAGCTGCCGAGGTGTCTCAGCAAACAGCAGCAGCTCAGAGGCACGTATGCTCTGTCCCCGGCTGCTCCAGAGAGTCAGAGGCTGGAATTCAGGCCTCGGCTCTGACAGACAGCACTGGGCAAGTGCCTCCCTCAGGGTCCCATTTTTCCCTTTTGTGAGAAGGGAGAGAATGGTGGTGCTGAATTTGGTATTTTGTACACAGTGTTCAAGTCCTACAGGGACAGAGAACCTGTATCAGATCCTGACCAGCACCTTTCCTGATGTCACCTGCCAACTGTGCCATATGCTACAATGGTTTGGCAGCAGAGCCCATGCCAAGACCACTGTTGGCATTTCACATGCAAGCTAGCATGCATCTAAATTACATCTCTAGTATTAAAAATTGCTCCTGGACCTTTATTATTATTTCAGTAAACCAATCAAATCACAAAGCTATGGCTACGTTCTCCTCTCTAAAAAGGCTCCAAGAAACATGTTAAACAAATTCTACATGCATAAATGACAGGCAGAATGGAAAGCACGTTTAGTTTCTCTTATCTTTGGTTTTATCATTAACAGCCTTACTTGAAATGAACGGTACAAAACTGGTAGCCAGGCTCCCTCTAGTGAGGGCTGCACAGAACCATTTCACTCTCCTTCAGCTGACATTTATCTGGAGTCAGTCCAGCCACATCACAACTGCAGAAGTTACTCTTACTCAGCACTCCAGTATTATTTACTTACAATGAAGCCAGTAACTTGAGTAGGTTGTTTCAGTGCTCTGCCCCTGCTCAAACACTGCCCAAATTATTGGGCACAATACACCAAATCTCAAGCTATGTAAAGGCTAGATCTCGAGAAGTGAGGCATCCAGCCACCTGAGAGGAAAGAAAGGCAGGCACAGCACTGTATTTTCATCTTATACCTTCCCAAGTGCATGAAACCAGTTTTGCCTTTGGATACCAACAATGAGGTGATCCTGAGAAGATTTGCTATTGTCACTCATTCTGGTCACTGGAGCCCTAGGGGGAACCACGTCCTGGGGAATTCATCAAGGCCCTTGGGTTTGCATGGTGTCAGAAAGCCCAAACGAACATGCAAGTCCCACCACAGTTTCTCAGGACACAGGAGGTAGCAGCAACTCTGTTAATAATGACAGCAACATTCAGGAGTGACTTTAAGAATCTAGTGTTGTCTCAAGCTGATCATTTACTGACCTCCTTTCCAGCAGAATGCTGCTGTAATCACAATGCCTTAGCCAGGCTAGTTCTCCCTTCCTATAAATGATTTATTTTGACATCAGGCCCTTTTCTGCTCGAAAACACTTCCAGATACAGAGCAGGAGATTTCTACTGACAGCAAAGGACTTGTATTTTAGGTCAAAGAAAGCAATTATGTGCAGCACTTACATCAGGGCAACACAAATGGAGGTGATACAGAAGTGCTCAGCATCTGTGCAGAGCCCAGTAGGGCAGCCTGGGCTTTCCCCATAACCTCCCATTTAACCCCCAAAAAAACACACTGCACTCAAGGAAGCAGTGGACAACCCTGCTGTGGACTGCTCAGAGAAGACTGTTTGCTTTAACTACTTCTCACAGCACTGGGAATGCAGGGTATTTGCATTCCCAATGCACTTGAAACATCTGATCTGTGTCTAATGGTAAATGACTGGAGAGCTAAAATAGCTTTTTCTTGATTATTCCGTCATTTCGACACTAGTTTCATATAAGATACACTTGAACTCCAGGCAGAACACTGTTATGTGTACTGGTACTACACCAGGAGCACCAGATGCTTTGAAGCATACTAGGGAAGTTGTGTACTTATGTACTGATGCTACAAAGAATTCCCCTAAGTGAATCTTAAGGAAAAAGGATACTTTGAACCATAGCAGTGTATTTGACCAAAAATTTGTCTACGTGAAACTATAAAGAAAGATCACAGCTTCCTTAAAATACACTAAATAAATTATCAGTGTTCCATTTTAGAATGCAAATAGTCATATCCATAAAGAGGAATCAATAACCTCCTCACTGCAACTTTTCTTGGAAATGTCACTTTAAAGGCTTATTCCCAAGTGCCCACATAAAGCTTTAGTTACCATATCTACTAATTAGAAAAGCAATTGACTTGCAGTCATGAGGTAATGCAGTATTTGCTATACATAACTGGAGTCTTAATGTCAGAGGATAAAAATCTTATTACATAGATATACTTAAGAAATAGGGCTTAGCAGGCAACTGAAACCTAGAATAACCCACACTCAAGCAAAAACCCTTGCAGGGTTTACTTCAGTAGTTCAAACATACAGGAGGGCTCAAAAGAATTTATTCAAAGAGCTCTGTAAGAAAACAGGAATTACTGAGATTAATTCATTTATGAGTCAGCATCTCTCCAGTACACAGCAAACTCTGGTTTCTATGATTCCACTCTGTTCAAAAGAAGGCTTCTGTAAGAACCAGAGAGCGCATTTTACTGTGAGGCATGGTTTCTGGTATAGAAATCACAAGTCTTAATTATCATCAGTATTTCCTAAACATTGACTGTATGAACAGCTAATCAGTGATTTGTGGGAGAAGTCACAGAGCTGTGACAACCCTACTAAAAGACAAGTCTTGTGAGCCTCAAAGCTCCCTGTCACAGAGCAGAAGGTCCTTACAAAGGTTCATGTTCGGAATTACCTGCGCATCAACCACTGTACAGTACCTCAGAGCTCTGCTTCCAATCAGAACTTAAACTTGTTCCCGACACTCAAATGAAAAGGCAAGAAGGAAGCAAATACTGCATGGGCTGCTCATGAAAAACAATGCTTTTTTGCATTACTAAAGGCTTCAGCTAACTGTGGCAGCCCTAGACAACAGACAACTTAGCCAGCACTTTGTTTAATTTCAGATAAAGTAGACCCTCTTTAGACTAGAAAGATCATGACAGATTAACCTGTTATTTCCAGCTAACTAGAGTACGAGTGAAGTAGTCCTGAACAGGGAATTAACTTAAAGTGCTGTTTAAAAAAGCAGCATCCATCCCCCAGCATAAACCAGTGACAAACTCACACGGAATACAGAAACCTCAAAGTCATTTCCCTTGCTTGACTTGTAAGAAATTTTACATGCCATATCCTATTCCTTCACGTCCCTGGAAGATCTGTACATCCATCACTGTGTTTTTAAAGAGCTCCCTATTGCAGTACATAAACATCACATGCACCCACAATTAAAAAGAGCCTGAAAGATCACATTCTGTTTCTCCAGTATTGACTGTTTTAAATGAAACCTCCCCACTACCTCTTGATGAAAGATACTACCCTGTTTACAGCTGCTGTTGGAGAAAGATTTCATTAAAGATCTGCAGAGTTGTCTGCAATTGTTTTATACTAGTACCATTAGTCATTTAAGCTTGGTTTTCTTAAGTAGTCTGATTTTAGTGGCACTGACTATCGCTTTCTGAGAGCCGCTCTGGTTTCGGGTTCTCTAGGTGAAGCTGTATCACTCTGAGAATCTTGGGACTTTACTGTGTTTCACTAAAGCATCTGCAAGGTATTTGCATTTGGACAGGTAAGCTGCATATGGAGACAGACACGGTACCCATTCAAGACACGTTTGCAGCTGCCATCACATCTTTACCTTCATATTACACGCTAACTCCATCAGCTTTTTTGCATTCTCTTCTGAACGGTATCTTTTGGGCAGCTGCACACGGAAGAATTTTAAAGCCCCTTCAAAGTCAGTCAGTAACAAATCATCCTTGGTAGTCTGGGGACAAGGAGAGAAAAAACACTCACTGCCAAGCAGGTTTTATACAACTACCAAATTCCCAGAGACAATGATGCAACAACAGCTTTGTAAAGCTCCAGGAACGTAACTGCTTTTGAACCTTCTGCAAACAGGTTGCTTCTGCTTCTGCAACCCCAGGCCAAAAGCACTGTGCTGTACAGGCCACGCCAGACACCAGCACGTGGCACACAGGAAGATGTTAGCTTTAAAAATGAAACCACAGGATTTCTGTAACAGGCATCTTAATTTTTTATATGGTGCATGACAATGCATAACAAAACGTAACACTGTATACTCACTTTTAATAGTCCCAGTGCAACGTTAAAGATAACACTTATTCCCTGGAGAGAAAAATAATGACAAAACAAATTAATTTCTCAGTATTTGTAAGCCTGGATATTAATTTATTTGGTGGAGTGTGTTGTTTGTCTAGTTTCTGTGATAAGGAGAACCAGGACACAAGTGAAACTAAGTGCTATATTAAATCAAAGGCCCAGAGAATGACTTTGCAAACAATCAGAATAGTATCTTTACTTAAATGTGAGTGGAAAAACAATGTTTCATCATAGGTTTTACTATCTTCTTAGTAGTCTGAAACTCTGAAATGCTGAAGGCACTATTGTGTATTTCGTCACTACTTATTAGAAGTGTTTTGTTTGTAAAGTCCAATTAAATACAGTTTGTATAGTCAGCAGCACACACCTTCTTAAGGGGTATACCTTCAATAATCAAGGCACATTGCTCATCTTATTTCAAGATTTTCTTTCTTTTCCCACTATTCTTTCACCATTACTTTACAATGATGAAAAGAAAATCCTTAACACTCCGCTATGAACACATTTACTATTTATGAATTGAAAATGTGTTTCTAAACAAACAGAACTGATTTTCTTGATACCATCTGTTGCTTTCTCTTACATTGGCACATGGACAAAGAAAGCACCAGATAGATACAGAGAAAGGGTAAAACCACTGACCAGGAGGTTTATGAATGCTGAAACCCTTCAGAACAGGAAATGCAGACAAACTGCACTTCACAGGAACAACTGCTGACCCAGTGAAGAATGGATGCATAATGGTAACCAGCGAGTAAAAAAGCAAATCATTCAGTAACTCAAGGATGCTTCAGTACAAAATGTGACTTGTTCACTTATTATAATAAGCTCTCACTCAAATCACGAGCATACTACCAAATACACTGCTCTAAACGTGATTACATACAAAATCTCCGTGTAAAGAATTCTGCTCTCTGAATAGATGCTGTTAAATATAAAGAGACTTTTCCAGAGGAAAAGAGCTCCAAGCTTGTTAAATTACCAGCATGAGAGTTAGATGGGCAATTTCATACACAAAGGCCTCCATGCAATAATATTTTAAATAACTTATCATTGTGTATAATACAATGTAACAACAGAGAAATCCACGTATTTGCAAATTAACTCTCATCCCATGAGCACTCTACAGAATCTCACAGAGATTCAACAGTGTTATAAGAAATAGGAGATTATAATCTTTTACACAGACATTGACGCCTAATTTGTATGTTTAAAATGTCAAGAACTCTTTTTCATTGCAGAAACATAACACTTCTGCATAAAAATAATTATCACATGCCTAGCTCTGAAAGAACAGAGAGTAACGACATGAATCAAGATAGTGAGAAACTGTCAGAAGTTGATAGCAGTGCAAGTCCCCGGTTATAACACATACCTCACATAAGAGTAAGTCAATAATATGGAAGACCATGTAGAGAGGGAATTTTGCAGTGAAGAGGGTAAGGAACCACTGGGAAGCATACATGTGTGCTTCAAGGCTAATGTCCAGAAAGTGGTTATACAGATCAGGAATGTATTCCTAATAATAAAAAACACACAGAAATACTAGAAGTTAATTTCTGCTGTTTTGGAACTGTAGCTGCAATCCTGAAGTAAGAGCAGTCAGTTGGGTAGAGTGACAATCAGTGCAACAAGGCAGGCTTCTGGATCCACCCATGCCCCTTGTAAGGATGGCAAAGGCTTGTCCCAGTGTGGATGCTCAGAAGGACACTAGATGACGCTCACAATGAGTCCACTCACCAGACTGGTCTCAAGTCAACATTCTCAAGTCTTAAGAAAACCTCCAATATGGATAGTTCTCACTCTTTATCCTTACTAAGAGGTCACAAACACAATCCACATGTAAGATAAATAGCCAGTTTTGAACTGCAGGCTTTAATCCATTCACTTCATCCACATTTGAACACCTACCTGCATGAGGCGCTCCAGCTGATAGAACTTGCAGTGCAAATCTTCAAAGTTCTGTTTGAAAAGTTCCCTGAGTCCGTAATCAAACATGATTTTGACCAGAACACTGAAAGCTTGCTCCTCAGGCATCTGTGAGAGAGTAAAGTGAAGTTACCACAAAGTATTTCAGTCTTTCATATTGGTTCCATTTGCCCTTCCCTCCCTTCTCCTCTTACAGAGAGGCTAAATTGTCACTACTCTTTAATCTGGCCCAATCCAGTTTAAAAGTAAACAAGAATATTAACACACAAAATGAGGTCCAGTGTTGCAAATGGCACTTCATTCTTATTCTGTGGAATAAACCACCTCAATCACTCAACTAACAAGTCATCTTTCTGAAATCAAGACCAAAGCAGTTTCTTGTGTTCCAAATCACGGCACAATCAGAATCTTACAGATTTTGAACAGCCTAACCCTTTGTCACCCAAGTACCAGAGACAAAAGCAGTATTACTAGAGGATGTTAATAGGATCTTTCTCTTACTCTCACTGATAAATTTACCTTTTTAAATTACATTATTACATTTGACGTTTCTTTATTAAACGGCATGAATAAGAGAGACCAGTAACTGCTAACAGAAGTTCCATACATCACAATTCAGCATTGGTTTGGGCAAGTTCAGTATCCATTTCCTGCCAAAAACTGAAGAAACACTCATGAAAGCTCATCAATGTTTAGACACTTTCCCCTGACATCAAATTTTCAGGTCAATCACTTGTTCCTGTAGAGAACAGAATATCCATCTCAAGTATTCTATTATTAACCTGCAGATGGAGTTTGTTAAAACCAAGAACTTTGCTGAGGCATTCCCCAAACTGGTAGTGAAGGATGTGCAGAAACTTCATTTCCTTTTCTGCCATATTGCTTTTTAACATTTATCTTCCCTAGCAGCCACCCTCCAAGGGCTGACTTCAAAGAGAATCAAATAAAAAGAACCTTACTTGAAATCTAGCCTTTTTAAATGCATGCATTATTCACAGAAGCAACGGCTATTGTTAAAGAACTCCAGAACAAACCTGGTTTATTCCAGACAGTTTCTCTATGCAAAGGATAATAAAAAATGAACCTATGACAATGAAAAAGCTACAAGAAAGCATGTGTGTCAGTAAAGTGACCAGTCCTCCTGTCAGAAAGCATCCCCTTCCTGATCTGATCCAGTGGAGTAATAAAGAACTAACTGCTCATCAAGTAAATCTTTCAGATTATGCTACAAAGAACTAAAAGGCTGTCACCATTTATGATTTGGCTTTTGTTTCGAAAGAACAGAGTTTACAATCTCTTCTATATCCTTCACTGACTTCATATTATGGAACATCCCTCACTGAAGACCAGACTTCCTCTTCCACTCTAAACTACCGAGAAGTCTTCAGACTTAGTTCCCTACAGTAGCAACAATCACCAAAAAGCAGCTGGGAAAAAGAAAACTCAAAATATTACTGCCCTCAGAAACTCTGCTCGGTTTCAACTCCCCATGTTTGAATGGAAACACTGACAAACAGCAGATGTTAACTCTGACAAACAACGGTCTATAAATAATTTGTTCAAATTTCTAACCCTCTCCTGTTTCCCAAGTGCGAGCGAATCTAAAAGCTTTGCTTCCAATATAGAGTAACCATAAACCTCTCTTGCTTCCAACACACAGCAATCAAAGGATGTTACTCTGATGAGATCACTGCTACCAACAACAATTAGTTTTTAAAAAGCAGAAGTTGGTATCTTTTTAAAAATTAAAACACTATTGGATCCTTCACTAATCCCTCAAGCCAAGAGCCACAAAAGCTCAGGCAACAAGAAAACAGCCCAGATACACAGCACCTTGTTCAAAGCTCTGAGACCTGGTAAACTGACTGCAGAGTTTCAAATGGAAGGGGTCCTGAAACAGGAACACAGTGACATGAATGCTGACTGTAGACAGGAGTCACTGGGAATATCGCAGTAAGTTTTAAACAGTGTACTCTTCTCGGTCTAAAATCACATTATTATTGACCAACATAAAAATGGATATGTGACCTGCAGCCCTAGCGGTTCAGGAGTCACCAACATTTATTCTAGGCAAGTGGAGCAATATTTATTCTTAAGCTTAAATCAAACATGGGGAAAATCCCCACCACTTACATGTAGAAGCAGCACAGCAGCAAGAAACGACTGGCCTTGACAGTAGCCAATCTCTTCATCATAGACAGAGTAGGCCTAAAAAAAGAATCAAGAATCAGACACACTGTCTGCATTGAGCTACAAGCACAAAGAAAACAAACCACTGCATTGAACATTTTCACTGGGTGCAACAGTTGCCTTTCTAATGAAAAGAAAACCTGCATGAAAATCAAACTGTGATATACCATAGCATCATAGAACATGATATTTATACAACCGCAAGACAGTGGCAGTAGCTGGTTATGGCGATGCACCAAGAAGGCAGCAACGTATTAAACCACCTATCTGGGCACTTTTACCTGTGAACGGGTGCTACAGGGACATTAGGAAGAGAGAGAAACACTTGGGACACAGAAGAAACAGTGCTGGAAGCTTAAAAGACACCCCTAACTTCACCAGCATGACTGAGACGATATTGACAACTGGGGAGCATGCTGCAGCCGAAGGTAAGCTGCTCTTGATCAGTATGGAATTAGCCCTCATCTCCATCATAGCATATAATTTGCCCAGTGATTCAAGTTGACATGTCTGGAATCCCTTTAAGTACAACACCTTAGTGCTCAGGAATCCAGAAGGGCTTACTACTTTAGGTCTCCTATCTGAATGGCACTACAACTAACTCAACACCTACAATGAAGAACCAGACTGACTCCAGTGTCTGTCTCCGTAGTACAGTTAACAGTACTACATACACAATCTTCTCAGGTAACAGTTACATCTGTTAATGATGTTAAACACAAGTTACCAAAACAAGTCAAGAAGAATTAAAAGAATACCTTGCATATTTTGTACAGGGAGTCCTGGCCATCTCCCCCAGTGTCTTTAAAATAATCATGTGCAGGGAACGTTCGATTGATGTCTCTGGTGATAGCACTGTCTTGTGGAGACTCCTATTAGGAAAAAACCAAAGAAGTAAATGAAAACACACCAAAAGAATATAAATCACAATATGCTGGGCCTGAGAGTTAAGAGACTGGCACTGTGCTCTGTGCGCTGTTCTAAATTTAACAAAACCCAGTCTATTCAACCAGATACAGGCTGCCTGCAGGCTGGCAGCTCCAGATCTCAATCTTGATAGATTTGGTTACTGAAGCACATCTGGGAATGGTCAGTGAGTAGCAGAAAAAGCACACACACACACACACACACACACACACACACACACACACACACACACAAGTGTTCCAGGACACTGCAATGCAGATAGCAGCCTTCCCTTGGAGACTTCTGAATGCAAATACTGCCTGGTCCCATTTCTTTTCTCTCACATCTGTGGAGGGGAAGAGTCAATTGCAAGTAGCTCCATGGTGCTGTCCAAATTCTGCCCCTTAGGTTCAGCTACAGAAACCACTCTTCATCCCCTCCACAGAATTAGACAATAGAAAAGTAGAAAACTGAGTATATGAGCCCAAGAAAGACAATACTGTACAGTAAAACATGATATAATGCAGGGACAGTCGCCTGTATGAGCTGAGCATTTCAGTATGAGGAAGGTGGAACTTCGTTCCCTACTTGGCTCTGATGCAATCAGTTTCAGATGCCTTTGACATTTGTAGAGCTAAACAATAACAAGCTGCATACAATTAAGAAAACCAGTAAATGTGAACAATGGACTGAAAAGACCAATTGGAAGAAACACTAAGAAAATGCATCAAGGGCGAGTCCTACACAAAAGGCAGTGAGAACTCCTGGTAGAGATAAAAGGAATTTGACAAAGCAGAACAATTAAATACAGACTTTTAACTGTGTGATTTAAACACCAGGCCATCTCCATGAAATTACTTGCAATACTGGCCTCAAACAGCACACTGAGGATGGTGGCTTAGAAGGAATCCTAGTCCTGCCCCGGAGAAGTATCCGGAAAAAGGGTTTCCAGAACACAGAAGGAAGAGGTTTGTGTCAAGCACAGAACAAGAAACCATAAGCATTTGTGAATAACGTCCAGCTTAAACCTAATTTGCCCTCTACAACAGCCTCACATTCCTAATGGGATAATCAGTAGATGCCATTCCCACACCAAGGTCTTCTTCGGTCTCTGTCAATATTAGACAAATGACCGAGATGTTCTCCATCCATCTCATTCAGTTCAGACTGAAACTATTTTGAGCTTAGTCACTGAAGCCAGAGCTCACAGCACTGCAGGAAGGATATCCACTGAAAACAGACAACTCTCCCACCCCAGTAGCAAAATGAAGCAATTTGCTTATTTCGGAAGCCAAAGGAAATAGCTCATACCCATCACACGGCCTCCTTTAGTACGAAACCCAATAGTACGTAGTATGTATTTTTGAAGCTCACACCTAACAGTGACACAAGTGAAAAACCTACTAAGTGGGCACACAGAAAATAGCTGTCAAAAGATTTGACGCAGATCCCAAACTCTTCACATTACAAGGAACATTTATGCAAATTGGAAAATTAAGCAGCTTCTTCCATGTGATGGAAATGGGCTTCTGAAATAGGCTGTAAATCTCCATCATCAGACATGTCCAAGACTCAACTCACAAGGGCCGTGAGCAACCTAATCTGGTAAAACCTGCTTTGAGCAGGTTGGACTAGATGATCTCCTGAAGTCTCTTCCAAACCTAAGATATTCTGTAACTAGCATACAACAGAAACACTCCAAGCTGCCTTTGAAACACTTAATTCACCCAGTATGTGATAGGCAACTTCAGTAGGTCTCTTGAATCTGAAATTGTGCTCACCATGTCAAATGAAAATAACCTGAACTGACCTCTGCAATTCCAGAACTATTTCTACAATTTTATGCCCTATTTTGTGCTTCCTGATTAATCAGATTCCAGATTTTGCATGGATGTTTCACCATGTCTTGTACCTTTTGAGGCAGTCAGGACCCAGCTCTTTTCTAGCTGATTAACATAACCACAGCTATTATCCAAATTGCCAAAATCAAACAGAAACTGAAGCCCTCTGTCTGTGGGTATTTATATCTGCCTATGATTGGTTCCCACTAGTTCAAAGATGACTTTTCTGAGTAGCTAATGAGAGCAAGAGCTTGGCAGTGGGAATCATCTGAGAAGATGCCACGATAGTTATCCAGCACCATCACTAGTGAAAGGGTCAGAGGTTTCCTTGTGAGGTGGCTTCCCCGGCAGTGACTGAACACACAAAAAAGCCAGTCTTCTTCACATGTGAGATCACCATGCACCAGTGTCCAGGTTAACACTGCAAACATGCAAGATGCTCTGCAGAAGCACAACAGAAGAAATTGTTTTTAAACAAAGGTTTACTATATCCAAATAGCCCATGTTTCTGTCAGGTAAATAGAAAAAAGGTTAGAAGTAAAAGATAGCACAGAAGTACATGATATAATATCAGTGCGAGGATAATTAAATGCAGCTTTTAGTTGCTCTTTTTCTTCACAAAATGATATTGCGAACAACACGAACAGAATTACCACAGTGTGCTTCATTTTCTCTTCTGATTTTAACTAAAGGTTAATGCTCCTCTCTGTGGCTTAATACAGACATTTCATTAGAAAAGCATTACACTGTTGCTAGAATCAAGTTACAGGACTGTTCTGGAAATTATATCAAAAGTATTGTTAGCATTTTAATTTGATAATAATTAACATGCCAAAGAAGTCCATCTCATTATAAGGAAATCAGAAACTAAATCCAATGCTAAATAAATTTCATCTAAATGGAAGCCTTTCAAGTCCGCAAAGACAAGTACAAGAATGTCCGGCTGTTGGCTTCAGCTGGTTTTGCAAGTAGAGAAAGACAAGGTTCAGAAACAATTCTGAGAACTTGAAAGCATGTGAATACAGTCTCAGGGATAACTTTTAGTTTCTTTAAAGTTCGCAAAGCTGAATTAAAGCACTCAGCTTTGCAGGAGCAGAGCTACTGTTCACTGCAAATAGCAATTTGTGGTACCAAACAAGGGGGTTTATCTCTTGAGTGTTACCTGTGTTCTGCTGCAATGGCAAAACAAGCTTAAATCCACTTGTCTTTTAATCCACTTAGTTAATAGCAGAGACCAAAGCATCTGGTTGGAAACTCTTAGGAGAGGTTTCTCAAACAAATCACTCATTATGACTAAAGAACTAATTAGTGGCCTCTCTCTGGCTTTGCGTGACTTGTTCAGCACTTGACTCCTGTGTTTCAGTACAATTCCTCAAGTAATCTGTAGCACTGGTTCCTGCAGCTGAAGCACAGCTTGGAGAGAGAAAAATTAACGGAAATGATAAGGTTTAAAATATGTTTTTCAAGCCATAGCTTTGAAATCTCCCCATTAGTACAAACTGCTGCAATCCAAGCATTGTGTAACCTTTTCTTTACTCCTATTTTTATACCTTGCTGTGAGAATTGGCTCAATGGGCAATTTCTCATGCTTTCAGGGGACTGGGAAATGAAGGAAACCCTTCTGAACCCACACCCTTCACAAACTGGGATAGAAAAATAGAAAGCTAAGAATGACAGGAAGAAAAAGAAAGTAATAAAGAAAACAGCATGGAAAACAGCCATGAGAACTGAGCAAGTGTAGCAAAGATTACCATTCTCTCAACAGTTTGCAGCTCTGACGGAAAGCAGGAAAATGTGGATGCTCAGACTAATAACGTACCCTTCCTCCCCCTCTTTCATGCACTTTAAAATACTAGGGGGGTTATACTGGAAACCTTCCTTTGCAATTGATTTGGAAAGGAGCTACGTGTGTAATTATGGAAACCAGGATGCAGTGCAGCAGATTAAAGCTCATCTGCTGTACCAGCCTGCATGCAAAAGCATACTGATTCCCACTTTCTGAACTGGACACAGTTAAAAGACATTTTCCTTGTGTTTTCATGATCTTCCCAGGATCTGCAAATCATACCATGCAGATAGAAACTTGATCAATGCAATCAGACTGAGAATGCGTAACTCCAGAAGCTTTTTCTGTAGCTTAAGCCACAATAAAACACATGGAAGAGCTGAAGCTCCTAGTACCTCTTCATGGGGCTGATCTGCTTGCAGTTTTCAGCAGCTCAGGTTTATTCCTCCTAATCCCCTGCATAAACCCAAGAGGATGAAGAAGCAGCAGCAAAGAACTGCTGAAGGGACAAGATCTGTGACGAAAAAAACCACTGGGATAAGAAATCTCCAGAGAAGCAGAGGAAGTTGCCTGCTGGAAATAGCTTGACACCCAAAGCCCAACTCGTGTCGCAGCAGGTGACTGGAGAAATCCAATGGGGGCACAAAACATAAAAGCCTTTACCTAGACACAGGTTGACTTCAAAATCAACATAAACATGGGAAAACAGTGAGATCCGAAGCTCAGATTTCCCTCTACCCTAACCCCAGAATGATTCAAATGATTCAAAATATGGAGATTTGCTCACAAGGGTGAGTTTCCCAACACATCCACCACAACCTGAACTGCTGGGTTCCCACTCTTGACACAATGGCATTGATTTTCACCCTGCAATTATGTTTTAGGAAGGTCAGAGCAGCACGTGGCATGGTGTTGCAAGGTGTAGACAAGCGAGTCAGGAGGGCATCAAGCCAGCTGACAGCTTCGGCAATTGCAATAAACACAAAAAAGCCCAAACTCTCTAAACCATTCATGGGCAGCACCAATGGTAATACTGCACAATGGGAATGAGCTATTTTGAGCAGATCTGCACATTACAAGCAGGTCTGAAAATATTATAAAGGTCTTTTGACAGCTATTTTCAGCATCAGCAGGATACTGTGCCACCAGGTCTGTGCTGCAGGTTGCTGGCATTCCCAAGATGACTTAATATTTAGACCGACTTTCACACAGAGTGCATTTCCTGCATTTGTCTTCAACAAAACTACTGTGAGAAGGTGCTGCTAAGAAGAATTACACCTGTTAATGAGTCCTTACGGAAACAGCACAAACCCCGCTTTTAAAGCAAGGCAGTTGTAAGCGTCTCATAAGAAATGGTGCCACAGGATGTGTTACCTGGAGTTAACACTTACCATGCACCAACAGGTAGTATTTGCGGAAAAAACCTGAATAAGTGTGACCAACTTGGAATGGTTAGCTGCAATTTGATACAATAGTGCATTGATACAGCATACTTTCAGTCCAAATATGGCAATATAGTGCAATTCTAAAAATAAAAGTGAATCCCTTGTGATATCCAGCCCTTACGCTGCGTTCGTTTCCTTTTAGGGCTCAAGTTTCCCACAGGAAAATTATAGAGAGGAGTTTGCCTACAGTGCCCTACATCATGTATGGATAAAGCATAAACACGGAACGCATGCTGGAAGGTTTTCCTGCTCTGGGCAATTACGTGCAAGCCAGACTATTTAGAGCAATCAAGATAAGAGGAGAAAACCCCACCCAGTCCCGCAGGAACCCACCTTTATCAGCACAGCTACACAGAAGTCATCACAGAGACAAGACGTGAAAACATGTGACGTATCATTTATTTCTTAAATGTATTTATGATCCATTCAGACCGTTCAAATAAAGTGTACAAGTGCATTTCAGAATAAAAAACTACACTCTTCACACAGCTCTGGAGAACACTACATCTCATCAAGAAACGTGAAGCAAAAAACTTCCTATTAAACCACCCATGCATCCTTTGGCTACAATAATGTCACTGATCAACAAGTACTGCTATTCAAATTCTGAGTTTCCCTTTAAAGAGAAGGAGCATCCCAAAATCTGCTACCCCTTCCAGAGACCTCTCTTTAAAGAGAGAATAGTAAATAAATTAGCTAGGCTTTTAGGCAAAACAGTAAGGCTACTTAGTACTGTTGATGCATGATCCATACATTTGGAGAACAGGCAATCCTAGGCTATGTGAAATGGGTCAACAGCCCTTGAAAGTTTAGTAGTATCAAGATTACATCAATCCAGAACAAATGGCAGACAAAAAAATGGAACCAGTGGAACAATCACTGAAGAATGCGCAGTTTCTCTTAGGATGGGAAGTGCTGATGACAGAGTCAGAAAAGTGTTTATAAAATCTGCTAAGAACCACATTGACATCCTTAAAATTACATATTGTACAAAGCCCTAAACTGTGTGATTGTACCACTACTGTCACGGTGAACTGCTTGGGTTAAAATACATCTATATGTGTACTCTGCATGTATATGTGTGTATACGTATTTTAAACACATATATGTATTTTACATATATATGTGTGCATATGTGTTTTAAATACATATACGTATTTTACATATATATGCGTGCACACGTATTTTAAAGCAAGCAATTTAACATGGCAGTAATGGTACAGCCACCGAGTACACATATATATATAAGTATATACATCTACAGCAATAAGGAAACAAGCCAAGAGATGTATGACACAGCTGGGGTACAGATCATCTCTAAGGGAATAATACATTTCTTTGAGTTTTAACAGCTCATAGCAAAATTACCTCTTGGAAATAATTACGCAAAGATTGAGAATCAGATATTTACATGCTTCTGATTTATCTCGTTCCATTTAATATTGAAAAATATGCAAGTATTATTTTAAATCAGTAACATTTGTCATTTTTGGCTCAACGGTAGTTTTGCTTATTATTAGTCTGAGTTGAAAAAATCAGCTACAGAAATGTCTATTAAAATGATGGGGCAGAAGAACCCCTCTCCCCTGTATTTTAACAGCAATTCTGAGTTGGCACAAAATACATCATATTCTGGATCCACCATAACTCCTCCTCAGCTGCCCTGCATCCCAAACCCCCCCTTCCCCTGCAGAGTTCAGAACATGGCAAACCCCAGCAGATACGAGGAACATCGAGGTACGCAGCCCGAGCCCCTGATACTCCCCACTGCATTAGAATTAAACACAGCATTAGAGAGTCTTAATGGTCGGATTGGCTCTAATTCACCTGTTTGCTTTTCTAATCTGCTTTGGTGGATTTTTTCCCTAGTTCTTTATAGCAGGGGTTTCACACTCACACCTCTTTCTCATCTTTTAATACGAAACGATTTCCAGCATTAAAAGGTGCACGAAGTTCTTACAAACACACACGTACACATCCTTACCTGTGATTTTGTCTATTTTTTTGCCTTCTCACTAACGCTCAGGAATAAACTACCAGTTGTAACACCACTCATGTAAGGAGCTGGACTCAAAACTCCTTGTAACAACCCTCTGACAAATGTCGTATCTCCACAGAACACACTGAACTAATCTCACCAGTGGCTTCTGCTGTACCAGTTACCATGAGGGTGTAAGGAGACGGGTGGGACACAAGGAAAAGCGAGCATCCTTTAAAGTAAGATTGCTCCACTGTGTTTCATTCAGCACAGCAACCTAAAAGCACATGCACACACAGCCTCCCATGCTTGCAGTTTAATTGTAAACAGCATGTGGAAAAAACAAAACAATTAAAAAAGGTACTAAGACAATTCTGAAATCCCTGAAGAAAAGACATACCCACGAGTATTAAGAACAGTAAAAAAGCTCATCATTAGCAATTGCAAACTCGTTTCCATCCTGTTGCATTCATTAGAGGAATACAAAATTGAATCTAGTGTTTACATGCTAGAATTACAATAGAAAGTAGCTTTCAAAGGTTACATATGGAGAGAAATATATCAGCATAGGAACTCGCAAAACACTGTGCTGTACAGCATTTCTGACGACAGAAGTCTGTGAAGACAACGTATGCGATTGCAAATCCTTTCAGACAGTTCAAAAGCGTGGCTGGAGGTAATGCTGCTCCGTGTTATCTGAAAGGATTAACTGCACCCTTATTTTTAGTAGGTTTTAATGACAATTTCACCTCAAGAAATCCCTAACCCCTCAAAACCCGAGGTGCTCAGAAACACACAGGTACCTTACAGCCCTCCGGGGTTTTACTTCTTTGTACACTAAACATCAATTCATTTGACAGCATCTACAGAAAACGTCTTTAAAAAATGTCTTTATGAAATACTTCCAATATTCAGTAATGCTAACATTTAAAAATACTTCACAGTGTGGTACTAATGGAACTTCATCAAACGAGCAACTCGAGTTAGCTAAAGCTCAAAGCCTTACATTATATTAAAATAGTCCAAAGATTTCACACACACACACACACACACACACACAGAATCACTAGCACTACAAATACACCTAAGCCACTTTAGTGCAAAGTCGGGTTTTGCTTCCCCTGACAAATCCCTCTATATTCCTGCCAGCATATTAAAATGTCATCCTTTACTAATCTAATTATTGATTTTCAAGGATTCATTTACAGTTGAAATCCCAGAAGAACTTTTTTCAATTTACCATAAAAGCAATGACTTGGTTTATTAAGCATCTGATTGCTCGTATCACGTGACTGGTGTAACACGTAAGAATGACTCACATATGCCCAGCAAGATTTGAGTTCATCTTTACAAGGAGTTACTTCAATTTAACTTCTTAATTAAACGACTCTGATAGTGACCACCAGAGAGAAGCCAAAGCTTTGAGCTACAAAACCGCTATCCTCATCTGACAAATCCATAAAAAGAAAGGAGTCGGAACAAGAACTTTCGACTCCTTTTTGCCTTCCTGACAGCCCATGGGTACCCTCGTGCTGTACCCCAAGAGCTACCAAAATTCCAACTACATCCTAATGCAATGTGCATCCAACTCAGCACTTCTAAAAACTTCTTAAACAAATGAAGCTGCTGCTTCTCAACAGTCCCACAGTGACCTGGCCTCCTGTCTCCCCCTGAAGCAGCACCTGCACCTCCTTCAATCAGCTCCCCCTCAACCTCTTCAGCACAAACTAAAGATGATTTTAACATCTTCTGCTTCTGTGTTTAAGTATCCACAAATTCACCGGCTAGAGAATCAGTTTTGACAGGACAGGTTGCTGAAGTACACCAGAGGCTATAAATAAACAACCTGGACCAGGATACAGGAACATTAACTTAGGTTAACGTTTTCATTAACTGCTAAAGCTCAAGAGATGCAAATATGATGCGGGTGAAATCCACAAACACTTCCATTTGCAACCACCACTAAATGTATGTGGCTTGTTTTAAACTCTGCAATGGGAATAAAATCTGAAAGGTGACATAATTCAATATTGAGTGGAGAACCGTCAGAAAGCTGCCTGCAGAGACAGAGCACCTCACCTGCCCAGAGAATGTGTGTCACAGAAACAAAACCAAGTGAGAACCTGGCTGAACAAACTGCATCACATCAGATTATTTCCCCATTGCTTCAACACTTCAGATGGCCAACCATGACATGGACTGGTATTATCCCATTTTACCTGTATGGAAATGGAGGAGCTGGATCACCACATCACATCCAAAGGGAATCCAAAGGGAACCTCCACCAAAAGCTTTTCAAGCCCACACTAGTATGAAGTCTTACAGGTCCCAAAGTAACTAACAGATCTAATACACTGACCTGAGACTACAGCCACATACAAATGACAGTATTCACAGCATAAAGAATCTGAAAGATAAAAAAAGCCCTATGTTACCATGCTCTCTAGAGCTCTAGATTTCAACAAAAGGAAGGGAAAGAGAAGAGCAGAAAACAGACTGAAATAAAGATGCCAACCAGACAGGAGGGAAGAAGCGCAGCTTCACCAGGAGAACAAATGGACTCAGCTCGGGTGTTTCTCCACCGTCATGGCCCAGCCTCTCCCCTCCTGGAAGCCTCAAAGCATTTGCAGTGTCCATTCTTTATGCTGCAGAAGGGAAGATAGCGACTCTTCCTGCATTTGAGTATAAACACCATAGAGGCCTGTAGACCTCTTGGATCTCAGCAGAACATCACTTACAAACATGTGCTTTGCCAACTTCAGATCGTGTCATAGTGAGGTAAAATCCAAGTCTATCTTGAATGACACCACAGAAAGGATGTATCTTTGTATTCTGCAAAGTCATTAAAGGGAAGAAAAAGGTACCTCAACTAAACAACAAAATAAGAGCCAGGTCAGGCAAATGTTTCATCAGGTGCTTCAAGTACACAGAACCAAAAATGCGTTGAAACAACAACAAAAGCCCTCCAAGACCTCTACCTCCTCTTATTAAAATTAACTATACTAGACGAATCAAGTAATTGGAAGAATTTTAAATGGGCCTTCTGTGTGTTATATATAAAGGCAGACTCCTCTGCTATTAGCTCCTAAGAAATACGTTTTATAAAGCACCAACCTGAATTAGAAGTTCTGTCAACTTCAAACCCTGATGCAGAGCAAGATCAGACTGAAATGTTTCAGACTTCCTGACTCATGAAGGTTCAGTACATCTTATCATCGCAGCACTTGGTAACACCACAAGGAAAACTCCACTGATTAAATACTGAATGTTTCCATCTCACATCACACACAGGCCTTGGAAGCGTCTTTTTCTGAACAGAAACTAATGAAATTTAGGACTTCTTACAGGTAAAACCTTTGTATGAGCAGGAAAAGAACAATGCCACAGAGATGCAGCATGAGGCCGAGATCTGGAAATCCTCATTCAGGTCTGCTCCAAGACAGACTCTGCACAACCTCGTGCCACTGTTGTGATTCTCTGTGCCTCGGTACCTTGGACCACTTTCCTCTTGTCAAGGATCTGTGACAAATATACAAGACTGCCCCTTGGCACTCTGAGCCGTGTCGGAATTCCCACTAGGAGAAACAGATTTCTGAGTGATAAAAAACTTCAAAACAAGTACAAAACCCCTAAAAACCATAAAAAATACTGCAGAAGCTGGTAACATTTAAGAAAACAAACCTAACAGCAAAACACTTGTTTCACACAAAAGATACTGTTGAGTTAAAAACACTGTCACTTGGTGATTATAAAATAAAATAGTATTTCACAGATTTTTTCCCAATCTATTTGGAAAATAATAATATAATCATAACCTAAACGTCCAGTAAACTTTTTATTAAAAACCAAAAACCAAGATGAAGCAAACGATCACCTTCTGAGAAGTTGTGCGCATTGAAATCCTTCCCGTGGTACTAAAAACATGCCACTGAATTGCAAATTGAACCTCCTAGCAGCTTAATTGGAAAGTGAGGCAGATAACCCTAATGAAATAATAAAGAAACTATAATCTGAGATAGAACTTCAAAATTAGTACATTTAAATCATATCACAACACACAATTCTTATGAAGATATGATTTGATTTCTACATTCTCCTTGGTGTGGCATTTCTCTGTGCAATGCTCTTGATACCAATTTCGAAAGCACCAGGCACACTCAGAGACAAATATAGCCAAGAAAGGATTAGTTTCATATATACAGGGATGAAAATGATCCAACTGGAAAGTTTGCTGCCTAAAACAATTCACAGCCCAGACTGTCATGAAAAGGACCTACTGTGCCTCGTGTTAACTGCATGACAAAGGATGTTAATGGTCTAATGAGCAAACAAGGTAATGTATTTCACAATCATCTCTTCCACAGTTGGCACTGTGAACAAGATTCACCCTGTGTAATTGCACTGAAGACAACCGACTCAAATGTTATGAGTATTTAAAACATATAATCACAGACAAACCTAGACCAACATTAAATTAACTTAGAGAAAAAAGTAATTTAAAGTTTAAAAAAAATCAATAAATTAACATAGACAAAAAGAGAAATATTTGACACTAAAACTAAGACGCTGAGGCAAAAGTGTCTGTACAAACACTGGATGAAACCTGAACGCATCAATTGGCTGCAACTCATCTTGGAGACTTCCGGATCCTGATTTTCACCTCTCACATCTGAGCTGATGAAGACTCTGAGATGAGTAAGGCAACTGAACAAAAGCTTGGCTGTCAGGAATGTTATAAGCGAACCTTAGCTGCAAAGCAACAACAGCTGCAAGCATGCATCTGCATCTGCAACAACACTACACTTCAAGTACAATTCTAGGCTTATAGCTGAAGCAGCAACTGCTTCGTCTCAAGTTAAATCTCGATGCCACGATTTAGACTCCTTCCTACTTTATAGTATTTTCCGTATTCTCAAGAACTAGCACAAAATGCTCCTGTTTAAACCCTCGATTCATGCCATGAAAAAGTAACACAAAATAAAAGCAACAATCTTTGCTCTCCAGCTCCCACTGAACCCTGAAACTGCCATTTTTAGTGGTTTAGGCCCTAGCACATGCTTTTCTCCCATTAAATTTAATCAAATACTATTTCAATTATAAATTGCATCACTCCAAAGCCTTGGAAATGTTAGATAAGGTGAAGAGTCAGAGAAAAAGCTATTGGGAGTTTACCTGAGAGGCTGTTCCAAAAATACCACACACACACACTTTGATATTAGTGACTAAAGCCCTTAAATTGTCCCCCAAAGCCCACCTTTGCCATAATACCTGCAAAACACCCTAGAGCAATTAGCCAGCTGATGTACTGTGAGCTTATTATTACCACTTATAAATGACTCACTACACCCTTACACTCCGTCCCCTCCACAGCTGTCTTGCGTCTCTATAACCAAAACCCAGACTGAGAGAGCTCTGCAGAACAGATCAGCTCTCCCATGGCTGTGTAGCGATCACAGCATAAGCCCTGGCTCTAGACACTGCCTTAATTCAAAAAGATAACAAGAAATGTCATCATGAAGGCACCAGGATTTAGACAACCTTTGTTCTTAACATTTCAGATCAACTATAGAGGAAGTTTATCTTGAGAGGTTTGGACTATGGATGAAATACGTTGAAAGCAGACAGAGATGACTTAAACCTGCCTTGTAACAGAGCTGTCAACCCAAAACTAGGCAGCAACAGCAGGGGGTTCTGCCCCACGCACACATCCGTAAGAGGAACTCATGTCTATCAGCAATGAGCACTGACAAGTACAAGCCATGCCAGCAGTGCTTCATCCTGCTGCTCTCCTCACTAGCAGCCTCACAAGACCATACTGGAGTAACGTGGATGGGCAGCAAGCAGGATGGTCTGTAGCAACCCATGTGTGATTGGACAGAGATACAAACTGTTGTCCTCCAGGGCAACACACGGAAGATAAGAAGCCAGGGCTCACAGCACACCAGAGAGGAAGGTATATGTACGCTCGCAGGAGGGACAGGGTACTAAGAAGAGGATGATCTCTATCTGTAACAGGTTTGACCTGAAACCAAAAAATACAGAGTCTTCCCTTTGGCTGAGAGAATTACCCTGATCCTAAAAACACCCAAATCATTTTCCCTAGTATTTTTCCATTCCTGCTCTAACAGCACACACCACCTGTAACCCACAAGCTCACAGAATTCCCATGGCTCAGCCCAGTGGACCCACTGGAAGCACCAGGAAGGGAGCGAACTGCGGACAGTCACGGTGTGCAACCTGCTCTCCAACCAGAGGGGTGGTGGGGGATATCCCTGTGTCAGGCACAGGGTGAGATAAGACAACACAGACTGTAATCCGTTATTACAGGAGTACTTGGTTCACTTTCACTTTCCAGTATGGCATCAGTAAAAAGACAAGGATATTCCTTCGGATAAACTAACCAATTGGAGGGGCATAGTGCCTTCTTAACAGCATTACAGTACTCATGAAGATTTAACCTCAGCTAGCTTGAAAAAGCTGTGGTCAATGAGATTTTGTTTCTCAGACACTGACTTTGTTTGACCAGTTAGATATGCCTTTGCCAACAGGATTTAGCTCTTGCTATATTCGAACCATCTTTAATCCCATGAAGGCTAAAGAAAAATGTCTCTGATTTAGCTCTGTGCACTTATGAATAACTCAAATACTACAGTTAAATTTACAGCATAGTTCCCTTAGCTGTTTAGAAGACAATTGTTTTCTTTCCTTTCCCCTTAAGTTCTAGTATGTAAAATATCAGAAGAATTTAGATTTAAAAAAAAAAAAAAGGGACATGTTATTTTTAAAGTTGTTCTTGAGAAAATTTCCACATACAAAACCATGGCATTTCTCCACTGGTTTGAGCATAATTTCACATGTTGGCATCATCCTCAAGTGGCTGCCACAATTCCGGTATCATAAAGCAACACGTATTTTCTCTTAGCTTATCCAAACACATTTTATTTAACTGCTAAATTTGGTCTGATCCAAGTTTTTCTTCTTCCTTCCCAGCAAACAGGCAAATGCAGATGCCGTGCTCTGATGGCACACATGCCTCCTACCAGAGAAACAAGGCAGGGAAGCCAGGGCAGTTCTCCTGAGCGTAGGACTTCAGCTCCCATCGCTGCCCTCACAGCTCAGTAGGACCCAAGGTCACACTCAAATGTTCACACTGGTCACTGCTGTTCTAGAAGTCCTGTCTAGGTAGCACTGAAAAAACAACATTGTTTGGCCCCTTTTGTTACGATGCTGGAACACTGTGTCAATATACTTTGGCATATATTAAAAAATCCCTGTAATATACCATATACTGTGACATTTCCACTTCAGATCTATCATTTACATGTGAAGCACGAATCTTGAAAAGAACCTAGTAAAGCTGTAAGAAAGACTACATTTTGCTGAAGCTCTCAGACACCCACTCCATTCAGTCACACCAGCTGGAGAGGTAAGTGTCAAGATACAGCTTTATTCTTAAAAATGAAGATGGAGGTGAAACTCCACAGCCTCCTCCACAGCAATATTTTTTAGCCACACTGATATGTGCTCCTGATTCTTCATGTCAGCAGCATTTCTCAGAGACCTTTTTGCAAATCTGGACATCTTAAAATCATATTTAACTCATTTTTGCTATTTATGGAATTGTCCCTGCACTTCCCAGTCCAGCTGATAGGAGTCTTAGACATGACATCCATTGGAAGATCTTTTGCTCCTAGAGGTAGAGGAGTCCTTAGCTACCCTCTGTCTAGCACAAGAGGCACAAATAGCCCCCGAGAGCCGCTTAAGCCCCTTCTGAAAGACACTGTTGGAGAGACTGTAAATAACACAGTTGCAGAAGCTGTTGCTAATGGCAAGCCAAGTGGTCAAGAAGGACGCAACACGGTTACTATAGACATTGGAGCTCTCCAGCAGGAAATAGATGATGTAGGGCAACCAGAGGATGTAGAAGACACTGGTGATGCGGAAAAGAACCATGGCATAGCGCTTGTCCGGGCAGGGCTGCGCCTCCCCAGCCTCCCCATCCTGAGAGCTGAAGCGCACTCGCCTCTCATTGATCTCCTTGGTGTGCTGCTGGCAGATGCGGAAGATGTTGAAGTAAGTGAAGCAGACGATGAAAGCAGCCGGGGCATAGAGCATCACCACAATGAAGAGGGTAAAATAGGGATCGGTGTTCCAGGAATTGGCACACCACTGAAACACATCCCCGTGATATCCAGGCTTTCCCCAGTGAAAGGAGGGTAAGAAGACCAGGCAGGAGTAGAGCCAAATGATCAGTATGCAGATTCGAAGTCTCCATGGGGTCACCAGCGTGTTGTAGGTCAGCGGCTTCGTGATGGCAATGTATCTGTCAATACTAATGCATGCCAAAGAGGCCATGGAGACGCTCTTCAGCACTGATACCACATAACCAAAGATTTGGCAAACCAAGGACTCACTTAAAACAATAGGATAGTGCAGCAGAGACAAAGAAGGCACCAGACAGCTCACGCCCACCAGGAGGTCAGCATACGCCATAGTCTGGATGAAGTAGCTGGTGGTGTGGTGGTTCAGCAGAGGTGCACAGTGAAAGACAAATATCACAATGATGTTGCCCGAAATAATCAGCACCATAAGGAACACAATAATAACCACTTCCAGGAGGCAAAAATTGATGGTCTCCAAATAGCTAATGGCCAGGAGACAGAACGGCCGGCCACTCTGGTTGCTAACCAAAGAGGAGTTCATCTTGAGCACTGCAGTGATCTCTTCACTTCATGCTCCTGCCTGCTGCCTGCAGCCACTCCAGGCAGCTGCTGTCATTGCGGCTGGTGCTCTGTGTGTGTAGCAATGTCAAAACCGGAGCTCCAGTCCCCAGGGCTGCTCCAGATGCTGCTGCTGTGCATTGTCTGCAGCACAACTCATCGGTAAAGCCGGCTCCCCGCCGCTCCCGGGGCGCCGGGACCCAGCAGCGGGCAT
The DNA here is from genome assembly GCA_028858755.1 of Ara ararauna. NCBI lineage: Eukaryota > Metazoa > Chordata > Aves > Psittaciformes > Psittacidae > Ara > Ara ararauna. Next base: position 23,069,465 of record CM054384.1, read on the forward strand.
GGCAGCAACTTCACCCACCACAAGGAGAGGACTGATGTTAAAGCCCTCCTGGGCGGGCTGCCTCGCCGGCAAGGGATGAAGGGTCGGGGGAAAGACGGAGAAAGAACCTTCACCGACCCAGGACGAGAGTGCTCCCGAAGGCTGACAGAAGAGAAGGGCAAAGTGGTTTACAGAACCGCCTTTCTCCCCGTGCTACCACCTCCATCGCCCCGCTTCTTCCCCACGCCCTGCTACAGCGCTACCCCGCCGCCGCCCGCCCCGCTCCGCTCCCCACCGGGCTCCCGCGGAGCCTCCGTCCCTCCCGTCCCCTCCCCGGGGCGGAAGCTCCGGCCGGGGCTTTCGGGGCAGAAGCAGCCTCCCCGCAGCCGTCCATGCAGGCGGAGGGATGCGCGGCGGGGAGGGGGCTCCAGCCCTTCTCTCCTGGCTCCATTTTGCACGGCGCTTTTGTTCGCCGCCTCTCCCGGGCCGCGCCGCTCCGGCCCCCGCCGCCGCCCGGCCGCCCCCCGCCCGGCCCCGGGGCGCAGCCCCGCTCCCGCCGCCCCGGCCCCTACCTGCCGCGGGGGGACAAAAGCCCGGGAGCATCCTGGGCCGAGCGCCGGCACGGGCGGCGTGGGCTCCGGCCGCGGCGATGCGGAGCCGGGGGGAGGGGACGGCGGGGAGGAAGGGGAGGGAGGCGGGCAGGAGCGCGGCGGAGGGCGCGGCGCCGGCGGGGACCCGCGGAGAGCGCGGCCGCAGCCCCCCGGGGAAAGGCAGCGCCGGCCGCAGCCTCGGAAATGCGGATTCAGCCTCAAAACGCGCTGGGCAAAGGGCTGGGGGCGGGGGGGGGCTCACCCTGCGCGACCCTGCTCCCCACCACGGACCGCGGCGGCGGGCTCTGCCCCTGCACACCCCAGGCTGCAGGCGTACACACACCCTGGTCCGGCAGGCAGACACACACACCCCCACCGCACACCCCTACTCCTCCTCGCAGCACCTCTCCGCCAGGGAAACGGCAAACGTCCAAGCAAGGACGTGAATTCAAACCATGAGTCGTAATTTAAGGCTTTTCCATCCAAGCCCTCTTGGGGAAATAGTTATTCATAGAATCAGAGAATAGTTTGGGTTGGAAAGGAGATTTAAGATCATCCAGTTCCAACCCCCTGCCACGAGGCTTGTACAACCTCCACTCGACCAGGTTGTTATTAAATGTGCCTTTCCTAGGTGTAGTTGCGTTGCTTAGGAGACACTTGAAACCAAGGGCAAAGCTGAGAACTGCATCCTGCTGCTCATCCAGATGTTGCTCCAGGTAGGGAAGCACCTCCTGCATACATGTACACAGAAGACAAAGGCATCACTATCCCTGACAATCCTGAGGCAAGCTACACCAGAGTAGACAAGCTACACAACCCAGTGCCATTCCAGAGAGTAAACAAGCAGGAGATTCCCAACACAAGCACTTGTACACACACCATAAGCTAATACCATCCCACATATTTAACCAGAAAAACCTCACTATGGGAGCTGGTCTTTAAACCAATCCAACCAGTAAGAGACTCCTCAGCAATTAAAGTCCCTTTGTCAAAAATGCCGTGTGAAACCGGAATCCTTCCGAGCCACCCCACACTGAATTCCACCAGCACCAACAAAGCCAAGAGTTTGGAGAACCTAAGCTAAACGTTTGTCCCTGTGCGGAATACCTAATGCCAAACGAATTGCAGGCAAGGGGACAGACCTCAAAGCAATCACACTGCAATGCTCGGTGATTTTAGCTGACCTGTAAGTAGATAAAACCATTTTAAGAGACCCTTGTGTTGGTCAAAAACCTGGGCTGGACAATAGCATGACTTGGCAGATTGGGAGTTAGTCTTGTGCAAAAGCCTGAAAACAAAAAGTTGGGGTTCCTGCCTCATCTTCACCCCAGAAAAGATCGCTTTACTTTTTCTTGTAATCTATGGCGTTTCTACTCAAGGCAACTGAAGTACTAGAACTATAGCTCAGAAACATGAAGTATGTATTCAATTTAGGCAAAGGTTATTGTGGTTATACAAAACCCAAGCTCTGACTGAATTACTGCTGGAGAAACGACCTATCTTTCCAAAGCAGAGAATGATTTACATACCAATTGATTCAAATACTATTTCTGGATCCTTAGGCATGAATAGACACATTATAAACAACCTTAAGAAAACAATATACATTGAACTTGGTATCTGAGATGTATAAAGACAAGGTAGCATTGGAAATCTTGAGGCTCAACAAAACAACATTCAGTTGCTGGTATTTCACAACAAAAGATGCACCACTGAATCAAACCTCCTCAATGCTTAGATTTTTATTACAAGTAGAACTGCACTCCTGTAGCTGACAGGTATTTCTGTAGGAGATTGCTGGTTTTCCCTCTAGCTGACATTCTATTGTTTCCACAAAGCTGGGAGTAATAACTCTATTCAGAGTTCATCGTGCCAACCTACTCCTACCTGCTCAACGCACCCAAGGCCCAACCAGCAATATCTCAAGTTAATTCTCTTAAGCACCAGAAGCCAGACCGAAGCAGCCAACAAAGGGTGTAAATGGCAACTGGAAGGTAAATGGGCTGGAGCTACAGACCCTCGGCCAAGTCCCCAACCTACTATGAAGAACTGCTTCTAAAAGACATCAAAATGTGGTTCCAGTGGCTGAGGTCTGTGAGAGACTGAAAATACTTCCATCTTGTAGAGACTTCTCCCACTCTATGCAGTGATACAAAACAACCTCATCCGAGACTATTAAAAGGTATTCAAGAAATCAGTCAAAGTTACAATGAGAACTCTTGGGAAAACTACTGCTTGTAAAAGATAATTAAACTTTGATCACCATGTGATCAAAACTAATCAAACAAGGGATCTAGAGGTGCCGACACACTGACAGCAAAGCTACGTCACTTACACACCATGACTCACAAGCGTACCTCAGGTTTCATTTCAGCTGATGGTACACAACCCTTGTGCTCCTGAAAATTAAATGTATTCTTCTTAATTTAAATGAACATATGGAAATGTGATTGCCATACAAGTGGAAAATAAGTGTTAACCACCCACAGCTAAATTACTGTTCCATTTTATGCCACAGATGAAGCAACACATACAGTCAAATAACGGTAGTGACATTTGAATCTATTTCTTCACTAAACCCCAGTATCATTTGCACCAAGACAGATGAGTATATTTGGTAGAACTTCTGTGTTCTGTAATTCCTCTGTGCATGGAGATAAAAAAGGGGGAATTTGAGAAACAGTTTAGCAAGAGCCCTGCTATCTCCTATCAGGCCTTGAATTTCTACCGGAAATGGTGACCCCGGGGTAACATCCCAGGTCCCGTCACTGGATTATTCTCTGTCAATTTAGTTTGTCTGTGCCACAAGATGTCCCTCTCACGTCGTAATTTTCTTAATATAGTGTATTTCTCTAGTACAACAGTTCTTAGTTTTTTCCTTTTGACATTATTTCCTCCCACACAGACCTATATCCAAAAGCTTTTCTTTTCTCCTCAATATTGTAAATGTCAAGCTCTTTAAATTTTGGTATTATGAAGAACTTCCCTGCTAAGAGCTCGACGCTGATCCAAGAGATTCAGTAGTATTAATCCTTTTTTACAGCCTTGTCTGAGAAGTGGCTATTGCCCATTATGCTTTGGATCGTGCTTTTTTGGTTATTTATAACGTGTGAGGCTCACTTCACAAGTTTTCTACTCCACAACACTTTCCATCCACCTGGGATTGTCAAAAACATGAACTATTTTCCCTGCAGATGCCCATTAAACCTGGAGCAAGTGCCCATGTCTCTTCTTCTACCTTTCAGTGGCTGGAAGCCTGAGGATTAACAGCCGGAACCACGACTGCCAAAGCCCTACCAGGAACAGATGCCTCTCAAAGGGATTGTCTAGATCATTTTACCTAGAGTTTGCTTTCTGTCCTCAGTAGGGACATGACCTTAATTCACTGGGCTGGCTTTTATCCACACTCCCCACCACAAGCATGGCAATCTGGAGTTGCTAAAAGCTTTATTATTGCACACAGATGGTGTGCAAATTCTCAAAAGCAATCTGGGGAAGCACCACAATGGTGAGACTTAGACACTGCCGCAGTAACAAAAGCACAGAGTACAAAAACCCAGCTAGTGTTTAGTAAAGAACTAAGGGCAAATAACTGATAAATACTGTCGTGATGACTAGAATGCAGCAAGCACACCTTGAGGCACAGTTCCAACACCATTTTTAATGTACAACCCAGATTCAAGAAGAGACTAGACACAGCCTTCACTGGTAGAACACAACAGAAGACATTTCCTTTTCAATCACTGAGCACCCACAGATCAACAGTAAAGAAAAAAACCACCCTTGCAGCAGTTAATTTGCAAAAGAAGGCAAAAAGAACATGGATTTGCTGAGCACCACAGGCCAGAACTGCACGGGAAAGCAAACACCAGAAGCAATCCTGGGGCGCCTGCATCCAACACCCTGTGCACAAGGGAAAAACAAATGCCTGAAAGAGGCCAGAAGGTTTGGAAGCAGCTGTCAACCAGCTCCTTATTAATTTGGGGCTGTGCTGCCGCACGGGGTCATGAAAAGCCTGGCAGAAATCAAATGCAGCGACAGGAATAGAGGTCAGCATTAAGAGAGAAGGGGCACTGGATTACGAGTACTTGAACAGGCTTACGGCATCTCCTGCTCGCACTGAGGAGCAAAGGTTTGTCATCAACTCCATGTGCTCCTGCACTACACCACAGCAGTTCTTTTCAGATAAACCAATCTCAGTGTATGGTAATGCAAATAACTGCATGCTTACTAGAGAAGAACTTATATAGGTGACATGCACAACATGGTGCAGCATGACGAGGACAGTAAGGCAATATATTATAAGGAACTCTTGCCTTCCCATAATTAACAAATATATTTTTTCCCCCAGACACATTTACTTTTGTGCATTGCTGCATATTGACTGTAACCGAGCTGCTATTTTAAGAGCAGTAAAAATTAGTCACACTAGAACTCCAGAATTATCAAATAATCTGTGAAAGGCATGAAAATAAAAACTTCAGGCCAAAGTGCACTCCAGCATTATTATACTTTTAGTACATACAGTGGGTCTGCAAACATTATCTTCCTGGGTCTTGAATTCATGTTCTCATCAGCCTCCCAAACCACCTTTGCATCCTTTGCCAATTCTCATCTTTAGTACTTCCACACAGCCACTAATAACCTTTTCTGAAGCCTTACACTTCTCCCACTGCCTGCAGATTGAAGAAATCACAGCTCCACTGTGAACTGGGCAGACACTGTTGCTCTCACAGCACCAACCTGTGTCCATTCTACAGAAACAGTCTGAGCCATTTTCATATTTAAATCTCAACAAGGCGAACTTCCTCAGTGATGGTCTAGATGGCATTTCCAAATTAAAGGAGACTGCTTTTTCACTTGCTTGAGCTGGTTATCGTGGCATGCTGGTAGTAAACTACAGACCCCATATGACTCCATGAGCCTGAAATGGTCATTCTGTACTCATTCACTCCCATTGTTTGATTTCTTAATTAGCTTCCACATTGAATGACCACTGCAGGTATAGGCAGTGGTTTTGCCGCAGTCAGCCTACACTCCCTTTTAGTTGGACACTGGAGATGCTTCCAACAAATTCAACCCAGGTTACTTCCTTTGTCTCTGCCAAATGTGAAAGAGTGGAAAGGTTTCAGAGATCTAGAAATGAAATGTTACACTATTCCTCCTAGTTCACAAAGACAGTAGCAGTACATGTCACTAACTGTGCCACAGAGATCATCTTTTCCATTCTGATACAAAAAACATTGAAACAGAGAAGCAAGTGACACTGTCAGCTACTCACCAGGCAATTAAAATCACACAACAGGATAACTGTGATACGCTCCGTGCCAGAGCACTCAAACTCCACATTATTTTTATGATTTATTCACCATAAAATCCAAGTTATAGCTCTGCAATGCATGTACCAATATAAGGAATTCAGATCAAGTTTCTTCTATATTCCAGAAGTATGTGAAAGTACTTATGGCAGGACATTTTTAGCTAATCTAACATGATTCATTCAAATCACGTAGGATCCTGCCTGCATGATTCCAGCAGAAACCGACTTTAATTTCAGAAGCCCTCTTGCCCTCAGAATAAGGTCTTTAATTGCTCCTTGCCAATCTGTGTCATCAGAACATAGATATACAGGGACTGATTCACTTGTTTTGCTTTTTTAACTGGTAAATAATTAATTTCTGTTATATTTGTACTACAGTTGCATCATTAATAATTTCTAATTTAGTCCTTCTGGACATGCATGTTTGATGAAAGCAGTAAAACACCATATATATATATGCAGATTGTGGTCAAATGCAAACTAACATGTCACTTCTTTAGCCAGAAAACCGACATTTCATTTTGTGACCCATTTGTTACTCTAGAACTTTGAGAGACACCAAATGATGCCTGTATATTCAATTCTTGTTTCTCTACGCTATTGAGGTCAATATTCAAGGTGAGAAGTCTAAAAACTGCTGTCTAGTGCAAAAACGTCCAAAGTGTTCTGGGTTTCCTATCAAAAAAAGGCTGCAATTTCAACTAGAGTTGGATTTTTAGCATAAATATTGAGATAACACAGCAAAATGCAGCTTTCATTCAGGAAAACCAACCAAGCAAACGAAATGAGCTCCCTGAGTCAAATCTGAAAGCAATTAATAGAATACCACTTTCTGACAAGCTAACTCAGAACTCAGGTGAGTGAAACAGAAATACTAAAAAGAGAACACTCTAAGTAGAGATAATGCCACAACTGGCACTGCATGTGGGGATTTTTGGTGGATGGAGGATTGCATTACACTCACTAGTTGTTATTCTATATTCAGATACATTCATGAACCTTTCAAGCAAGAGTGTACATGCTGAGAAGTCTCTGTATGTCCAATCCTTACGCTATAAAGGGGGAAAAAAAAAGAAAAAAAGACATGCTACCTTTGTGATGAGAATTCGGTACTTCTCCACCAGATGATCGTTGTTATGGCACCCTGCCAGCAACTGCCACACTTCTCCTCTTAGGGCCTCAGGGACGCCACTTCTCACCAATGCTGACAACGTCTTTGGCCTCACGCTCAAATTGAGGTGCCTGGGTATAGGTGAAGGCATTGTTACTATTGCCCAGATACAAATAAATGAGTAGATGAAGGCACTGTTACTCTTATCCAGATACAAATAAACGACTACATGAGCAACAACTGATGTGTTATATCAAACATGTCAAATGACAGGAATTTCAAGACAGTCCATATGTTGCCAGAGTAAGTGAAATTCAAGTTACAAAAAAAACCCCAAAACACAGTTGGAGAAGCTCTTTCCAAATTATTTCCTTGATTCCCATTAGATTTAAATATAATATAAATATATAAATCACTCAATGAACCGAAACACTCCAGCAAAAACTAGAACTGGAGGGCAGATTCCCACACTGTGTAAAATTCTAAGTTCAAACCACATCAGAACAAGAACTAGTTTGCAAATGCATATGCTGCTGTCTTGACTTCCTACACCCAGGCAGGGAGGTGACCCTCTGGGTGAGGAGGGAGACAGGACAGGCAAACAGAGCTGTAAAAAAGACCGCACATGGGTATGTGACTACATGGAATCATAATCCTAGACTGGTTTAAGTTGGAAGGGACCTTAAAGCTCATCCAGTTCCAAACCCCTGCCACGGGCAGGGACACCTTCCACTAGAGCAGCTTGCTTCAAGCCCCGTCCAACCTGACCTTGAACACTGCCAGGGATGGAGCATTTACCACTTCCTTGGACACCCTGTTCCAGTGCCTCACCACCCTCACAGGGAAGAACTTCTGCCTAAGATCTCATCTCTATCACCCCTCTGACAGGTTAAAGCCATTCCCCTTGTTCTGTCCCTACACCCCTTGTCCAAAGCCCCTCTCCAGGTTTCTTATAGCCCCTTTAGGTGCTGGGAACTGCTCTAAAGTCTCACGGAGCCTTCTCCTCTTGAGGCTGCCCCAGCCCAGCTCCCTCAGCCTGGGTCCAGAGCAGAGCTGCTCCAGCCCTCGCAGCATCTCCGTGGCCTCCTCTGAACTCGCTCAAACAGCTCCATGTCCCTTTTGTGCTGTTGCCCCAAAGCTGGACACAGGACTGCAGCAGGGGTCTCCTCACAGTAGAGGGGGAGAATCCCCTCCATCGACCTCCTGGCTACGCTTCTTTTGAGCGCATCCTGCATTTAAGCAGCTTCCACTGTACAAGCTGCTCAGTCCCATCTAAACAGCTTTTCCAAGGGAGCCCAGTAACAGCTCATAAATTACAGCACTAACTTCTAAAAACTAAACCTACATCTAATTTATGCAGTTACAGAAAGTTGAGCTGAAGAGTCCATTTGTGGCTTCTACATAAAATCTCCAGAAGACAGAGGCTTTAAAGAAATCACATTTTTTCTGCAGTTACTAAAACCAAACTTCTGGGTAAAATGATTAAAAGGAGTGATAGACAAAGCAGTTCTATTAATTGCATTATCTTATTATTAACAAACTGGTATTTAATGATTTTTATTAACAACCTAACAGATAAGTGGATGGTAATTTTACACAGACTGGGACTCCTTGTTGCCTTTCTCCAGTCTACAGTGCTCCAACACAGTAGAATAACAACGCTGGTATTTCAATTAGTACATAATGTACAGAACCTGGCACCATAATGTTTGCCTTCACTTTGCTTTCTCTAAACAAAGTAAACTATAATAGAAATAACATTAGATAATTACATTTATAACTATATATATTCATATCTATAAACATCTATTAAGAGAGCATTTATTATACCTTTGTAATATATAAATATGTAAAAATATTTATATAACACACTTGTTGCATATAAACAATTCTTCGTAAAGGTCCATAAAACTGCTTTGCCTTAATCTCAGATGAACATAAGTCCATCAGTAATTCCAAGAAATGGGAATTTCTTGGAACCGTCAGGCTGTAGACTAAAAGCCACCGGATTCTTCCAAACTATTTTGAAATGAGAAGATTGTGTGACTCAGCAGTTATGAAATGTGAGCCAAACATTATCTAGAAATCCCAAAATACCAATGCATATTTAATTACTAACAAATCTAATTACAGGATTCTGAAAACTAGCATGAAACCACCTGAACTCCAATTTCTATGACTTTCAATCCTCTTATGTTAAAAGCTCAAGGATCATTACTTCCAAATACTCGCTTTTCTTTAAGAAGGAAAGCCCTTTAACGCATATTAAAGTCGTTGCCAGCATTAGCACAGAAACACTTCATATCCTCTTAGAGCTGCCAAAACATTTTCAATGGGTGTCAGGTGGCTGAATTATCTCTGAGCCCTTGGAAGGATTACAGAAAAAAAACAAGTTGAAAGAAACTTTCTCGCAGCAGCAGATGCACACAGCTCATCTGGTGAAGATGTTTCTGCAAGTCTAGGGAGGCAAGGAAAGGGACCATGTAGCAGTTCGTCACATTCCCTTTCTGATGAACGTGTCTATTTCTGATGTCTTCTTTCTTACCGAATTAGTGCAATATAGTAGTGCAAAACCAAACTGGAAGTACGTATTCAAATAAGTACTAAGTAACTGCAGAAAATAATGCTAAATTGTTCTAATCTCAATTTAAGGAGAATCCTGGCGGAGTTCTCATACTAATGCTTTGCTTCATCTAAAGGGCATGACTTATTTCTAAGCTCTGTGTCCTACTCTTCAGATCTAATATTCTATTCAGACCTTTTATGTGCTGTACAGCCCTTGCCCTGATCCTCAGTAACATTAGGAAGCAGAAGGCAACAACTAAAGCCAGAGTCAAAACGCAGCATATGTCAGCTCAATGTGATGCTGTGTCTGTCATCTCCCTGTGTAGGGGAGAAAAAAAACCCCACATCACAAAACAACCTGAATTTTGCAGTAATCAGCATCACTTTCTTAGAACTGCTCAGGCTACTTCAAGATGAATAAAAGATCCTTCATGGAAGAGGACAGGTGTTGCATAAGCAACTTGACTGTCAAGCAACTCTTCTTATAAATTGGCATTTTCTAGGAAAAAAACAGAAGAGCTCATGTACTTCCTTCTTGGCAGGCTCTGGATCCATCTTCCTTTAGATAAGGGAGGGAAAGCATCTTTGCTATCCAAGTACAAATCTCCCATATTCTTAAGCTACAGTTACCACGATATGACAGCTACAGGAAAAACCGGCTGTGAACTAAATCAGAATTACAAAGAAATGAAGAAATCGGAAAACACAAAGCCAGAGAATAAGGGGTGTTGTGAGGACGATAGAGGATTAAATCCATACTAATCTCATCTCAGCTGGCTTCTGGAAATAAGAAAAACTCCAAGCAGAAGGAGCCAACAGAATGAGAATATTCAGGATTGCCATTTTCAGAATGTGATTTTGCCACTTACCATTTGGACAGCAGCTCTCCCCACGTCTCAAGGATTTTCTCTGCACACTCTTTGGAAACATCTCCAGAACCACTTAAGAGTGGTTCATCATTGTCTGCCAACAGAGCAGAGGAGATGCTATGAGATCAACAGCCATTACTGTACTTCCACGGATTTAAATGCTGCCCTCTTAACTGTATCAGTGTGTGTCAGGAACAACTCCCCCTCACTTATGGATGCAGTACTTGCGTGCTTGACACCAGAGAAGGCAGAAGTAGACTTTTCTCAGAAGCACACAGTGATGTGACAAGAGGCAGAAGATAAGCAACAACCTGTGAAATTCTGGTTAAAAAGCAGGAAAACAATTCACCATGAGGGAGGCCAAAGTGATACAAGGGCCCAGAGAGGTTACAGAAATGTCATCAGTGGAGATGGTGAAAACACAACAGCACGAGGTGCGGAACAGCGTATCCGGCTGGATTCATAGTGGGTGGGAGGCACAATTACGGACCTCCAGGAGTCCCTTCCCACTGAAGTAATTCTAGGTTTCTACCTCAAACACACAACTTTCTGCATGTGAAAAGCTGCAGTACTATAAAAGCAAAAAAGACAATAAAATCAACACAGTTCCACTGACCTGTCACAGCCCTGCCATGCTGTTGCAGATCCATGGGAGTCCACAGGGTGTTTTACTTCACTGTTCTGTACTTTAACTTTGAAAGCCAGGACTTTTTGGTAACTTCCTTGGCTTAAATTAAATAGCTTTTTGAATGAACTGTGCTCAAAAATGCAGTGGAGGGGGAGGATGAGCATAATCACAGTAACTCTTTTTGAAACTAACACTCTATTCCCAGGTATTTTCAAACATTCACAGCAAGTATCATACACAAAAGCTACATTTCACTGATACAGTCAATACTGGGTTTGCATTATTGACAAATCATACTTTTTCATGAAATCTATGCTTTCTCAACTGACACCTGAACTTGCCAGCAAACTCTTGCAATGCTGCAAGTCATAGCAACTGCAAACAAAACCAATGTTCTGGGTCTAGAAAAGAATACCACGAGGGTTTAGTGCAGTGGTTAGAGACTGTTAATGCTTTGCAAAGGAGTTCATTTACAAACCAACTTTCCCTCCTTCTCCTCTCCTCCACCACTGTCCCCCCAGAAACAAGGAAATTCAAAGCACAGAAGTGAAATCATTCACCCCAGGCCACATAGAAGGCCAGCAGAAAAGTGAAAAAGCAGAAACTCAAGTCATCTCCATTTCAGCTCAGAGCTGTGGGGCCAGATGTTTATATACTCAGAACTAGGCCATAGTATGGTTTAAGAAAATCTTTTAAAAGCAGAATAAAAGGTATTGAAAATGCATTCCGTTTCAAGGTGGGCAGGTCCTGGTATAGTTTTACTTATTACAGAGGTCTCTACTTTCCCCTTCACTAAAACATGCTGCTTGCTTATATTCCCAAATAATATCAGCTTCTCATTTTTGCTCTCAAATCCGTTCACAGCTGCTCAGGGAGGGGCAGAAGCTACATGTTAATGTCAAATTTTTAGCAGCCTCTTTTCTCATTGTTCCAAATATATCACACTGGAGGCTTCAGGAGGCCTGAGCTGAGAAAAGCAGAGACACAGAAGTGTCAGACAAGGGAGAGGCTGATCCAGGAATGCGGGGGTACTGGTTCTTGAATACAGCATTAAAACAAGGGCAAAAAACCATCAGTAGACCAGATTCCGAGTGGAAAGGATTCAACATGTTTCATAACTATGTTATTGACCAACTGCTCTTTCTCTGGAAGCACACAAAGCATAAATCCACTCCTTACCTTCCTCTTCATCATCCTCTGGAGGAGAAGGAATCATGGAGCCCTGTGACCCAGACTGGGGCAGACGGAGAGAAGGGCTGGCTGTAGTTTTTCTTCTCTCCCTTTCTGATTCACTTTCTAAACACACAACTTCATACAGCGTGTCTGAGTTATTCTTTCTGTCCTTTTGCTTTATCTAGGAAAAAGGTTTTATTTTACTGAGAAAAGCTATATAAAAATGTCCAGATTGCCCATATTGCTCTGCCTTCTCTTTCTGGAATAGGAGAGCTGAGAAATAATTTTCATCCCATTCTACAGTGAGGAATGTTCGACGCTTGCAGCACGTTTAATGCACTGCGCAACCCTGCAAGGGTTGAGCAATGTTTCCAAGTCTCATATCTGTGTATACACTGCTGCAGGAACACAAATTGTTGAGTCCCAAAGTCTTTCAAGTGGCCCTATTTTCTCCTTAATTTTCAATGCTTTGACACCTTCCCTTCCTTTAGAGGAAGATCTCTGTGAAGTGGTTCTAAAATCTTAATACAGTCTAAGGATTTAGAACTTCTTTTTTCATAAAGGGATAAAAATAGGGAGTAGAAAAGGGAAGGTAAAGAAAAGAGGGAAGTAAGGTTTGTAATTATACTCCACACTAAGCTCCCAGTGCTCAATTTTATCCTTTGGAGTATGAAAAATGAAGAGAAATGCAGCAAAACTAAAAATGACTGAATCACCAAATGTAATCTGAGCAAATCAAACCCCTCTGCTTCCACCATTTCCGAATAAAGAAACCCTGCCAAAGCAAGATAAGCCAATTCTACACAGCTGTATTTTTAATAGGCTAATCATCACTTCACAGAAACAGGTTTCCCTTCCAGGCTTATCAGGCAGTACATTCTATATTTGTTGCTTACACTATGAATTTTGATAATCTTCCATTAGTAAACACTGGAAGTTGGATAACTTGACAGTGCCTGTGGAAAAGAGAATTGGCTGAGATAAGTCACAATGCCTGTGAATTTGGTAAGACAAAAGATACAGAATTAGCTAAGCAAGATAAGCTTCCTTTACACTGCCAAACAGAAAAGGCGAGGGTGTGGAATATTTATAGCCCGACAGCCTTAACTGTTCAACATCTCCTTGCTCCACCTCAAAAATATCCTAAATTAAAAGACTGATCTCATCCCTGAAGAATTTTTCCACCTTAAATCTTGACTGAAAATTTCCAAAATGTGTATTTATATTTTACACAAAAAACAGGACATATGCTAGAAAGACCCCTTAGAGAACCACATTGTTGTTGCTACCATGATGCCATTATTTGCTAGCACTTTAACCCAGGTGCAAGAAAGAACTAAGAAAAGCCTCTTATTTCATTGAAGACCTCTTTAAGAAAGAGCACTTATCAAGAAATCAGGACTCCAACCTTTTTTGGGCTGCACCCAGCATTATTAAACCTTACATCCACAGTGATATTTGCTTCTAAGTATTGCCATTTCTTTGAACAGGATTTTCATTTCAGAAGAATAATTTCTAAAGCTGGAGAATGGCAGCTACTGCAAGTACATCATCTCCTTCAGAGACTTGCACCTTCAACTTTCCAGCCTTGAGACCCAGTTATTGCCTTGTACTGTTATTATGAACACCCTGGACAGAAATAATCCTTTCCTTTTCAGTAGAGAGGGAAAAAAAATTAAGTTGGAAAAAACAGTGAAAGTTTTTAACAAGTTCTAAGGACTTCTAGTGGTTGCTTAGGCTCCCCCTCGCTACCCTCCCAGGGCAAACCTGGGCTATGGGTGAAATCTCTGCTTCCAACCATGAACAAGGGGGAAACAGACTTGCACAAAAAGCAGGGGGGGAGAGGGGGCGAAAAAAAGTTGGACTTTTATGATACAAATGAATTTAGTGACATATCAGATAGCATGTCACCAGGATTATACTGAAGCCTTTTTTTATTCTTAGCCCTTAATTCTACATATTTACCCTACAACACCTTTATGCAAGCAAATCTCAGCATAGATCCAGTTCACAGGTAAATCCCTTGTTCCTTTCATTTCCGTGGTTTGGCTGGAAAATCCATGAGCCTCTCAATAACCTCAGAGCCTCATCAAAGCTACCAAAATTTGCTTTGAAATGAGGACATTCAGCTTTTTATGGGAACTTCTGATAGCGGCAACAATTAGCATAACGGAAGACAGCTTTTCTAAAACTGAAGAGCATTTACTTTACCTCTTTGATTCAGGAGCAAAACGTAGAAATATGAACATTAGAAAAGGTTTTACCAATCATAGGTAGGAACCACCACAGTTAAACTCCCATCTGCCAGCAGGCACTAATAACTACAATTCACCTTCACCACCAATGCATTTATATTGATCCAGCATTATACCATAAACCTACCTCTCCAGTCTCCAAACAACATAATTGACTATGCCACAGTTATACTCAGGAAACAACCCTGCAACTCCCATATTAACAGTACTATTTATTACAGTATTATTTAAGTGTTACCTGTTTCAGTTTTAGGAAGAAATTTTCAGTAGAGCTACGTTTGCTGAAGGGCCAGAACAATCTCTCATTAGGTGAACAAACTCTGACTTTAGTCTCCAGAATGAAGCGAACAGGCTCCTGAACCTCTGTTATCACCAAATCCACAGCAGTAGTCATGAACAGTACTTTATCTAGAGAGAAAAAAAGCCAAAGCAATATTATGAAGAGAAATATTTCAAACAAAATATTCCATAACCTCTTTCCCAGTAACATGAAAGCACAAAAGAAATTTATTTCTGCAGAATTCATTTTTTTTCTGTAATCTAACATCTCAAAACCCTCCAAGTTTCAAAACAGGAAGATGACTCTGCACTGTCCACTACAGAGTAGGGAAACTTAACTCTTTGAGACAAGAAAATGATCTTGCTAAAGAGAGCAAAAATTCTGCTTCGTCAAATCCCACTAAAATGTATCGAGACTCTTCACTAAATGTGTGCACTCCACTCCACGGTGCAGATCTCTTGCCATCTTGTCTAATTACATTGTAATTGTTCTCTGGTTTTAGAAGTTCCTTAGGCAACACTCAGCCGTGAAATTCAGAAAACTGACTCTACAGTATGATGGTCCAAAAGGAGGCAACTGCACCCAGTGACCTGAGAGATCTCTGCTGGTACTACACGGCAAATTGTGTCCTTTAGGTAGGATGGCATCCAATCTAGCAGCAGATTGTACCCAGCAGCTGACTTTTATGACTTTGCCCAGTCAATTCCCATTAACTTCCCCAACCTTTGACATGCAGCTGTGACAACAGATTGAAAAGATGGTAATTCAGCTGACACCTTGAAAGAAGCTGTGACAGATCTGTTTCAGGACTCAACAGAGCAATGGAGCATCAGCTATTTTCAGATTACAGTTGGGTTACTTTCATTTTCACAGGTACAAGAATCTTCTTGTAATTAAAAACTTGGATTCAGGAAAGACTGAACTGACCACGGAAACTAAGCAAGGAAGAAACCTGCATTAGTCATTTAGTGCAATTCTCAGTGGAATTCTTAAGAAGCTCTAATGCTGTGCAGAGCATCTGCATCCTGTGACCACACCTATACAGCTTCCTACTAGCATACAGTCATTCTTACAAGGTATTATTACAGAACACAGGAGAATTCTTCTAGCCTTCTATTTTGTTTAGCTCTTTATGTTACATCTGGCATCCTACTTTCTGAGAATATATCCCATATTACGAAAGTCTTCTTGTGGGATTCATCTTAAAAGAAAAGAGACCTGACCCGATGCCTCCTCTGTGGGTCATTTCCCCTGGCTAGGGATAATACCTGGCAAACTTCCTACCTTTTGGTGTTTCTTCATTTACAAACTGGAAGTGTGGAGATTTTTGATTCCAGCTCCCAGTGATCACGTATGATTTCCCATCAGAACTTTTACCCATGGACTCCTGGAAACAAGGCAAGTTTACATATATTTAAATTAAAGAAATCTCTGTATTGTGAAGTCTCAGCCCCATAAAGCACCTACTGCACTGGCAAGAGAAAGGCAAGCACCTGAAGTCCATGTGACAGGCCTGTAACAGAGACAAAAGAATAGCATTCTCATGCAATCTTTGGTCTCCTTGCTGATAACACAAAAAGGCCAATTAATACTAATGGTTGTATTTGTATGGGGTATGAACATTTGTCTGGCGAGGCCTGAAGACCAATAGCTCATTTTGGAAGTGACCACTTAGCAGCAGCTTTCAGCTCACAAAGTGTAGGTGAGATCACACACAAGTACTCTAGAAACAAACACCTTTTCAAGCTTCTTTTAAATTGTTCTGGAAAATCCAAGGCAACCCAGTCATTCTGGCCTCATTTTGCATCATTCAATCTCTGAATGACAGCTGCTTGAACGGTAAAGTATTTAAATGTATGAGGCTTTAATCATGAACTTAGGGGATGTAGTTTATGGCTCTAATACAAGAAAACATTAAAACAGAACTCTTACAAGCTGCTGAGCTTCTAAACCTGGCAGAGGTTTCACATGCAATGAAAGATCCTTACCAAATCTAAAAGGTGCATGTCGCCGCTCCTAACATCCTTCCCACGGCTGAGGAGGAGGCCAAAGCATCTGCAAAGCCAGGCAAATACAAACCATTAACATTCCTTAGCTAAACATTTGCTGTCATACATCACAAACAGCCTATGAATCCAACAAGAAGTCAACAAACACTGACATCTGAAAGCAGCACGAAGCATGTCAAACAAAACAATGTCAAGCCAATATTAAAAATGCCATGCAAGATTTCATGAGGGTATTGACAATGTGATTTTATTGCCTACAGGAGCCTGGGAAGTTGTTCAATTATCTTTGTTTGCAAGAACACATAAAACAGACCAGAGTTCCCTATCCCCAGGACAATTTGGCCTGCATTCTTCTTCCCTTCATTTTTTTTTTCCTTTGAGGGGCGACATATTTACATAGAAGTTACCCTTTGATACAGACAAGAATCAGATGAAGTGCAAGGACCTGTCTTCCATGGTTTCATTTTGCAAAGACTTTTGGACCACAGAGGAGTATTTCACTTCATCCTCTGGTTTACCACAGTCCTGTGTTTCCTGTTGGACTTCAAAGCCTGGCAGAAGCTGTGTCTCTCCTGTGCAGCATGAGCAGCACTAAACCGTCAGCAGTCAAAACCCACTCATTTTTAAGCAGTAAAAGATTTGATCAAAAATGTAAAGAAGTTTTAAAATCAATGAACTTACCTCTCAATAGCAAGTTCTTTATTAGTGGTCTGTTGGACATAAATCACTATCTTCTTATCGATTCCTTGGCGGAGTTTAAAGCATTGCCTGTCCTTGTCTTTGGGAACCGCACTGTTATTTACCAGGAAAGGAAATAAAACAACTCAGCGTCATTTATCTGTATTCCTTGCATGAACCAAAACCAGCATCAGACCTTTGGTGAAGCCAGCTTCTTATACAAAAGCACTCAAGACCTTTCTTCCTTGCACGCTGCAATCAGTAACATGAAAGAAACAGCAACATAATTAGGTGATGTTATTTTATCATCATTAGGTGAAAACCAAGGACATTTTGCTTTCAAAACAAAACCTGTGATTTTATACTGCCTGGTGTAGTGTGGTGATACTTCCAGCAGCATTTCAAGGAAGTTTCTAAAAACTGATTCACCATGTAACATACAAGTAGGAGCTCTTAAGCAATCACGTGTATTGCTTTCTTTCACCAGGCAGGTGACTGCTGGGAACGTAAGCCAACAAACCAGAAGAGTGTACCAACCTTTAGACTATTTCCCTTATTTTTTTCTCTAGAGCCCCTTCTAAATGCTGCAAAAAGAGGGGATAAATGGGGTAACACTTAAACACCAATACGGTATAACACTTACATACCAATACATACACTGAAGTTTAAGTACCAGTATTCCTGTTGAGCAGCACAGCTACACTAAATACTGGACAAATTGAGCTTCTTGGGTTTTGACTTTCTTTATAAGTCAACTGCATGTTCACTTTTCCCTTGGATATAAAAAATAATCCTTATTTTATTTCAGACTTGCAAGCTATGCATTATTACCCCCAGGAGTTGCAAAATGGACTGTGGAGTATTGCCCATAGTTTAACACCTCCAATAAAATCTGGGTTTATTTTCTGTCAGCAGGTGCTAGTGCAGGCCAGGGAATGGCAAACTGCCTTGAACTGTCAGCAGGAGTTTTGTCTCTGGGGCCAGGACAGAGGATTTACACACTTAGAGCCAGCACATGAAGTCAGACCTCATTTCCCCAGCATGACAGAAATGTATTACTAGTGACCCAGGGTGACAAGTGAAGGTAGATGAGCCAAGACAGGATCAGGTACTTTAAAGACTGAGATCAGAGCCTGAGTATGTGGAAAGTGTTCTCCCAACTTCCAGGTGAGCACAGGTCTGCACGCAAAAGGTCACACAAGGATTAGTGTCAAACTGACAAAGCTTGTTACTTGAACTAAAACCTGTACTATTTAACCAGTGTCAGCAGGACTCTGCTTAGCTGGAAGCAAAATCCCCTTTCCTTCACCTTGTATAGAGTAGGTACATAGCTTTTAAACAAATGCCCTGCTCCACTCCTAATGCAAGTGGAATTTTGTGGCTGAAGAGATCTTTGGGTACATCTCTACAGCAAAAGCTGAGGTTCAGCCTAAAGTCCGAGCTGGCTAGGATACCACAGTGTGCTGCTTCTACCTGCTGTGCACCCCAGTGGCCACTGTCACATCCAAGAACCATCATTATCTTTCAGGACCAAACTCAGGCCCGAGTTAGATAATTTTTTCAGTTTCAACACTTAAGCAGTCCTTTGGAGCGCTGAATAAGTACTGGATTATTAAATGGGATTTACTGAATAAGTAAAAATTGAGCGGGATGTAAATCCAAGAAGAGAAAATTCTCTGAAGCTGTGCCTAGGAGCCAACGTGCTCAACAAGTCAGAGTATTTGGCAGACATACTGTAATGACATAAAGACACTTCAGCAATTACAGAACACTGTAAATGGTCACATAAAACATAACGGCACTGTGTATAGGCTAAGCAGAAAGAAGAACCAATTTAGCATTAACTATAAAAGGTCTCTTTAGAAACCAAGGTTATCCACCACCAGACTTCATGTGAAAACAGCATTAGCCAATACAAGATGAAAAGCTGCTCTAATACTCTCACCCTACACACACCCACTTGCTGATAACACCTGGTCTGGGGGAAGGGAGGGAAGAGGGAAAAAGTAAATTATATTGAGAACTCAGTCAGGAAACAGAACCAGTTAGAAACAAGATTTGTTCATAAAGCTTTTCTGACACTGATAAAGAAACCCTACTTTACAGATCAGAACAGGCGAGTATTTTAAGGAAAGAGATCATAGCAAACCCAAGGAGAACTGATATTGATGATCTCAGATAAATGTGAATTCTGCCTTTTCTGCTCTCAGTAAGTATTTTTCAGAGTTCCTAATTTTCTCTGTCTTCTTTCATGAGACTTTATTAAAAGATTCATTTAAATTTGAACTCAGGGACCACTTCAGACTCACTCTCTCTATTCACTCACTTTCTAACAGAACCAGACACTGTATGCACAGAAATGAAGAATCTGTACCTGAAATAACCTTTCCCATCATCTTCTTTGATTTCCAGTGACACAGAGAAGGTGAAAATATCACTGTCTGGAGTCTGGGGGGTGGCAATGGCTGACAGCGGCGTTTGTTTGGCAGAGCGACGGAAGGCAGTGGCAAAGCTGTACAGTATTCGGCTCACCTGCATTTAGACAGCACCAGAGAGAGATTAGAAAGCTACAGACATACCGGGTGCAGCAGTTGAACCTACCTGAATTTTCACTAAACAACAGAATGAGAATGAACTGCATGAAAATAATTCTATTTTAGCATCTTTAACTGTTTTTCTACACTTCTTAAGAGGATAAACTATTAAATGTGCATTTCATATCTGAGGTTCCTACAATTACCTTAACTTAGGGTAGAAAAAAGACAAAAGTGATTAATTATATTACTCCTAAAGTGCCTGAAACACTTCCCTTTCATTTCAGTAATGATGTTTACATGCATATAATCATCATTTGAGAGAATTTCAACTTACAGCCTCTTGGATTTCACATCTGAAGACATGGATCCTGAAGAGTTCCGCATTGTAGTGGCTTTCAGTGAAAGCAAAGCAATCACTTTCAGGGGTCCCATCATGCCCTCGTACACAGAAAAGGATTTTATAGATTGGATAATTTGCTATTTCCGTGTTTGTCTGAGGATCTAAAAGTCTGTTAAAATAGAGAGAGAAAAACACACACACAAAGCTTGCACTTTTAGAAGAATTACTTCAACCAGATATTAACTTGCAAGCTTTAACAATTTCATCACTACTGGAGAAAATACATCCCAATGAAACTAACTCTTGACTGTCATTTACTGTGAAGTTTGAGCAGAATAATTGTATTTAAATTGCACAGCATAAAAAAGCACAATGCAACAGACATCTGCACCAGTCATTTCCCTGGAGTTTTCAGGGCTTAGCCTTCAAAAAGCTACACTAACATGCAGCAGTGGATAGACTCATCCCTTGTCTCTGCACACAGCCACAGAGTCCACCTGAGCAAGCTTCCTACCTCACTGTTCCTTCAGAGACATTAGGCACTGACAGGGTCACATCTAGAGAAATCTGGCACTGGCTTCGTAAGATGGACATCATTCTCAGGGCTTCCACTTCACTCCGGGGAGCATTCACAGAGGCACAGCCTAAGTAGGTGAGCTTGCTGAACACCACGCTGTCCTCATCTGTCATAGGTGTAAAAGGGCTCAAATCCTCACAGTCTAGGGTGAGACACAAAGT
Organism: Ara ararauna; assembly: GCA_028858755.1. NCBI lineage: Eukaryota > Metazoa > Chordata > Aves > Psittaciformes > Psittacidae > Ara > Ara ararauna. The sequence continues at coordinate 23,090,537 of CM054384.1, forward strand.
CGAACGTAAGAAGCAAGACAAGGCATATGTAAGTAAATTATCAGAGATTGACTCATCACTAACTAAATGACAAAAGTGTTAAAGAAAGTCAGGTCAGGCCAAAATACTATAGAAAAACCCTGCCTGAAGGTGAGTTACTGATGGCAGACAGCAGCTCAGCTATCCCAACTCTACAACCTGTTTGCTCAGAGGGCCTCATTTAAGAGCGCACCGATCTTCATTACAGCAATAAGATACATAGCTGAGCTAAACAGACTGATATTTCATACAACCAGGCAAGTAAGCATAATATTTCTGCAGTAGCAATTGCTTTCAGAAGAGAGGCCAGTTCAGCTTACATTAAGTCTTGCTCACATAAGCTGGCATTTACTGCAGTAGGTGATTACAATGGGAGAAACAAGGAAAGGGTGGTGCACATGCCTGTACCTCGATTCTCATTCCTTTCCCCACAAAAAGCCAGCCCATAAGATGCCACCAGGCATTCCCCTTTTATTTCTAACCTCCCTGGGATGGTTTCACTGGCAAACTCATTTCCGGTTTCTGGAGTCCTGCCACTGACACTGGGTTAATGGTAGAGGATGCTGAAGCTTCGAGGACAACAGGTTCGTCCCCATCTCCATCAGTTCTAACTTCATCTCCATGGTCCCGGTCACTTGACTGATCTTCCATGAGTGGGTCCATCAACACGTCTTCAAGCTCCCTCTGCAGCTGCTGTTCGCTTCCATTCCCCACAATCTAAGAGCCACAAAGAGAGTTGGGACACAAAAAAAGACTGTTCAAATGAAAAAAGAAAAACCAAACCAAACCCAAACAACTCAGGCACAGGGTCACTCAAATGACTTTTTCTGCCATCCAAAGCAGCAGTTAACAAATGTAACCCACTTACAACTGTAAACACAAACTGCAATATGCAAATGCTCACCAGCACAGGTTATATCCTCCCTCCTTTAACAACTCAACAAGCTCAAAGGAGGAGTTTTCTAGCACTGGAAAAAGTGAGGTTACTTTCAAACTAGGCTTTAATCACCAACTACAAAGACTAGCTTGAGACAGAAGAAAGTTACAGGTGTCCACACTACAGCGGTCTATATTAATTCTCAGAATAGTACCAGAAAGGGCTAAATATAATTAAATATGGTACACAGTTAATGGGAAAGATAGCAAGGTTTCATGGGAAGAGAAGAATCTGGAACAGGATTATGCCATCATGCTGAGCAGAAGAGGCAGTGTTGGTTTATTTCCTAACCCTCATCTACAGCCTTACTTTGCACTCATTGAAGTCCACATGAAAGGCACAAAGCAACCTAAATGGTGTGAAATGAGGTCCTAAGGTAGAAAGAGAATGAAGACATTAATTTCAGGAAAACCTTGGATATTGTATCTAAGGAAACTCTTTGTCCATTCCTCTGCAATGGGAAGTGACTGATGCTTTACATAGTTTAGAAATGAAGCATGGAAATGGAGTTACAGAAGTATTTTGCCAGATGGTAGTCAGAGAAAGGCTCTTGATTCCAACACTTCAGCTGCTGCTGGTTATTATTGTTGGCACCAAACCTCAACCCTAGGAGCAGATATGCATTTCTACATCCTTATGTCCCTGTAAGCTTACGGACTTCAGATGCTACACTCAATCTAATAAAATCCAAACTGTGCAACTCCCCAAAGTTCTTAAAAAGAGTAAATGAAATCTTAGTAAAGAAAAATTTCCTTCTTATTTTCAATCTGTAAAATAAGACACTAAAGAAAGGAAATGGTTAAAAACAGAAGGAAGAATTCTGTCTGCTCTGTAATCTGCCCATAACACAATCTCAGCACTGCAGCAAATTCCATCTGCCTCAAACCCAGCATCTCACAGTAGAAAATCAAATTATCTCAAAAGTACCTGAAGTAATGGCCAAGGTTCTTAACAGTAAATAAATCAAGCTGAAGTCTGCTAAGACTGCTGAAATAATGCTGGAGCAGATACAGAACACCTTCATGCACACAGATGAGCTTTGCAATTAATTAAGTATACCATGAGCAAAATATCAGATGTTACTTAAATATGTGTATGTGCATTTCCACAGGCATGTCTCAGGAGTAATTACAGTGAGATTAGAGGTTTCTCAGCCAAGTCACAATTCTCACATATGGCCGTTTTCATTGCATCCCCAAAGACAAACTTCTCAGTTCAGAAGGAAAAGGAAGAAACATGAAGTTTACTGTCTTCTTTTTCACACTCAGATCCACAATCTCCAAATACTTATCTGTATCTGCAGCCTCTATCTACATTGCATTAAAGATGCAAACTACATATTAGTTTTCTGGTTAATAGACAAGAATATTAACAAAGAACAGAAACTTCTGACCTAGAATTATTCTAGAACAGAGGAGAATACAATTATTTAAGTCCCAGATCCCTGTTCTTCAGAAGAAAGTAGGCAATAAAATTAAATTCACAGGTAATGAAAAAGTTACAAGCACAGAAGACCCCTTTAGGATCCTTCAGATCCTTTATGTCTCTCCTTTAGGCAGGAGAGACACAAGAAAAAAAAAGCAATAACCTAGTGTTTGTTTTACTGCAGAATCTAAACAACAACAATAACAAAACTCTGAGAGGTTTATGCTCTTAAACCTCATGCTCAAACACAAAGTAGTTTTTCAGTATAGATTAAAATATATCCATGTGCTATATGGGATCATGTGCCAGAGTATCTGCCTTGCAGCTGTACCTCCACAGAAGTATCAACAACCTGTAACTAGTTGCAGGAATCCACAGATTACCATTTTCCTCCCAATAATTTTAGTCTTTATTTGCACGATTCATCATGGAAACAATGGAAATCTGGCATTACCATCAGTCAGCAGAGGTATAATCCTTTTAAGTATGAAGTTTATTATTCAGGTCTTTGCAGCCATTCATCAGGAAGATGATGATGATGGAAGATGCACTGTGTTACTTTACTGTATACAGTTTATATGGTTTGCAACAAAATATGATGAAGCCTATAGCAGGACTGGCAGGACATTGTAATACATACAAAACATACATATATGCCAATATATATTAAAACCCCTAAAGTAACTTCTAGTTTACAGGACCTGTTTTCTATGAAATTTGAAGTTAAAATTCATTCTGGCAAAAAACTGCATCTCTCATGCTTTTGCTCACAAAGGAAACGAGGCCTATAATACAAACTAAGATCTAACTTGATGTCAAAGTCCCTTATGCAACCATGGAAATTCACCACATTGTGGCAATGGTGCACATTAAGATATAAATTGAAACTACACTGCAACCCCCAAGACCGGTAAGAGGCATAACGACAGCGTGCAGAACTACAGCAGGAGTGAAGACTAAACAAGGTGTACCTAAGAAATGCTTCATGTAGGTTTGTTTGAGACAGAGGAAAGAAACTGTCTGCCCTAATCATTGTTTCCTCCATGTCTCATGAACATTAAAACTAATTTTACTTAACCTTTAAATAGGATGTAGCAAACTTCCTTTACAGGCACACGGGGGATTTTAGAACTGTAGTTTATTCCCTTCCCTGATGCATGCGCTGCTGGCCTCTGCTGTGAGAGGTCTTGTACCATGTAGCTCAAGAACTCCTGTCCTACAGTGTGTTCCAGAAGGAAGGCTTTCATAAACCCAGCTCAGTCCCACTGGCAGCGAGCAAAAGCAGACACAGAAACAATACTGGAAAGCAGAGTTAGCCAGCAAATGGTATTTCCAGAAAACAATCACTAACGACCCCTTCTGAAACTGAACCAAGCATTTCAGCATAAACGGAAAGCAAAACCACGTCGGACAGAAGAAAAATCCAGTTCCCGATTGCTTTCAGAATAAATATTTCCCTATCTGGACTTGAGAAAGAACAAACAAACAAAAAGTGCATTAATTCAGTCCACAGCACTATTACTTAAAACTACAGCAGACAAACAAAGCTGAAATGAGAGCCTCAGGTTTGATGTACAAATTTCACAGCCTTTCACCTTCAGCAAACACAAGCCTAAACTTCTAGCACCATCCTCAGACTGCACGTAACAAATGGAAAAGCTTCAAACTGCATTTCTAAAGAAAGAGAACACCAGAAAAAGACACCTGAACTTATTTTCTGCTTTTCTTAGCAGGCACATCAAAGCAAATGGAGTTTGACATATGCAAACAAATTAACTTGGTTATAAATACCAAAGCAATTGCTTCTTCCTGAAAAACTCATCCTATTTGTACCTGTGAAACACACAACCTCAGTTCTCATGTTGTACTGTTAATTTAACATATACTACTTAAACACTTGGACATCACAGTGGCAGTATTTTTACATACCTCTGACAACTTTCACAACTCCACTTATCCATGCATACAATAAGCAGTCTAATAACATACTAAAACTGGCTACTGATGACTACTTGCAAGCTGAAAAAGAGATACCAAGAGCAAAGCCATATTCTACAGTAGTATGTATCTTTTCTTGTAAAACACCACCAAAAGAATTTCTGTCCTTAAGAACACTTAAAAAGTCTTCCCATTTTCTCTGTTCACAGTTTTTTCACCTCCCTAAACAGAAGGAAGGAGGTTAACAGGAAGATCCCTGCATGGGAGAATTCAGAGTGTACACTGACTGCTTATCTAAGGTGTAGTGTTTCCATGAATCACACAGATTGCAGCCAGTAAGCAAAGAGCACATACTCTCAAACACCAAATACTGAAAGGCTCAAGGTGAATCACTTTGTTCAAGGATTGTGCTCAGGCTTGGCACTAAATTCATAAAGAAGCTTATCTTTAAGACCTGCAAAGCTCTGTGACATTCAGTGCCAAATCAGGGAAGAGCATAACTTTATTTTACAGTTCTTGATGATCAGGAGGCAGCAGCGCTGATGTTCTTCCTTCCTCATCAAGAGGAACAACATACCCATAGCCAGCATTTATAAACCACTTTGGAAGTAAACACGTGAGGAAAACTTAAGGAGTGAGTTTGAAACTGATTAAGGATACTCTGAAATATTTGCAAGCTTTATGGAGATGACTTTATACACAAGTCTCTTCAATTTCTTTGTCCGTATTAAAGATACAGCATGTCATACAAACACTGCAGGACAGCCACAAGGCCATCATTAGACCAACAGTACAAACAGCTCCCATGTGGAGCAAGAAGTGCTGCAGACTACAATATTTCACATTTTCACATTTTCTTTGGGAGTAACAGGATGGAAGGGAAAATCTAGGTGACCATGTCCATCTCCTGGGGGCTCAAACAATGCATCACAACTTTGGAAGCTTATTATGTACACTGCCACATAAGCACTCTCAAGGTATGCACCACTATGGAGACTATTCTGGACTCTTAAGTTCATAGCTGCTGGTATTTGCAGTATGTAGAAAGACAAGTGTGAGATTACAGACTTTCAGTGGGTTTCACAGATCACCAAGCTCATTGTTCAAGAGAATCTCAATTTATTTTCAGATGATCCTACGATGTGAAGTGGCAATCTTCTGCAACAGCAATAAAACATCAGTGAACATTCTTGCCAGATGAAGCAAAAGTAAGATCTTGAGACTCTTAACAGAACTAGCTTCAAGTCCTATGTAAAAGAGAACAGCCACTATAATGGTACATCTCATCCAGGACTCAAAAGAATGCAAGAAAAACAAAGCACCTGAGAGGTAAAAGCAAGATGAGCAAAAGCATCAAGAAACATTCAGTAAAGCCTCCGTTACAACTGCTGCTAAGGAAAAGAGGAACACCCAGTCCAACAGGCAGAACGTGGTTTCTCATCATCTTTAAAGACATTTTCAAGACATAGATGTGACAGTAGACATCAGTCACATGGTGATGTTATGGTGGAGTATCTCTATCTCCCACAAAAAAACATATTAACTGGACTCACTCCAGCAAAGATCTGGTTTTCAACACATTAAAATGACGGAATTTGGAGTGAGCACCCTACTTGTGTCACTTTGCTTAAAGATTGCTGGAATACAAATTGGGATGAAAGATTTTCTTTTAGTAGCAAAAAAAAAAAAAAACAAACAAAAAGAAAGAGGAGGAAATAAAGAGAGTGACAAGGGTCTCTTCAGAACAGCACTTTCAGAAGTGAGATATCAATGCCCTTCCAATTCACACGAGCCTACCACACAGGCTTGTATTCTCAGCTTCTGCCAAGTTGTTAGTTATAACTACGCTTCCACATTTCTTAAAGAGAACATTTCACATTGGGGAAAACTTTAATATATGATTTAATTAACAGCTATGGTCAAATCAAGCGTATGTTAATATTACTTTCTATCTGAAAGCTGTGATGAAAACACAGTTCCAAGTTCTTGACACTCAGTCTCTTTCATCCTAAGCACTTCATGAAGGATTCTGCAAAGTGGGAAAAAACCCACAGGTAGTGATGGAGAGAGCTCTTACTCAGAACCTAATTACCACCTCTGACTTCAGCCATAGTAATGCAGAACTCATTGGCAAAATTGATTCCTGAATAAGTTCTTCCTTTTGTCAAGTTTTCCACAATAAAGAAGTCCCTCTTTAAGCTCTCTAGGGTTAGTTTGATTTAGAAGAACAGGGAACAAACTCAGGTTATTGATTCTTACCTTCAGTCCTGTTTTTTCATCATCACTACCATTATTTGTAGATGGTGTTTCATCCCCTTGCCTGGAAACCAAGACAAAATCTTCACTGTTAAGAGTGGATACCGAGTCTGAAGAGACACTGATTTTTCCAACAGAAGCCTTGTCATCCATGACTTAAAAAGGAAGTTCGACTCATGAATGAGATTAAATATGTTATAAACTCCTGAAAAACAAAAATCATAAAAATACTTATATAAAACTTCATGCTAAAATGCTCAAACGTTTCTTTTCAGAAGCCTGCTGACTACTTATAAAAGGAAACACATCTGACGGCACCACTGAGTTACAACTCTTCTGTCAGTGTACACTCATGGTCCTGCTTTGATTTTGCTAAGAAGCACGCTACTGTCAGAGCACTGGTTTCCACAGCTCACAAAAGGGAAGTTAATAAATCTCTTTGCAGTATTTCATGGTTATGCCAGGCACCATTTTCTACACATAACACAAAACAGGCCCTTGGAACACACACTATGCCAGTTGACAAATGGCTCGTATTAAAGACAGAACTATGAAGTCTATTTACTCTCTTCAGATAATGCCTGCCTTCACCTATGTTAATGCTAAACTTAGCTGCTGTAGCTATCAGAGCTTGCTGTATGCTGCAGTCACCCTCTTTTCCCCCAAAACAAGAGTTAGATTCTTAATATTTTGTGATAAGGATGCTCTAAAACAAGGAGACATCTATGCTGAATCTTCTGTACTGTAAGGAACAATAAAAGACTTCCAAGAAGCAGGAAGAACAGCGTTAGCTGGATCAGTACAGAGAATCAGAGCCAACAGAGGGTTTTAAAAAGCTGGAGCTGGCACTGAGAGGCATTTGAAGGAAGGAACAAAAGGTGAAGTTCAGCTGCACACCTTGAACTCTACAGCACAAATTCATAGAACCCATGGCTCAAAACAGACTGTGTGATAAAAATGGGTGATTGAATTTCCCAGAAACCCAAATATAACCTTATCACAATGGCTCGGGTCTTTACATGCTTCCAGGCATGACCAAACCGAAGTGCTTTTTCAGCCTCAAGTTCTGCCTTCCATTGGTGGAGGAACGTCCTCAACCTGGCTTCCAAAAGGGCAGCCAAACAACACAGAAACCTGGCATAGCCACAAGCACGGCTCATCGCATTCCTCACTGAACCAAGAACAATGCACGCAAAATAGCAAAGCCTGCTTTTATTTCCATCAATGCCCTTCTCTGCACAGCCACCAACATGACATGAAATCTGCCAGGAGAACAACAATTCGTTTTACCTCTGGGTTATTTTTAACCTGATTACTTTACCAATCAAGTTGCTTCGTGGTCCTGAAACATGTTTCACTGGACAACTGAAGCAGCGTGCAAGAGGAAAGAGGATGTGGGTTGTTTGTGGATGTCAATACAGCTGTGATTATTTGGTATCATTTTCAAAAGTATGTGAGCTATTCAGGTATCCTTCGCAAAAACATTTTATAATCCACTGACTTTCAATGAGAATTTACTGGCTGAGAAACTTCGATATTTTGAAAGGTTTTACTCACTGTATGTGCCTATCAGGTATCACTTGCGTGTATCTTAGAGGTAGGGCAGAGTTGTCATTTTTAAAGATGCTTTTGTTTATAGGACTCATACTAAAACATTTCTACAGAAGTTCCCTATTGCACCGTCTATATAATACACAGATCACCAGAAAATAACTACATCAAATATATTGAAACACAGAATAAAAATAAGCTTCAAACACTTAATAGCCCTTTGGCTTTACTGTTTCATTCAAACAGTACAAACTCATCTGCCACACTATGACAGGCTGGGTAGAAGAGCGGGCTTTGATCACAAGCAGCTGTAAAGATCATCAAGACAAGGATCAATTTAGCTATTTATTTTGGTGTAGTGCATCTGTCTCAAAATGCTAATTTCACCTATTGCCAAAGTCTATCAATTTGACACCTTTCACCAACATTAAGTTCAAATAAAGAAGCACTATGCCATGCTTTCATATACTCTTTTTCAATAGTCTGGTTTAAACAGATACCACACATGATTCTAGAGCACAGCCTAACCCCTGCAGTAGTTTCACAATACAGAATTGCAAGAGCAGAAGGTCCCAACTTTGCCAACCTTACATTGAGCAAAAATCTCACTGACGTTACACAAGACAAGACAGCACAGGAAAGGGACAACGTAGTAGACTACTGTAAGAAGCTTTTGTTTATTAGTGATGTATCACCAAGCAAGGCTCAATTACCCAACCACTGGAATCAGCCACTGAGGTTCATGGGCTTAATGCTCAAATAGCTGAGATGCAAAAGCAGCCTTAAAATACCAAAAATGCCAAAGCACTGCCTGAAGTTAACAAAAATTGCCATCCCCATACTTTGCTTCGCATGCATTTTATTTCCTGTGTTCCTTGCTGTCGCTTCGTTCCATGCAGCTTTTCACAGGATCGTATTATCTGGATCAGAAAACTGACAACAGAAGAATCAACCAGAGAAGGCTTATGAGCTCATTAAAATATGGGCCAGCCTGGAAGGACACACATCAAAGACCAGCAGAGCAATTAAGTGCACAGGCTTATGACCTCCCTGGAATCAAAAAGCAAGAACAGCAGCAGTGACAGTGCTCTTTAGTAATACCTCCAACTTGTTTAAGAGCTGAAGCTTTCCATTCTCACGGTTCAGAGAGGTAGGAGAGAAGACCCCATCCAAGTGCAGATCTCAGGTTTTAATGGTTCTCAGAAGCCACAAACATCCCTTACAAAGGAAAGAGACTTCGGTTTGTTTCAACATAAAATATGAGCTTTTGAATTCAGCGTAGTTTAGTTCCTGACACAACGCTACACCACAATATTGCAGTTCTCTGCCTGCAGGTGTCTTTGCACCTCGAAGAGAGACAGAGCGTCTAGGGAAAGCGCATACTAAGAGGCAAAGTTTTAATCACTTGTTTCTTTGCTCATCTGTGTCATTAAATGAGCGTCCTGGCCTCTCCCCATACAAAAGACCATTAGAAAAAGCTGGAAAATGAGATTAAAATTCTAAGTCTCCATGCAATTCACCTTCACTGCTGTTGTTTCACAACGTTAGGATGCGACGCCAAGAAACAAACTAGCTTTGTAAAAGATGTTTTTGTTTAGTCTTTAAAGCAAACATCAACCCACCTTACTCTCCCTGTCCAAGATAATATGCAAAGGAACAGCAAAGACACCATTCACCATGCTAAAATCACATGCGACTGGAAAACAAAACCTATCAAAGTTCGAGATTAGTTCCTTAGATTTACAGAATATTTACCTTTTACTTTCCTATCCTCTCCCAAGTATTTGGCACCTGACCTGCAACCTGTGATAAAAATTTCCCTTGCAAGTGCTGCCGGAATGAATTTGAAAGAGCTTAAAGTAAACAGTAGAAAAAAGAAAACCAGAAAAACGTCCATTTTATATTACTGCAAGAGACAGGCTTGAATGCCACCTTGAGACATGTACAAGGGAAGTAATGCACTTGTAACTACGGCGACTCTCACTCCATTTCCAAGGGGCACCCATTTTCCAGTGTTTAGAATATCCACAGCCACATAAAAAAAAGCCAGAGGGTGACCTGAAATAGCAGTGTTTCAGCTGTGAACTTCTTGGACAGTTTAAAACAGCAGTTACCTTTAAGTCAACAGCAAATGCAGCACCCTTTGCCTGAATTAAGAGAGGAATACAACACAGACTACACTTAAGTTTTGAGTATTCAGGGCAGAAAAGAGAATAAGCATGAGAACAGGTATGCAAACTAGAGAGAAGAGATTCCATCCCCCCATTCATATCTTTCTCAGCTTTTGTTCTCCAGCTGCAGTTCCTATAGCAATTCCACAAAGTTACAGTATATCTGACGAAGAATGCACCAGATGCAGCAGAACAATACAACAATATTAACTAAATTACTGAGGAGTAGCAGTAATAGAAGCTACCTTGAACAGCAAAGTCAAAAAGCTTGGCATACAGCACACTTATATTTAATGTAAGTACTTATATTTCTATTTAATATAAGTACTTCTATTAAATATAAGTTTAGCCCCTAAACCACAAATACACTAAGTATATTGTTTTGGAAAACAAGGAGGTGTCACACAGCCCTGAGGTGACTGATTCAATGCAAACTGATTCACTGAAAAGAATGTATGTTCTGTTTCTATTCCCCCGGTTTTATGCAGAGCTTAACAATAATATCCAGTACTGTCCAATTTACACACACAAAGTTCTACTTTCCTACTTCTCATCATTAGCATCTTAGTGTGGGTGAAGAATGGAATTTGTAGCCAAGTTCAGAAGCTTTACAATGCACTTTGCAAAGCTGTGGTATGACAAATAAGCCAGCATGCTTTAGGACTCTTAGGTCTTTAGTCTTTGACATCTGTGATTTTTTTACCTTGATAATTCCCATAGTGCAAGCTGATTGCTTTACAGATACAGCCCGAGTCCTGAAAAAATCCTGGAAAATGCTACACCATCATTCCAAGTGGTGGTGCCAGGTGCTTCCATCTGAGCAGCGTAAGAAATGTCAGAGCAAAAGCGATGTCACACTGACAGACACGTGGGAAAGGAGCTGTGGTTTGACTCTGAACACATACACATCACCTGTATTTTACTGCAGCTTTGGGGGGGATGGACCAACCCTACCAGAAAGATCAATCACTAACAACCCTTTTTATCCTCACATATCACATGATTAGTCTGAGCAATCATGTTTGATCTTTACCCACCTTCCCTGTGCAACACACACTCTCAAATGCAATGGGAAGTATTCTGCACTCAAAATCAAGCAAGAAAGCCAGTGGAACACTGCACATGAAAATAAAGCTTAGGATGACCAAAGAGAGTAATGAATTAAAAATAGCAACTGCAACACTAACTCTCCTGTCCACTTTAAAACACACTGGCAGCCACACATGTTCCCACTAACCTCAAAAGCCAGCCAAAGAGATAGCACTATTTAGAGATAATGCTGCCTCAAATTCCAACCCCTTTCTCTTCTCAGGAGCAGTGAAGTGCCGACCTTAGGAAGCTGAGTGAATCACTAGACACTGCATGCAAAACCAGGCATCAGTCAAAACACCAGAGTTAAGCTAATGCAATCTTTGTTAACCACCTTTAACAATTCGTAGTTATTGCCAACATAATTTTGCTTTTAATCTCCATTTCGACTCTCTTCTCAAAGGACAAAACTCTGGGTTTTAGACTCTTGGAATAAGCAAATTCCCCAACCCCAGAAACACGCAGCAGGTCCTGGGAAACCATGCCTTATAAAAGAAATGCTGATGCTGCCCGAGCCAGCCCGTCACTGGAATGTCACTGGAATGAATCAGCTGTGAACGGATGGTCCATCCACGCTCAGCGCCTGCCGCTCCATCAGGCACATCTCTGAGCTGTCTGCACAGGGGAACTGGGACATGCAGGGTACAACACAGGCTGAAGCCTGGCATAAAGGCAGTGAGTGCAGCCAGAGGCTAAACAAACTCCTACCACGATGCTCTATATACTTCTGGAGTTCCTCTCTCATTAGGATTCAAAGAGAAACAGTGTTTTGCTCACCAAACACAGCGCTTTCAAACTACACTGTGAAAGAACTGCAAAAGGAGAGCTGCACTGGGTGCATGCTACTAAAAGCTGCCTGCACTGGGATTAGGAGAACAGAAGGAGACCCGCTGCCAAGCTCCATTTGTTAATTTGTTTACTCTGTACACAAAAATAAGTTTGCTCAGGTCCTTGACCTTTTAACGGTAAGTAGAGGCCTTCAAAAAGAATACAGTGTTTCTGTAATTTAATCGGCAATGGGGCAGTCCATGCAGTTATGCATTTTCTAATAAACCTGCCCAACATCTCAAGAAATCCCATCCAGATCTGCTTTAACACGACCAGTAAGTAGACTAAAACGGAGGATATGCAGCACGCTGCAGCTGTATAACAGTACAGATAAGCACAACTTCATCTCCAACTTGTATCTAAGAAATAAACATGGTCTTTTCTCTCCCTCCAAACCGATCCCACGTATTTTTTCTCCTTCTCCTCCTCTCCCAAGACATGCCTTGAACAGACAAAACTACACAAAGTCTACTTCTACCAGCTCAATTTTGACTTATTTTTTCTTGTTGGGTGTTTTTTAGCCAACTTAACACAGCCTGTTTGTTTATACTGAATTTTCACCCCTGACACAATCAGCCCTTAAAAGTTATCTTCTAAGGCCGTTTTAAGCGAAGCAAACGTCTCCTTGACAACAGGAAGGAAAAAAAAACCCCGAGAGGAACACCGAGTTTGCGGGACACACACCGAAAAAAGACCGCTGGACGCAATGAAATGACACATCTGAGGATCCACCTGGAAGCAACAGGCACCAACCAACGCAGCCGGGCCACGGGGAGGGAAGCGGGTGCCCAGCCGGTAAACCAGCGGCGGTCCCGGAGGAGCCCAGCGCAGCCCGGGACCAGACTGTCCCGCCGCGGGAGGGAATTCCGGCGGGTCAGGTATGCGCTCAGAGGGGTGCCGGTAGCACTGGCGGCATCACGGCGGGGAGGGCCTGGGAGCAAGGTGGGTCACCCGTGTCCACACACACGGAGCGGAGGGAGCCGGAAGGGACGGGCCCGTTGCTCCCCACCTACCCCGCGACTCGGCCCGGGGACCCGGCAGCGCCCGGCCCTGTGCCGCCCGGGGCGGACTCACGGCCGCGCTCCCACCGCCACCCGCGTCGCTGCCGTGGCCCCGGCGGGCGGAGAGGCCGGGGAGCGAGAGGGAGACCCACGCCCCGGGGCAGCAAGGGAAGGGCACGCCGGTAACGAGGCGCAGGACAGCCCCCACCTGCCGCACGCCGCTCGCCGGCCCGGGGCAGGCGCAGGGACAGCACCCGCACGCACCTCGCAGGGCCCGCAGGGCAGCGGCGGGCAGGGACCGGGCGGACGGGACCCCGCGGGCAGCGCGAGCCCCACCTACCCCCGCCGCCGCCTCCCGGTGCCGGGCCTGGGCCGCCGCTGCCGCCCACCACGTGACCGCGCGGAGGGGGCGGTGCCCCACCGGGCCCTTCCGGGTGCGGGGCGGAGGGCGGCCGAGCGCTTCCTGCGGCCGAACAATGCGGTTCCGAGTCGCGGCGCTGGGCTGCGGCGGCAGCGCCTGTAGGTCCCGGCGGGCTGGCGGGGCGCGGGCGGCTGCCCCCGAGCGGGGTCCCGTGGCTCCCGCCGCTCCCGCCGCCGCCGCCGCCGCGGGTCGGGTCCGCAGGGCTGCCCGGCCCGGCCGAGGGCGCGGCGGGACGAGGGGCCGCCCGGGGGGCGCGGCCGGCGGCTGGGCCCGACCCGGCGCCGGGGCAGCGCGGCCGCAGGCCCGGGCGGCGGCTCACGGCGGCTCTCCTCCCCTCTCTAGGTCCGTAGCCGGAGGCCGCGGCGTGCGCTGCGGCGGGAGCGGCCGCGGGTGCCAGCGGGGGGACGCGGCCCGGCGCTGCAGGTACCTGCTTCTGTCTTTCTCTCTCCTTCCCGAGGGGCCGGGGCTGCTTCGCCTTTGGGCGCGGTATTGAGGAGGGCTTGGGGTCATTTGGTCGCTTTTTTCTCCTGGAGCTCAGCAGTAGTGGGAACTGAACTTGAGTCAGGAGACTGGGGACTCTAGTTCATGTAGGCTCAGCAGAACTGGTTGTACTGCAGGACGGTGCTGCCCCTGCTTGCGAACTCTCCGGGGTCCCTTAGTTCTGAAGGCTCCTGAAATCCTGTTGCAATTTTGTCACGCTGTATGCTGGAAGATCTGCTTGATGGACTTGAGTAGTGAGGAGGTTGCATCTCTGACTGATGCCTGATCAGCAGTCTGTAACAACCCTCCTTGTCAACAGATAGTCCTAAAAGTATTCCTCTGTGAACCTTTGTCATGTGAATTCATATGTTTTCCTATTGTACACACGGAGCTGACGTCTCACGACCCAAGAGAACAGCTTCTGCTTTTATCTGTAAACTTCAAAGCTTCTGCTCAAGCTTTGTTTGGTGTTTTTAAGAGGTTTGAGGTGTCAGTTTTGCTTTGCTTTGTTACTTTTATCTCACCAAATCTTGCATCATTTAGTGTCTGTGATTTCTCCACTTCCTGCAATCCCAGCTCTCTGGCAGGATTGCATGAGCAGTGTTTCATTGAGAATCAGTGTAGCCTCATAAAAAGTCTTAAAAGAACTGTTGAAAGTCAAAAGATTAATACTTGTTTGGTGGGAGAGCCACCGTTCTTCATTCCAAGTACTATCAAACAAGAACAAACTTCCTAGAGGAGTGATCTGCCAAAGAAGACAAGGAAACAAGACTTCCTACATTGCCTTAGTATACAGAACAGGGATTCTAGAAGCACAATTCATGTTAAGAGACATTTTATGTCTGACAAGCTCAAAGTTCTATCTCGCCTTGAATCTATTTGAATCAATGAAAGCTCTTTAGGCATTAAAGGAAATCAGAAACCAAAAGCTAAAGGGATGTCATTGTTATTTAGTAAAGACAAAACCTCTGAGGAGCTTTAATGTGGAAGTAAAGCTTAACAAGAGCTAAGGCTGCTAAAACTACTGCCATGGCTTCCCTTTCAATTCCAAACAAATAGTGTGGTAAACATCTTAACTCTTTAGGATACAGCTTCAGGAGAATTCCTGCCATAGCACCTCTACTTTATAGCCAAGCTGCATTAAATGAAAAAAGGTGAAAGCTATTGTAAGGCGACGTGTAAACTTGATTGTCTTTTTCTTCTTTTAACTTGTCACACGCTTTAGTGTTTGTTTAGGATATAATATCTGATTAAACACGCACCTTATATTATTGCTTTAGACCCTTCTAAGTTGCATTTTAGAAAATGGAAAAAGTTCTCACTTGGTGTTTTTTTTTTTTCTTGCTGCTTTTCCTCAGGTGTGCCAAAATGTCAGAAAGATCAGATATTCTTCACTTCAAGTTTGACAACTACGGGGATTCAATGCTACAGAAAATGAACAAACTGAGGGAAGAAAACAAGTTTTGTGATGTCGTGGTTCATATAGATGATGTTGAAGTTCATGGGCATAAAATTGTATTTGCCGCTGGCTCTCCTTTTTTACGAGATCAGTTCTTACTAAATGACTCCAGAGAAGTAAAAATCTCTATACTGCAGAGTTCGGAAGTGGGGCGGCAGCTGCTCCTATCCTGTTACAGTGGCATTCTGGAGTTTCCCGAAATGGAGCTGGTAAACTACTTGACTGCTGCAAGCTTCCTGCAGATGAGCCACATCGTTGAACGATGTACACAGGCCCTCTGGAAGTTTATAAAACCGAAGCAGCCGTTGGAGAGCAAAGAGTGCGAACAGCAAAGTGACTCCTCTGAGCTGAAGGAACATCATGGAGATGACGACTCTCTGCAGCAAGATTCACCTTGTATCCAACCTTCGGAAGACAGTATGGATATGGAGGATAGCGATATTCAGATCATCAAGGTGGAGTCCATTGGGGAGGTAACAGAAGTCAGAAATAAGAAGGATCAGAACCAGTTTATTTCTTCTGAACAAACTGCGCTGCATTCCTCGGAGCCTCAACACTTTCTTATCAACTCCACTGTTGAAAACAGGGCAAGTGAAATAGAGCAAAACCACCTCCACAATTATGCCCTTTCCTATGCTGGCAGTGATAACATCATTCTGGCCTCTAAAGATATGTTTGGGCCCAACAACCGAGGTATAGACAAAGGTCTCCAGTGGCACCATCAGTGTCCAAAGTGCACAAGAGTATTTCGGCATCTGGAAAACTATGCTAATCATTTAAAGATGCATAAACTATTTATGTGTCTGCTCTGTGGCAAGACATTCACTCAGAAGGGCAATCTCCACCGGCACATGAGAGTGCACGCAGGCATCAAACCCTTCCAATGTAAGATCTGTGGGAAAACGTTCTCTCAGAAATGTTCCTTACAGGACCATCTCAACTTGCACAGTGGGGACAAGCCCCACAAGTGTAACTACTGTGACATGGTGTTTGCGCATAAACCCGTTCTGAGGAAACACCTTAAACAGCTACACGGTAAAAATAGCTTTGACAATGCCAATGAGAGAAATGTTCAAGACATAACAGTGGACTTCGATACATTCACATGTAGCGCTGCTACAGACAGTAAGGTCTGTCAGCAAGCTGATGCAAGCCAGGTACTGGATGCAGGGAAGCTGCCTCAGGCTGTGCTTGGTTTAAGAAATGATAGTACCTGTGTCAACTGAGCAGTTAAAACCAGCCCTTTGCAGAGATCATGACTGAGAAGCAGACAGCTGGTTTGAGCTCTTACCTAAGTTAGTGGTATGCCCTGAAAGGCAATGAATGGATGGATGGAAGGATGGATGGCAGGTTGGATTGCAAAACCTGGCAGGTCTCCAGCCACCATTCTTAGTCTTACTTGATATTTTCTGTGAATAGCAATCTTCCTTCAGGTTTCTGTCTGTGTCTCTACTGTGGATTATGGGGTTGTTTAATTTCTCACTGATTAGGAGACTCAAGACTAACACCTTTTGAAAGACTGTTGCTGTGGGCTGCCAGTAAACCATCTGCTGTACAGTTAGAGGATTCTGTGTCTGGGCAGATGGAAGAGAGAGCAAAGAGGACAAGTCTCTGAGATAACCCAATTATTATTTTTTTTTAACCACTGGATAACTGAAAGCACTCCATATAGTTAAATTTAAAATTACCTCTTAAGATTACCTTTCTCTGGTCTTATCTCCAGACCCCTACAGTTGAACTGAAGTATTTTTGTGTCACTCTTTTGCCCTTTCTAAACTATTTCAAGGAAATTCTGCTGCCAGTCAATGCTATCTTAAAAGCTCTCAGGGTTTTTAACCTCAACATGCATTATGAAAAGATAAAACCCTAAATGATTCGGCAGGGTTAGCTGGTCATTGCATAGAACTGTTCAAAATGAGAAGAAATGGCAGCTCTGGAATGTGAGAGGCTGGTGCTTGGAGTGCAAGTGTGACCTATGTCTTATTACACTCTCATACCTGGGATTTTTAAAGGGCACTTACCAGTGTATGTACTGACTGAGACAAGCTAACCACTTCAAAACTAAAAATGATCACTCATCTTCCATAAATTGTGCATCACATAAACCACAACAGCTGTTAATTTTAGAGCAAAGCTGGAGTGGAGAAATACTGCTTTTTAACACTGTGAAAAGAAACTTTTCAAAGCTGCAAATGCATAAGAACTCCATGCCTTGCTTTTTTAGTTTTTCTGTATCTCTCCTTGATAGCTAATAAGGGCCACATATCAGTTAACTTGGAAAAAAGGAACAAGAATACCTGCCATAGGAATGTTAACAACAAAGTTATTATTTTTTTTAAGTGCCCTGCATAGTTCGTGGTCACTAATGTTTTACAGAGCATAGAATGAGGTATAGGTAACACAATTTCCATAGGTTCATTTAGCAGCTATAGCTGTACTCAGCAATACCTCTCGTATACCGCCTTAAACATCAAATGTAGCGAGAATGGCATGTTGAATGGGATTCTGGGATTATACCATATTACTTCTCAAAAGTGCCATGGAATTATCCGCATCCCAATCAGGCTGAAAGTAATTTATGAGGGACACCATTCCCAGTAGAACAGCACTCTATTACACTGAAGTGTAGCATAAACTAATAATGAATTGGCTGATCCTCTGTAGAGAACTGCTGTTTGTATTTGGAGTATTTTTTCCAATGCAGCTCTTTTCTACAAGGTTTGCATGAGGCTGAGATTATGCTTCCTACCTAAACTTAGTACTGTTTGTGTGTTTGAATGACAGGGTGGGGATGAAAGGCTGCTATTGTATGCTTAAAAATGCTAAACAGGTATGACCAAAGGTGTGTTAGAGCAAAAAATGGTTTGTATGTAATTATCAAAAGCTGGTCTTGATCTTCAGATCCATGTGTGTAAAAGCCAGGATTCCCTTACACAGGCATTACACTGATGGACGTTAATGTTGCAGAACGTTTTCAGAAACCCACATAGGTTCAAGTAGAAAAGCAAGGTGATTCTGTGAATCAGATTTTGCAGTTGCATTCTTAAACTACTGTACTTGACTATTACATGAACTGTTCCATGGACAGCTATGAAGTAAGCAATGGAAATGGAGTAAGGGCATTACATCTTTCAAGTTGTAGCAAATATATTTAGTCCTAAAATCTATTTGGAACTTTCAAAAGGTTCAGGTTCCTGGGGCAGAAGGTTTGCATAGGAAGAGAAACTTTTTCCTCTTGAAGCCACCTGCTTTCAGAATTGTTTTGAGCTAAAACTGAAGGTGATGGTTGCAGGTGACACTTGCATTTTGTGTTCAGGCAGAATCTTCTGTATTGTGCAAACATTTTGATAATACATTACTCACTATATGGAAATAAGCTATATAGCACTAACGTCAGAACGAAGATAGACATGGAGAATAAGAGCTTGTAGAGCCAGGTCAACATGCTGTAAGGGATGAGTGAACAGTCTAACCAGATATGAATATGGACGTGGTAAAGAAAATGGTCTTCTGCTAGAGAAAGGAATAAAACTGTACAAATGCTAGAAAAAGTGGCAGCAAAATGGATGGTATTGAAAGCTTTGTCTGGGAAGTTTGTTGGGTTTTTTTGTGGAATTACGAAGCTGTAACCCTACTGTAGGGAAAATACAGCTTGTTGAAGCTGATACGAAGAGACAAGGGGGTTTCTTAAGGAACAAAAAAATTATTTGGTCAAGATACGTAAGTTTTCAGTCCACCCTGTGCTGTGGCAATGTCAACATCTGAGAAGGCTGGGACTGCATTCACTGAAAAGGCTGCTTTTGGTTCATTTGGTGAGACCATGGCAGAAGTAAATAGGAAAAAGCACAAATGCAGAAGACTGCTTCTCTGATGAAAATGGACACATCTGTTGGATGAACAGTGACTTCTTACTAATGTCTGTGCTTTTGGCCTGTCCAAAGGGTGCAGGCTTATAAACCTCAAAAAGGTTTACGCAGGAGATGGTTGTGTGACTCCAGAAACACTGGAGATCCAAGAGGGCAATACACTGATGACATGGTGCAGCGCACGCTGGTGGCAGAGCTCATGTAAAACTTGCCCCTATAAGGAACAGACAAGTGAAGAGTATGGGAGAGGTATTAGAGCAGAAAAATCTGGCTAATGCTTCTCTGAATTGCAGATGAAAATGGAGTGAGAATTATTTTAAATGAAATACACAGAGGCAGCTTGATTTCTATAGAATAAGATGAACTTAATGGTCCATGTATGTAAAATGTTGTCTTCATTGCAATGTCCCAGTTAGTGAAAGACTAGATCCATTGGTTGTTGCTACTGATGCTGCATATTCGGATGAGGACTATGGCAGTTATCATAATCTGTGTGTTAATATGTAGAATACTATTTGCTGGTAAGTGGATAGTGTCACAAGTTAATGTGCTGTACAACTTCCTGCATATTCTAAAAATAACTGAAGTCTATTACAAAAATATTTTAATAACTCCTTGAATATATTAGGTTTTGGGTTTTTTTATGTTGGCATTTAATTTATTTATTTTATATAGAAGAAGAAAACCTTAGAACTGTTAGGTTTACCAGTGGTTTAGGCTCACCACTTCTCCAAGTGGTGGTAGCTTGTGTAGCATGTGTTCCTGCAGCTTCTGGTGCAGCTGCACAGCCTCCTGTATAGATCAGGGATGAGTATTTATTTTTCTTTTAGAAGACACGTTTTGCAAATTAGTAACTGATAAAATTGAAGTGTCAGTCTTTTTCTAACCTAGCTTTTTTGGCAAAACTTAGCTGCCCGATGGACTTTTGATGGAATAACTTAAATTGTGTGGGGCTGATTTTGGTTCTGGAGTCATTGGGAGGAGTAAAGGCAAGGAGGGAGAATCGAGATGTGATACAAACTAAAACTGTTGAGAGAACTGTAAAGTCACGTTTAATCTTGATTTTTAAAGACAAAGGGGGGGAACGCGGGTTGTCCTCCTGATGCGGTAAGGGTTGAGAAGGCAGAATGGACGTTTTTCCTTGGAGACTGTATAATCGAAGGACTGAGCATTAGCTACCTCTGCAGTGACTGGGCAAAAGTCTCATTCTACGCGTTGTTACCAAAGCAGGCGGTCGGTGGCTGTCGGTAGCTTCCTCCCCGCTCGGGGGCCGGGGCAAAGCCTGCTGCTCTGCCCGGCGCTGCGCCTTTCCCTCGGCCTGTTCTCGCTGATGCCGCCCGCCCCGGGGCGGGACGGAGCGCCAGGTCCGCTGCTGCCCGAGATGCCTTACAGGCGCGGCGGCCCGCGGCGCCCCGGGCCCGTACGTTGCTACCTCTACCGGACGTTTAGCGAGGCGCGGCCCGGTGTCGGCGCGGTGTCCCCCGGCGGCAGCCGCTGTAGCAGTGCCAACTCTCATAATAAACGTGCTGCTAACTCTGTCTCCCGCCGCCTCTCATTGCTCACCGCGGTAACGGTACAGGGCGGGGGGAACAGGAGGAAGGGGCCGGCACACCGGGGCGCGAAGGGGCCACTGCCGGAAGGGGCGGGCGGAGGAAGCGCTTCCGGAGCGCTGCGGCACCGGCGGCGAAGCACGCACCGGCTCGGGAAGCGGCCGGTGAGCGGGAGGGAAGGAGGGCGGGCGGGCGGCTCGGCGGAGCCCGTCAGCCGCCGCGGAGGGGAGCGGGGCCGCGGCTGGGCCCTGCTGGCGGGGGTAGCCTGCGCTCGGAGGGACTCTCCGGTGGTTTCCCCCTCAGGAGCAGCGCCATGGCAGCGGACTCGGAGGTGCTGCACTTCCAGTTCGAGCAGCAAGGGGATGCCGTGCTGCAGAAGATGAACCTCCTGCGGCAGCAGAACCTATTCTGCGACGTCTCCATTTACATCAACGACACGGAGTTCCAGGGGCACAAGGTGATCTTCGCTGCCTGCTCCACCTTCATGCGGGATCAGTTCCTGCTCAATCAGTCCAGGCAGGTGCGGATCACCATCCTGCAGAGCGCCGAGGTGGGCAGAAAGCTCCTGCTCTCTTGTTACACTGGCGCTCTGGAAGTAAAAAAGAAGGAGCTGCTGAAATACCTCACTGCTGCCAGCTACCTCCAGATGGTTCACATTGTGGAGAAGTGTACAGAAGCTTTGTCGAAATACCTGGAGGTTGATGCTTCCATGGAGAACCAGGCTGCAGAGAGGTGTCATTCCTCAGACGCTGAACTGCGAAACGGGGATGAGGGTTTAGATAAAGACTGTGAAATAATTGAGATCTCTGAAGACAGCCCAGTGAATGTTGAGTACTCTGTGAAGCAGGAGGATGGGGACACCTTGCAGCCCATAGTGCAGAGCGTGATCTCGGAAAGGAAGGACCCAAAACCCTCGGAAATATCAACAGTTGAGATTGGATACAAGGATGAAGAAATCTGTATCTTCAGAATGGATTCTATGAGCGTTGCAAATGTAGATAATGATAATTTTCCTCAGCCTTGCACTTCTTCTAAAACTAATTTGTATTTTCCAGAAACCCAGCACTGCTTGATAAATTCTACAGTTGAAAGCAGAAATACAGAAATGCCAGGAAATCACTTTCAGCCTTTAGTCAATGACAATCCAGAAGGAACTTATGGTGGGACAAATGGCTTCCAGAGCGTGGATGATTCCAGCAATTCATGGCGCCACCAGTGTCCAAAGTGTCCTAGGGGATTTCTGCACCTTGAGAACTATCTCAGACATCTAAAAATGCACAAACTCTTCTTGTGTTTGCAGTGTGGCAAAACGTTTACACAGAAAAAGAACCTGAACAGACATATCCGGGGGCACATGGGCATCCGCCCCTTCCAGTGCATGGTGTGCTTGAAGACCTTCACAGCCAAAAGTACACTCCAGGATCACCTGAACATACACAGCGGGGACAGGCCCTACAAGTGTCACTGCTGCGACATGGACTTCAAACACAAGTCTGCTCTTAAAAAGCATTTAACGTCTGTTCATGGGAGGAATAGCGGTGAAAAACCAAACCTGGACACTATTACGACAGTCAAAATAGACTATGATTAATAGATAGGTGGGATTGCCCACAAAAAGCTCCTGCCTAGTGAAATTCTAGGTGAAATTCTAGATACAGATCCCTGGAGGGAAGCACAAACACGAGTGGTGGTCAAAACCATGCCTTGCAAGCAGCAAACTTGCGTGCTGCTTTAAGGTTCCTATTGCTCTAAGTGTGAAAAAGGTGTTTACTAGCCAAAAGCAAACTGCAAAATAGGGGAAATTATTTCATGCTTCTATTATTCTGGTTGCATTCTGATTTCCTGCCCCAGTTATTCTTTGCACTCCCCTGTTTCAAGGGCAAGTGCTGACAATTTTCAAGCTATTGCCGATATTGCAGTAAGATGAAGCCTGAGTGATGTTTGTGACCCATAATGGCTAAGGAAAGGGGATGTTTGTATTTATTCAGAGTTAGTTGTTCCCACCCAGCTCATGTTATCATTTACAGTGAAATCATCTCCTTCCTTGCCCAAACTTTGCGAGATCCTTCAACAGAAAGAAGGCACGTTTTCATACTAAAGTCTGTGATAATTAAGAAAGAACACACAGCAAACAAAAGATACTGAAGTTTCGGATCACCTCTTGCAAATAGTGAATGGGTAAAAGAGAAACAGTGTTGCCTTGCAGTTTATTTTCAACTGAAGAAGGATTTGCTTTCAGTTTTATGAATGAGTTTGAATTTTTCTAAACAACTTCTGACCTTTTTTCTCTGTCATACCTGTTTTGCATCTGTATTAGGCTAATTCTGATTAAGTTACTCCTGTTTGTTGAGTTGTAACATTTGCCTTTATTTTTTACAAAAGACATATACGCTCGTATATAAAATGAAGCAGTGTGCTGATACATAATAGCAATTTCTACATTATTTTTGAAAAACAATCCTGTATGTCTCATTAGGAATGGCTTAGATATAGAGGTTTTCTCATACTCTTAACTCTGTGATACAGTAAAATGGTAACGGTTTGTGTTAGGGTAGGTGTCTTTGTACTTTCTCAAAGGTTATTGCAGTTTTATCACCAGCATCCAAAGCCATATAATGCAGAATTCTTCATCCTGTTCCCGTCTTTGGTATATGTTTCTTCCACTTAATGTGATATGAATAAAGAGTCAATTCAGTTAATATGATATAATGGTACTTACGTTAGATGCTCTCCAACTAAGAAGCGGTAGTTTGTAATCCTGTCTGTATCACGAGGGTACCGGTTCCTTCAAGTGTTCCTTCCAGTTTCAGAAGGGTGGTTGTGAAGTTCTTGCTCTGAATACAGAAGTCATAACCCAGCTGTTTGTAAAATCCAAGACAATAGTTTTTAATGTCAGTTAACAGGTTTCGGTTACTTTCTTCCCCTGTGTCTGTGAGTGCACGAATTGTTTTGGGGTTTATCAGTTACGTGAGGGGTTCAGTGTGTACCTGTGACGTGTGACAGGCACGTTCAGCTGTGCCAGCGCTACTGGTGTCTTTATCTCTTGGAAATTCCAGCTGAAGAGTCTTAAAAATGTGTTTCAAGAGGGTTTTTTTAAGCTCTTCATCTGGTATTATTAACGCTTAAAGTACATACTAGTTGGGCTGCAGCAATATTTGCAGGCCCCAGTTTATAGCAGGCCTTGCTGAGGTAAGCAGCATGTGTCTTCCTCAAAAACGAAGTTGTCTGAACAGGCAAGTCCTGTGTTTTGCTCCAAAAATCCACAAAAATGTCTGACTACATAGATAAAACCACCTGTTGCATCCAGGACTTTAAGCAGAAGGCCCAACCTTTCACAATCTCTGCTATTATTTCATATTAAAAGTTGGTAATTTGCTTTACTTCAGTGATTTTAAACTATAATTGCCATGACAATTAAAAGGTTTGGGAGTCATTTACAGTGCGATCGCCTAACATTTTGCAATCAAAAATGCATTTTAGCACTGTCTTCTGTTTGCATTTATGAGTCTGTCACTACTTACAGCCTTTGGACCCTGTAGTTAGTATTTCCTTGCTTTTCACAGACTACCATTAATTTTTGGTTCCTAATTGCATATAAATTAAGTCTAATTTTCAAAAGCATGCTAAGACCTGCATTTGCCATTACTGTATTTACAGATGTTAACTTGGGTATAGGTACAGGTTTGTATGTAGCTTTTCATTTGTGTCTGCAGACTTAGTTTCTTAAAATAAACTCTTTCATCCTTGGAAGAGGTCATAAAACAAGGAAAAAGTTAACTTCCCCCATCTGTTTTACATGGGCTTCTGTTACTGTACTTCAGTAATAAATGTATTGTGCATTCATAGGACAGATTTGGTTCAACTGTGCTGAAATTTGTTAATACTTATTTTTAGCAGGTGTATGATTATCATTCAAGAGATCATGCCTTGGTTTTTGCTTGACTGGTTTTGATAGGCGCATACATGGGTATTTCCCTGTGTGCCCAAGGAGGAAGCAGGCTGATCTTTTGAAGTGCATCTTATGTGGGAGGAGGAACACGCATTGTTTTGGTCTGCTGCTGTATTGCATGTTAACACGGGAGAGTTGTGTTGTGCGACGGGCCAACAGCATGTTCTGTTCAGTGGCTCGAGTGTCTTGGTGAGCTTTGTGAACAAAACCCGAGTTTGTGCACATGTTCCCGTTTAAGGTTGTTTCCTCTCCTTGTCCATACATGTAACCACTCACCCTGTCATATACAATAAATGAAATACAAACAAGATGCCGTTTCAGAAATAAATATGCTTTCTTCTAATCGCAGCTAAATAATTAGCATACCTTGGTGTTTAGAATTTTGTTTGCTGTGGCGAGTTGTAAACAAAGTATGTTTTTCAAGTCACAGTCATTTAGTAACGTGGTTTTCTGTCCTTCGTAAGAGTCAGGCTGACCTGTTTCTCCTTATAGAACTCTTGCTCCTCAGCAGGCACAACTCCGCACCCCCCGGCTCTGGTTAACGACCCTGGTTTGGTCTTCGTGAGTGACCAGAGGAACGAGGTGCCTGCTCCTGTGGTGAAGCAGCAACCCGGAGCTTTCCCTCATGCCGGTCCTGAGGTGGTCTCACCCCCTGGGGGGCACCAGGGCGAACGACGTGCGCCAGAGACGTCCTCCAAGCCCCTCATCTCTCTTAGCGCTAATAATAATGAAGTTATTAATTAGAATATAAGATAAATGACCGACACTGTCGCTGAAAACCGAGCCCCGCAGTGCTGAGGCGCCACCCGCATGAGGCGCGCCGCAAGGGGGCGCCGACGGCGGCGTCGCCCGCCGCTCTGCCACGCTCTGTCTATGGTCCCCGCTTCCCCACGGCGGCCGCGCGCGTCCGCCGTCGCGTCTGCGCCTCCGTCTCTATGGTTAGTTCCGCCAAGCTCGGCTCCCACAATGCGCGGGGCGGCGGCGGCGGGCGCTGGGTCTCGCGAGAGGGGGCGTGGCGGCGCTCCCGGCTGTCAGCGCGATGAGGCGGCGCCGCCGAGGCCCCCTCCGCTGCCGCCGCCGCTCCGCGCCGCGCCGCCCGCCCCATGGCGTCTGAGAGCCCGCGGCCGCCGCCCGCTCCCGGCCCCGCCAACCGCGCCGCGCAGGTAGGAGCGGGGCCGGGCGGGGGCGGGGGGACGCGGCGACCCGGCGGGGCCCCGCCCGCACACCGCACACCCCCCCCCCCCCCCGGTCCCTTCCTCCTTTTTCCCCCGCCTCCCGGTGCCCTGCAGGGTCCCGGTGCCGCGGAATCCGCGCGGGGAGCGGAGCGGGGCCGGGCCTCGCCCGCCGAGCGCGGCCTGTCAGCGCCGCTGCGGCGCGGGGGAGGGGGCTGCGGGCTGCTTCCCCCTCCCTCCGCCGCCGCTGGGCCGGCCGGGGCCGCGGGGCAGCCATTTGGTGGTGGTGGCGGCTCCGGAATGACGGCGGGCGCAGGTGCGCGGCCCGCGGCTGCTGACAACGGCCTGGCGGAGGGGGGCGAGGGCAGCGGCCGGGCCGCTCTGCGCCCGCACCGCACGGCTTGAGGCCGGGAGGTTCCCGGTTGCGGCGCCGGCAGCATCAGGCGGCCTGTGCTGTGGTGTCCGCCGGGGAGCTGCGCCGGCGGGCCCTGCTCAGGTGGAGCTCTGCTTCGGGGTAATGGTGGAGGAGAGTCACGGTGGAAAACGGGCCTTGGGACTGCGCCTGCCGTGTCACGTTTGAAGCGCCTCAGAAACCCAAAACAACTGAGCAGGAAGAGCGTGTCTTGGCTCTGCTGCTCCGCTGGGAGCTTTCAGTTAAGCGCAGAAAGCATAAGAGAGGGCAGTGGTGTGGCTGGAGAGTGATGAGCTCTAGGTCACTGGGCTCAGACTGGGGTGACACCCAGGTGAGAGTAAATAATGACAGAGTTTAAGCTGCCAACCGGGGAAATTTCTCATTTAAGTCTGTTTTGCTTTAAGTGCAAGCCTAGGGTTTGTCTGGGTTGAATTATAGTTCCTGTAGCTACTGCGGTGATTGTTCTTTCATGCCCATTGCAGATATATCAGAACGTTGAGGCAAAAATGAAAACTAGCCCTTCAGATTGAAGCGTGAAAATGTGTAATTGGGGCAGAAAAGGTCTTCTCGTTTTAAATGGGAACCAACACGTACAACTGCAGCTCTTCTTAGCCAAAATACTGCTATTTGACCTTTGGTCTGTGTTAAACGTGTGTGGAAATTCTGGAAATTGGAGCTTCTGTTGCTTGTATAAATATTATTCCGTGAGACACGGAATTCTTCATTTTTGTAATCAATCACTTCCCAAGACCTGCGTGCCTTTCTAATGAGCTGCTTGGTTCTGCAATGTAAGCAAAGCTGTCCTCAAGAACAGGTTTCTTATTAACTTCTGTTCCTGTCTCATTTGAGGTCATGGCCATTTCTCTCCAAAATATTAAATTCCCACAGTTCTCATGTCAGTGCTTGAGATAACTTGAAATTAAGTCCTCGTCTTGAGTGTCGATCTCTTTCAGCTAAAGCTTTGTTGGTTTACAAGAGATAGATTGTGTACAGCATCCAGAGGGTAACAGCCACCAGCATTTGTCTTGTTAGGTGTTCGTTACATTAGGTTTGGTCAGGTTTTGCTTAGCTTTTAATGGGATGAACAGAAGCAGGCTCCTCACTGACTGGACCGTCCTAGTGAAAGGAAAAATCTATATACATGTGCTGAGGTATTCTGTACAAACTCTCAGGAGGCTTTCTGACTCCTATGGAACCTTCTGTTTTCTTGCTTATATCTCAGAATGGAATTAGTACTTCATTAAAATGATTTGGAAAATGTGCGAATATGGAATATCTGCTTTGCAAAACGTTTAAAAAAGAAAAACCTCCCTGGGAGCTAAGCCATAGGTGAAGGTCCTTATTCTCTGAAAATATTAATGGAGAGTAAGGAATCCTTCACTGATCTCCCCTTGAAGTAATTGTGTCAATAGAGATCTGCTTAGAAAATTACTCTCTCTGCCTTCAGTAAGTTCAGCTGGGTTGTGTTTTTTTTTTTTTTTTTTTGTGGCAAAGGAAATGTTTCATTTATTTGCCCTTCAGTTAGTCCTGAAAAGTCAATACTGTTACAGGAGCTGCGCTGGTACCAGGCAAGGACAAACTCTCCTTTCAGTGACACCTGAAACACAAAAAAAGCCCACAGTGGCATTACATAAGTATACAGGAAACTTAAAATCTAGTAACGGATTCCTGCTGGCAACACTTGGAACAGGAAAGAGCAGGTGTGAGCTGTTGGGGATACACTGACTCTAGTGTTGATCTGGGGGGATTTACCTCTGAACCCAGTGAGCTTGGGTGGTCATTGAGCCACCATGAACTTCAGTTTGTGTTAGTGAACTGTGCCCCTATTCATAAGGATTTATTCTTCAGCCACGTGTTCTAAGGAGACAGAGTGGATCTGGGCTTTCCTTTTTTAGGAAGATAGCAAGTGAAGCGTCCTGTGATTTGGCATATATTTATATATTTGGCGTATATAAATATATATGTTTGGACAGACATATATTTAGGACAGGAGGAAATGGAGTGAAACTGCCTCAGGGAAGTTCAGACTGAACATTAGGAGAAGGCTCTTCACTGGAAGGGCGATTGGTCCATGGAACAGGCTCCCCAAGGAAGTGGTCATGCACCAAGCCTGTCAAGGAGTTCAAGGAGCATCTGGATGATGCTCTTGGCCATATGGTTTAGATTTAGGCAGTCCTGCAAGGAGCAGAGTACTGGACTCCATGATCCTTATGGGTCCCTTCCAACTTGAGGTATTCTGCGATTCTGGCATGTTACCAAGATTTCTTGATGATAACTTTTCTGTAATCTATACTGAAATAGTGGATACTTCCAGTAGTCTTAATGTTTAGGGAAAATACCACATTGAAATACTATCTTTAATGGTCACGAAAGATTCTACTTTATATATAGAATTTGCACGTGATATAGAGATTTACATGTGACAGATATTATGGAATGTAGAAATAAGCAAGTCTGCTCTGTAAAGAGGATTTATTTTCATTTCAAGCCATCATAGCTGAATGATGCAAAGCTATTATGGGGTGGCCTTTTTCTAAGCTTTTAATGAAGCTAGGTTTTTAGATCTGTTGATGGTGGCTGTTGAAGAGAAATGAGTAAAAGATTCTACCATTTCAGAGAATAATAGTGATAATTTGGTTACGTGGACACCAAGTTTTTGACCCAGTCAGGATGTTTTCAGAACGACATAACTTAGGAAGGAAGGTTTGAACAAGCTGCCTCCTTGTAGTGCAAACAAATGATTAACCTGCGTAAATGGCGATCACTTAAAAAATGGGAAAGAAAATACCATGAACTCTGCAGTCAACGTTAGGAGCAGGTCAATATCAAGGACTCTTTAATGACTAAAAAACAATTGGATTCTGAGATTTAGGTGTAAATCCACAGTGAGATCGTACTCGGACTACCTTAATTTGTGAAAATGATGCGTAATTTCACTAGTTTTTCAAGATTTTCCTTCATATTTAGAGAAGAGTTTCCTTTGTTCAGTGACAGAATTATTGCATGTCACTTTCTAGTACAAGCTCTGCTTATTAGACTTTGCTATGCCTGTGTCCCACAAGGGACCTGATGGAGTAGGCCTGAGCAGCTCCCCCTTAGGGCTGCAAGAAGGCTGCTT
Organism: Ara ararauna; assembly: GCA_028858755.1. Classification (NCBI taxonomy): domain Eukaryota; kingdom Metazoa; phylum Chordata; class Aves; order Psittaciformes; family Psittacidae; genus Ara; species Ara ararauna. The sequence goes on from CM054384.1 coordinate 23,120,178, forward strand.
CTGTTCAGACGTGGCGGCTGGTGGTACTGCTGCTTCTCTTTTTGCCCAGGCTATGGGGGAAGTGTGTTCAAGTTTTCGGCCTTTGAAAAGGAATGAAACTGGTGTGCATCACGTTTTGGTACATGTCCTGACTCCAGGCAATGTGGAGCTTTGAAGGGGATTGATCCCTGCCTTGTCTTGAACCTGTTCCCCTTTGAAGAGGAGAAAGCTTTTTAGGCTGAACTCCATGCTCACCATGTTACGTAGGAACTGGGGCATGTGACTGGTGAAGAGGCACCAAAATGTTTTGTTTCTTGCTGAAAGAACTATACCTAGGTTTGATTGAATAATTGATTAATAAATATGAACAAAAGGTCTTTAAAAATGAAGCAAAATCCAAGACGTCTGCTTGGGTAGCTGAAGATGAGGCTGCAGTTGTCTTTGAATATTCAGTCCTTTCATGGAATAGCTTCAAGGGGAGGGAGTGAACTTGCCCCATCTCTAAACATGTGTTTGCATTCTTCTCTGTAAGATGAAAAGATGGGGGAAAAGTATTTAAAAGTAATTGAATTTGTATATCTTAGTGTGGGTGAGAAATGAAACTGAATGAAGATGTAAGGCAACAGCGGCATCATGAACTAAAGAAAGCCCTTTCTCTATTTTGGTGTAAAGTTGTTGAACTTCTGAGGTCGGTAACTTCTGGTGTGGAAATCTCCTTCTGGTGTTAGGCCTCTTAAGCCCTGGATAAAAGGAAGCTAAGATGAAGCATTGTCATGAGTTGCTAATTAGCCAGTGCAGGCAGTGTTCAGTCCAGCGCTGGTTCTATTTCCTGCCGTGAGGTTCTGAAACCTGGCCTTGCTTAATGAATTGGTACCAAATTCAGGAAACCAAGAGCCAGATGTCCAACACTGCTCTTCGCAGATCAAGGCCTTTGTCTTTAAAGGTTTGTTGGAATACCTGCTGATTTGTGTCATGTCTACCTTCCAAATAGCCCTTTATTATATCTGAACAAAATGTGATATTTATTGGCTGGTGCTGTGTGCTGATAGATCAGAGAAGCAGACAGACAGTAACTGCTGAGCCTGGTGCTGTAGCCTTTCCCAAGAAGTGAGAATTGGAAGTTTTTCCAGATACCAATTTTCATGGGATGTATATGCATTTCAGACATGATGCAACTCAAATCACATCTGCTCAAAAGTGCTCCAGGGGTGCTGAGGTTCGTGTGGTAGAGGAACAGATGAATAGAACAGCATGGTCACCTAAACTTGGTTTCTTAAGGAAGGCAGGATTAGACAATATTTATCATATCCTAAAGTTGTTGAGTAACTACAATGACTTTAATTAGTTGTAGAGAATGACATGGGATTAGGTAGCTAAAAGTTAATGTAAAATAAGAACATCTCAATCTTACAACTTCCATCAATTGTAAATGGTAAGGCTGTTTGAGGGAGGTTTGGGGGCTTCACCTTTCCTTCTTTCTGCCCCACCTTCCAGCTTCATCAAATATTCTCCTGGTCTAAAATCATGAGAAAATCAGTCATTTATCACTGTTGCCCCACTCCATTGCAACCAGTGGCGATACAGTGATGCTGTGTTAGAAACAGAAAATTACTCCACTGCAATAGTTTTTATTTATATCTCTGAACTTGGGCTCATGCATTTTTCAGTTTGTCATCTGAAGTACTGCTTCTAAATGCAATAGTGTAAAACTTATTGTAACTATACTATATAAAGAGCTTTCAACTAAAAATCACCATTACCTTGTATGTTTGGCTTGTTTCTGTATCAGCCCTTTTCTTGGGGTTTGGGTTTTTTTTGGCAGAGTGCTACTACAAACCCAAAATTATTTCTTCTTTACCTTCTTTAGTACATTCTCTCCTCCTTGTGTTTGCTCAGTTTGGAGCACTGGATCAATTTGTACTTCAAGAGGACGTCCCTGGAATACACTGCTTCTGACGAGGAGCAGGAATCTATTAAACATAGGGCTTATGCTTTTTGTAGAAGTTGATATGATAATTAGGTGATGTGAGATTGTTTCTTAACACACTGGAGCACAGGAGTGGCAGGAGAGCTGGCAGGCTTAATGGAGTATGGAGCCTCCTTCTGCATATGGCTGCTGGAAGTTTTAGGAGTTGAGAGCTCTCCCCAGCTGTTTGCTGATTTAATGAGATTTCTTCCTGTCAAGAAATCTGAAGGACAACACATGCTTAGTGGAATCTGTCATTTATGGTGATGAAATATCCACAGATAGATCTTTAACTTCAGTGGTGCACACTTGAAAAATCTGTTGTGTTAGTTTCCATGCTGGTCAGGAAAACAAACAACTGTATTTTAAAAGCTTGTCAGTAGAAAGGTGGCTGTTTCTTGTGAGTATCTTTGACAACTGAATGTGGGGACTGTCAGAGCAGAGATTCCTGCATTGGAGGTAATTACTGAGCTGTGTGGAAATAGAGACTGGTTTTTAGCTTGTTAGTGACGTACCAGTGACTGAGCTGGTGTGGGCTGGCCTTTCCTTCAACTTTTCCCTGTGTGAGTCACGGCAGTAGCACACTTCCTGAGTTGTCCAGTTTGTGCTGTTACCTGTGTGGTGCAGTAGGGTGGAAAGACCGCGGGTGGTTCCTGGGTCAGCCACAGTATTGGTGTGTTGTTAGCTTGATGCTGGCAAAAAGCTTTAAGGGAAGTGTTGGCTGCAAGTTCATGCTACAGTTCTGTGCCTCTCTTGTCCTGCTGTTCTGGTAGGGAAGCTGAAGTAGATGTGCTAAAGGAAATGGTGGGATTCTTTATAGAGGAATTAAAATCTTTCTAGGCATGTTGACTCATTGGTTTTGCTATTATTCATTTTGCTTATGAATTTGTTTCCTTACAAGACACATGTAGTAATAGATTAAAGGGGGCTGCAATTTTTTCCTCTCTGCAAGAGCTTTGATTGTGCTTTCCTAGAAGTTGGGTGAAAATCAATTTTGTCTAATGCACATGAATATTCTGGCTTATGTTGAAAGTGTTACCTCAGCAGTTTGGTTTGGAAGGGATTGGTTCAACTTCCAGTTTGTTGTGTTTTACACTTACTATGGGAATTCATTTGGGGGGGGAAATCACTGCGTAATATTGAAAAGCTTGCTGAGATAAGGACATCTTGTATAAGTATGCTGTTACTTAAAGGGTGCTGAATGTTCATAGTACTAAATAGACTTTCTAAACAGATAGTTATAATTAACATAAAATACATCCACAGATAGAGTCTGTTTGGTGTTCTCGTAATGATTTCAATGGTTCGATACTTTAGCATTCATTAAACTGCAGCATTGCCAACAATGGAATTGCAGCAGAGTTACTGGATTCAAACTGGAGGGAAGAGCTGAGCTTCCTCAAAGCAATTACCTTTTTCCATCGTTGAAGGAAAAAAAATAGGATGTTAAACATGTAATTACAGCATTTGTGTGTTTGCATTTCTAACAAGCTGCTAGGAGAAGCTTGTTCATAGCCTTGAAGTGAACTAACTGGTCTCCAGGTTGCGTAGAAAATCAACATCATTGCACATTGCAGCGAAGGGTGGGGCTGCTCAGCTCTTAGATGGAGCTGTGGATTTCAGTCTGCATGATGTGAACGGTTTCGATGAACTACTTAGGCCTGTTATCTCTACCAAGAACTTCAGTTATATAAGGTGGGATGTCCTTCAGAACAATTTCTATAAATCCATATTTTCTTTGGAACGCTCTTATGTAAACAGTTTTCAAGGTACTACTGCCCAGTGTGAGAGGTTTCAAGACTTAATTGCAAGCAGGTGAAATTATTGCTTGCCTTACTGTAAGTTTTGACCCAAATACCTGGAATTTCAACACGTCAGAGATTTTCTCGCCGTGAGTTCATGGAAGTGAAGTTGCATTCCTGTGTAAGGTAGAGATGTGAAAAGCAAAATTGAATACAGCAATCTCTGCCCTTGAGCGCTTCAATGGGTTCTTGGGAGAAAAGGGGAAGTAGGACAAGAGAATCGTAAAACTAAAGCCTAACCTTATTCTTTTAGTGTTTTCTTATGATTCTTAGCTTTTGCAAATTGATTTGTCTTTTACAGGAAGAAAGGCAAAGCTGTGTTTAGTTTGGTGGCTGATGAAGTCAGAAGAAGCTCTGCAGAAAGGAGGCACTGCTCTATTTCAAATGGAAATAACATTTAACTGCCCCTCCCAAAAACATACACAAATTCTGTGCCTTCTCTGTGTAGAATGGCCAGGCCCATTGTACAACCTGGGAGTGCTGTCAGGGTTTTGGAACCTCGAAGTCAGATGAGATAGCGTGAGGTGGTTGCTGTGATTCATGCTTTTATGTGTTCTGTGCCAATAAATGTCTTCCTACACTAAAGGTGTATTTAATTCTGTGAGAAGAACTTCAGTGTCATTTGTTGTGAATAGGTTCAGCTTGTAGTCTGCATCAGTTCAGTTCGTGAGCCCTTTTTGGTACAGTTATTAAGCTAACATGAAGTTGGGGTTTTTGATTACTTCAATATAAGGTTTTGGGTTTCTTCTGTAAAATACTGAAATGGTGGTTTGTTTATTTCTTAATGAAAAAAATCATTCTAAATTACCAGAAAGCACGTTTTAAATACTCTGTTATTCACTTACAGCTGCCAAAACATAGTACAGAGAAATAATGGTCTGCTAGCCTGCTAAACAAGTGTCCAGCTTCCACAATGCCTGTGCAGGCAGCTCAGTGGACAGAATTTCTGTCCTGCCCAATCTGCTACAACGAGTTTGATGAGAATGTGCACAAACCCATCAGCTTAGGTTGCTCTCACACTGTCTGTAAGACCTGCCTGAACAAGCTTCATCGCAAGGCATGTCCTTTTGACCAGACTGCCATCAACACGGACATCGATGTTCTTCCTGTAAACTTCGCACTCCTCCAGCTAGTTGGAGCCCAGGTATGATTTAAGCAGCTCTTTGGTTTGCCACTTTGTGTTATTACCATTTACATGCCAGTTGCGATATGGGTGCTGATCTTTTTCCCTCATTTTAATCTTAAAAAATCGGTAAGACACAAACTTTGTGATATTTAGAAGTCCTCTAAGAGCAACCAAGCCATTTTCAGGACCATCCTCATAAAATGTAACCACTGTAAGGTGAATTCTGGTTTAAAATGGCTCTTGAACTGTGGGGAAAAAAATCCATTACGAAACAGTTCTGTCACAACTGTCATTAGAAAAGTGCACCTACTGATTGCACTCATTCATCGTATGCTCGCAAGGAGTCTGGTTTCTGCGTGTCACATGTTCAAAAGTAGCTCGCTCTTTAACCAACTTTCAGAAGTGTGTTTTGGTTTATTTTGGTTTTTGAAGTATGCACGATGATGGGTTTCCAGTTGTGTTTTCAGACACTGGCTAATCAGGCCAGGAACGTTCCCTGCTCTGTCTTGTAGCAGTGGCAAAACAGCGATTATATAATCAGTGCTGTGCCTTCCAGAGACTAAATAAGTCTGCTCACCTTCTGCTGGTTCATATGCTTCAAGATATTATTCTTCCTGTAACATCTGGGCATTTTAAGTAACATAAGAAACAGTAAGAAGATACTTTCTACATTGCTGTTTAATGACTTATCACATGCCTCGACACAGCTATTGGTAATAACAGTATGTCAAAGTGGTTTTGTTGCTCAAGTTCAGATGTTCCTTTCATTTTTTTCATTTCTAACTTTGTGTCAGATCACAGCCTTGATCTTACAACAGTTATTTTCCTTGTCTTCTAACTTCTTGCACTGTCTTTCAAACAATGTAGTGTTTTGTGACTTATACTCCCTGTGTTCTCGCTGTCTGACCTTGTTACTCTGGGTCTTTTCCAGCAGGTGAAGTTTGCTAGTTCTCCTTGAAGATTTCATCGTGCCCAAATTATGCTTAAATGATTTTTTTAACTTTGCTTTTGATTTTTCTTCCTGTTATTTTCTTGCCAGTTTGTTTTATAACTTCCCTTGTGTCTCTGTAGTAAATCATACTGATCTTGTACACTGATCATCCTCTCAAATCTTGTGTTCTTCATTTATCTTTTAAGTACCTTCTCATTAGACCTTGGTTATTGTTTTCTATCCTACTTATGTTCTTAACGTGTTGAGTAATAACAAAAATAATCTTTCATCACCCCAACCCTCATCTTGATCCCTTTTTGTTGTTCTTTACTACATTCTACATACCTTGAGTGGGTCCCATCTCCCAGTTCTCTAAAAAGCAGTGTAAATCTGCAGTGTTACATATTAATAGTAGTGATGTTGGTGCTGTCGAAGGCGTATCAGGTAGCCTGGTATGTATAATCCTTCTCCTCTGTCCTTCCCCTTGCATTTTCTTAGGTACCCGATCATCAGACAGTAAAGTTGAGTAATGTAGGAGAGAACAAACATTATGAAGTAGCAAAGAAATGTGTTGAGGATTTGGCACTCTACTTAAAGCCATTAAGTGGAGGGAAAGGTGAGTCTCTGCTGAGCAGTGGAATTTTGATGAAGCTTACTTTGAACAGGACTGTGTTTTCAGCACTGATTTTAGACATCAAATGGATAATCCTCTCATTTTTGTGATGAAGTTTCCCATATGTCTTTAAAAGCTTGTTCACACTTGTGACGCTTGGTTTTTTTAGAATTTAAGTTCACAAGATACTCTTTTTTTATTTAATATTACTACCTTGAGGCTAACTTTGTACTAAAGCTGAACTTTCCCGAAAGGATGGGCTTGATGTCCATGTAAGGCTTTAAATTTCTTTTTGGTAACGCAGAGTTACTGAAGAGAAGATATGTGTGACTAGTGTCCAAGTCCTAAAGAAAGACACGTATTACTCCACTTTTTTTGGTTTATACAGGTAAATTCATCTGCATAAAAGCAATAGTTTGCCTTTTCTCCCTTCCTTTGAAGGTGTTGCAAGCTTGAATCAGAGTGCACTGAGCCGTCCAATGCAAAGGAAGCTTGTGACGCTGGTGAACTGTCAGCTGGTGGAGGAAGAGGGTCGGGTCAGAGCTATGAGAGCAGCTCGATCACTGGGAGAGAGAACTGTCACAGAACTGATCTTGCAGCACCAAAATCCTCAGCAACTTTCTGCCAATCTTTGGGCTGCTGTCAGGGCACGAGGATGCCAGTTTCTAGGACCAGGTAAGGTACCTGTAGAGGCTGCAGCAGAGTATATTTAGCTGTACCTTGTTATAACAAGGTTGCAGCATACGTTAATCTTTAAGTTTATAATGGTCATGTTTATCTTTGATAGAAACAGCAAATTCCTTGAGCGCTGCTGAAGCAGGCACAGAAATGGGAAGGAAACTGTGTTTAAGCTGAAATTAGTTCTCTTTTTATTCCAGTAACTGATGTTAGCATTCCTGCACACTGTCCCTGTATTTGTTTTATAGTTTCATGGTGTAGCATTGATAAGATGCTACAGAATTACAAAGGCTGCATGATTGCACAGTGGAATAAAATATAGAACCTGCACTACTGATGTGTTTATTACTGAAAATTACTCATAGCTCTTCGTTTGCTGTGCTTTGAGTGCTTCTAAATACTACTTCTAAATCAGCAAACTTCTTAAAATGCTTACAGAGCTTTTTTCTTATGATTAGGGAAATAAATAATAAGGAATTACATTCAAGATGATTCAGATGCCTACTTATCATGTTAATGTATGATAGCCGTGCTGATTTCTGGCAATGTGTTTCATCTTTTGTTTTTGTGTGTTAAGCTATGCAAGAGGAGGCACTGAAACTTGTATTACTGGCACTGGAAGATGGCTCTGCACTCTCTAGAAAAGTTTTGGTACTTTTTGTTGTGCAAAGGCTAGAACCAAGATTTCCTCAGGCCTCTAAAACAAGCATTGGTCATGTTGTGCAGCTACTGTATAGAGCATCTTGCTTTAAGGTAAAATACCAATGTTTCAAGTTTGTTACTGTGAGTTAGCACAGCTCCAGAGAACCTGACCTAGGCTTAGTGTCTTTCAGCTGTGAAATGTTACATAAATTCATTTTCTACACATTAAATAGTACAGACTGTAATCAGTTTCTACACATTTAAATAGTACACAGTCTAAGATGTTTATCTAGAGCTGTCATGAAATAGTTGTTTGATATTTAAATTTCCCTGCAAAAGGAACAAATGTAGTACTGAGAACTTCCCTAGCCCCAACACCAGGCATGAGAGAGGGACACCAGACAGATTGCTCTCAGCCTGAGCTCCAGCCTTGTGTTCCCACATATTTGTCACTCTCTAGCCTTTCTTTTGTCTGAATCTGGCCACCTTGCACTGAAGAGGTTCTTTATTTTTGATACATAAGGGTGGCTTGTTTCAACTGAATATTCTCAACTCTTTATATCTGGAGAAGAATGAAAAGTTAATTCCATGGATCTTTGTTCCTTTTTGAATCACAATTAAAAACATGATTATCACAACATCAGTAAACTAAACATTAACATAACGAGACCTGTTGCTCTCATTTATGACAAATATCTTCTCTAGCCTGAGAGTTTTACTTAACTTTTACATTGGTCTTTCAGTTAAATATTCTAGTTTTTAAATGTCAGTGTCTTAAAATCGTTGGTTTTATTAAATTGCTTCTTGAGGCTTTCCTGTTTCTTTAAGTCATTTTTAATACTGTGTAGCAAAAACTACTAGTAGAATTACTAAATAGGTAACTGTAATTTAAGCAATCTGATTACTTTGTAGTTGGAAGTAGCAAGTTGATGTAGCTTTGCATCAGTGATCCTGTAGAAACTTGAAGAGCTGGTGTGTATGCTTGTGTGCTGCTAGCTATGAGAGTGAATACGTGGAAAAGAACCAAAGTATATGCTGAATATACAAAACCAGTGCTGTTGTGATTTGTGCTGTATAACTGTCTTTTTCTAATGGACTTGATTTGTTTGTTAAAGGAGGAGTATTTAATTATTCCTGTTTATTAGGTCACTAAAAGGGATGAAGATTCTTCTCTGATGCAGCTTAAAGAAGAGTTTCGGAGTTATGAGGCTTTGCGGAGAGAACATGATGCCCAAATTGTTCACATTGCCATGGAAGCGGGGCTTCGAATATCACCAGAACAATGGTCTTCTCTTCTGTATGGTGACTTGGCACATAAATCACACATGCAATCCATTATTGACAAGGTTTGTCAAAAGCATGATTTTAGTATCTTTGTAGGATTAGATTAGACTATTAAATGTTGTACTAAAAATCCAAGAAATGCTTGAGTTAACTTTTTGTCTTTAGTTATATCAAATACTAATTAAACTAGAATGAAAGGGGCTTTCCCACTATAGTGTCTTCTTCATATGAAGACATTTTGATGTTCAGTAGTTTAAGACTAATTCCCTTTTATGTGTCTTATGATGAAGCTTCATAGGGCAGATTCTGAGATGAGAAATAAAATTTCTCTCCACTGATACTCTCTGTATGCCATCTGAAGACACTACATAATGCATTTAGAAACCAGTGTAGTTTAGTAAGATGCAGCACACTAATGCTTGCTTTGTTTTCAGCTCCAATCTCCAGAGTCTTTTGCAAAGAGTGTACAAGAATTGACAATTGTCTTGCAGCGCACGGGGGATCCTGCAAACTTAAACAGGCTGAGGCCTCATTTAGAGCTCCTGGCAAACATAGATCCAAATCCAGGTGTGCAAATGAAGCTTTTTAAACATTCTTTTCATGTTTTTTGTATATAACAAAATTATAAAGATAACTTCCATTCCTTGTTTACGAAATTCCTATTTATTAATATATAATAAACTCTTCTTCAGGGCTGAGTTCTGTCCTAGTACTTGGTGATTTGAAGTACTGGAAGAGCTGCCTCTTCTTATGTTACTGCTGGAATTATTGTCAGAATGACAAGCCTGCTTTTAATGATTTTTAGATGCAGCATCTCCAACATGGGAACAGCTGGAAAATGCAATGGTTGCTGTAAAGACTGTGGTACATGGGCTAGTGGATTTCATTCAGAATTACAGTAGAAAAGGCCATGAAACTCCACAGGTAACTATATATGTCTTAATGTACATTTACTGAATGATGTAACTGAGAAGTTACTATTGCTTTGAAACATTTATGGCCTTGTCTGTGGAATAATTGATGATCCTGTTAACTGCATTCAGGTTTTGAGAACTTAACATTTCTAAATGTGGAATGCAGCAGAACTTGCTGTAGTGATATCCATATGAGGGTGTAGTATTTACCCCATCAATAAGAAATTTCCTAGTTTTCTGATTAAAGGTGCAAAATGTAAAAACATTTTGAACGTGGCTTGTGTATTTTAAGTCTGCTTCTATATAAATTGTCTAGATTGTAAAAGGAATGTCTGGTGGTTTGATTTTTCTTTGTACAGCCACAACCAAATAGCAAATACAAAACAAGTATGTGCCGAGACCTTCGACAGCAAGGGGGATGTCCAAGAGGAACAAACTGTACATTTGCTCATTCTCAGGAAGAGCTTGAAAAGTGAGTCTGGGAGATTTTCTTCTTATTTTCATTTTTTTTTCTTCTTTTTAATTTAAATCCAAGAATCTCCCTAGAATTTTGAAAACAGTTTCTTTTCTATGTTTATTCATTTGGAAGGATTTGAGAATCCCGTGAAGTCATAACTCTGTATAAAATTGAAACTACAGTAAAGCAGTGCCTGCAAGCTAATTCCTGTTTTATTGTCTATTTTACCCCACATAAAGTAAAATTTCCTGTCCTGAGACTAAGTTTAGGCTCAGGGTCTGTCAGGAATTGCTTCTATCATCTATAAGGTGGAGACTGTTAATTACATTTTAATTGTTTAAGCAATAACGTGAGTTATTTCAACGTGTGCATTCTTGAAACTGTTTTCACCCAAAACCATTTGCAAAGAACTGCAGAAGTGGATCTTCTAAGAGGAGAGGTGATGTTTGGTTATGAAGGAAGATGTTGATGTTCAGTTTGCAGATTGTTGAAAATAAGAACCATGTTTTGAAGTCTTGTAATTTTGTTCATATCACATTCCTCTCTATCCCTTTTGCTGGTTTTACAAATACATTAAAGTTCATAATAAGCACTTTTTAAATCTTCTTTCGTCTGTTGTACATGTGCTTGTTTATAGATACCGCTTGAGGAACAAAAAAATCAGTGCTACAGTGAGAACATTCCCCCTTCTAAATAAAGTTGGCGTAAATAGCACCGTCTCAACCACAACAGGAAACGTAATTTCTGTCATAGGAAGCCCTGAAGCAACAGGGAAGATGGTGCCAAGTACTAACGGAATAGCTAATCTGGAAAGTGGGGTTCCCCAGTTGATCCCTCGCTGTGCAGACACCTCCTTGAGAGCTTTGGAGAATACCAAGAAGGGAGGGAAGACTGGAGCCAATGGCCAGAATGTTTCTGGGTCCCCTACAGAATCACTACCTGAAAAGTAGGTAGCCTGTATTCATAAAGATAACTAAGCACAACGTTTTGCTTGTAGATTATCATGGAATTTGTGGTGGCAAGCAATACATGCTGAATTCTGCTCCTGGCTTGCTGTTGTTGATGCTCACTGGCTGCAGACTTGTGTAAGATGTACTACAGTGCAGGTATAGTATAGTTACACATAGTCTGTGGACTCAAGCTGTCAGAGCCAGCATTGGTTGTTTTAGCTGTTGAATACTCCCATGCAGTAGAGATGGAATGGTAAATCTCTCCCTTTATCCTTTATTCTGTTATTCTCAGCCTTGTATCTTGCTTACTATTGGGTTATTACGTACAAGTAAAACAAAAAATTTGCACTCAAAATTTGACATTTCCTGAAATCAGGAAGGGTGCACACAGTGTACCTTAACACTTCCTTAATAATCTTGGAAGCCTTCTAGTTCTGGGGTTTGCCTTTAAAACTTCTTAGATATTTCCCCGGGAAGGCCTGAGGCTCTAAACAGCTTTTCAAAGCTTTTGTCTTTACCTCAGTACACTTACAAATGGTATGTAAGCTTCTGGTTAAATACCAAAACGTTTATGTCTGCTTTTGAGTTCTCTTAGGACAAAGTCTAAGATGTAGGATCTAAAGGATCCAAGATCTAAAATGATCCCAAGATGTAGGATCATTTTGGGGTATGAGAAACAAAATTCCAGAGGAAATCACATAGCCCAAATTTCCACATTATATTGGAGTGTACATGGAGAGATGACTAACTGAAATAAATCAAGATCTGCCTAATGATTTCTTGGTAATCCTTTTCAGTAAAATTGGTTCTCCACCCAAGACTCCTGTAAGCCAGGCAGCAGCTACCTCAGGTGGTCCTCCTAATATTGGAACAGAAGTTAATTCTGTGCCTCCAAAATCCAGCCCGTTTGTTCCCAGAGTACCCGTCTACCCTCCACATTCTGATAATGTTCAATATTTCCAAGATCCCCGGACTCAGCTGTCATATGAAGTTCCACAGTACCCACAGACAGGTGAGTGAGATGAGCACTGAATCACAGACAGCTCTGAACCTTTCTGTAGATAAGCCTGAATGCTGAGAAATAACTTTTATGTCAATGTTTTATGTTTGTTTTGTTAATATCAGATGAATCTTCACTTAATGGAATACTAATCTGGTCATTTTAACTTCCTGTATAAAGAAGTGTGTAAGATGCTGTCTTTTCAGTTGCACATGGTACATACATTATACTGTAGTACATAGAAACAGTGGCAGAGAAACTCCATTTTCCAAATTGGGTCAAGGTGGAAAAGGGTCAGCACATCATCTGCAAATACAGTTGTCATATATGAAATTAACATTCCCCAGGAAAACAATAGGGCCAGTAACAGGTTTGTAAAGTGTGACTCTTCATTCTCTAAAAGTGCTTATTAACAATACGTACAGTTTTAGAAGGTGTTAAATTCTGGGTCATTTGTGGTTACATTAAATATGCCTTTTTCCAATTTTTAAGGATATTATCCACCACCTCCAACAGTACCAGCTGGTGTGGCTCCCTGTGTTCCTCGCTTTGTGAGGTCCAATAACGTTGCAGAATCCTCCCTCCCACCTGCTTCCGTGCCATATGCCGATCATTACAGTACATTTCCCCCTCGAGATCGACTGAATTCTCCTTACCAACCTCCTCCTCCGCAGCCGTATGGACCAGTTCCTCCTGTCCCTTCTGGAATGTATGCTCCAGTTTATGACAGCAGGCGCATCTGGCGCCCACAGATGTACCCACGAGATGATATTATTAGGAGCAATTCTTTACCTCCCATGGATGTGATGCACTCATCTGTCTATCAGACATCATTACGTGAGAGATACAACTCTTTGGATGGGTATTACTCTGTGGCTTGTCAACCTCCGAATGAACAGAGGACTGTGCCTTTACCAAGGGTAAGTGAGAGTCAGAAAGGGAAGGAGGTAGCCTTGGTTCTGAAGGCCATTACTGAAAAGTTGGTAAATAATTAGCATAGATGTCTTCTCTTTATTTGGGATTACAGTAATCAAGACATGTGACCTGGACAAAGTTCTTGGGTTTTTTAACTGTAATAAAATGGGTTGTAAACTAGACTGATCTGCATTAGGATCAGAGCCCCTCTGCCTCTCTAATTCCCATGCATGTTGCTTGAATTAATTACATATTTAATATTTGAGTTGCTACGCATGGGCCAGGTCTTCCTCCAAATCCTTGTGAAATTCTTCCAGTGATATCAGTGCAAGGTTAAAGACCCAGGGGAATCTGAAGGTCCAAGTGTGTCCTTGGCAAGTATTTGCCTTTTGATTATAGTATGATAAGGTATGCAGTCGTATATTTATCGTTGCTAGGAGCCTTGTGGTCATTTGAAGACTGGTTATGAAGAGCAGTTAAGACGGAAGCCGGAGCAATGGGCACAGTATCACACGCAGAAAACTCCTCTGGTATCGTCAACCCTTCCTATGGCAACACCATCTCCAACACCACCTTCTCCTCTCTTCAGTGTAGATTTCAGCACAGAGGTGGGAAGCCAGAGAACTTCTTTATTTTCCCTTCCTGTTTAAGTTGTCATTTAATATTTCTAGTAAAGGTTTTCCATCTACTATCTGTTGTTCATAAAATTAATCTTCTAGCAAAAAGGAAAGTAATATCTAATAACAAATGCATTCAGTTTGATATTAACGTGATGCTGAACATGATTGTGGGGAAAAAAAGGTCAAGAAATGAAGTGATTCAATTTACTCTCGCTAAAGGAGATGTAATGTTATTGGACTAGCACTGTGAGCCTCCAGGTTTTTGTGTAGGGAATAGTTGTTTTCCATTAAGAAGGACCTTCCTTTTTATACTCCAAATGGCATTACAACATGATGAATAGACTGAATCAAGCTGGAAATGCTTGTCAAGTCCCAGAGAATACATAACTCTTAAAAGTAGCAAAAGGCATTGGTAGAACGTTGTGTACTTAGTAAGTTCTGTACATTGAACTCAGCAAATAGGAACAGTGTGATTTGGGGAAAAAAAATAAATCTTGTGGTATTTACTTTCTGTGTGTACTTTTAATGTGTAAATTAAATGCATCCAAGAAACTAGTTTGAGAGCCACTGTGCCAAGCCCTCTCTGCTGTGGTTTGACAGTTCCATTGATGAAACTTGAGGTGTTAGACTCTGATTATTCAGAAAAAGTCTTATAAAGTAGGAGTACCTGAAGTCCCTTGTGGGTGCATTCAAGGTAGATCAGGATATATAAAGTCCCTTTCGTCCAAGTTGAAGGGTTCAAAGTCGTATTTCTATCTGCCACTGGCTTACACGTTAAAGGAAAATGCACGGCTTCCTCTCAGTTTAATTACTGTAGGTATTTGCCTGAAGCAACCTGCCACTAACATGTGAGGCTGAAATCAGTGTCACCATCTTGGCAGTCCAGGCAGTTATTTGTAGTGGCAAAGCTCGCCCTTCTTTGACAGCTATCACTTGCACTGGTTTAAATGAGACAAAAATGGGTTATGTTGTCCCTAAGTCAAGTCTGGAATACAGCCAGGACTCCATGATTGACTTCTGAAATAATTTAACAGCAGTAAATGTCTTTTCTTATTTTAAGACTGAATTCCCTGGTTTTATTATTCACTGCTTATTTATTCCCTTTTCCATAGTTCTCAGAAAATGTCAGTGATTTGAGTGGAACTAAATTTGAGGAAGACCATCTCTCTCACTATTCACCGTGGTCTTGTGGCACTATTGGCTCTTGTATAAATGCTATCGACTCAGAGCCCAAGGATGTGATTGCCAATTCAAATGCCGTGTTAATGGTAGGGGTTTTCTGCATGTTATCTCATTAATGTAATAATACTCACATGCTGAAGTGTCTTCTGCTTGGTTAAACAAGGCTTTTTTTAAAAAGTTGGTAGCTTCTATTAGTATTTTGAAGCGGTTCTGCCCATTTGAGGTTGTTCAGAATATCTTTTCCCAGTTTTGTAAATAAACAGTGTATTTTCTTCAGTGACAGAATGTAGTGCCATGAGAGGGGGGAAAAAGCTATCTGTGAAAATAGGTACAAAAAATAGGTAGTATGAATCATGGAATGCAGGTCACCTCTGGAGGGGTAAGAGCTCATACTTTTTGGAGACTTCCTGCTATATAGTGCGGCAGGTTGCCTTTATATTCTATGAAGCAGGTGTAATCAAGTCTCATCTCAAGCCTTCTTTGATACTGCCTCTTTCAAGTGCAAGAAAGCGTGTTGGTGGATCTTTAAGCATACTGGAACTTTTTCTGCCTGGAAACACAAGCTTGGAAAGGCAAAATTATTTCTTCTAGTAATGGTGATAGCTTTCTCGTGGTCAGTTTGCCATTAAAGGGCAGTAATAGCTAAATCATGGAGGCCCGTCTTGGCTCTGTAGTTGGACAGATTTTCAGCATTGTATTTAGCATCAATAAGCAGAAAGTTATTGGCCAACTGAAGAACCTGAATAACTTCAAATGAGTCCATGTATCTTTTTATCTCCTAAATGTGTAGGATTTAGACAGCGGGGATGTTAAAAGGAGAGTGCATTTATTTGAAACTCAGAGAAGGGCAAAGGAAGAAGATCCTATAATCCCATTTAGCGATGGACCGATCATTTCCAAGTGGGGTGCAATCTCCAGGTCATCCCGCACAGGTTATCACACGACAGATCCTATTCAGGCCACTGCTTCCCAAGGAAGTGCTACTAAACCCATCAGTGTATCAGGTACAAGTATAAGCTTTGTATGACAATGTAACATACATCATGAGCATTTCATCCCCTTCATGCTTACTACAGCAGTGAAGATTCAAAGAGCTACAATATCTGTATAACCCATTTGAAGAACAGAGAAGATAATGAATTGTGTCTTCATTTGTTACAGATTATGTCCCTTATGTCAATGCTGTTGACTCAAGATGGAGTGCCTATGGCTCAGATTCTGCTTCATCAGCACGTTATGCAGAACGGTATGGACTGTTTTCTGTGTTCTGTTAAAAGAATTGTCTGTACCTTAGTGTTCTTCAAAATCCTGAATCTGGTGGGGAAAAAAATCTGGAACTGTTAATAGATGTTCTTAATTTTAAAGTAAAAATTAAAGTAAAATGTTTTCTGTCAAGCGTAAGGCCTTGGAAAAACTAGGTTAAAACTTGTGTAGTCTTTAATGCTTAATGCAGCTAATAATACCCAATTACTACCAACATATCCCTTGAGGGACCTCATCAAAGAATTGGAGTCAGGTTCTGCCAAGCTGTCGTGTCAAAATCTGCATCTCGAGTTGTTTCTCTCAAGTTTTCTTGCCACATTTTACGCATACGTAAAATTAGGATGTTTGTTTCATATAGTATCTTGGGGTATTGTGAGCCCCAATGAAGATGAAGAGTGCATTATCTTAGTCATAGAGTTTCTGTCCAAAAATGTAACACTGATAAACTAATGAAGTTTTTGGGGCCTTTGATTTAGAGAACTTGTTTTTAATTCCTAATTTTGCCTGCTTTCTCTTGAAGGGACAGGTTCATAGTTGCAGATTTGTCTGGTCACCGAAAGCATTCCAGCACTGGAGATCTATTGAGTATTGAATTACAGCAGGTAAGATCAGAACTTATATCATGTGTTTTTAATAATTAAAACAAAAGTGATTTAGTAAAGTAATTTTAAATTGATTTTTCTTAGTGTAGCATACAGAAAATAGTACAATTGACAGAATGACCAGTAAGGGTTAACTAGATGCCAGTCCTGCAACGCTTAATATGATGCATAAGGACTGCTAGCATGAGCTGTTCCACTGACATCAGCAAGACCATTTTTGGGAGAAACTGGTGAGCCTGATACATGTCAGCAAATGCAGAATAAAATAAATGCTGTGCATTAAAGGAAAACATAGTTATCCATCTAGCAAGGGAACTGTTCTTTTGGTAGGCTGGTTTATTTTACCATTTGACAATACATGGTTGGTAACTGATATGTTTCTTTCCATAGGCCAAAAGTAACTCATTATTACTTCAGAGAGAGGCAAACGCACTAGCCATGCAACAGAAGTGGAATTCTCTAGATGAAGGCAGTCGTCTTACCTTAAATCTTTTAAGCAAGGAAATTGATCTGAGGAATGGTGAGGTAAAGAAAGGGGTAATTGGGATGAAACAAATTTCTGAGGTTTTGTGTATATACAAAAGTGCATACATAAGAGCTAAAAATAGTTTTATCATTCCCAAATATTTCTAACACATTCTTTACAAGTTAAGTCACTGTTGTTGTTGTGGTTGTCGTCCAGTTGTTTTCCTGAGATTAGGTGGATGCATCTGCTGTGCTGCTGCTCCAACCATCCATTTACAAAATAGGAAGAATGTGACAATCCATTTTCATGCATTCTTTACTTTCCATTCTTTTGTACGTGTTAGCAACATAATCATTGTGCCAGTGGACTCCTACAGAATTTTCTACCTCAACATTCATTTTTTCTCTCTGTTTCAGTACTTTAATGTGATTAGATTTAGTTTTGTCTCCTGTTTTGTTTGTGCTCAAAGTTCTATTTGTGTTTGTCTCTTGTGTTTAGAAATGTTGTGTCCTAGAAATACATCTGATGTTTTCACTGTAATGCTTGAATGCTGTGTGGAGCAGGTGAAAAGCCAACTTGATATTACAGAACATATTCTTTTTTTTTTTTTTAGACTGATTATACTGAAGACTGTGCAGACACCAAGCCAGATCGAGACATTGAATTGGAGCTGTCAGCCCTGGATACAGATGAACCTGATGGGCAAGGTGAACAAATAGAAGTAAGTACAGAAATCTCTGCATCTAAAGAGGTCACTGGGTCCTTTCATTAGTTACTAAGAAACTTCTACAATTTCTTTGTGAATTAGTAGATTACTTTGATAGCAGAATCTTGTGTTCAGTGTTTGTGGTGGTATCAAACACTTGCCTTATTTGAACACTAGGGGTCTCGCGAGATATCGGGCAGTTAATATTACCAAAGTTGAACACAGCTCAGTGTATTGTCACGGCTTTCAGCTTTTTGCTCTTTGATAGCGTTAGTAATGGGAGTCTGTCCCCTTCCCCTCCAGTGTTGAAACTGTAGTTAAGAATGGTTTACGTTTAAGTGTGATCATTTAACTTAAACTTTATGCTCACCTGGTTCTAACAGTAAAGTCATTTAATTGTAATCCAGTGTGTTTTTATTTTCACTACTGCTTCATTGTTTGTAATGTAACTGGTGCATCTGCCCCAGTTTCTTCTATGTAATTTCTTCCTTTGCTGTGCAGTCATAAAACATTCTGGTGTTCGTTCCAGACATTAGGATCAATTGTCCTATTTTAAAGCATTAAATTAAGGTTCTTATCTGGAACATATCCTATAATACATTCAGTACTGACAGTACTAGTGACAGCTTTTGTTTGCTCTGCCTGAGGTTTGTGAAGCAGTACTGTATTTTTTGTTAACCATCCTGCTGCTTGGTTTGTGAATCACCATTACGTGGATGGAAGGATCTTTCTCTTCAGCCTTACCTCCACACCAGATTATTGAAACAGCTCTGGCTTTACTACCTCCTTCCTATCTCACTTGATAAAACCATTTTTTAGCAACTAATGTTTAAGCTGCTGTTTATTGTCGTCATTCACTGCAGTCTTTGAAAGATTGTTTTTTCCTTTTCCCTATAGTAAAATAATGTAGACATTCCAAAATATGAAATAAAAACAAGGAGTCTTATGACAAGACTCTGTTTCTATCAGTTTTATATAGTGGAGCATATTAAGAAAATTTAAAGCTGTTTGCGACAGTGTTGATGGATATTTCTGCTTTTCCTCTCTAGGAGATTCTGGATATACAGCTAGGTATTAGTTCTCAAGATGATCAGCTGCTCAATGGGACAACCGTAGAGAATGGACATCTGCTAAAGCAGCACCAGAAAGAATCTATGGAACAGAAGAGACAAAGTTTAGGTGAAGACCTTGTGATTCTGTGAGTGTTAGACAAAACAGCAGTGTCTGCCAGTTTTAGACAAACAGCAGCGTCAGAATAGGTGAAGCATGGTTGTTTATGGATGAACTACTACCTACTCAGACTTGGATTAGACATCTGCATTGTGTATACATGGTGAAGTGAGAAGAACCTGTTAAGAAATAGAACTAGGTCACAAATACAAAAGTCACAGGATGGCACCATTGTTCGTATGCATTGTTGTAACCATATACACTGAAACGTGTCACAGCTGTTAAAAATACCTTTCACATTCAATAAGCAAAAAAATGCAAAAGTATTTTTATAGTTAACAGAAATTAAGAAAAACTCCAAAGGTGAAATGTCCTCCTGTTTGCACAAATCTCCATAGAGAGGTAGTTTTTAAAATAC
The DNA here is from genome assembly GCA_028858755.1 of Ara ararauna. Taxonomy (NCBI): domain Eukaryota; kingdom Metazoa; phylum Chordata; class Aves; order Psittaciformes; family Psittacidae; genus Ara; species Ara ararauna. The sequence continues at coordinate 23,139,862 of CM054384.1, forward strand.
ACTATTTTAGGTTTCTATGTTCTGTAGTCTTTACTGTGTAATGCAGCCTTTGAAAATGAGGCAGACTACATCTTGAGCGTACTGTTCCATAGTAAGATGTTTAGCCTGTTGCTAAAAAGGAGTTGATGTCAGTATTTATTTAATGCACACAATTCAGTTGCGGATACTTGTGCATGTACTTGTTTAATATTTGTGTAACTTATTTTTCTCCTCAGGGAGGAGCAGAAAACAATCCTGCCCGTAACTTCTTGCTTCAGTCAGCCGATCACATCTGTTAGCAATGCAAGCTGCCTGCCCATCAGCACAGCAGTCAGTGTTGGCAGCCTCATTTTGAAAACTGCTCACATTATGTCTGAGGATAAAAATGACTTTTTAAAGCCTGTTGCAAGTGGCAGGATGGTTAACAGCTGAAAGGCATTCATCTTTCCAGCTTGTGACCACACCATGGAAGCATTTACACTAGCTTTTTATATATATAATATATATTATATAATGTATATTTTTTTTAAAAGAATGATATTGGGGTCATGCATTTCCTGTGGACTCTTTGATACTTCAAGCCCCTCTTGCATTAGCATTCTGAAGAAAAGAAAAACTTACTTTACTAGGGTAAGGCGTTCACTTTCCACAAATGAATGGAATTTGGACATTGTTTTACTTAAGCTTAAAGCAGCTTTTTATGAGTTTGTAGCAATCCGGTGCGGTATCTGAGCCATTCTTGTTTAAAATGGCTTCTGTAGAAAACTAACAACTCAGTTATTTCAACTAGCAGGATCCTACGATGATACATCTAGTGAAAGGAAGACTTAACTTATTTGTCTCTATTTTGTTTCATGAGAGAAGAACTCGTGTCTTGTTGCAGCTGCTTTTTCTTTAGTTGTGGAACTTTGCATGGAGTATTGTTTCCTGTTTGAAGACTGAGAGGTGGAGATTCAGACTTGAGACTTTTACAGGGTTAACACACCATTAGCTTTGCACTGCTACGTTATTTGCAGGTCTGTGGTGCAGTGCTTTGCTGCAGCTTTTTGTTTCCATTCCCCCCCCAATTTCTGCTTTAGTAACGTAGGTACACATACACAGGCTACTTGTCCAAGTAAAGTTATCAGAAGTAAACCAAGTGCCTAAGTCCTCCAGCTAACGTACTAGGTATTGATTTCCCCAAGTTATACGTGAAACGATTTTCAACCATTCTGAGAGGTTATGCACTAACGTAACAGCAATTTTGGTTTTTCTCTTTTTTTCTTTCTTATTGATAGTTCTCAACTTGAAGATTATAGAATCCAGATAACTTGGCAAAAAGTATCAGGTGCTCTTGGCTTTCCTTTGAAAACCCTGTACGTAGTGTTTGCACTGACTAACAAAGATGGTATTGCTGTTTTTTGTACTGTTTTGTTCTTAATTTAAACTAAATATTGGGAATTTAAGGAGGTTGTATTACCTTTGTTAAATGTTGTTAATCATAATTTTATATTCAGGTTTAATTTTTGCTTGTTCAGTGGCAACTTATTTTCAAAGACCTTGAAAATACAACAATAGAGCATTATCTGACCTTCAGAGTACTGAAAAGCGTATGAATTTATGCCCTGCTAAGATGTGACTGAGAATCATGTTAGACATGTCAACTGAAAATTGGGTTTCATAAATACACATGCAATAGAACCCTGGGCATATATTTTGTTGTTTTGAGAAGCTTAAAAATCCACTCTTTTTTTTCTCTTTTGGAAAAGAAAGCAGGACTCTCCCTCCTGATGGTGACTCTCTTCTTGTTTGTCTCTTCCTTTTCTTTGTGACAAGTTTTACATTTTATTTTATTTTATTTTTTATGTTTTTTATTAACTTCTGTGAAGTTGTTTACTCTGAAAATTGTACTGGAATATTTTAAGCCAAGCTGATCTTTCACCAGGTGTACTGCATGTAAGGGCTTTTCCTGCTAGCAAAAATGCTTAAAGAGGATCATGTTACTGGTCGTCTGAGTTGTTATTTTACAAAATCACAGCTATGTGGTCGGGTAAGATTTTGATAACTGTTTTGTGCACGCTTCTGGGGGGTGGGGGTTGGCATTTCCCTGAGGGTTACTGATTAGACTAAGTAAATATTGGTGTTTGATATCTCTCCTAATGAACCTGTCCATGAGATAATTATGTTGTAAATATACCTGCAAATCCAAGGGTTAGTTTTGATATTCTGGTGTCAGTATGGAAGATCTTACACATCTATTTAATACTCCAGTGTAAAGGAATGTATGTAGAAAACCAGTTGAGTAGTCTTTTCTTAGTTTCCTTTGGCTGTTGCTGTATCTTCCTATAGCCAGTGCCACCTCATAGCTAGGATTAGACTGATGCTTTGTTTCACTTGCAACTTGAAGTGAATGGACACAAAAACCAGGCCACCTTTGTCACCTTAACTTATTTCCTATCGATGTTAACTTTAACTTAGAATGTTAGACATAAATATGATTGTTGTATATTTTATACCAAGGCCATTATGTAAATATGAATTTATATTACTTTTGAAATGCTTCTGAGATACTATTATTTGCTGTACAATGTAATTCCAAAACAGATATGCAAACAAGTATGTCTCTTTCATGGATATTTAAACAGTGAGATCTTCCATGTTGAAGGTGATGTAATTTTTTTAAAAGATTTTTAAATTTTAAATTACTATTTTGTTACAAAAATAGAGAAAATATAAAGGTTTGAGAAGTCCTTATTTGCCCTCAGGGAAAGAGCCCTCTGTGCACCAGAACTCCACAGAACATCTTCAGCATGATCTGAGGGTGAATATATACTACATAAATTGATTGTGTATTTACCTTAACTTTTTAATTTTAAAATTGCAACTTTAAAAACTTGGTTGTGCTCTGCCTGGAGGGGGGTTGGGATAAGCTGCTTACACACATTTGCCTGTTTGTCCAGTGAAATTACGTAAGCCTGACATATTCCTGCTAACCAGACTGGCATATTTAACAACAGATGTAACTATATATACTCTTGTCTGCAGGAGGAGGTCCCATGATAGAGCAGTTCTCTAGGATGACCATACACTTCATATGGAAAGCTGGTTCTTAACTGAGGCTAGGGGTTTTATTTTAGTTGGATTTTTAATATCTAGAATGACAGGCAAAAGTATTCTGTAGGGATTTCAACAGCATGCAAGCTTTGTCTTAACAGTTTTAGCACTGATTGTGTGGTTTTTGCCATGAAACTGTGCCCTCCAGTGCCCTAACAAGGAGAAAGCTACAGGTGGTAACCGGCGCTCAGGCTTTCTTCTTTGGTGAAGTTTCAGCCTTTGACCCTATACAAACAAGTATGTATTCATTTGTCTAGATGTAAATCAGGTGCCTTTGGGCTATGGAAGGGCTTATTTTCTGATGCTGAGATACAGTGACTTATCTTTGTGTGTGAAATAGCAGTGATTCCCATGTGGGTTTTGGCCTAACTTACCTGTGCTGTCAGAAAAAAGGCCCATAGCAGAATGGGGAAAGAGATTGGCTCTTTTGCTTTGCTTGGACAAGCATTTTGGGTTGTTTTGGTTTGGTTTTTGGTTTGGTTTGGTTTTTTCCCCATTAGGGGTACAGCAGGGATTTCACATGCAAGAGATACAGGAATTATTAGTGTCTAAGTTAATTGTGTTGCCTCACTACCTGGATTCATTCCTTGGTTTGCCTCATTTCCCACATAGGTCTTAATAGAGACTAATGCTTGTGCTGGGAGAATGCTTGTGTGAGAAAGTAATTATCTGTACATTCTTTAACATATACTTAGAGCAGAGTGATTGCCCTGCTACTGATATTTTGTTCCTGTAAACAGGTGACAAGAAATGAATCTTAGTGTTTATGCAGATTTTGCATTGTAGAATGTATACTAGACCCTTCAAAGGAAAGGTTAGACTCTTTGCAAAGCAAACTGGCGTTGGTTCTTGGTAGTCTAGTACAGGGACACTAAAGTTTGACATTTCATTTAGGAAAAAAAGCCCCAAGTTGTACACAGCTGATTATATTACATAAGCTCTTAATTGCTCTTCGTAGAAGTCTAATTTGGGAGGTTTTAGTGCTTTGATAACACAACTGAAATCTTACTTTATCCTGTACTCGAGCTGAATGCTGTTCTTGTATAATAGTGTACTAGGCTGGATGAGGTACAAAATAACGCACAGAGGTCAGAAACAGCTGAGGAGAGAATGCTTAAAATAACTTAATCTAAACTCAGAATAGTTCCAAACATTGGTTTTGTTTGCTTTTTTAAAGCACAAGTTGTCAAGTTGTACCTGTTGCTGTACATAGACACTGTATGCCAGCAGCTCCTTGATCATATTTGTGAACAGACTTTACATTATTATTAGACTGTTATTAAAGGAAGATGTTGAATTTGAAGAGTGTAACAAAATGAGAGATGATCGGATTATCTATAGTATGTAAAAGTCCATTCTTTATGTTGTAGTTTAATCCCTTTCTTAGGAAATTCCCTCTCATTGAGGGACCTCTTCTGCAAGCAGAACACAATAGATGTGCTTTTTTTAAATGACCCAATTCTTCAGTATAAAGGAAGAGCTAACTTTGGCAGTCAGTTATCACCATGCATCTCTCTGCTGGCAAGGGAGCACGGCAAGAAAAGAAACCAAACCCCAAACTGTCAGTGAGGAGATGAAACAAATCTGAATCACAAAATGACCAATACCTGAACATAATATTACACCCTGTTATTTAAGAAGGATGCTTGTGGAAGCTTTTAATCACTTGAGATTTTGCTGTAAAAGCTGAACTACAACAGAGCCTGGCTGCATTTGTTACTGCCAAAAGCCAAGGTCATTTGCACATAGCCCATCAGTGTATCCAGGGTAGGTCTCAGTTAATCCAAGGCATGGAAGTGCATGCATTTTCTTAGCTGGGCAAACAAGTACATTATACAGTAGTTGTGATACAACACATGTGGCTTTTATTTGTACTGCACATACCCACTGTACAGCCACTCCGAAGTATCGTGGTTAGCTTGCAGCATCTGCTGTCCGCATTTATACTGTTTACTGCGTATTCTTTTCCCTGGAAGTTTAAAGAAAATTGGTTTTTTTCTTTTTTTTTTTTTCTCTCGTTGCATTGATTACATTTTATGAATTTGCTTAGCTGGAAAGTTTGGGAAAAGAGGCCTGTTTGTCAATTGTACAACCGATTGTGAAGCTCTAGTGTGAATATTTTTACGTCTGTATTAGACATTTTCTTTGCAAATCTATTGTTCGATTGAAATGTAAATGAAATAAAAGATGGTGTACACCCATCATGTATAAAGCAGGCACCATCGCTACGATGGATTTAATGCTCATTTTTATGGCGCATTCTCAGCTTCTATTTAAAACTATAATTTAAAAAAAAAAAAAGAGAAAAAAAAATCTGTAAAATGAAATGGGGTTATATGGGGGAGTAAATTCTATTCCGTTTATCGCGGGTTGAGTTCCCAATGGTCGTTTCCCTTCGTGTTAGAGGTAGGGGCGGGCGGTGCCGTGTGTGTTTGCTGTAGCACTGAAGTGAAGAGGTTGTATAGCTTTGGCTGGTCACGGAGTAGAGCATCCTGGTTTTCAGTGTTTGAGAGACTCGGTGGAAGAAGTTTGCAGTATTGACATGTATTTGCATGCACGAATAAAAATTATTTGTCCACCTTAACTGCCTCTTTGCCTTCATCCGCGAGAAGGAAGGGGTGGGAAGGGGAGGAGGAGGAGGAGGGCGGGATGCTCCTCCCCGTTCCCGCCGTGCTCCGCGCAGCCGGAGCCAGCCCCGGAAGGCGGCGGGAGCGGGTGAGGTCTGGGGCCGCGGTGAGGGGCGGCGGCGAGCGGCCTTGGGTGAGCTGACGGGGAGGGGTCCGGGCTGGGGGCGCGGCCGGGACGGGCGTTCGGGGCATTCCCCCTCCTCAGCCCGGTTTGGTTTCTGCATTGGCATCGCGCAGCCCCGCCGAGGGAGGAGGATCCGCCGCCGTGCCCCGAGCGTAGCCCGCCTGGGCGCGGGCGCCCCGTGGTGTCGCTCTGCGGAGTCAGCGCGGTGATGCGGGTCCTGGGCAGCTCCTGTACGAGCTGCTTCATCTGGGTTTAGCTTGGCGAGCCGGCTGGCGGGTGGCGTCCGAGCTGAAAGCTCTGCTTTATCCGCACGCTGCTGCGGGTGCCTGTCAGAAACACGCACATGAAGGGGGCTGGCTCTCGTGCGTGAACCCCAATCGATTGATTTGATTTGAATCGCCTTTTAATTTCTTTGTAATTAAGTTTTGTGGACGTTTAAATGTACTTTGTGCATCGCAAGTCCGCGGTCACATATGTGACCTTAGTAGTACTCTTTTTCTACACCCCTTGCCCAAGAGAGAAGAATATGCTTGAGCATCTTGCATCTCCATCAGGATGAGATCTGATCAGCAGCTCTTTTAGAGGATTGCGGTGGAAGAAGGTGGTGGAGCCATTCTGTACTCTATTAATTTTCTATTTGTTATCTGTTAATTTAATATTAGAACACAATGACTGCTTTGGATGATAAACTGCTTGGTGAGAAGCTCCAGTATTATTACAGCAGCAGTGAGGGTGAGGATGAAGATAGTGACAAAGAAGATAAAGAAGGGGAGAGCACCATTCCTGAGAGCGGTGGGGAGGTAGAGCTCAGCAGCGATGGCACAGCAGTCAACACAGGTATTGTCATGTCAAACTAATATCTTAAATAAGTACAAACTTAGGGACATGTGAATGGCAAATTACTTTGTTCATTTTATTTCAACATTTTACACAGTATACAAAAAGCTTATGACAGAGCCACCATTTTATTACTGACTTATGAATTATTACTTGAATTCTAAACATAGTTTTATTACCCTTTTATACAAAATTCCTGCATATTTAATTTCAGGTCCCAAAGGAGTCATTAATGACTGGCGGAGATTTAAACAACTGGAAACTGAACAGCGGCAGGAGCAGCGCAGGGAAATGGAACGACTCATAAAGAAGTTATCTATGACGTGTCGATCTCACTTAGATGAAGAGACTGAGAAGCAGAAGCAGAAAGAGCTTCAGGAAAAACTCAATGGAAAGGTAGCATGGCAGAAGGGAATTAAAATGCCACATAAATGTGTAGTATTTTCAGTTTCTTTATTTGTATACATGAAGCAGAGAGGAATCTGTGTTCTGACAGGAGATTTGTATCCTGTTTCCCTGGTAAATAAGAACATAGCTGCAGTGTAAGAAGTGCACTACAACTGTATTTGCCAGGAGTTGTCAAGTTTAAGTATTTTGCAGTTTAGTGGTATTTGTGTTTGCCTGTGTTAAGAAATAAGCAGTTTAACTGCTCTACCACAGAGGTCCAGATCCTTTTCCCAGTTTTCCCTTAACTGCTTATCAAATAAATCAACTTCAGAGGATTAATACTGAGATGCGTACAGCAAATCTGTGACTACTGCCTCCTGAGCCAACAAGAAGAGTTTAGGATTCCTCACTGATTTAGTATTTAGTACGTGGGTGGATGTTGAAATTTAGCTTTGACTTTTTGCTCCAAAGATAGAAGGTATTTGAAGTAGAGAATGGTTTTAATCAGCTGTGAGCTGTATAACTAGCTCTTGCAGTTCTAGTCAGAGAAGTTACTAATTAGTAATGATGAAAGCTGTCCGCGCTGTTCTATACCTTAAGTGATGCTATTATGTTTAACAAAGCAAGTGAACAGATACAAAATACCTAAAAACCTGATAAATTTAGTTCTACAGCAAGATAGTACATTTGGTTGCCGCAGAATGTTAATGGAAAAGCTAGATGAAAAAAACAAATGAAGAAGCAGCACGGCTTAGGTCAGGCACCATATCCACATCAGCACTTGTAGCTTAGTGAAAGCACATGGCCAGCATTGACCTGAATTGAAGTGGGAACATGCAGCAGCCACTTGTGTTCTTAGTGCAGCTTGTGGAGCCTAGAATTCCCAAGGCTGAAATCACTGTTCCCACTGGGCATAGCTTCTAATTAGATCAAAATGGAGTGTAATGCAGAGGGTTCTTGTGCCTTCATGGGTCGCACTTTGCTGTTGCTAAAGATGAGTGACCCACATTAATCCTCTCAATTGGAATTCTCATTATGTAAGTGACCCATATAGTGATGCACATCCCTTTCGTGTATCTTTGTGTGTGTTTCTCAGATGACATTACAAGAATATAACATGATTCACAACGATGAAGACGACGAGGAGTTTTTACAGCGATACAGGAAGCAGCGGATGGAGGAGATGAGGCAACAGCTCTACAGCGGGCAGCAATTTAAACAGGTTTTTGAGATCACCAGTGGAGAAGCGTTCCTGGACACGGTTGATAAAGAGCATAAGAGCACACTGATCATGATCCATATTTATGAAGATGATATCCCTGGCACTGAGTCCCTGCACGGCTGTATGATCTGCCTGGCTGCTGAGTATCCAACAGTTAAGTTTTGCAGAGTAAAGAGTTCACTCATTGGGGCTAGCGCTCGCTTCACTAACAACGCGCTGCCAGCTCTGCTCGTCTATAAGGCAGGGGAGCTCATCGGCAATTTCGTGCGCATCACTGACCAGCTTGGGGAGGATTTTTTTGCTGTAGACCTGGAGGCTTTTCTGCAGGAGTGCAGTTTGCTTCCAGAAAAAGACCTGGTGCTCCTGACTTCTATACATAATCCAACTGCAACTTACAGTGAAGACAGTGATCTGGAAATAGACTGAACTGCTTGTTCCAAGGGCGAGTAGGTGCAGTTGTACAGTGGGGTGTTCGTGTGCTAGGTAGGGATTGTTCTGTTTCTTCCATAGTGCAAGTATGTTTTCTTCCCCTTCACGCACTTCAGCTTCCGCTTGTTAAAAATCATGTAAAGAATCCCTAAGATTTTCTTCAGTTCAGTGAAGTACACTTAACACAGTCTTGCTTTTATGCAGTTCAAGTGTATTTTACTAAACACGAAGCGCTAACACAACTCAGTAAGTTTAGGAGATTATGTAGTGTCATCTCTGTTCCCCACATCACTTGTGTCCAGGGCTGGGGAACCCACCACTTCCCTGGGGAGATTATTCCAAGGACTGATTGTTCTCATTGTGAAAAATTTTCCTCTTGTATCCAGTGGGAATTTCCCCAGGAATAACTTGTGCCCATTGCCCTAATTCCATTGCTGCTACCGAATGCACACTGCCCTCCTGCAGCACCTTTGTCATTACCATTTCTCAGCGATAACATTTCCATTAAGGCATGTTTGTTGATTTGGTTTGGCCTCTACTTCCTTCGTAAATCAGAGCATAATATGGGGAAGTAATTCCAGGGTTTCTGTTTCGTTGAAGCTCACCCTGCCTCCAGCAATCCTGCTGCTGCGTAGCTGCAAGATAACCTGGGCAGCATGAGAAGCCGTTAGCAATTTATAGCAACTACAAGCATGAGAACGTTGTAGTTAAGGCTTTACTCAAAGCTTTACTGGCTGGGTTATGGTGTGGCTGAACTGCTCAAACCACGCACCTCGCACACATCAGCATGCTGAACGGGTGTGCTCTGCACTTCGTTGTTACTGAATCCTTTTCTACATACTTAATTTGACATTACAACACATTTGCCTTCTCATGCATTACTTATTGTGCTTGTTATCTTTTAATTTTGAGGGAAGTAGACTTACCATTACCTAAACACGACCCAACATAATGCCCTGTTTAATGATTAGATTTAATTTCAAGTTTTACATAAGGCAGTTTGGAACACCAGGAAGAAATGCAAATGTGTCTGTGCAAGCACTAGGCTCTTAATAAGAATGAATTAGGATAGAAAAAGAAGAATTTATAACTGTGTCTATTTGAACTGTGCTTTAAAAAGTAGCATTAGGAGAAGAAGAAATAATTTGTAATTAAAAATTACCGAGTTGGCACAAATTGTAGCTGTTTTAAGGAAACTGGCAGAAATCCAGATTTTCAAATGCGGTAGAGATTAGTTCTTTTCATCTCAGAATCACAGAAAAAAAACCCCATGAAAGTTATGTGAAATTAAATCAGTGCACATGGATATCAGTGCATTTAAGGGGGAAAAAAGCTGTAATTTATATTCAGGAGGAGATTCAGTGAAGTCTGTCATGCAGAGAGGGTGCATGTTAGCGTCATTATCCAACCTGGCTTGGAGCGGGGATCAGGGAGCGCTGACTGCTTGAGTTGCTTTGAAGTTTTATTTTATATGAAGTGCTTTATTTTTTTGCCCTTATGGCAGCAAGACTGTAACAGGATCAAAACCTCTCCTGCTGCTGTGTCGGGTGGCCTGCAGCAAGGTGACTCCTGGTTCTAACTCTCCAGTGCACAGGTATATGATGGATGATTTACAGGGCCGGTAGCAAAAAGGAAACGAAAAGAGGTCTGAATGCAATTAATCATTGAATATAATAAGCAGAAGGGAAAGGGGGGCAGAGAGAAGATGTGGCGTAACAGTGCTTCTCATTCTTGGCACAGGCAGCGTTGCTGCTGCTCCTTTTGGCCATTCTTGCAATTAAACCCTTCCCAACTGGTAATTGCGTGCCCTAAAATAACAGCACGTTTCATGTGCATTAAACAATAGAACAAAAATAGTTTAGAATAGGTTAATGACTAATTTGTGTCTGCCCCTGTCCATTCAGTACAAATAAAAACTACAACTCATACCAGTGCTGTGGCTATATGTGGGTTGAAGTGTTAAAGTCTGCTTTATTTCTCTGATTTTTGATGCGATCGTGACCTGCAGATTAAGAATTGGGGTGTGTTTATATGTGCATACAGGGGACTAAAGTGAAAATGAAATTGTATGAATAGCTACATAAAATGATCCTGTTTTGAAACATGCAGCTTGGCATTTGAGCGAGTCAGGTTTGGGGTTTGATGCAGGTGCCTGTCCTTCCACCAAAGGCATTGTACTGTCACCATCAGATCGTCACTTAAATCAGTGCATTCCTACTGAATGGTTTGGTTTTGAATAAAGGATGCTTTTTAATTTTGCCAGAGATGTTCCATCGATCTTTTCTGGCACAGCAGCTTCCCTAGCACAGAACACGGTTCTTTGCAGGAAGCGGAGATGGTGATGTGGGGTTTGGTACCGTGCAGCGCTCTGGTGCAGCGGGTGGTAGAAATTGGTCAACACTGATGGCTGACCCCAGGCTTGGGGGAGTCTGGGTGACCTCCTCCAATGGGGGATTGCTTTTCCATTCAGCCTTAGGGCCCTTCTTATCTTTGCCACCATGGGGCTCAGACACCTTTCCATCATGAATCTTGATCATGATCTGGAGAGGAAAACCCTGGAGCAGCTGCACCCCATCTGCAGCCTCTGTCCTTCCCTTCCATTATCATGAGAAAGCGTTGCAGGCAAGTGGTCTTCTTTGCACAGTCTGCTCTGGTCAGCACTAACCTCCTGCTCGGTGAATCATCAGTTAAGAGGTCACAGAACCACAGCCAAATGTTCTCATTGTTGCTGTTTGCACTGCACGTCCTGCATCCACGTCGGTCCCTGCGCAGGCAAAGCTGCAGCTGTGCTGCTCAGAGCTGCTTGTTTAAAGCTTGAGGACGTCCCACAAGCTGTGTTTACCAAGAGCTCAAACAGCAGCACTCGCATCTGCGCCATCCCCAGAACTCGCAGCGCTGAGGGGCATGAGGAGCCCTTGCCTTGGTTGGGTGGTGCTGGTGGATGCACCAGACTGAACACTGTGTTCAGATGCAAACTGCTGTCTTCTACCATGGATGTGCCTGTGCATTGTGGTGGACAAGCTGGTGAGGATGTGACTTCTACCAGCTGCCATGGCTGAAAGACTAGCAAAGAAAAGGCAAGCCTCAGCAGTGCTGCCTGTGCAGTCCCCAGGCTCGCAGAGAAGGTTTTGATAGTGTTAGTTGTACAGTGAAACAGCTTTTCCCGTAGCAGAAGGTTGAAGTGCAGGAGGGAAATGCTTCCCTGTCCTGGGCTGTGCCGTGTGGGAGCTGGTGGCGTGGCTAGGAGGGATTTCAGGTTTGCTGGTGCTGGCTCAGCTGAGCTAGTTCCTGGACAAGCATTCCTCCTTGGTGGCACAGAGCATCTGAGCAGCTCTCTGTGCCTGATGGACTCCCATACCCTTATCAGTTGGTACCAAACAGCACTGGCTGCCTTCAATAGCTACAAACAAAAGCAGGATGTTTGTGGTCTAACAGAAACCAGCCGAGCTTGTGCCTTTAGCTGGGTGGTAAAGGATGCTGGAGGCTGGAGCAGCTCCATGCAGAGAAAGGGTGGTCACACACGTTCTGGAAGCGTGCTCTGGCTGGCTGGAGACATGGGGCATGGAGATCCCAGTGTGGATTTGAGACACGCTGACAGCCTGGATGAGTTACTGCTCCCCATTTGCTGCTGTTTGCACTTTTCCTGAGTGCTGTGATTTTGGCTGAGCGAGGAAAGCACAGTGAGGGTCACGGTCCTTGGAGGGTCACAGCACAGGGTACAGCCGGGCAGACCCTTGGGGAGAGACCCCCAGCACTGCCACCTGCACCAGCACAAACACCTACAGTGTGTCCTCCTGTCCCTCTGCACACTGCCACCAGCCTCTTCCACCTCCCTGGGGAGCTCAGCATCTTCACCGGGTGCAGCAGAGGAGGAAGGACTGTGAGGGCTCCCTGGGCTCTGCGCTCCTCTGTTCCAAGCTGGGAATCCCGGTGGAAGAGGGGCTGCGGGTGGCCTGGTGCTGGAAAGGGTGACAGAGCACAGAGGAGTCCAGAGTGTCCCAACGAGGTGGGTGTCCCGTGGGGAGCCCCAAAGCTGGCTTAGTGCAAGGTGTTCACTAGCAAGAGAACTGGGTCTGCTGGGGACAGTGGTGGCGGCTACAATCCTGTTATGGCTTAAGCCCAGCTGGTAACAAAGAACCATGCAGCCGCTTGCTCACTCTCCTCCTCCTTCCCCCCTTGCTCCCGGAGGAATGGGGAGGAGAATGGAAAGAATGTAACTCCCATGGGCTGAGATAAGAGCAGTCCGGTAGCTAAGGTATAATACAAAAAAAATATAATATCTATATATTTAAGATTTAAAAAATATTAAAATTCATAAAATTTATATATATACTTAGTACTACTAACTGAGGTATAATACAAAAACACTACTACTAACTACAGTATAATACAGAGCCACTACTACTAACTAAGGTATGATACAAGGCTGCTACTACCACCACTAATAATAACAACAAGGGAAATGCCAAGGGGAGATAATACAAAACTAAAAGGGAAAAGAAACCAATAAACACAAATGATGCTCAATACAACTGCTCACCACCTGCTGACCAATACCCAAGCCCGACCCGAGCAGCTATCTGGCCTTCCAGGTAACTCCCCCCAGTTTCTATCCTGGACATGACATGCTATGGTATGGAATATCTCTTCGGCCAGTTTGGGTCAGGTGTCCTGGCTCTGCTTCTTCCCGGCTTCTTGTGCCCTTCATCACCGGCAGAGCATGAGAGACTGAAATGTCCTTGGTTGGAGTAAGCATTCCTGAGCAACAACTAAAACATCGGTGTGTTGTCAGCTTTGTTCTCAGGCTAGAACCAGAACACAGCCCTGCACCAGCTACTGAGGAGGAGAAAACCAACTGTTACAGCTGATCCCAGGACAACCCCTGAGGCACTCAGGGCTTTTTTCACAGAGCTGGTACAAGCCTCTCCTGGAGGCCTGGTCTGGAGGATGCTCAGGATGGGACCATCTCCAGTCCTGCTTCTCCTCAGCACAGTGGTGGGCATCCCCACTACCTGCAGGGAGGAATGGGATACCCAGCACCAGGCCTGGAGCACAGCTTTGCCGGTACCTGGGCAGGCTGTGCCGGTGCTAGAGCTCAGTTGTATGTCCACCGTCCTGAGGGCTGTCACTTTCCACAGCATCTGGCACACGAAACGACACGTATGGGCACTTCTTCACGTTGAGACACACGAGCTTCTTGAGCGATGCTGTCTTAACTATCTCAAAGCCAGTTGCTCCGCCAAAGGTACTGGGTTTCCAGTACTCTGGGGAGCAGATGGGGTTTCCAAGGAGCCCCTTCAGGGAAAATGGAGCTCCAATCTCCACCATGCTTTCCCCAAAGATTCCATTGGGTTGGGGTTTCTCAAGCAGCAAGCCTGGATAGAACTCCAGAGCATCGATGTCTCCATAGAGCTCTTGCAGTTCTGCCGCCTTCTCTTCCTCTCCTGCACCAAGCAAACATCAGAGTATTTTAGAAAGGGAATCACTCCAGGCAAGGCCTGGCCTTGCTGTGGATAACAGGAAAGTGGCAGCTCCCACAGCCCAGCCAGCTCCCAGAGGAGCAGCTCATGGTCTTATACCCCAGCATGGGCACAGAGCATCTGCACTGGCCCAGTGAACCCCAACAGCTCCCACAGCAGCACTGCAGCCCTACCTGTGAGCTCCTGAAAGGACTTATAGGGCTTCATGCCAAACCTCTTCCGGTACTCATTGAACGGCTGGAGCCTGAGCTGCCGGGATTCCTTGATGACCCCAATGGCCACTTTCAAGACATTGGCGTGGATGGTTTGTCCCCCACCGATCTGGAGGGTGAGAACACAAGGAGGAGCACACATAAGGCACAAGAGGCACCAGCATCCATTCCAGAGCCACTGCACTGCAGCATTCATGTCCTGGGCACATTGTCATGGAGAGCAGCACATCAGCACAGCACCGAGAAGAGGGGGAATCACTGCACAGTGCCAGAAAACAGCTATAGAGCAACTTGGGCTCATCCGTTCCCAGGGCAGGTCAGAGAATGGTCCAGGAGAAGCCCTGGATGGATGGTGATCCAATGGCCTGGGTGAAGGGGAGAGATTACAGGGATTTGGGAGAACCCAAACACACAACGGCGAGTCTGCACTTTGCACAAGCAAAGAGGGTCAGGAATGGAGACGCAAACACTTGGAGGAAAGCATCCATGTGATGGCAGCAAAGAACAGTGCCAGGCACGCTGCTCCCATGCCCAGGCTGCTCCACAGCCCGGTCTGGGCTGGAAGATCGCAGCTTACCGCAGGCTCCTGGCATCACCGTTATGTTTACTACAGAGTCCTGAGAGCAAACCAAAGGGGCTGCCAAGGCCCCGCCTTGCTACGGTGCTCATGGCCTGCCCATCAAGTGCTTCCTGAGTAGAAGACTCTGTGTAAGATACAACCCACTGCTGAATGGGAACAGGGATGCTCCCAGGGTTCCACAGCTGCAAGGAGGGCAGAGAAGACCTTACCCTTCCTGCAATCTGCTTGGAAAAGGACTCCACCAGTGCCTCCACGCCATAGTCCATGAGCATGGAGGTGTTGTAGAGGAACTGCTCGTAGCTGTACTCTTCCCCCTGGATGACGAAGGAGTCAGGCATCAGCCCGTGCCAGTGATAGAGCTGGTTGAATTCCACTGCGATGCGGTTCCGGTACTGGAACTGTGTCCCGAACAGCAGCTCGGGGTCAAACTTGAGGCTCAGGTAGTACCCGCTGAGGTGCTGGACATAGTCTTCAATGATGATCTTAATGGTCTCCCCTGGTTAAGAGGCAGGAGAAGCGGCTGTCAGCAGCAGGAGATAGCAGCTCTATTCCCCGAGACGTTACCCACATGCTATGGAAGCACCTCCCAGCACTCATCCACCCGCTGGGACCTTTCTGACTATGGGCTTGTTTTGCTGGTTGGGAATTTGTCAGTGAATCACTTTATAAGCAGCAAAGGTCAGTCTGCCAAAACCGAAATGGTTCCTGAGGAAGCTGACCTCGACACGCTGCTTGCAGATAATGCGATGACAGGGATTTGTCTGGATTTTGGTCAAGAATGACTTTTCGAGATTACAGTAAATTCATAACGAACATTCAAATGCAAAAATTTCAAAATTATGACAAAATTAGTCAAAATCAGTCAAAATCACTATTTTTGATGGCTCAAAGCCCATTTTTGCTCTATGGACCAAAGCCAACAATCCCCGGAAGGCTGCCAAGGAAACTCCTCCTGCCTCTAAAGCCAGTCTGGCCACCACCTTCAGAGACCAAGCAATGCTCAAGTCCCTGGGGCTTGCCCAGTGTCCTGGGTTCAGCTGTAGCAGTCATTTTCCTCCTTCTTAGTAGCTGGTGCAGTGCTGTGGTTTTGAGAACATCACCTTTATTGCTGGTAGCAGTAGTGGTTTGCGCTATACCTTAGTTGCCGGACTGTTATCTCAACCCATGGGGTTTACATTCTTCCCATTCTCCTCCCCATCCCCCTGGGAGCAGGGAGGGAAGGAGGAAGGGGAGTGAGTGAGTGGCTGTGTGGTTCTGAGTTACCGACCAGGCTCAGACCACAACACCCAGGGAGGTGGACACGGGGCTCTGTGGTGCCCGTGCCCTGCGTCTCCGCTGGTCCTCACCAATGAGGATGAGACGAGCCGTCTGGAAGAGCTGCTCGTCGCTCCAGGTGGGGTGCTCCCGTTTCAGTACGTCACAGACACGGTTGTGCTCGCGCAGCCAGAGCGTGGCGTACAGGCACAGCCCCGGCAGCAGCCCGAACACCTCCTGCCCTATCGCCAGCTGCTTCTCCTTGGGGATGGCAGGCGGGTAGACCATGTGAACCGGGGCATCGGTGACAGTGGGGGGGTACACCTCTCCATCCACCACCTCGAACACAAGAACAGGATGACAGAAAGAGAGGAGGGGAGAAAACCACCTCGGTGAAAGCCTGTCCAGCCAGGCCCTACAGGCACCAGGGCTGCTTTCCTGCAAGCACTGAGTGAAACAGAAACACCTCCTGCATACAGCCCCAACTGCGGAATGCCTGCTGCAATCAGAGCAGCTACACCCCAATGCCTGTCCTTCTGATAAGGCATCTTTGGCTAGCAGCCACAAGGGGCTGGGGTTTCCTTGGAGCTACCAGAGGGATGTGGCTTGAAGCAGCTCTGGATCACAGGGCTAAGACATGTTTGGCTGTGCTGGGTACCTGGAATTTCAGCTTCCCATCCTTGAAGAGTCGCAGCTGGTGCTGCCGCTGCAGGTTGTCCCCATACAAGTGCCCGAGGTCCACCTGCCAAGAGAGCATGGCATCAACGCTGCTCCAAAGGCCATGCATTCCTTGGTCCCCTCCTCACCGCTGCATGCCCCCCTCCCCCAGGCACTCCAGCATCCCTCACCCCGTGTCCCAGCGCTTTGGTGAAGCCGCGTCCCATCTTCCCGGATGTCTTGAAGAACTGGTGGGTGAAATGCTGGGCGAAGAAGGCAAACATCAGGTTGGTGCCCTGGGGATCAGCTTTGAACTTCCTCCGCAGCAGGAACCTCTCCGCCAGGAGCTGGGGGTCAGGGAGCTGCTGCTTCCCTGCAAAGGATGGAGGTTGAGGGCAGATGCCCTGTGCCAACCCAGCTGGGTACCAGTGCTGGCCATGAGGCTGTTGGTATTGCTGCTGTGTCTGCTGCAGCACCAGGCACTGGTTCCTCCGAACAGACTTCTCACAGCCCTCTTACACAGGCTGTGACATGCCCCAGCACCTCAACCAGGGCCCTGTAGGTGTATCCATAGCAGTGACAGCTTGGCATGGGTGGATGGGAAACACCGATGCTGCACCAGGTGTGGACCCAGGGTGCTACTCCAGCAACTCAGCCCCATTGGTGCTGGGCCAGCCACATACCTTTGGTCCCCATGGGCATTGGGCAGTCATCTGGCACGGGCGGAAGGATGCGGGTGTAGTAGCTGACATTGGCATAGGCTTCCCAGCTGATGTAGCCATAGTCAGAGTTAAAGGTGGGGGGACTGGGGATGAGATTGGCACGAACTGGAAAGAGAGGGGGAGTCACATATGGCAGCATCCCATGGGCTCTGTCCCCAGCCCCTGCTCACCAGCCCTGCGCTTCCAGACACGCTCCCCTTACACCCCATAAAGGTACCAGCAGCAGAGGCATGTGGGCATCCCAGGCTTTGCTCTGAGCCTTTTAATGGCTGCAGTTCCCTGCAGAGGAGGGAGGCTCGTACTAACGCATGAAGTGGATTCTTGGATGATGAATGAGATGACAACCACATAGAAATGGTAAAGCCAACAGCCGGAGCCTTGTGAATGTGTTGCTACAGCTCCAGGAGCTGGAACCTAAATATTTATAAATGTGGGAACATGAATAACAAGGGCCATATTTCCTCAGTCTGCTTTCCATGCGGCTGCTTAACTGCCCTTTGGCCCCAGGAGCATGGTGTGCCAAGAGCTGCTTGTGTTTTCCAGCGGGCTGGAAGCCTGGTGTGGATAGGGACACACGGACAGCCCGGCCTGCAGACCCCCTGCAGCCCATGGGTAGGGTGGTGGTGTGACAGGGGCATGGAGGGATGGGGACACGCTCCCTGGTTCTCCCAGTGAGGTGACTCAAGCCTGGTGCCCACCGTGCCCCTGGGAGCCACTCGGCATCCGCACTACCCCTACCCACACCTCTGCTGATGCCCAAGGGGTCCCCAAGTCCTGCTGCACTCCAAGACCCGCTCCAACCCCTCACCTGTGAGCACGAGCCTCATGAGCGTGTCCCTGATGCAGGTGCTGTTGATGATGTCCCACAACCACTTGAAGTGGGTCAGGATGAAGTGGTAGAAGGCAGGACTGGGCTTCAGCAGGTTGTGGAGGCGCGTCCAGAGCTCGGCTGGGGGGGACAGACCAGGCAAATCACTCACCCCACTGATGATGCCACTGACGGCCCCATGCCATGGGGTCCTCTGGGTAAGAGGGTCTTACGGGAGGTGCAGTTGTCCCCGAAGTATCCTGTCCGTGTGCAGTCGCACTCGTATCCTCCCAGGCCGACCCTCACACACACCCCTTGGTGCTGGCAGGGGAAGAAGCAGCAGGGATTCACTGCAGGCAGAGAAAGACATCACCATCCAGCCACAGCATCCCTGCATCCAGTGACTCCCTGCTCCTCATGGGGTGGACACAGCCAAGCCGGGTCCTGCTCAGGGAGATGCGTCCCTGGGAGGTCCCCTGCAATGAGGCGCTTTGATACCAACCACGTCCATGAGCGCAGCCCCAAGGGTGGTGGCGACAACGTGCTGCAGGAGCCGAGCACTGCCCTGACAACCGCAGCATCAGTAGACATCACTGCTCAGCTTTCCTCTCACCTCCCTGGTGAGGTATTTTGGGCAGGAGCAGCGCTTCAGCACTGTCCCTTCTTCCCTGTGGAAGTTGGCCTTGTCTGAAACACCCAGGATTGCCATCTGCACCCAATGGCCCCACACCAACGGGTGCTGTAAGCACTGTCCCCACCTTGGGCTGTTGCTGCCAGGGCTCTGTCCCGCCCGATGCCACCATAGGGCCATGTTACGGTTATGTCCTGCCTCGTGCACAGGGGTTGCTGAGCCCCAGAGCCCCAGTGCAGGGCACAGCAGCACAAACACAGCGCTGGTGTTAAGAATAACAGCAATTGTCAGGGCTGGAGTTTTCTTTGGCAAACGGCTCCTCTGTCCTCGCCGCTCCAACCGGATGGAAAGGGCCGACTGCTGCGCCCGGTCCCCAGCTCCCACCCAGCCCCTTCCTCTGCCACCTCCGTGCCCCAGCCTGCAGGCATGAGATAAGGGCCCCTTCCTGCTGGCCCCACGGCGGCAGGATCCTGTGGGACAGAGGGAGAACCCCCCGACACAAAGCAGCTCCCAGCTCTGGGGCAGTGCAAGGCTCCCATCCACTCCAAGCCCCTCTGATCCATCCTGAGGCGGCACTTTGTAACCCCTCCAAGAGCAGCAAAACTCAGGGCAGAAAGAGAACCAAGAGCTGGGCTGGCTGGGGACTGCTGCAGCCCAGGGACTGCTGAAATGCAGATGTCCTCTGCCACTGCTGCCGCTCGAAACCATCCCCACCGCCACCAAGCTGGGTCAGTGCCCACAGACCCAGGACAGAGCCTGGTACCAGGGGAATAAAAGCGCCAAGAGACAAGACCCCCTGGAGCAGCCTTGGCTGAGGGTGTTGGTGCACATCAGCAGGATGGTGGTCACTGGGAAGCACAGCACTTGGGGACATGGGGCCACCAACACAGTGCTCTGCTCCAGTGCCACCAGCTGCAGGGGTAAGGATGGATGCATGCCGTGAGCACTAGAAGAGACCGAGAGCCATTCCCAGTGTGCTCAGTGTCACAGCTGATAAAGGAAGATCTCCTGGGTCCATCGGCTTCTCTGCATGACCCATGAGCTCACCAGACCTGGTTCAGATTCTTCAGGAATGTGGGAGCAGGTTCCAAGGCTGGGGTGGAGGGACAGGCACACACAATAGGAACCACATTTTTTCCATCAGAAATTGCAGCTCTAAACCAGCATCTTTGGAAAACAAAGCTCATTTTGCAGAGCTGCTCAGTGTCCCAGCCAGCCACACAGCCGGGGCACAGCGGGACCCCGGCCAGAAGCTCTGTGACCCCAAATCCCTCATGTCATGGGGGCCAGCTTGCAAAGACACGTTCAGATCCCGGCCTTTCCATCAGACTCCCTTTCATCTCGGATCTTGTTTATCTCACACAGATTACGGTCAGACCACCCATTTGTGTTTTTCCAAGACGGGAATTTTCACAATGGGGCCCATGTTCCCGTGCAGCCGGAGTATCCTCTGGGCTATTCCTGCTTCAGAACCTCTGCACTCAACACCTGACTCAACATCCCCACACCATGCTCAGTGTAAAGCAGAGGGATGTGGGGCTGCCACAGCCACAATGCCGGGAAGATGCTCCATGCCGCAGGCTCCTCCACAGCCCCGCTCCCAGCTGATGGACGGAGTCAGGAGAAGTTCACCTTGCGCAGCTCTGCGCGGCACGGGGTTCCACAGCACGTCATGGCCAAGCACTGCTCCCAGCCGGGTTTGGCAGCGCTCCGGGCTCAGCTGAGCCGCCTCCTCCCGCGGTTCACGGTGGTGTCAGCACCACAGGGTACCAGAGGTGCGGCGGGAATGGCATGTTCCAGCCAAAAAGGGAGGGAAGGGGCCGGAGCGTGTCCTGGCCCGCGACAGCAGCCCCCTCGCATCCTCTGGGAGCCTCCCTCCTGCTGTGCCTCTCCCCACCCCAGCCTGGAATCCCGCACCCACGCTGCCGGGATGGCTTCAGGTGTGGGAATGCTGCTGCCAGGCTCAGAGCTGGTGATGGCAAAGCCGGTGAACATGCTCCATCACTGCTGGAAAGCGCCAGATTCCAGGACAACATCCGCTCTGCAAACCGCAGGCAGAGCAACCTGGGATGAATCACAGCCGGGATGGAGCCAGGCTTGCTCAGTGGGACCCATCTCCTTGGCTGCAGGCTTTGAAGATGATGAAAGGCTCATGCACTTGGTTTTCCGTCTCCCCAGGCCCCAAAGCTGTTCACAGCAAACGCAGTGCAGGCAGATTGTCATCTGCAACCACTTCTGGCAGAACCATGAGCAGAACAGTGCGCCAGGGCCGCAGCTGCGTGCCATGTGGGGCTCGGTGATGCTCCTCACTGCACCTGAGCCAGGCTGATGGACACGAGGATGGGCTGCAGGCAGGTGGCTGCGGCTGGTGATGCAGCCCCAGGGCTCTCAGCGTGGCAACAGGCTCCCTTTGCAGCCCACATGAAGCTCCATGAGCCCCACTGCAGGGGGGCTGTGCTGGGAGGAAGCCTTTAGAAACAGGCATGAATCAGAAGCGGCTCTGCCACAGGTCCCTGCCACTGGCCTTGGGGTCTGTGCGCAACCTGCACCATGGCTGGAGCTCGGGCTGATGGTGATGTGGGGTGGCATGGTTTAGTGGGGGGTGCCCCTGCCCATGGCAGGGGGGTTGGAACTGGATGATCTTAAGGTCCTTTCCAACCCTGACTGTTCTATGATTCTATGACTCTATGTTTGGGTGCTGCTGCACCTCCTGTTTGCCGGTGGGAGCTGTGGGATGGCTGCGGAGAGGAAAGTCAGGTTTATTTTGAGAAAGCACTTGCACAAAGCTACACCCTTCAAGGCGACAGCGGCCAAGAGCAGGGTCTGCAGCAATAAACAGAGGAATACCGGAGACCAGCTCGGCTCCGCTCGCGGCAAGCAGCATGTTGTTTGGTCTTCGAAAGCAGATCCAAGGTTTAGATTAGGGCTGTGGTCCTCCTGGGGCAATGCTGGGGAGGAGCAGGAGCCAGGCTGCTCTGCTGACAGCACCTCGGGGCATGGCACAGTTCCCCTCGTTGCTCCATCAGGTATCTCTCTCCCTAACGGGGCTTGGAAGAGCCTTTCATGTGTATCCCAGGTATGTTCTTCTTTTTCCCCAAGTAGTGAAATTCACTTTGATCCTGGCGCGCAGCAGTCAGCTCCAGGGGCTGGTCATGCCTGTGTCATTCCAGTGTGCATCTGACCCAGCTGCTTTGGGCATGTGGGTCCCCAGTGGGTCCCCAGGCCCTGTCCTGTGCACAGCAGGACACATGGATGCTGCTCCTGGCTGTCCTCAACCCCCAAGAGGAGCTTCTCAGGGAGACGAAATCCATGCTGGGAGAGGCCATGCTGAAGAAGGAACCCCACAGAGGTTGTCCCTTGCTCGGCCCCACCACCTATGGTCCAGTGCAGTGGGTGACAAGCCAGATCAATCCCATGGGATCTCTCCTCTTGGGCAGACATCCCAGTGGGCCTCCCCCACACAACTGCCTGCTGCATGGCCACAGCCTTGGGGCCTCAAAGCACTGCAAGCCGGGGTTGTGCTCCCCTTTCAGACACATATGCTCATGTTCTGGGTCTGGGCAGATCAATTCCCACAGCAACAGGTAAACCTCAGCCCTGCTGAGGGATGCAGCCCATATACTTGGTCTGGTTTGAGCTTCACACTGGGATAGCGTTTTCCTGTAAGGAGGAAGCTCATTTCACGGAATAAGGACCGCAGCCAGTGCTCCATTAAGGAGCTGGAGGAAACTGCACCTGAAGAGCTGGGGATGGCGCCGGTGGGATTCAAGAAGTGGTTTATTTTGCCTACACATTCCACAGATTCCTGCCGTATGCAGCATTGCTCCTTGACATCCCCCGGTGCCGGGGCAGCCTGAGCCCACTGCGGTTGTACCCGCGTGCAGTGAACTGCTGCAGCCCTGGGCACAGGAATGAAACCATGGCTCAGGCCACTGGAGCCATCCCTGCTGCTCCCAGCCCTCCATCCTCCCCCCCAAATACAGTTTCAGCGGTGTGTGCAGGGCCCTGGTGCCAGCATGCATGGATATTGCCATCCTTTCTTCCAGAAGCCTAATCCCAGTGGGGAGGGTGCAGGGAGCAGTGGGTGCTCCTCACCCTGGTGTCAGGGCCACCCCGGGGTGGCTGCGGTCCCCTCCTGCCCCATGGACAGCAGTGGCCTTGGATGGAGCCCTGTGCTGTGGTGCGGCCGCGGTCACACTCGGGCCATCCACGGCTCCCGCAGCCGCTGCGTGTGGTCCCCCCCGGCGCAGAGGGGGGTAAAAGGAAGTTTGTTTTTCACGGGCGGTTTTGCTCCGCAGTGAGGCGCGACGGGACAAAACCTGCAGCTCCGGGTCCCCCCCACGGCCCCTGCCCGCCCTCCCTGCCCTCTACTCGGGTCCGGTAGAGACGGGGCAAGAACCGTCCCGGGGCGATGGGCGCGATACGGCCCCGGGGACCCGTCCCACCGCTGGGGCAAAGGCTCCGACCCCTCCCCGAGTGCCGGGCAAGGAGCGACCGCTCCTGCTGTCCCCTGCGCCTCCGGGGGACCGGGAGGAGCAGATGCCTCCGCATCCCCCGGGGGTGGCTCCCCCCTCACTCCTCGGGTCGCCTCGATGCCTGATGCCCCCCTGGTGCGGACGTCGCCGCTGCTCCGGTACAGGCTCCCCCGGGTCTGTGTCTTTCTTTCCCTCCTTCCCTCATTCCCTCCCTGCCGGCGCTGTCCCCGCCCTCGTACCGGAGCCGTCGGTCGCGGCGCTCCCGGTGGTGCAGAGCAGCACGGCGTGGGCCAGCAGCAGCCGCAGCCCCGCGGCCGGCGGGGCCCGGTCCCGGCACCCACCGCCCATGGCGAGAGCAGCTCCGCCGCGTCCCGCCGCCTCTCCCGGCCCGGCCCCGCCGCTCCAGTCCCGGACGCGCCTCCTCCCTCCCGCGACGGGACGAGGACGCCTCCGACAGCCCAGAGCGCGCACTGCCGCGAGCCCCGGGGCTACCCCCGGCCCTGCCCTGAGCCAGGCGTGCCCCAGGCACCCCCTGACCACCCCTGGGGCCCTCCAGGTCTTGATCCCCCCCCAGCATCCTCAGACCCGCCTTCTGGTCCCCGTGTCCCACCAGGCTCCAGGTACCCACATCCCCCGATCCTCACATCCCCAGCATCCTCATGCCCACACCCTGGTCCCCAGGTCCCCCAAGGATCTCCATGCCCATCTGCTGATCCACAAGCCCTCTGCCTGGATCCCTATGGCCCGGGCAGGCTGTTACAGCTCAGGCGGCAGCAGCACGACCATGGGCCATGGGCCTGGCTCAGCTCCCTGTGACCCGCTGCAGGTCGGTGCCAGGAGGCAGGCTGCCCACAGCCACCAACAGCCAGAAAAGCTGAGCTTATCACTGAAATCATGGCTGGGTGTTTCCTGCCTGGATACTGGCAGCGGCGTCAGGATCAGGCCAGCCCAGCCCAGGCACCTGCCACTCCAGGGGTGTGCATTGAACCTGAAGAGGCTCTGCATGTGGCTGGGGTGGGTGAGAGCACGATGGGGTGCAGGCCTTGCTGGGACAGGATGTCCCTGAGCCTGATGGCACCCAGAGCACAAAGGGCTGTGGCTGCTCACCCCCTCCTGCAGCAGCAGCAGCAGGGTCCCCGGCACAGGGCTGGGTGTGATTCAAGATTAAATGGGGTTTTGCTGTCACCTCCTTGCAGAGCAGCACCCAGCGGGTGCTCAGTTCCTGCCTGGTCCCTGCCTGGGTCCTGCACTTGGCTGTGAGGTGGGGACAGGAGTTGGGCCGTGGGAGAGAGACTGTGGGTGTGGGTCCCACACGGTGGGGCTTTGCTGGCTTCCAGCAGTGGGGTGAGCAGCCTTTGCAGGTGTCTGACAATGAACCGGGGCCTCAGATCCAGCTTCAGCAGGCAAATGCATCAGCCGTGACGCACACATGAGCTCAGCAGGCTCCTGATGTACTCTGGAAGGGTGGGGACAACGGCTGCCTCCCAGCGCTGGATGTGTGCTGGGAATGAGGGGCAGGTTTTGCTGCACGTGTGCAGTCGGTGCAGTCAGAGTGTGCAGGCGCCAGGGCTGCTCCTGCCTGCAGGCAGCACCGTCCCTCTGGGCACTGCACACCCAGCCTCTCACCCTGGCTTCTGGCCTCTGAGGTGAGGAGAGGCCTGGCTGCCTGTGAGGGCACCAAATACAAAGCCAGGGCAGGGTGCCAGTTCAGTGCAGGGGATGGGTTTTGGCAGTGTTGGGATGCTTTCAGCAGGAGCATGGGGGGACGGTGTCAAACACTCACCAAGTCATTGCCCTGTGTCCCCACGTTGTGCCTGTGCGCTCCAGGTCTGTAGGAGTGGAGCAGAACCAGGTTCCTCACCTACTGCTGCCACCGGCCCCATGGCATCCCAGCCCCGCAGAGTGGTTTACCCGGTGGGTGAGCATTTTCCTCTGTCCCCGCCGGCGGCACCACCAGCCCCAGCTCTGGCCTTTCCCTCCCACCCCACACTTAATGCCCAGCGCTGTTGGCCACAGCACATGGGATCTGTCAGAGCCTGACACCTCTCACCCCTGGGCCGGCCCAGCAGCCTTTAGGGATGTCCCAGCCCCAGTGCTCAGTGCTCCGCTCCCTTCCCTTTCTCATTGGGTTCTAATAACCACCCTCTTGCTCAATACAGGAAGCGGCTGCAACAGCCCGAGGCTGTGGCTGTCGCGCCAGGGCCACCGAGGGGCTGTCCTCAAAGTACCAGACAAGGGAGGGGTCTGCAGATGGCAGCTGCAGGGTATGGGGCAGCCCCACTGCTCCTGGCATCTCTCCTGGTGCCCAGGCCCTTTCCCCTCTGTGATGTCTGTCTCTGAGCTGCGACCCGGGATGTCTGTGCTCATGTCTCAGGATGGAAGCCAGCTCCGGGTACCCACGGGAGTCCCTGGCCCTGACCCAGTGTTGCCTGAGCATCGTTGGGGGACCATGGCCTCACAGCCTCCACTGGCACAAGCACAGGGCTGGGGCCACACAGGACACAGAAGGGGAACATCCAGAGGTTTGCCATGGGCTTGGCAGCTTGAGCACTGGGTCTGGCCAGCAAACACCCCGACATGGCTCTGTAGCAGCAAGGGGAAGCTCCAGTGCGGTGCTGCTGAGCGCCATGTGCATCACCGCCACGGTCCTGGGGGAAATCAGACAAGTAGAAACGTTTCCTTCAGCCTGATGCAGGCACGGGGGGGGGGGTGGGGAGTGGGAATGGGCGGCTGCTGCTCCCCTGAGCGCAGGGCCCTGCGGCACTGAGGGCGCTCTGGGAGATGCAGTGGTGAGAGGTCATTGCCGTGTCCCCATCCCATGGCGCGTCCCCCTCCATGTGTCCATGCCCGGGGGAGGAGCCGGCGGGGCTGCGGGAGCCGGTGGTGCCGGCCGCGTCCTCCCGTAGGGAGGCAGCAAAACACCGTCTATGGCAGCGCCGCGCCGGCCGGGGCTGCGGGTGCAGCGGGAGGCACTGGGAGGCACTGGGAAAGCGCTGATGGTCCTGAGCTGCTCTGCATTGGGCCGCCCCGCAGCTCCGCTCTGTCCCCCAGGACCCTTTTCCCCCGGGTTTGGGGTGATGCCTCGCAATGGCACCAGAGCGGGACACTGGGACCCAAGAGCCTCCAGTGGTTCCGCACCCCAAACTCCTTCCCCTCTCTTCCCAGGGGGGCTGGAGCCGTGGGGACACACTGTGCTGTGATCCTACAGCCATAGGGCAGGGGGTGAGGTGGCAGCCATCAAGAAGAGCTTTGGGGCAGCAGGATAGGGGCACCCCCATGGCTCCCAGTCCAGGAGCGTCTTCCCCTGATCCGCATGGCCCATGGAGCATCCTTTGGCATGACCCATCCTTGTGCATCCCTGACAGGCTCCTTGAGTGGGATGTAGCTCAGCGTGCCTACACTTGACTGTCGGCTGCAGGGGCTGGGCAGAGAACAGAGAAGCCAAACCCCCTGTTTTTCTGCCTTAAGGTTATGAGGTGACTGGTGACAAGTCCCCCATGGGGAAGGTCCCTGACAACCACAGGAGCTTCAATCCACACAATGACCCAGAGACCCCACATAGAGCATTGCACTGGTCTGGTTCACCCTGCGCTGGGCTCAGGAGTGCTCTGGAGGTACAGGGCCAAGCAGGGCAGTATCGGCGCTGCTCAGGGAGCAAATCTCCCCGGTGGCCCCTTCCCCAGCTCCACGGCAGCAGAGGACCCGCGTTCCCTCCAGCGCGCGGAGCTGACAGGCGCTGTTTGAGGGGCTACAAATCAGAGCTGAAAAGCCGGGGCTGGACAGGCTGTCTGGGAACAGGTAACCCGAGCCCCAGGAAAGGAGGACTCAGGAAGGCGCTTTTCAGCAATCATATTCATCATCTTCAGCTCAGACTCATTAGGCTCGGGAGCCCGGCCCCCCCCACCGCCAACGCCTCCCGCACGCAGATAGAGCCGCTGGCTCAGACAAATAAATGCTTCCAGCTTCCCGGTGGATGCAGCAGGTCAGGGAGCATCTGATGCCAATTACACGTGGTGTAGGGTTCCCTGCCCGCACTCGCTAGCACCGTGCACCGAGGTGGCTCCGGTGCTCCGACCTTCCGATGGCCCCATGGATCACCCTCTACTCCCTCTGTGCCAGGTGCCATGGGGGCAGACAAGGGGGGAGAGCAGCCCTGTGCCACCCGTGGTTTGAGCTCTTCCATCCTGGGGTCAGGGACCCGCACAGGGATCTCCCACCCGAGCGGTTCAGGGGATGCTTGAAGGCAACCTCACCATGTCTGGCTGTGCACAGCACTGAGCATCAGCACGTCACTATGCGTGCCCATCACATGTGCCCACAGCATGGTGCAGCAAGAATCCCTCCTTCCTGCTCCCTGGTGTAGGACTAAGGGCGGGAAGCTGCCCCAGCTGGGGCAGCAGGTTTGGAGCCATTCTGGTCAAGGGCATCCCAGAGTCCCTGGCACTGCACAGCTACTTCAAGCAGTGGGAAACATGCTGGGGCTGTGCATCACCATATAACACCACATGGGTGCCCTGTGCCCTACTGTGTATGTGAGCACATCCTCATCTCAGGGTCTGAGCAGAGGGAGCTGGGGGAGTCTCTGTCCCATTCAGGTCCAAAATTGGACCATGGAAACCTGTGGATGGGGCTTGGAAGGACCCCAGGGTGCAGGCACCCATCCTGAGTGGCGACAGCAGCCAGCACAGCCCTGCTGAGCACCGCAATGAAATGGGTGCAGGCAGCTCCACTCACCCAGCAGCTCATAGGGGCAGCTCCATGATTCCCCTTCTCCGGCCGGCCTGGATGTCCTTAATTGCCCAAAGGTCAGTGTCCCCGAGCCCGGGGCCACGTGTCGGAGGGACCCTGAGCAGGAACCTGACACGGATGCAAGTCATTCGGGATCAACGCTGGGGGCCAGGAAATTGCAATGGACACAAACCTAAATACACCGCACGTCCCCCCAGGTAATCAGGGACCGGGCCAGATTCTGGCTGACAGCTTAAATGCCTTAATTCCTTGTCCACTGCTGTTCGAGGGGGTCCCGTGTGCTGTGGGCTTCTCCCAGCCAGGCTCCGAGCTGGAGATTTGCCTGTAATTGGAGGCATGTTGCATTCCCTTGAAAGTAGCCAGGTCCCACTGGAGGGGGCTGCGGGAAGGCAGCAATTTCCCTTATGGAATTATTTACCTGATTAGAGAGTTTATTTTATCGAAATCGTTTCAGAATGGGGCCGCTCGGGGTGTCCAGCGTGGGGAGCTCCCCGGTGGGGCCGGCGGCCTGGAGACAGGTAATTTGTGTGGTTAATGGGACTAATCCAGCAGGCAATTACACCAATGGGTTTCAGGGCTGCAAAGTGCTCTGCTCCCATTAATTAAAAATCTGTTAAGAAGATTAGCACATAAAGGTATCAAAAGAAACCCAGGAGTTTCTTTCCCCACCGGCCCTCCAAAGGCGAGTGTGGGAGCGCTGGATTGCTCACATTAGCACAGAAATGACTCTTTTAAGGGTAAGGGCCTTGCTTCCAAAGTAACCGCTGACAGTTTCCCTCTGACTTCCCTAACAAGAAGTCCTTTATGTTTAATTATAGTTTGTTTAAATTAGCCCTGATTGTTCGCGTGGAGTGTTAGCTTAAATACATTCTGAAGGTGCGGCTCCCCTGTGCCCTGCCGGTGCGGTGTGAGGAGAGCAGCCACCAGCCCTGGCAGCTGCCCCTGTCACGGGGATGATGCTTGGGGCCACCCAGGAGGAGATGGGGGTCTGGTGGGGTCCAAACTCAGCTTCCCTTATTGAGATGCTCACACCAGAGCAGGAGCCAGGGATGGTGGCACCCACCATAGGGTACCACAGCCGCCAAACCTAGCTCTGCAGCAGGCTCTGGTGGTGGGCACCTCCTCCCTGTGATGGTCTCCAAGACCCCACCAGTGGCTCCTCCGCAGCAGGATCCCTGCTCCATCACCACCTGCACCCCACGAGCACCATCCCTACACTGCCGCTGCCGGCACTGCCCAGCCTCTTGCTCAGCATTGGTGCCACTCCTGGCCTTTGTCCACAGCCAGACACTGAGCAAAACAAAAGCACATTCCCCAGCAGCTGAAGGTGCCATTTTTACGGCTGGGCTGAATGAGGAAGTATTTTTTGATCTCTTAAAAATCCTGAATATTATCTGACAGTTTATCTTGTTTCTCCGCATCCGTGCCTTTGCCGCAACGCCAGCTCATTTACATGTGTATTGCGCCTGCCTCCACGGGTGCTGAGGTCAATTGAAACTCAAGAAAAGAGGAGAAATTTATGCAAAACTGTTGATTGCATTTGTATGTAATGAAATCATCCAATATTCATCTGACTATAGACTCTAATCTGAAAGGAGAAGTGAAGGACATAAGAGTCACTGGAAAGCAATAATGAGCTTCTGTAGTGATTAAAAAAGCACTTGAGCTTTCTGAAAATCCAGCCAGAAATCGTGTCTAATCAACACGGAATATAGGAGGCAGAGATTACATTGATACATTTTGCAAAGCTCACTGTTGAAAATGTATGCGAGCTGTAAACTCTGACATGCCATCCATGGTCTGTTTTATACAAATCCGGGCGGCACACAATCAGCGCCCGGGCTCGTCCCTGGCACAAAGCAATCTTGGTGTCTCTGCTCGATGACTCACAAGGAGCGCAATCACATCTATTTTGAAGAGCAATGTTGGTTTTTAACTGTGTCGAGAGCTTCCAGCTTCCTTGGAGTTTTTCCTTCCTTTTGCCTCCGCTTCATGTTTCCACATGGCTGCGGGGCTCGGTTTGGGAGGTGGCAGGAGGCTGATCCTTGTCCACCTGGTCCCTGCCACCACCCCCTTGGTTCATCTGCCCTGGTTCAGTGGTTCGGAACAAACCCAAGTGTCCTGGTGGAGCTGAGTGTGGATGTTTGGGCAGCCCTGGGAAGGATGCGGGTCTCTGCCTGGGATGCAATGAGTGGGTATGTGAACAAGGGTACCGCTTGTGACAGGATGCAATCCCCTTGGGTACCACCAACCCAGGAGGCCATGGCAGCACTTGCCATGTGGGAACCTGCTGGTGCTGATAGGAAAGTGCTCCTGGTGAGCGCAGCAGTGTGTGGAGAGCCCAGGGCACTGCTCCACGGGGTCTGGCCATGGCCCTCTGCCCTGCCCTGCACCATCGGAGTCATTTACTGCTGAGGCCAAACCATTTGGTGGCCAAAGCAGCATCACTGACATCAAATCCATGTTACAACCAGCGCAACCATTTTCTGGCCCATGGTCCCTTTCCCTCCTGGGCTATTCAGCACAGCTGGAACTCCTTCGCACCCGCCAACAGCATCAGCTGCAGCTTCTTATCAGCCCTGGGTGTGATCCAGGCTGGGACCAAATGAGAGGTTCCTGCTGATGCTGATGGAGGAAGCTTTTGGAGCAGGAGGCCTTGTGCTGCAGCTCTTGGTGTGGAGCAGCAGGTGATTTGTGCAGCAAAGGGAATGTGGGACCTGTCCAGAGCTACCCTGGGTGCCAGCCGGCTGCAGTCACAGTGAGTGTGTCTTCTCTTCTCCTGGGGGGGTTACAGTGGCCCATGGCAGGCAGGGGGTGGTCTCCAGGGCCAGTGTGCTGCGTGCACCTGGCCATGTGTGGTGGGTGCTGCTGCAGTCCTGTGTTTATGGAAGATGCTGGGGCTGTAGCTGGTGCTGTTGTCTGCTGGTTCTGTGGTGCAAGGTCCCACAGTGAGCAGGATGGGCTGTGGTCACACAGCTCTGCAGGCTCATGTGCGGCATTGCTGGTACTGTGGTGAGAGCAGCATCTGCAGGCGCTGTCGCCGTTCCTGGTTGATGCAGAGTGCAGGGGGTGAGGTGAGGATGCAGGTGAATGGACTCCCCAACCCTCCTCTACCACGGAGTGGTTGGCTGCAGCCACTCAGAGAACAGATCTCTGCCTTTCTTCACATTTAAAAGCTATTTTTGCACTTAGTTTTGCCTTGCCAGTGTGACCAGCACCAGGTCCCCTCCTGGGACATCCCGAAAGCACAAGGCATGGCTGCACTGGGGATGGGCAGCTCCATCCCCAGCCTGGTGTTGGTACCATCTTACTTCTCAGTTTTAATTTATGTGAGGTGGAGTAAAGGGTAAGGAGTAGCAGTGAATATTTAGGAAATTCATCTGTGCAGTGACCCCTGCAGCTCCACTGCCTGCATCCACCATCCCACCCCTCCATCATCCCATTGCCATCACCTTAAACCCTTAGGAGAATGGGAAGAGGCTGGAGCAGCCCCATGGGCAGCACCACCTGCCCTGGCTTAGAGAAACACCCAGCTCAGCAGCTCCTGCTCCAGGGCAGGTACCAGGAAACCCTTCAGGCCCAGGCTGGATGCTGAGGCTGCAGCAACAGCACAAAAAGCCTGGTTGATAAATGTCAAAAGCAATCCAGATTTGGGCTGAAAGCAATTTGCTGAGCCACGCAATGGCCCTGGGCTCACCATTTGCCTTCCTTCATTTATCATGGTGAGCACTTTGGCCAAAATACACAAAGGAGAGAAACTGTTGATGTGTGGGGCCCTCGCAGAGCAAATCCTTCATCCTCCTCCCCCTCCCCGCTGCACACAAACTAACGTTTTGGGAGTTGTTTATTTAAGGACTGCAGAGCACTCGGTGCTCTTTGAACCCAAATGCCTTGGGAGCAGGGCTGTGGGGCTGGCCGCCACCTTCCCTCCTCTCTATGAGGTGCTGTTTGCTGCTGCTGGGAAGTACCTGTTGGTAGTGAGTTGAGATGCATGATGTGCTCAGAAACCTGCTCTGCTTCTACCTCCTCCACCCCCTTAAATGTGGTACTAGTGGCTGGCACAGGGGTTCCGTAACTGGTCATGGATGGCAGATGCTGGTTTTGGAAAGTTTGTGTTGGTTTTTGGTCTTCTTGGTCTTGGTAACACTGACAGCACTGGCTTCATTTCTCTATCCACAAAGCCAAGGGGAATGCAAAGCCTGTCTCCCCTGCCCATCCTGCACCAGTTGGTGCCAAGTTCCTCATGCCTTCCCAGTAGCCAGGCTGTAGATGACTGCTGGCCACTGCAGTGGGCAAACACATCTTTTGGGATGCATGAACCCAAAGGGACAAACCCGCCAGGAACTGCCTGTTCCAAGGCTGCTCCTCCACAGCTCATTTTAACTTTATTTTAAGCAAAAAAGATAAATGCCAAGGTTCACAGCAGGACAGCACAGGCTTCTCCTGCAGTGGTCCTTCTGCGAGGTGCTGGGATTCAAATGGGCTGGTGCACACAGTGAGCAGGGCAGCTGCTCCTCCCATGTGCGAGCCCTTTCCAGCAGTCTCCACTCTTCCTCCCTGTTGTTTTATGTTAATCTTAGTTCACCCAATTCTGTTGCCACCGGGATGAAGAACAGTGAGGAGAGATTCCCCCCTCCCTCCGGTATAACACAAGGTGGAGGAACCCCAGCACAGAGCTGCTCTGGAGGTCTGGCAAAGGCACCCCTGCCCATTGCTCTGGGCAAGGATGGTCACTGGGGCTTGCGGCAGTCCAGTCTTACTTGAGGGGGGAGTGTGTCCATCTGGATGATGCTTATCCAAGCAGCTCCTTGGTCTTTGCTGCCAGCAGCTTGTCCATCTCCGCTGCAGCGCTGTCTGCCATTTGCTGGATCTGTGGCAACATGGTACAAGTCAGAGTTGTGTGCTAGGTGAGAGTTTAAAGGGAAAGGAGTGACTGGATCACCTCCTCAAACAATGCCTAAAGTCCTAGTAAAACCCAAATAGTGCTGGGGCAATAACTGGCTCTTAGTGGGGGCTCCTACCAGCCCTTGGTGATTCTGTGCCAGTGTTGCATCTGTATAATGAGAACAGGGACTGGTCAAAGGCTTTGAAAAGAGACACACACCAACTCCTGGCTGAGCTTCACAAGTGACTTGGTCCTTATTTAACGGAGTGACTTTAGGGAAGGCAGAGTTAGAGACCTGCTGGTGTTGGCACCGGAGAAGAGAGGGTTTGTTACCTCCTGCAACCTTTCTTTCCACTGTTAGAACAAAGCAGGTAGCAGCAGGAGCGCAGCCTCAGTGAGTGCTAAGAATTCACACATCAAGTAACTGACCTGTTTATTTCTTACGAAAATAAATAAAATGGTGATTGTTAAAGCACTGCCCAGGAAGCAGAACTCCTGGTAACACAGGATGGATGTGGCAGGCATGGAAATGGGACCACAACGTGCACGTGTTTCTCTGAATGAGCGCAGGCAAGGGCTGGAGCTCATCGGGGGTTATGCACTAGTTTCACAGGACTGATTAAGATGCACTCTCTACATGATGATGACCTTTCCTCACACTGAAAAATTTGTGCACAAGTGAAAACTAGACTTGAGATGATACCTCCACAAATGCAGAAACCATCTGTCTGCTCTGGGAGAACGGCTTCCCAACAGGATTCAATTACAATAGCATGGCCATTTTTCCTGCTTGCACAAACGCTCTGTATATCAATGTTTATTTTTGTGAGCACACAGAGAACTGTCCCAAAGCATTTGCAATGTATCTAACTTTAGCTGTTAATAAACAAACAGCTAAAAAGTAATAGCCTGCCTTCAGAGGCATCAAGTCAGCAAAACACTTAGGCTTGTGCCTGAGTTTATGCCCAAGTAATTGACTTCAGTGACATCTGCTCTTAGGGAATTAGGCATGTGCTTAAGTATTTTCCTGAATTGGAGCCAAAAACTCCTAACAGAGATAATCTCGCTAGCCTTTTCATTAATAACAAACTGGAGCAATCCTCATTAACACCAGCTGTTTTGCAGTGGCCAGGCCCTGTGCAAATGGTGGTAAAGCCACGGATGTAGGTTGTTTTGCTCCTTGAGTTCAGCTGCTTTGTGCAACAACCCCTGTAAGCATGAAAGCTTTGGGGAAGCAGTTTTTTCCCCCCTGTGTCAGTTTACAATGGTTTGTATCATAAATCTGGCTTTGAGATTGAAGCCCCAAATCGCATAAAGAAAAAGCAAATACAACAGCCATTGCTGACTCAAAATATCCAGCCCCGGGCCACCCATTCCCCAGCTGGGTTCTCAGTGCTTGGAGATCTGTCAGCTGCAAAACATCATGATGTGGCAGAAGAAGAGAATGCATTACCTGTTTTTCCAGCAGCCAGATGGTATCTTCAGACACTTTGCTCTTGCTCTTCTTTATCTGGTTGATGCTTTTGCTTCGCACCTTTCTCAGGGCCTCTTTGGACTTGTTGGTGGACTGCTTGGCAAGCTTGGCCAGGCTCTCCCTGTGTTCCCTGGTTACCCTAGCAGCAAAGAGGGGGAAAGAACACCGAAAGTTAAAACAGCGTCATGTGTGGCACAGCCAGATTCATTTTCTGCAGTGGACACTGGGTAAATGCAGTGATCATCTCTGCTGCAGCACAGGGACACCTAAAAGCTGCCTGTGTTATCATAGAGCTCTGTATTGCAGAGGGATTTAACAGCTCCGGGCATGTTTTTATCCTGCTTGGGTGCACCTGAGCCACCTCTGCACAGCATCATAAGGGCAGCACACCCCAGTGAAGCAAGTCTTGAGCCTAGCATGGAAAGTTCCCAGCACAGCCCTAAGCTGATGGACTTGGACTGGATCTTACTTGGTTTACAGTTGTCACTGCAGTGCTTGAAATTTATGCTGAAATGAGAGTTTCCTTTTTTCTGCTGCCAAAGCATCTGTGGGAAAGAGGGGAAAATCCAGCTCCAGACCTGAGAGATGGAGCTGAAAAGCGTAATCCTGCAAAGCTGGGAGGAAACCTCTGTCCCTTCCTGAAACTCTTGGTATTGTCTCCCTGCAACCAGAGCTTGAATTATGTATCTGGAAGCTACAGAGCTTATGTTTCACTCAACCTTAGTCCAGCTCATCCCGACCAGGCTTTTCCACCAAGACAATGCTTTGACAAGAGGATGATGCTACACATGGCTAGCCACAGGTAATTCAGCCCAGGGGAACTTCAGCTCCACCTTCCCCCTAACGTGGGGCCAGTTACTGCTGTGGTGCCACAAGAAAACCCTCAGATTCCCATCCCAGACTAAGGTGATGAGGGAGCCTGGCCATCTGAATAAGGCCCAGGGAATAGCTGGGGTGTCACCTCAGCTCTGGTAACGCTCCAGCACCTCCAACTGATCACTGTCAACATCAGCTGCTAGTGCTTAACAATAATACTTTAATCAATATCATGGCTATTGGAGCTCCCAGACCACCTTGAGCATGAGACCCCTCGAGTACGAAACCCCTGTGCCCCCCCGAGCCTCGCCAGCAGGAGAGCACCCGTCTGCTCGCAGCAGCTATTGCAAAATAAACATTTCACAGGAGTATTTAGAAATGGGCTGCAGCAGCCTTGGGTCACCAAAACACTGAGGCTGAGACTCTTCCTGCACAGAGCTCAGGAAGCGTGGGGTGAGGGCTCCCCGGGCAGCAGCAGCTCTGCCCATGCATGGGGGTGTGCTACAGGGAGACTGCTGGGGCACGATCGGACCCTCAGCCCTTCCCAAGGCCGTGCTGAGCCCAGCAAGTGACGCACATGCTGACACCTTCCCAGGTTGCTTGCAGCAGATGTCTGCAGAGGCGCTGGCCTCCTGCCAGTTTATCTTTATTTCATGGTGCAAGAGGGAATAGGCTTCCCAGAAGTGATGAGTAATAATGGGGATTTGGAATCACTGGGAAAGCTGACAGACACAGAGAGCAGTGACCCAGCCCTGGCATCCATGGTTCTCACTTGCAGGCACCCTGTCCTCACCCAGGGGCACCCCCAGCCCATCCTGCTCCCTGCTCCAGGAGGAGATGGGCGGTGGATTTCACACGTGGCAAGAGCTTCTGGTTAGTGCAGGCTCCAACACCAAACACCCAATTAAAGTGAGTGGGGTTACACATGGTTTCCTCTGCATCCCAACATCGATGCCTTTAGGGCTTCTCGTGTTCGATCTCCCCAGCCGGAGGTCCCGCAGCGCATGTGGAACCAGCAAAGCCGGCTCACAAACAGGGGTCTGAGTGAGGTCAGGTTCTCAGGCAGCTTTGCAGGGGGGTAGGGAGTCAATCCTGGCTGCTAAACTTGGGAGGAGGGAGCTGGAATTCCCATCTCCTGCTGGGTGGTGAGGCAAGCTGGGCTGCAGCAGGGCTGGGGAGACCCAGCTCGCGGACAGCTATTCGCCTCCCTGCTCCCGCTCGGCTATTCCGAGTTGTGCCGAGGGTATCACTCGCCTGCTTGGGGCTGCAGAGCCTTTAAGGAAATGTTTTTGTTTATGCAGCGCTGCCAGATTTCCTATGCTTCTTGGCACGGGGTCACAGCTTTCATGCCTCCTTGTCTGTCTTTATTAACACCAATTTCTTTTTATCACTGCACAGTGCCGTGGAGTTTCTCAGCGGGTTTTATGTTCCAGCCAGACTGTATGTAAATTCTCAGCAATGCTACCAACAATGCCAGAAACGGACACTTTTTCAAGCAGATGCTGTTTCTGGTTAAGGAATCCATCAACACGAGCCAGGCCCATGGTTTCTAAGGACAGTTGTTTAATCCTGCCCCCAGATCTGGGACTTTTAAGCTGTTCTTAGATATGTTTTCTTTTCTGTCTAGTAACCATTGTCCCTACCCCCTCTTTAAAGCCAAGAAAAGCATAAAGTGAACCTGGGGAAGGGTGCCAGAAGTGGGGAACAGGGAGAAGGTCCCTGCCTGTTGCCCCTTCTGCTCTCCCCTGTTCAAGGAGCAGTGGGCTCAAATCCTGCCATTCCCTCAGGGATAGTCCTGCCCTTGCCAGGATCAGGACGGAGGCTGGTGCCTGACACGCCGGGGTGTTCAGAAATGCACACAACCCCTTGGGTAACATCTCTTTTTCTGCTTCCCCCAGTGACCAGTGGTTTAAGCACTGCTACCCCTGGATGTTCGTGTCATACAGGAGAAGCAGACCCACAGCGAGCACAACATGGGTCACGTCTCCAACGCAAGATGCTTATGCGGTAAGAGTAATTTCTGTATCTCAAATGCTAGGAATTTCCTGTGAAGAGAGGGATCAGTTAAAGGAAAGTAGGCTTAACTAAATACTCTGCATGCATAATTGCAGATAAACATAGGGTGCAACGTATATTGCTCAACAAAAAGCATGCAAGAGGCTTCTGATAATGAGCGATCTGGAGCAATGCAGCGCAGAAACAGCTATGGGCTCTTTCAAAGGAGAGGGGTTTTTGGAGTCCTTTCTCCCGGTAGTAGGTGTCTTTGCGTATTTCTTAAAGGGCAAAGGGGAAAAAAAAAGCTCACAATGAGTCATTAAACTTTCAAAAGAGTCATCTGGCTTTCAGTAAAGCATGTGTAAAAATATGACTGATTCACAAACAATATCCAGTGTAACACAATGGGTCCAAAAAAGATGAATCTAAAAATGAGGCACCACCATAAAAGACACAAGGTCAGGTCAAATTCGGCCAAGAGATCAACCAATACGAATGTTCCCATGGCTGCTTTTCTTTCTTGTCTCTTTTTTCCCCTTTCGAAACCCTCGGAGAATACTTTTTACACAAATAAATATTGCCTGTGCGGTGCTAGCAACACAAACAGGAGAATGCCTTAGGGAGCAGAGGGGATCCGAGCAGGCAGCAGAAGTAAACACCAACGGAACGAGTGTATTTTTTCTGCTACAACTGCAATGCAAAAGCTAAACTCGTAGAGTAAATACTGAAAAGTAAATTCCATCTTAAAACACCCAGCTGAAACAGTCGCAAGCACTGAAGCTGGATCTGCATAAGGCAAAATGACACGCATCCAGCTGATAGCTTGGACCAAAAAGCGTGTTTAATAACAGGCAAGGACAAGTCAGCTATGATTCTACTTTTACTGTGCCTCCCCTCATGGAAGAACAGATTCCTGCAGAAACAACATTATCTCTATTGTCTCTTCTTTTCTGATTCGTTTGCTCATTTTTCACACCTGCCGTAATTTTGGCAATCTCTCTGCATTTGTCTTGTATATTTTGTAAAGAAGAGTTGGAACAATTGAAAACTTAGAGACTTTAAAACAGTCGTTCAAGGATACAGTATTAAAGAGAGGCCTCTAATAGAATTTGATTATTTCTACCCTCCCTGTGCATTATTAGATGGTTTTAAGGCTGAAAAAGTCTTTTGATAAGTGGTGGAAACTCTGAAAGACTCAGTCATGGTACTAAAGAGCAAACGGGACGGCAGAGGCAGACCTGCAGGGCACATCTCCCAAGCTGTAAACCTATTTAACTTAGGGCTCCCTGGGCTGCCAACCAGCCAGGGAGAAAGGGGCCAGGACCTGCACCCGTTACACACCCAGGGACCAAGGGAGCACACC
This sequence comes from Ara ararauna, assembly GCA_028858755.1. Taxonomy (NCBI): domain Eukaryota; kingdom Metazoa; phylum Chordata; class Aves; order Psittaciformes; family Psittacidae; genus Ara; species Ara ararauna. The sequence goes on from CM054384.1 coordinate 23,178,661, forward strand.
AGGCACATCCTCCCTGGGGAGAGAAGACTCATTTTCGCTCTGCAGCACTGCAAAAGGTAGTGACAGATTTGTTCAAAAACCAGTATCTCTTTAAAGATTGGGATTTTCAGTTTTGGAGTTTCCTCCCCTGCAATTCCTATTCAAGGATGACCCAAGTGCCCATTAACAATCAAACCACTGTGCAGCAACCCAGGAGCCTCAGCAATTATGAAGATAATGGTGCCCTCCTCCTCCTCTCCTGAGGAATGGGGGAAGGGCAGGGAGCACGGGGAAAAGAAAATCAGCAAATAGAATGATAATGTCATTCCCTCTCACCGACAGCAACGGAAAGCTGCAATTAGACTTCTCTGATCAAAATGCTAGGGGAAAAAAAATTCCATAGACTTTTAAAAGTAGATGTAAAGCACGAGGAATACTTGGCTCATCCTGACTGAGAAGTCACCTGCTTGTAAAACACAGCGCACGTGCAAGAGGTTTGCACGCACAGGCAGTGTAGGGAGCTGTCTTCACCCTCTGTGAGACCAGCACTGTGTAACCCCAGGGTGTGAGATCATGTACACCCACCCAGGGCATTTAGATGGCTGCAGGGTTTAAGCAGCCACAGGAACTCATGAATTATCCTCACACCACCCAATCCTGCCCATCTCACGCTGTGTCTGTGCAGGCCAGTTGTGCAGCAGTAGGAGCATCGCTGCTGGGAGGTCCAGCCTGGTCCCAGGGACCAAACACGTGTGCTGTGGGGGAGCACTTGCTGAGCTCTCAGAAGGTACCCCTCTAGTATGATGAGGTACCTCATGTGAAAGGAATCCTGTTCACAGGGGGAGCCCCCAGCATGCTGCAGCCCAAAGCACACTAAGTAGGGGTCATCAGGATTGCTTCAAAAGCACTCTCCTGATCCAAACTCAAGCACCGATGCAGTAGCACCTCCTGCTTTGTTCAAGGGCTGGGACACTCCTGCAATGGGTGAGGGAAGCAATGCTCAAGCCTCAGCCAGGAGCAGCCTGCTTTTCTAGCAGCTCTGTTCCAAAACTTCCACGCAGCCATCATCTACACAATGTGTATTACATGAGAAGAGCGAATGGATTCTTTAGTCAAGGCTATAAATTTCCTCCTCCTTTCTTTCATCACCGCATTTTAGTGTTTTCTGTAGCAAGGTGCTGCTTGCCCCTAACACTGCTGGTTCACACCAGCGCTGCTGCTCCTCTATGGTGGTGCAATTCAAAGAATTTACAGCAGGGCAGCAAAGAATCAGCCCCTGACTTAAAGCAATACAGTTTCAAAGGCCTTTGGCTGTCTCTTGCAAAGTGCTGCAGCCACCTAGGACCAAGTCTCCTCTGCAGGGGGAAGATAAAGAACAATAAGACCAACTGTTAGATGCCAAAATGTGACGACTTAGAGCTCAGACACTTGGAAGAGCTTCCTCCAGACATTTTTCAGGGGCCCAGATTTTTTTCTGAACCTGAAATACAGCTACTTGGAAAGCAGCTGCATCATGACATTGCAGCTATCGTGCATGCTTCCCCTCTGAAGGGCACTCACTGCAACCCACTGTGTTATCTTGCTTGATGATGAAGTTGGGCAGCCATCAATACTCACTTAGGAATTGGCACCCGGATTATTGTCCCATCCACTTCTGGGTTCAGGTTCATGCCGCTCTCCCTTATAGCCTTCGTAGCTGCAGCTGTGCTCTGTAAAACAGATCAAAAGGTAAAGGGAATTAGGAAATAATCACTCCCATATGCCAGAACTCTGTCAATAGTTGGCAATCCATCTCCATGGAACATGGAAACATTTACTTCTGTTACCAGTAAGATCAGGAAGTTACATTGGTGCGGAGAGCTTTGATCAAACCGAATGGGAAACTATGGCTGCGCTCGGTATCAGGGTAGGGGGGCACAAAGGGGGAAGAGGGGAAGGGAAGCAACAACAAAAGAAAACTGTTTTGCTTCTTTGAAACTATTTGAATGGTTTGAGGCAACGCAGAGTGAAACCGCAATAAAATCCCAAGACGTTGCCTGACTGTGGCGAAGGAGATGAAAGATTCTGAGCGTTTAGAAATTCCAGTTGAATGTTTCCCACTAGAAATCACACAGCAACTTAACCACTTCAGCACTACAGCCTAACCACATTGCATCAGGGCAGTAGCAGCTGGCTGAGAAATAGCGTCTGTGCCCAGCTCTATGTTTATCTTGCAGCTTATTACTTGGGATTAACTTCTCCAAACTCTACCACCACTGGCTGACTACTCTGCTCAAAAGGTGGGGTGCTGCAGTGGGGTAGCTGCAAAGTGATTAAGAGGCTTCCTTCCCCATCCCAGGGCACTGGTGTACCTTTACAGAGTGACAGGCTTAATGGTTAAATCAGAGCTTTGCCAGGAGTAGTGCTCCGCCAGTTTGCTTCGTTCTTGACATTGTCAATAACAACATCAAGCGAGTCTGTATTCATGTGGTATTTCCTACAAGGCACATTGCTATTTCTGATACTCCTTCCCATCATTAACTTTAGCTCCAGGCTGCTGCAGAAGACTGTATTTATGGTTATTATGTATTTATCAGTTCAGCTTTTGTCAACTGAGGCACAAAGTTAAGCTTGGCATAGCTGCTTAGGGCTCCGACACGTGCCATCACTGAATGGAATGAATGCTAGTGTTCTGTAAGACCTAACTGCTGTCCCATAGAACACAATAAGGGCAGAGAAAATGTAACCAAGATGATCTCAGCGCATTAGGAATGCAAATGTGTTATTCTATGGACAGCGCTTGCTCTGTAGGAAGGAAATGCCCAGTAAAAGCTGTGTTGTTTAACATACGGATTGGAGAAGATAGAGGAAGGGGAAAATACTGCAATATTGCTCCATCAACTTGCAGCCCATGAAATAAACAGCCATTCTTAAAAACTATAGTCTTGTTTGGTTTTATAACTCTCAGGCAAAGAGAATTTGGCCCTGAAAGTCCTTTTCTGTGATTATCTTCTTTTCCAGAATCTTCAGACATTTTTATTTGCTTTTCAATGCCATGAAGTACTGAAAATACGCTGTAAATAATGACATCAAGTAAATTATCTGTAATGGTTTTAAAGAGTTCAATCTATCCATGGAACAGTTATGGTATAAACTAACTGCATTGAGAGAAATAGTTCTAGCTCTAGTTCCAATGAAAAATGGTCCTTTGGCTTAGGCAGCCAATGCAGGCAACGCTACACAGTGGGCTATTTAATGTCTCACATGCCCATTTCTCAGCCTGAACTCCTGCTTGGACATGGGCTATAGCCACGGAGTGACTTCCCTGGCTCCCTCAGCTCTGGCACTCCAAGGGACCTCGGTGCACTCACTGACGATGAGCCTCCATTCTTCAAAGCCATTATACACGCTGGATGCACTTTAAGAAACACTTAGGCATCAAGTGCCTTACACTGACCTCCTCTGAGACTTTGCTGACTTAATTAATTGGGGAAAGCCTTTGGAAAATAAATAGAGATAAGCTTTGGCAAAGCTCCAGACCTGGAGCAGGATGAATAGCTCACCTTGTGCTCCTTATTGCTCCTATCTGCACGGCTGCCCAGCACTGCCTGTGTGAGCCTCTGCAGGGGACCCCTAGTGCTTGATCCTGAGGCAGGATTCAGATTTGCTGCCTCATTCAGGGGCAAGACTAACCAAGGCTCCTGTAGGAAATTAACGGATCTCTGCTCTCCCAGAGGATGGGTAAAAACACCTCATTTGGGCTCTGAGATGCAGGCAATGCCAAGGGAGGAGCTCACTAACCTCAGTAGTGCCCTGTGACAGCACTTAGCATGGGCCCAGCTTAGTCCTACCAGGGAGGCTTTTCAGAAGCTCGTAGGCTCCATCACCAGCCCTGGTGTAAGTAATAAAGTTTTAGAGGACTTTGATGGTGCTCCCAGCACATGCATCTGTTTCTGTGCGTGGCCAGGCCTTCACAAGGAACTCAGATGACATAAATACAAGGGTGCAGATGCAGCATCACTTCCACGTGTGCAGTTCAAGTGAACCTAAGGAGTGTGTTTGTGCTCTGCGTGCTGTGAAAGCAAGGGAAATGGGGAGACATGGCAGTTAATCCAAGCATCAAGTCTCTGACATGCTCGGCTTTGAAACCAAGCTCTTGCAGACCCAGCTGAAGGTAAACCAGTCCCTAGAACAAACCCCTCATACTGTGGCACTTATGGATACAGCCCCAAGAACAACTGCAGCCTGACGGGCAGTGTGCAACTCTCGCTTGACTCTGTGCTGCTGCATGTGAGGTGCTCTGTGCACCCGGCAGGGGTGGAGAGTCACTCAAGCCGTGCAGTCAGCAGCAAAATGCTGCTTCTGCTTTGTGTCAGCCGTGAAGCATCGCACAGCCAGAGCTCTCAGCCCTGCCAGGTTTGACTGACTTTGTCTAAATGTTCCTTTGCTCAGCATCAACCTGTTTGCTCCCGTGGTAATGATCTCGCCTTGCAATGCCTTCAGTAATGTGTCCTTACCTCTGGAAAACTGGCCATGTTCACTACAATGAGCTGCGGTGACTTCAGGGAGATCTGCCCCAGCTGGTTCAGAGGAAACTTCCCATCTTTTGTCATCACGATGATGTGATCAAGGGCCCCTCAAAAGAACCAAACACAGGGGGGGTTTCAGTGTGATACAGAAAAGCTGAGGAAAAACGTGTGCACAGTGTCCCACTTCCCTTGTGCTACGCAAAATATAGATGTTACAAAGGGAAAATAACCCGTGTTTATTCAGACTTCAGATGCTGTTTGCGTTCCTGCATCCCCTGTGGTATTTGCAACCTAAATATTTCAACGCTGCTGTAAAGTACAAAAACATGAAAACAAAACTCGTGTTTGTTTTTGTTACTAGAATAGGAAAACTAAGCAGGATTGTCAAGAATTAAAAGGAATTTGTCATTTTTTAATTCCTAGAGCTTAAAGAAAATCAAACGGTTGTTACACAAATCAAGAGTATTGTCTTTAACTTAGCAGTGTTCTCTTCAACCCCTCACTTTTTTCCCCCCTCCAAGTCCCAAGAGGAGGTGTTGTACACTGCCTAATTTAAAGTATTCGGTTTCTCCCTGAGCTACTCTTAATCTGCTCTCTAGTTTCTGCTGCAAAATGTTAACAGGCCAACAGGCACAGGGGACAAGAGGTACTTTATCAGTGCGATTAAAAAACATACCTATGGTTAAAATAAATAGTTAAGAGCCTGAGCTATGCTTCCCAACTCCATTAAAGACTGAAGCTCCCCTGCCAGAGCTGGGGTGGTGAATGATTCAAGCTTGGTCATTGTTTAATGTTAAGTTTTATCCTTGAAACTTGATACTACTTACAAATACATATGTTCAGAGTGTTATAGTAACTGTAGCTTAGTCAAATATATTCACGTTTCTTCCTAAAACACACACTTCATTAAATGAACAAGGCCTGTAAAGGTCACTAAACACAGAGATGCACAGCAAAAAGAAGTTTGCATATGCCAGACACCAGCCTGCTGGCAATTTCCAAAAGGCTAATTTAATGGCAATTGGATTTTTCCTGCCCTACTGCACCATTAGCTGACAACCTGCTTCTTCATCACATCTGCAAACGGTTCAGTTAGACACTTTTGACATCTCCCACTTAGAAAAGCTATTTCCAGGAAGCTATTAACAAAAATGGATTCTTCCTGGTCAAGCTCAGGGTGAAGAAAGCCTTTAGCTGGGGGACATCAAGGTTGTAGTAATTGAGTGCCCAGTGAATAACTCCATAAAAAGAAAACAGATTTGGAAAAAATCGGAGTTCTTCATTACTAGGAAAGGTATCCATGTTTATAGGCAATAGACCATCATGCAAGAAGGTTACCAACCTGGTGAGGTTCTAACACTGAGATTTCTGCTTAAGTCTTCTTTCAGAGCTTCTACCACTGCCTGCATGTCTTCACTGGTTTCCTCCAAATTGATAATATCCTCAACTAGGGCAGCACTGATATTCACTTTGGCTTGACTCTGCCCTCTACCTTTAGCTGCAGATTATACAAAAAAATAAGTTCTATTTCTGACAATAGTTAAGTTGCATTTTAAAGCAGAAAGAAGGTATTAACCAACCCCCTGTTAGATTCAAAATTGAGTCCAAGATAAACCAAAATAACTATTTTTTAATGAGTAAATAGCCCAGCACTTAAGCACAAAATGTATCTGTTGGTTACACTGTGTGCACTGACTCCAGCCTGGACAGTGATGATTGATACCCATTGCCCCAGCACAGCAGCAGCAGCTCCGTGTGCTGCTGCAGCTCTCCCAAGGGAAGGGCCAACATTTCACATGCAGTGCAACACCATGAGGCAAACCAGCTCCTCCAGAGCTGCGTTCTGCCTAAATCAGATCAATTCTTGTACACGAGATAAAGGGGACAAGGAAGGAAGTTCTGCCAACATACCAAGGGGTTCCAAACAGTAGGAAAACCATTACCTTTCTTGGTAGCTAGCTGTCTGGTCAGCAGCACCTGGTGGACACACTGCCTGCAGCCATCCAGGAGCAGGGATGGGCAGCCCGTGGGAGCCAGCGGCAGCCCCCGTGTCACCGCAAATGAGGAGCGATAAAGCAGGGAGGGCAGATGCCAGAAGCATCTTAGTGCCATGGCCATCGTCTACAGCGTCTCTCTAACCCACCTGGAAAAAGAGAAGAGGCAGGTGGTCCAAGGGCTAAGAAATGGATTCAGGTCTTAGTTGCTCCTATCAGTGCGAGGTGGGAGTTGAGCACTATGGGTGTTCTGCAGTGACCAGCAGGCAACTCTAGTGGAAGGGGCTGCATGGGAGCGCATCTGCACACCCGTCCAGAGGGGCCTGCGGCACAGGCTCCGTTAAGCGTGAACAGCTCGTCAGGGGAGCTGCTATTCACACACTCACACAACAGAGCCCTTAATTTCCGCCACTCGCAGCCTGAGGCCCCAAACCCCCCCCCCCGAGCTCCCCCAGCTTTATTTCAGCGCAGTGGCTCGCGGCTGCAGAAACGAACGTCAAACTCAGGCCTTGCCACACACCGGCGGAAGGCTGCGGGAGCCGGGGCACCACCACCATCACCACCGCCGGGTACCGGAGGGACCGACCCTGCCCCGCTCCCCGCCGCACCGAGGCCGTGCCCGCACACGGGGATCGCCGCGCCCGGCGCACGTGCGAGCAGGCCCCGCCCACCGTTACGCCCCGCCCATTCACAAGGCCACGCCCCCTCTTAATGGCCACGCCTCCTCAGGGGCGCCGTGGCCACGCCCCGCTCATTTACAAGGCCACGCCCCCCTTTATGGCCACGCCCCCTCCACCTCCTCAGGGCGCCGCGGCCCCGCCCCGCCCGCGCGCTCTCCCGGGGCCCCGCCGACTTCGCCCCCCCCCCCCCCCCCCTCCATCCGGCGCGGCGGAGGGCACGGGGGGGGGGGGGAGCGCGGCGGAGAGGGGGGGAGCGCTGCGGAGGGCACGGAGCGGAGGGGGGAGGGGAGCGCGGCTGCCCCGCTCACCGTGGCGCAGCCCCTTGCGTTCCATCGATGTCATCGCGCCGCGCCCGTACGTCACAAGCCGCCGCGAAGGGCGGGGCTGGGCCCGGGCGGACGGCGCGGCCTCGGCCCGCGGGGTTCCGGTGAGCGCGGCCCCGGCCCCACCGCCGCTGCCGCCCGCGGGGCCATGGAGCCGGGCCGCCAGGCGCTGCCGCTGGAGAACGCCTCCATCCTGTCCGAGGGCGCCCTGCAGGACGGGCACCGCCTCTGGATCGGCAACCTCGACCCCAAGATCACCGAGTGAGTGACCCCCGGCGAGCCCGCTCCTCCCCCGGGCACCCTCCCGCCCCCGGCAGCGGGGCCGCCGTTATCGGGGCCGTGTGCTCCCGGTGGTGCCGCTTCCTCACGGCCGGGCGCCGGTGGCAGCTCCGGGGTGCCCCGTGGCGTGGGGTGAAGGAGCGGCTTTGCCGGCTGGGCCCGGCTGCCGTGGCCCCGTGTCCCCGCGGTGCCGCTGCCCGGCAGCAGGCGGCTTGAAGCGTGTGCGTGCGGGAGTGCGTGGACACGGGGTGTCTCCAGGGCTGTGCTGGCCCCATGCACCGAGGGGTCGGAGGCACCAACATGCTTCACTGCTGCGTAGAGGTCCTCCAAGCTGCAGCTCAGACTGGAAGCACAAGGGTTGAAAGCGTCTTTGTGCTCTAAACAAGGGAAATGTCGCGAGTTCCAGGGTAGAAGCTTCCAGGGTGGCCAAGAGCCTGACACCGGGTTCTTGCTGGTGTCAGCAGTGGGATGTGGGTTGAACAGAGAATTACCCTTGTAACTGAGTGGTAATGAGGTGGGGCGTGGTGTGATGGGCTGCTTGTGGTAGAGAAGCACATCAATCAAATGCATGTGTGTATGTTCATGCTTTCTCCGGACGATTATCTTCTGAGCAAACACAGTTTCTGAACATCTGAATTGTCAAGGAGGCATGCTGACTTGTCCAGTATTTGGGTGCTGTGCTGAGAAATCAGTAGGTCCTATAAAGAAGAAACCCAAACCAAAACAATCTGGGGTTTATACACGCCTAAGAAACATGCATTTTTGATTATCTGTTGTATCTGTCTGTCATGGATTACTTTTTCTTCCTGCTTCTTTTTGTGTGTGTGCAGGTGCTAGGTTTTTATTCTAAATGCGGTTCATCTTAACAGAGCCTCTGAATGGGATCATTAATGCTTTATGCTTTTCAGCCTTTCAGCTTTGGGTGGTTTCTGCGTTAATTACCACTTTTATCCCATAGTTATGTTGCTCTGGTTTGTCCTCATCCACTGACCATGTAAAATTCGACAGAGTTCTTGAGCATGCAGTTTGGGTCTTTAAAGATTTAGGAAGCTGGGTTAGTGTGAGGGGAAGACCAGTGGGTGTTTGCAAATGCGTTAGTGGTGTCTTTAAAGACCCTTTCAGTCTAGGTTGTTCCTTTGATTCTAGGCCAGATGAGTAATAACTTTATATGGCAAAACTCACTGTTTTCATAGCTTGGGTGAAATGATTTTTGTGGGTTTCAGTTGGTGGCTTCCATATGCAGACTCTTCCTTTCCAAATAACTTATTGCAGCTGCATGGATTCAGGTGTCGGGCATGGCTGCCCTGGAGCCCTCTGTGCCTCATGCTGAGTCCAGAGCAGTGTCACAGCTGTGAGCAAGGGGCAAGAGACTGGTTAGAGTCTTCGTCTGTATCATCAAGCCTAGAGTGCTTCCATGCTACTCGATGCTTAAAGTTTGCCCTGTGGTGAATGATGATGCTTGTGGCTTATTTCAGGCCTTATAATTCTGTATTTTGCTTTTAATTTTGCTTAAAAGTTAGTCATTCTCTCCTGCAAACTGTATTGTAATCTCTGTTTCCTTGTGAATAAAAAAAGGGGAAGTTCCTTGTAATGCGTTGTCAGTGTACAGACAGGGAGCGCAGTTCTGTGTCAGGTCAGTAAGTGTCTATAAATCATCTTGATCCTTACTTTCTTATCCTAAGAGCTTACATCCTTGCTCGTAGTTGTTCATCTGAATTATCCTTGTTGAGGTCACTGATCATACAGCTAAAGACATATACCTGAAAACTAAACAGTTGTTTCTTCATTTGCTGCTTTTATCTGCCTTTTTAAAGAGCTTCCTCTGCATTTCTCTGTTAGATTTGCTTAAGACAGAGTAAAGTTGATTGAGTTGTTAGCAGGGTTAATAAGTGGTTGCACTTCCTCAGGCAGAAATGAGTTCAGAAAGTCTTGAATTAATCCAAGACTTCCATTTAGAGAGCAACCTATAGCTGCAATCAAACACTAGGGAGCTAATAGGTAATGTACACATTGAAGCGCAAGCTGCAGCAACAGGGATTTATAAATGTAGGGCTGCCCACAAATTACAGCCTGCAAGTTGATGGCTGAGAGGAGGTTATTGCACATACCGAGTAACTGACTCAAGTGGGAGTCTCAAAAGATCTTGAATGCTGCCATACCCCACATACGAGGTTATGGTGGGTCTTCTGATGGACATTCCTCCTTAACATCTTTGGGTGGCCTCTCTCTTATCCAGCATCCTTTGGGGATTGTTCTGCCTGTGGAAGAAGATAGTGTAAGGAGTCTACTGAGTGTGTTCTTAGCAGCTGGAAGGAGGTGAGCTGGCACTTTGCAGCATTTCAGGACACTGCCTCCAGGCGCATCTGGTGCCGAATGATCCCTGCTGTAGGACTTGTCACTGGAGTGCACAAGGAGAGCAGCAAAGAGTTGGTCCTAAGTTTGGCATCACTGGGCAAGGAAGCCATGGAGTTCCCTCACCATCACTGTGAGCATTTGTCCCCATGCTGCACAACTGTTTGGTCACATCACCTCTCAGTGCTCCCATTTTGTGAGGGGAAAAAACCATACTTTAATTACATCTCCTGTGTGGCAAGCAGAGCAGGACTGCCTCCTCTGCCCGTTCCTGTTTGTAAAGCCTTCTGAGACTTTTCAACCTTCTGGACAGGCAAATATTTCATTTCCCGCTACAGTTACACATATTGTCCAGTTTCCAGTAGCCTTTGAATGACCATTCATTTTCCATGGGTATGAAATAGCGGGTGTTCAACTTCCTTGGCTGTTCTGCTGCTTGTCTAGGATCCCATCTTGATGAGTCTCACCTAGAAAACAATGTGTGCATAAGTTGTTGTTACAGACCCCTACTGAGTCCCAGTGGGGCAAAATTCTTCGCAATAATAGGTTTTGCATGTGGCCCGGTACCTTTGCGGTATCCTTGGGACAGCATTGTTCAGAGGAAGCCTTGCCTGTGTTTGAATAGCGCTCGGGGTGCCAGGAGGAAGAGTGGAGGAAAAGGAAATGGGGGAGCTGCTGGTTTGTCTCGCATTCACATCAGATGACAGGAAGTGGAGATTGAGGTTGGCCGCGGTGATCTGCACAGCGCCGTGGGGCCACATCTGCGCGAGTGACTTCCAAGCTCTGGATAACCCAAGTCGTTGCCATAGTAAAGCTTTTTGCATGTTCTCACTTCAGGTTTTCCATGACGGGTCTTCCTTCAGTACTGAAGGCCTCTTGGCTTGGAGAACTACTTGTCAAGTTACTGTTAATGCCCTCATTATATTGACAATAACAAATCATAAGCACAGCCTGAAACTGTTTGTTCTACAAGACTTCAGTTCTGAGCTGTGCCATGGAGAGTGGGTGACCTGCAGTTGTAAAAATTGCGTGCATGGTTGGAAAACAGTGTTTGATTCATCCAGGATCTAAATATTCTAAATAAATTCCCTAAATTGCTTGTAGACACTTAATGGAATTTGTTTTAAAGGAACAACTACCACGTTGCTGCTAAGAACATACTACTTGAATGCAACGGTTCTCGGAAGAGAAAACAAGCACCAAGTATTCCTTTTAGCAGCTGCAGGGTTTTATTGTTGCTAAACAAAATGCAATGAGAATCATCATTGCCCTTCCACTGCCAGAAAGGGAGCAGCATTCTGGTGGCAAGCACTTTATTTTCATACTTCTGAAACTGCAAGTGCTTTTTGTAGCAATACGTTTACAGAAACAAAGCTGAGGTGCATTTACATCCTTTGGAGGCTCTGAAAGTTTAGCATGTGGGGGTTTATATACATCGCAGCTCCAGAGTCAGTGGTTTTACTGGTACCCCTGTGACTGCTCTAAAGCCTGGTGGTAAAATTTGGCCACTGTGTAACCAGTTCTGTGCGGAGACTGAGGGTTTATAGCCCTCTTGGAAGACCATGCGCGTGGTCTGTGTTCTGAAGGACGTAGGAAACCTTTCATAATCAATTACAATGTGTTTGTTCCCCTGGGAGATAACTTGGCCCTTCTGTGCTGCTCATCTGTACGTTTGCTGCACCTTCACCTCTTTAAAAGTGCATATCCTGAATGTCCACCGTGACCATCCTGTGAGATGACTCACATTCCTGGAACTTTCTTGCCTGGCTCCTGAAGCTTAACAAAGGGCTAAAGCCCTTTTCAAACATCCTATCAGGCTTTATTAGGAAAAACATTGTCCGCTCTTCCTCTCTGGACTGTCCCTAAAGCTGCCTGGTGTGCTTGGCTCTCTTAGGCCACTACTGACCATTCATGTCTGCGCATGCAAGGTTTAATCCAGCGCCTGGTGCTCCGTGTGCACTTTGAGTTATCCTGGTAGGCTTTCAGAGCGCTGAGTATTATCTTGTAAGCTGCAAATTTGGCTTAGGCTGTGTGGCTTGCTGATGAATGCTGTGCAGCTGATCAGAGGAGATGACTAAGACACCCTCATTGAACCCTTAAACAATTCTTAAACACTAGGAATGGGGTGAAATAGTAGCAAGTGTCGTTTTCCTTCTAGGTCAGGTAGTGTTGTGAAACACTTTGGTCTCAGGGAACCAAAAGAAGCTGCAAAGAGCCTTCAGGATTAGATGTGGTCTGTACCACAAATGTGCTCCTTGTTTTAAGTTGCTCAGTGCACTAGATACTAAGCAGACAGATTTACTGCGGCTTTCCCCAGTTTTATTGGAAACAGCACACTCTCCACTGGATGGCAGGAAGATAATTGGCTAAATAAGTGTCTGACTTTCATGTGCATGTCGCTGAGAAGCTGTCTGAGCCTGAAGCATTGGCAGATTTGGGCTGGATGATGCTGAGGTCTGTCTGGTGCCTTTTTTTTTTTCTGCCTGGTCTACTGTCAATTCCTGGTTGCAGTTTGTTCTGCTTATTGGTCCATCTTCCTGCTTCCCCAGCGCTGCCGGGAGAGTGGCTGCAATTCTCTATGATCTGGCCGTGTCCTTGCCACTGCACTGTTACTGCTTGGCGCAGGGAAAGGACGTGACTGGCAGTGCTTGTACAGGGAGAGGCAGCAAGCACAGCAGGGATCCCGAGTGAGGCAGGGTGCTGTGGGCTACGGGCTGTGCTTGTACAGAGAGAGGAATACAGGGATGGAGCTTCAGGCAGTCACATCAGGGCTAGGGAAGGGGAGAGATGATGTTTATGCTTAAGAGTAGATGTGATTTAGAGAGGCAGGAGGCAAAGCCCTCCCAGGCCTCTAGGGAACCGTTGCACAGCTGTCCAAAAGCCAAGTATTAATAGATCTTCTGCATGCCCTTCAGCTGGCACCACTGGGAGGGAAGCTTTGTGCTTTGGAGTTCTAGAGCAGCCCCAGGATAGTGCAGCTCAGGGCTGTGGAAGCTGAAGCATTGCTGTGCGAGGCACCCACCTCTGTGGGTATTCGGGAATATATGTGTGATACAGCCGAACTGCTTATGCTACTGTGTGTGAAACGTGTGTGTGTGTCAGGAGGGTTCCTCTCTATCTCGTCACTTTCAAAGCGGTGAAAGGTGTCATAAATGTCTTCTCTCCCCTTCAGGTACCACCTTCTCAAACTCCTTCAAAAGTTTGGCAAAGTAAAGCAATTTGACTTTCTGTTTCACAAGTCTGGTGCTCTGGAGGGGCAGCCGAGAGGTTACTGTTTTGTGAACTTTGAAACCAAACAGGTATGTTGCTTTTGTCTAAAGTTCTGATTTAAATGACTGGTTTCATTGTACATCTTTTGGGTTTTATATTGATGTAAAGCTAAAATGGGAAGGAATAAATTGTATAACTTGTTTACAAGAAGCTGCAGGCTCTTAACAGCTCCGCTCTGTGGCAGCCACTTCGTGACTGCTCCTGGAAACAGCAATAGTGGTTTCCTCTCTCCTTTGCTGTCTTATCCTGAATTCTGCTTTCTAATGGTAATCAGAAAGGGTCAGTTCTATGATCCACTCTTGTAGTGAGCTCCTGGAGTTGTACCATGTAGGAGCTGCTAAAACTGTTCAAAAGTCAGGAAGTACAGGTGTTTGAAGATTGCTTGTGTGATCTCATCTGTTTGCTCTGCAATTGCTGGTAAGGATGTCAGAAGAGCCTTTACACACAGTGTGATAGCTCTTGAGAATCATTCATAGCAAGGTGAGAACAGCATAAGTCTTCAACTGTCATGAATTGTGTTTTATGGGAGTGCCCTAAAATTGAGATTCCACTGCTGAGCCTAGAACAGGACCAAATGGATAAATGTCCCCAGTGCGCATGGGCAGGATCTGGAATAAGCATGGAGAAATGTTAGAGACGTGTCATCACTGTAATGATTGTTTTCCCCCTTTTCTCCCCCAAAACAAGTGAAAGACTAAACCAATAAGGCTGATAGAAGTCTGGATACTCTAATGTCGGAGGCATCCAAAGATACTCCTGAGTTGGGATACACTGGGATAATCTTTCTCTGCTGTTGGTTAGCTGTTCTTGCAGAAGACTGATTAACAAAGAGAAAAGGCTCTTTGCATCCGAGTCAGTTTTGACTAAAATGTGGTTTGTTTATTGAACTGTCTTCCTGTGCAGGAAGCAGAAAAAGCGATCCAATGTCTCAATGGGAAGCTGGCCCTTTCCAAGAAACTGGTGGTGCGGTGGGCACATGCACAGGTCAAGGTGAGCTCGGTATTGTGGATAAGAATTGCTTTTAATTTGCACAATTGAGAAACTTCAGTATTAAGGAACCATTTCTATTGAGGCTGTCTTAGCCTGGCCAGATGATTTCAGTTTGTTCTAAGTGAAATAACTCCCTTAGAAACAGCAATAACAATCTACCACTTCTTTTGTCTACCTAAACTGTGCTGGCTGTGCTGTGAGCAGTATGAGCCGTTTAACCTGGTGTTCTTTGTAAGGGAGTTTCTGATCGGAGCTGTGTGAACAGGTCACTTCTGTAAATGCCATGTTTTAATTTTTCCCAAACTCAGTGAGTTATTGCCTGAAAGTTTGAATCCTGCCCTTTGTGGCTTTGCTCCCTTTTTGGAGAAGAGATACTTGGAAATTCCCAGTTACCAAGTACTTCATTGCTTTCTTCTACTCCTGAAAGCACTTACATGGCAGCAGCTCTAATTACTTTTGACTTTAAAGCAACATATTTCACATCTAAGCTAAATATCCTTTTTATTGCTTGCTCTGTCACATAAAACATCAAGTTTTTAATATTAACCTAGGCAGTGCCTTCTGGAACATCCTTGGTTTAATTTTTGTTTAATTCTTCTCTTGTTTTCCCTGCAGTTATTTGCTATCTGGCATTTGATAAAGCAATTTATATTGAATAACTTTCTTTGCAGATAAATGGATTTTGGGAGAAGCTGCTTGTTGCTGGTTTCTTCTGGGTAGTTTGCTTTTGATAATCCTACAAGCAGCTTTCTACACTTTCTCTTATCAAATATTCTAATGCATCTATTTTGGACGCTAAATAAACCAATGCAGGTATCTTCGTTAAAGAAGAACATGTTGTTTTAATTATTGGCTTCAAGGGCTCCAGGCTCTTGTCAGCACATCCAAGCTTGTGCAAACCCAGTCTCCATTTTCTCGAGCTCTATAGCTACCAGAGTGCCACGTGCTTCCAGATGCCTGAGGAATGACCAGGCTCTACAAGGGAGTTCCAGCCAGAGGAGCTCAGCTGGGAGTTCAGCGGGGTAGCTCAGTGCTTGGCTGTCCAGGGTATGGTGGGGAACACACATAAATAATCAGTTCAGCTTGCATGGCATTTTCTGATCCATGAATGGAAAGATTTAACAACGCAAAACTTTGTCTTATTGTAACAAGTGTTTACTTTAGACAATGCCAGCACCAGGCTAAGTAGTTTTAAGACGAGTGGCCAAGGCTTACCAGACCCTGTCGGTTTGAGCAGCTCTGCTGAAAAACAAACCTGACTTTGTGCCAAGCGAAATAAGGAAGCAGAACACTGCAAATAGTTTCGGAGGCCCGTTGCCCACAGAGATGACAGACTCACAGGCTGCTTTCTGCAGAAGGGAGATGGTTCCTAACTGGTCTTTTTAATGTTCTTGTTTCTGTTTTTCCTTCCAGTAGTGCACAATGTGCTTGGGTCACCTTCTGACTCTGCACAATGTCTGTATAAAGACCATAGCAATACAGTACAGCAGTTACCTTAAGATTTGCCATCTTTGCTTCATGCTGTATATAGAGGGGAATAAGAAGTGGTAAGACAGGTTAAGGCTTAAAGATCCATAGTACAATGCACAGAAGTGTTTGGTATCAGAGTCTATGTTCTGTGTTGGTACTAAACAAATATTATGCCTGGATTTGTTTCAGTGTTTGGCCACCAAAATCATTCCTAGCAAAAGCATCGCAAAATCTGAGGTGACGTTAATCCAGCTTTAAATTGTATCCGTGGACAAATGTTTCTTTGTTTGTAATTCCATCTGACTTCAATCCTTGGTCTCTTGTTCACAGAGATATGATCACAATAAAAACGAGAAGATCCTTCCAATCAGTCTGGAGCCATCTTCCAGCACAGAGCCGCCCCAGTCTAACCTAAGGTAGGAGATGGGGTGGGTGAGAAGTGACCAAACCGTGGGAGTTGCAGGGGATTAACTTCTTCAGTTTCAGTATGATCTAGAGGTGTTGGCATTATGTTTGGCAGAAAAGCTCGTTTTGGAAGGGCAGCATGCTGCAAAGTAACTCATTCGTTGTAGGGCACTTCAGACTTGAAGTTCCTTTTCTAACTCGTGCAGCTTCTAGGGCAGTAGGAAGGGAAAGCGGTGAGGAGAGGAATTGGGAATGTGTGACATTCCAGCTCCTTTGGCCAAAGCATGCTTTGCACTTCATACGAATGCTAATTTCATAGTGAATGCTAATTTGATTAAGCAAAATGCTTGTGAGCAAGGATTTCTATTATAGTGGCAGAAGATTAAAGCAAAATCACAAGTAGTGCTTCACATAAAGCTAATTTTTGTTTGGGGTGTTTTTACGTTGTCTTAGTTTTCTTGGCTAGCATTAGGGCCGGAGGGTCTGCTCTGTGGGATGTGGTTAAACCCTCCAACCCCTCCATTTACCTAAAGCACATAGTGCTGCTTTGCTAATTCTGTTTGCTTGGAAGGGTATGTGATTTTCCTCTGAGTTCTCTTCAGTGGAACCCTATGAGGAACCAGGACTGGAGATAATGAATTTGCTTACAGATAAAATGAGGTTGGAATTCAGAAGTAACGTGCTAGGAAGTAATGAGGAGAGAGGCTTGAGTCATGCAGATTGCTAGCTGTGTCAATGGCACAAGGGAGTTGTTTTAGTGGGGATGGATGCTGCAAGAACCCACAGCAGAGAGGGGAACATTCCTCGTCCATACCCAATGGAGGATAGCGAATAACAAAAGCCCTAGGAATTTGGGGTGTAACCTAGGATAGCCTCTCCCTTTGGGATAAACCCTGCTAATGCTGAAATAATGTTTCTTCCTGACCTAATTAGAGTCTGGGGTTTTCCCATCCTGAGCAGCCTTGTAGCTGGGAGGAAGTCTGGCTTTCATTTCTCTGCTGTTTCCAGCAGCCTCGTCTGAGCTGCGCTCCGCTGCACATGCTCAGAGCTCTTTAAATGACATCATTTTACATGAAGTAGGAAGCCTTGTTTTGTGCTTGCCTTGCTCAGTGTCCTCAAGAAAGTGCTGAGTAGGTGCAAGGACCGTTATTTTGTGGTGCTGTGATATATCTTGGAGGAGCAAATCCGTGCTGAGGAATGAAATGAAAGAGCGTGGGCTTTAAGCAGTAGATTCCTGCCTCCCAACTGCACGCCGCTTGTGAATGCAGCGGTGGGAGCTGCCTAGCCCCTCCTCGTGTGACTGAGTATTCGCATGTCAGCAAGATCTCTGGATTGCTGTAGCCTGATTCCGTTCTAAGATCAAGCTCAATTTCTCTTCTGCTTTTTCTCTTTCCAGTGTCAGTGCAAAAATAAAGGCCATAGAAGCCAAGCTGAAAATGATGGCAGAAAATCCAGATGCGGAATACCCTGCAGCACCCGTTTATTCTTACTTCAAACCACCGGATAAGAAAAGGACTACTCCTTATTCCAGAGCTGCCTGGAAATCTAGAAGATGATGCTTATGAATGGAGAATGGTAGCAAGAAAACAGTGCTTTGTATACCTGGAGTCCTCCGATGCTTTTGTACTTTGTAGAGTGAGAAGGATACTGCCACCCGAGCACATCACCACTGTACATGGCACAGTGCTTTGTTACAGCTTAGCTGATCTGCTGAATACTCCTGACTGCCAGTGCAGCTTCATAGCCAAGCACTGCTCAGAGAAGTAGGGTCCCATCAAAGCCTCTGATGAACACGCAGGCAACCTCTCGTTAGTGTGCATTCATTAGCAAGATTAGAAACAGTAACCAGTGTATGGAGTAAAGCACAGTCAAAAATACTCCATTTAACTGATTACTTTTTAAAGTATTTTTGAACAAAAACTATTCTGATTCGTGTTTTTAACGAGGGGAAGCGCTTGGTTTTGATTAACATTCTGTAGTTACCATGGAAAACTTGGGTTTTTTTCATCTCAATAAAACTCATTTGAAATAGATTTTGCAACACTTTTAGTAACTGTGCATGCAATATTCTATATGCACCGAAGCAAATTTATGTTGCATTTTGATTTGCATACTTCACGGTGGTACTTGGTGATGTGATCACCAGAAGAGAATGACACAACGCGGGTATTGTCAGTGTTGTTTAGGCTGCAGGTGTGTGCCCCCGTGTAGGAATGAGCGTATTTACACACTGCTGAGGTCTGTGCTGTGCCCTAAGCTTCCCCGCGTGGCAGTGGCACATCTAATGTTTGCATTCAGTAATCCCCTTCAGTGATAGCTCTTCATAAACCAGATGTGACAGCGTGAGAATAACGCTGCAGCCTCTGAGACATCTGTCAAGCACATGACCTCCGTGGCTGCCCACCAGCCTGCCCAGCTTCTGGTTTCCTCTGCCTGATAAAGGTGGTTGGTTGCCTCTCGGTGTGAAGTGGCACAAGTGTTCGTGGTGAAATGGCTCTGCTGTGTGCGGGGGTTACCTGCACCAGGTGCTTCACTGATGAGTCTGATGGATGGCGTTTTGCTGGAGCCGCTTGAGCTGCAGCGCGTTTTTCTCCCTAAACATCACCTGCGGATTAGAAATCTGAGGGGAAAACCCCCATGTTTTCTGGCAGTGTTTTCTCCTCAGTGCACACAGAGCTGTGTGTGCCAGGGGGATGCTGGAAAACGTGTTCGCTCAGGCCCAGGAGAAGCCGGTGTGATTTTGCTGTTGTTCACTCTCTAGTGTGTCGGTGGTGAATCTGAAGGTGCTTCCCTGAGTTGGGTAACAGGGAGTGGTCTCAAACAAGAGGAGGGAAACAGTTTTCAAACAGCCCCTGGCTCCCCTACAGGGCTTGCTCACTGGCATAGCAAAGGTGCATCTACATCCGAGCAGAGCATGCTTCCCGCTTCGGTCCGAGTGCCTGGCGCAGAGCTGTGCGTGTCTAGGATGGATGGATTGTTCGAAGCGTGAGTTGTTCAAAAGTAGGTCTCGTGCTGTTAATGTTTGTTTTCTAGGGTTTGGGTACCTGAGTAAAGAGAAAAGTGGCACGAGTGGGAGCTTGTACCCCTGTGAATGTCACTAACACCCATTTCCATTCCTCTGTGAACAGCCTGTGTTTTGTTCTTGCGTGGTTTGTAGTACTCTAGATCTCTATCTGCTTCGCTTGGAACAGCAAATTCTGTTTCTATAAGGAAATACTGAGATTCAGCCCTAGATTCCAGCCGGGTATATGGTGGTGTTCCCATCGGGTACATACTTTGATATTTATTTGTAATTAAATACAATTTGTTGCAATCCTTCCGTCTCGAAATAACCATTTAAAATGCATGTTTTCCTCCAGGAAAGTGAGGGTGTCAGCAGGAAGTGCGGGTGGTAAATGCTTGGCATCCACCAAGGTCCACTGATGCAGATCTGGGGACAATAGCATCAGTCTTTGTTTTTGTTAGTATTTACTCTGTGTTCACTACCACAGTCACTCACAGAAGTGCCTTGTCTGTGCTTCGGCCAAACTCAGACCTGGGGGAGGAGGTAAATGCTCCATAAGGTCTTTTTATGAGTGTCAGCTCTGGGGCTTTGCATATCAACCGTCCTAGAACAGGTTGGGGAAGCGTGGCGCAGCTTTGGCAGAGGATGCAGCCAGCTCTGAAGCTGTAAGTATGGAGATTACCAAGCTGGTGATGGGAAGGGGAGCAGGGCTCAGCACCCAGCTCCCCTGAAGAGGAGTATGGGACTGTTCTGTGCCTCTGGCACGCGGTCCTGCACTCTGAGGGGTTTCTTTGCTTCCCCTGTGTTTTCAGCGTATCCCTGGGTATCAGGGACAGTGTTCACTGTGTCTGCAGCGTGGATTTATCCTCAGTGTTTCAACAGTCTTCCTTCCTATGGTGAGCCTCCCTCACTCGGGACAGGTACCAAACCATGCCTTCGCCCACTGGAACGCAGAACATGTCCAGCCCCCACCTTTGGGGATTGAGGCTGAGGCGCTGGTTGACACGCAGCCTCCTTATCCCTGCCTCGTATGAGCTCCAGCACTGGTGGAGGGAGCACATGGGGGGTGAGAAAGGGGATGAAGTTGGTGCTAATCCTCAGTGCTTCCACTGCTGTGCATTCCATAAGCGCTCTCTGGGCCGTGTTCTGGTGCAGGCAGTGTGTAGCTCGGTTGGGAGATGGATGTGGTCCTGGCAGGCGGTGAGGGCAGGACACCGGCTGCCCTCGGGACCAAGACTTAATCCCAAGGCTGGATAAAGGCAGAGCCTGGGTTGAAGTCCCACTGTTCCTGATCCTGCTCTGGCTTTGCAGGGCCAGGAGCTCCTGCTCTGGAATTGTGAGAGCAGAGAAAGCCACCACCGCTGCCACGTTGTGCCATGGCTGCTCCAGCCCTGCATCGCTCTCGGATGCAAACAAAACCCGCGCTGCCCTGTTCTGGCCGCGCTGTGTATGGGAGCAGACAGCTTTCGTGGCTGTGTCCCTGCTGGAGCAGTCACAGCTGATTCAGACCCCGCCAGTGGGGACGAGGGGTTTGAATTGTCCTTTCTCAGCGCCGCTTCCCTGCACTTGTCCGTATCCCCTCTGCAGAGCCGAGGACGAGCTGGCGGGCGCGGGGCTGAGGTTCTTGGGGTTTCTCGGCCTGCCTTGCAACCTCGATGTTTAAACCTTAATGTCTTGTATTTATTCTAAAATGGCTTTCATCTGATTTCCCTGTCGGTTAACAATTTAGCTGTCAAAACCAATAACGGCGAGGATCCATCCCCGGCCGCCATCAGCTCACGTTACCGTCCTGCAATTACTCCGTGGTGGAACCGCTGCCGGGGCTTTGCCGGGGAATTATCAGGTTACTAATGAAGCCCGGGCAGAGGCGGGCGGCCAGACGCCGCGGTGGTGGGTGCGATCTGCGCTGCCGCACCCGATCCCGCCCCGCGGGGGGCTCCGGGGCCGCGGCCGGTCCCGGCGGCGTGGGGCGGCGCTGCCCCGGGGCCGGCCCGGCCCGGCCGCCCCGTCGGGGCGGGCAGCGCCCTGCGGCGGGGGAAGGACCGGGCCGGGTCTCGTGTTCCCCCCCCACCCCAACCCTCCCTCCGCGGGCGGTGCCGCTGCCGCCGCCGCAGGTAGCGGGGCCCGGCGGGGCGGGCGGCCCCCGGGGCGCGGCGGGGGGGCGCCTCTTCCTGCCCGGCCCGCGGCCGCCCCCGGCGGGGGAGCGGGGCCGGCGCGGCTCCCCGCCCTTCCTGCCGCGGCCGCGGGACGCGCCGCCCGCGGGCACGGAGCGCGGCGGCGGGCGGAGCGGGGCGCGCCCGCCCCATGCACCGGAGCCATGAGGGCGGGCAGCCCCGGGGCCCGGGCCGCCGCGCCCCGGCCGGCGCCGAGGTGGGCAAGGTGAGCGCTGCCGGTGCTGCCGTCGGGGCCGGGAGCGGGGCCGGGCACCCCCGGGGCGGGCCGGTAACCGGGGCCGGGGCTGCGGCCGGGCGCTGCTCTCCCGCGCCCGAAGGGAGGATTTTCCATCCCGGCGTTTTCCGGGGCGTTTTGTGCTCGGCGCAGGGAGAGGGGGAAGAATTTCGATTTTTAATTACTACCATTAAAAAAAATCAAATTTGCAATTCTTTGGGTGGCCTGATGGATTCCCTGATTGACAGCCGGAATTGACACTCTGGGTACCTCTTATCTCGGGCATTTACGGCAATTTCTAATTGCAGGTAGTTTGTGGGGTTTTTTCAGCGCTTTGGCTCGCATGGGAACCGAGCGATTACTTCAAGAGGCCCGGGTTAAGTGCAGGCAGGGGGAGAATTCAATCCACATTCAAATTGCTTCATTAAAGAGACGCAGCTTTTGTTGCAAAGGATTTAAATGGCCACTAGAAAGTTCTTATTTATTGTTTTGAGGCGGTTTATATAGGGTGCCCCGCGCTCGCCCGGCGCATGGAGCCGCAGCCTCCTTCTCCCGCTCTCTCCCGCAAGGTGATGCCGCCGGAGCCGCTGCCCAAGGGGAACTCCCGCTGCCTCGACCCGCACGCTCGAGCCATGGTAAGCGGGGCCGGGGGCTGCGGGGGGACAGCGGGACGCTGCGGGGACCCTCCGGGGGTTGCGAGGGGCGGCGGGGACCCGCCGGGCCCGGGCTGCGGGACGCTGCGGGATGCTCCGGGGGACGACGGGTCCCGCCTGACGGCCCCGCGGCCGCTCTTCCCGCAGTCGCAGCCCGACGGGGAGCCGCTGCCCGGAGCCCTGGAGAAGGAGGACGCCCGCTCCGCGCCCAGCACGCCCTCCACGCCGTCCGTCTGCTCCCCGCCGTCCTCCTCCTCCTCCACGCCGTCGGCCGGCAAGAACGTCTGCTCTAGCTGCGGGCTGGAGATCCTCGACCGGTACCTGCTCAAGGTGAGCGGCGGCGGGGGGCGGCGGGGGGCGGCGGGTGGTGGCCCCCGGGTCTCAGCCCCTTTCTCTGCCGCAGGTGAACAACCTCATCTGGCACGTCCGCTGCCTGGAGTGCTCCGTGTGCCGTACCTCGTTGCGGCAGCAGCACAGCTGCTACATCAAGAACAAGGAGATCTTCTGCAAGATGGACTACTTCAGGTAGGGCACACGGGCTGCGGGGGGGGGGGGGGGGGGAGCAGCTCCGCGCTCCGGGGGGGCTCCGTATCGTCGCCGGCTCCGGATTGCGGGGAGAAGGCTCGGAGAAGCCGCCAGGCTCCCCGGAGCAGCCCGGTGCAGAGGCGTCCCCTCGGGGCACGGGGAGGAACGGGCTTTGGGGTGCAACTGCAGCCCTTCCCGGAGGGGTTCCTGACCTCGGTTCACTGCCGGGGGCTGTGCCCCGCACCCGGGCTGTGCGGGCCGCCCCGAGCCGCGGCGGGGAACGTGCCCTCGCCCCGGGAAGGGCCGGTTGAGCGGCGTCGCCTCGGCTTCTGCCGGGAGAGTAAACGCGTTCCTATCGGTCTACGGCGCTGAGCTGCTTTGGGGAAGCTCTGTCTGCCCGGCGCTATCGCAAATACCGGGGTGGCCGTGGCAGGAGGGCGTTAAAGAACCGAAACGAATGCCCGCGACCGGGCGGCTGCCGTGGGGTTCGGTGCGGACCCGCGTCCCCCGGGGAGCGCGTCCTGCCGGGGGGATGTTTGTAGCTGCGACCGTCTCTTCGTTATAGACTTAAAACCCCGAATTTTCCCTCCCCAAAAAGGTGGCCCGACGGGATGCAGGACCCCGAGCTCCTCACTTGGGTTTAACACCAGAGCCCCCCGCTCTGGCTTTCCTCGTTCCACCAGGATGAGGGAATGCCGTTTGCCCCGGGAGGAAGGGGAATCACGGCAGGAAATGAGAATGACCCCTGCGGGGGGCTCGGCAGCATCCCCCGGCCGAGGCGGAGCGGGTCGGGGCAGCGGGGCCGCGGGCAGGGAAATACCTGCGAGGTTTCGCCTGTGGTTTGCATCGGGCTCCGGGTGCCCGCGGCTCAGCCCCGGTCCCAGGCGGGCGCGGTGCCGCCACGGGGTGCGCGGTCCTCGGGCTGCCGGAGCCGGGTGCGGAGCAATCGGGAGCCGAGCGGTCCCGGGGGTGCGTGGAGGTGGTATTGGTATTATTGGTATTATTGTAATTATCAGCGTTTTTAAGCTTCTGTTTGAGGGCGATTTCACCGAAATCTCCCTCGCGCTCAGCAGAGAGGTTTAAGGAAGCCGGCGGTGCCGTTGTGCTGCTTCGGGGCACTTTCCGCGTTGTCATTGATGAATAATGGTTCCGATCTCGTTAATTTTGGTTTGTTTGGGTTTATTCGTTGGGTTTTTTAATTATTTTTTGGTTTTAATTTTTAACTTTTTAAGAGTGAACCTTTCCAAAGGTTTTTTTTTTAACGTAGCCGCTGGATTTATACGTTACCTTCGAGCACATACAGCGAATGACATCTGTTAAATACAAACCCCTTTAGCGAGCGGACCTCTCCCTCCCTCCCGGGCTCTGCCCTCCGGGGAGCGCGGATGCGAACGAAAACTAAAACGAAAACCGCTGAAAACACCGCAGGACCCCCCCCGTTCCTGGGGGGCTCGTTTGGGAGGGGGTGGGGGCTCCCAGACCGCGCCTCGCACTCGCCTTTAGCACAAAAAGATGGGGATATCGGGGTCTGGATTTTCTGTTTTCGGTGAACGCCGAGGGCAGCGCTCGGGGCCGCTCCGTCCCCCCCAGCGTCCGATCCGAGACCCTCGGCTGAGCTCGGGCCGCCCCGACGCGGGGGTCGCTCCCGCTGCCCCCGAGGGCAGCCCCGGTGCGGAGCCGGGAGCCGGGCTGGGTCAGGGCTGACGTCCCCCGGCTGCCCCTCGGCAAAGCGGGCTCGGGGACCGCTCACCCGGTCCCTCCTTGTGCCTGTGCGGCTGCCGGGAGCAGCGGGCAGCAGCTCGGGGCTCCCGGAGGGCCGGGACCCGGACCCTGACTCTCGAGCTGGCTCTTCTCGTGTTTATTATCTGCTGCGGATGAAGCGCGTGTTTGTTGCTTTATTTGACATAAAGCAAGGCAGAAAACCCATCGTAACACACGCGGGGCTCTGGAGCCAAGGCAGATGGGAAGGGGCTGCGGGATGCGCTCCGCACTGAGCACGCAGCGGCTTTTATTGCGCCAGCTCTAACTCCCCGAGATGTTGGGGCTGGGGTCTGTCCGGCGCGGGGCTGCCTATGGGCACTGCCCGACAGTGAGCGTGTTTAGGCCTGGTCTGTCTGACTTTTCCTTCCCTGTTCATGTTGGAGGCAGTGTAAGTGCCGACGCGGCCCCACGGCTGCATGTGCGTTTTAAGCAAACGCTGCTGTTTCCTGTGTCTTGTCAAATAATTCTGTTTGGCATCCAGGGCTCGAGGAGAACCAAATTAAAACTGGAGCTCATTGAGCAGAACACTGTGTTCCCAGGCAAGGCGAGGGCTGCTCACAGCCAAGCTCCCACGGCTGGGGTAGCAGGGAGGCCTGCTATGATCCCGGTGTGATTCCCGCAGCACCCTGCTGTGACCCCTGTGGCTCCTGCCTCCATGGGCTGTCCTTGGGCATGGGAGTGTGGGGTCACCGGCTCTGGAATGTGTCCCTAGGGGACAGCACAGCAAAGGAGCTGTGCTGCGGATGGATGGGCTCTGGTGGCTTCCGTCACCCCTTGCTGTCATGTCCCACTGGGTTGGTTCTGCTTGAGCATCGCTGTGGCTTAGTGTGGAGATAGACTGAGGCATCCCACTGCTGTGGATTTGAGTTGCGTCTGGAAGCTACAGCTTAACCATGCAGGCTGGGACAGGAGCTTTCTACAGAGTGGGCCCAAGAGGGGACAAGGGTGCTCGGTGCTGTGGGTGGCCGTGGGTGCTGAATGTCCTTTGCCCTGTCCCTGCAGGCGGGGATGGCCAGCCGGGCTCAGGGAGCTGCGGCACACGGGTATGAGTGATGTGTGAGAGCCAGGACGCACCAGGGTGTCCTCCCGCCTCTGCTCTTCCCGCGCCCCAGATGTTGCAGCCACCTCTGGGGGAGGCGGGATGAGTCTCTGGGATGAGTCTTTCCTGGTAATGCTGTTGGCAGTTTCCATCTCCCAGTGGTGACTGTCATGGAGAGCCTGCAGCATCCGCTCCCCTGACCACAGACTGTGCATGTGGGGTGTGAAACGATGGCTCCAGCGGTTGTGGATGCCCCGGCAGCGCTGGGCTTGGAGAAAGCCTCTGGCTCTGTATCTTCTGCAGCCCTGTCCCCATCCGCATCCCTGCCAGAAGGGTGGCAGGAGCCATGTGGAGCCTCTGGTGCTTCACTGCCCTAAGCAGACGGAGGTCTTTGGGCTCTCACGGCCCTGTGATCTCAGTGAACTGAAGTCTGTTTCGTCTTTGAGCTGTTATTTGCTGTGGTTTCGAGCTCGCAGGCGTCTCATTCCCCATCCCTGTGCTGCTGGCAGTGTCGGTCCCTGCGGTGATGGTCTCTGTTGGGTGACAGTGGATGCTCGCGCCTGGCCCCAGCTCAGCCTTGTTGCTGTTAAACCCGGTCGCTGCAGTGGGTGCTGGAGCAGATGTTGGTGCAGTGTCGGTGGTTGCCGGTGCCGCAGCCGGTGCAGCGCTGGTGCCTGTGTCTGGCTGCGGAGCCTCAGCCTCCCGCCGGGCGCTGCTGGTGCCATGGCTCTGTTGGGGATGGTGCTGCTGCCCCCAGGAGCCACCACCAACCTGGGGATCCCAGGGGGATACTGTACTGTGGGTCTGGGGTCACTTGGGTGTCTCCCCTTGTCCCAGCCGGTGTGGGATGGGGACGGGTGACCTACCCTGCATGGGGCCCTGTGCCCCGGTTTCCCCTCATCCGCAGTGATGCTGGGATATGCCCATCCCTGCGCTGTGTCCCCCCTCCCTGCGGCAGGCTGGGACCTGAGCGGGGAGCAGCGATTACCACGTGCTATTAGCCGGGTAAGCCTGCCCCACGGTTGATACCGTTCAGCGAGTACGACTGTTTACATAGCACATTGTTCAAAGTAATTCAATTTACAGGAATGATCTTTACTTCTAAATAAAAAATTAATACAGTTCTTTTGTTTGTGCGTTTATATAAACTAGCTGGCACAAAGTCAGCTCGCAGCGTTCCCATCTGAAGTAAATTAGTGAAGTCTCTTAGCTAAGTCTCTGTATAATTTCAGCACAAGAAATGTCCTCTCTAAAGCAGCCCTTTTATTTTCTTGTTAACATGTTTTCCCCCTGGTCAGCTATGGTCACGCTGAAGCATTCAAACCTTTCTTTTCCTCCCAAATAGTTTTGCAATTACTAATTCCAGCACAGGACTTTCTGCATCTCGCTGAGCCCCGGGCTGGCGGCAGCTCTGCGGCGTGGGGCCGGGCATGGGCAGCATGTGTTGGGCTGACCTGGGCTCCTCCGTTGCCCATCTGCGGTGATTCAAACGAGGGGTTTGCCATGTGGGGCTCTCCTGGGGCATTTGTCGTGGTGTTTTGTGCCAGTGCTGAGGATGCTGGAGCTGCTCGGCCAGAGCTCCCAGTGAGCGGTGGCAGCAGTGACTGCACTGGAGGTGTGCGGGGAAGGCAGGGACTGTGATCAGGGCTGTATCAGAGCCCTGCGGTGTCAGAGATGCTCGCTTCTCCCCCGCTGCTCTCGCTGCTGCTCATCACGGTGATTTCTTTAAGCAGTGGCAACACCGAAACGCAGAAGCCAAACCAAAGCTGCGCCTGACCCTGCCTGTGCTGCAGGCAGCACGTCCTGGCTGGGCTGGGGTGCAGGGCCATGGGGGCCCCGTTGTCCCCATGAATTATCCCGGCAGAAATGGTGGGGTTTGAATGCCCATTGCAGGGATCCTGGCCTCTTGGTGCCTCTTCCCAGCATAAGTCTCTTAAGCGCGATCATCTTCCTCTCGCCATGAGGAGACCTCTTGGTGGGAGGAAGAAGCGGATGCCTGCGCCCGTACGTGTGCGGAGAACACACATGTTTTGATTTACGGCAATGGGAGAGCCCCGGCTCTGACACAGTTTCCATTGAGTCTTACACTGGCTGTTATCAAAATATAAAGCCCCCGGATTTGGAAGCTGATTCATGGCGGTGTGTCACCTCAGCCCCTCCGCTGGGGCAGCGGGGAGTCACCTACGGCTGCCTGTGCACTGCCTGTACCGCTGCCTGCACGGCGGGGCAATGGCACTGGTGGGGTGGTTCAGCGGCAGCGCTTTCCCTGCATGGGTGTCGTGGATGGGGTGGGTGATGGGCCCTCAGCCTGCCTTGCCTTCACCTCTGCCTGGTCTCACCCATCCTCTTCTCCTCCCGCAGCCGGTTTGGTACCAAGTGCGCCCGCTGCGGCAGGCAGATCTACGCCAGCGACTGGGTGCGGCGAGCGCGGGGCAACGCCTACCACCTCGCCTGCTTCGCCTGCTTCTCCTGCAAGCGCCAGCTCTCCACCGGCGAGGAGTTCGGGTTGGTGGAGGAGAAGGTGCTGTGCCGGATCCACTACGACACCATGATCGAGAACCTCAAGCGAGCGGCGGAGAACGGTACGCAGCCCCGACGCCGCGGTTGTGGCCTCACCCCGGAGCCATCCCTGTCCCCCTGTGCTGATCCCCGTCACAGGATGCCAAGTTGGTCTTGTTGTCACCAGAACAGGGTGATGGAGAGCCCTGGGGGGGATTGAGTGTGGGGCCCTGGGCTGGCAGGGTGCTCATGGGGGCAGTCAATGTGTTGGCAGCACTCACAGAATAGGTAGGGTTGGAAAGGACTTTAAGATCATCTAGCTCCAATCCCCCAGGCTCGTGGCAGACCCATGTGCCACAGGCAATGCTGGGGACAAACGCTGCAGCCCGGCGTGCAGTGCATGAGGAAGCCACTGGGGTTTTGAGGCTGTGAGTCATAAATGCAGAAGGTGGGAAAGCTGGTGATGGGACAGAACCTTCCCATCATTTTCCACCGCCCTGCCTGCCCGGGGATGTGCTGCTCCCAGCTGGACCTCGCCGTGTGCTGCTGGCCCTGCTGCCAGCCTCTGCTTTCCCAATCCAACCGGTGACACTGAGCTCATGCAGTGCTGCAGCTCCTGTCCCCTTGAGCCCCCATCCTCCTGCATGGCAGCAGCCACAGGGGGATGCTCAGAGGAGCAGATCGGTGGGGTTGGTTCAATGTGGTGCACAGGGAGGCCGGGCAGTGCTGGGGGCTGTCCTGCACTGAAAGCACCTAAGATGTGTTGGTATGGCAGCGACTGCAGCTCAGGGGAGCTGGATGCTGTAGGAGCTTGGCCGTGCTGGAGAAGGGGGAAGTCAGGCTGGGTGCTGCTCATGGGCTGGGACTGAGGCCGGGTTTATCTCCCCTATGGGAGCAATGGCTGCTGTGGATGTGAGGCTGTTTGCACATGGGTGCTGCACTGGGTGAGAGCAGGGTGCCAAGGATGCTGTGCAGCCTCAGAGCCAATGAGGGAAGTGCCCAGGGCCACCTTCTTACAGGCTTCTGTGCCCGGGACTCTCCTGGGGCATCACCCCTGGCCAGGAGCAGGACTCCAGCCCTGTGTGCCCTTTGCTAGCGCTTGGTGGGCACGGGGAGGCAAACACCATGCCCTGGCCCATGCAGCATGTGGAAACCATTAATCAACCTGACATGAAAGTAATGTGTTTCTGTTTACAGTGTTTGAGTAAGAGGATAAAAACAGAGTGCCCACTTGGGCTGCGAGCGTCCTGGCTTGGCATGGGGCTCACAGCGTGTTGGTCCATATGGTCGGCTGCTGTGGAGGCACGAGCGAGGCAGTGGGGAGCAGGGATGGAGGGGGAGAGGTTGAATGGCCTGGAGGAGCAGGCTAATGCAAGGTCACAGGGACTGGTGCTGGGGGGTCCTGCAGGGCTGTTAACCCAGCCAGGAGCTGGGGCAGTGGGTTTGGTGCTGCTCATATGGACCTGCTGGTGTGGGCTGAATCCCAACAGTGTCAGACAGCGCTGGGGCATGTGGTGAGCATCCTGCGTCCGTGTCCCCTGGTTTTGAGAAGTGAATGGGATTGCTTTGGAGAGCTGCAGTTGCTGTGGAGTTGTAGGGCCATGCTCCCCCCCTTGTAATTACCCAGCAATTTCTTCTGCACATGAGGTTTTACATACAAGAAAAATAAACAGATGTTGCTGAAGTCAGAGTCCCATTCATCATCCGAAAAGAGCAAGTCAAACTATATGAGAAAGTCCTTCAACTCAAGCCAAGACAATCACAGCCTGGTCCAGCTTGCAGAGCGAGCGTCGGGCTGTGCAGGCGCATCCTGGGAGCGGGGTGAGCGCCAGTCCTGCTCAGGCATCCACCCTCATCCATCCCTCATTGGTGCTGCACTGCGCTGCTTATGGCCGGGCAGGGCACCACATGGGCTGCACGGGGACCCCAGTAAGGCACAGGGGGTCCCTGCATGCTGCATAGCTCTGTGATATGGCTGGGCTCATCCTAATGCCATGTTTAGCAACTGCATGGACAGTGTTTCCCTGGCGTGCCCATGTTGGTGTGGTTGCTGTTCAGAGCATGGGCACCCCAAAGCCATGGGGATGGTGCTGCTCCTGTTTTAGGACGCAGGAGGAGGAGGAGGTCAGGCTGCTGCGAGGATTTGGGGCTGGGGAAAGGAGTGAAATTGAGCAAATGAAACGACTGATGGGGGCAGCGTATGCAGGGGAAGATACGGTCACAGGGAGCAGTGTGGGGCAGGAATGAAGGATGTTGGTAAGCTCAGCAGGGGCAGGGTCCATTCCAAGCCAAGTGGTGTGGCCAAGTCAAGGCCAGCAGGACATCAGTGCTTTCCTTCACACACCACCTTGACCCCCATCTTCCTGCTGCCGTTTCCCTATCCCTCATTCCCCACTGCTTCATTTTTCTTAGTTCAATAGTGAACTCTGCAGGGCTCCCCTTAGTGCATGGAGGGGCTCAGCAACCCTGGCAGCTCGCAACTGGTGGTTCCAGCTCTGCTCCTTCTGCTCCTGCTTGCAGCAAGGGATGCTGCGGGTGCCCTATGCTGCAATGCCAGGCATGCTGTCCCCTGGTCAAGTGGCCATTGCACACAGGGGCAGCAGGGGAGCGCCTGACCTGCAGCACACGGGGGGCTTCTCTCTTGTAGGCAATGGGATCACGCTGGAGGGGGCTGTGCCCTCGGAGCAGGACAGCCAGCCGAAGCCAGCCAAGAGGGCTCGCACCTCCTTCACCGCCGAGCAGCTGCAGGTAGTGGGGCTGGGCCGGGGGGGCTGGAGGGGCTGCGGCTCCCTGGCCTCATCCTGACCCCCTTTTCCCTCCCCTCCGCAGGTCATGCAGGCACAGTTCGCTCAGGACAACAATCCCGATGCACAGACACTGCAGAAGCTGGCAGACATGACGGGGCTCAGTCGGAGAGTCATTCAGGTGAGGGGCAGGCAGGGCAGGCACCATGGGTTGAGCAGCCCTGAGCAGGGCAAGGGAAGGGGCAAAGGGGGTGCACCAAAAGGCCGGTATTAACAGGACTCACATCCCTGGAGCCTCTCGCTCCTGCACATCAACCCTGGGACTTGCAGCATCCAGCAGCTTCGTGATGCCTCACCGGTGTGTTGGCTTCACTGTCTCCTATAGCAATGCAGCATCATCCTTCCTCTGTCTCACCTGTGGGTTTTCTATTTGGTTTTCCCTCTTACAATGCAATGGGTAAACCCACCCATACAACCCAGCCAGTCCCAGTAAATTGCTGGGTGGGAAAGCTGCTGTTAGCACGTGGTCCTGGAGCAATGTGCTCTGCCCTGGCAGCAGGCATGGGCAGTGGGGTGCTTCCCCATCTTCAGCAGCCATGAGCAGGCAAAGCTTGCTCACTTTGGGAAGCATTGGGATCTACTTAAAGGAGAAAAAGGCCATGGTGGCAGGGAAGTCCCAGCACTTTTGCTGCTTGGGAGGGGAGGGAAAGCTGTGCCATATGGACTGAGAGAATTCCCCCTCTGCAACTCCCAGCTCCTTGCCTCTGTATGCAGTCCATCTTTGCCCCTTGGTGACACTCATACTCTTCACTTTTACGTTCTGCTGACACGCTTTCTGCACGCAGTAAACCACAAGTGATTAAAGTGAATCTGGAGCTTTCGTCCAGGATTGTTTTGCCAGCGACACAGTTCAATTTCATGTGTGGAAACCTGGCTGGAGGCTCAGTGACTGAGGTTCTTTGGAGGCTCAGTGATTGAGGTTCTTTGGAGGCTCAGTGACTGAGGTTCTTTGGAGGCTCAGTGATTGAGGTTCTTTGGAGGCTCAGTGACTGAGGTTCTTTGGAGGCTCAGTGATTGAGGTTCTTTGGAGGCTCAGTGACTGAGGTTCTTTGGAGGCTCCGTGACTGAGCTTCTTCGTCAGGCTGCAGATGAAGCCGGCTGCACGCTGGCCTATTTTTTATGTGGGTATTTTCTAAAGGCACTTTCAACAGGAAACAATTTGTCAAACGCTTACGACTGTTTCCTTCTCCGTGGTCCGGCATGCTCGGCCTCGGAGAGCTGATCCTTGCTCGGCCTCGGAGAGCTGATCCTTGCTCGGCCTCGGAGAGCTGCTCCCTGCTCGGCCTCGGAGAGCTGCTCCCTGCTCGGCCTCGGAGCGCTGATCGCTGCTCGGCCTTGGGGAAAGATTTGACTTCAGCTGTCTTAAAAAACTCCAAGCATAAGAAAGAAATCACCACATTAGCATGGAAAAAACCACCCCTTCCATGCATGTTTTAACTTGCGATGTGATCCCCTAAGTATTCCTTTAATTAAAAGCAGTGAGATACGGTCAGAGGGCTCATACCTGCTCGCTCATATGGACTAGGGCTGTATCCCACCACAGACCCTCCTTTCTCAGCTTTAATGTTCTGCTGATGTAGCTTTTGAATACAATAAGCCACAAGTGATTAAAACAATATTGTTTTCATCGTCCCTAAAGCCACAGGTTCTCCTCTTCGTTTTTGTCTCTCCTGTCCTTGCTAATGCTCAGGCATTTCCCAGGTAATCTCAGCCCTGCTCTTAGGCCAGGCTGGGGCTGAAGATTAAAATCTAGGTAAGACTTTGAAAGGCTCTCGCATCATTTGCAGATGAAGTTTTGCGTGTGCAGGGTGCTGTTCCCAAGGGCTTTCACATCCCTTTGAGCCCAGGGAAGGGAACAGTGTGATCATGAATGTGAGTTCACATCAGTGTGATCATGAATGTCAGATCACACCATCACCTGGTCAGGGTGTTACAGTCAGTGACAAGCTTGAAAGTTTTAATTACCCTAATAAAGAACAGTGTTGGCCTTGACCAAGACAAATCAATAGTAGAGATGCCACTTCAGGCATCCTAATGTCTGTGCTGTTGTGAGACAAATCTCTTGCTCTAATG
The DNA here is from genome assembly GCA_028858755.1 of Ara ararauna. Classification (NCBI taxonomy): domain Eukaryota; kingdom Metazoa; phylum Chordata; class Aves; order Psittaciformes; family Psittacidae; genus Ara; species Ara ararauna. The sequence goes on from CM054384.1 coordinate 23,211,657, forward strand.
AGTGGAAAACAAAGCTATGGAAGCTGGTGGCACACTGGTGAGGTGTTTCAGTGTGCAGATTTCTAGGTTTGAATCCTTCTTTCTTTAAACACATGGAAGACCACCATCATAGGGCTTTGGTGAAGGACCAACACCCTTCAACCCAATTCTCTCTCCATTGACATATCCTTTGCCGCTTTTTGTTCCAGGTTTGGTTTCAAAACTGCAGAGCCCGCCATAAAAAACACACCCCGCAGCACACGGTGCCGCCCTCGGGAGCCCCCCCGTCCCGCATCCCTTCCTCGCTCTCGGATGACATTCACTACTCGCCCTTCAGCAGCCCGGAGCGGGCCCGCATGGTGACGCTGCACGGATACATAGAAAGTAAGTGCCAGCAATGGCAGCGGGTGCTTGGGGTCGGCGGGGCAGTGGGATGGCACCGTAGCACAGAGCGCTGTCAAAACCACCCTTGTGCTGCGGGTGCATGGCTGGTGCATGAGCTGCTGCTCCTCGTGCTCTGATCAACTGTGTCCGTGGGGTTTTCTGAAGGGCTGTTAACTAGGAAGCCCCAGATGAGAGGAGGGGAGAGGGGCTGCTGCAGCCTCTTTCCTTCCATACCTCATCCCCAGGAAAGTCACTGCCTGGGTTTTACCTGACTGGTCCTTGGCCCTCCTTGTGTTTTCTTTGTCATGGAGAAGAGATGTGAATGTGCCCTGTTGAGCTCCGTGGTCAAGTGGTCTCCTTCCTGCTCACAAGATCAGAGTTGCTTTTTCTAACAGTTGCTAAGCACCTGTGCATCATTTGTGAGTGGTGGGCAGCTTTGGTCATGTCTGGATGGAGGTTTTGGCTCCATGAGGCTTCTCCCCTCCCTTGCCCATGCGGGCTACAGTGAAATTCGGTTCCTACTGCCCCTTTGCCTGATCCACTGGGCACCTCTTCTTCCATGTGTGTCCCAAGCTGCTTCCCATGTGGAAGCCTGACCGTGCCGGTTGCAGGGTGTGTGTTGTTTGTAGTAACAGAGGCTGAAGCCTCTTCTCATCCACAGGTCAGGTACAGTGTGGACAAGTGCACTGTAGACTTCCCTACACTGCTCCACCAGTGCACCTCAAAGCAGACATGGAAGGACCACTATCTAATAGGGGTGAGAAGGTAATTGTAGTCCCTGTTTCAGGCTTTGGGGCCAAACCTCCACTATAGCAAAGATTTTTGTGTACCATCATTGCCACTGCTGTCTCCTGTCAGCATCACTGCTTCTCCATGATCTCTGGCAGCTGCTGCCCACTCATGTGTCTTTCTTAATTTGGTGGCCCTAGATCGATGTACCAACTGTTGGTCAAAACAGCATCACTTTGTTCTTCACTGAATACCCCTCGTTGTTGTGATGTGCTGGGATTCTGTGCCTGCATTGACGAAAGGCTTTTGACATCTTCCTGCCTAAACTCCTCTCTCTCTGATTTTCCATGAGTTAATGGAAAAGGTTCATTTCTTGGGGATTCCAGTATTGCTTAAAAAAATAACAACTGGCTGTTACAATATCTGAAGTAGGAATGTTATTTCACAATGTCTGGCCAGGAAACAATATTCATAGAATCATAGACTCATATTGCATGTTGGTATTTTTCTGTTCAGCACTTAAAGCATTTGTCTGGTCTAACACAGCTTATTTGGGGGCAAGACTTCTGAAACATGCTTTAGGCTCATAAGACTTGATTTGTGATTCTAGTTTAAGTGACTTCATTTTGAGGAAACACTAAACCTGTAGCAACTCCTATTGGGTTTAGCTTTCGTCTTACTGTTCGAGGTTCACAGCATCTCTCTTTTCAAATCTCTATTCAGTGCAGCAATGGTAGGTTTTTGATCTCTGTTTTGATAAGCACAAGCAGGGGCACAGCAAAGGTACTTGTTCAGTGCAAATGCTACCATTTAGTCACGATACCTGCACAGCAAGCTGGAGGGTTTGCAGGAAAAACATGATACGGTCCTGTCATTCAGAGAAACTTACTGCAGCAAGGGGCTCCTGTGATTTAAATGCAATCACTTGCTCACAACTGTTGCAGAACTGGGTTGGTGGGACAGGGAGCTCCCCCAGCCAGCTCCTTTTCCAAACAGTCACTTGCATGTTGAATTCCTGAAACCTGGAGCAGCCTTTTTCCACATCCAACATTTTTTAAAAGCAGTGACAGCTGAGATCCTGGGAAAACACATGTAAATGCAAAGACTCTGTTTCCCCTTGCACATGGGGCATCTCCCTCCTCCTCTCCTCGAGGAGTACCCAGTGTAGTGGCTATGGGACCAGCTCTTCCCTTGGCTGATGGCAAGGGCAGACGCTGTATGCGCAGAGCAGCGAGGTGTAGTGGTTTGAGGGAAGCTTGTGTTGATTAGCAAGGGAGGTGGATAGAGCAAGGACTGTTGCAATGGCCTTCACCTTTCTTGGTAGCTGCTGTGTCACAGAATGAATACATCAAATACAGCTTACAGTGTGTTGCCCAGTCTGAGACAGTTCCACAGCTACAGCTGTGCCTGAGGCGCATTGCTCTCTTAGGGTTTGTGCTGCCATAGTCCCGTTCTTCCCGCCTGGGCTCCTTGGATGCTGTGCCTGCCTTCCCCAGCCAGCTCCATTCCATGGGCAGGGCTGGCGGATCCCGGGCAGACAGTGGTTCCAGGGAGGGTTTTTCCATGAGGAAGCGGCTGCCGCAGTGGAGCACATCTGTCCTGTTGGTCCCTGAGAGCACATTTCCCTGGCGAGGGCTGTCTGTGTGTGTCTGAAAGCAGCTAACGCTCGGTTCACATTTCTCCCACTAGGTCATCCTCTTTCAGTACTGACTGCGCGAACTCTTCCTCATCTGCCCATGGCGCTACCAGCACCACTGCCCCTCAGCCGCTGAAACACAGCATCCAGCCCAAGGCAACTGTTATCAGTCATGCAGGAGAAACTCAGATCCAGCATTCTCAGTTCTTCCCATTGACCAGCGCCTAACATCCACTATTATTTCTCCAGCGACACTCTGTGTATGTGTGTGTTGAGTGCAGAATTACATTTTTCACTTGTTTCTTGTGGACTTGTAGAATGACCGTGAGTCTCTCCAAGGCAATGCCAGACACAGTCAGAATTAGTGACTCTACTGTGCTTGCAACTCTTGCTCCCAAACCCATGGGAATATGAACATACCAGAACACGCTGAGTCTCGGGGGGGGGTCGATGATCACCTCTGAACATAAAGGAAGGAGGAATTTGTGTGGTTTGGCCTGATTCTCATTTTGCACCAGTGAAGCGCTGTCGGTTCCTGGACATCCCTCCCGATTTCCACTTGCGTGTGTGAAATCTGAAATGAGCTTTTTGGCTCAGCAACTCGATATATACACAGATCTTCCTGAGCCAAACTCGCAGGTAGCTGAGACTCCACTAAGTGGAAAACATGATGCCAACTGGAAATAGGCAGTTTTTCTTCCTCCTCAAAGTGCTTTAGAATCACTTGTCCTTTGATCACTCTAAGGTAAGTAAATCTTAGTGGGTTTTCCCCCCATTTTATAGGAGGGGCAACCAAGATGTCCTAAACTGAGAAGAACTGTTGGGGTTGGTGGCAGAGCCAGGTTTAACACCCTGAAGTTTTTGATTGCTGACTTGTTCTTAGACCACTGAATATGTCTCTCCTCCTCTCCGAGCCATCTGCCAAATCTTGTTTTTTACTCTTGTTCTTTATTAACAAGCTACTTTAATTCCTTGAAGTCATACTGGATCACAAATGGGTGATTGCAGAATGTACCTACACAAAACTCGCAGACACTCCATATGCTGGGAGTGGGAAATCCTCAATGGAAGTTGGTTGTGAAGGCACAGAAGTGTTCTGCCCTGGTGTGGACTCAAGTTCAGTCAGTGGGAACAGGGGGTTAGAAATGGGAGATTGATTAAAAGGCGAAACCCTTGGCAAAGCCAGCAGGAACAGTCTTAGCTGAGTGGACAGCAAGGTGATGGCATATTCCTTTATCTGGCAGCATCATTCCGATTCGCTCTGCCCTCCTGTTATTCCCCATTGCCGGAATATGGTTGTTGCTGCTGCCAAGTCCTGCGCAGCCCGGGAGGGCTGCTGCTGGCGGGGCAGGCACCACAGGGCTCGTTGCAACAGCAAAGGAAGCACTCAGCAATCTGGCCCCAAATCAGGAAAAAAGCTCCGTAACGATCCTACATTGATGGCAATAACAAAAAGTAAACACATAACCTTTGCCAGCCCTTCTCAGTTTGCACCAAGCCAAGAGCAGGTCTGTAACAAAACCTCCCTCCACGCAAGCACACGGGTCTGTCTTGCTGCTAAGTGTCTGTGAGGCCGCGTTTCCAAGAATGTGAAAGCCTACTATGAGCGACAGTTAGTGTGTAATATGACTGAACTGTGCCTGAGGACCAGAAGACAGGAATCCATCCGTTGCATAACTTGTTTTTAGTTTGAACTCTAGATACGTGTGTTTTTCTCTGGATCGATCTCCATCAGGTGGGCAGCCATCCCAAAGGCTTGGCCAGCCCCTATTGCACACGTGGCAAGGCTGTGCCCATGAGCTGTGTGTGACACCCATGGCCAGACATGTGGCTCCAGCTATAATCACGAGGCGCGCTCGCTGCTCTGACCGCATGGGGAACGGCGTCAGGAGATGTGGATGTCTGATGAGGTGGCCACCAAGAGGTCTTTGAGAAGTGACTGAGTACAAGCATGCATTGATATTTGTTGGGACAAATATATATATTATATATATGTGTATATATATATATGCACATGCAGAGGTTTGTGTGTATATATATATCTATAAAAATACAGAGACAGAGCATGGTGGTAATACCTTGGACAGTAAGGCCAGTATTCTATCTGCAGGTAGCAGCTCTACACCCAGTTTAAAATAACATTTGAAAGGAGATAGGAAACTAAGTCCACAAAGAATTATTGTCACCTCCTGACATGTGAATAACTATTTCCAGTGTGTAGCCACTGACAAGGCACTCCCTTACGCCTGACCTGGCTGGAACTGCTGCTGCAGAGGTGTCCCCTCTGGGAGGGGGCAGTCACCAGTTGTACCCACTGCAGTCATTGTTGTCCTCTCTGGAGCACTGAGTGAAGGATGGGTGTCCCTTTGTTGGCTGTTGGTGGTGTTTGTTATCGCAAGGCTAGGGTGGATTGCTGTGTCTGCGTGCAACAGCTTTAAGATGCTGGTTGTGGTCGGCTGGGTCACTTCTCCATTTGTGCTCGCACATCCTAACGAGCATTTAGTTGTGGCATTAGTGCCGTAAAGGAAGGGGTAGTTGTTTGATTTAAGACCGAAGGAAAAACTCCAGGCTGTAACTTGACCTGACCACAGTACTTGAGATTTCCACAACTGTTTTGCTGAGGGAGAAAATGTTTTTCTGATGCATTTCTCTTCTGTCTCGGCGGTGCAATGAAAGGGAAACTATTAAATATGTATCTGCTCAATATCAACTTACTGATCAAAACGAACTCCACTTGTGAAATGTACTGTATAGCGACGTGTGTGTAACTGATACCACTGACAGGACTGGAGTGCGAAGCAGAGGGAGCATAGGTGCTTTTCCCCAGTGGAAGTGGACTCACCACCGCCCATGGGGTGAGCTGCCCCGCACAGACTGTGCTCCGGGGCACTTCCCCCGATAAGTAGCCAGGAGCAGCTTTGCTAATTCAGAAATCAGGCTCTGTTTATATTAAGCCCAAATTGTTTGCAAAAACTGGAAGCAATTCAGCTTGTGCAGTTTTAGAGCTAATTATGTGTATGGAAAATACTCAACTGTACCAAGAATGTAAGAAATCCTCTAATTTATTCAATACATTGTTTCACAACATATTTCACACTGACTGTTGCCACTGAACCAAACCTTATCTCAGGTCATTTGCATTCATCTCCTGTCTGTAGATTAAAAAAGAAAAAAAAAACACAAATAAAATGAAAATCATTTTCATTTTCTTAGTTTATTCAGTAATTGCCAAATGGGTTCTGGTGCAGCAATGCAGACTCCACGGACTAAACTTTTCCAGTTGCTATTTCAAAGCCTTTTGCAGAAACAAATCCAATGAAGATAGCCAGTGGAGGCTTTTCACTCAAGTTTAATAAGGTAACTAAATAAGGCGAGGGTCTGAAAGTGGAGTGGTTTACAGTTTTATTACCAGTTCTTTTTGGTTTTGGCTCATGCTGGTTAACCCCAATACCCGAGCTAAAGGTGCTTACACAACTTCTTCGTTGGGGTGAGGGAGTGGGAACCAATCCTGCACTACTATCAGTGATATATCTGTAGGATGCCAACTATAGACACGTCAGTTTTCTTTCATCTGCCAATCATTTTGTTGTAGCATGTTGCAATTCTGCATGTCTTGGCTACAATGGTTAAAAAAGAAATTTCTCTGAATGAGTGGACAGTCAAGACTAATATTTATTTTAAAAGAAGTAAAACTAAATTGTAAGCACTTTTTTGTAAAACCAATGTCTGTTTTGTTACATACTTTTAATGTTGTGCTTTGTAAATGTCTTATTTGTGTAATAAATAAAGTTAATGCAAGTAGAAGTGCTGGCACTTACATCCAGAAAATGATGTAATTCCATTTTATTTTATTTTTAAATACTTTCTGGCTTACTAATCAAGCAGCAACCCACCCAGTTTTCCTCTTTTATTATTTTGTTAAACTCTGGCTTCAGGAGAGTTCAACAAACGTTCGTAGTAAATGGATATAATTTCCTAGTTAGCAAACCAGTCATTAAAGAATACCTCTGGTGTACATTATTACAATGATCAATCAATATCAAAGTACCGAGCAAAAAGAGAGGAAAGGAATTCACCAGGACAGCTAACTAAAATCTGGGAAAATAATGTTGATTAAGATGGATTTGAATGACTTCAACACTGAATCCAGGCACACTCTTTAACAAATTGTTTTCAGGCTTAATAAGGTTTATATATACTACACTACACGCAGGAATATTAGTGTGAGTACAGCCTGCTTTTTTTCCATGGCTTTCTCTCAGCATGACTGATTAAATGATTATTTCCAGTTTTGTTTGCGCTGACAAAGATGACAGAAAGATTATATCCCTGTGGAGGGAAAGGGTGAGACAAATCGACAAGGACAAATTAGATTTATTGTGAATCAGATTACCTGCTTGGGAATATTATCATCTAGCAAAAACTGTTTTCATGGTTTTGGTTGAGGTTCACTTGTCTCGTCCCAAGCTTGTCGGCAGGTCTGAATGATCCATTCATGCTCCTCATCATCTAAAATGGAGATAAAGAGAATGTCAGATATCACCATTTCAGATCTGCTCTTTGCATCAGTAGGGCCCAGCTCAAACAATATTTTCTTGTGAAATAAATCCAGTTTTAGCCATTGGCATCTCTTAGAACCCATTTCTTTATTTCTTTCAAATATGGTGTGCTGTTGTGTTGGAATTGGTCAAGGCAGGAGGTACTGGATCTATGGCAATGACTCTGGTGACTTGTCTGTTTGATAAGATTAGCTTGGGTGAAACTGAGATTTACATGAGTAGATTGGATTTTTGGATATTTTGGCTGGAGATGTGCAGGAGATGCGTTGAAACTATCAGAAATGAAGATACACATGCTTTAAATACTATGTCTGTGTTGCTTGTCAGTTTATGAAAGGTGATGGTAAAGTCAAGCCCTTGGTTTTCCAGCTTTGCTTTCAATGTTGTGTTGATATGTACTTCATGACAGGTATCGATAAGCTGATACAGTGGCTGATAGATGTATTTTAGACCATCTTCTGTGTCCCTTGTTAGTATTCATGTCTGTCATGTTTATTGTCAGAGCATTATGACAGTGTGGGAAGGGAAAAACACCTCAAAGACAATGTAGGAAAACCCAAGTGCCCAGCAAAGTTTGAATGGAAATTTTGTGTATGATTACAACAAATAACATGGTAAACGTTAAGTTGTGGCTTTTTAATCCAGAGCTTTAAACATTCTGCAGCCTTTTATTTTGCGTCTGTGTAGGGGAAAAGAGATCTGTGTAGTAGACCAGGAAAAACAAACTTCAAAAGCCTCCAAACCCAAATCAAAGTATTGCTTAAAACAATACCTGTATTTATTTTTACATAAATGAAATATGTTAGAGCTGCTTCTCGTGTCTACCACTGTCTTAACAAATTCATATCAGCTGCTTGTGATGCATGTCTCTAACCTGCTTCCATCGAAACTTTAAGGGGTTTGTAGCAGCCCTTATTACCTGAAAGAACAGAATGATTGTGAGAAGGATGGAGCCGAGGGGGCTGTAACCCCGGTACTGTGGCCATTGCTTGGCATAGTGCATAATCTCCTTTGTTTACACAGTGCTTTGCACTGAGCACCGTGCTAAGGTAGGTCCAAAAAGATGGATCAAGAAGCATGTTGCTTGTAAGGAGTCACATTTTCATGGAGCTCTTTTGACTGCGGAGTTGTACCTTTATGTTAAAGTGACACAGGAGCATTTGAAATGCAAATGGTAGGAAGGTTCTGCGAATGAAGTTGCGCTATTGAAGAAGCGAAAGTCCATAGGAGAGTATGTGACAAATTAGGTCTGATGCACAAATCTTTGAGCTTGGGGGTTAATCTTATTGGTTGCAGTGGGGTTTGAATCAAGTCAGCTTGGTCTTGGCTTTTTTGATTCCTTTTTATTCTTCATGCTACCCTCCCCTTTCTCTCATTCCTGAGTTGAGTGCATGCCTTTGGTTCTCGTGAGGTGCTGCTCACAGGCAGCTCTGTTGGCATCCTGGTGAAAGCAGCCTGTGCCAAAGCATTTATCCCTTGTCTGAATGGCAGCACTTCTCTGCCACCCCTGACAACAGTAAGCAGAAAGGTTGGTAACTCAGAGGAGGCTTTCCCTAACTGCCTGCTCTCCAGTTTGCTCTTTGCATGCAGCCACTGGTTTCCAGACAAAGTGCTTGCTTGTGCCGACTGACCCTCTTCTCATTCCCCACTCAAAGGTGGGGCTTGCAAGAGCTGGGTTTGGTGGTGAGCGCCCACCTTTAGAGCAGCACCCCAGAGACTGTGAATGGGTTGGAGAAGGCACTTGTGCTGCCATTGTTCCAGCAGCTCAGCCTGTAGGCTTGCTTTAATGACTGAAAAATGGTCACCATTCAGATAGAATAGTCAAGTTCAGCTCTTTCTGTGTTTCACTGGCATGATCTCCTTTTTTATTCTCTATTTGAATGAATCAATAGGTCCATAACAAAATACCCTGTTAATGGCACGTTTCTTATTTGGATGAAATAAGAGAGGAAATAAATGCTGATAAATATGCTAAAAGGGAAATCAAAAGGATGAGCACTGAGGCTTAAAGACCACGCAATCGTTACAGAGGCAGAGATTCCACAGAGGGCTGCAGCGGGAATGCAAATGTGGTCCTTAAGCTTTCTTAAAACAACATCAAAGCCATAATCAATGTGCTGGCTTTTGTTCTATGCACTAGGTGTTCCAGCACTGTAACAATGTGATCACATGAGCCTCGGCTATAACAGATACTGTCCAGCCTGGGAAGCACTGTGATTTTAGCTGGAATCACCTTAACTAAAAAAATCTGAGCTTGCAATAATTGCATGAAAATGAAACTTTTGTCTATTTCTGCCATGGTGGAGGAATAAACAGAACTTACAGAGTGCTATAAATCACCACTTTCTACTTGCATTTGGGTACAGACAGACGTGGTTCACCTGAGTACTAGAAATAATCAGCCCTGCCTTCTAATGAGGAATCTAGGTAGCTGAGCATCAAGGGTATAAGCACTAAGAAAGGCAGGTGCAAACTTGGCTTCATTTAACAGGTTTCCAACATATCCTTGGTTTGCCCAGATTGTTCCCTCCTGCACTTTCACGATGTCCTAGGAAAGCACACAAGGCAGGTTGCTCTAAGGATTTCAGCCTCCCCAGACCCATCCCAAAATGTCTTGGTTCATGCAATGATCTGATCTCATGCAAATTAAAGCCATGTTCATAAGCACTGCTTAACTTGCATGTGGCGTAATCAGATGCAAGAACTGAATGAGCTGTATGAATATCAACTTTGTATGAAAAGGGAAAATAGATGCAATGAGTCAATATCCCAAAAAAACAACCTAAGGCAAATCCCTAGAGCTGCCATCCAACCCAGCATCCTGTACGACTGGTCCTTGCTCTAGGTAAAGGGAAATCAAAGAATTGATCTAGCATAGCGAGAACCACAAACCCAGAGATGAGAATGGCTCCAGGGCTGGCTATGTGAGAAGAGGCAGGGAAATATTAGAATGTAAAGAGTTAAGCTATGGTAAAACATACTTTTGCTACACTAAAGAAGACTGGTTGATAATTACTGTAGTTTTAGGGCTATTTGAATCAGTGCAGCTGCAACCTCTTCAGTAGTAACCCCTGAAACAAGACAAACTGGGTTTATTGTACTGAACAAGTCTTAAAGCTCCTCCCTGATTGTTAGTAATTGGCAGCAATGGACTTAACAGCCTCTTGACTACCCTTTTTACACTCTACCTGACTGTGCAGCTAACAATTTAAATCACAGATGCCGATCCTTCTTTGTGGCAGCTGCTTGTTAACTACATGTTCCTCTTTTTCTGTCACTGGCTGCTTCCATAACCCTGCAACACCAGGGTTAGATTGGAGAATCACATTTCATCAATATTTAAAACGGAATTAAACCTTGAAGTTTGATTAATGCTACCAGATAGTGAGTTGTAATTGCTATTTTGCAAATTGCAATTGTTTGAATATGTTAATCTGATTGTCTGAGCACATCTTCACCTTCACGAGTAATTTTCCCTTTAAAAAAGATTTGGGGAAAAAAATGAGGAATACAAACTCTTTAATCAGTGGTAAATTATCCCCCTGTGCACAATGAGGTGCTATGGGGCTCTTCATGTTGTGTGCTGAATTCTGTGTCAGTGTATTTATCTTTCAAAGTTTATCCATTTATATAGATTTTCCTCAGTAGAATAAACATCCATGGAACAGACTTTGCTGAATCAGGACTAACCATGGTGATATTTGAAGGTAAAGAAGAGAAAGCTTTGTCTGAATATGTTATTGCAAGCTGGTGTATCCCTGTTCAGTAAATGTTCAGTTATTTCTTCCAAAGTTAGTGAAATATTAATTATTATAATCACATATCATTGAAATCTTGAAACAGAGATAGTGAGAGATCTGCACAGATGAGCTGTCAGAATATATGTAAGTATTGATTGACTCTTTTGAACTGTTTTCTTGTGTCTCAATCTAAACCAAAGCAGTTTTCTAGCACCCACAAAATACACTTTGAATATTGTGGGTCAGATCCTCAGCCAGCCCAGGCTGGGACAGCTTCTCTTTTGTCCTTGATTCAGGCTGTTTTCATTGAGCAAGCAGAGACATATGGAGCCAGCCCTGGTAGCCACCTGCATGACTGAGCCCCAGAACAGCATCTGCCCACAGTAGATGATAACCATGGGTGCAAGTCCTGCTGACCTACTGCTGGACACTGTCTACACAGTCAGCAGGTCAGTGTGGCTGGGGTGTCTTCAGGCAAGTATGACCCAATTAAATCTGTTGGTCACACCGTGTTCCTGCAAGTAGCCCATTTCAAAATCTTCTCAACAAATAATTGCTTTTCAAGTTCCTTCCTTGTTTTGGTTGGCTTTAGGGGAAACTCCAAATGCCAGCAAAGTCCAAACAGGTGTCTGTCAAAAATGCTGTAATATGTACTCCATAGTGAGCCCAAACTGCAGCCCATTTAAATCAGCAGATTTCTGCTCAGCGTCTCAACGAAATGAAACTACTTGTCTGGTTTTCAATGTTCAGTCTAAAAGTAGTGGCAGAAGAGACTTCCCCAACTGCACAGTCCAGATTTGTCTCTCAGATGGGATTAGAAACAGCTGAAAATTCAGGGTGGGCTTGCTTCAGGGTGCTTCCAAGGGATGGCTTGAAAATACACTGTAATTTAGGTGCATTTAATCTTCGTATATTGAATGCATATTGCAAAGTTCAGAATTACTCGCTTTTAGCTATTGCATTTCTGTGTTGCTTATGGAAACCTCGGCTGTGAGAGACCCCTTAGGACTGCATGTTTAGGTGTCTGCCATGATGCAGGGTGGAGACTATCAGCAAACAGCAGTATTGTCATATAGGCTTCTGGATTTGCCCTCTTAACTAATACTTTCCCAGGAAAACATCTGGAGGTGCATAGGAAGATGTGCTGCATTGAAATTGGAATACTTGGTGGCTTGCACAGGGAAAAGCCTATGTTGTTCACCTTAAAATCCTTGTCTGACTCTGTGTTAGGTCTTTGTACCCCACTTTGTAGCTGTATGTGTTCCTAGTGTCTTAAAGGCTTTGTCTACACTGGAGACATGATGCACACCCTGATTCACTCCAAAATTCAGATCCTTGGATCCCTACTCTGCCCAAAGGCAAACTGGGACCAGATGGAGTAGGCATCGTCCCTTCCTTCACCCTTGCTTTTGTTAAAGGCCATGTGAGCAAGAAGGGAAGTAGATGCGCTCTGGTATGTGCCTCCACTGGGACAATCAGAGGCTGGCAGCTCCGGTACCCTGAGGACACAGCTGTGTGGTAAGAGCAGCTTTCCATGACTATGGTTTGTAAGAGGGTGTGTTTACAATAGACAATCCTTGAACAAGAGCTGGGTTTCCTTTCTGTTTGCAGAGGGCCAAGTGCATGCAGACCATTGTAAACAACAATATCATTTAATTCTTTCGCATGCCTGACTCCTCCCATCACCCGCGGTGCAGTTTATCATGTTCTTCCACCACACAATTACAATCACATGTGATAGCATCTCAGCCATGGATTCTGCCTGGCACACCCCTTTCATTTCCACTGTCCCCTCCAGGTCCCTAGCACCACTTTCCTTACTGCACCTGACTCCACCAACATCAAGGCTGGCAAGAAAATGGAAAATATGTTTTCAATTAACCTTTGCTTCCACCCACAAATTTTCACCCTTCCATTTACTTTTAATTACTGTGATTCCAAAATGGCCCCCAAATGAACTTTCCATCTCTTATAAAACTTGTTTTCACATGAACTGTAGAGTTGACTATAAGCGCCTATAAGACTTGTGCATAACCTATTTAATGGATTCACAATAGGATGGCAAGCACACAAACAAAGTTGTTATTCTTGGCATGCCACAATTTGGAACCGAAACTGTCAGAGTTTTCAAAATGATAAGTATTTTAAGACCAGGAAACCACAAGGAACAGTATATCTGCAAAAGCTATAGCTACTGAAACCACTGTAGTAACTTACATCATGATGCACATACTGAAATTATCATTGCTGGCTATAGTCTTGGCTATAAATTGTATTGGTTCATAATCTATTTTCCTGAATTGAGTGAATTTTATATTAAAACATGTAAGCCAAATGGTTACATGGATGAGAAATCCCCAACTCTGTCACCTGAGCAGACTTTGATTTGCAATAGCATTCAAAATGTGCCTGATCTTAACACATTTCTATATAAAAATATAAGAAAAGAGCATATGATGGGTAGGAGAACTGGTCCAACACCTTAAAAGGTGTTTAGGGAAGAGTAAGAATAGACATGGAGCCTCTCGTAGGAGTCTGGGATCTTTACATTAAGTAGACACAATTTCCTTCTGCCATCTTCAATACTCATTCATTTGCCTTGTCCACTCAGAGTCCCCACTTTGACACTTTCTCACATTCTGCTTCTTTTCCTTATAAGATTTGGCTCTTGAAGAGATTTATTTGTTGAGCATTGGAGAAGATTTAGGTCCAAAGCTCTCACATCAGAACAAAAGATAACTGAAAAATAGGAAGAGATAGATGAGCAACACCTGGAGCGCCAGGTGAATGAGCTATAATACAGTTTCTGACCTTCCTCTTAATGTAATATTTTTCAAATCTCCTATCACAGAAGCAGTGAGTATGGAAAGCAAGTGCCAGAAAACTGGAATTGTATGAATGTGGGAAAAAACCTATGTCCTGGGACTAGACACAAGAGAAAAAAGCATATGGAAGATGGAGGAGACAAGAGCAAAAGGTGAATTAGTTTGGGCATGGGTAGAGCCTTGTGGGCAAAGAAAACAAGCTGAGTGCCATGGCAGAGAGAGAAAGTATTTTTTGCAGTGGTGTTTTGGAGGAATCAAAGAGGCCAGCAAGAGGAGTTAGCAGTAAAATGGACAAGCACTCCTGCTGATGCAAGAAAAGCAAAGGACTACTCACATTTGTACTCTCTACTGTGTAAATGGAGAGTAGTATTGGCTCTCTGTTTTACAAAACCCTGTATTCAGAAATAAGTTTGTCAGCCAAAGTAACGAGGAAAAGATCAATGGATGCAATAAACAGCATTTAACATAAAAATGAGTAAAATTTACAATTCAGTTAACTTGTGAAATGTTAAAAAAAATCAGCAAACAATGGACACAATTTGTTTTGTTCAGAGCCCAGAGGTAGAGACCAAATCCTCTAAATTAATTTCTGCAAAAGCTGTTTTTTTTCCCAAACAGGTCTGGATCCTATTCGTTGTAGAATATACTGATTACCAACTATTTTTAAGAGCTTTACACAAACATTATTTCTTTTGTTGTGTGAAATGCAGAATCAGCCATCTGGCAAATGCCCCAGAGCTAAAATCTTTTACATGACATATAATTCAAAATGATTAAATATACAACAGAAAATAGCTATAGCATTGCACTTAAAATAGCATGAACTTTTACTGCCGATCAAAACTGATTTCTTTAGCTTAACAAGTATCCAAAGAACAATTATTTGAAGAGCTTTTAAGAGTTTCAATATGTAGGAACTAAACCTCATCTAAATTCAGTATCTTAAGTCAAATAAAAAAGAAACGAATGTACAAAAGATTAAATGGTCCTGCGTTATAAGTAGACATTTAAATCTATGGGAAGCTAAATTCATTCGAACAAAAATACTATATTCCCTCTGTATGTGTATTGCTGGGGCTTTCCTCTCCATTGCTAAGGGCATCTGCCAAAACAACTCTCACATTCTTAGGCAATGACTAGGGACTAGCCTGGAATCAGACTGTTCATCCACTCCCTCCATCATCAGAATGGGCAATTTCAAAGAAGAACAGGGAATAAAGCTCCGTGCATGATCCCTAAGTGCAGTCAATCTTTTTTCCTGCACCACAGTCGACTTTAAGTTAAACTTGCTGTCTTTTTTCCAGAAATACTCCAGGCCTGAAAAATTGCCAGCTCCTCATCCCACACCCAATTCTGCAGTAGTTTATGAGAAAGAGCACGCAAACATCTGCATGTGTTTGGGGTACATAAGGGTAGGTACAGAAATATTACCCTGCGTAATTATTGAGCGGTTATGGCTCTGTTTCTCAACTACATTTTTCAGACGAGTCAAAGTCTACCTCTCCCAAAAGCACTTGGTGCAAGTCAGATCTGAGTTGTGAGACAAAAAAAAGGGCTAAATGTAGGTTTTTCTCCTGGATTTGCATACTTGGATAAACCTGAAATGGATGAATACATTGCCGCCAACTTCCAAGAACATTTTGCTTCTAAATTCTTTCAGACCAAGCATGAGAACCTTCATCCCAAGGTAGCAACATGAGGCAATTGTAAGTCTGTGATTGCTCAGGCTCAGAATTGAGATGGCTTTGCACCCTTGCCTGTGGAGTTGGGTCAGCCTCAACCAAGGAACCTCAGACGTTCTAATCCCAGACTTTTCTAAACTGTAATAAAATAATGTTCTTGAATCTTGACCTTTTCAGCTCATAATGATTCCCGAAGCAGCAGGATTTTTCCTGCTGCTTTTTACAAGACTTTCAGGCTTGAAGAAATCCTAAGCTGATTGCTGGCTCTTTTGGGATTGCAGCAACACCAAAACCTCTCCTCTTAGTAAGATACTTGTCATGGTTTTCTGGGCCTAATCCTGCTCTTAGTAATATGCATGTTAATTCAGTTACCTGACTGAGCTTTTAGCGTAAAGGCAGGCTTTGTGTCTTCCTGATCTTGATGTTGTATGAAGAGATGCGTGTATCTCAGGAGGAAATACTGCCTGCAGTATAGACAGAGTCCCTATGCACCACACACATTAATTAAACCTAAAGATGGAATATGAAAATAGTAGCCCAAACATTCTCCTATTACAAAGAGCAAAAGCATATTTTATACCATTTAACTCATCCTTTCGACAACCACAGGAGAAACAAGGCAATTTTCATCAGACACATCTTTGCTTTTCATCAAAAGAGAGGTGACTCAGGCAATCTCCTATAACCTTTTCCATCTCAGTATGACAAAATTTCTCCTTCTGATGGTATTTTCTCTTTGAAAGCTATAGGTTTCTCTGATGTTTGGAAGTCCTAAAACCTAAATGTCAGAGATTTTCTTGTACCTCCCTGCTTTGCATTAAACATAACCTCATATATTTTCTACTTTCAGTGGAAAACTGGGACATCTTCCCATCTTCCTACTGACCAAACTCTGTTACAAAGGTGCCAGGAGTCCTATTTCTGGAAAAGAAATAAAGAAGTAATATTCCTAGTGAAACAGGAGTCTAGGCCCAGTATCTATTCAAAATAAACAAGGTATCTCCTTACAAATGAGCATTCACATTCTTATTTATGTGTCCAATTTTGCGTACTCCGCAATACTGGAAGGAAAGAAAAGATGGAAGAACACATGGAGAATCAAGAGAAATTTGAGCATCCCTGAGGAAGCAGAGGTTTAGGGACGGAGCAGTAACTGCAAGATTGTGATGGGATTTTGGAAAACTTTGCTAGATAAAAACGTAGAACAAAACTGTTGCTGTCATTTCATTCCCTGGGCCTGATTATGTTTTCATGATGGGCCTTTGCACTGCTTTAACTGCAAGAGCTCTTTAAGTAAATGAGTATCAGACCTCCATGCTAGTGAAAAGCAAGGCTTGCCAAATTTATCAGGAGTCTCTGTGGTACTCTCCATCCACTCATCTTGACAAAGAAGTGGTGGAAGCAAACTCCGTAGTTTCAAATGGCGTCTGTTCTCTTCTGGAATGGTACCTGGATGCTGCCAGTTTGGAGGCAAGTCAGTGCCAAGGCTCTATGAGGAGCTCTTCCTCGCCCTCCTTCACAAACAGCCAAGAAACAATCAGAAATCGCTTCATAATAGGGCCAGGGTGAAAGGTGAGAACTGGAGTAGTCTGAAAGCCTGCTGCCAGACCTGAGGAAGATAGTGTCATTTTGGTAAACCTGTCAAGCTGTTGTAAGAACTTCCTGAATGCTTCCTACCATCTGCTTTTGATGCTTTCAAGACTTGGCTGGAAGCCTGGAGGTTTTCCTGCTCCTTCCTGCCCAACCTATAATGGAGTAATTCTGGATCTGTTCCCTGTCATCCCAGCCTCTTCCTCAGTTTCTTCTGCTTACAGCTGGGTTTTTTTAACTATATTTTTTTCTCTTCACTGCAGTGGCCTTGTGCCCTGAATCATCTCTCCTGGGGCGGTCAGAGTTCCTCTGATGTTGAACAAGTGCCGGGTGTTTCAATTGTGTTCATGTTCTTGAGAGGAAGGGTCTGGCCTCCACGACACATTCCTTCTTCACACTCACATCAACACAAAGTTTAACTTTGTGTACAAGGCTCTCAATGGAACAGCCACACAAAGCACATCTCCAACGACTCCGTCGGACTGCACGCTGCGCCGCTGGGCTTAGTGAATATTGATGGATATAAATTGTAGGGTCTGAGATAAATGTCATGAAGGACAATGAGTTCAAAGAACAGATTAAAAAACAATAAATTGAATTCCAAGGCGTTCCCTCCTGTACTAATCTGTGTAGGTTCCTGTGTTTTTGGAAAGCATGTTGCTTATCTTCCTCATCAGTAGGCCCACAGCATTCCGGTATTTTGGATCAATGCCATTTGTAATAATCTAGATCAGTTTTTATTCAACGTTTATAAACCAGGCCATGTATCACAGGGTATATTTTATAGCAGATGGTATCTCCAATTCATTTAGCCCCCCCTTCACTTCCCTCCTCCAATATCACAGTGCATACTTATAAGAGCTCTTCAAAGTAGAGCTGAGCAGAATTTTCTTCAACAAATAGTAAATTTGCTGAAAAATGGCATTTCCAAGCAACAAAACTGTCAAACTGTGGCACACTGAAAAATGAGATGTTTTGTCTGCTAGAAAAAACGGGTCCTGCAATTTAAACATTTTGGGGGAAAAAAAAAGTGGGGTGAGGAGTTGTTTTCAGAAATAATTTCTATTAAAAAAGAAAGTGATAAACTCCCGGGTTAAATAGCCAGAACACAAATGTTTGTTTCAGGTCAAATTACATTTTCTGAGTTATCCCAGTGTCAGCTGTTTTGGGATCTTCTGTGTACTTTTAATCTGAAGAGTTTCTCTTTTGGCTTGATGAGAACTAATTTTCACCGAGGATTTGGGGACTCTATCCATGAGACCCAGTATTTGCCAGACTTTACTCAAAACACAGCTCTCCAAGGAAGTTTCCTTGGGAAAGCCCTTTAGGGCTATTTCACCATAGCGGTAAGGCTCATTTCAATAAAATGGGCTATTCTAACATGTAGAGATAAGCACATGCTTAAGCACTTTGCTGGTTCACAACAGTTTATTAGCTTTCAGGATCAGTGATGTACACCTTACAACCACTCCCTTACTTGAGATCATAATGGAAGAGATTGAAAATCTTCTGAGATTCACATACCAAACAGTCATAAAATATATTTATTCATATCTGCTTGGGAATACTTCATTGTAGTTTTGCAAACTGTGATTTATATAACTCTGGGGATGCATACGTAGCTGACAAAAGTAAATAGGTGAAAAATATTTTAGCTCAGTGATAACAGAACCAAATCATGGACTTTTTAATGTTGCAGCTTTACTCATGCATCCTAGAAGCCATGAGAAGTAAACTTATCTTAGTTTACCTTGCAGAAGAAGTTAATCATACCTGCGTTTCTCAGGAACCTGAACTTGTAGTCGACAACAACTCTGGTTTCAGGATCATAGAATCCATCACCACAGTCGTAACAGCCTTTAGGGATTTCTGGGGGAGGATCCAGATTTGTAAGCTGGGAAATATCTGGGAAAAGTAAAAAGGAGAAGAAAGGGTTTGCTTTATTCTGCTTCCCTTTTTCATTTGTGCCTTTGGTCAAGAAAACCAATATTGATCTCTGTGGCATTTGCTGTAACAATTACGCAGCCACCTTAGAATAAGCTTTAGAAAACATTTTGCCAATTTTGCATTGGGAGAAAATAAAAATGGAAAACTGCATACAGCAAAAGTGCGTGATAAAATGGTATCACTAAGCTAACAGTAACAGATACGACCCCAAACTCCAAACCGGGGCCAGGAGAGGCTTGCTGGCCGCAGAGAACTACGTGTAATCCCTAAAATATTCTATGTATAAGGAAGAGTATTTTATGTATTACGTTACAAATCTTACTCACTTGTTCCTTATAAATCTTTTCACCTTCTGACTACAGAAAATTAGTAATATTATGAGTGTCTTTGGCAAAAAATAGACTGGACAGAAATGTTTATTTTGGTATCGACTATACAGCTACATGGGACAGATGCATTCAAGCTTTATTTGATGTCCTGGATGCTTTTGTTCAATTTGTCAGTATTGCAAGCCTACTGCTAATGCAGTGAAGGTGGAATGTATAAAAGGGTTAATAGATGTTGATAACAGAGCCCTGTCCTGTGGGTCATTGCTGCAGAGGAGACCACGCTGTGGATGCAGTGCTGCATCCTGCACTGCATGGAAGGGTCTGCATTCTTCTGGCAGCGTCATACGGTTGGGTCCTGAAATTAGCCAGAGCGTTTCTGCTCCATGTTACTCATGTAGCCGAATTAATCTTTCTTAAGCAAAGTTGTTAGTTTAATTCCTTCCAGACTCTTAGGATCGCAAACGCAATTCAGTACCTGGTTCTATAAGACCAGAGCAGATTTCTGTGTAAAATCTTCTGTCGTAGCCATCACAGTAATGCCATTTTTTATCTTTGTATTCGAGACCATCTGCAAAAGTGTATTTCCCCTGCAAAACATGTTCAAGCACTGAGTTAATAAACATGATGGATGGATTGAGCACAAACACAACCAGTCTTCCCGCTGCCAAAACCGTGCCTTAGCCGAGCGCACGGGTCAGCTGGGGTTTAAGGAGCGCTGGGAGCTGCCCACGAGCAGCCTCTCCCCCGCACCTTTGGGTGCCAGAGGCCACCGAGGGGTGAAAAATCAGCATGGTCCAGAAATCCACTTATTTCACCCCAAAACCTCCCCCCGCAGCGGGGCTGCTCCCCTCGGGGTGGGCTGAGCTGCCCTCGGGGTACCTGCGTGGGCACCCCGCGGTGCCAGACCGCCCGGTACACGCCTCCGTTGGGGAACAGCAGCTCTCCCTCGCCGTCAAACAGCCCGTCCTTCAGCGTCCGCCGGTACTCGGTGCCCGTGGGCAGCGCGTATCTGCCCATCCCCTCCATCCTGGGACACACACCGTGGTCGCGGAGGTCGGGGCGGGCAGCCCCGCTTTGCCCCGCTGCCCTCCGCTCCCACCCGCCGCGCACGGCGGCCCCGTCACACGCCTCCATGGCGGCCCGGCCCGACGGCGCGGTCACCACGGCAACGCCGCCGCCCGCCGGGGCTCCGCCTCCCGCCGCCTCCGCGCGTGCGCCGCGGCGGGCGGGCGCTGAGGGGAGCTCAAGGAGAGCGGCGCCGCCGCCATGCCCGGGGTGCTGCGGGTGCCGTCGCTGGAGGAGCTCGATGTGCAGGAGGTGAGTGCACCCCAACCCGAACCTCCCTGCGCTTCCCTCCCCTGTGCCGGGGCGGCGCGGAGGGGTTCTGCCGGCGCCCATTGCCGCTCTGCCCCGCTGTAGGTGAAAGTCAGCTCGGCCGTGCTGAAGGCCGCGGCGCACCACTACGGCTCGCAGTGCGACCGCCCCAACAAGGAGTTCATGCTGTGCCGCTGGGAGGAGAAGGACCCGCGCCGCTGCCTGCAGGAGGGCCGCGAGGTCAACCGCTGCGCGCTCGACTTCTTCAGGTGAGCGGCGCCCTCTCGTCCGCCCCGAGGGGAGGGCGCTTCGGGGGCTCTCCCGCTGCGGTGCGCCCTTGGCAGGCTGTTGCCCGTTTAACGCACTGTGCCATCCCTGGCACAGCCTTTAAAGTCTCTGTTCTTCCTCCTCAACCTTTAACTCTTGGGGTAATAAGCCTCGTCTGTTTTATTTATTTGTGCATTAACGTATCCTTTGATATCAAGCTCTATGGCTTCAGTTCCAGAGTAAGTGGGCTAGGTTTCTGTTAGGTTAGCAGTGGAAGGTGGGGAGATGGTGGAAGGCTTGCTGCTCCTGCACCTTCCAGCTGTCTTGTGACATTCAGGAAGCTGAGCGAAGCGTTGAGTTGTCTGCCTTCTGCTCCACAGGTGAACTGCTGTGAGAGCTTGAGTACGTGCACCATTTGCCTCTTCTGACCAAGCATGTGAATCTGAGGCGTGTGCCAGTGTCACGTTCTTATGTTGCTAGTAAAAGGCCCAGGTGAATTAGCGTAAAGCATGTCCGCTTCCAGTATAGCAGCTGGTAATCAGAAATGCCTGTTCTAAGCATGTTTTTGTTGAGTTAAGACATCAAATTGATTTGGAAGCGTTAGAGCATTGTATAATGTATTTGGCAAGACAGGGATGTCATATGGAAGAGCTGTGTACATTTACTTAGCAAGAATAATACCTTCCATTAGAATACAACAATAATTAGTTAAATTATTGCTATCTCAAGTTGTAGCTACGGTGACATGAATTTTACTGGTATTGGTATGAAGTTCTGTTTAATGATGCTTCGAATGCTGACTTCCCTGAAGACTTTAAATGTTCCTGAGAACTTAAAAAAAGCCAAGTTGAAGTTTGAATGAGTAAGAGAAAAGCATTAAAACTATAACATTTGCTGACTATTTTCTTTCTGTGGTCTCTTGCAGGAAGATCAAGACACACTGTGCCGAGCCATTCACCGAGTACTGGACGTGCATTGACTACACCAACCTGCAGGAGCTCCGGCGATGCCGAAAGCAGCAGGCAATGTTTGATAACTGCGTGCTGGAGAAGTTGGGCTGGGTGAGACCTGATCTGGGACAGCTCTCTAAGGTAACTTCATGCCTTTTTGATAGCCAGGTTCTTCTCTCCATTCTTACAGACACAGGTCTCAAACTCTTCTCCCAGCCAGAACTCAACACTGGGTTTAATAGTAGTCAAGACACTGGTGGCATTCTCCAGGATTGCTTTCCCAGAAAACTTGCACTTTTCTTAGACAGTGACACTCTTGCTTTTTTCTTTTCCTGGCACGAAGACCTTTACTTCAGGAGTGAAGCTTACACAGATGTACAGCTACTCTGTAGTTACGAGTGAAATGCCCCTCACCTCTCTTTGTATAGAAGTAGTCTGGAGATAGGAGCTCTCATCAGATCAACAATATGTCCTTAGTGGTGTTTGGTACTTCTTGGTACTTCTGACTCAGTCTAGCTTTTCTAGTTTATGCTGTGAGAAGTTGTATAGTTTCTTCTTTGTTCTTTCCAGGTTACAAAAGTGAAGACAGACCGTCCTATGCCTGAGAATGCCTATCACTCTAGACCTAGACCAGAGCCAAATCCACCCATTGAAGGAGAGCTGAAGCCTTCTCTATTCGGCAGTCGTCTCTTTTTCTGGTCCTGGTAAAGTGGGCAGACTGTGGTGTAACTAAAGTGCAAAGATGTATTGCTTGCAAATGTAAATTGTCCAGTGCACCTTGGGTATAACTCTAATGATTAAAGAACCCCAAACTGCTACATGGCTCAGTTGACTTCTTTAAACATACACCTCACAGCAACTAAAAAATATATTCTCCTGTTTTGCACAGTGCTCTCTGCAGTTGATAGCCCTTAGGAACCTCTTAGTAATGTTGATTGCTTGGTAGTGACTACCAGGCTTGTCTGAGATGTGAAGAAATGTAGCCTGAGTCTTTGACTACTGCCTCAATCAGTCAAAAGCTGAGACTTTATTATTATTGAGAACACTGCTACTTGGGTCAAAGAGGCTTTGAGAACAAGCAAGGTGTTAATGTCTTTCCTCAGTCTCGCAACTGGTAATTGCACATTTCTTTCCAAGGGACTCTTCCTGTGTAGATTTAACCTAAAATCTGTCTTGGAGCAAGGATTTAGTTGAATCTGTGGCTTTTGCTATGCATGAGGTGAATACTGTTTCTGACATAAAGGTTCTTCTACTTACCAGATACTCATTTCTCATGCAGTAAGGTTAGTGCCTTCATTTCGTTGGGGAACACAAGCTACTCGGTCAGAGGAAATCACACTAAATTTCCAACACCTCGAAGTCAAAAATACCTCCTAAAGCATCTTCCTGTCCCATGAAGGAGTGCAAGAAGGTGGTTTGTCTTCTGTTTCAAGGCCCTGGCTTGAGGGGTGTGGGTCAGATCCTTCGCTGTGATACTCTTTCATAGAGAAGTAAATAAATTTTTTTCTAGATATTGTAGAAAATAATCACTAAAAGTCATTTCATAGGAAGCAGATCTAGGCTTTTGCTCACTCTTACCCCATAGCAAGAACCTTATTACAAAGGCCAGAAAAAAGGAAATGAACTTGTTTTCACAAAGCCATGTGCAGTTTAGCATGCACCACAGCAGACTCTGTAGCCTGAACCACAGCAAAGACTTGACTAGTGCTTTGCTCCTTGAGTAGCCTACTGTTATTAGGATCTGAAGGCTTACCATCTCCTTGTTTGGGGGAGGCTTAAACTGTAATGGGGCTGTAGCTGCAGCATATGTTTCTGATCCATGGAGCTAGAGGGAAAATTGTATAACATTTATCTAAAAATAGCTCATGCCCTGTATGGCTTATGGGTTCTTGCTATTCTCTGCTTGGGTATGTTAAACTGAAGCTCAAAACAGGTGCTATGGCATACATGTTTGCATTTTAATGTAGGTATCATGCTGCCTTTACAGCTCTTCTAAACCTAGGAGAATGGTGTGCACCTTTGCAGTCTGTCCTTGCAGATCACTGCCAGCATTTCAGAGCAGCCACGTCTTGCTGAGGAAAGATAACCCCTTTTCTGCAGAGATTGAAATTAGGACAAGCTTGAGGTCTAATTACATTCAGCTGAGTGAGTGAAATGAGGTTGGGTCGAGTAGGGGATAAATTGTTCTGGGATGTTAACACGTGTCACATCTGATCTTTTGTTGCTGGCCCACTCCAATAGTTAGGCGACCTCGCAGAAAGACTTCTTAGATATTACTTACCATGTTTTGCTAATAACTTACTATTGTCAGCATAACGTATGAAACACTGCACTGCTGAACATCTGCTTTTGAGTAAACAGGCATGGGCATTCCAGTAGTCAGCCCCTAATCATAATTAAAGAGTATTTTTCCCATTAAATCGCTTCTGAAAAGAATGACATGCATAAATAGGGGGGCAATTTTTTACAACAGCCTTTTATAAACCCCGCCCTTAAGTTGGCTAGTAATGTAAGCAAAAAAGCCCAAACCCCAATGATTTATGCTGCAGCCTCAAAGGTTTAAGACTGTTCATCTGTTTCATGACAGCTGAATCTACTGCCTCTTGGGTCAGAGGTGGTTGATCCAGTAACGATGCACTGACCATGTTTAAAAGTCAGAATTAACTGTCTGCTTGCCTAGGTTCCAGTTTCAAGCAGGAGTGGGCAGGTGAATGTGCAAAAGAGAACAGCAGAGGACAATGAAGTGAAGTCAAGTAGAAATTCAGCTGTACTGTGAGCACTTCTTTCCTTAACCTCTCTGAGATAATTGCTTCCTGTCTTTATCTCATGGCTGAATCTCTGCAAGGAGGTGTTGCCAGAGGTCTGGCTTTGGGTGCTTTGGACAGTGCCTGTGTGCAGCCATTTCTGTTCAGAATCGTTGTGTGGCTTTACTCAAATGTAGATGCCCCCTTTGGAGCTGTAATGTTTTCTTGGAAACTTTAGAACAAGTGAATGTCAAGATTGAGTAAAAACCATAAAAGTGGTTTTGAGGAATGTATCTTGACATTTTTTTGGCAGATGGAGAGCAGATGCATGCAGATTCAACACAGATATTTTGCTGGCGATAGGAGAAGTGTTATTTGTTGTGTTGTAGGCTCTTCACTCTGCCAAAGCTTCTAATCACATGTGTCAAGTTAACAAAACGTTGAGCCAGTGTTGTGGTAGCCTGCCACACCATGGGTTAGATGAGGCAGAACCTGCTCTGCTCTTTTGGATTATGGGTGGGAAGAGTAAAATCCTGGTGTCATTTCTAACCTCTGAGGTAGGAGTGTGCATTTCTGGTACAGCAGAGTTGTGTGGCACTAGCACAGCAGCGTTCTTCTCAAGAGGAAGTACCCCTCCAAGACATCTGTCAGTTTGACATGCCCTAATCTCAAATGGTCCTGCTTAGCTCCCAAGGCAAAAGGGCTGTAGAAGGTGTACTGTTAATCAGAAAGGACAGGAGCCCAACAGCAACTCCCCCTCTGCTTGTAGCCACCAAATTGGGCTTTATTATGATTTTATTGCTGGTTTTATTTAGCTCTCTGAGTTTCATAATTCTGTTGCATGTCATATTATGCTATTATCATCCCCAGGATGACTTCTAGGAGTCAGTTCAGGTGGAATGAGCCTTTCCAGCATTTGGAAGCTGAGAATGGTTAGGCAAAAACCATTCATGGACTCCTCTTCCTCTGCTTTCAGTTGCAATATGGTTCTACATGAAGAAGTAATTTCCCCCATTCATACGCAAAGAAAACCCTGCATCTTTATAGCAAGGATTCATAATCCTATAGAACCTTTGCCTCAGAAGAAGGATACTGCTATAAAGCTACAGAAGAAACTTGGAGCTCAGGCTGTGTAAAATCCTTTTGAAAGCTTGCTGTGTACTCTTGCATGAGAAGAGTTTGGAAACTAGAATCCATCTGGGTATTAATAGGAGATTTAAGACTCCCTCTTGTGGCTGCATTAGGCTGATCTTGGGCATAGAATCATAGACTCGTAGAACAGTCAGGGTTGGAAAGGACCTTAAGTTCATCCAGTTCCAACCCCCCTGCCATGGGCAGGGACACCTCCCACTAAACCATGCCACCCAAGGCTCTGTCCAACCTGGCCTTGAACACTGCCAGGGATGGAGCATTCACAACTTCCCTGGGCAACCCATTCCAGTGCCTCACGACCCTTACAGGAAAGAATTTCTTCCTCATATCCAATCTAAACTTCCCCTGTTTAAGTTTGAACCCGTTACCCCTTGTCCTCTCACTACAGTCCCTAATGAAGAGTCCCTCCCCAGCATCCCTATAGGCCCCCTTCAGATACTGGAAGGCTGCTCTGAGGTCTCCACGCAGCCTTCTCTTCTCCAGGCTGATTTTAGCATCCTGAAAGTCCAAAGGCTATTTCAATATTTCTGATAGAAACTCGATAAGGTTTTTGTCTTTGCTACAAAATTCAGTTGAATGTTGTCTCAACTTGATTTTTCCTACTAAAAATCCACTCTTGAATTGAGGATGAAGTGAGAAGAGGAAGGAAAGCGGGTTGAAAATGTTCTGAGCACCTCAGTCACGTTTGGTGTGATTTAAGGAAGTTAAGGTAGAGCCAGAGTAGGTGGAGGTGGTTGGAAAAACCTGGCGTAAATGGTATTTGCTTCTCTGAATCCACAATGGATGTATCCCCGGTGCCACAGAGGATGGGATGGCTCTGAATAGGCAGGGCCAGTGCTAGCAGTGACATGGGAAGCTGGTTAATTGCAATATTTAATTTCATGTAAAAGCACATTATTTCTCTTTATTAGGAATAGACACGACTTTGCCAAATGGTCTTAATAACGTAACCCTGTGGTTCTGCTAATAATTTCATGTATTTCATGTGAGCCCTTCTAGCTGGAGACTTGATTTAAATCTAGGACAGCTCCTGCACAGTCGAGTGTGGTACAAATAGTACTTTGGCAAAGGGAGAAGATCTGAGAAAACACAGAACAGCGAACTAGAGGCAAGAAGTCTGCAGTGCTATTTTGGATATTAAGGCAGTAAATCAGCCCTGCAAGCAGAAGCAGATGCTGACCCCAGACCCCCTCTCAGACCCCAGAGGCAGGTCAGCAGCAAGCTCACTTGGCAGTGTGGGGGTTACTCCTGGTTTAGGTTTCTTTCTGCTTCAACAGCAAGTTCTTCCAGTCCCTCACATGCGTTGCAAAAGCTTTGGCAAGCTTAAAGCATGCATGGGTCCAGGTTCCTCGTGTGTGTGATGTCTGTGCTTGACAAGAGCAGGCAGGGAGGGGAACTGCATTGCCTGCGTCTACCACAGGGCTGGGACAAATGCAGAAGCTGCTGGAACATGAACAGTCGGAACCTGACTGGATCCAGGAATAAGGGCTCAAAGGAAATAAATGAGAGCACTTGATAAGATAAAAGCTCTCCTATCTTGCCTGCATCCCAAACATCTCCCCATTGCTGCTGCCCTCACTGTCTGCAGAATAGCTTAGATCACGTTTGTCTATTGCAGGTGCCTGAACAAAAGGATTCCAACCTGTGTGTTCCTGTGCTCTTGGCTGGGCTGGCAAATGCAGATGGTCCCAGTGAGTGTTTCGCCCATGCTGTTGTCTGCAGCACAAAATGGCAAAAAATGGCTTTTGCTGTTTTGATAGGGGTTAATTTCTCCCTTCTCACCAGGGGAAATGAGGGCTGGGATGAACGGCCATGCCTGTTGCTTTGTTAAGCTTGGCTTTGGCTCCGATTCTGGCACCGAGAAAGGAAGTAAAATGCAGGGAAGAGGAGCTTTATAAAGAGCTATGGGTCTGCGCCCAGGTTGATAGGTTAAACCGTACAAAACACTGCCTCTGAGGCATTGCTCTCATATTTGTAATATCAGCATGGCAGCTCTGTCAAGGGCTATGAGTCACACTGAGGGTGGTTCAGCTCTTTAGAAGTAGTAGCACAGCCTTCTGCTTGCATGCAAACAGGAGCGAGTGGCTTTAATGGACTCAGAATTACCCCTTTGGTTAGAGCACCATCTGACCTCCTCTTTGTTCTCCTGCCTCCCGTTTACAGCTGTGCTGAGAGTGGAACCTCTCCCATCGCTGGGAGAAGAGGACTGGATGGAGCCCTTAGAAGTGAATCACATCGATTGCCACCATCTCCCTCCCCATCACCGCTCCTGTCCCCAGCCTCCACCTCTCTCCATCCATCTCCTGCGCCAGAGCTCTGCCCGGCTGCTCCTTCGGGATGCTGTCAGGTGTGGCCCGTCTTGGCTTGGGCTGCCAGGAAGCTGCTGACAGCAGGACTGACCCTGGCCATGTGCACGCAGCGGGAGGCTCTGCCTGTCCCCAGGCACGGCCTCAGGCGCTCGTGGCAAGCCTGTGCTCCAGGCTAAACAGAGGAAGGTGAGGGTCAGCAGCAGAGAGCTCTGCCCAAGGCTCAGGAAGCACATTTTGGCAGAGGAAAGAAATACAATACAAGCAGGGAGGGAAACTCAACTTCCATCCAACCCCCTCCAAGAAGCTTTTGGCTTCCCTACAGCTGCTGGAGTTTTTACTATCAGCTATTGGGCTTTTTATTGTTACAGGCTTTCGTGTGTTTGTTTTCTGTCTTTTACACCAGCGTGTTGTAAAGGGGAAAGAACGGAGCAATACAGGAGTAGCATAGACTGGAGGGTTGAGCCCTGCGCTGGGGTACAGGCAACCCAGCTTCCCTTTCCTGCCTGTCACTATCTCATTGTGTGGCCTTGGGGCATGTCACTTCCCTCTGTGCCCTGGCTCCTCTGTGCGATGCGGCGGTTCCACCCAACGGAGCACTCTGCTTGTTTACTCATCTTTGTCCTTGTGCAGAGCCTTAGAGGAGTCTTAGGGGAAGCTCTGCATGGCCATGGCAGGCACAGCCCCATCGCTCCAGGGGAGCTGCAGATCAAACGCTGTTCTCCTTCCCCAGTGCAAGCAATGGGAGAGGAGTGCTGGGTCCATCACCCTGCCCTTGTTGCTCAGTCTCGTAGCTGCCTGCTGTTTGAAATACTTTCCTGTACAGACTGCCCGCAGTAAGCACATCAGCAGGCAGACAGCTGTGATGGAAAAGGCAGTTGCACATCTCGCTGTCTGAAGGATGGAAGATGAGAAGTGTCACTCCAAGCAGTCCTGGATGGGTATTTCCCAATTCCAGCCAGCACGGGACCCTGCTGCCTTTCAGTGCAGCTGTAGCAGCGCCATCACTGTGTATAGGCAGCTGAGGAGCAAGGGAGCTGGTTACAGGAGCAAGAGTCCCCAGAACATATGCACTACCAGTGCAGTCTCGAGCAAACCCCGCTCTGCTCAGCAGGCCAAGCGCTGTCGGAGCAGAACTGAATCGAAGTGGTTCTTTTCCTCTCCTGTTGGCCTGCAAGGAAATCTTTTTCCATTTACTATAAAACATGGTCCTTAATAGTGCTGAAGTGTTCTACATCTTTTAAATAAACATGAGTGGATTTGAGCCCGGGAGGACATGAAGGAATGCAGCGTTTGCGGGGTACCGGCCCGGCACACATGTCAGCAATTTGGCTGCCTTGTGTACTTTGGCTTTTAAAAAAGCATTTAAAAGTAAACAAATGAAGAAAAATCTGGCAGCTGGATTTCAAAGTAAATTGCTTTCAGCTGATATACCCCGTTTCCAGCTTGCTTGGGTAGTATCAAGCCATACGCATCCAACAAGAAGAGCAAGCGGCCAAGGAGAAGGAGCGGGGGTGGGAGAGAGAACAAAAGCAGGGAAGTTCTGTGGATTTAATTCTTCCATTTCCTTCCTTTGCACCAAACACTCCCTGCCTGTCACTGCCCTCGTGTCAGACAGGCAGCTTAATGCTTCAGACAGCAAACTGTGCTCCGACTTCTCTTGGCCTCTGTTCTGCCGGGCTCTGCTTCCCTTCCATCAGGCCTGAGGATGGGATGGGAGTAGCATCAAAGCAGCATCCTTAGGATGGTGTTAGTTGGCAGAGCTGAGCTTTACGCTCATCTATGACCTGTGGCAGCTCTTGAGCTGCTCCATCAACCCCTCATCCCTGCTGCTGCACACCGATGGGGAGAGCCCCATCCCACAGCCCCACATGGCCCCAGACCTCATAGACCACCAAGAAGAGCCCGTTCCTTGAGGGGCCGGTGCAGGCAGGGACTGGCAGCCTGGGGAGGGCATCACCCGCTGCCGGCAGAGGGAAACGGCAGAGATAAGAGAGTCATTAAAGAAGCTTGGGCTGTGGCAGGGCCCCGCTCCTCCGGAAGGGCCTGGAGCATCCCCCGAAGGAGGGGACTCAGCACATGCTGACAGATGATGCCGGGGTCCCAGGCTGGACAAAGGGGGAGGTTGCTGAGGTCATGCGTTGGCTCAGCCTCGGGCTCCTTCTGCTTTGACCCGCGTTTCCTCAAGTTTATACAACTTTCTGCGGGTTGGTTCAATGGAAAGGGCAGAGGAAGCTGCTGGGTCCTCTGCTGGAGGTGTGGGGCCGGGGCAGGGCTGCTCCGAGCCCTCCCTGCACGCAGGGAAATGTGCCCGGGGCTGTGAGCAGTGCCCCGGGGTTGCGATGCTGCGGGCAGGGCTGCCCCGGCCTCAGCACCGCTGCAGAGCCCAACTGGCCTGAGAAGGGCGCAGGGAGCCCTGGGGCAGTGGCAGTGTGAGCACAGTGGCTCATCTCCCTGTGGGACAGCGCATGGAGACAGTGCGAACAGCCAGTGGGACCTGCTATGCCTGCCTGCATGGGGAGCCGCGGCCGCGCTGCAGGCGATGCCATGGTGCCAGCCTTGTAGAGCTCCTTGAGCACCCATGAGCTGGGGAAGAAGGAAGGCAGCAGCAGAAGAGATGGGGTCCCTGCACCTTGCTGCGAGAGCCAGCCATGCTTGTGGCTGCAGACATGGCTCTGCTCGATGCTCTGTGCGATGCTCTGTGTGATGCCCTATGTGATGCTCTGTGCGATGCTCTGTGTGATGCCCTATGTGATGCTCTATGTGATGCTCTGTGTGATGTGGTTCAAGGGAGCGATTAGTTGGAATGATCCCACCTGATGGCTTCTCTCCTCCCTATAACTCATCAGATGAGCTCCCTTTCCTGGCACAGCACAGAACCTCAGCTCCTGGCAGTGCAGAGGTGCTGCCAGCTGTAAGGCAATGGGTGAGCAGTGGGAATGCAGCCGGGGCTCAGGCAGTGTCCTGGGCACACGCTGCAGCAATGGAAGCCAGCAGTGCTGTGCCTGTGCTCCGTCATTATCCCTTGGCACAGGAGGGCTCTGGCACTGGTGTCGGGAGCTGGCAGCACCCACACGCACCTGCCAGCACCAGTGAGCTCACCGGCAATTGCTTGGCTCTCATGACTGTGATGGAAAGGCGTTTTGGGGCCCTTTCCCCTCTGACACCCACCTGGGCTGCAGCACCTGCTCCAGCTACAGGGGGCATTGGGGGCAGCTTCTCCCTTCAGGCAGATTGAGATGAGAGTGCTGAGGCGCTGGCACAGGGTGCCCAGAGGAGCTGTGGCTGCCCCATCCCTGGCAGTGTTCAAGGCCAGGTTGGACACAGGGGCTTGGAGCAAGCTGCTCTAGTGGAAGGTGTCCCTGCCCGTGGCAGGGGTTGGAGCTTGGATGAGCTTTAAGGTCCCTTCCAACACAAACCATTCCATGATTCTTTCATCTTCTTTTCAAGACAGGCAATTGGATCCTGGCTGGTCCCTGGTGGTAGCTGGGGGGCTGCTGAGCTTTGCTCCATTAGGGGATGCAGGTCTGGACCCTCGGGTTACACCAGCATTTAATTGCTGCCTAGGTGTTATTTTTGGAAGTGAAGAGCAGAACAGGACCCCCCCCTTGTCTCTCATGAGCTGCAGGGTGCTGGGAATGTCTGGGAATGCTGCCCCTGCAGCAATGCTCCCTGGGGACACCTCATTTGCCTCCTTCACACGGGGTTTGTGCTCTCCCTGCCTGGCTTTTGCTGCCTGCTCTGGCTGAAGCAAAACGTGGAGGTTCACATCCACCTTTGCATCCTCCATCCCAGGGGGTTGTGTTTGGTCCCAAAACACCACTGGGCAAAGGCAGCTGTGGTGGGTGAACGGAGGACCTTTGGCAGTGAGGTGGGGGTGATGTGAATAAGTGTGAACATCTCCATCTGATCCAACTGCTCCGGGTCCTTTACCAAGGGCAGAGGTCAGACAAACACATCTAGAGCAGCCAAGGGTTTGGTGCTTCCCCTCCTGATGGGTTTCACCCAGGATTTGGTACAGGGACATCATTGCTGAAGGTGTCAGCGTGCCGGGATACAGGCAGCTGCCCATGGGCACAGGGAAGCGGTGACGCAGGGGAACGGCTGCAGGTAAGAGGTGGGGAAGCTGCAGCCCTTCTTGTGCAGGGTGGGAGCAACCCGGGGAGGACGTTTGCTCCGATGTCCCTATAATTAACGGGAACAATATGTAAATGTATATGGCTGTTGCCATGGCTACCGCAGGGCTCCCGGCTGGTGCTGGGGGGGGCTGAGCCCCCGGCCCAGCCTGGGTCAGGATTTGCTTTCCCGGTGCAGCGCTCACCCAGGGTGCTGCAGCCTCTCGCCAAGGTGGGTGCACCCCCAGCCTGGTCATGGGGTCCCCAGGGAGAAAGCATCCTCATGAGAGGGATGTTCCTCGGGTCCCACGGCAGCAGAAATCTGGGTGCAACCAGGAGATGAGGCTGAGGATAGCGATGGGGATGAGGATGAGGATGGAGATGCCCAATGTGCTCATAACCTGCTCCAGGTGCCCCGAATCCCCAGCTCCACCCAGCCCACGTCCCACCAGGCCAAGGAGCAGCTCTCCCCAGCAGCTCGTTTCTGGCTGATCCCATAAAGCTGGGAAGGAGAAGGGGCTTCTCCTGTATGGAGCCTGTGCTGCCTCCCTGCCTGCGGCTCTGGTGAGTGCTGAGGGCCGCAGGGGGTGGGTTGTGCCCCGGGTCACTCGCCAGTGTGGCTGCCAGGAGCCCTGGCATCGTGTGTGCTCCGGGTGAGGGCTTTGTGCCCATGCACGAGCATGATGCTGTAGCCAGAGGGTGAGGTTGGAACCCACTGATGTTCAAGCACTCATAACCAGGAAGTTCCTGGCTACCTGTTGTTTGCGCATCTCCTTCCCCCTGCGGGATGAGCGAAGGGGCTTTAAACCTCTCTGGAAGAAACCAGTTGCTCCTGTAAACCAAGAAGCACGGGAGGAGCGAAGGGTGTGCAGCCCTTTTGGTGAGGAGGGCTGCCCAGGGATGGGTTCCATGCCGAAAGCATCTCGTTCTACATTGGCTCTCAGATTATCTCGCAAACCTGACGTGAAGCAGCTCTGTGGGTCACTGGTCCCAAACTGCAGCCCCTTGAGGTGGTGTGGATGGGGTAGGGCAGGGCTGCCGCTGCACCCACTGCATCCCCTCCTGGGGCTGGAGGGCAGCAGGGGCACAGGGACCCCCGGCCCCGCAGCCCTCTCCCTGTCCAGCCCCATGCTCCTGCTCTGTGCGAGCGCTCCCCATTCCCGACGGCAGGCATGCGCGGCCGGGCTCCGTCTGCTGTTTCCTTACAATTTAGGAGCCTTCCTCACATTAATCTTTGTATTTTTATTTTGACAAATGTATGTTTCCAGGAAGTTGCTGAGGTCAGAGCAGCATCTGTTGCTCGTTATTTTGGGGGATGCAGAGGGTCTTTGTGAGGGTTTCCAAAGCAACAAGGAATTAAGTGGTTTGTAAAGCAGAGAGCAGGAATGAAGGAACGGGCTGGGGCTTCCCGAAAGGCGGCTGAAGATGCTGATGAAAATCAGATCAGTTCGCCTCTATTTTCTTGGGAACTTGATCTATTTTTCTTGTACCACTGTCAGCCCGGCTCCCGGATTCCAAGTGCTTGGCCACCGTACGATCCGTGTTTCAGTGCTGGGATCAGCACGGCCGCGGGCAGGTTTGCTTTCCTCAGGCCCGTGCCAGGTTGTGCTGGGCCAATGGGGAGGATTTGGGACCTGTGGGATGGGAAGAGTGCAGGTCCCCTGGTGCAGGTCTGGCTGCGGATATGGGACAGAGACCCCTGGGCTGGGCACAGCCCCGGGGATGTCCCTTATCCCCCCCACAATCACACCATGAATTCCCCTGTGCTAAAGCTGCTTTGTCTGTCAAAACAACCCGAGGAGGGTCCGGTGCCAAGGCTAGGAGCCCAGGAGATTTATCGCTGAGGAAATACTTTCTCCAGCGAGGGCTGACGGCCGCAGCAGGAACAATGGGGGATTCGCAACGTGAACAAAGCTGATTTCGTTCTTCTTTTTATCAATGCGTTTTCCTTGCGGATCCTCCCTTCCTGGAAGTGGGAGATGCAGCTTCCCCCCGCGCGCCGGCCGTGTAATCAGCAGGAATGGCCATATCCTGGCTGGGAAGCGAGCTGTGAAACGCTGTCGCCCGCTGTGATTTATGAGCCCGTGGCAGCGGCCAGCGGCGGGGCTGGCCCGGGGACAAGGTGCCAGGGCGCGTGCAATATCCATGTATTCTTTCTCCTCCTCGCCGGGTCCCCGAGGAGCCGCCAGAGGAAGCGAATGGCTCAGACACACACGTTCCACTTGGGGTTTCATTTCTTATTGCCGTGTCTTTCCAAATGCCTTTAGCAGACACACGAGCACAATGGGGTCGGGCGGTGGTGAGCATCCCGGCCGGGTGGCAGCAGCCTGCCTGGAAAGGTCAGCGCAAAGGGTGTTTGCTTGGGGACATGGGGACAGCCTGTCCTGAGCGGGTAGAGCCCTTCCCTAGGAGTGAGGGTTCGCAGGGGCCGTGCTCGTTGCCACAGAGGGGCAGAATGAGGTGACTCCATGTCCTCCAGTGCTGACCAAGCCTCGTTGGTGGCACCCATCGGAGGCAGCCAGCACTGAGCAGCTCTCTTACCCTGTCCGGAGCTGTAACACCATTCCCAGGGATCCAACGCCTGTGAGAATGGCCGGTTTCCTTCCCAGGCTCCTACCACCCCGCATTATGCAATCCTCACCCAATAGTGAGAATATGAAATAATTATTCCAAGTGATCAGATTTTAATTATGCAACACAGAGGATGATTATTGCGCGCCAAATTGGTGCCGAGTGCTCAGTTATGTATATGCCAAATTTAGTCTATACTATTATACCCAGTGGGTGGCCGTAGACAATCAGGAAGTAATTAGTTTTGCTGGAGGTTGCTCGCCTGCCTGGGTCGCTGTGCTGTCTGGGGAGCGTCTTGCTGCGCTCCGTGAATACCGCGGGCTGCGAGTTCAATACCGTCTTTTTGTGAGGAGCTAATAAGCTGTCTGCATGGCGGCCTGTAATTAGCGCTGTCGATATTCATTTGGAGACGGAGCCCGCGCTCCGCCGGCAGCGCTTCCCTTTGTCGAGGCTCTCGGTCCCTCGGCGGTGATGGGAGAGGAGGGATGGGGATGCGGTTGGTGCTGGATGCGGGTGTGCAGCATCCGTGGGTCCCTGCTGAGGAAAGCACCCCGATGCGAGGGGCTGAGACCTCGAGGCTGCCTCATAGTCACCCCTGTGCCACCCTCTATGGGGGCCTGCTGTTAGTCCTTGGACGTGGGGTGTCCTTGGATGTGGGGTGTCTTGTCCTGTGGCTCCAGCAGGGAGGGCTGAGCTGGTGTGTGATGTAGGGGAGATGAGGATGTGCAGGGGCTTTGGCTGGGGTGGCCATTCCATTCCCAAAGCCATGGGCTGTTTTGGGAACCCTGAGCATCACTGGGAGATGCTGAGAATAGACCTTTCCGGGCGGCCTGATCCTGCTTGGTCCAGGTTC
Organism: Ara ararauna; assembly: GCA_028858755.1. NCBI lineage: Eukaryota > Metazoa > Chordata > Aves > Psittaciformes > Psittacidae > Ara > Ara ararauna. Next base: position 23,247,329 of record CM054384.1, read on the forward strand.
ATCTGCTGGGGTCTCACATGGAGGATTGTTTGGGGGCCTGGGCTGTATTGGCTGGGAGGTCACCAGCGTGTTGTGCCCTGGGTGATGTTTGCAGTGGGTCAGTGTTGTGGGGCACCGGGAATGGGCCCCTCCTGGGAACAGCCCATGGATCTGCCAGGCGGGAATTGTCCGAAGTACGGAGCAACTTTTACCTCTGCTACACAAAGGAAACTTTCCTCCTCTTTTTGTCGGAGATGCTCACTCCATTGAGATGATTGGCATACTGGAGAGCTGAGAAACTAAATTGTTTATACACTAATGAATAGAAGCTTGATTGCAAGATCCTGTTTGGAAAATTATAGTGCTGAATTGAAGCCGTACAATTACATCCAAAATGCTGCATATTCATTTCATCTGCTTTGCATAGAGATTAACAAGCGAGCCCTAAAGCAGACTCTGAAATTAAAGCTAACACCAGATTTAGTCACAGGTTACAAACTAAATGGCATTGTTTGATGGATGTGAATCTTTACCACCTGCCTGCCTGATGATTGCTAGCAGCTTACCAGACAGCAGAGGAAAAAGTTTCTTCCCATGAAGGAAGCATAATAAGATGCTGGGCTGGAAGTGCCCCCTCCCCGTGCAGGCAGCCCCCCCGGCAGATGTGTGCAGTGGGCCTAGGGAAAGGGCCTCCTGCTCCTGGCTCCATCGCGCTGGAAGCTGCATCGCTCCATGGATGGAGGGTGGCTCAGGACCACCACAGAGGTTGTTGGTCCATCCAACACCCAGGATTGGGCTGGGTCCCCCTTTCTGCATGGCAGGAGTCTCATGGGGTCCCCATCCATCCTCGTGGGTTCCCTTCCTCACCTCTTAGGGGCTTTGCCTCCTCCCTGTTGTATTCCCATCCTGAGTGTGGGGCCAGCGGTTGTCTCAGGAGCAGGAATGGGGACAAGAAAGGGGAAAGGGGGTGTGTGGGGAGGTGGGGCTGCAGCAGCACTTGGTGCCATGCAGCATGGTTTGAGTGCTATTGGGCTTGGGGTTTGCATTGGAAACGGGCCCCCTCCCTGATGGAGGAACCTGTTGGATGCGTGGCAGCTTGTGTGGGGACACGGGCCCTACTCTGGGGTTGCTGAGAGCTGTGTTTGAGCTGGGGCTGTGGATGGGAGGGTGCAGGGGACAGGCTGGCGCCTCTGGGCAGCCTCCAATCCCAGCAGGGCTCACTCTTCTTTGGGAATACCTGGAGGGTCCCAATGCACATCCGAGGGCACCAGCACAGCCTGGGGCCCGCTGTGCGCATCCCCCGGTGGGGCAGAGACCACAGCACCCGCTCTGCAAATTGGACACCTTTATTTTATAGTCTTTAAGTCAGTTTCCAGCAGCAGTGACTTCGTTCCCAGGACGGGCTGGGCTGTCTCTACCGCACTATGGGACAGCCCAGCCCCAGCTTTACAAGCCCCAGTGGGGATGCTGCCGGCTCCTCCCGGCCGTGGCTGGCTCTGGGGTGCATGTCCCATCTCCTCCCATCTTGCCCCCTATGGGGGAGCAGCACCGTGCCTGGATCGGGCAGTGTGGCTGCTCCCAGTCTCCATTCCTGCTTGGCACATTCCCCTCTCGACCCTCCAACACTTTCCCAATGCCCTCTTGCAAACAACCGAGGTGGACGAGCATCTCCTTGGGTCCCTCCCCAAAACCTGCCCGTGGTGAAGGGGCCATTTGGTGCCCTCCACCCGGACCTGGGTTTCTCTTTCGCCCCTTAACTCCTCCCAGGACACATGCACTTCCGAGACCAAACCCAAACCACAGCACCCAGAAACCAGCACCATGGAGCAGCCCCCGGCAGCCCGAGGGGCACGGGAGGGCTCTCGCACCCTGACCCCAAGGCATGGGGTGCACCCTCCCTCTGGGGGTCACCCACTGTAGCCCAGGGCTCCAGTGGCCAGTGCTGCACCCAATCATTGGCCTCTGGGGGGTGGCCCCAGGGCTGGGCCATGGGAAAAGGCACCTGTGGAGGGAGGCAGTGGTGGCTTTGCCCTGTGGGGACACAGCATTGGGGCTGCTGTCCCCGAAAGCTGGGCTGGGCACAGCATGGACAGCCTATGGCAGCCTGGCACCCACCTCGGGGAGCTGGGTACAGGGGCAGCACTGCGCCTGTGCTGCCTGGTCCCACTCGCAGCTGACAACCCATGAATGGGGTCAGTGACAGCAGCCTCGTGTCCGGGTGCTCACAGCCCTGCACAGTGCCATGCTCCTGCCTGGGTGCTCCCATTTTTCAGCCCCCAGGGATGTTTCTGCTGTGGAGCATCCCATGGGAATGTTGGCTGTGTTGGAACCTCCCCAGGGTGAGTCAAACCAGCACCACCCCTGGCTTCCAGCAGCGCTGTCTGCCTGCTCCTGGAGCTGCAAGCAGGGGATGGCACACATCCTATCAGGGGCTGGTGCGGGGCTGCCTGCAGCCACCTGGCCAACAGAAGGGATGTAGTGATGAACACGAATTGTCTGCTGGAGCAGGGACCCCGAGCAGCACCCTGCTGTGCGAGCAGGGACAGGACAGGATGGGGCAGCAGAAAGGCAGCGGGAGCTGGTGCAGACCGAGGGCATGAGCTGGCCAGGTCGCATCCTGTGTGGCAGCCCCATACATGGGATAAGAACAGCAAAGGGGCCTGCTTCCCAGCCAGGGCACCAGGACCCCCAACCCGTGTGGGCTGGTGGAGCAGTGTGCATGGAGCTGCTGGGAGCCAGCTGCCACCTACTGCAGTCCCACTAAGAGGGGACCCTGGTGGGCCCCAGGGCAGTGTGCGGCTCTGGTTCAAGCAGCTCATCCTCAGAGAAGCTGATGTGCAAGCACGTGTTGTCCGCAGGGGAGAAGGGCAGCGTGCTGCCCATGGGGCTGGCCAGGGCAGCCAAGTCCTTGGCCAGGGCCTCAGCGGCTGCAGGGTCATGGATGCTGGCCAGGGGGGACATCTGCCCGCTCTCCCCGGTCCTGTCCTTGCCCAGAGCGCGCTGGCAGGTCCCAGCAGGGACGGGCTCCGTGCTGGAGGCACTGCTCCATGCGGGAGTCCTTGCCTCAGGGTCCAAGAGGGTGAGGGAGCTGGCAGCGATGCTGGTGAGGCTGGAGATGCTGGGGCTGGGCAGGCTCATGTGGGCAGCACTCTCGGGCTTCACCTCCACTTCCAGGCTTGGGGAGGTCTTGCTCGACCTCTTCCGTAGGATGGGAGGTGGCGGGTTCAGCTTGGGAATGGGCTGCGGCTGCCTGGGAAGGAAAGCAGAGAGAGGAGGTGATGGGCAGGGGTGCTCCCGCTCCAGCCGGGGGAGGCGGTGGTGGCACATCCTACCTGTCCTCGTCCCCTCTGTCTGTGTCGTCCCCCTTCTGCCGGCTGCTCCCATTGAGCAGAGCGAAGTCGCTGACCTCGGAGCCCTCCACACGCCGGCTGAGCCTATCCTGCCCCTCCAGCACCGCCAGGCACTCGTCCCCGTCCTTGCTGCCGCAGCGGTGGCCACCCCTCTCCAGGCTGACCAGGTTGAGGTAGGAGTCCCCAGGGCCCAGGGCCGGCAGTGAGCCGGGGGCCACGGGGCTGCCCAGGATGCTGGCGGGGCTGGAGGTGGACGGGAGGTGGATGTCCAGGCTGTAGTGGTTCTTCAGGTTCAGGGACAGGGACTGAGCCAGGGACAGGTTTTGCAGGGAGCGGTCAACTGGTGAGAGAGGGACAAAGGGAGATGTGAAGAGCTGGGGACCTCCAACACAGCTGCTGCCCTGGACTATGAGGGGTGCAGAGATGCTCCAAAGCCCCCTGAGCCTCCTGGGCTTGTACTGGAGCACCCCAACTGCTCCCTGGAACCATAAGGATTGCAGGGATGCTCTGAAGGGCTGGTGCTGGGAGCATCCCAACTACATCCCAGGACCCCAAGGGGTGCCGAGATGCTCCAAAGCCCCCCAAAGCTTATTGGGATGGCACCAGAGAGAACCCAAATTGCTCCCTGTGACTGCAAGTTACTGCAGTGATGCTCCAAAGCACCCCCAGAGCCTGCTGTGATGGTGATGGGAGCATCCCAACTGCTCCCTGGGACCGTGAGGAGTGCAGAAATGGTCCAGAGGGATGATGCTGGCAGCACCCCAGCACCCAGTCCCCTTACCCCAGGGTGAAGCTGGGCACAGTGGACACGCCACCCCTGGCTTCCCCGCCGTGCACTCACCCGGCTGCCGGTGCTCGTCCCGGGCCTCCAGCGCCGTCAGCTGCCGCACCAGCAGCGAGACGTGCTGCAGCAGGTCCCTGTTGGTCAGCAGGAGCTGCCGCACCCGGGCCTGCGCCTCGATCCGCGCCGCCGTTTCGGCCGCCAGTTGGTCCTTCAGCAGCTGCACCTGCGGGAAGGGCGATGGGGACAGCGATGATGCGGGAAGGGCGAGGGGGACCGCGATGATGCGGGAAGGGCGATGGGGACCGCGATGATGCGGGACGGGGCGATGGGGACCGCGATGATGCGGGAAGGGCGATGGGGACCGCGATGATACGGGACGGGGCGATGGGGACCGCGATGATGCGGGACGCGGCGATGCCGGGCAGGGACAGCGAGCCGCGGCGCTCCGGCGCCCTCTGCCGGCCCCGCCGCGCACCCCACCGGGACCCCCTGAGCAGGTCCAGCGGCGGACGGGGAGATGCGGCTGCATCCCGGGCCTGGTGGAACGGGATGGAGGGGATCTGCTGATCCCCGGTAACGTGGAATGTCGAGGGGGCCCCCGCTCTGATGCCAGTTTGCAGGAAGAAGCTTGGTAGGGATGGCTTCCGAAAATTGGATGAAATGGGAACTGGTGGCTCTGCCGAGCTGCTTGTGACCCTGTTACAGCAGCTTGGGCTTATGTCTGCAGCCAGCTTCATGTCTGTGAATTCCCTGTACCATTCCCGCCTGGTCCCCTTTATCAGCCCAGCCTGGCCGGAGGCTGGAACAGGGAGAGGAGAAGGGCTGGTGTTGCCCCAGGGGAGGACAGGACACGAAACATACCTGGGCCACGGCCACCTGTGTCTGCTGCTGCTGCTGGAGGAGCTGCTGCTGCAGCAGCTGGAGGCAGTGCTGGGAGGCCAGCGGGGTGATGGAGGCCGCAGAGCAGGGGCTGCTGGGGCTGAGCAGTGGCTGGGAGCCAGCCGGGTGCAGTGAGCAGCTCTCAGCATCCTGGGCACAAAGGAACAGGCAGGGTGAGAGGATTTGGGATTGTGTGTCCCCATGGCTCCAAGGGTCTGTTGAGGGGACAGCCCTGGGCTCTGTGTCAGGCTCTGCATGTCTGTGTGATCCATGGGGAATGTGTTTTGGAGTGAGTCCACTCAAAGAGAGCTGCAGGGCTGAATCATCTGTGTCTGACTGTGCCTCCAAACAGGGAGGGCAGGACCCCAGGGAGGAGATGGCAGGGAGTGACCCAGATGCCCCATCACTTTCCCCATGATGGGGCTGCCCAGGCTGGACCATATCCCATTGCCTGACACATTTGCAGTGGCAGTAGTGGCTTTGTCAGGGCCATCAGCGTATTAAAAGTGGTCCCAGCAGTGGAAATATTGGCCTGAGAAGGGCAGTGCTCCCACTGACCGCTTCCAGAGCAGCTCCTGACAGCCATGAGCCCCCTGCACCTCATCACGGTGCTCAAAGCCTGGTTGTGCTGGGTTGGCACAGCGTGAGCTTAGAGCCACCTCCTGTGCCCTGAGGAGCCTGCAGGGGCCCCATGCATGGCACTGGGGGTCTCGGCAGGGAGCCTCCCACCCTGGCAGGGGGTGTTTAGGGATCATTTAATGGGTGCTGCCTTTCTGCCCCCTGCTCTCCCTGCTTGGGCAGCTCCAGCCCCCGAAGGAAGCTGCAGGGAAAGCTCTGCCTTTCCAGGCACGGAAATGAATCCCATTGAGTGCGTTTCGCCACAGCTGGTTCCAGGCAGGCCCTGCAAGCGATACAATTGTGTGTGATGGAGAGATGCCATTCAGGCCGCCGGGAAGCACACACAGGGGAGCTCTGCAGAGCAGCTATTCATTAGGGTGAAACCACTGCTCGTGCTGAATGCACCCCGGGTGTCTGTGCTGCCAGGCTGGGACCCCTCAGGGATGCTGCTCCCTAAGCCTTGGGGTGAGGGAAGCCGGGTGTCACTGTCAGCAGTCAGATGAGCAAACAGGGGCACAGAAATGCACCCTGTATGGCAGGGAAATGGTTGCTTCACCAGACACCTCCTTTTAGTTCCTGCCTGTTGTGTGGCTGCTGCTGCAGGAGGAAGGTCCTCTGTGCTTCTCTCTAGCACTGGGTGATCACTCCAGCAGAGCCCCTCTGTGCTCTGCCCTGCCTGTGCTCACCCAGGCTGTTTGAAGCCTGCTCAGCCCTGCGCTGTGCCTCTTGCCTCTCCCCTGTCCCAGCACCGGGACACAGCTTAGTGGCAAGGAGCAATGGGGGGTCTGCAATGGGGTCTTCGTGAAAGTCCCTCCAAATCAAGCTATGATACAATGACCCCACGCAGAGGGACCCCAGCAGAGGCAGAGCACATGGACTGTCCCCCAGCCCACCCCCATTACCTGGCAGCTCTTATCCTTTGAGGCTTGCCCAGGTTTCAGCAGGCCGAGGTCCCCCCTGGCACCTGGCAGCTCACCGGGTCCCCTCTCGGACACACAGATGCCATCAGAGTCGATGCAAACCTCATCCGTGATCTTGGAGCCCTTTATCTGGGGGACTTCAAACAGGATGGACACATAAACCCAAACCCCCCTGTGCAGGATCACAGCAAGAACCCAGGGCCTGGAGCAGGGCTGGCAGCCAGGGTGACAGCTCAGAGACAATGGCCAGGACAGGCTCCAACCCTCTCCATGCTGCAAAGAGGCAGGAGGAAGGGAACAAGCCAGATGAGGGGCTGGTGCCTGCAGACCCTCAGCGTGTTGGACAATGGGGCTTAACCTCTGTGCTCCTGGTGCCCAGGATGAGAGGGGAGACAGGGCAGAATCCCCGTGCCCCCCATCTGCATGGAACCGAAGGTCTCGCCATCATTAGAGCTGGCCCATGAAGGACCTGCCACCCTGCAGGTCCCCACCTCAAAGCCCCCCTCTGCAGTGGGGTCTGCCCCTGCCCCACAGGGACCCACACGTCACCTTCCAGCGGCTGCTCCTCGGCTGACTTGTCGCTGGCGCCGTCCGCCTGCCCGTCGGCGTTCTGCAGCGCGTGCTGCAGGCTCAGCTTGTGGCACACCTCGAAGGCCTGTCCCACCGTGCGCACCACGCGCATCGCCTGGCTCTGCGGAGCAAGCCCATGGGGTGCTCAGACCCACTGTGGCCACTGCCACAACCCCCCCGCTCCCCTGCTCTCGGAGATGGGTGCTGTTATCTCCCTGCGGGATGAGGCCCAGGGGCACGAGAGGACAGACAGCAGGTACGTTATGTTGGGGACACCCAGCACTGGTGCTGCCTTGGTTTCTCCCCATGGATCTGCATCCAGGGGTTACTCTGGCTCCCTTGGAGACCTCCCGCCAGGGATGACCTGGCCGTAGCCCCAGGAGCATCCTACCTTCTTCTTCGACTTGAAGACGTTGCACCTGAAGGAGTTGTTAGCGCCATCCCTTGCGATGTAACTGAATATTTTCAGGTCTTGCGAGTCGTGAGACACGTAGAAGATTCTGGATGGGAGAGAGACAAAGGGAGTTTAACACCCAGGGGCGTCTTTGCCCCCAAACAACCTCAGAGGGTCCCCAGTGTCCCCACACGGGCTGGCTCACAGCACCCAGGGCTGGAAGAACGATGATGCAGTGCTGGTGCACATCCCCTCCTGCAATTATCAGGAGGAGACAGATTTAGAGTGTTTCTGCCTTGATGGAAGACCTTCTGAAGCAGAAAAAGCTTTTTAAAGATGCTGTGGGAAAGCTGAAAAATCTATAGTACTGCAAAGCTCTCCTGTTCAGGCTGACTCCTTCTGCCTGTGCTGCAAAACCATTTGAAAAGACCTCTTTCTATGTTTGATTTAATTGGGTGAAAACGTGACGAGAGTTCAGGTCTGAATAGAGAAGAAACCAAAGGGATTCTAGAAATGTTTTCTTTTACTCTTTCCTGTCACTGGGATGTTTTTGTGTTGAACCAGCAGTTGGAGCAATTATTGCTGTATATATACCATGTCTTGTAATTATCTTTAAGGAATGCCAGAAGTGAGAGGTAGGCACAGATAATGCTCCTTATCTCCTCACCAAGGGCTCTAACACAGAAAACCAGTGTTGGTGATCCCGGTCCTTGAGGCTGTGGGCTTTGTGCTCATGGTACAACTAAGCACTGGTGCAGCCTGTGCTCTGAACTGTGTCCAGGGGCTACACACCACTGCTGAGGTTGCCTGACGGCTCCTGAGGCACCAAGTTTACAGGCAGTGTAAGCCTCTGAGTGGGGCCTGTGCTCTGCAGAATACTTGGAGATCTCATGGCAAGTGCTGTGGAAGGTCAGTGCTACCTTACCATGTCCTGTATGGGTTAATTCATTGCAAGCACTGACACCTTAGAGTAAGACTCTTCTTCAGAAGCCCACAGTGAGCCATGCTCTGAAGAGAACCACAGGAAGCCTATCTTCAGAGTCAGAGTAATGCGAGCTGAAGGCATCTCTGGGGGTTACCTAGTCTAACCCTGTTCAAAGCAGAGGCAGCTTCAAAGCTACATCAGCCCACCTCACCCTTAAAAATGTATGAGAAGGATCCTCCATCAGCAGCAATTCTGCATCCTCGTTAATGTTTCATGGTCCTTTGGAAAGACAGCCTTGGTGAATGGAACTCAGCAAGGGGGAGGATGGATGCACATCACTCAAGGCTGATGGGACCTAGTGGTGTAAGCCCCCTGTGCATACCTGTACACGGGATCGTGCATCACCACCATCTTACTCTCATCCCAGGTCCACTCCTTCCTCTGTAAACAGAGGGCAGAAACAAAGTTAGTGAGTCAGGTAAGAATGAAACTCCACCATGATGATGGGCAGGAGCCCTGAGAAGGGTGCCTCTGTCCCAAGCTGGAATCCAGGCTACAGTCTGACTACATGAGCAATGGCTGTTTCATTGGTATCTTGGATAAAAATAGATTTCTTTGCTCATTTATCATAGCTGGTCATCTGATCCCAGCCTTCAGGGCTGGAAATGGTCCCTAAGATTGATTTATAGCATCAAATATGCAGGAGAGTAACATGTTTTGGGGAAGAAGGCTCTGAGCCAGGGCTTAGGAAGCTCTGCCTGAGCGAGGAGCTGAGGGACCTTCAGCCCAGGCAATGCAGAAAAAGCCTACTGGTATTAACAAGAAAAAACCCCTATTTCCTGAAAGCTTGACAGTTTTGATGGGAAAACCAACAATATATCCTCTTCCCACAGCGTCATTTCCCCACTCTTTATTCAGTGAGGCTTTGTTATTAATTTGATGGGAAATTGAGTGTCTTCTTGTGAAAATTCAGGGATTTTTAAGAAAAGGCCGGTTTTGGTTAGAAGTGTGACCACCCTGAACAGTGGTGATACCCAGACATGGCTAGAGCCAACATCCCGGGTGCCCCAGTGGGGCTGGGAAGTCTCACCTTCTGCTTCTTGCGCAGAATCACCTTCACCCCATCCACAGACACAATGATGCTCACTTTCTTCTTCTTGATGTTCTTGGCTTTGAATTCATACTGATGGGAGGAAAACCCCAGGTTAGAAAAGAGAGTACCTAGAGCAGGGTGTGCTATTAGTGTTTTACATGTGTTTAATCCCAGCTGCTGAGGGAAGTGGGAATTTGTTTTATCCCGCTAAGAAAATCCATGTTGGGAAGGGCTCACTGCCATAGCTGGGATGCTGGGCAGGATGCTGGCTTTGTCAGGAGCATCCTCTGGGAGAGGATAAGCATAGCTCAACCCTCTGGACTACATCCAGAGACTGTAAATTCGGATCCAGGAAGAACCTTCCTGATGCATTGGCCATGCCTAGTCCAGTGGGACTCTGCCTCAGAGGCTCAACAGGAGATTGCACTTGCAGCAAACACCACACAGTGATTTATGGCATCTCCAGTGCCCTTGTATGTCAGTGCTGCAGTGCATGGGGAATATGAAATCACTGGTGAATTGCAGGGAGGGCCAGATGGGTGCCAATAACGCAATTACACCTCAGTCATTTCCATAATCACATTAACCTCGGTGGGCTCAGAACAACCCAGCTCTCACCTGCAGGTGTTTGCAGCCTGAACTCACCTCCGCTTGTGCTAAAAATTAAACTTATGGCTTTTAAGCATTGCTTTTGCTGACAGCCACAGGCATGGCAGAGCCCTTCTGCTCTGGAGACCTGTGGTCACAGCACTGATCCTTACTGGCCCCAGGTTAGGCACTATATTTGGTTTCCAAATACAGCATTTTGATGCCTTGTATTTTCCAGTCCCTATCAGAAATCCAGCATTCCTGAGCCAGATCCTCAATTTATCTAAACCAGCACATCCCTTACTGTCAGTGCAGCTACAGGAACAGCCACCATGTATCTATTAGAGGTGAAATCCTTAGGATTAACTCAATGTAGTTATCATAGTGGAAAAGCAGAGGTTACAAATCCCATTTTAATAGTCTAATACTGTCAACGGTGCTGTAACAGAGCTGGGATGTAGCAAAGGGGACATCGTGGCAGAGCTGCAGGTAGCAATGGGGATGTTAAGGGAGTCCAGGCACCTCTTTCAGAAGCATGAAATTGAAGGACTTTGTGTGTGGCTCCGTGTCAGCATGGTACCCAAGCACTGCAGAGAAGATACGCATCTCTTCAGCTCCTCAGCACCCATTGTAAGCCACACCAGCCTCACAGGCAGAAAATCGGGTGGCTTTTGTGTTTATCAGGCTTTTGATGCTGCTCACTGAATTCTTAGCACTCTGCAAGGTTTACGGTATCAGACAGACCTCAGATTAAACCGCAGCCTTTTGATCTCCCCATGAATTATTACTCTGAGACAAGCTCTTTAGAAACCTCTCTCTAGCACCGCTGCATGTGAAGCCAGGGCTAAGTTTGCCATACACATCCCTGTAGGGAGGAGTGAGATGATGGGTGAGGTGGGGAGAGCATCCTGCAGGTTGCTGTGGGCTGGGGGGACCCTCAGGAGATGCACACATCTGGGGGGCTGCTGGTCTCAGCACCCAAGTGCTGCTGGCAACCCCAGCCCAGCCTCTCTGTGCGCTCCCATCTCCACCAGGATGGAGCTTCCCCCTCCCCTGCTCTCAGCACCACCAAACTGTTTCTCCCTGTCTGCTTGCATGCATGTCAATAAAGCCGGGATGGATTGTTCTGCCCACTAAAGAGCTATTTATCTTTCTTTATGCACAAATGGCTGGGAAAATACTAGCTGAGCTTTCCAAGAAAGAGAGCAATCCAGTTTATTTTCCCTTTGTAGCAACAGAGGTGCAATTACATTCAAACAAGGCTCTTTACTCAAAGGCTTTAAGCAAAGTCCAAGTCTGGATTTTGCAGAGATGTTTTTTCCTTCTCTCTTGGACAGAAAGGAACAATTGGGAGCAGCAGCATTTCTGGCTGCTGCCAGGAGTGATGGCAAGTCTCTGCAGAGCCAGGGAACTCCAGCCAGCTACCACACCACACTGCACCACCCCAGCCTGACTTTAGGATAGGTACGGATGCTTTAGGATAGGATATGGCGGTGTTCAAGGCCAGGTTGGACAGAGCCTTGGGTGGCATGGTTTAGTAGGAGGTGTCTCTGCCCATGGCAGGGGGGCTGGAACTAGATGATCTTAAGGTCCTTTCCAACCCTAACTATTCTATGATTCTGTGGAGCTTCAGCTCCAAGCAGAGCCATACAGCCAGCAGGAGCAAAACCACAGCATCAACTAGGTTGGAAAAGACCTCTAAGATCATCAACCATAAACCATGTCACTAAGGATGAAGGCACACTCTGCCCTGAGCCATACTGGGGCAGCTGGGACTGGGGATGCACATGGGGCAGGCAGGAGCAGAGCTCAGACCTTCTCCTCTGCCCCAGTGACACACACCTCCCCTTCACACGGCATCTGAGGCAATTTTGACCCTTGCAATCTGCAGGCAGCACCCTCAGGCTCTGCTCTGGATTGGGCCCTTTGCCACAGCATCGAGGAAGGAGGTGCATGAGTTCGCTGGTCTTCCTTGCTCCATGCAGCTCATAGTTGCTGCTGCTTGTGCCTTGCTACTGCATCCTCATCAGAGCACCTACAAATGGCCAATGCATGTTTCCCACATGCTGGGGTCCCAGGAATGGGCAGAATTAGCTTGGCCTGAAGGTAAAACTGATTGGGCAATAAAACGCTTTCTAAAGGAGCTGTAGGATGGCCTGGCCCCAACTGGCTGCTCAGTAACACCAGCTGGGAGAGCACCGTGCTCCCAAGAGCAGGGCTGGGTGAAAGCCCTGTGAGCCCACGCTGCACCAGCTCGGATTGGACTCTCTCCCCATCTCTACACACAAGAGGCAGATGGGATACAACTACAGGCGTTTAATTGCTTCCTATCAAGCAGGAATCAGTGTTTTAATTAAATGTGATTTATGTAAGGACAAAAAAGCACATTGAAAAATGCACTGCAAGATAGCAGACTTCACCTATAAAAATGTTCAACCAACATACAGCTGAGCCCAAGGCTCCTGGCTAACCTGGCACTGACACAGAGAGCATCCAGGCACTGAGTTTTGTTTTCTTACTACCGAATTGATGTGATTTTTTTCCCTGATTTGCCAAGGTTACCAACAAACCCAAACCCACACAGCAGCATGCATCGTCTGCTCTGCTGCCTTCTGCTGCTTGTGCTATCCTATGGGGAAAAGCTTTCTGGATGTTAAAGGATCTGGAGTCGCCCTCACAAGCGGTGATCCAGCATCAAGCCTGGCAGCTTTCTTTACTATGGGGACAAGATTGGACATTGTACAAAAAAAATGCAGGTCAAAAAAGGGGCAGTGCATCTCATTTAATTCAGCAATGTCATTAATTCTCTATCTGATGTGCCTGACCTGGAATACTTCCCATTTCTGCTTTTAAATCCCCATGTTCAAGCCTTTGCCTTTCCTACGGTCCTACACACTGTTGGCATGTAATCTTAACTTACCCAGGAGCTAAAGACTCTATGACTAGAAATGTTAATGGTGCTGCGTGATGCATATTTCATCTGATAATTCCACCCAAGCAGATATAAATTACACATGCAGTTACCAGCTTCCATCTGCTGATGAAAGAGAGGGGCTAATGCACATTGGAAATCAAATGCAGTTTTCAGCACTAAGAACAACTTGCATGAATAGAGTTATTCAAGGAAGCAATTCTTAATGTGATTAATTACTGAAGGTATAAGGGCTTTCATTATGCAAATGGAAACTGTCATAAAATAGAGAGTTTGAAGGTCTTAAAGGCAGCCCCTGTTTCCAAAAAACGCATCTCCCTCATTGACAAAGAGCAGAAGGGTCGGACTCGGGAGAGCAGCAGAGCCAGGACACGCTCCTGCCGTGGTTCAAACGGTGGCTGCTGCTGTGCATCAGTGCTCCCAATCACTGCTGGGTAAGTACTTTGTGCGTCCAAAGGTGCCACAAGCTTGGAAATGGACGACTTCTTCCTGTAGCTGTAAATCCTCCAGCCAGCCCTTAACCTGCTGTCCTGCCCCTCACCTCCCTTTGCCCTGTCCCGGCCTGGCAGGCTGCAGGATGGATGTGTCCATAAACAACCCCCCAACAATAAGCAGTCCCAGCCCCTTCCCAACCTCTCCTACCGGACGGACACAGGGAGCATGGCAATGAGGAGGTGGAAATCCGCTCGGCTCTGCCCCCCGACAGACCGGCTCCAGGCACCCCAGCAGGACCCAGAGCCCCTGCTCCTGCTCCTTGGCTGTATCCCAGCCCTGTGGGACGCATCCTTCCCTCCCACTGCCATGCGCAACCTCCGGTACCATGTGAGCGCTGCTTTAGGAATTAAAGCCAGGATGAATCCAAGTATTTCAAGCTGAGGAATGTAATTAATTTCAAACCGAACTGATGCGCACGGCACGAGGACACGGTGTTATCTTGACTGCTGTTTGAATTACGGATGCTTGGAATGCTGCCTCTTGGAACTGATGCTACAGAAAACTCCCACGTTCTGCTCGCAGCGAGTGCAGCTTGGCCAAGCTCAGCCGCCCCGGAGCTGACAAACCAGCGCTGTCAGTTCCCATACCCTTTGGACCACAGGCTGTGGTCCAGCCTCCAATCCCCCTTCTGCATCACATCCCACCTTCCCGCAACAGCCCTGCGGGCAGTGGCATTCCAGTGGCTCCCTCATGGCCTCCGGCTGGAAATCGCTAGGTTATGGCCTCTCCTTTGTTCATCTTGGGAAGCATGTGCCTGTCTGGATCCTATGAACTCCCAGTGCATGCCGGCGGGGTGCACGCTCCCGGGGACATGGCTGGGGTGAATGTGGCTGGGCATAGTCTGGGTCTGTGCTGCAGTAACTGGGCAACACGGACACAAAAGCGACACAGGAAGCAGTGGAGGCCGGGAGTGCACCTCCTGCCCAGTGGAAAAATGAGAATTTATGATCCTTGGAAACATAAAACTGCTCAGTGGAAAGCAGAAACCGAAGGGGGAGTACAATAGGCAAGGAGAATGCTGGCAATGTACCCAAAGTCTGTTTTTATCCCCTCTCATTTAAATTAGCTCCTTCCAGCATCCAACAAGCTCTCTGTAGATCCTGCAGACAAGTCCCCACACAGTGAGCTGGAGGGGGTAAGGAGCTATCACAGCCCTGCTGGGTTTCTGGGTGTCCTTGGAAGGGCAGCAGGGAAATGTGACCATGGTTCATCACACAGGGTTTATTGATCTATTCCCAGCTCCGTGCTCTGGCAGGGCTGCCTGCGGGGCCAGGCAGGATGGAGGGTGCTGAGGATGGGAACAGGTTTCCCAGAGAAGCTGTGGCTGCCCCATACCTGGCAGTGCTCAAGGCCAGGTTGGATGGGGCTTGGAGCAAGCTGCTCTAGAGGAAGCTGTCCCTGCCTGTGGCAGGGGATTGGATGAGCTTTAAGGCCCCTTCAACCCAAACCATTCCATGATTCTATAACTTCTCCAATCACGTGCAGGTTTGTGCTCCAGCCCTGCAGATGCTCTGGACCTCAGCATTTCTGGTGGGTTGTGTGGACACTGAACCTGTGGTTGAGGTTGAGCCCTCAAGGAGCATATGGAACTCCCCAGGAACTCCCCACCGTGCTGCGCCAGAGCCCCTGCATCTGCACTGGTCCAGCACTGCCGATGTCCCTGGCCACAGCCCGAGCTGCAGAGACCTGCTTACAGACTAGATTTCGATTAGTCCTGGCAAGAAAAGCACCATGGGATGTACTGGCCACAGATCATTTATTGACAGGGATTACTGTGGCCAGCCTGGAGCTGGTGCCCTGCACATGTGGATCCCCTTGGTGCAGGAGCTAGAGACAACTTGTCACATGGCTGTGAGGAGAGGATTAATGGGAAACTCCTGTCTTTGTGCTCAAACTGTGCCCCCCAGACCACAGAATCACCTGCACTGGTTTGGTCTGGCATCTCTCACCTCTGGCTCTTCTCACATTGACCAACTGTGAAGAGGTGTTAATAGCCCTGACCAGCCTCACCTGAGGTCTCTGGCCACGCTCATAGGCAGAGGCTCCATTTAAGCTCAGCTCTGGGCCCTCACTCCTTTTCTGAGATCCAGTGTAGGAATGTTGGTCTCCAGTCATGCCTGGCCATGGACCTGCTCATCCCAACCTGAGGATTGACTTCCCAGCTTGGAAACAGATCTGTCTCATCACCATGGACCTGCCTGATGATCTGGACCCTTGGCTGAGCCTGGCTGCTCCCCAGGGTCTGCTCTGCCCATCCTGCTCAGGTATGATGTGGTGGGGTCCTGGCTGACAAGGGCCGTATTATCCTCCCCACTGAGCAAAGCCACCCTGGCTGCTCCCTGACCCCGGGGCAGCGTGTGGCCTCTCACACTTGGTACAAGGAGATGCACAAACACCTCCCTGATGAGGGATGTGTTGGCCAAACCCTTCACTAATGCCCAAACTCAGTGGTCAGCCCCTCACTGCAACTGGAGGACTGAGGGATGAAAGACACTGGGGGAAACGGAGAAACCTGAAACCGAGCTCAGAAAACATTTACGCTTCTGGAGCCTCCTGCTTGGCATCATCAGCACTGTTTTAATTGGGCTAATCTGCAGGTCTTCTTGGACCTGTGCCCCACAGCCCCTCAGCCAGTATGAGGACACTGGAGCTGTGTTTAGGCAGTCCCTGACTTGGCTCAAACTGCAGCTCCAAAAGAAGCTTCTTGGAAGTTGCCTCTTAGCCCTGGCTGTGTTTGAGCTCTGCAGAGATGCAGGTGGTTTCTGTTTCTTTTTAGGATGCTCTTTAGGGGACAGAGGTTTCTGGAAGAGGTAACAGTAGGAATGATGGGCATCTCTGGTCTGGCTGCCTCCTGTTTTGGCTTTGGATATGCTCTGGGATCATGTGTGAGTGAAGACACAAAGTCCAAGGGGAAAAAGCAGCCCTTCAGGAAGCAGCACCAAGAGCCACCCTCCTGCCAGCGTTTTGGGACCTGCAGAGAAGCAGCTTGTGAATGACAGGAGAGCAACCTGTGGATCCAGCCTCTCTGGACACTCCTTCTGCAACATCCATGGGGCAGAGCAGAGCTCCTGCAGGTGATGGGAGCTGGTGGGGAGACCAGCAGTAGCTCTTTAATTAGTCCTTTTCACCTCTGAGAACAGGCAGACTGTTCTGGAACAAAGCTGCTCCTGCTTTTAAAGAAGAGTGGGATAAAGGCAGCCTTTTCATTGCCTCCTCCCTTAAAGAGATAGTGCTGAGCTCCATCCCCAGAGGCACAAGGTGACATCATCTGGCCTTTGGTGCCTCTCTGACAAAAGCCCCTTTGTGTGACTGTCACTTCCAGGGACCCCCTGCTGTCCCCAGGTTTAATAGGGAGCTTTCCCACACACAGCCCTTGTCCCACCAGGGCAGGCCAAGCCTGGCTCACAGGGAAGCCGGGGTTCATTTTCCTCCCTCCCTCCCTCTATTCACTCTGCAGGAGAAAACAAATTACCTTTTCCATCCGCACTGCTCTGGGTGATTAATTACTTTCAGTAATGAAGTAGTGTCTTGGGACCCCACCCTAATGGAGTCTCATGTACCAGGCACTGAATGCACATGAGCATGGAAATGGTGCCTACCTCAAAGAGCTGCTAGGTTACTGCGGATAAAAAGTGCTAATTTCATTAGAAGCAGGTCAGAGTCACCTGAAATAACCCTTACAAGTGAAACTGCAATTATACACTCTGATACCTGCAAGTAATTCTGTATTTCCCTATAAACATCAGGGTCAGGAGGCCCTGCAGAGAAGGCCCTGTTTTTGTACATGATGTTTGTATCCTCGTTGCTCTCCAGCCTGGTACGTAGGACAAGAGGTGAGTCAGGAGATTGAATTGTTTTAAACCTTGTTCATCGATGTTCAAGCAACAAAGCTCAGAAGAGCAGGAGCCAGGATTCTGTGGCAGGCTCAGAACTCTGTGAAGAAGCCTCAGACCCCCTACCTGGCTGTGGGAAGGCAACAGTACTTTGTGCGTTGGTTTCTCATCCCCAAAGCAAGGATGCTCGTTTTCTGCTTCATTCTTTCAGTTGTTCTGGTTACAGCCAGTCTCCTGCTAAGCAACAGCCACCTGGCCAGCAGGGTCAGGCCACCAGATACTGCTCACACAAACACATGAGCAGGGAGCAACTGAGGATTCCTGCTCATTGTACTTTTGGTCTTTACCCACTGAGCCACCCTGGTGTGGTTGTGCAGGTGGAGGGAGCTGCAGCGCGTGAGATGGGGGCTTCAGGGGTGTGTACTGAGGGCCCTGGCAGGGGCTCACACTGGCACAGCACAGAGATGGGGAGAAATCCTAATCCTGCTGCCATGCTGAGGCTCTGACAAAGGCAGGTACCAGGATTTCAGGCCTCTAAATAATGCAATGCTTCACAGTTATGTAATGATGCTATTTTGGTGCAGGTAGTCCAAAGGAGGATGGCAAACTGGAGGTGAAGGTAGCTTGAGGGGCAGCCTGGGGAGCCGTGCTCTGTGTGTGGGGATGGAGAGAAAGCATCAGTGCTCCTGAGGCTCAGGACAGGTGAGGTTAAGATAGAGAAGGCCCATGTGTTCAAACAGGTAACGAAGTCCCAAGAGGACCAGAGGTGATTTACTGTGGTTCTCCACTTCCAGCATCTACATTGCTCTGTGACTAGTTCAAACTGTGGCTGCAGCCTCCTCCTTAAAGCCTCTGTGACTTCAGGATGCGGAGGAGAGTGATGCTGAGCATGCGCACCCGGGGTGGAAGCTTATCGAAAGGAGGAGGAGGAATCTAGTTTGCTGCTGAGAATCTGGAGAAGTTACATCTGCATGACTAACACCTGCTTTTGGTAAATGCTGCAGGGAGGGACCATCTCCTGGCTTCTAAACGTGCTATCACACACCATATGCCTCTTGGGTGCTGTCTTCCAGCTCTGTGTCTTGTAGTTTCTCTTAGCCACCTACAAGAGAAATCAGCGTTTTCTTTGCCTATCTGTGGCAGAGGAAAGAAGCTGGACTTGGCATCTCTATTTTCGAGCAAGCAGAATTCAAGCTAGAACGAAAACTCGGTCTCCATTTGCATTCAGAAACAGCTTTGATACAAACTAGACCAGGATGAAGGTGGGAGGGATGCTGAGCTGTGTAGTGTGCTGCTATGTGCAGACCAGGTTCATGGCTCATTTGCTAGGTGCAATCAGGCTTCATTCCTATGTTAGTTCAAGCCCTGCGTGCAGCTCAACCTTTCTGCTTCTCAATGGCAACAGCTTTCATGAGCTATGGAAGCTACGTACTCGTCTGAGACAGTCAAGGACTGAAATAATCTGCTTTATATCCAGGCAAGGAGACTTTTTCTGTGTAGCTGTTAATGCTATTGATCTCCAACAGTTCTCCTTGAGAAAACCTTTCTTACACAAAGCCCAGTGACTTATAGCTGACCTCCAAGCGCTGCACAGAAAGGATGGGTCTGCATCTAAGAGCGCCAACAGTACAGCAATTCCAGCCTGGAACAGGCCATTGATCTTGGAGGGGGTCAGGCACTGTAGGACTGCAATGACTGTGTATGTAAGGTCTGTTAGTAGACTTGGCATGCAGTACTGAAAGATCCTGCCTTAGTAGAAGCAGCAGAGCCAGGTCTGATGTCTGGATACAGCCATTAAGAGGGATTTTTAAAGTACAAGTGGTCCTTGGTTAGAAATCACTGAATGCTAATAAAGTTGCCAATAGACTGTGGTACCCCTTCCCTGGGCAATCCCTAAATCTAAAGGAAGGTCTCTGGGTTCTCCTCAAATTGGCCATAAAATCTTCCTCAAATTTGGAAACAAGACTGTTACTGTAACAGAAGGAAAATTCAACACTAATTGTGTCATTCCAAAACTCCAGAATATTAAGCAGTTCAAGGACTTTGTTAGCCTCAGGGGAGCTACCAAGGTGAGTGAATCATGATGAGAGAAACAGCCTGGGTTTAGTTAGTGGGAATTATGGATAAAGAGGGTTTATGGTATTAATGTTTATTGTTACAGAGGTCTCATCACCAAAACTGTACCAGAGCATCACTGCCAAGTGCCAAGGCAGAGGCAAGCAGCCTGGGCTGGGCTTTCAAGCTCTTGGATAAGAGGCTACTGGATGATTTATCAGTTGCTTGCTGAGCTCTGTTATGTGGTCATGTCTCCTCGGCACACAAGGGTCCTCAGCTGTGTCTGCAGCTACTTTATATATGGGTAAATACAGGTGAAGAACTTGGTACAGACAGCCTCTAAAGCAGCTACAAAGAGTAGCATCCTGCACTGCTCGTGTACAGGTCAATGAGTAACCACAGTGTTTCCTACCCCAACTTGCAATTGCTCCTGCCCCCTGCTTGGATGCAAGGAAGCAAAGCGAGCAGGAGACCAGCATCGCCCCGGGGGGGCAACAAAAATGTGTCTGGGCTGGAAGTTTAAACCCCATAATCATTAACGGCAGGAGCACAGGCTGCAGCAGGACCAACTTGGTCCACGATGGGTTGGGATCACTGAACTCGGTCCTTCATGAACTGCATGTGGTTCTGTGCTAGGCACAGGGCATTCAGATGCAGCTGGAGTTGATGGCAGGCACCAGCATCTGGGACAGCTCTACCAGAGGACCCATGTGCCTGAAGAATAACTGTGTGCCTTACACCCTCCTGGAGCCAGCTGTAAATGCCCAGTCCTCCATGACGCTGCATCCACTCTTAACACATCCCACTGCTCTTCTTCCGTGACAATAATAATTTGTTTTAGAAAGAAAACCCTGGAGTTCAGAGGGTTTGGGGTTTCCTGGGGGTACACTGAATGTGGCTGTGCAAGCAGAGGGGTGACTCGGGTCCTGGCCAGTGATGCTCTGCATTGTGAGGGCTGCATCCTCCCCTCCAGCAGACCCACCACATGGCAGCATCTCTGCAGCAACACAGTGACAGAAGGATGGAGGAAGGGGGAAGTGACTCTGGTATCCTGAAAACAGTCAGGCAATTGCCAATTAGTCCAAATAACCCATCTGGCCCAGAAAAAGACCATTTAGAGACTGTCTAATCACTGCTGAAGGAAAGAAAGAAACGCATTCTGTAATGCCTTTGAAAAATCCCTTCTCCCTCATCAAAGGATCCTTCCCTCCAGGGAGCCATTCAAGATTTTGATTCTGTAGATTTATCACAGAGTTATTTGGTCAAAACATGAAGCAGCTTGTCAAAGTATTATGTTAAGTAGCACCAATTCTGTTTGCCTTCAGGCCTCGTTTAGTACCGAGCCAAAGCAGAATTAAGAAAGCAAGCATAGAACCAAGCTACTGTTAGCAAATCTCACGTTACTAGGCAGAATTTTGCTTTCTGGTCATGGTTCCTTCTCAGAACAGTGATCCATAAAGTACAAAGGGCTTTTGCATTGGACAAAATCAAGACAGCATCTACACATCACTGCTGTGGCGCTAGATCTAGCCTTCCTCCTGTGTCCAGCATGGACCCTCTTAACCTAAGAACCAGAAAGACTGAGGATGCACCAGAGCTACAAGCTGTTATTTCTGTTTTAATTCTTTCCCTGCATGTAGATAACTTCACCCATGGGACAGTTTAAGTGTGTGTATTTTCATGGACCTTTCCATTTCGTTTCTGTTCCTGAAGCATGTCAACTTGCTCTAATGGAAATGAACGCATGCACTTGTAGGAGGGTCTCTGCCCCACCAGCATCTCCACACCATGGTAAAACCCCCGTTTCTGCCCATGCAGTTGTCACTGAGATTAAGGCACCTCCTCATTAACAAGTTAATCCAGTGTGCTCCCTACTACTCTGGTTGCCATCTCAATTGCACTTTTTCATTAATAAAGCAGCAGCTTGGAGTGGTGGTTGATTGTTTTCCACCAGAATATCATTTGAAAGCTGTTATATTTAATCTCTGTAATAATCTACAACCAGCAACATAATTGGTGAGAAAAGCTACTTTATTTCAAACTAGATAAAAGCTCTGCAGAGATCTTATACACTGATATTTTTGCTAGTGAAATCAAATGCTTCAGTAATATAATGATAATACTGTTAAAGCCACTTTGTTTTACAATTAAAAGGTACCTGCCTCATTGCCAAGATTCAGCATGAGACAAAAAGCTCTTGTCTTGTTCTATTTAGTACTAACATTTTAATTTAGCTTTCATCTGTTTAACTGCTGCTTTTATTAGCAGCTTCATCTAAACTCCAATCCATCATGACTCTTATGCAAACCAATATTAATATGCCTCACTATTTCCACCCCCTCACTGGAGAAGCCATGCAGTTCTCAGTGCTCTGAGGAAGGCACTGAAAGGTTGCTGTTGCTAAGAGATGACACATTTCAGTGAGTGATCCCTCCATCCACCCGTCATCAATCATACACAGCACACACTGAACAGGGTGTAAGAACTGGAGCATCTGTAATCACTGGTCACTACTCAAACCTAGGTTGTAGCACACAGCTACTGACAAAGTTCTAAGCTGTCTTCTGTTACAGTGGCCTATTCACAGCTAGAACAGTGCCCACTCCTTTCAGCTCACAAGTGGCAGAAGGTAACTCATCATTAGTGTGTGACAAGAAGTCCAGCTGTGATTTAGGGCTGGAGGTGAGCCGGGTGGAAGCCTGCAGGAGTTTCTAAATCAGTGGGGCAGCTCTAGGGCATGACAAGATGACCCCAAGCAGTGAGCAGAAGGCCGGATTCCTGATCTGTCTCAGAGGTGTTTATTCCACTCCTCCTACTCACGATGTACAAGCACAGTGTAGTGAGTCCTCCACCACAACCACATGATGCTGTCTAGAAACACTGCATGATGCCACTGCAAAAACATCTCATAAGGAGCTTCTCTCCTTTCTGTTATGATACTAGGAAGAACAGAAATGGGATACACCAAGCCTGGGTTACTCTGAGACGTGGCAGGCTCAATTCTAGAGAAGCAGCTTCCACATTTTTAAAGCTATTTCTTAAGTTTATGAAAATTCCATGTTCTGTAAAGCAGGGTATACATGAAACAAGCCTGCTAAGGTGACCACAGGCTGGAGAACATGTGTAGAGAAGCCTAAGGAGCTGCAGCTGCATCACCCATCCTTCCAAATTCAGCTTTCTGCCTTCCTCAGGCCTTCATGGCAAGGTAGCTTTGGGAGACATCATCCCACCTGGTGTTTTGGCTAATTAGGGTTGCAGGGAATACTGGGAAAGGGGATATGCTATAAAACTATGGGGCAGGGTAGGAAGCCCTTCCTGGAGGTAGCCTGGGAGGTAGGGCTGTGGCTCTGCCTATTGCAAGAGGAGGCCCAGCAGTGCCAAGCTGCTTGCTTTGCCTGGAGAAATGGATTCCTGCCAGACCTTCTCCCAGAGGGCTCATCTCCTTCCTCAGCACCCATGCTGCAGAAAGGTAAGACCCATAATGTGTCTGTCATCTCTTCATGTAAGGTGGCTTCCCCTCCCAAGGGCATCACTCTTAGGTCCATTATCTTCTCAGAGACCAGCAAACAGCCTGTGGGAACCAAACCCAGGTGCTGTTTGCAGTGTGGAAGAGTTAAGTCCTTTTCAGTAGAGCAGGGCACAACAGTAGCAGCTTCAGTGCTGCCTGCCCTTGTTAGAGCTGCTGACTAGCCCTGTGGCATGGGAGATGGCAAAGAACCTGCAGTGGGGGATGAGGTGGTGAAGGCTCTAGCAAAGGTGTTATAGGAAGAGGCGCAAAATTCACTGCACCAGGAAAATGGGCTAATGTGTGTCTTGGGCACACCAGAGACCTTGCAGAGCTGCTGCCTAGATGCTATTTAGAGCATTGAGGTGTAAGGGTCTCTGTCTCACCCAGAGCTCCTCCTGTTGGGTAGGAGGTGGTAAGAGGCTTCCTGATAGGACCCTCACCGCATGCTGTAGAATGCTTCTGCCTCCCAGGAAGCCCACCCTGCTCCCCATCCTTGTGCAGGAGCCTCTGCTCTAGCTGCAACAAATAGAGGAAAACAAACTAATGAGGCATTAGGGCTAAACTTAGCTGCAATTAACACTTAATTACCAACCTGAAAACACTTGCTCTATTTTGCCAGGGCCTGGAAAGGTAGAACCAATTAGCTTAATCTTGTGTGGTAGAAACCTTCAACTGGCTCAGATGCCTGTCATGGATGGGTCCCTGGGAGTAACTGGTGTTTGAGATCACAGTGCCTGGACCTGAACAGTCCTGTATGTGGCAGGTAATGGGACACAGCCCTGCCTGGGGAAGAGAAGGGCTGTACGGCAAGGATGCCTTGAGCCAAGTAATCGCTTCTGCTCTTGATGCCCTTGTGCCAATTTTTTCTTAGCCTGATTGTCTGAGATGCTGCTCATAGCTTTGTTGTGCATCTTCCCTTAAAGGAGATGGCAGGTAAGGTGGGTTGCTGGACAGGGAGGCAGAAACACAGAGAGATCTAGAGAGTAGGCAGAAGACAAAGCCACCCATGATTGCCTGTAAATCTCCTTCCAAGCCACTAGTGCAAGTTCCTCAGGGTTTGTTTCAGTGGACTTGTACGCTGTGCTGAGGACTGACTGTAGTCTGATCATGCACTGCCTGTGTGAAGCTGCATGAGCCTTTCTTAAGCCTCTGCTTTGGAGAAGAGCCCAACCTGACACCAGAGTTTCTGCAGAAGGTTTTGGAGCAAGTTTGTACGTGCTCATGTATACTTGGTTTGTATGCCACTGCTCTCTCCTGGAGGCTATAGGCTCTGTACAATATGTATCAGTGTAAGCAACCCTTGCATGGTTCTCCAGAGAAGCAGGGAAGGTATCCTAGAAAGAGATGCTCTCTTGGAGCATACTTTGTGGTAAATGCATAGTCCTTTCGGTATGTGGGAAGAGAAACACACAGACTTGTCTCTTGCAAGTCTTCCTCTCATCTTCCCACAAGGTCTGCTGTCTGCGTGACTGCTGGTCAGTATGAATGCTGATTGGACCCATGACTGCAACATGTACTAAATGAGACTTGGTTATCAACATTTCCCCACCACCATGTGCTATCAGTTCAGAGCAGACACATGAGATGCCTGTGTTTCACACTCCAACCATGTAAAAACTGTCATGTTTTTCCTGCACCCTCCTGTAAATGGAAGGAAGGTGCATGGCATTCTGAGACCTAAAGAAAGGTCCCCACCAGCAGTCTAAGGACTGATGAAATATGTTCAGATGCTGGCATTATTTCCTTTCACAGCTCAGAGCTCTCATTAGCTGAGCATTTGGATGCTTTTCCAAAGAGGCTGAAAGGAAAAGCCCTCCAGGAACAGCAGCAGAACAAACTCCCATCCAATAACAACAGCTCCTGGTGCGCAGCTACGGAGGTCTGTACCAGGGCAAGTGCTGCAACAGTTCGTGCTCCCACATTTGAGCCTGTGCCTCAGCTGCAGAGGACCAAATAATGTCATTATAGTGGGAGAGGCTGTGAAGACTAACCAAGAACGCTGCAGCTGGGAGCTCAGCTTCTGCCTTTTCTTAGTCCTTGTCACAAACTCCAGCCCAGATTAACACGGAGCTGACAGGAAAACTTAGCTCCAAGCATAATAATAACTCAGGAAGGGCTTACAGGCAGAATGTGCGAGAGGAATCTGTGCAGCAGTTAGCCTGGTGCGCTTCTCTTCTGTACTAAGGCGGCTGCCTGGGAGAAGTGAAGGAGCTGCGTTCTAGAAGGATCTTGTGAACAAGCACTTCTGAAGTCTGCCACACAGTGATAAATTAAGCTGAGATGGCTGAAGGCAGTCACCCTGCTCTGTGCCAGCTGTCTACCTGGTTCTTCTCCTTCTGTAGCATGAGCAGATAAATGATACCCATATTTGCCCCTGAACTGTTGCAGTTTATAGCCTGGGCTGGCTTTAAGTGAAAGCTGCTGTATGAAGCCAGCCCAGCTATCAGACTGGCTGCAGGAGAGGCAGGTTCTGTTGCTGCTGCCTCTGCTTCACGCGGTTGCACTTGTAGGACTATAACTTTTACTCATCCTGATTTAAACTGCTGTCATGTCACACTTCAAGACTACCAGTTGATACTTGGCAGTCAGTGTGACTTATAGTGTGGCTAGATCACACCTCCTCACTGGAATACCATGTGGAGAAACTGCAAAGAGGTGAGGCTCTGCTTAAGAGCTTAGATGCAGCAAGAATGATCAGGATAGGAGGGAAGCTGAAGTGAGAAGCCAGTTCTAATGCCAAGGAGAACTCGGGCATTTCAGATGTACCCTATGCCAAGATTTAGGAATGTTTCTGCTTCTCTGGTACACCAACCTGTGGGGAAAAAGACTTCTCAATTAAGTTAAGCCTAAGAAATGTGGAGGTTAACAGAAGAAACACATTAGTCTGGATGCCTGCCTCTTGTTTGTTCATCCTGGTGCTTGGATGGGCAAAGCACCAGTTGGCTGTTCCCTTATGAAATGATTTAATAATCCAACATCTGGCTCCTTTGAGTGTTAATGCCTGCTTAGGTCCCAGCTAAGCAAACACACCTGAAACTTTTAGGCTTTGTCAAATCCTTAAGTGCAAATTCCAGGGAAACTGATTCTGTGCCTTAAAGGTAATTAAATGGAGTGACTTGGGGATTGCAGTCAGCAGGCTGGCTGTGGGGATGACAGGCTTTGACACTTGCTCCTGCAGTGTCCTTGTACAACTCGCCACTCAGAATAGCAGCTTTTCACTAGGGCTGTTTGGCTCTGAAGCCCTGGGTTGCATTGCTTGAGGAAGGAAACAGCTGACTGATTCTCCTCTGGTCAGTGCTAGCTCTGGTGAATGGACGCAGGATGTGTGATGTTAACCCTTCACGTAAACAGGACTGTGGGTAATGGGTTTAAACTTAAACAGGGGAAGTTTAGGTTAGACATAAGGAAGGTTAGATATAAGGAACAAACCCCTCCCTGTGAGGGTGGTGAGGAGCTGGAACAAGTTGTCCAAGGAACCTGTGGCTGCCCCATCCCTGGCAGTGCTCAAGGCCAGGTTGGACGGGTCTTGGAGAAACCTGCTCGAGTGGAAGGTGTCCCTGCCCATGCCAGGGGGTTGGAACTGGATGATCTTGAGGTCCCTTCCGACCCAAACCATTCCATGATGCCTCTCACTCCCTGGTCTCCTAGGGCAAGATTTCCCAAGCAACCTCAGGAGCTTCGCGTTTTACAAAACTCATCTTTATCCCCAGGCCTGTACCCATAAGCATCTTCAGCAAAGCTTTCCTGTTACTGTTTCCAGGCTGTGTGGGCTTCACGGTATCTTCCCTCTTTAACTGCATGACAGCCTTCACCTGGCTAAGGGGGCAACTTGGCTAGTCAGTTGTTCACAAAAGGAGTTGTGTGTCAAGGGAAGTGTGACTCTGCTGCACTGGGGAGCTATCTGAGCCCTCGAGAACTATCACATTCCTCACTTTAGCTGCCACTTATGCCGAAAGAAAAACCTCGTGTTGTACATAAGCTCCTTAAACACCTGCAGATGAATCCACCTCAGCAGAAAGCCAGCTCCACCAGAACACTGGCTGCGAACGCAGGAGCGTGAGCTGCCTGCCACCCAGAGCTGGATGGCCTTGGGCAGCAGGAGAGGGCAGATTGGCTTCTCCCTGGGAGGTGGAGGAATGTCTGCCTGCACAAGGAGTTGGGCTCATAAAGAGCAGCCTGATGTGCCTGTCAGAGCACACAGTACTTATCCAAGTACCAAACTAATTTCATCACCTCCCCTGTCAGGGCAAGAGGAGTAGAGGGATTAGTTTGAACTCTGACGATCATATAATAACAAGCTGCATGCAGCTAATAATCCACTGGAAGGATTAGCAAACTTCAAGTTGTCTAGCTCTGCATAATGGGAAGCGAAGAACAGCAGCTTCCCTGCTGTATCTATTGCGTCTGCATTCCCTCCAGTGGAAGCATAGAACATGATGAGACAAGGTTTTCCAGTCTGTTATGAAATGGGAATCCAATGTGTGACTAATGGAGTATTGCTAGCGATACTATAAGCATCCATTCAGCCAGGAATATGGATTTAAGCTTTACTGTAAGAGTGCATCTTAAATACCTACCACAAAAGAGCAGATTGACTTCAGCAGGCTAGTGTTAAAACATGTCATTTGAGGCTCTCTGGGAGTGATGTCCTGCAGCCTGTGTGCTCTGCATGTCCTCAGTCTCCAAGCAGACTGCTGCTAATGCAGAGTGAAGAATACCACTGAACCTCCCAGCTTCCCTGGCATAATCCATAAGCAGCTGGCAAAAGAGCCCAGTACAAAACACAGGACAGTAATATGCCAAGGAGTAGACATAGCAACTGGAGTTACTGCTTACTGCCCTCTCTCTCTCTGCTCTCAAACTCCAAGAGCAACTTTGAGTGCTAGATGGCTCAAGGTTTCTCCCTGGGGAAGCCAGACTAGAGACCAGACTCAGACATAGTAGTAAGAAGGCAGTTTCAGAGCTTGCCTCAACTTACTCATGAATAACTAGAGTAACCAGCCCTGTTGGAGCCTGGAAAAGAGCTGTGACTCCTCATCCTCCTCCCTGGTTCCTTCTAGAGTAGCAGAAGCAATGAGTAACAACCTGCCTGTGCTGCGGGCTGGCTCTGTCACCGACTGCTCGAGTGGTGGCTCATGCTGCCTCCTCCCATGTCGCAGGGCATTGAGAGCAGCATAGGAAATGTTGTGCTGGGGCTTGTACTGGGCGACTTCTCTTCTGCTCCAGTAGAGAATTCCAGTGGAACACTGGAGTGCACAAAGGATGAAAGCTTCAGCACAACATGCCCCTGCCAACACTTGGCAGGGCCACAGGACCTTTCTTGCTCTTGCAGTGCAAACAGGCACTACTGCTCACAATAAGATGGTACCAAAACACTAGTTTCCACCAATAGGTTCTTCCACTGTTTCCTCCCAGTTGCAACTGGTGTCGCTGAGAGTCCATGGGAAAAAGTTCTAGTATAGACAAGGCCTCTGCATGTAAATGGATGCTACATAAATAACCCCCATCTTCCCTCAGTTCTTAGGTTGTGTACTCTATGCACTAGAATTCTCTTCAAAGACCTCCCAGTTCATTCTTTATGCTCTAATTAAGGATCAGTGCCAATTAACTATCTTCAATAGAGAAGCATCTTCCGCTCAGCAGCCAGGAAGTGTCTGAATAAGATCCTGCTGCACAATACGCCCATGAAAAGGGAAGCCCTCCCTTTTTGGAAAGGGCTTCCAAGATTAAAAACCCAGTATAGAATACAGGATGCCTGCTTTAAAAATATTGTGTGATAAGATTAACTGACGGCATCCAGCAATGCAGAGCGGTTTCTTATATGCTTCATATAGCACTCAAGCATGCTATTGCATTGCCAAGACTCTGAGCAAGGTACCATCGTGGCAATAGCAGGTGTGAAAACAGAATGCAAGACTTTCTAGAAGCTGATATTAAACCATTGCCTGCTTTTCCTTCCAAGGGTGTTATCAGTCAAAGATCAGCAGTGCAGTGTCAAATCTGATGCTAAATATTGATTCAGATAAAAAATCACCAATAGTTACACCAGCTTCTAAACTGCCCTGGTAGTCATCACCTCTTGCCTTTCCTTCCTATAGCTCTTCACCCACTCCATAAATAACCAGGCAATTTAGATTGCTGCTGCACTGTGTTCTGAGCAAGAGCTGTGCTATTCGTCTGAGCAGGGGAATGTAATTTCTGAGCTTGGCTGGAGATGAATACATCAGCTCCCCAGCCAGTTAAAGGCTAAGTTTAAAAGCACTATTCTAAATGAAAATTAGATGGGTTAAATACTATGGGGGGAGGGAGAGAAATAGTATAATCCCTTCAAAGCTTTAAATGGAAGATTCTCAAACCTGCTTTAGCTGCTGTGAGACACATGAACAGCCTCTGCATTAAGACTGCTGCAAAACTTCATCCAGGCACAGGAGCTGCACTGCCTTTTGGGGTACATACACTTGAACTGGTTATACGTGAAGCAGATGTGAGCTCACCCTGCTAACAGTAGCTCAATATGGTGACCATTCAAGGCCTGTTCTGAAGAATAAAGGGCTAGAGGAGGAAGAGTGCCGACTTTATGATGAGAAACAGGAACCATAAAACTGTACTGGGGGATGTGGGAAAACAGCAAATTGTTCCATGAGCAGCAGAATCCACAAAGTCTAAACTGATGGGATTTACATCCATTACATCTGCCAGGTATTTCAATATATAACATATTTGGAACTAGCAATGAATACAAATGCTTTTGTGGAGCACATTGTGTACATCTCATTTTTCACACACACAAAAACCCAAACAGGCTAAATAAATCTCTTAGGTTCAAGGAGAATCCCCATACCTGCTCAGTACAGGCTAGGGTTTGACATTTGAGTTTTGCTAACTGGTCCCTTTGCAAAGAGCAGGGGACGGGTCTATCCTGAGATGCCCTGGGAATTTCTGGAGCAGTCTGTTACAAACCTGATTGTGCTGAGATTTGAACTCCAGACAGGAAGGCTGGGGAAGGGGGATGTAGCACAGTGTACTGCAAACAACTCACTCCAGTGAATGCAACCTTTTATTCCATGTGGGTTCAGCTCTTTTGAACTTACCCGAATCCTTCTCATGGCTGCCACAATCTCCACACGGCTGTTGGGCCTGGGTACGTCCAAGCTACCGATGTACTGCAAGACACAACAGTGAGATGTCTGTAAAGTAATGCACAAATGAAGGGTGGAGGCTTCTTTCAAACAAACACCACCTCTCATTTAGTCCTTGCTTCATTCGACTCTCTTGACCTAGGACACAATAGGAATATCTGCTGTGGGCAATGTTACCAAAGACAGGGAGAAGTTCATGGATCTCTAATGTCTGGTGTGAGCTTCTGACCTCATTCAGACTCTGGATGCTTCTTTACCAGTGCTTTGCAGGGCAATGCCTGTTGCTGATGAAGTCACAATCCTGTGGGTCTGAAAATGAGACTATCCATCCTCTGTCATTCCTCACTACACCTGCTTTTAAAAGACTCAAAGCTAAAAGCACATAGGAGTTGGGAAGTTGCTGGGATGTGCAACAACTATGTTTCCTGGAAAAGGGTCATGATTCTGGTCTTTTTGGTCTGGACCACCTTCCCTCTGGACACCACTGTCTCTGCTTGGTTGGACCAGCTCAGCTGTCTGCAGAATCCTGCTAAACCCACTCAAATCTGCATCCTACACCAGCAGGTTTTAACTATGCTTAGGGGAGCTGCTATGCTAAACAAGCTGCCTGGCTTAGCTGTGACTGCACTGCCCTTGGCACTGGGTGCTGCACTGAAGTGAGTGTAAGCATCAGTCCTAGCAGGGCCCTTTACTCAGAGGCTGAGACATGGGCAGATGGTGTGTTCTCAGCACCTCCGCCTCTACCACTTCACTACACCTACAGCTTCTGCCAGCCAGCAGCCTGTTCTCTTGCGTGCAATGGCTGTATGCGGCTGATGCTACTCGGGTTGTTAGGGAAGACCTGCAGGCAGACAGCTTCCTGCTGCTGGTGTTTCTCCCTCCCGTGTGTCCTACCCTGTGCTGCCTGTACTCTCCCCTTACGCTGGGTTGTAACGCTTGTGTACCAAAGCAGACCCTGGTTGTGCACTTGCTGGCAGGAGGTGGTACTTGTGACTGCACAGAGCGCTGCCTGCAGCACTGCCAAGTGGAGGAGGCACAAAGCTGCCAGCTCAGCCTTGGGAATGAGGAAAGCATGCAGTGTCCTGGATGGCCAGCTCATGTGTGGAGCAAAAGGCCATTAATGTTGTGGCTCACAGCTCTGACCTGCATGTCAAGGGCAAGAAAAATGCCATCTGAGTGAGGTGGTGAGTGGCCTGATGAGAAATGTCAGTGTCCTGCCAGCACGGGCTGGTGCTGAGGGCAGGGCGCTGGACTCTGTGCTGGTGTGTTCCCAGGGGAATCCATCAGCTCCCTCAGTGTAACACAGCCCATCTCGGCATGGCTGTCACAGGCAGGTTAGCGGAGGAGGCAGAGGGCAGGTTACAAAGCTTGGCTTACAAATGCCCTCAAGAGCATTTGGTTCATGAATCACATCTGGTTTTTGTGTGTGTGGTTTCCAGCTGTGGGGCTTTTTGGAAGCTGCACCCCTATGGAGAGGGGGCAGCTAATCAGGAGGCCCTTCCAAACACTGAGTGATAGACACATGAACATAGAACACCTCCCCAAGAGCAGCCCCATAGCTATCAGTGTTCCTGACATAGTTCTGGTTTTATTTCTTTAATGCTTGTAGCTTGCAAGGTGTTTTAGCTTTAAAAACTTCTACTTAAAAGGGCTTTCAGAGATGAGTTCCCCTGGCTCAGTATTTACAGCTCTTCTGCCTGCCTTGAAATAAACACCACAAGTAATCTGAAAGGTCACTGGGCTTTACTGATGCTTCTGTAAATGCCTTTGCAAAATGGCCTTTTTAAGAGCAGTTAAGTTCAGCTATAGCCTTTGGTAAACCACAGCAGAGTCAAACTGCTCTGACCATGAAAGCTTGAGGGCAGCGGGGAAGGGAGTGACTGAGCCAGGACTTCCCTCTGCCCTGGTGGTGAGGACATATCCGTATCACTCCCAATCTGAGGTCTCTTTGGTTGGCAGGCATCTCCTCCCCTGCTCTGCAGTGGCTGTCAGTCGCAGGTAATCCAGATTAATTCAGTGTGGCTGGCTGGCTTTTTGTCTGTGAACAACAGGGCTGAGGTGGGGAACAGACCATGCTACACCAAAGATAAATTGATAGGTTGCGACAAGAGGACATCCTCCAAAACCCCCTGCTTTGGCCTTGCTGCAGTTTGGGTGCTTGTGGTCCCATGCAGAGCCCTTCCTGCTTATGAAGCATGGTACAAACAGACACCTCTCCACAAGCAGCTCCCAGTACTGACCTCCTCAAGTTTGTCCCTGAAGATTATAGGGTGAGCAAGGCAGTTTGGCATGTGGAGATTAAAGACTAAATGTGGTCACTAAGATTGCCTGGTGCGAGACACCTGGCATGGGTTACAGCCCTGTCATTGTCAGTTGTGGCTGAGTGATGTGCCCACAATGCACGTCCTAATTGGAAGAGACAGATTTTAGAGCAGAACTGAGCAAGCATGTTACTAAGGTAATGCAAACCCCATCTCAGACCCACACATCTTAACAGCGTGTTAGCCACTTTCTGAACAGCTCTGGGTGCCTGAAGCTGTCAATCTGAAGAAGCCAGTTCCACTCAGTTAAAGGTACAGTTGCTTCACGTGTTTTAAAGATCAAAATGAGGAGTTTTCTTCACCTCAGCCCAGCAAATCTTAATTTAAAATAAAGAAATCAAAGATAAATTGTTCTTCTCCCCTAAGGAAGAGAGCTATTATTAAAATGTGATTAACTGTCCATTCAGATCCATCCTCCAACCTGCTTAAATCTTGCAGGTCTTAGCAGGAAAGACAAAATGCACAAAATCCTCATTTCAAAGCTTTATTTGAATATATATGCTCCTTCTTTCCAGCTCAGGAGA
This sequence comes from Ara ararauna, assembly GCA_028858755.1. Classification (NCBI taxonomy): domain Eukaryota; kingdom Metazoa; phylum Chordata; class Aves; order Psittaciformes; family Psittacidae; genus Ara; species Ara ararauna. The sequence goes on from CM054384.1 coordinate 23,280,236, forward strand.
TAGCAGGCATGAATTCCATTTCTAATCTGTGCTAGGCCACCTGCAAAGAGGGAAAGGGAACCCTAGAGTTGCTCCAGCAAAATGCAATTCTTCTGGTCAGCTGAATTATAAACCCTGCACTGTCTCCAGAATGTCAGTTCCAATGGAGTCACTTTCTGAGAGTGATGCTGCCATACCGCTCATGATCAATATGGAATCAATTTATGACTGTTCAGTGTTTGATACCTGAAGGCAGCATTTAAATGAGGACCTGCACAGCTTCCCATGCGATGAGCAGGTCGGATGGAATAAGGCACTAGCATGGTTTAAGCAGCACGTAACAGTCTGCTGGTTTCCAGGGGAATACAGAGCTGTCACTCGCTGCAGCAGGAACAGGGTCCTATCCAACAGATGACAGGCACCAGGTCGAGCAAGGACATGCCACAGGCAGTGTCCACTGCACTGTCAAGAGGGGTCTTTCCAGATCAGCTCTCAAATGAAGCGCACAAGGCAGCTTCTAAGGATAAACAGATGGAAAAATACCAGGAGAAGAGCAAGAACCTGTTTGATCGTGCTAAAGTGTAAGGCTTTGCTAATTTATTGATGTTTTCTTTGGAATTCCTTAGACCTGTCACCGGGGGACCTGAAGAACACACGGTGGGCATGGCTGGAGTGGGCACAGCGAGCCCCGGACTGAGCCTACGGGGCCATCGGCCCAGGGCCAGCAGGTGCCCAGGACAGGACCGGCGCGCAGGGACCCATCGCCCGGAGCTGATCTGCAACAGGCGAGGGCACAGAGAGCCCCGGACTGCAGGGGCTGCCCGAGGAGCCTCTGCCGAAGCCCCCGGAGCCCGGACGGGACCAGGGGCTCTGACAGCCATGGAGGGAGCCGCGCTGCGCCCCCAGACTGAGGTCCAAACCGTACCCGCCGCCGGCCGGGGCTGGGGGAGCGCGTCCGGGGCTCACCTTGGCCTGGAAGTGGATGCCGTGCTGGAAGGCCTCCTCGTTGTGCAGCGGGACGCGGGAGTCGCAGCCATCGTCCACCAGGTTGTACCGGTTCTTCACCGGCATGGCGGCGGGCGGGCGGGGGCCGCCTCAGGCCGCGGCCCCCCCGGGGCAGCCCCGGCGGCAGCGCACGGCCCCGCGGAGCCCCAGCGCGGGTCCGGGTCCGGGGCTGCCCGAGCGCGGCCGCGTTTTGAATGAGCGTCCGCGGGTGCGAGCGGGGCCCCGGCCCTCGCCGCGCCGCCATTGGCCCGAAGTTCCCTCACGTGATGGGGGGGGACGACACACCGGGGAAGCTCCGCCCCACCGGCAGCCGCGGCCCGGTCACCCCCCCCCCCGGGGAAGGTCCCTCCGGGCTGGGGGGGGGGGGGGGGGCGCGGGGGTCCCGGGGAGACGCGCGTTGGATCGGGCATGGAGCGGCTGCGGGGAGCGGCATCCGTGGTGCAGCCGGGACTCAGCGCTGCGCTGGGCCCGCGGGGAGGAGGGAGCCCGCCAAGGAGGTTTGCGTGGGGAAGTTCTCTGTGGGTTTGACAGTGGGCGCCTGGAACGCGCTGCTGAGGTTGGGCCTGTGGAGGGTTTGACTCCCCGCGAGTCTGGGGCTGGCCTGGCCTGGTGGCTCTGACACACTTCCGAGGGCATAAAAGTACCAAACCCTTGTTCTCGGTTGTAAATATGCCACAGGGAAGTGTCCGAGTGTATCCCGGAGCAGGTGGTGTTCCCTTGGGTGTGGTGCTGTGCTCCCGATGCAGGGGCCATGGATGGAGTTGCATCTTAATCAAATTACATGTGTTTTTGGTCAGTGTAAGTGATGCTGTGTCAGGTCAGCAACACCTGCTCCGTTTCCTGTGTTAGAGGACAGTGTACACCATGATCTAGCATCTCACTGCAGCTCCTGCACAAGACTAGTTGACTAAACCTGTTGCATACGTCCAGTGTTAATGTGATCGTTCTGCTAGTGATCCGCATGTAAACGCTGTCAGAAGCCTGTTGCACAGCTGATGCCCACTGTCTGACCCCATGCAGTGAGGGTTTTGGGTGCCCTGTGCACTCAGGGTCTTCTTTCCTCCCAGCTTCATCTCACTGGCATGGCCCCACCAGTGTGGAGTTGAGTCCTTGTGGGTGCTGATCTGGAATACCCACCGTGCCTGAGCGTGCCATTCGTCTCAGCAGGCACTAACACAGGGAAGGGATGAAGCACATGCACAGTGATGGTGTTGAGAACCAAAGACTTTTCTTTTGACTGTTAGTATGGCCACGCTCTTTGCCATTTACAGGAACGATCAGAAATGTGAGTTGTGCAGGGTCCAAGGGGCCAAGGCTTATCTGTGCTCCAACTGACCTCATCTGGGTTCCCCTGAATTAACTTTTGAGGGATCAGTTGTAACTTTTTATCACACAAAAAGTCCCAGCCATATGCTTGAACGTTGTTGGACACCACCTTTTATGTGGCTTTCACGTTACCAGGAGAGAAAACTGTGGCCAGAGGTGGACAGTGCACAGCCCCCTGTCTCCATCTCAGGGGCATTATTGTCCTGAGTTTCTTGGCATCTCTGAGTACTTGGAAGTCAGTGGGAGACTGGCAGGAGCCAGAAATCCAGAAACTTATGAGAGGGAGAAAAAAACCAAAGGATTCCTCTTGGTTCACTGGCTGTGACCCTACATGTTCAAGTACTCTGTGGGATTAGCAGCTCATTCTGGCAGCTGAGCTGGGATAGGTTCTGTGGTCAGCCTCCTCTCATTGCTAGGTTTTGTTTCCAGACAGGCTTCTCTTTTTTTTCTCTTCCAATATATAATATTGTATTACCTTCCATTTAAATATTCCCATGTTTAAGCTGATACTTCTTTCATAAAGCATAACTCAAAATAGGAGTTGTTTCAGGTATGTAAATACATTCATTGGTTTCTGTCCAATATGTTAGTCTAGATGCACATCTTGTTTGCAGATTCATCAGTTTAGTTCTCTGTTGGTGATTTTGTGTGGTCTTTATGCTGTTTAGCATGAACTTAGAACATTCCATGGTGCTCTTCTTATCTTGTGCGAATCTTCATTTAAAAGTATCTGTTGACCTGAATGAATAACCTAGATTTTGTGTGCAAATATCCTTGGACTGATTGAGCAAGATTCAGGACTTTGGTTCTGTTAAGCCCAAAGAGAAGGAGATGCCACCCAGTCATCCTATCCTTGTGCTTCCTTTGATGATAACGCCAGCAAAGCTCAACTAGTGAGGGGAAAAAACCCATCACAGCCACTGCTGGTGAGTCTCTCCATTGATTCTGCAATACTGCATTTTAACTGGGGCATGCATGAACCTGTCAGGGTGCTGAGCTGCTCAGTTTCTCCTCTTTACCCTCCCATTCCCACAAGAGCATTCCTATATAAGTGGGAGCATAAGGGCTCAGCTTTGGATAGTTACATTTTTTAATCTCATAGAAAGAACAGGATGAAATAACAAGAATGGTCTTTTTATTTTTATTCTGGTGCTCTCCAGTATCCCGCAGATTATAAAATCCTTTGGGTAGGGGGAAGGGAACATCTCATGGGAGTCCTGAGAAAAAGAAGGCAACTGTGATTTAATAAAGCTTGCAGTGCCAGACTGTGTTAGATCACAATTGAATGGAGGTGTTTAATATTCCATGTTCATTAACTTCCATGAACTTTTCATAGGGCTTAGCTCTTCTAAGGTTAATGGTTTGGATCTGTGTTTGAGAACTGCGTTTGAAGGCTGCTAAACTTAAAAAGCTGTTAACTTTCCAGTTTGCTTGTTGGACAAAGAAAATTCTTGGACTCCACTGCAGGTAAAAAGCTGTGCCTTTTCTTTTGGATAATAAAACTGGCCAAATATGTGGAATTAAACAGTTTCACAGTACATCATCACGGATTTAGTATAAACCCCCACTAGCATTATCCCTTCTTGAAGCAAACAGTTAGCCAAACGTCATAGTGGGTGTTTGCATCAGATGAAGGGACTGTGCTAGTTATTCCTTTGATGTGCAGAGCACACATAGAAAGTCCCATTTCTCTGAACACAGTAGGAGTGAAGCACCAAAGACAGCTTCTTGGCACATAGCTTCAAGTGTTTTTGCAGAGAACAGGTTTGTATCAGCTTTCTTTTTCAGGCTCAGGCTATCAAGATTTCTTCCCTTCTCTTTCTCTCACATGGATGCACATTTGTGACTGCATTGACATTTACTCTGCATGGAAATCCCTCTTCCATAGATGTATTTTTTTAGAGACCTTGAATGTGGTGTAAATTTGACAGTGGGTATTATATGCAAGATGTTCTTTAATCGTTTTGTCAGTTGGCTTGCAGGAAAGGTACCTGTTGCTCCATCTGATGCTGTCAGGTTTCTCTACAGCTGCAGAGGCAGTGCATGCTTCCCAGAGGAGATCTGATCTTGATGCCAAGGAATTGTCCTCCATTCTGCACTTATTTCAGCAGAGCAGAGCTGCAAAGATTTTAAGTGACAAATAAGATATAACATAGCAAGAATGATGAGACAAACATCCAGTAATGGCAGACAAAACCTCTGTTACAGGAAATCACTTCCATATCACACTTTCAAGATCTGAGAGATGTGTGCATGCTTACTATCTTAGCAGATCTGGTTTTGTCATGCATCTTTATCAATGTTATTAATACTTATTTGTGCTGGTGCGATTTGTAGAGTAAAGCCTCCTAAAGCGTGCTATCATGCTAGCAGCTTTGCAGGGTACCAGTGGACATCCCTTTGAGATTTAGCAGCTGAATCCACTTTCCATTCTTCAGGATTTCCAGAATTTCAGACACATTCTGCTTCCCTTACAATTGCTGTACTCAAGGAAGGAAAATTAAGCAGTACTAGAAGAGAATAAAATATGTCAGCTTTTTTTGGTATCTTAAGACAATCAGTGATCAAAAGTTAAGATGCAGACTTAAGGGGAACAGCATGTCACGAGATCTCCACAACCATGAAATGTTGTCATACGAAGCTACTGCAAAGTCAGAGGGTCATGTATGTGCTTCTCCTCCTGTTCCAGGAAGCTGTGCTCTCCCCTAGTGAAAAAAAGATCTGGAAGCAAGGGGAGGTAATGAGTTACATTTCCCCAGTATGTGGCTGCCCAACCTTCATTTAAATGAATTACCTTGAGCTTCCATTTAACTGAAAAAAAGGGAACAAATGAGAAACCCCAACTGTTGCCAAGTCTGAACTTTTCTGTATAAGTGAATTAGCAAAATAAAGTTGGATGAAGTTGTTCATAAATGTGTTCTGACCTGCAGTTCCTCTTGTTTGCTTTACATCAGATAACTATCACTTGTGATCACTAGGTGATAAACTAACATCTTTGTTTAAACAAGCAAGCCTGGGGGCACCAACTAATTTGTGACATGTGGAACTGTCCTTGTTTCAGCCCCCTCAGTGTCATACGTGTCCTTTGCAAATACAGGGTCTGCTCTGTTAGATGGTTGTGCCAGATTTGCATTGCTCAAGAAGAAACAGAAGCTTAATGTCTTGAAGGTTCAACTCAGCAGCGTGGCCAGGCAGCCTGCCTGTTAGGGTTGCAAGCCTCTTTCATGCATGGCCAGTTCCAAAGCTCTGTGCAGCAGGACTCGGGAATGGAAAATGTCATCCACAATTATGCGTATTTTCATCATCTTCTATCATGTAAATCCCCCTGCCCCAAGTGTGCAGCAAATGTTTTGTTTGCATATGTAGGTCAACCACAAATCTTCAGTGGTCTAACATAAGCATTGGAGGCATAGGTTGATGTGTATAGATTTAAACCTGGTCTGGAGCATAAAACCACCATGGACGTTTTCCAAGTGGAGTCTGTTTACTCGTTATGTTTTCTTCTGACTTTTCATTTTATAAAGCATTGCTTGCTTAATGATTTGTGAAAGCACAACTGATGGAAGATACTCACCGTCATTGCAAAAGGAACTATTAACTTCAGACACAGATGGATGGTTCTCAATGAGTAACTTTTATAGTAATAGCTTGAAAAATGTGTTCTTTTTCAGAAATACATTACAGTGTTTCTGCAAATAGTTTTGCCACTGGCAGGAGACCAGGTTTATATGATTTTAAAGAGCTTGCATGTTCTTTTTGCAGATTACATGCTACTTAGTTTTTCTTGTCTTGGCTATCTTTAAAGAAAAATGCAGAAAAAATACATTCATTGTCCTTGTGATGCTAGATAAAAGCTACAATTCTGACTCAGTAACCAGAAAGCAGGCACATTTTTTATTTAAGAAAAATGTTACCTATTAAATTCAGAAGCCCTATGACTTCCCAAATCTAACTCGTGAATTCTGTACAACATGAGTTGGCAGTGCCGTTCCCCTTCAGTATGAGTTGTGTGGATCAGCTTGTTACCCTGATGTGAAACTCAAAGTACTCAGTTTACTTGTCTGGGAATGTGTAATTCTTAGAATGAGGTTTTCAGTGAGAATAGTCCTGCAAATACATGGGGAGTGTCTGCTAGCACAGTTCAGACAAACAGGTTGATGTCTGCAGCGATACTCCATTGGTGCTCTGCAGCTGTATCATTGCTTTATTACCAAACTCCCCCTTGGATCTGACAGTAACAATGCACATCATGGCAAGGTGTGTATTTGCACATGCAAACATCAGATTAACCATTTCCTGGTGCAATGACCCGGTAAATTTTGATTTAGGATAAATAAGAGTGAAGTTGTTGGCCTAAGAGATGAGTAAAATACTGCACAGTATCCTTCCCAATTCCCGTAAAATCAGACCAGCACCTCTGTTAGATTTGATATCCTGAATTTAACTAGTGGAATTATAGGGACACTACGTTAGGAGCCACATCAGGGCTCTTACAAGGCTGGAATACTGTGAGGTTGAGATTGAAGTATTTCTTGAAGGTATGTGATAGTGTGCCAATAAATGTACATGTATATCGATACTCATCAGGCTCCTTCCTGTGCAGGAGAGCACACCTTGTCCTGTCATGCCCACAAACACCATCACCACTGTGATGCTGAAAGATGATTCAGAAAAAGCAAACATTGCTATTTTTCCCAGCATAGCTTTAACAGATGCACAGTCTTCCTTGACAGAACACACATCCTTGGTCATTTATTATCACAAGATAACAATTTGTTCTCATTAACAACTCCCTCTGAGCAAGGCTCTCAGGAAATAGGCTTGTGTTTAAGAGCACACAGTAACTTTACATTTCCCTTCTCCTCACAGGGGAAAGATGATCTAAGTTTCCTATTTCTCTCCTGCTGCTAGATCCAGCTTGCAGTATTCAGCAGGATACACTCGCCTTCTTCATTACCTTGCTGCCTTATTACTGCTTAACCTACATTTAACTCCCGTACCTCGCAGTACCTGAATACCACATGCAGTCGGACTTCATGCTGCACACTGCAGACCAGCTCTATTTATCTCAACATGAAATGAAGGTTTTCCCCATACAGTACAGTGCAAACCATGTATCTGTTATATCACAGCTTCTCTGGTAGAGAAACAGCTAGTACATTATTAACCTGTAAGAAATGTGGCTATATCACAATTAGATATAAAAGTATTTCCCCTTTGCGATCATTTTGTTTGGTATTTCCTATGTTCCAAAGCCTCTCAATGCCACGGCCCCTCTTAGCTATTTCCCTGGCTTCCTTTGGCACTGCAGACATGGGTGAGGATAACTCTCTAATGTATGTTAAGACGTGTTCATCCGGGGGGGCTGGCGGTAAGATAAGGGACAACCAGAGTCAGGGCACCATTTTAAATCACACTCTGGTGGCAGACACCAACATCTGGTGGTGTTTGGGAGGCAACGAGGCTGTGCCCTCAGTGTTGGACACAGAAAAGACAGCACCAGCACAGCTCATCCTTGCCAAAGTCCCCGGTCCCTCTGAGCTTCTGCTTGCATGGGGAAACGCTCCCAAGTTTTTAATTAAGAACCATATCAGCTATAAAAAGCCAATGCACGTTGTTTAATAGCAACCTGAGCAGCCGAGAGCCAGCTACGTGAGCTCAGCCTTCCTGGTCACCTCACAGTGCTGTGATTAATTAGTCTTTGTTGCCTGCATGGGTAAATGGAGGAAGATAGGTGATGCACTGAAAACTATAGGCGGTATCAGGATTGCGGGTGAAGCTCTGGTTTGCTGTTGAAATAAGACAGTGTCTTGGTGATGAAACCTTCTTTATAAAGTACTGGTGACTCGCGGAGAAGGATCCACATGTACAGAATCACAGATGCCAGCCCATTGAGTCTCATGTCTCGGGTTATATGAGATACCAGTGAACACGTGAGGTGAGAATGAGAACTTAATCCCGATGTTCCTAAATCTTCCTGGAGCAGGGCAGATCTGCTCACATCTCCTCCTAGTCCCAGGAGTTCCACAGGGAGGACATGGCCTTTTCGTTTTAAGTTGCAGCTTAACTTTTCCTTCATTTAAACGATTTCCCCTGCTGTCCCGCTCTGTATCAGGAGCCTGGCTCCAGTGACAGCTCCTGGCTCCAGTGACGGCTCCTTCACACACAATCCCCGCCGCTCCTGCCTCTTCCCCTCATTCCCGGCATTCCTCACAGCCACGCTGGATTTCCCAGCGTCCAGCGCCACCGCCTGCCCGCGCTTCCGCAGTGCCATAAACTCGCTCCCGCTGCCCTTCGGACGGCAGCGCGCACGTGTTCCCCATTCCCTCACCTCTTAACTAACACGGAGAGCTCACGCAGCTGCTGGAAAGAAGCTTCATTGTGTTTTGCACTGTAAGAACAGGTTTTGTGTTTTCTGGCTGTGCACTTGCCTCCCTTGGGCGACGTAAGAGTGTGTAAATCCACCGATTGAAGTGATGCTAGCAGCTTGGTGTTCAGCTGGAGCTCTGCAATCGGCTCTATTACAAGTACACAAATGTACTCTGTTACAAATAGAGTAATTGCACTAATAGTGGAAGCACCTGCTTGGGGAGAGGTTTGCAGCGCACCCCAAGTACTGGAGGCTGGGGGCCTTCAGCCAACGTGCCTTACATGAGGGATGCAGTGCTGCTCTGCGCGCCCTAGCATGGGCTTTCCACAATAATTACAAGAAGATACAGAAACTCATCCAACCACACGTTAGACATTAGTCCACGATGTTAAATCGGTCATTACGGGACGTCTGTGAGGAAACTGGCAAGCTGAGCCAGCCCAAGCAGAGAAGCAGAGCTTTGTCTCGGAGTAGCGGCTCCCACCTCACACGAACATCACCCGCCTCACGATAAGGAGCTGATTTAACTTCCAAACCGGCGGGCAGGGGTTTCGGTACGAGGCCAGCGGCTGCCGGACCCGCACCGCCCGCCCAGGCACCGCCGCCACAGCGCGGGGCTTTCCCGCTTCCAAGATGGCGGCCGCGCCCCGCGCCGTTCCGAAATGGCCTCCGCGGCGGCGCTGCCCGCACTCAAAATGGCGGAGGCGGCCTCAGCGCGCGGCGCCGGCGGGGCGGGGCGAGAGGGGGTCAGAGGCCTCGCGGGGATTGGCCCCTCGCGCGCCCCGTCGGTCGCGCCGCTCCCATGGCAACGGGCGGGGGCCCTGCGGAGGCAGCGCCGCGGGATGGAGCCGGCCCGGGAGGCGGAGGAGCCCCCCGGGTCCCCGGCGCTGCCCGCCCCGGAGCCGCAGCGCGGTCACCCCGCCGGGGCGCCGCCGGGAGACGGGCCGCTGCCCGCCGCTGCCGGCCGGGGGCGGGGCCGCCGCGGTGCCGGCCCGAAGGGCCCCACCGGGCGGGCTGTGCGGGGCAGGGGGCGGCGGGCCCCGGGCCGGCGCGGAGGGGAGGAAGGGGCCCGCGCCGCCCGGCGGCCGCGCGTCACGGTGGACAGCTCCAAGGCCAAGACCTCGCTGGAGGCGCTGAAGATCAGCCTGCGGCAGCTCCACTGGAGGGAGGTGAGCGCCCCGCCGCCCCTCCACCGGCTCTCGGGGACCTCCTGGGTCGCAGCCCGGGCCGCTGCCCCTTCCCCTCCGGCTCCTGCAGAGCCCGGCCTGGCGGTGACCGCGTCCCGCTGCTCTGCCGGCCCTCCGTGGCCTCCTCGCCGCAGCAGGCTGCTATGGCCGGGGGTCGTCCTGGGTGGTGGAATCTCCACCCTGGGTTCGTTTCTAATTAGATTTCAAATCTGGAGGCTGGTTTGGTTAATGATCAAAGCTGCCATCGCCAGTTATGCAAGGCACAATAGGGGTAATCGGATATTATGCTTCAGAGCTCAAACTGGTCGCTGGAAAAGGCAAAAAAGAAACCTACTGCTATGAAGAAACTATACTGCTTATATATATATATATATGGAGAAAACATACTGCTATGTTGCTTTGCATCTTTCTGTACACCCTCCCCCCATAGGAAGGGTATGTGAAATAAGGCTTATGACAGCAGGCATCTGTCAGGTATCACCTGATACATCAGCTGTCTGATCCGGTGGCAAAGCCTCTGCGTCACAGGTTATCTAGAAGGCATGTCAAAGAGCATTGTGTATGAATGTATATTAAACCACTTAACACAGCATACATAACAGGCTTTAGCTTCTAAATCAGTGCATGTAGAGAAGGTATAGCCTCCCCCCACATCCCCCTCCAGCTTGAGTCATCTGTTTTCTCTGTTCTGTGTGAGGAGTTCAGTGTGTGCCTGTCTGTGCTGAACCAGAGTCATGAGAGCTGGCACAAAAATGATGCCTTGGAACTCTATTTAAATCCTGAAGAGATTTCTAATATGTATGTTATTGTAGATGCTAATTTGTTCTTAAATTGTAATGATTTTCTTTCCCTAATAACTTTATAGAAATCAAAGGACGATGGAGTGGCAGGAAGTGTTACCTGGGTTTATTTATGATGTCCTAAATACTTAATACCGCAAAGACATTTATACTCATTGCCAGGAAGAGTAATGCTTTCTCATCCTCTCTCTGCATAAAATTTAATTTCAACATTTTTAGTGTTTAAATCCAGTGGGAGAATGTCACAATCTCGTTGCACAAATGCTCCAGTTCTCAACTCCTGCTCTTGCAGCAAAGTCATAAGGAAACTCCAGAGGCGTGAAATTAAACCCTGTTACTCTCTTACCCCTCAGTGCCCCTGTGCAGTGTCTGTCAGCAGCCTTGCTCTGTGTTTTAGCTGGTGACATACAGAGCAAGGGGGACTTCACACCTAATTTCTCTGTTCTTATGGTTAAGCTTTATTTTCAGAGCTCCTGGTGCCATTGCAGGCACTGTTTCTGAATTAGTGATATAAGTTAGCCTCGCAGATTACATTGCTAATGAGCCATTCTTACTGGTTAATTTTGCCTTGCCTGTTTCCTGAGATTTTACTGTTGTGCATATCTGCCTGGCACTTGATATTCTGTTCCACAAATCATGTTTCACATGCTCTTGTTCCTCTCTTGAATTTCTGCACTGTGTTAATCAACATCCGCCTTCCTGCTCTGCATTTCCCAACAGCAATTTCTTTTGCCTTTACTTCATCTTTCTTTGCTTACTGCCTGCTTCAATATTCTTTCTCTTCCATTCATTAGTTCAGTCGATATTTTTCATTTAGTCTGTTGCTTCCTCTTCTGGCCACTTTGAATAAAGAAGAGACTTAATATGAATTTTGTGATGCTTGACTTCACCATCTAGATGGCCCATAATTCATTCCCTGTGAACAAGTCACAGTAATGTATTCAGCTTATAAATAGGTTGATAAGTGTGAATGTGATCTTACTTTTTGTCAAGGGAGTACTTTCTTATACCAATGTATGTGTGTCGATCAGTTTTCTCTCTTTTTATTTCCCTCTCACTGCCCACCCTGAAGGGGAAAGAGTAGGGAAAGGGGACCCAATATTAGCTGTGACTCTTAACTGGTGCTGCTGACATTGTGGAAAATACGAAGGTGAAAGTCTTCTAGGATGGGAGCAAGACAAAGTGTTGACCTCAAGCTTGCAGACTTCAGTAGGCACAGGGAATCAGTAAGCAAGATCTTGTGTAGATTTGAAGGGGAAAATACTATTAAGATGAGAAAAATCCAGGAAAAACCTCTTTTCTTCAAGTTATGCATAATTTTGAAAGCTCTCCCTTTCAAATGTTTAGAAAACCGGCACTCAAATATTTGTGCAGGCAACTATCAGTGATGACCAAAGAGCCTTGAAAATCGTTGCACTGTTACAGCAGGCCCAGCAGAGGGAACACAGCTGTTGTTTCTTGTAGGATCCATACAAATAATGCAGAAAGAAATAATCTTGGAACTAATAATGAAATGCATGTATTTTAAATACTGATGTTTCAGGGGCTGGTATTCTACTCTCACTCCTTGTATAATACTTGTCAAGGTGATTTTACCTTGGGCTTTGATTTAGTGTATTTGATCCTTCTCCCTCATCACTTCTTTTACATTTTTTTTCCTCATTGCTTTGTTTCTGTTCTTCTCTCTGTTTGCTGCTGGATGTGCTGGCTTGAATATTTTGTTGGGCAAGAGATGCTGTAACAGGCTTTTTAAAGGGGTCTCATTTTTGTTGATAACTTTGTTTAATGCATAGTATTACAGACTCATAGAGCCGTTTGGTTTGGTTTGGTGTTTGTTTCAAGTTGGATGTTCTGAAATCTCCTCGCTGTAGTTACCCTCACTTGCCAGAAGAGCTTTGTTTCAGTAATAGCCTATTACTGCAATACGCTCCCTGATAATGCATAGAAGTAAGTCATAATGCGCTGTGTGATTACAGAATTGTCCACATGGTAGTAGTTCATTTTAGTAAACTGGCATATGGGAAATGCCATTATAAGACAAAAAAAAAGAAGGAAGAATACTCAAAGCATGGCTAATATTGGTGAGCACAGTTTATTCTATTGCACTGGTAGATGAGGAAGAATGAAAGCATCCAACAGACCAATTTAACTATTGGAGTTCTATTATTGGAAGCAAAAGACAGAAAAAAACCTCTTTTTTTTTCAGCTCTGGCAATTCTAAGTAAATTAAATTATCACCCGTGATAGCCCTGTCTGGAGTAACACACAGGGGGGACCTTTTAAAAAACATTGCAGAACTCTAATTTGCGTGCCAGTGAAGCAATTACTCCCCTCACTAAATTGGGCTATCTGATTCAGTGTGTCACATTCTTTAAATGAACATGATATGCCAAATGAAATAATGGGCACAAATTGAGCTTGCATCCTGAGTTTATTCATCACTTAATAAATTATTTCTTCACCTAGCTTTCAATTACCAGGGAAATGGAAGAAGCAGATGTCTCGGGCATCAAATATCCCAGCATTAAACGTTTCATTTGTCTCGCTGTTCAGTAGCTGGATGGAGGCATAGAAATAGGTTGAAATTTTATGCTGGGACAAGCTGACTAGAAGATGAGTCATTTAACTTGTCATTAAACATGATGGAACAGACTGGTGTGACCCGTGAGACAATTTAAATGATTGGCTTCTAATCAAAAGGTAGGAATGACCTGTCAGACAGATTTGACCATGAAGGATTATTAATTGTGTCAAAGTGGTGGAAACAACTTTGGAAACAAAGCTGTTTGTGGCTCCTTGTTTGTTCTGACAAATACACCCCGAATCTGAATAGAAAAAGATTTAAAATGAATTGCTCAAAGAGTCAGTGAATTGACTGCAACCTGAAAGTTGTTCGCAGTGATTGATCCTTGGGCTAGGCTCTGGTTTTCTGCACAGGACAGTCGTGCAGTGGGAAGGATGGCTTCAGTTGCATTCCTGACCTCCATCCCTCTGTGGCTCTGGGCACCTTCGCTTTGGCATTGGTTCGTGCAGATCTGAGGCTATTCCAGCTGCCACAAGGTAGATGAGACTGGAAGTTACTTCAATTACCTGCCTTTCCTTTTAGCTAGTCCCCTGCCCGAGGAGCTGGGAGGCAGCAGGAAGGGCTCTTCTACCAAAATCGGTTTAATTTCTATCTGCTAGTGCTGCCAGAGGGACCCAAATAATTGAACTTCTGTGTTCATTTCCAAATACTATACTTAAGTAAAAGTTTAGTGTGGATGATAAAGAATCCTTTCCAGCTCATTCAGGAGGTGAATTTGATCTCGTTGTTGGATAAATCCAAGTAATCTCAATTAGTCGGGAGTAGGGAAGTTGCTATGCTATCTGAACAACTGATGCGGGAGTGCAGTGCTTCCATTTTTCAGTCCAGAGCTGCTCACTCTTCGTCTGTTGTGAAATGACTTCTGTGTGGTGTTTGTAAAGTGCTTTGATATCCTCCATAGATGAAATGTGTTATATAAATGCAAATTCCAGTCCTTTCATTTCAATTTCCTTTAATAAATAAATAAATTGCTCAGGTTTTAGTGGGAAGGGTGCTCTGAGACCCAACGCGGCATCTGTATTCTGGATATACCTGCAGAGAGAGGTTGAGGCCACTGATTGTCTTTTGGAGCCTAACAGAATTAATTTTCACTTGTAGAAAACCACATTTTGCAGGCTGAATAATAATGAAATAAGTAAGGAATCCACTGGCTCTGTTAAATTTGGTATCTCATCCCTATGAGTGAGGAAACAGGGACAGGACGCGTTGCTCAATTAGCATTTGAAATGAAATTTTTCAAGGCTGTTTACGGAGGAAACTGAAATTTTAATTAAAATAGCAAATAAAGTAATTCCCTCAAAAGCGTTATGAGAGTCTTTTATTTTTCCCTGTCATGTTGAAGAAAAAAAAAATCCAGTGCTTAAAGAAATGTTTTAAAGGAAGAAAAATGACATTTGGAGTAAAGAATAAGATGTTTCTGCAAAATAGGATGGTTCTTTCTATAAGTAAGTGGTACTGAAGTCATTGGGTGATAGGGGTGATTGATGTGTAATACAAGTGTCTTAAAAATGCTGTGGCCAGAAGTGCAGCATGTTAATTTGAAAGGGATGCGGCCTAATAATAGAAGGGATTCCTGTGAGTGTATTCCATATGATGTTAAAACAGTGTCTACATGGAGTTGAAGATAAAATGGGTGGTGTTTTTGACTGATAAATGGGTCTGTGTCTGAGAGAACAAGCATAGAAGAGTTTCTTTTTTACATAAAACTTTATAACATGGTTTACAAATGCTCGGATTTTAATTTGGGGTGTTTTATTTTGCTCTGAACTGTTGATACTGCTAATTCTTTGGGCTTTTTGTTCTTACTGCTGGTAGTCTTAATTTAAACCCACTTTACTACTATTAGAAGCTGTTGCTATTGGTAATTGGCAGTGCTGTTCCAGAGCTCTTCAGACTGCTTTAAAAAAGGTTGATCTTTGATAACAGGAAACTATAATTTTCCAATTTATGGCGAGATCTTGTAATGGGAAAAGGACCTGGAATTAATATTGTTGAAATAATTGCATTTGTTCTTAGTAGTTGAAATATTTATGTTCAACAAGCCATTAACTGAATTGCAAGCTTTTCTTTTAATTACAGGCTACTGGTACCGGAAAAGAATTAATACTGTAGAAATTAATACATATAACTGAATATATATATAAATGAATAATACACTTATTTCACTTAAGTATCTTTGAATGTCCATTTTGAATTTGTTGGATACCACTAAATCAGCTTGCTCAGGAAGTGCTTTGTAGTTAGAACTTACTATTAAGTTACAACAGTCTTACTAACTTCATGTATTCCCCGAAATGAAGTGCTAGGGAGCAGAAACGCTTCATGCTCATGTGAGACTGGAAGGGAGCACACGGAAATGTCATGTGCTTGGGGGTGACCATGGGAATGGGTGATATCTGGGAAAGGGATGTGGGTGGCCAGCCTGCAGAGACGGAGCAATAAAGGCAAGTCATGGGGCTCTGGTGATCTTTGGAAGAGCAGGAGTTGATTTAGTAACTGCTAGTAATGACCATTTCTCCAGGATCTCTCCTGCTTTTTTCCCTTGATGGTTGCTTATCGCCCCTTAAACTGAGGAGGTAAAAAGCCCAACCCAAAACTTCATCAGAGTGTGTTTACTTCCCAGCTGTAGCGCTGTGTCTTCATGTGCCGGAATTAAGTGCTGCTTAATGAAATTTTATTCCCTGTAATAGTATTTTAAATTACAAATGAGTCATGCCTTAATTGTGGTTGATAACAAGCTCAGAGTTTCTCCATACACATTATGCCTCTCAGTCATTTGTTTTTAGTTTCTGGAAACCTTTCCTGGCTTGTTAACATCTTGAACTTGAGAGTGTTGAACCCATCAAAATATTCTTAGTTTAGCAACCAAAATACAGAGTGTATTTTTGTCTGACAGTCAAAAGACTGTTCTTAAATGATGTCTGTTTAATACGAACATTTAGAAAAGTAAGGAATGAATGGGTATTGCCAAATTGCCTCAAAACTTGTCTCCTATCTCTTTTCCAGTATCCTTTTGGCAGACGCTTGCCGTGTGATATCTATTGGCATGGGGTATCATTTCATGACAATAATATATTCTCAGGTCAAGTCAACAAGTTTCCAGGTACCTTACTTCTGTTTCTAGTTTAAACAAAGGCTTTAAATATATGATTATTTTGACCCTTTCTGTGCTTTGCTGTTTTTCAATGTGAATTATCTGCCTAATCAGCTGATAGTATTTTCAGCATGTTACTGGTTTTTGGTAGGTGATTTCTGCTTAGGAGGTAGGAATATCAGAATGGGGGTCTAACAGTTTTTTATCTTAAGATTTGTTTTGTAGAGAAAGTGGTTTTGATGAAAAAAATACTTCATATGTATGAATTTAGGAAAAATAAGTGTTGGGCTATAATGTAAGCAAAGTCTGTAGTTATTGTCAGTTCTGTAGCATTGATAACTGTGTCTTTGGATTTGGTTTTGATTCAAAGTGCAAAGAATCTGTTCTGTTTCATCCTCTGGCCTATCTCAGGGAGAAGCTCGAAGTGAAGTTCCTCAAATGGACTTTTTAGTGTTGAAGAGTTCATGTCAGCCCTCGTTTGATGATGACTTCAACTTTTTTAAGCTCTTTTATTTCTTTTTCCCTCCTGTTTAATCCCTGTTGAGATGTCTCTGAATAAGAGCTAGGAGCTTGGATATTGACTTATCTAGGCCCTTTACTTAGATTTATTGCTGCTGCTCATATGCTGTGAGAATAAGAGCCCTCAGATACAGAAATTTATGCTTTTATTTACCCTGCCTTTTTCCTGTCTGTGAAAAGTTCACACTCAAGTAGTGGACAGCGTAGTAGTTTTCCGGGGGTTTCAATCTGTGTTAGATGAATGTCACCCTCTGTGTATTCTGGCTTCTGCCTGGTAAGCAAGTGGCCTGCACAGCTGTCAAACCCAGTCCTTCAGAACTAGACCTGATTCCCAGGAACGTATCAAAGCTGCAGGAAACCAGCAAAGTTGGGCCCCTCACAACATTCTGTTCTTTCTGGCATAGTTACTTAAATGGATGCAAAGTAGACACAGAGTGGTTGGTTATATTTAAATGACATTTTTTGCCTATTTCTGGAACAACGCAGGCTAGGGCCATTATTTTGGATTATGGCAAAGATAGTAGTTACTGTTTGACTAAAGCTTTCCCTCTATTATTGTGTGCTGTATTTTTCATAATTGATCCTTTTTCTGATGTTACACAGTAATACGTATAATATGAAATATGGTGAGGAATGGTCTAAATATTTTGTCAGCTTTTACCTTTTAAAAGCTTTTCAGCTTTATTAAAGCAATGACTAGAGTGCCTTACCAGTAGCATGAGTAATAGTATAACAATTTACTTTCAGGATGAGGCTTCAGTGCATGTTTTCCATGGCTTTTAGGCACTGTGTGTTCTTTTCCCAGGTATGACAGAGATGGTACGAAAAGTTACCCTGAGTCGGGCAGTGCGAACAATGCAAGATCTGTTCCCTCTTGAATATGACTTCTATCCTCGATCCTGGATTCTGCCGGAAGAACTTCCCCTCTTTGTGGATGAGGTAGATTGCTTTTCCTCTCAGAATACTGTTACTTGTTGGATGTTGTCACCATGTCATTCTTTACGTTTTCATACCTACCAGGTTGTTTAAAATCCCACTTGGGTGCTGGGGATGGCATCTTCAATGTGAGATCAGACATGGTTTGGATGAACTGATTTTGTTTGTTACATTCTGGAATAAACTTAAAAACAATTACACATCTGTGCAATGCCAGATGAGATCTCTGACTAGTAAATATGGTAGAACCATAAGCCCTTTCCCAGCATTTTCTACTGAGTTTAAAAGGGCTGAGGAAGCTGCAATGCAGTGTGTGGGGTGTGGTACTTCACCAGAGTCATTGTCACTGAAGTCTTTTTAGTCCATCAGGCCTGTTCTATCCAAATCCTTCAAAAGAGCATTTTGTACTGTGCTATGTTAAATACGCTCACACCTTCCTGAAAAATTGTTTGACTGTCTCACCAGACTGTAGTTGTGTTGTTTAAATATTCAGAATGTAATAAAATGCCATTCTTTTTCATCTATTTTGAGAAGAATTGGTGCTGTGTGTTGGTGTTTGGTTGTTGCAGATATCTTTAAAAATATCGTATGTGTTTGTTTTAACCCTTTCTGACCCACCCAGTGCATTCTTCTATTCCACAGTACGCTCTGCTTGGAAAAGTGAGAGAAAAAGGTAGGAACCTTAATAGACTTCTGCAATGTGTGTTACTTTTTAGCTAATTACCATATCCACAATCCCCTTAAATCCAGGAGCATCCTTTAATACATACTCTTTAAATGTGCTAGGTCACTGCCATGGCACTGCCACTAACAGTAAAAAGCAACAAAATCCCAACAGTACTTCAGCCTTATTGCTTTAGAGGCAGGACCAATTTGTGAAAGGAGGGTAAATTATCCAGTCAGTTTAGCAGTGACAGGTAGATAAGTGCAAATGACTTGGAAATAAACTTTCAGAATGGTGCACTGGGGGTTCTGGTGATGGTTCTCCTGGGAATCATCCTAGTCTTGGTTGCAAGGCGCTGATGAACTGAGCATTGGTAGCAACGTGGTCTGTACCTCAGGTTCCACATACAGACCTGCACGCTGTCAGCAGGTGGCACTGCAAATAAATACTTTTCTATGGTTGAACGGTTGCTGGAGTGAAAAATGATCCGTTTTTTGTTCCAAGAATAACAGATGTCCAGTAACACACTCCTAGGAGTTTCCTTTGCATATGTTCTTCCATCTGTGTTTGAGAAAAGCATAGTTCTTGTTATCAAACATATTTTATGTTGTAAGAGTTTATGTACTACTTAACACAAGTTTGTAATGTAACCCCTGCAAAACAAGAAAAACTACAAACCAGAAAATTCCAAATCACTGTGAACCATAAATGGTTCAGAACACTTTTCACTTGTTCCCTGAGCTATGAGTAGGAGCTCTCCAGTCTGTTGTGTTGTTTACTTGTTCATATGTAGGTTTGTTTGCTTTACAACCAAGGGACCTTAATGCTGCTGAAAACATCAGCTCTTGGAGACTGAATTTTCAGCTTATTCACAAATGAGTACAATACAGCATTGGCAGTGCCTTCGTGTTAGACATAGCCTCGTAGGAACTGGCATACACTTGACTATGTGAATGCCGTGTACATATTTCCCTGAGCACAAGATGATTTAGGCATCTCTGGTACTTCTGGAAGTAAAGCTGTATTGTCATGGGCTGCAGCTACTGTGTATATATTTCAATGTGTCATGCTCAAAGTAGTGTTGCTGTACCTTCACTATTACTAGTATTTAAGTCCTTTGGGGCATAGTTAATTACTGAAAATAAATTCTCTGTCAGTGTAGGTATAGCTTAGACATGAGAAGATGGTTTGGTGCTGTCTATGGTGTAGGATTTTGTCACAAAGGGCTGGACTGAGACATTTATTCTCCATCCCTGGCGGTGGCCTTGGGTGGCATGGTTTAATGGGAGGTGTCCCTGCCCATGGCAGGGGGGTTGGAACTGGATGATCTTAAGGTCCTTTCCAACCCTAACTATTCTATGATCCTATGAACACCTGGAGGCTTTGCCTGTAAAAGAAATGACAACTGAAAGATTAAACTCCTGAGAACTTCAGTTTCACTGCCTCCTGCTGAAGCAGTGTAACATTTCAAGACAACTTCTCTCTCAAATATTCTTTCTGTGTCTCACTTCTGTAAACATGATCGTGAACTATTAGCATACATTTGTATCAATAACTAATCAAATGCTGTTGGCTTTTCCCACTTCCCTGTAAATCCAGGTGGAAAACATTATGGCTAATCTAATATTAATCTTCTGTGCTTTAAAAGCCAGTAGTTGTTGAGAAAGCTGTACTTTTGAACCTGTGGACCTTCATTTGGGAAATACCAACAAGATGGAAGTTCCCTTAGTGTCGTCTGTATTGGAATAAAATGGTGATAGGTGTTTTTCATTATTCACCCATTTTTTAGCTTCTAAACCATTTTATATTGACATTTCACCATAACAGATGTGAATTGCAAATAATGAAATTGGTCAGGTGCTATGGTAACCACCACGTCACTGCCAGAGATGAATCTGTTGGAATCTGTGTGCTAAAAACTTATTTCTAATAGGAAATTCCAATTTCTGAAAAGCAACTAGCTTGGGATTCAAACCAGGACCTTTACTGCTCTCATACTGCCTTCTTTGTGTTGTCTGTGAGGATGATGAATAGGCCTAATATGATTAATTTTTAATAAGAATCTAATTTGGGCATTCTAATTTCCAGCACAGCATATTTTTGGTGGTTTAATCAGGTTTTCAGCTTTTGGATACCTCTTAGGCATTGATATGAATATTCTAGTGTTTGTGCTGTCAAATCTTATCGCCCATTGTATGCATGCTTTTCAGAACACTGTGTGCATTCAGCCTGTGCTTCCTCACCAAAGGCAAACCTGCACCTGGATCAGATTTTCGTGCCCTTAGACATCATACTCCCCTCTTGCTGTTGACTGTGTTAATGTGCGTTTAAAGATAATTTCCTTTGTCAAGCTCAGCACACAGAATTTTGTATGAACTGATTTTCTTATGCGACTGAATTCTCTGTATCTGAAGAAGCTTCCTTGTAATGAGACTTTGCAAGAATATAGTTGAGGGGATTGTGGAGAATTTGAAGATGACTGTCAGAAATTTCCTTGAAGATGAAGAAACCATCTGCTTTCTTCAAGAGCGTCAGTCTGCTCAAAACCAGACTGACTCTGGTTTACTATTATCCATTTCCCCACTGTTCTGTACTCATCTCCTGTGTGTAAGGTTTGGACTTAACATGGACTAGAAGATGATGGAGAAAATTATTTTCTTTCCAGCTAAG
The DNA here is from genome assembly GCA_028858755.1 of Ara ararauna. NCBI lineage: Eukaryota > Metazoa > Chordata > Aves > Psittaciformes > Psittacidae > Ara > Ara ararauna. The sequence continues at coordinate 23,301,370 of CM054384.1, forward strand.
TGGAAAGAGTTAAGTATGAGATCTGTGAGACCAGGGATTGTTGAGCTGCAGTGCTTCAAAAGCAGGCTGCTGTTGCATCTGTAACAATAGTTCCCAGAAAGCTTTATCTCTTTTGAAAAGGTGCTGCTGTAGCAGAGCAGAAGTAGCCTGAGGCGCGAACAGCAGACGTGGGAATGGGAGGCAGATTGCCCTGGCTGGTTTCATAGAGGTTCTTTATTACTTTCAGCCCTCATAGACCATGATTGGCACTTCATGCATACAACTAGAGTCATGGTGTAGGGTATGTTTAGTCATGGAGGTTTAAGATTAAGCAAGTATCTTTCTGGAATGCTGACTTTAACAACCAGAGAAGCTCCTCGAGTGTGCAGGGAAATGTCACGTCAGGGGAATGCTATTCTGTAGTGGTAAAAAGACTAGGGCATAAATCCTGCTATCCTTCTTTGCACGTCTGGGTCTGCTGATCTACTTGGACCTATTTATCCACATGCAGCTTATGTAGCCTGACCTCCACTGTGGCATTTGATCCCTCAAAGTGACCTGGTTTGAAGAATGATCTTTCACTGAGTTAGTGTGGCACTTGGCCATGGCAAAAATCCTAGTCTGAATAATTGATCTTGAATTTCTGTTGTAGTTAAGAGGAAGGCTTTCAGCAGTGTGATTCTCAATGAAATAAGTAACTGGATAGGATGGAGCCAGAAGGCCTTCAGGGCTTGGGAACATTGTGGCTGGCAGAGCTGTCGTGTGGGTCTGATGTAGTGCAGCAGAAGGTGCTGTCTGAAAATCACCATGATTTGACTGGTGCTCAGCCTTCTCCTGTTTGCTGATTTCTTCTCTTTCATTCTTGTGGGGCCAGAGCTGATAGTGGCAATTGATTGGTTTTTTTCTTTGTGAGCTTGTATCCTCAGGCTTCTTAAAGTCAATCTCAGTTGTTGCTGGCAAGCCTCAGGCTTGTGTAAAACCAGATCACCGCTGCTGTTCAGCAGTGTCAGGCTGAATAGAGAGAATGGCAGCTGCAGATCTGGTGCTGTAAAACATGTGAATGCAAGAAAAAAAGAGTGATCTCTACTGTGACATCGCTCCATTTTGAAAAGAACGGATTTTAAGTGCTTTATTCTTCCAAATCCCATGAGTAGCTGATAAATGTATTAACCTGTGTCCTGCATTTTCTGTAGATGCATTCTTTGTTAGGGCTCCCTTTCAGTGCTGTAGGGCAGTTAGGTTCTGACAAACCCCGGATACTTCCCCATCAGCGAACCATTTAAACCTTTTCCCTTGTATGCCCCAAGAACCTAGGGCACAGTGTGGAAAAAAACCTTGAGATATGGGTATAATGGCTTATACTGTACTCATGGATATTACAAAGCACCAAGAGAATTGGATAGACAAATATTGAGGTCCACGCTGCTGTAAACAACACAGAAATAGGTCACAGAGTCCTCCAGCGACATTCTTACAAAGTATTAAAGTTGACTTTAACAAACAGAGGTCTTTCATGGCAAGGCACTACAAACAATGGACAGAAACTGATCCTGAAAGCTACTGGTTTGCTGACCTTTTTCTTCCTCTTTTTTTCCTCTTTTCTCCATTTTTCGTGCTGTTTCTGTGTCTTGGTGACCTTTATACACGTGCTCACAGAGTGTTAGTAGGTGTCAGAATTTATTATCTCCTATTGCCTTTCTAGTGGGGTTATCTCCCATCACCCATATGTAGTAAGTTCCATGGGTAAGGTATTTCTTCTGGAAAAAAGGCATTTCTGGAATGATTCTATTAATTTAACTTGTTAGCAGTGAGGAGTATTTGACAGAACTCTTTAAGAGATCTGTGAGCTGGAAGCATTTCTCTGTGCCAGAGATATACAGCATTTCAGTCTGTAAATTGGTACATAACATTAAAAAGAAGTTCGTGGTGTAGTTTATACAATGGCTTGTTAAATAAAATGACCTTTTATCTGTACTACTAATTCCCTACTCATGATTTTTGGTTTGTCTCTGTGCTTGTCAGCACTGTTTGTCCTCTACCTTTTTTTCCACAGTGTTTACTGCTGTAGTGATGCAGTCATGTTATTTTTGTTTATTTCTGTTTATAAATGCAGTTTGTTGGTTTTCATAGTACCAGCCATTTTCACCTTCCTCAGTTAATGTCTTTCAGTGTGATCCTTTTCCTTCCAGGTTCGTATGATGAAAGACAGCAATCCATCCTGGAAGCCCACTTTTATTGTAAAACCAGATGGAGGGTGCCAGGGGGATGGAATCTACCTCATTAAAGACCCAAGTGACATCAGGCAGACAGGGAGCATCCAGAGCCGGCCAGCTGTGGTCCAGGAGTACATCTGCAAGCCACTGCTTGTTGACAAACTGAAGTTTGATATTCGTCTTTATGTCTTACTGAAATCTTTAGAACCCTTAGAGATTTACATAGCCAAAGATGGACTTTCTAGATTCTGTACAGAGCCCTACCAAGAACCCACGCTAAAAAATTTGCACCAGGTTTTTATGCATTTAACCAACTACTCACTAAATATCCATAGCGGGAATTTCATCCATTCTGACAATGTGAACACTGGCAGCAAGAGGACTTTTTCCAGCATTCTATGCAGGCTGTCTTCCAGAGGAGCTGATGTCAAAAAGCTGTGGTCAGATATCATTTCACTGGTGATTAAAACAATTATTGCACTGACACCGGAACTAAAAGTTTACTACCAGTCTGACATACCAGCAGGAAAGCCTGGGCCAACTTGCTTCCAGGTAGGTTGGAATTTTTGCCAGGAATGCAGCTGTTTCTATGCATGGTTTAATTTTCTGGATGTTTAATTCCTTTTCTAAAAGCTTTCTCTAGTTATGCTGATCACTGGTTGGGTGTACTGCATACACTGAGTAGCATTACAGGAGCTCAGAGCTTAGGTTCTCCTCACCCCCAGGTTTTACCTTACAAATCTCAATCTCCTGACCTGTGTTACTACTAGTCGTAAACATATATGGAGAATTTTCAATGGGTATCAATCGTTAATAGCAGTATTCACTTGTTTCCATCTTTTAGATGTAATAACTGTGAAGCTTTGAAGCTTCCTAATGCTGCTAAGGTGATTGCAGTTTTAAGACCCACTTGTCATAGGTGCTAAGATTCCATGTTGACAGATGCAGTATTTTGAGATGGGAGTAGCATGAAAGTAGCCATTAATATTGAAGGCAGGTGGCTTCAGGAATTGTTCAGCAAATTGGCATGTTTCTTAGCTATTTCTCTTTTGTCCCTCAAATGTTTCTTCCTCCTGATCATTGGCATATGGATGACCATTGCATTTCTAGAAAAGGACTGAGTAGAACTGAAGTAACACATTGCTTGTTATACACAGATTTTAGGGTTTGACATTCTCCTGATGAAAAACTTGAAGCCGATGTTACTTGAAGTAAATGCAAACCCCAGCATGAGAATAGAACATGAGCAAGAGGTAAGACCTCTCAAAATAACAGTGTTATTGGAATGAAACTGTTTAGATTTGGTTCTTCTGGTCTTTTTTCCTTGTTTGAAAGATGAAAGCTGTCTGCTAATATGAAACTGCCAAGGTTCTCTGTAATTTTCTGCTTTGAAATCATTGCTAATCTTATACACTGGAAATATGACTTATTGGAATTGTGAAAGCTCTCCATCATCTTTGTCATGAATACATTTATTCATCATCCCCTGCAGTTGGCTTAATTGTGTTTAGGGGATTGCTAATCATTTTTTTATGTTTGTATACATAATGTAAATGGTAACATTGGCAGGAATTTCTTTCTTAATACTTCAGTTTGCTAGAGAAAATTGCCAAAAAATGTTATAATATCATAATGAAAATATGAAGGTATTTGTGTATCCTGTAAGAAGTACTTTGTCATCAATCATTGTGTATTTAAAACATACATGACATGCATGAAGTTTGAGGAAATGTGGAATAAATAATCTTCAGGTCTGTGCTGAGTAATTGCATCCCTTTGTAATTGAAAGCTTTCTCCTGGAGTATTTGAAAACGTCCCAAGCCCCGTTGATGAGGAAGTGAAAGTAGCTGTTATCAGAGACACTCTTCGTCTGATGGACCCTCAGAATAAAAAGAGGAAAGATATCCAGTAAGTGTGTTGACTTTGGGTTATTTCGTATCAGTACCTTGTAATAATTCTAAAAGTGAACTGTTTTCACCCAGTTATGCCAGTTTATCCAGGATGATGAATTCCCACTGTCTGTGTGACTCCTGCATCCACAGTGTTAACTTTCAGAAAAGCTTATAGAATATGAATTGATGGCATGGTACAAAAAGAGTATTTGGGTTTGTGGATCTGCCAAGGGAAGGTCAGGGAAAGAAAACAATTTGTTCTACTCTGTGTTTCGTAGCAGCAAGTCCGCCAAATGGTGGTCTCACAGCTCAGCTCTGATCGCTTCATGTGCTGCTTTCTTAGAGCAATGGTGGAAGTGTGCAAGGAGCCATGCAAGTACTCCAGGAATTGAAAAGGTCCACAAACTGATAGTAAATCAGGGTTTATCAGTTCCCTTAGAATATCTTACCTTTGATTCAGAACTGATGCAAGCAGTTTAGTAACTCAGATTTATTTACTTGTACTTTTACGTGAGGCCTCTTTTTTATTTAGAAGTCTTGAGGTGTAAATTTCGCGTGTTAATTTGCTTGAAAGTCACCAATTACTCTGAATGAATTGGCCCACTGGAGCTGAAGAGTATAAATATTTTAGTTAGAAATTGCTTCCTTGTTCTGCAATAATAAATGTAGTTAAATCTATGATCTAGAAATGAGAGGAACTGCCTGGAGCAGCTTGCACAGTAGTGCTTGTGGTGGGGATCAGGCTGAGAGAAATAGTGTCTTCTTTTTTGATGAAATGCCTTGTTTTAAGTAGTTTCCTGGAGATATGAAAGGGAGGTTCCTTTTTTTTTCCCCCTAGAAATTCTTACTTATAGGCCTGCCTTCATACTAAAATACTGATTTTGTTCTTTGTGCTTAGTGGCAACCTTAAGTGAGTTATTCACGTTCTGTAATGATTTCAAGCACAAACCTGCTGTCCTTTTGTAGACAGAGTCCCACGAACCAGACATGACTGATAATACTTAAACAAATCTTTATTATTGTAGTAATATTATAAGATCAAACTATTCTTTCTGAGGCAGTGCCACGCAGAGAGGCTGCTGTGGTCAGTGTACAGAATGTCTTGCAAAGCAATCTATACTGTGTGTGGCCTGTACTTAACCTTCACCCTTAAGATTACTTCAGTGCATGGAGCTGAAAAAAGATCACTTTTAACCTGCAATTATGTAACTAGTCATGTCTTTTATCATGCTGAAGTTATGTCAGGCATTCATTAGCTAAATATTAGATGGGAGAAAAAAGGAAAATGATAACTACAAATAAATTCCTGGGGAACGCTGGTGTGTGTGGAACGCTCATTCAGCTGAGGGTTCTCTGATACATTTCAAGTCCTGAATAATGCATGATGAGATAAACCGCTGGCTGGTCACAAGAAGAATTCATCAGTGGTGCAGCTTTTTTCCAGGATAATCTGGTTAACAGAGCATCTTGTTGATGAATATCTGCATGCGTTCACCATAAGTCAATCCTGTTTCTTGCTGCGAAGGGCTATCTTCTGATAATGTTTTGTGTGGATATGCAGGAGCTCATGGGTGACAACTGCCCCCTCCGTTCAGGTGAGAGTTACCCCTTCTACTCCCAAGTACTATTTATTGAACTGGGGGTGGTGCATGGAACTTTGGGAGAGACACGATCTTACTGTGAGCTTCGTGTAAAGGACCTCATTCTGATCACCTATGGAGATTTACATCAAATACAGGAACTGAGCACCTGTTGTTTTTGCCTTGCCTTCACTAGCAAAGGTTTTGCAGTGCTCTTGCTTTGTGTCCCCCCTCTCACTTGTTTTGGTGCATTTCAGGCAGTTCTGATGTGTGCTCCCACATTCCCTCTCCAAATACTCCTACAGGTAACTTCAGATAAATGGCATCATTTCTCTGTCTGCAGGACAAAGATAATAACTAAATAATTGGCTAGCGATAGAATGCTGGACAGTAGTTCACCTACCCATTGTAATCCTTTTGCTAATCTAATTGTGCCTGGCAGCAGAGAAAGCAAAATTTGGCCTATTAATAGCAAAGAAATCAGAAAGAATTCCTGTTCTGACAGCTAACCAGCAGCAAACATTGCAGACCCCAGTTTTGATGCTCATTAAGTAATGGGCATTAATCTAAGTAAAGTTTTAATGATATCTATAACACTGGGTTTGAACACACAGGGGAAATACTGCAAAGTCTGAGCTGCATCTCAGGTAAACATTCTGCTGTGGAGATGGATTTGATTTCCCTCTAATTATCTCCCAGATTAAAATAAATGAAGCATCTAAATGAAAGCGAGTTTCAGGAGTCATCCTCAAGTACTTCATTATCAGGAAAGATTAATAGTTCAGAAATATTCTTAGTTTAATTTTTCCTCATCTTTCTGAAGTTTTGATTATTTTTTCCTCCTTCCTTTCCCGTGGTGTGTAATTCTGACAGAGAGTTAAGTTGAATAAGACCAGTTTATTGTGCTCTACATAACTCTTGGTTTTTAGAACAGAATTCCAGTCTCTACATGCCCCAACCACTAGTAATTTCCTTTAGTCACTGAAAGTCTCCAGTGATACATGTTCAAATGAAGATACTTAAATATACTTAGTGGCTGTTGTTCCACATATGAATGATCTTTTCTTAGTTGTAAGAATTTGCATGGAGCCATTTAAGTACTGAGGTGTATGTGGTTAATATTTTGTGCATGTAACATGTTTAAACAGAAACTTTAAATCCATGCAAAGATTTTGATTTAATTTTTAAATGGAGGAAGTATCTTCTGTTGTAGAGGGAAGGATTTGTGTTTTTCTGTGATGCAAAGAAGATGAGGAATTAAAGTAGAATAAAAAATGACCCAGCATGTGTGATGCTTTTGGGAGGAATCCTGAAGGCAGTAGGTATCCTGATGAACACTGATGCCCTGCTTTGCTGCGTTGATTTCCTTGTTGCTTCCAAAGCCTTTACATTGGCATGATTTTAGCCAAAGTCCGATGACAGCAGAATTTCAAGTAGCTATTAATAGGGAGCTTTGGAGCCATGCACTGCTCTGCAGGGTGAAGATGTATGTCAACAGCTTGGAGCCCCACTAGAGGAAAATCTGAAAGCGGCCCTGCGGGTTACTTTGTTAGCCTGTTTTCAAGCCATTCTGTAGCTCAGAGGGTGAGTGGTGCCTGGCTCTGCCTGCCCAAGCAGAGCCTGGATAGCCCTTTGGAATGAAAGGGGACAGCTCATCAACTACATGGTGGGTGTTTTGTGTGATTGTTTTGCTCTTCTTTATAAAACAAACAATCAGCTGAAGATGGATGGTTATAAAAAGAAATGTAGAGCTCTTTTTTTGCCCTAGCTTTGGTTTCTAGACTTGTCCTGGTGTCCTTAGGCATCGTGAATTTGGAACTCAAATTTCACTCATAATTAAGAAATTAAAACAATGAATAATTTGGAAGATACCTAGTCTTTGCTTTTGTTTGTGTGGCAGTGCTGTTCTCATGGATTTTAAGCCTTGAGCAGATCATTGCAATCATCCGTGCTGATTACACGCTGGAACAAGCACAGTCATTTGTGGCTGAGCTGTTTTCTTGGAAAGATGGAATTTTAAGCTGTGTAAATCTGTAAATATTGTCAAACAAACCTTGCTTTATTCTAGCATTACTATGGAGTGAATTCAGGGGGTAGTGATAGCCACTGATCTTGACTTCTGTTCTGAACATCTGCCACTGCTCATTTCAGAGTTATCCTGGTGTTTTTTCCATCTTAGATTGGGGTTTTTTTTCAGCTCTTTGGTTCAAATTTATGGTCCAGTGAAGACTTTCAGTACCATGTGAGCCAGCTAGTCACTGCAGCATCAGGAGGGGGCTTTCCTCCTTCCGTGAGAAGTGTAATGTAGAAAAAGGGAGGCAGGGAATGTAGTTTCTTTTTACTTAACATATTCAAAGTGTCATGTATAGTGGCACATGTTCCTTCACAGGATCACAGTATGCATTCAGCATCGTCAGAAATCTCAGCTACACCCAGCTTGAAGAGTGAAATCCCTGTCACATCTAGTGTAGAGTGAGGGTCTGAAACGTGCTCCATAATGTTTGTACAGAGAAACTTGTATAAGGCTTCCAAGTAACTGGTTTCCTCCTTAAATGTAACTTATGTTAAAGTAGCAGCTTCTTTAGATGTCTCCTGCTGTGCTTACAACCAGTGGGTCTAACCTTGTTTGCTAAACTGCAAGAGAAATGTGCGTCTTTACTTAAGCTTGTATAGGATTAAATTTGCTCTGGGTTTACTTCTTGTAGCAGAGTGCCGTTCGCAGCCTGCTGAAGGTGGGAGGAGGCTTCAGCTAAAGGAAGTCTGCTCGATTAAATGAGTGGTCTAATGACACTGAACAACATTTAAAGTAAATCAAGGTTACTTATGTAAACAGCAGTTTAATTAAGATAATCACTGATGCAAATCATTGTTGATGTTGCACCTCCAGCAGAAAATCCATTTTAAAAGGCTTCACAAACTTCTGGGGTTTTGTGCCTGATTTTGACTCTCTATAGCAGTAAAAGGTTTTAGTTTTGGTGTTTAATTATTAGCAATTAATTCTTTTAAAAAATCCATTAAATTTGAGGAGCAAAAGGAATCTCAGTCTTGTATGCAATTACTGTATGTTCTCACTGGATGGTAGGTGTAAAGCGTTTGACTGGTGGTATAATTGCAAGGCGTGAGTGTCATTTGGAGTGGGTCTGCTCTGGATGTCTTAGGAAGATCATTTATATCATCTCATCAATGCTAATGGCCTGCTTTCCTGTAAGGAATGTTTGTGCCTGAGTTTATTTATTGCTGGATTAATTAGCATTATAAGAGACTTCTTTGTATTTGTGCTGCTGTTGTTTGTTCTGTGTCCCAGTGTGATCTCTTGCATTCATATGCCTAGTTTCTTACATATTTCAAGACAGAAAGTAAGCATTTCTTTCTTTCGACAAAGCAAGCGTAGTATTGTGACATGCTTGTCATTAGAAATATGAGTTGCTCGTGGAATAAAATCTGCTTTTTACTTGCTAGAGATGAAGAAGCTGCAGCCCTCTAAGTGATAGAATGACTTTTATTCAGCACTGAAATAGCCATTGACAGAAGAAAGAATTGAAACACTTTGGAAATGAAATGTAATTTAATCTATGGCTATTACAAAACCAATCAAGTCATTGTGCCCACAAAACTGAGTGCTTTTGGTTTATTACCTGTTACGGTATTCCATTTCATTGCTAGTTTATCTTTCCTTGGGTGCTGTCCAATGTACAGATCGCTTCTCTTTTTGAAGTCAGCCTTGAAATTTATGATATTCTGATTATTTTTTCTTTCTTTTAAATATACGTCAGGTACAATTCTCTTCTCTGGAGTCTGTGGCTCTCACAAATGTCAAGTGTGATTAACTCATTCTCTGAGCAGGAAGAACCCCAATGTGGTGTTTCTCAGTTTTGCAAGATCAGCAGCCAAACACTGGCGAATGTCACTCTGTTCAGAGAGCACCCTGTAAATATTAATGTATGTCAGTTTGACTCTTTATCTCCAAGTGTTATGTAGTTAGGAAGAAATTCCAGTCAAGGCTTTGTAGAGCTTACTTCCCAAGAGATCTTACTCTTTTCTTGCACAAAACAAGATGGTTCCTTTTTTCTACTGTGTGGTTTCTTCATTTCTTGCTATTGAGAAGCAATTTTGTCCTTTCTTAAAGGTTGGGGTTAGGGTTCTTCCCTTAAAGAAGGGGGAAAAAGGGAAATAACCTGTGCAGCTGTATTCCATTTAGTTTCCAGAGATTTTTTTGTTCAGTTTCCCCTGAAGTTTGTCATGTTTAATGGAAATATGAAAATATACTTTGCAAAGATGTCTCGAGTGTATGATTATCCTAGATTTTGATGATGATGAAGTCATTCTTGCCATTGATTACTGTGTTTATCTCACTGTACAAATTCTAAGGTTATGATTGTGTGACAGGTGTTGTTTAAGAGGGTCAGAAATTCAGTGCACAAACACATGGAGAGACTGAATGGGAGAACACTGCTGTTGCAGCTATTGCTGATCAGAAAATAATGTTGTAATGTATCTTAGTTTCTGCTTCTGTGAGTAACTGTACTAGATTCCACAGGGATTTATTTCTCAGGGTTGTCAGTGCTTTTTGTATTATACGGGCTGTTTAGTGCTTATAAAAATAAGCATGTACTAAACCTGGCTGTGGTAGTATCAGTATTTTGGTTTCCATTTGCTAATTGACTTTATGAGCTGACTGCTAGAGCTCTAGGTTGATTCCTGTATCCCTTTGCTCTCACTTGGAAGTCTGGTCAGGTTTTCAGCTATTCAAATGCTTCTCGAGCACCACCTCTCCATTCCAAGCCTTATTTCTGCCTGAAAGTGTATAAACTCATATGTGTGGCTTTCTTGAGATTGATCTTTCTACTGTGGTTCATTTTGGAGGCTGACAGTTTTTTTTCTCCATCAGTCAAAATGACCCAGCATTCATATTCAGGATCATTCTGCCAAAGCCTTTTGAAAGCACATTGAATTAGACCCTTTCTCTTTCCTAGAGGGCTTTTTGGTTTATTCCTTCATCAGGCAGTCTGCCAACTTCAGAATCAATTCTTGTCCGTTACATTAGCCCATGCGGCTTTTGATGAGTTAGACATGTGAGGGAGACTTTTAAATGTGGTGTTTGTCAATGTAACTTCAGTTCAGTTTATTGGAATGTTTGTTTTTCTGTAGTTGGAGAGTATTTATTTCTACTGCTATTTCTCATCCTGCTCAAGAAGAACTAGCTCCAGCTACTCCATTCAGTTCTGTGAAGCAAATGGTACAGGTGCCTTGATCTTTGCTCTCTGTTCTTGCTTTTCCAATTATCTGCTTCATCCTTCAAAGCTTTTAACCTTTCTTGTATTGATTAGACAGGCATGTTGGAAATTCTACCAACTACAATGTGGGATGTCCCTCCGTGAAGGGAGAGGAAGGATGTGGTAGTGCTCGACTCACAGAACAGATCTGTGTTGGTTTTAAGAGCCACTTAAAGGAGAGTGCCACAAGAGTGTTTAATACGACAGAAAATAGAATACAGGGTGCAGAGCAGTAGCAAATAATTTGAATGTGCTGTGGCAGCAGTCCTAACATAAAAACAAAATCTGCTGATAGAAAGGTCAGATCTTTTAGTTTATAAGTAGCTTGTAATCTGAAATGTTTTAATTGACTACTAATGCATAAATACATGAGCAATAATAATGTTTCTTCAAAAATAGCTAACACCATTTCCCTAGCATAAATACAGCAGGAATTCAGTAATTCACTTCAACGTTTATCAAACCATTACAGGGGAAGTTGGTTTTGTGAAAATGCCTATGGACTAGGACATAAAAGATGCAATTTCTCTTCCTGATTCAGCCAGTTTTACTCAGTGACCTTTAGACAAAATATCATTCCTCCTGTTACCATTTTCATTCTGTGAAAAGAGGACAATGTCTTGCTTCTCCCATGCACTGCCAGTCTTTCTAAGCTAATAGCATTCAGGATATGGCCTGTTATTATGTTTAGTAGTGTATGAGGTCAGTTTATGTATTGTTGATGTATAAAAATGTTACAGAAAAGCTTCGGTTTTCGTCTCTGGAAGACTCTAGGTCTGATTCTGTGTTCTTCAGTAGGTATTCCTGGTGGTTGCTAAGGTGTGCAAAGCATTCTTTGCCTTTTGCCAACCTAATTGCCATTATTGATCTCTTTATCTTCCGCTTTCTTCCATACAGCGTGTAGAGCCGTTGCATTTCCTATACAGCATAGGATATATATGGTGCATGGTGTGCTCTTTAAATATTTGGGATGTTAGGATTTTAAAAGGGATTTTTCTTAGTGTCATTCTTTGGTGTTATTTTCATCTTCTCATTTTTACAGTCCTTTGCTAATAAAATGAAGAACTTACAGAATATCATTGGGATGCACACAAACATGGCATTAAATGACCCCATGCTCAACAACAGATTAATGTACAATTATCCCATTTTAACCTTCACCACTGCAAAAAGAGCTGTTATTCATAGTCCAGTTTTGCAGGATGGTCTGTGTTTGCTCATATATTGTATTCTAAGCACCAACATCTTGAATGTAAAGACTGGATTTTAACTTCCACATAAAGAGTGAATTCAGTCTTGTTTTGCATCTCTTGAAATGGCCCGTATTAAGAAGCAGCTGGAAGTGCTAACAGTGTACTCCGCAAGCAAGTTGATGACAGGACCAGGTTATTTAAAAGTGTTAATTGATATGGGCTGAATAATTTTTAGAGGTTTCATTTTCAGCCCTGTGAGATGAGTTGGTCCAAAGCAGATGTTGCTTCTGCAGTAACCGGTGTTATGTTACCAAATTACCAAAGGAGACTAGTTTGTCCAATTAGGCTTGAATCACCATGTTTCGAGATGCAGTTAATCTAATTACACTTTTATTGGCATCTCTTTCTTTCTGCTCTTTACAAATTCTAGTGAGCAACAGAGGAAGAATTGGAAATAAACTGAGGAATGTGACCTGTCAAGAGTGTTTCCATAAAATCTGAACTTTCCAAACATCCTAATATATGAAAGCATGCTATAGCAATTTCATCTCTTAGAATGTAATACTATGTGAACACCTGTGTTGATCAGTAAGAAGTCTTTCTGCTTTTTTTCTTCTTAGGATTATTTAATGAAAACCTTTGTGATAAAATCCAGCAACAAGGAAGGTTTTATCAGAATATGTCACTTTCCTCAAGTCTTTGTAGTGCAGCTGCAAAAGTTGCTGTAATCTTCAAGGTTTGCTCCAGGAGAAGGGAGGTCAAGAATAAAGTGGGATGGCTGCTTAGTCTCCTTCCAAATGGCATAAAAATGAATGTGGATGCAGTGAGTCTAAATGCATCTTTGAATTCAGTTATTTAATAGGGATTGTAAGTCTGAGTGGTAACGGCGTCTGCCTTAAGGCAATGCTGTATTTTGCATCCCTCATAGCCAGCAGTAATGACTGGGGCAAGAGGCTTTGCCGAGCTGCCATGCAAAGGCTTCGCGGCGCTGGCAGCTGATCAAGCCTCCTTCTGTATCTGACAGCATAAATGTTGGAGCTCCTTTGGTGTGTGCTCCTCCTTTGACTGTATTCTGAGTAAGCTCCTTTTGTGTTGTGTTGGTTTGGTTTTGTTTTTCTTTAAATGTGAACTCAGGAATACTTCAAAGCATCCCTGGGAGATTTGCTGCGTACAGATGTTGGCTGTATTGGTTGGCTGATGGCAAGCTTCAGCTGAAACCAGTGAAAACTCACATTAAGCGTGGTCAGAAACTTGCTCAATGTACATTGGATAGGATATAAAACAAATAGCAATTTTCACCTTATTTATAAAGTACTTAAGTGCATAGTTAAGTGTTTTGTGGAGTTAGCCCTCTATACCATCAAGAGGGTGAAATTACTGTAGTTGTTAAGGCCATTCACCTTTTCCTTTTACCTCAGAGGTAAACTGGCTTGCAAAAATAATACGGTAGAGAAGTCCTTGATGTTCTTAGATGTTATTTCCACTATTCAGGGCTTCTTGTGTGTACTCTTTAAGGCTGACATCTCTTCAGCCTGAAAAAGGTTTGTGTTTTTGTGTTGGACAAGGGCTTAATTTCCAACTAATTTTCAGTACTTGTATCAGGTTGTTTTGGGCTTCTCTGCCTCAGTGATCCAGGCATCCATCCAGCTCTGCAAGTGCAATACATTTTGTCAAAGGGTGTTAATCTGAGCTAACTCTTGAGTTGAAAACCTGTCGTGTAGTAAAAGCTAAACAAATGTATTTCTGCCTAGTGAATCCACTGAAGAGAGTACAGGGCAGATGAGGACATGGTGTAATGTGCTGTCTAACTGGAAACCAGGCTGTCCAGCAACACTCTACATAAGGAAGTAACTTTCTGCTTATAAAATTGATTTGATTGAAACCTAATTTGTACCTCATATAGGGAAAGAAGTTTATTCTGTTTTCTGTACACATTCTACAAATGCCATCTCCTCTCTTCCTCTGCTTGACTGCATTAAATCTCAGCTTGCCTAGTGCAAAGAGGAGGAAAACGAGCAGTTGTCTCCTTTGTTGAGAAAACTGCTTAGTTGTTTTTAAAGTACATTTTTAAGAGATAGTACTCTATCTTCTTTCTATGCATTTGCTATAATTTCCTCCTTTGTTTTCAATACAGGAAAGCTCTTGTGATTTGAAGTTAAAGCTGCCTTTTTTCTCTCTGTCTTAAAGTATAGGGCAGAGGCAGCATATGTGTGAACCTTCTCTGACCAAGTGGGTTCACTGAATTTGTATGTTCATACAGGGAAGGTGATTAGTAGTCAGGCTTGAGTGCAAATTGTTTTTACCTGACACTTCAATATGCTAATCATTAGGGCTGAGTTTCTGCTATCAGCAAAATAATCTTCACCTCTGCTCCCCCTGTAGTTTGCTAACATAATCTAGTCTTTTGGGTGATATCTTGACTTACTGCAGGAGTAGTAGCACCACCCTCACAGGGAAGAACTTCCTAAGATCTCATCTGAGTCCCCCCTCTGGCAGGTTAAAGCCATTCCCCTTGTCCTGTTGCTACGGGCCCCTGTCAAAACCCCCTCTCCAGGTTTCCTGTAACCCCTTTAGGCACTGGAGCTGCTCTAAGGTCTCCCCTTCAGGAGCCTTCTCTTCTCCAGGCTGAACCAGCCCAGCTTCCTCAGCCTGACTCCAGAGCAGAGCTGCTCCAGCCCTTGCAGCTTCTCCATGGCCTCCTCTGGACTTGCTCCAACAGCTCCATGCAGCTCCAGTTTTAAATTAATTTTTCCAGTTGGTTTATAATGTTAACTTCAGGAACGTCCAATGTGCTGTCATCTTTCTGATACTAAACTGCTTCCCAGCAGGTAGTTTTCATAGAATATATGTACAGGTATTTAATATAAAGATAAATGGTAGTATACCTAATGCATATTTGTATATATGTCTGTATATGCAGCATGCCTATGTATGTATTTGTACCTAGTATAAAAATGTCTAATTTCTTACCTGTCTTCTTGCCATCTTTACAGTCTGTATGTTACGTGTACCTAAAACTACGAACAGCTGTGATAGCTTTGACAGTGTGAAATTTGTGGGATGAGCCTTGAATACTTTGTCTTGGTTTCCAGTTAATATCTGCAAGTTCCTCCTGTCGCTGCTGAGCTGCAGTGTGTACTTTATGTTCTCTCGGGGATGGCACAACCCACGAACAAATTGATTTAAAAAAATAAGATTTCATGCAAGCAGGAAGATGTTATAACAAATCGATCAGCCAAGGGCATACTAAAGTACACCACCTTCCTAATAAAAGAAACAAATTCCTGTGGAGTAGGGCTCCTGGGCCACATAACAGTGTTTTATTAAGGTAACAGTAAAATGGAATAAATGAATGCTAATGCATGGATTATATCCCTGAACACCAGTGGAAAATTCATACATGCAAATGCCTTCTAAGAGTTATGTTTTTGCGATGTATTGAGGTGTCAGGGTTCAGAATGGGAGAACTTGGAGCAAATAGTTGTCACTGTTGGTACAGCTGTGAGTTACCGAGCAGATTGAATGATCTAATTACCCCATGTCATTATAAGAAATAACACAGTTCATTTCTGTATTTCCATTTGATGCAAACCATTAATTCACTTCCCTGGAACATGAAAGCCCAAGTTTGGAACTGTTAGTTTGAACAAAACACAATCCATTCTTTTCTTATGGCAGGCTGAAGTAACTGATGGGACCTTTCATTGACTGCAACGTGTGTCTCAGCCAGAAGGTTTCACTGACTTGGATATATGATTTGAGGAGAACACTGAAAAAAGGCAGCTCAATTCTGAAATTAATTGAATTTCTCCTGATTTGAAAAAGCCCTCTTATTTCTTAAAGGCTTTGAGTAAAGCTGTTAAGATACATGGAGGGAGATAGAAAAGATCCTTTTCTTTTCACTGCAGATTTGCTGATTTTTGTATGCAACTGAAATTGCTGAGATCTCAATTCTTTTTCATCCTTTAGAGTAAAAAAAGACTCCCTAGATTTTTTCTTTACTCAAATAAACCCTGAAGTGGGATATCAGAATGTGATATAGAAGAAAATACCTTCTCAAGAAAATAGCTAAACAAGAAGGATTAGAGGCTTGATAATTCCTTAACAAGTATGTCCTATACATGTAAGTTGTGTGACAATCCTTAGAGGGGGGAACCAGGAGAAGGGAGAAGCAAAATCAACCTAAGGGACCACAGAAGTCAAAGACAGGGAGGCATGAATACAATAGATTCCTTGAGACAAAACCTGACAGAATAGGGAAATGCAAGAATTTCCTATTAACTCGACTTTTCCACATGGACACTTAACTGTAACTTGTTCCTTAGATGAATTCAGTGGCTAGAAAGTGCCAGAGTTTAAATGCATATTCCTAATTTCTGAAAGCGAACTTCACTCTGCTTCTTTGTGGTTCTATGTTTAAGTGCATTCACTGTTCCGTGCTTTGTACGTGGGTTGGTGTGGTGCTACATTACACGTGTGTTCGCTGTTCTAGATTTGGAGCCTTGCCTTGCCTGAGCAACTGTCTATGCTGCCTGTTCCCCGGCCATCAGGGCAGTGACCTGTGCCAGGATGGACCCAGTCAACGGCTGCGGAACAAGTATGTCAGAGAACAGAGCCATGGAATGGGTCCAGCTCGTGCTGCTTGTGTTCAGAGTGTTCCACTGCTTTACGGCAGAGAAACATCTATAATTTATACTCACAATTTAATATAAAGATATAGCACTAATAAGGTTTTTGAGGGTATTTTTAATATAACAAGGGGGGTTTTAGCCCTGAGGAAATGATAGCGATGCATGTCAGACATTCTTACAAGACACTTGATACAGTATTGGAGTTTTAAGTATCACTGCACTGCTTTAACATGTTTCTGGTATTATTGATTAATGTGTAAATGCAGGTTGTTCCAGGGAGACTTATCCCTTTTCAGAAACAGTTTTAGATGAAACAGTTTTGGTTTTTTGTTTTTCTTTTGCCACTTCCATTCACATTCTAGGTCTTCCTTCCTCCATGCTGTGTTGCTTGGAACTTCCGTAGATTTTTCTTGGGCTGCTTTGTAATAATCTCTGGTTGCTGCTTTCCTCCCTGGAAGAGCATCCCTTTAAAATAACATGGATATACATGGCAGCTGGAGATACCATTTTTTGCTGTGTTTTCTTGCCTTGTACAGGAATACTATGATTTGTCGGCACAGGCTTGACAATGATCTCTTTTCCTGGCAAGATATTTACTCTTCAAGACTTTTTTTCCCTGCTGTAACTATAGGGTAGATTCAGGCATTTATTTTGGTAACATTTGGTCTTAAATGGAATGGAATGAGAAATGAAGGAAAAATGGAGATTATGGCTCTGTTTTTTTGCAGGAGCTTTATTACTCTCATTAGCTTCAGGCCATCAGAAAGTTGTGTTCTCAGATACTGCATATAATGAGAATGAATATTAGATCATAACCATGTCTGAGAACTGTTTGCTTATTCCCCTGTTTGTACTCACATGCTAATGGTGAGGGAGTGCAAAGCAGGTTTTAAAGGGACAGCAAGATGAAGTGCTTGGAATTTTGGTTTGAGTTAAGCACAGACATTGAGCAGGAAAAAAAACATTTTCCCTCTTACAGATATCCTTCAGGTGTTAGTTCTGCAGGATCCTGATTTTATTACATCAGTCACAAGCAGCTTAAGGCTTCCAAAAACATAGTCACAGACAGATGTTGAGCCTGTCTGGGGATTAGAAATATCCTCTTCCATTAAGTATAAATTAACTTAATCACCAGGTATGAAAGATAAGCAGCATAAACATCATTCCCTGAAGCTTTCATTAAAATTAAAGTTCTATTTAAAACTAGGCTTGTACTTTCTATGACTTGATCCCCCTTCAAAGAGATTATATCTATCTGCTGTAAATTCTTACAGTGAGAGAGTGACAGAAATGAATGTATTGGGGGCAGTGATGTTCTCTATAATTTAACTTCTGCTGCCAGTCATCTTTTAGCGGGAGAGATGATTGGCTTATTTTTAAGTAATAATTGGTCTCTAGTCTCTGAAAAATGAGGAAGCCATAAAACTGCCTGGCACCCAGTTGCCGCAGAAGGAAAGCATAAAGCCACATGACTTAACAGGAGCATAATCACCAGTAGAGTTCCTTTGTGCATGTAGAATTCACCTGCTTTAATAGGAGGGTTACTGCTGATAAAAAGCAATTGCATTGCTGCTTCCTACTCTGTTGGATGACAGGGTAAAGCTCCTTTTCTATCCTACCATAATCACAACTGCTTTCTAAGAATCATTTCCACAGGGGAAGAAATTCCATGGGGTTCAGGTTTTTTTCCTCTTCTACTGTAAGGCACTTGGTGGTCTAATGTTGGTTTCAATACATCATCAGGCTTTGCAACTGGTTTGCCTTGGCAGTATCCTGTATTACTATTTTTAAGGCACACTTTTCTAAAGAAACAAAGGAAACTCTGGAGGAGTAATGAGGCACATAAGTACCTTAAAAGCAAATAGTGAACACGAATAAATCTACTAGGAATAATAAAAGCTACCTCCACAAAAAGTAAAGTATTGGGGACAATACGTAATGATCTTTGTTCTATAATAATTCTTTGCTACAGTGGAACGAAGTCTTTCGATGAAGGTTTTGCATTGCGTATCCATTATTTCATTGTAGTAATGCTGTATTTCTGCTGCGCTCAGACTAGATGACGGGTAATAGCATGAGTATTCACTGCTTCTGTTACATTGAAAGTAATAAATCTTTAGCTGATGCAGACTGATATTACCATTATTCTGAGAAAGCTGGAAATAAAGAATCTCAAATAATAATTAGGAAATAACTTTTTTTCAGCACATTCCATCTGAGACTCCTCAAATGCATTTCTTCAGTGATTTAAACTATGTATTTGGGAGTTCTATAGAAATAAAAACAAAGCTCAAGTGCAACTGTTACATGCAGTTGGATGTTCATCCCACGTGTGCAGTATCTGCTTTGTATCTCTAAAGGATGTCCCTTCTGTCTATGGTGTGCCGCTGCACTGATTCCAGTTATCACCTAGTAAGGTAGGAGTTTAATGAAACTATTTAATCACAGTATCACTGTTGAGCGCTTACAGTTTTGGTTATCAGGTTTGAAATGGTTTATTGGATTGAGCTTTATTTTAAAATACAAGGGAATTAACACAGCCTTTCTGACTTCTGAATTGTTCAAAATCTGAATGCTTCTTTTCATACATGTTTCTCAGAAACTCCTCTGATCCATGGTGATTTAGCCAGGAGAGCTCTGTACAACTCCTTTGAAAGGGAAGTGTTAGTCCTTGAATAGTACTTGTTGATAACTGCAGTGTATCATTGCTTGTGTGGCTGTTGAATGTCACTTCATGCAAACTTCATTTCTTCCCAAGCAGAATGTGTAGGACAGCACATGAGCTTGTCTAAGGTTCTGAGTTTGAAGGGTGCCTCTAGTCTTCTCCGCATATGATACGAAAACATCTGAAATATTCTCATCCATCACTTTGTGTCCTTGGTGTGGAGCAAGTGAGGATCCACAGAACGTTTCAACATCTTGCAAACATCCATTAGCAATGTGTTAAGGTGTCAGACTTGGAGTCTTCTGTTTTCTTTCAAAAGCTATTTAATCTTTAATGAGAAGTGTTTATTTTTATAAGAAACCCACCCAATCTGAAGAAGCAGCGAACCATCCTTCTCTGAAAGAGGGCTGATGTCTGTGGAGCTTAGAGTATGATATGCAGTAAACAAATAATACTCCTGGGATGGCAAATGGAAAAGCTGCAATGAGCAGATGGCTGGGCATGAGAGCTGCTGGGATTGTAGATGACAGGCTGCAGGGGCTTGGATGTAACTTCTTCAAGAATCTGATAAATTATTTTGCTTTTGTTAAGCAAATGGCAAGGTGATGGCGTACATTGTTAATTTGTCCTTGGAGTCACTTAAAATGTGTTTGCCAACTCACAAACAAATGTAGTGGGCTCCATTTCTTTCCCCCTTCCAGAGTGAATGCAACGTTTGGCCTTGAAAGTGCACGCAAAGTTAGATATGGTCATGCTCACAATAAGATTAAAATCTAAGGGATGTGATTATCTGCTTTATTTCTTTTGAGATATGGATTCTTTCTTCTTGGAGAGAGATGGGAATTCCAACTGCTTCCAAGAGACAGGGCAGCTGCTGCATTTTCAAGCTGTGTTTTATATGATGGTTGTCTGCCAGCAACATGATGATTATCAATCCTTATTTCTAATGCGATGGATTCTGCTCTTTGAAATATGGACTCTACTGTGGTTGCTTTGACTACCTCAAAGCATTCTCCAAATGTTGAATAAACTATTCGGAAGAGCAGTAATGCTTCTAACATGACTTCCAAAATCTCTTTACTCTCTGGGGTTTAATCTTCCTGTAATACTTTTATCTTTGTGCAACTTTATTATTATTTTGAAAGGAGGAAATGCCTGTTGATGGTTTTTACTTTGCCAGAGGGTGAAGAGGAGATGAATATTCTGTTTCTTTAATGAAACTCACAAGTGGCCAGGAGAAAACAAAAGGTGCTGATTAGTCACACAAGACGCTGTCAAACTATGACGCTTCTTGTTGTCACGCGCTGTGAGGGCTGGAAGTCTCTGTGCATTAGTAAAAGCAATGGGATTAGTTCATGAGAGAAAATTCATGAATGGTTGATAATGCGGAGCCACGGCTCTGGCTTTGACTTAGTTTCCTAAATGAGTTATTTCCATGAATGAGGACACAAACATATTTCATACCTCCACACTCCAGTAACAAAGACATACCTGTTTCCTGGGAGGTCTGTAGACTCTGGTGATAAATGGGTGGATAGATAGATTTGTCATGCAAATTATTCTCTGTTTTTAACTATGTTAACATAGTTCTTGCTTTGAGAATAGAGGCTCAGCTGAGGGAATAATTATAGCTTCAGAACCCAGAACATAATATTTTCTTTTATTAGGTAAGCAGTTGTCAGCTGATGCCAAAATTGCTTAATTTATACTTCTAGCAATGCCCTAGATGTTAAATACACCACGTGAGCATTCCGAAAAATATGAATATTGCAATTCTTACCCAATTCTACTCTGAACTTGGCAGCTAAGTTTTATATGCAAGTAGACAAAATGCTGTGAATTCTGAAGCCTTTAATTAGTAGTTGCAGATTTGTTTGTCCCTCAGCAACTTGTATTTGCATAAAGATTAAGGCTGGTCAGAATGAAAGGGATAAACCATAGATGGAGGAAACATTAATAAATTAGTAATCATGTGTAAAAGATAAGTAGTCTTAGATGTCATTTCCATAAGCTTTATTAAAATTTAAATTCTTTTTTAAAGATGCAGTTAATATTTTCTCCACAGTTGATCATTTCTAAAGAGAGATCTGTCATGAGCTGCAGAATGACAGAAATTAATGTAACGGGGTCAGACATTAGTATGTAAATGAAGCTTTGCTTTTATTCTGTACAGCAACAGAAGCATTACCTTATGTTTGACCTTTCATTCATTTAGCCTGACTCAGCTGTGTCAGTCAAAACAATTAATTCTAAGGAGCAGCTCTAAAGTGTGGGGCTCAGCTTGCTTCTCCTGCCTGTGCCTGCAGGGAATCCCCTGAGAGAAGAGGTAATGGAGGGGACCTGGGCAAAAGTCTCTTGCTGGAGGTTTGGATTTTCTGGTCCCTTCCCCACAGCTGCACTGTCCATAGACATTTTGCAGGGTGCTCAGGGAGAACCCTGGGTGTTGTACCCAAACGCTCAAGGTGAAACCTTGAATTAGACAGTAAATAAGGTGTGCATTGGAAGCCACTTCCTGGAGTGAGAAGGAACTGGATGGTAAATATGCATGGGAGTTTTCAGCAGCTCTTTGAATCTGACAGGTAACATTACAGAAAGGTGAACTTCTCTATTTTCCTATTGTCCAATGAGTTAATGGTAGAAAGGCAGGTGAAAATCCCCTGGCATTTTCATTGTTGCTGGACCTTGATCTGTATTTCTGCTTCTTGTAGCTGTACTGCCAGTGCTCATAGTGGCCTTGGATTGCATGACCCTTGGGGAGTTGTCATCCGCTTCACCCTTATGGTGTGGCGATGGCAGATGGCAGTGAAACACAGCAGAAAATGTAATGGTGCATTGCAAGAGAGCGTAATTCAGCCAGCACTAGGGCAAAAAATAGGATGTGCACTGTTCCCTTGCAAAAATGTGCAACTCACAGTCAAATCCTGCTTTTATAGATCCCGAGTCTGGCTGTAATATCCCTGAGCTAAGCAGCTTTCCCTAATGAGTCGTGTTGAGACCACGTGGAGATTTGGTGCATACATGTGTGCCTGTAGATCTGCAGGAAATAAACTTCTATTGAAGTAGTGTCTGTGGTAGCAGTGGAGAATTACAGTGAGTATAGTCAGTGTAAGTGCTTGCAGTTAAGGTGAGTCTGTAGAACAGGCAAGTCTACAATTCACTTTACAGATAGGGACAAGCTCTTGTGCAGGTTTGCTTTGGAAAGAGGTAGTTCTATTACAATTGCAAAAGATAACTTTCAATTTAATCCAGATCATTATTAAATTATATGTGCTTTAGGAAATTAAACTTCAGGAAATCTTGGGGGGTAGGGGCTAGGCTAAAGAATGAAAACAAATCATTAAGCTTTATAAAAGCAATAACCTATGAAAGCAAATTAAATAGTACATTCTCTTTTTTTCCTTAATGGGAGTACAAGACTTGGCAATACAGATTGAATTACATTTTTCTTGCTCTGATTTAAGTATTTTATAGACTTTCCCAGGGTTTGAGTGGAAAGGAATGAGGCATGCAGTAGTGTACATGGTTTTATTTGTAAAACACCTTTCTAATAAGAAACATGTTTTTAAAAGCTATTTCAGTCAAAGTTTGAAATCGGGATGCTGGTTTCGAGTTTTTATCCATGACCTCAAAGGCAGCCGTAGGCTTTTCTCCATACAAAGAGAAGAAGGAAGTTCTAGGCAATAATGTAGAGCCTCTGCTTTCTTACATTCAACAATAATTTTTCTTTCACCATAATACAGATTTTTTTCCTACAAACACAGTTTTCTCTGACCCTTATACAAACCCAACGTAGTCCCACTTAATAATTTGATTTGTGTCCCTTGTGTCCATTTGGAATCGTGTCCATTCCCCCTCAGTCAGGGAGACGAGTCTTTTGTGGCTCCCAGCACTAATGTCTCCAGAGTATTTGTTAACGATTTGGGTGTTCTCTTCATGGCCATTTTACATTTCTTTTGAGGATGGGTTGCAAAATGAAAGGCTGAACCCCCCTTGTTTAAACTATGGCACTTCCTCAGAAGTTCCAGGGACTGTTACTTCAGCAAAAAGTCCTATGAGGGTGCTGAGGCGCTGGCACAGGGTGCCCAGAGGAGCTGTGGCTGCCCCATCCCTGACAGTGTTCAAGGCCAGGTTGGACACAGGGGCTTGGAGCAAGCTGCTCTAGTGGAAGGTATCCCTGCCCGTGGCAGGGGGTTGGAACTGGATGAGCTTTAAGGTCCCTTCCAACACAAACCATTCCATGAAAGAAGTGCGGGTTTGTGAAGAAAGGACAGATTTGCAGATGAAGACTGGTGAGAGATGTTGATCCCCAAGTCAAACGTTGGTCTCAGTATTGTGGAGCGGATAAGCAACACTCCAGCCTCCTGCCCTGGGCAGCACAGGCACCAAAGAGCACTGGGGGCTGTAATTAATTTATCTGAAGCTGATCCCTTTAACAGTCTCTTCAGCATTTTCTGTCAGAAATGAAATGTAATGAAATTTCCTCAGCTCTGCTTGCACCTTTTAAAGTGAAGCTTTGTATTTTATTAAACTGAAAACATTAATGATAAATGCACAATGTACAATCCAAAACACTCCGGAATTTAGAATGAGAAAGGGTTTGGGGCTTCCAGGTGTCATTAAAATGAGAGTTACGTTACAAAGAACACAAGCTTCTCTCCTCCTGAGTACAAGGTTTCACGTTTGGTCAGGGTCTAGTTCAACTGGCTGAAGATTTGAACTAGAATAGACCTTTTGAGATTAATAGTAGAAGCCTGCATGCTTATTGTTTCTTGGCTTAATGCAGGCTCAATTTTGGCAGCCAGAGGGTACTTGACAGCTGTGAAACACCATCCAATCTTACATGAGAAAACCCCAAAACTGATAATTTATTGCTTTAAGCTTAACTAATGACAGAAATAACATTCTTTTCCTTGCTATCTGCAGCAAAGAGGAGCATTATCAAAGCACTACTCAAGATCTGTATTTATTCTTTGAAGACTTTTTAGAACCTTTTAGCTCAAAAGTGATCACATTTATAGATATTCAACACCAGTGAACGTAAGTGTGGATGCTTTTTAGAAAGAACTGTTCCAATGGCTGCTAACATTCAACATCTAAATAAGCTTGGAGCTGGCATTCGGTGCAGGGCAATGTTTCCAGCCTCGGGTCTGTGTCAAGTGGTCGCGTGTGTCGTCACATTTGGGGGGGTGCTGCAGTGGATGGTGACCTGCTGCTGCCATTTGAAGGTGACATCTGGAGGTGTGAATGAGTTCAGAGCCCAGGTTCAAGCAGGGTTGAAAACCTGGGTCCAGAAACATCTTTCAGAAATTAAACGTCACAGTTTAGTTCATACTAATTAAAACTTTATTGTTTTCCTTGCAATTCTCACTTCTCTTTTTCCTGTAAGGGCCCTTTGTCTTGCACTTGCTGTCCATTTGTTTTCAACATACCTCTCACTAGAAGTTCAAGGTGTAACATTGAAGTATTCCATACTAAAGGGGACACAGCGTGGCAATGGATTAATGTCTTTCAGGGAAATTTAGTAGAAAAGAAAGTCTGCAAATCCATAGGGATATTGGGTTTGGATGAGTGACTACAGGCTGGCTGCGAGAGGGCTGAGGAAATCTGGTGCCTTTGCAACCAAAGTCAAGGGTACTGATTTACTGGAGATTTGACTTGATAACTTCTCTGGTGCTATGGGTGGATAATAACCGTGTTGATTGTTATCCCCTGCTGGAACAGAACTTTCTGAAGGACACTAAATCTGCTCAGGAACACAAGAGATCAATGGAGTAAAAGCACTAATTTTTTTACTACTTAGTGTGAGTTATTCTCCGTGATGGGTACTTAGAAAAATGACTGGAAAGAAAATGAAAACCTGCATATGCTTATGTGTGTGCCAGATAATTACCGTCAGCTCTCAGACTTCCTGAACTTAGGAGAAGAGCAATCTTTAATTTTATCTGGGTATGTCAAACACAAAGAAGTAAAACTATGTCATGCTGAATAAACATGTAGCATCTATTTTGGAACACCATTATCTCGATCAGCTTTATTTAGGGAATTTGGCAACAAGAATGAAGATGAAATAATGTATTTTGACAGGATGCACAGCGGATTTGAAGACAAAATAATGGGATTGCCCAGAAATTGTCTCCTGAATAGTGCCAGTCTGCATTTATATGAACAGTATTACTTCTGAATGTATCATTACAGTTTCTTCTCTGCAGATATATCTTACTGAACTTTTTGTACTGTATTTATCAGAGAAGGTAAAGGCTTCTAATCATCAGTGGAAAATAAGTTTAGTCTTAGATTATTACAGTCTCTAAACATTTCCTATTAAATGTTCCGTGCAATTCCATGAAACTCATCTTTCTGCATGCCTGAATTTGTTTGATGCTGACAGTAATTGCACATTGGTTGTTCCTTGTCTCTGGGGAAGAAGTCAGCCTGTTACCTTCCATGAGGTTGTAAAGACCTTTTGAAAGGAATGTGGATATTCTACAGCATCACAAGGGATCTGCATTGAGGAGAACAATAAGTTATGGGGGGAAGTTGAAACGTATAACTCCTAATGCTTAACTCTGTGGACTAAAACCAATCTTCTGCTCTTTTAGATAAAAACAACCTGATGGGGCCTGATTTTTGTTGATAACTAAAAAAGAAAAATATTGTTCCAGATCAGGGGTGCAGAAAGGAGCAGTGCAACCTGATGTCTGTGCAGGCTTTCTGTTACTGAACTAAAATGTCTTTCATAGTGCATTCACTGATAATGTTTCTATAGGAAGGGGAATTGTAAGGGAATCATACAGGCATATCTTGTTACTAGTGTTTCAGTTTTGGAATGTTTTAGATTAAGTAAATGGAAAGAATATGATTTTCAGGAAGGACTGAATAGTCACATCAAATGTAATGTCTTAAATTGCCATAACTTTTGGTTCTAAAATCACTCATCTTTTAAAAAATACTCATGTATATAATCTGGTAGCTGGGTTGATGGCCGTCCCCCTGAGCTTCTGAGCCCTGGAGATGTTTTCCATCTGTTTCTACAGCTTGGGCAGTGCCCAAAAGACGCACAGCTAGAATGTGTTGCAGTTTAATACCTGTGTAGGAAACTGATGACCTCTTCCTAGGACACAATAGCCAAGGGTCGGTATAGAGGGAACCTCACAGGGTGACTTGTTGCAATCTGGGGATGGTCTTCTTATCCCTTGAACTCTTAAAACATGATTTCCGCCTTGAGAACCTTAATATTTGTTCTTGATTTTTCATGTTTGTGAAGATCTCATAATGTTTTATACTTAAGATCAGAAAGAATATCGAATCTCTTAAGGTTAACATAAGATATAATTATTTTATGTGATGCAGGTGTCAGACTTCGGAGCCCGTGTCGGAAGCAAACGAAGACCTGTTGGACACAGGACCAGCAGATGGCCCGGAACACGAGACCACCAGAGCTCTGGAGCCTGAACTCCCCTCCCTCTGTCTCAAGCAAGTGTTTCCCAAGTACGCGAAGCAGTTTAACTACCTACGGCTTGTGGACAGAGTGGCTGCGTTGTTTATCCGATTTCTTGGTGTGAAAGGGACAACAAAGTTGGGGCCAACGGGTTTCCGGACATTTATAAGGTCAGTAAGGTGAACGTTGCTTTAGGAATTGCTTAATGTTTAGTCAGGAAGTTACAGACAGATCGTGTGGTGTAGCACTGCTGTCCCTGTGCTTGCCATCAGTTCTGCTGAATAAAAGCAGGCCTTAACAGGAGTACGTTTTTAGTTGTAGGTTGAGTAATGCCTTCTAAGGAAACTTTTCCCCACAAGTGCCACTGAATCATTGCATATTTTTTAATAAAATAGATAAATTTTTATCATTCCAAGCTCCCAAAATACCTGACCTATGAAGCCGTGTCTAGTAGGAATCTGGGTCTTTATTCTACAGCAGCTCAGTGATACATTGGGAGATACATTTTGCAATCTTTGTCCACATGTCATGTTCTAGTAAATTGTAGGGATACCAGCGTGAGAAAGTGACAACTGAAACTGGGTCACTTCATCTGGTTCTGTTGGCTGTGGGGCACAGCCATCTGCCCCAGGCCGCCCGAAAGCATTTCCAAATGCCAGTGGCTGTTGCATTGTGCACTAAAGGTTTGCATTGTGAAATTGCAACTTGCAATGGCAAGGAACTCAATTTATTTTTTCCACATATTTTTTATTTGTGAGGGTTTTGTTTTCATTGTTTTTTACGGATAGATCTGTTCTAGTCATGGTACAAATATCTCATTTTCTGTCTTTCACTGACAGCAACAAAAGAAATAAGCAGCAGCAGCAGATGTACTCTTAAAATACGGATCCTGTTTCTATGCAGATGCATTTAGCATTCAGGAATGAATATAAACAATTTGATTTATACAAATTATGATATATAGAAAATGACTGAAGGCATCTGCTCTTTCCATAGACCAGTACAGGATTGTTTCCAGTTCTGTATTTTCTATTGTATAGTCCAGCCTTAATTTGGCACTTGTAAGAGGAACACAGAATAAATGCCAACATTTTAAGAATGTGAAAATAAATTGCCATATCTCAATGCAATAGTGTTTGCAGCTTCTTAATGCATGTTAAATGAAACCTTTTAATACTGGCAAATACTTTCTTTATTTTTCCCAGAGGATCTATAGCAACTATTTGGCCCTTCTCTAAATGCTGACATTACTGCTCATTTCAGAAATAAGGTCATGATTCTAAGATGTGTTTCGTATCACTTTTCAAGAAGCAAATGGCACACAAGTGTGATTTTTGGGTGCGTGGGCATGGTTGCAGAGACTATCCACTCAAATTTTAGCTAATCACAATCTGTTCCCCTTCAATAATGTCTTCATTATAAAAAATAGCTCAAAGAAAAACACTGATGGTGGCTCCAGTCCTTGCTTGGGTTCTGCCTAAGATTTCTTTGGGACTATCTAAGCCAGACCTTAACTTTGTTTTATGGGAGCTCTGCTTATGCTATTAAAAAGTAAGATTCTTTAATATTATCCAAGTTTTGGGGGATTTGTAGGGTTTTGGGGGTATGTGTGTGGGGTTTTAGTTGTTGGGTTTTTCTCTTTTCTGGCTAGAAATTTTGGCCCGCTCTTTGGCATGTGTTCGTGTTCCAGCCAGGCTGCCAGACATCTGGAAATCCTGGACAGATGGCTAATGCTCAGAGACTGATCAGCACCACTGCAGGCTCAGACCACACAAGTGTCAGATCTCCTACATGTGCTTATCACCGAATGCCCAAGATACATCCAGAGATGCTGCTGTTTTCCATGCAGCCTTCAGGAATGCACAGGGCAAATCTGCTCAGTGTTCAGGCATGAAGAAGTAATTCTGTGCTTGAAAGCTTTCCTCCAACCTTTTTCAACCAGGATCAGTCAAATAAGAGAGGATTTTTCTGTTCAAACTGCCTTATGTTGATAGTCTGTGCTGATTTCTGTTGGGTTTTGCAGTGTACCAATTAATTCCAGTCTGTTATGGCCTCAGAAAGAGTGCTGGCAATAGCTGGGAGAAAGGAGTGTGTAACAGTTAAGTTGTATTTTTAATTGAAATATTCAGGGTTTTCTCTTTTTTCCTGCTTTGTTGCAAACCCCAAATAAACCAGATAATCTATAATCTGACCTGCTGCCTTTCTGTGGCTAGAGACTGACATGAGATTGCACATGGAAGTTGGATTCAGGTGCATGTTTCTATGGGGGACACTTCTCTTGTCTGGGGCCACTTCTGGCAGAGGGTGGTGCTGGTGTGATCTGGGCAGGCAGCAGAACAAGGCACGTTCAAAAGATGTTCTGCACATGAAAAGTTCAGGCCTGTACTATTTCAGATACATGTGCTTCATATGTGCTTTATTTGACCAAGCGTGTTTTAGTGGGTACACATGACAAAGGTAACACTTTTCTTCCCCCTGTTCTCTGAGTTGCCTTTGCAGAATTTTTCCTAACTTGGGAGTTTGGATGTAATCAGAATTTCTTCTTTGTTTTGTCGTCTTTTAACAGGAACTGCAAACTGAGTAACAGCAATTTTTCAATGGCTTGTGTGGATATCTTATATATTGATATCACAAGAAGGAGGAACGGCATGGGAATTGACCACAAAGAATCAGGTAACAGCGTTCTGTATTTGAAAACTATGGAAGCTGGGGTTTTCCTTGCAATTTTGGTAGCTCAAGCATATTTCAAACATGCAGGGCCTTTACTAAGGATGAGTAGCAGTGCTACAACCACTCCTTGCTGTAATTGTTTTGTTCATACAGGAGCTAGGTCAATCAGCCAACCCAGCCTTCAGTAGTGAATTACCTCCTCATCTGCTTTGGTCACATTTTCAGATCTGAGACAGTTATCTATCAAATAGCAGAGTTCAGGGATTATTTTCTTGTTATTTTAATGGTCTAAATACACCATTTATTATATAACTTAATTTCTAAAATGGCTATCACACCTCTGTATGAAATTGAGTGCATAAATTTGGCAACTTCTCCAACAGCTTCTGTAAAATGTTGAACAATTTCAGTTGCACTGATATTCCCATCTCAGCCAAAAAAAATGGTCCTGACAACAGTTTTTGGAGCCATTTATAGCAGGGAAACAGCAGCTGGAGTATTCCGGAAGGTTTTATGCCGCTGCTCCTTGTGGCCATCAAGGAGGATTGTCAAGGTTCCATTTAAATCAAGTGTGGTATAAAGAGATGCACCTTGATGCTGCTAGTATAACTAGCATGCTGGTCATGGAACTGCAAGGTGGCATCTTCCCAGAAACTGGTTCAAAATACAGTTTAATATAAGAAGTTGAACATGGACATGGATCTATATAATCCTGCTTTTTTTCTTTTATTGCTAAAATAGCAGAAGAATCAGCAGTCTCCAAGTTGACACTGACTTCTGTACTTGTTATCCACCCCCCTACAAATACATATATAGTTCCCTCCTGCACAAACATCAGTACATGTATTAATTTGTGACTGCGTGGTCTGGTATGACACCAGGAAAATTAGTTGTATATAACATTTTTGAATATTTGAAGGTGCTTCAGAAATGTTAATGAAGCTTATATTTGTATGAAATAGATAAGTATTATGTGTCTTACTTGAGTATAGGTATCCTACAATATAGAGTCTGTGTGTATGAAGTCAGGTAAGATAAGGCAAAAAGGGAGTAAGTAGAATATAGACTGTTCACGTGGCTGATAGAAAGAATAAATCTAGACCTAAGAATAAAAGGGAGAAAATGAAGGTATGGTGCAGAGGAGACAGATTGGTTTATTGTGCGTGAACTCCCATACTACTTAAGTAGGTTTGGGTCACCTTAGTTTCACAGGTATGTAAAATCTGAGTATTTGCAGTTAGCATTTCAGTGTGGGTAGGAGCCATTTATGTGGTGAGCTGATAGAATTCCACAAGCAAAAGTAATAGAAATGCAAATGAACCTTCAGGCTTTGAGAAATTAAAGAGATTTGTTGACGGGTTCAGCAAACCAGATGTTGTGTTAAAACACAAAATACCCACTATTTCTGCTGGCTCTGTGTCTGGCCCACTTCCAGCTGTAACCAGTACAGGAACTCTTGCTGTTGCTCTACAACACCAGCTTCTAACTTCCTCCATTATATGCTTCACATGAGTGTCACTTCTGGGGGAGAAAGTGTGTGTGGTACCAAAGGTGCTTTCCCTGCCTGCAGCTTACCGTGACTGATAAAGTAATTTACTGAGCTGGCAGCTGCTGCTTTCAGATAACAATTCCTTTGCAAGCTCTTTTACAGGCAGGGTTGTAAGCAACCCCACCTGCAGCCTGAGTGGAGAGAAATTATACTTCACAATGTAATTGTAATATTCTGAAAAGGTCCTTTCCTGCAGCATCAATGAGCCAACATCCAGCTAAAAAACCGAAAAGCTTTCAACATCTCATCCTAAAATAATCTCCTTAAAGTGTATGTTCAAACTGGGGGAGCCAGTTAAAGCACAAAGCAGCTGTAACAGTTCCTTGTTGCTGGCATTCTGCAAACCAAATTGTGGTCTGGCTTCTTAATTAAGAATTAAATAGGTATTACTTCAAGGGTTCAAATACAATAATTACTGTTAACATGCAGCCCCTCTTTCCATTGTCTGTGGTAGTGGGTTATTAGTAAGATATGATCAAACAGCACCTGAAGAGGCTGCCGTGCTGCAATGGCTTCTGCAGGGGACTTTTGTTTGTGAAGAGTTCTATTACAGCAGAGAAATGTTTTGGCACTTTTCCTTTGTACACACTTCAGCTGTTTGTTTTTCATTCAGTTGAAACAAAATTACTAGTGCAGAATTAATGGGTATGGCTGAAAAACAGCCTCTTGCCCTGCAGAAGGAGGGCTGAGGATTCATACCCACCACAGGCTCTGCAGAAGGGAAGCAATACTTCAAATAAACTCACTTCTGTGATAAGGTGATACTTGGTAATGGGGTTATCGTTATAGTGCTGCAGACTGAAATAACAAACTGTTTAAGTAGTTCTGCATTTGAACATTTTGGTTTAGGTCCATGTCTCAAAATACAAGGTTTAAGACCCAATTCAGTTGCTGATACAAACTCGTTTTTCTCTTTGGATGGATTGTTTTCCTTGAAGCTCAATATGTGACTGTGTGTCTGACTTGGTTTCTACTTAATATTTGAGGCAGCAGAAATTGAGGCTGATATTATATCAATTTAATTGTACAATAACTTAAAATCAGTTGTTGCTGTACCAGTTTGCCTCCCGATGCCAGGCTGTTGGATAGGCTGATGTCTGATACCAGGAATCTTCCATCACTGAGGCTATCACCTATCCATAACCCAGCCTGGGCTTAACCTGTACTGAAACACTAAATGAGCTCTTGTGTGTTATGTACAAATAAAACCTTGCCTTTTGGTCTTTGAAGGCCAGATGGTTTCTAAGTGAGCATTCTAGATGGCTGCTGTGTAAATGAAAAACGTTAACTAACACTAACCCAGCACATACACATTTGGCCTTGCTGCCAAAAGAAACAGATAGTGCTATGCTTAAAGAACATAGTTTGCTATGGAGCTGTGAGGTATGAATCTCCCTCCTATAAACACCTTTTCCTTGCAGGAATGTGTTTGCAAGCTTTTGTGGAAGCTTTCTTCTGTCTGGCTCAGAAGAAATACAAGTCCCTCCCACTCCACCAGCAAGTGACATTGCTGATTGATTTCTGTGAGTATCAGCTCGCTGTCCTGGATGAAAAGCGCCGAGCTGTTTGTCACGCAGATGGACCTCACCTCACACCAGCTGCACATCACCTCACACCAGCTGCACATCCATCCCTCCTGGGTCGCTCGGCCTCAGCTAGTAAACTTTCAGATTATAGAAATCATCGTTAGTAACAGTGCTAATTCACCATCACAGAACTGAGATTTAATCCCCAGTATGTGCGTGTACTGCTGGAGGAGAGACCGACTCCTGAATCCCTTCAGCTGAGAGGCACAGTTATTTATTTCAGCTTTTCTTATTTATGCTCTTCAAAAAGCCTCCTGAAAGCTCCCATTCTCGAACAACAACCCTGGCAATGGCTGTTTATATACAGCTCTGTTGGACCTGCAGCACACCTCATGTGGCAAACTGTATGTTCATCCCAAATATATAGAAACTCACGTGTGAAGACAAGGACCAAAATACAGTAGGATGATAACCAGCATCACGGAATTGCAGTGACTGAGAGGTACCCTTATGTCAAAGGAATTACATTGCTCTGTATGCACTGGACGTATTACGGAAACCAAGTAAGGAGCTGCAGTCTCAAATACCTGTTGCAGACTTTGGAAAACTGAAACCTGGAGTTAGGTTTATGGTCAGACTTAAGAGTTTGACCCTCTTCTTTTGGTCACTTGGACTGTACATGTTGGAATCTATACAGATTTGGTCATTGACTCTGTACTTCTTTTCTAAAGTCGGTCTTAAAACACTGAAATGATATTTTGGCTTCTACTCTTTGTACATGCCTCTGCCATGACAAGTACTGTTACTTTTTTAAAGAAAAACTAAAGATATTTATCCTTTTGCTTCTGTAGAACCGATAAGCTCACACTTACTCACAGGAAAAATGTGCTTCATTAAGTCAGATTCAGTGAATCGAGTGGTGGTTTTGTCTTCAGGTACTAAGCACTGCTTCTGCAAATAGCTTTACAGTGTAAAAGAGTTCATTTAAATTCCAGTGAAACCAATCCTGTCACTGGCTTTAGGCTGAGCTATTGTATTCTAGGTTTGCTGATTTTTTGCCTTTTGCATGTTTGTTGCCCTCTCTGGATCTGCAGTAAGATTTAGAGCAGATTTTTTGTTTTGCACATATTCTTCATTTTTTTCCCTTAAATAACTGTATAATTCTGTAAAAATGAGATCTGTACTATTTAACAGGATATTTTGTCCGGAATGCTGGGCTATACCACTGCAGTTGTACAGAAGTAGTCTTTATTTTTCAAGGAATGAGCCATGACATTGATAATCACGCTCTTTGCGGGGGGAGGCTGAGCACAATGTGACGCTGGCTGGAAGGACAAGAATAACTTGGAACTTCAGGGCTGTTCAGTCAAATCCTTTTCAGTCTTGTATTTTATTACAAGAATGTATGTCTACATCCGAGTTTGATTTTCCTCCTTTGCTCTATTCTTTAATGTTAATGAGTCTGCTTATGTTCCAGTGTCCCTCATGCTGTCAGGAATCACAAATGACCCAGGCATTTAGCTTTGGATTGGAGAAGATTACCTGAGTTCGAGGTCATAATGTTCCAATGGCTGGTGTGTCAGAGGAGTGACGTTGCAGGAAGCACACTGCCAGAGCGAGGAAGCCCACCCACTTAACATCATGGACTAAATGCACACACGGCATCGAGTGAGTTGTTACTTCAGGAGAAGTTTAGAGTTTCTTCCTTGATTTTTCTATTAAGCAGCATGACACTACAATGCAGAAGGCAAGCTGAGCCCACAAGAAAGCAGAAGGCAAGCTGAGCCCACAAGAAAGTAATACCTAGCATGTGCTAATACCAGATGTGGGCATCCCTTCTTTTCTTTGTCTTTTCTGTAGCACCAGTGAAAGCAGCAGTAGATGATCTTTCTCAGTTCAGTGGCTAGACTGCTTCACATTTTATGTATTGTGCATAAGAGGACAATTGCAGCCTAATACCACTGCCCTCAGCCTGGTTTAAGTTTCATAAAGATTATTTCAGTATGAAGATAAAATGCCAAACTTTAAGGTCTGGCATCTGTCAGAACAAATGAAGCTGAAAGGGCCATTTTTTCTTCCCACTTTCATTGTAATATATTTGAAGATATTCACAAGTTGAAAAATGGTTACTTCTTACTTGGGGACATCTGACATTTCTCTTGCAATTGGCAGTGTGTTACTAGAAAATAGCTTACAGTTTCTCTCATCCTGTGATTGATGTCCTGTAAAGACAGAGTTGCAGAAGAGTTGGATTTGAAATGCTACAACTGTGAATGCCTTTCCTTACAGCTTTCTTTAGTATGATCTATGGCCTAAAATAGCCAAGGTTTGGTATTGTATAAATTACCCTTATCTCAGTGGAATAAATTAATTATTATATATAATGAACATTAATAAGATCTCTTTCTGTTTTGGAGATCTTTATATTCTCTGGATCTAATAGATTTTTACAGCCTGCTGCATACACAGGCTGGCTGCAGTTTGCCCTGTTTATCTCCCCCTTCAAATATGAAGGGTCCCTTGTAGAATAGTCAAAATATTCAATTATATGTCTCTAGTAATCCAGTGTTCGTGTACTTATATAATTGGAAAACTGAATGCCATATTATTCTCAGGGGAGGGGGGAGATAAAACAGGAGTGTACTTTAGAGACTTAATGACAAAGTCACATTTCTCTTCCCTCCCATCTAATGCAATTTCCTCTGAATGTGATTTAACATCCAAAGTAATTTCACATAGCCTTTAAGTCACCAGTCTGCACACACACCCCAGAAAAATGACTGGAGCCACTTTATTCAGAACAGGAATGCTAATGCAGTATAATCTATTAGTTGTGAGGTACCTTTTTAGCTAAAGAAACAATACATGGAAGGTAGTAGGTGTTGTTTTTTAATAGTACTTTTCTATATATTCTTTGCAGAGAACACAACAGCACTCACTATGCTATTCATGACATACGATGTGGACAGTGCACACCTGTGAAATGTTTCTCCTTATCAGACACACTGGACCTGGTATTCCTCCGGGTATAAATCAGAGTAAAACACTTCATCATCTCAGGAAGATTTGAGGCAAGTGAGTCCAGAATTTCAGTCCAGACATCCCCCTTCCCTGCAGGCTTGTATCCAGCCTGAATGTGCTCAAACTCACTCAGTGATTCCTTGTTTGGTTTTTCTTTCTCTGCATAAGGTTGTAGGCTAAAACAGCTGAAATTTGTCTTCTGCCTCATCTGGACCAGGCTCTTGACACTTAACTGCCTTCTGCCCATCTCTCCCTAATACAGCTATAGAAAGAGCTGTACAGCTCTTTTTTCTTGGGAATATTTAATGTGCACAAGCAGATCACTTGCCACACACTTGTAGCTGCTTTCTTTTCATTTAAAACAGCTGGAAAGGGAGGGCCTCAGCTAATTGCACAGATAATGCTCAGGTGAGAGACCCAAGTCCACCTGCTTCTGCACTGGTCTTCTCAGCTGTAGCCCCACCCCATGCTCTGCAGGTGATCCCCATTTTCTTGCTTTGCCCCTCTGCTCCCTTTGCATCAGTCTTGTGTTCAGCTTGCTGTTGGGAGGTCAAAGCCTATTTGGAGATGACCCATGATGAAGAAGGATCTAGTTCTCCTCCTGGCTGAGCCTCCTGCAGTTCACTGGACAGGGTAGGTGCAAATCGTCATGCTCTGGGTGCCCAATTTGGAAGGAACTGGAACCTCTGTGGTGATTTTGGGGGGTCACAAAGGCATTGCTTTTGCAGTGCTGGGTGTGGGAGCCCTTGAGGGCTGTGCTAGGGTCATAGGAAGAGCTGCTGCAGGAGTTGGGCCCTAACTGGTGCCTCAACTCTGCACTTGCTTACTATGGCATGAATTATTTTCATAGTCACCATCACAGCTTGTTTCTAGCCACCACTGTGTCTGATCTCATTCAGAGCTCTGTCTGATGGACAGTGGCAATCTGCTGCTAAATATTACCCCATTCCCTCTGATTTGTTTTCTTTTGATCGTGCTTTGCTGTGTTTCCTCCTGATTCCACAGTTTTGCTTCTCAGCTTGCCTAATAAACTGATGTGGTCAACTTGCCCAAATCCATTAGTTCAGCTCCCTGTGTTGCTGTACAACTGTTTCTGTTGTACAGTGTTTCCTTTTTGAAGGTGAATCTATCCTGCACTGTCTGTTCGAGGTGTTACCATGCATCAGACTTTGCTGAGTTGATGCATCAATTTGAGCTTTTCTGTGTTGGTGGCTGGAGGATTGATCTCTATGGTGTTTGCAGGTGGGTGCTGGCACTCCAGCTTGCCAGCCCCTCTCCTCTCAGCCCTACATCAGCTTCACAGAGTAGAAACATACAATCAAAGGGACAATAAATTGCAAGTCAGTCAGGTCCAATGCTATCAGGTAGAGCCCCATGGGCTTCCTTGGAGAATCCCCATGAGTAATGGCCATGCAGGGTGGCGAGGGAAGGGGTGGCAGGGACATTGTAGAGTCCTGAGTAAAGAGGTTCCTTTTCATGACAGTTGCTGTTGTTCATTGTCAAAGAGGAGGAATTGGGTTGTGGGTCCTGCCTGGGCTGTATGCCGTTAGTGGCTGATGAGCATGCCGAGGTGCTGCTGTGCAGTTTGAAATGGGGAGACGAGGTTGAAGTAACAGGCACATCTGTTGTCAGTTGTGCTTTCTTCTGTTTCTGATCTCCACCATCCACAGGGGGTGGATCAAAGACTCCCAAAGCAGGGAGCTGTGCACGACATCGCCTGGTAGGGTGGGCAGGAGGATCCTCTCCTTTCCAAGGTCCCCATGAGTGCTGGGAGACAGGTCTGTGCTTATCGTGGGCTTTACTGGTATCATTCAGTGACTATTAAATGGACCCAAGTTCACAAGCAATTAATAAGTATTGTTAAGAAGTGCATCAGTAGTACCAAGCCCTGGATGGATTGTGCTGAGATGATGTAGATGTGGAGATGACGAGTGTGGGTCTCGGCTGCTCCCCCAGCAGCTGGGTGGGAGCACAGGCAGGGGAGCAGCAGGGCCCCTCGGATTGCAGCAAGCTGGAAGAGCCCTTGAGCTTTAGTGGAACATAAACAGATCTTTAGAAAAGTGATCTTTCTTTTCTTCTCCTTCCCTCTGCTCACCCATTGCCCTCTGTTCTGATCAAAGAGCTTCACTTCGTTTATTTGACTTGAAACTCTTGTTCTTGCAGCTTTAAACTTTGCAGTTTTACCTTTGCTTTTCCCTTTTATCTTCTTCCTTTTCCCTCCCTTATTGTCATGATGGATGGGAGATCTGAACTCTCTCACCTTCCCTCTCCTGATCCTGGGGTTTTGTGGTGTTATCAAGTTAGATCACTGAACTCTATGGTTCTCATTGATGTTGCTGTTTGAGGGAGAGTTGCTTTGCAGGGAAGTTTTGTCTGAAGAGCCAGGATCTCCCCGCAGCAGCCCAGCTCCCCAGTCCATAGTTCCGCCTGTTCTGTACCTGTCTCTGCTGCTGGTGCTGTGCTCCCCCTCCTCTGTAGCAGGCTGTGTACCCAGGAATCTTGTGCTGTGTGTGGCTGCAGAGGAGGGCTGGAAGTCAGCACAGGCTTTGCACTACCTGATGCTGTTACCTGCAGCCTTTAGGAGGTGGGAGAATCTGCAGCATCCAGAGTTTTTGTGGCTGTTCTAATGTCTGTGCCAAACAGGTCTGTGCACAGGGACCTTTGTATTACAACTGCAAAAATCTCTTGATAGTGAAGTCGGCAATTCAAGCAATGATATCAGGGTTGCCTTTTAAAAGTGTTTAGCAATAGGTATTTTCCTGCACCTCTGGCCATGCTTTATATGCAGCCCCACGGCTGCCCCCCCTGCAGCAGTTTCCCCATGGCCTGTCTTGCCAGCTTGCTGTCAGGAGCAAGCCTCATGCTCATCCTTCTGCTGTGCTCACCCGCACCTCACACCAGCCTGTTCTGCCAGCACATGAGCCCGTTTGCTGCAGGAATGAGCTGATGGGGCCAGGATCCTGTGCAGCTCATGCCATTAACCAGCTTTGTCCTCTTAGGAATGACTCTGTTTACATAGCTGTCACCTCCCTTTGGAGGTGCTGCCTGGCAGGACTGCTAATGTGCCTCTGCCTGCGAGTGCAGCAGACACTCAGGTGTGCTCAGTAATGAGAAACCTGTCCCCAAAGCTGTGAGTGCTGTCACCACCCATCTCTGTGTCTGGCAGCTCTGCTGCTCAATTACTGGGTTTGTTACCCGCCTCTGCTTTTAAACTTGTTTTTGTGTGGGAGAGATATTTATTTCCCTTTTCTTCTGGTGTGGAGTTTTGGGAGGAGGTGTGAGAACGCTCTTGTCTTCTGAGTCAGTTGAGTTAGCAGCAGAGAGTGAGTGTGCAGAGACGTAGGGTACCTCAGCAGTAGCAAGGCAGATGGAACAGCACAGCTGAGACTCAGCAGTGGTTCACTGTGGCTTTGAGTAGAGCTCTTTTCTGTGCCCATCGTTTCTCACTGACTATAGTGTTCTAGATGCTCAGGTACATCTACAGTGCTTGGAGAGAGACCTGTCAGTCTCAGAGGCTTCTTTTGCTGCTATCCCTTTCCTGTCAGTGGGCAGTTCAAGATCTGTATGATAACAGTAAGAGTTGCCTGTAAGGAGATGATTCCAGCAAGAAAAGATGTGATCTTGAGACTTGGGCTGTGTCTGTGTCCAGTGCTCTGTTCTAGGTAGCGCTGGTGAAATGCCAGAGGAGTTCTTAAACCATTTCTGGTGGCAGCAAGGGTTGGGAAGAGCCCCCAGCTCCACTCCTTGGCTCTGGGAGGGAGTCCTGTTCCTGTCCTGCGGTGCAGGCTGGTTGGCCTTTGGTTGCAAGGTACGAGCAGGAGGCCAGACCAGTGTGCAGAAGGATCTGGTTCTTTTCCACCCCTGCCATGCTACCTTGTGAAGCATTGTGCTGGGGAGATCGGGATGCTGCTGCAGGGGTGGGAGCTGGTTGTGCAATGCCTGGCACTGAGGTGGATGTGCCTGCACGGTTTGGTCTTTGTATGCTGTTACCATCAGCTACTGCAGCTCGCTCCATGCACGCTCCCCACTCACATCTTCTTGAAAGCGATGGTACATGTGGGCGGGCAAGGGGGATGGCATCAGCCATCTCATGCATCCCCAGGGGGAAAAGCGTCCTGAGGCTAGCATGTGTATGAGGCTGTGAATCTCAGCTGTCTGCAAAGGAGAAATGAGCTTGTTCAGAGCTTCAGATGGTTTCTGGCTTTCATGTTACTGGGGGATGTGTGTCCAGGTCTGAGCAGAGGAGAGGGATGTTTGTTGTGCACTTGTCT
The DNA here is from genome assembly GCA_028858755.1 of Ara ararauna. Lineage (NCBI taxonomy): Eukaryota > Metazoa > Chordata > Aves > Psittaciformes > Psittacidae > Ara > Ara ararauna. The sequence goes on from CM054384.1 coordinate 23,341,271, forward strand.
GGTCCGGCTGTATCTCCATCTTCAGCCCACTACTGAGATTTCTTTTTGTTGGAAGTTTTTTTCCCATTGGGAGCCTCATTTTCCTGTTGGTCCTTGTTGGAGCAGTGGTGTTAATTCTGTGCCACAGGCACACAGAGTTGGCCTGCTTTGGCTGGGATAGAGTTAATTTTCTTCCTGGTAGCTGGTACAGTGCTGTGTGGTTTCTGATGTAGTGTGAGAATAACATTGATAAGACACCCCTATTTTAGTTGTTGCTGAGCAGTGCTTACATTGGGTCAAGGACTTTTAGTTTCCCGTGCTGTGCCAATGGGGAGGTGCACAGGAAGCTGGGAGGGAGCAGAGCAGGACAGCCAACACGGGATATTCCATACCAAGCACGTCATGCTCGGGATAGAAACTGGAGGAGTTGGTCAAGGTCAGAAGTAGTCTGTTTAAATCAGCAGTGCCTTGTGAGCATCCTCCTCCTTGCTTAGTGTGTTCCAGCAGCGTGAGGTCCTGCGCCTCCTGCTAACCCTGCCCCGACCTCATACAGCCACACTTGTGCTCTTCTCTTGGATTGTTTCTGCCTTCCTTACCTTCACTTCACCTTAAGCGCACCAGGAAAAAAACCTCAGCAGTGCTACCCAGATAAATCCATCTGGTCTCTGTCTCGGCCTCATTTAACCTCCCATTGAGGAGATTGTATCACATGGTATTCAGCCGAAACCTATTACCTTGCATGCCCAAGCATATCACATTGAATTACCTTCACCCACAGGCCTGGAGTGTTTGCTAATAGCTAATGGCACCTCTTAAGTTTGAGGTAATTTATGTGAACGCGGTGTTCTCATGGTGCAGCGGTTGGTGTTTCAAGCAGGGCTCAGCAAGGGAATGCTGTCAGGCTCTGCAGGAAGGTGGGGAGCTGAAGGCAGCCTGGCCTCGCACCCTGTGCCAGCTTTTCCCAGTGTTCCCATTCCTCACCACTGCCCCATACAAAGCAAGTGTTAGTAACTGGGACTGGCTGCAGGTAGAAGAGACGCAGGAGGGCTCAGTGCTCTGGGTGCCTGCTGTCACCATCTCTGGGTGCCGGGCAGTGTGTGGTACACCTGGAGGGTCAGGACTTTCCTGGGAATGATGTGATGTGCCACGGGCCGCATGCCATTCCCTGCCCTCAGCCGTACCTGGCTCTGTGGGAGATGATTATTTCTGATGACAGAAGCAGGTTCACTTGTGTCATTGCTGATTTTTGGCAATTTGCTGCAGGTGTAGGGTGGAACTGGTATGAAATTGCTGTAAAGGACAAAATCAAAAGCCGATTATGGTGATGTGATGCAATTTTCTCTCCTCTTTCTACGCCTCATCAGTGGAAGTGTAACAGCCCTTCTGCAGGTCAGGGTCAGATGTGCTAACAGGCAGCAAGCCAGGCCTGGATGTAATCATAGAATCATGGAATGGTTTGGGTTGAAGGGACCTTAAAGCTTACCCAGTCCCAACCCCTGCCACGGGCAGGGACACCTTCCACTAGAGCAGCTTGCTCCAAGCCCCTGTGTCCAACCTGGCCTTGAACGCTGCCAGGGATGGGGCAGCCACAGCTTCTCTGGGCAAACCCAGCATGCTGCTCTCTTCCCTGAGGTGGTGAGGGAGGAGTGTGGCTTCCAGGAGGAAGAGCAGTGACTGCAGTAAGTCAGTCAGCTTGGGAGTTCTGTTACTCAGGTTTCATTCCTTGGCACACAGATGAGCTGGTCGCAGTTATTCAGTTGTCACTCGTGCCACCAGTGGGAAATCTGATAACGTAAGGCGCCTGCATCAGTATTATTTACGTGCAGAGGAGCTGTGCTTGCTGCCGGGGGGAAGCGGCAGAATTCCTACAGGTGCCCAAGTCTTCCTCTCTCTTCCCCTCACCCCCTTTTCTAATAACTGAATAACCCAATCTGATGTCTCTCTAGGATCAATAATGGCACAGGGCAGGTAGTGACAAACCAGCAAACATGAAGAGAGCGTGTCTCAGAACGGATCTGTGAGCAGCTTTCATCCTCTGAAAGGCAGAGGTGGCCTGGCCGGGTCAGTGAGCACAGTGTGCAGCCTGCTCCTGCTGCCCTCCTGCTGCCCCAGTGGCTTTCATCTGCTTGTTCCCTGTTAACGTTGCTCTTGGTCTCTATTTGAGGGTCATGCCTGGGAGCTGGCTCCTGTTCAGCAGCCTGTGTTCCCAGCCCTGTGCTGCGCTCGGTGCAGGGATACAGCACTGGATGGGAGCCTGATCCCACACACTGACCCATAGGAGGGGGTGCGAGTCCTTTGGCTGTGCAGGTGAGCACTGGAAGGTTAAGAACAAGGGGAGTTTCTTGCTGGGACGCTTGGCATGTGTGTGTTCTCTTCACTGTGGTGTCCGCATGGTCCTAGGCTGGTCCTTGCTGCAGTGGGCCCAGGCTGGAGCATCCAACCATCTCCATCCCAGCCTGGCTGCGGGCCCAGCCTCGCTGGTCCTTTCTGTGGGATGTGGAAGAGCGTGGGCAGTCAATAGACGTGGATAAAATAAAGTTGTGAGCAGCAGCAGGAGCTGAAATAGCAACATCAATAGCAGCTCCCAGATAATGATCTAATTAGCACAAACAATGAGTTTCCACTAGTGACTCTTGTTCTTCCAGCCCCTTCCTTTCTGCTCGCCTGTCATTATTGACTCCTCTGGCAGGGAGCAGCTCCTCTCCGCTGTCTCCAGGGCCCAGGCTTTGGAGGGTTGTTTACTGGCTGGCTTTGAATTGCTTCTCCAGAGGATGTTTGCTCTGGAGCTTTGGCTCTCGAGCGTGGGATGGCTGCGTGCAGAACGGGCAGGGAGGGAAATTGGCTCTTTGGCTTTTGGAGCTTGCTGGAGGCCTTGGGAAAGTTGTGCTCTGCTGCTTGTCCCCAGTTGTAAAAATAAGGCTGCTGACGTTGGCTCATTGCTGGGGAGGGTGGGGGCCGACTGCGTGTGAAGGGCTTGGGAAGATGGGAGTGAAAGATGCTTGACAGGAGCAGAGAGGAGAGATGGTTACGGGAGGAGCAGAAACAAGCTGTTGCTGTCTGTGCTGTGAGCCTCATCTTGCACAGCCCTGCCCCTCTCCCACTGAAACAGGCTTTCATGCTGCTAAAGCCCAGCTAAAGATGTTTTATGCAAGTCAAGGTGTTCTTGACCGACCCGTTCTTGCACAGCTTTTGGATGCCCTGGGTGTTGAATTTCTGTTTCCTGAGCTGTTTCATTTCTTTCTCTTTCCCAACCTTCAAAATCAGCCAGGTTAAACCTGGAGGCTCAGGAGCTTCCCAGCCCAGTTGGGAACACCAGGAAGGGTGGAGGATGCTCAGGGCTCTTGCAGCCATGGTGGGAAGGGCAGCAGGGGCACTTGCTGCCACCTGGACACTGGGAATTGCTGCCCAGGGACCTTGAGGTGGTGCAGGGAGCAGTGTGAGCTCAGGAGAGGTTGCTTGCACCCCGGGCCAAGGGCACCACAGGTTCTCTGGTCTGGCTCCTCACGGTGCTAGACACCAGCAGACCACAGTGGCCAGACTGGCTCTGGAGCCACCACCACCGAGCTGCTGCTTGACACAGCAATAGCCATGGGTGCTCTGCTCATCCCGAGCAGTGATGCTGCAGCCAGCCTGTATTCCCCCTCTCCCAGAGGAGCTAATTATGGTGATGTTAATGAGGCAGAGGTGCTGATGCTGCCCAGGGTTTAATGACTCTCCTCCAGTTTCCTGCTGTTGCAGAGACAGCAGAAGGGTGGGTTGGAGGCAGAGGTGGGGGCAGGCAGGGCACAAGGAACAGGCAGCAGTGGATCTCCCTGTTGCTGCAGCCTTGTGCAGCCCCAGCACTGCCATTGGGGCAGCTGGGTGGGTCAGTGTGTCCAGGCAGTGGGAATGGGCTGGAGGAGGGTATTCCTGGGATGGCAGGGATGGGCTGGTGCCTGGGACAAGGGGGATCTGTCTGGGGAGACGGAAGAAATACTTGTGTGCATGTGGCCAGTGTGTCCCAGGATGCTCTAAGAACTGGAAATGACTTGAGCAGAGGTGCTGGAGCACTTACATAAAATATCTAAATAAATCTTTAATATTTCTAATTGCAAATGTACATAAATTGCACGGCCACATCATTGCTTTGAACACCAACAACTTTCTCTGTACATTATTACATAGTTTAAAAGGAGCTGAAGGAGGTTCAGCAAACACTTCCACTTTGCTTGGTTTTTAAACATACTTACAAAAAAAGATCTGTTTTTCTTTATAAGAGGATATAAAACATAGTGACTGCTTATCAGGAATGAGTATCAGCCTAAGCAGATATACAGAGAGAGGTATATCTTAAGACACAGTGATGTATGATAAAGGAATATGTGAGCATGGAGGCTGCACTCTGGGGTACTGGTAGCTGATGCAGAACCGCATGGCATTTACAGCAGTGTCACAGCTCGGGTATCTGTGGAAGTCAATGCCTGAACGTGACACCCTCTTCCCAAGCATGGTTTTTCTGGATGTGGTGCAACGCCCTCGAGGTTGGATTTGGTTTGTAAAGCGCAGGAGCTGTGTGCTGATGTGCTGCTCTGTCCTCCCTCTCTCCCATGTGTCATTCCCCATGGGAAGAGAAGGCGGCAGCAGTTTCCTGTGTGGGGCTGGAGCAGGGTTCGGTGCGGGGCAGGGACCACAAGGCCAAGCCTTGGGCTCAGCAGCCAGAGACCTACTTGGAGAGGGGAGCTGCCCCTTGCTGTGGCTACTTAAGGGATCTCGTGGTGGCCATGAGGCCACGCGCTCTGCCCCATGCCAGGTCCCAGTGGGTCAGGCTGGGATTGCTCTGAGCACTGATCCCAACAGTGGCTGGGGTGGGAAGGGGGATACTGCGGGGAGCTCCCCCCAGGGACAGTTGTTCCCTTTGGACTTTCTGCCTCTTCCTCCAGGCAAAGCTATGTGTTATGGACAGAGCAGTGACCAGGCTGGACACTGCTGGTGATAGTGCTGCTGACAGAGCATCTCCTGGGGGTCCCAGGGGAAAGGAGCCCCTTGCAGGTCAGACCCATGGACCACATTGTGGCTGTCCTGGGTGAACGCATCGGAGCATTTCTCATCTCCTGTTATTAGAAGTTCTCTCCTTGTTCGTCACAGAGCAGACCTCAGTGTGTTTCCTATTCCATCTGGATATGGATAGCAGTAACAGGGAAAAGCTGAGAGCGCTCTGAACTTTGGGAATGATTGATTATGTGCCAGCTGCTTTCCTAGGAGAGCCTGTGATGCTTTGCTTAGGGCCAGCAAGTCCCTTTGCCCTTCAGGGATATTTGTAGTAGCAGGACCAGTGCCCTGCACCCTGCAGCAGCCTCTGGGGCTGGCTTCCGGCCCCAAGGGTTCAGCATGTTCTCACAGTGCAATCAGTGCTTTACAACTGCCGAAGCAGGAAACAAACCCAGACTCGAATGACAGTGCAGTGATGCAGGACTCTTTGGATGGCAGCAGGATTTGCTTAAACTGGTGCAAAAGGGGCTGGTGACGACACTGTAGTATTAGTTGGCATGGGGAAGGATGTGGGTCCCTCCAGTCTTTTGGCACTGAAGCCATGATCCCTGTCCAAAACGATGACACTTGAGTCTGCAGAGACCTTGGGATACTGGTCACTCCATTTCAGCCCCTGTACATGAAACCTTGCTCATTTTTGACAAGCGTTCTTTACAGTTTAACAAAACCCCAAATCAGAACTCTTAAAACAGAATCCTTGAGGTGGGCCAACCCCAAATCCGGACCCCGGCTTCTCTCCCTGCCCCTTCCCTCAGATCCCCAAGGGAGGAGGCTGAAATCATAAACCTGTGTGTGGATCCAGATTTGCTGGCTCGAGTCCCCCCTCTCCAAACCAGCAGTGAAATACAGCCAAACCCTGCCCCAGTAAGCAGCACCAGCAGTCACTATGTACAGCTGTGAGCGAGATAGATACGGTACAGTCAACACTGAGAACATTTACCAAAAAATATTAAGACTTGTATTAAGATAAAAATCTGAGTGTGTTTGTGTCTCATTTCCACGTGGGCGCAGCTGCACTGGAGCAGCCTCTGACTGGAGGAAGCACAAGAACGAGAAAGGAACCGGAGCCGCTCAGGAAACATTCCGCATGGAGCTTTGCTCCGGAGCTGCAACCACCACTTGGGATTGCCTCTGGTATTGCCCTGCTCGTGTGCACACCCCCCCATACAGGTACAGTCCATAAATAACAAGCACAAACTGAAGGAACAGAACTGAGCCTGGAGCTGCAAACCTACCCCAGACCCTGCTCAGGAGAGGGTCACGGTTAGGTCCAGTTGGTGACAGTTGCAGGGAAGGAGAGGGGAGGGACTGGGGAGGAATAGTAGGGATCTCCTGTAAGGAGAAGTTGTCCGGATTGGGATTTCTTTTCCTACTGGCTCGGGAGGCTGAGCCGCAGCTCCAGAACTTTTCAGGTTTCAGTGACGCTGTGGCAGGATGTAAGCGTTCCTGCCGGTTCGGCAGAACAATGTGTGTGCAGTGACTGGCAAGGCTGAGTTAACCAGGAGCTTGGGGCCGATGGGGCGGGGGGAGCAGCGCCTTGGCTTGTGGTTCAGATTAAATTGTACTGTGCTGAGCTCCAGCACTAAACAATTGTTTTGTGGGCGGTTCTTTTTTCCACTGACTGCATCCCAACATTGCATCCGTGTGTGAATGGAAACGCACCGCCCGCCCCGGGCCCTGCTGGCGTTTCCATTCCTCATGTTGTTTCTTGGAAAACTCCCGTCTCTGCAACACAAGTATTTGGAACTCAAACCCCATCAGCTCTAAACGTACACCTCAGGGCGACAGTGGCTTAAAATAGTCTTGTTTTTGCAGGGTTGTTACATGTATTTGAGACAATGGCGGATGTAAGTGTACGTACCCAACAGTTCACAGTACCCTGTGTGCTCCTAACCTGTCTGGGTCTTTCTCCAGTGGTAACCTTGTCAGTTTTGTGAGGTTCTTCAAAGCCATCTGTGCTAGTCTCCAAAATTCACTCCTCATTAATACTTATTCCTGCTCTCTGAGGAGCTCCGTCTGGGGTCTGCTGTGTGACTGCACCACGCTGCGGGTGTTGGCGGGGTGTGCAGAGCTCAGTGCACCGCGTCCTCTCCTCCATGGACCAGACTGCACCCGGCTCAGCCCAGGGCTTCCCGGGAACAGAAAAACGTTTAGGAACAAAAGGCATCATCTTTAGCTGTGGAAACAATTGCATGTGGTGAATGCTGTGAATGAGCCTGGGGGGCAGCATGGCAATGCAGAGCTTACTGGCAAAGTGTCCTGCTCAGGCAGCCTAGGTGGGGTGAGGCTGGAGACGGTACCTGAGCTGTGCAGAGCTCAGTGAGCATCCTAGTCCCTTTGTACATTTACACATGGCAGGAGGAGCTAGGACAGGCGTTGAGCAGTGTAATAAACCTTAGTGGGAGGAACAGGCAGAGGTCCTGTACACTGTACACTGTCATCCGTATCTCAGAGAGAGCTCTGGGGCTCTTGGTTACGAGTGACCTGCTCTGAGAGTGGGAGTCATGAAGTGCTACCTTAGAACAACCACAACCCAACAAACACACCGTGGCGGCACGATCCCCCGTTAAGGAGGTGACCCCTCCGCTGAGCACAACGGGAATGTGCCGGGATCTGCGTCTCAGCAGCTGGGAAAGTCTAATCCTGGCTTATGCCTGCACAGTGCTCCTGACAAGGGGCCTTTCGGTGGTGGCTGCTGTTCTTGGTGGTTACTCCCTTATGACCATGTTTTACATTCTTCGAGCCGGTTAATTTCCATGCAGTGCTCATTCCCAATTTAAAGAGGACAGTATTCCAGAAAATGGGATCTTTTTTTTTCTAATGCATACTGTGAAAGAAAAGAAATACAATTACCGATCTTCATGGGTCTTCAGGGTGGCTTTTTTTTCTTGTTTCTTTGTCTGTTTTTCTCCCCAGAAACAGTAAAAATCTCTGCACAGAGCATTACACCCCCATACGAACCCTCTGGCACACAAGAAGCTGGTGACTTCACATAGCCCCTCACTCCCCCTCCACCACAGCGGGCAGATCCAGCCCCTGCACCTCATTCACAGCTCGGGACCAAGCTCAGGCAACATTTGTTTATTCTGTGGCTAGAAGTGTGTCTGGGCAGGACAGGACCATGGTGCCTCAGGGCTATTGCTTACACAGGCTCTTCCCCATTACTTGTGAGAGCAGAAGCTGTAGAGAGGCATCAAGTTGCTCTTCAGGTGCCAGCTCCTCCCTCCACTTGCATGCCAGAGCCTTGGGCTTGCTCTGCTCCCCTGGGCTGCCCGAGGACCCCCAGCAATGCCCTTCTCGCTGCCCTGCAGCACCCCTTTGGCTACTCCAGCAACCAGCCTGTGCCCTGCCCTCTTATCTGGACTGTCTCCCCCTCTGCGGAGTTAATTCAACACTAATCCTCCTGCGAATGCCCCTGCGGACAGTCAGTGGCCTCACAAAAGCCACGTAAGGAGGCTGGGCTGGGCCTGGGGCTTGCTTTGGGAGGGGGCTGTGATCCCAGGGGAGTCACAGGAGGAGCGGGTGCTGCATCCCTCGTACAGCTACCACCAGCAGCACCCTTTAACTGGATTTTACTGGGCCCCTGCCTGCTGCAGGCTCTGCCCAGCTCCCTTTGTGTCGCTTACTGCAATGACAAGGACGTTACTCCTTGCTGGGAGGGGTGAGGAGTATCCTTGGGGCAGTTTAGAAGGAAAGAAAGGTAACTTCTGTTTAAACATTAAACACTGATTGAAATCCAACAGTGACAGCAATGCTCAAATATGTTATTTCCTTATGCCACTCATCTCACACTCGATCTTTCCGTCCCCTCAATGTGCTGGCATTAGCATCTCCCACAGAGGCTCAGTCAAGCGCCGTCCGCAGTAAGGAGCGGGGTCCTCAGGGGGAGCAGCCGTTCTCTGAAGCTCACGCCTGCTGCTGCACGGTCTCTGTGGCCTCCTCCTGCGGCTCCCTCCGCGGGTTAACAATTACTGCTGTTTCTGAATTCGCCATTCTCTGTAATCTGCAATTTAGTTGGGTTTGTGGGGGAGATCCCATTACGTGTCTGCATGCTGTACCTCTCTTTGAGCTGAGTAAGGGCACTCATTAACCGTGCGTTGGCAGCATCCAGGGAAGCAATGCGTTTCTCCTGCAAGCAAAGGGGCAGAGGGGAAGGGTCAGTGGGAAGCATGGAGACACGTCCCTCTGTGATGCCTCGTGGGCAAAGGCCTTTCTCTTTGGCATCCTGAGGTTTTTAGGGGGTTTTAAGTGGTACAGAGCATTTTTGGAAATCCCCTGCTTTAGCAGGGACGCAAATGGGCTTTGCCTGTGCAATGTGAGCTGAATTCCTGTCAGCATCCTGAGGAAAAGGGAGGTAACGCAGTTTAATTCCTCAGTTACACAGAAACTCATTGTACTGTTTGCTCTATGAACAGCTGTTCAAAGGTGGTAAGATTCCTTTTCTAAACTCAAGCTCTCCCAAGATGGTTATTCCTTCAGTGTTTAATTGACTCTGTTACCATAAATTAATAGTTTAAATGACTTGTGGTGCCCCAGGACGGCTTTGAGAGCAACTCCTACCCATTGCAGTATTGTGAGGATGGGAGCAAGAGCTTCTGTGCTGTAGCCTGGTTTTGCCACTCCTGTTCTTTGCCAGTGTCATCATCCTCCTCTGTCTGCCACTAGCAGAAGGGGACAGAATCAACTCGAGAGTAGTGCTTCTGTGTAGCTTTGAAGGTCCCTCATGTATGAACATGTCCAACACTATTGTACAGCCTTAGATGATAAAAAGAGACCCATGCAGGATGTGCAGGGCCCGTGGTAAGAGGCTCACATGTAACACAGTGTGGCAGGAGGTAGCACAGTGGGTGAAGAGGTGCTGTTTGCACAGCTCCCACCTTACAGACCCCCTGTATGTGCCTGGGAACAGGGGGATTTACTGGCTTTGAATACACTACAGAAAACCAGTGATTCTTGTAAGGAAGTTAGCACTGCCTCAGCTCCTTTTTAATTAGCTGTATGGTGAATTAGTCATGAGCAGTGACGCACGAGTGATTAACAGGGTTGTTAAGAGTAAGCCTAGAATATAGTATCACCTAGCCCCAACCTGGAGGAAGGCCTGCCTGCTGAGAGGATGCCCAAACAAATTATAGTGTATTTTCAGGTTCTCTTTTCCAAGCCTGGTGTTTTAACCCATCATCTGATGCTCCTCTGCCGGTGTAATCCACAGCAATAACAGAGCTTCCCAATCCTCCAAACCCCAACCCAAAGGCTGAATAAAACATGTTCTCTTTGCTCTGACCGGGCTCTGTGTTCCTTGTACCCAGGTCCTGTGAGCATTACAGGAACATGAAGTAGCAAGCAAAGCTCTGAGGGCCTCAGGACATGATCCTTCCACAAACTGAACTGTGGGCATGATCCTTCCACAAAGTGCCACCCTCCACATCCTCCGTGTCACCTCCCAAGCTCTGAGGTTGGAAACAAAACCACTGTATGAATGTGAATGCTGTGACAATGAACCCGTAACTGCTGAACCTGGCTCCGTCCCTGGCTGCAGCGTGGTGGTGACTCACCCAGGCAGTCTCGCCATGCCTGAGCTGGCCCTGCTGCATGGCAGGGGGCTGCACGGTGGCACAGTCACCCTGGCAGTGGGACTCACCTGTGCATCGATAATCTTCTGCTTGGAATCCACAGCAGCCTGCATTTCTGCATGGTCCTTCTTTAACTCCTCCTCAACTGACATCAGCCTGGTCAAACAGACAAGAAAAAGCACTGCACGTGTTGAGCTCTGCTAAGCCCAGGTATTGGCCTCATACACACCCGGATCTCCCACCCAGAGTGAATGATACAAATCATGCCCCCATTTAGGCCCTGACACTAAGGAAATACAGGGGTGATGTACATCTCTGAAGCGCACGGGAAGAGATGGGAACTCTCTCTCCGAGAGGGACTCTTCAGCAGGGATTGTAGTGATAGGATGAGGGGCAATGGGTTCAGACTTACACAGGAGATTTACTTTGGATATAATGAAGAAATTCTTCCCTGTGGGAGTGGCGAGGCACTAGAACAGGTTTTCCAAGGAAGCTGTGAATGCTCCATCCCTGGCAGTGTTTAAGGCCAGGCTGGACGGCGCTTGGAGCAACCTGGAGTAGTTGAAGGTGCCCTGGCCCATGGCAGGGGCTTGCAACTGGATGATCTTAAGGTCCTTTCCAACCCAAACCATTCCATGATTCTGTGACCCGCAGTTGTGCATCTGAGCACAAAGGAGGCACAGTCATTGGCACTTACCTTTTACACACAAACCAATAGTTTAGAGCCACTCTTTTTTCTGGCTCTTCTCTAGAGCTCTCTACAGCACTGTTCCAAAGCTTAAGTGATACAGAATGGTGAGAGCTGACCCATTTATGATGGTTCATTACTAGCACTAGGTTGGTTTGGCTCAGGTGAAGGCTGCACTGAACATTCTGTGTCCCAGACAAATGCAAACACCACATCCCACTGGGCGGAAGAGATTTATAGCTAGGAGTAATGGGATGGTGATGAGAGCTTTAGCTAAACACCAGGAAAAGAACATTTTGATCATCACATCTATTGCTCATTGGACAGAGGAGCAAACCTGCCAGATCCTCTGGGAAGTGGGGCAGGCAGCCAGCAATCCCCTCATGAAGTTTTGCCTTCGTGAATCAGGGAATTGTCAGGGTTTTCCTTGTCCAGGTAACACTGATGGGTGGGAGGGAACCCAAAGAGTCAGGGCTTTAAACTGCCCCTGGGAGCGTACCTGCTGATGATGCCCTTCATTTGGATCTCCTTATCCTCCTGCTGCCTCCGGAGCCGCTCCTCGCTCTCCTCCAGCCTGGCCTGGTATTCCAGCATCAGCTTCTGCGTCGTCTCCTCCTGGCATTTGAAGCGAGTCTCGTATTCCTCCAGCTTCTTGTTGGAAATGCGCAGCTTGTCCTGCAGCACCACTAGGTCCTGCTGGTACTACAGCACGCAAGGACAGACACAGGAGGAGAAAACACATGTGGCATGTTACCCAGTAGGGCTTTGCCCTGGCCCGGGTTTCCCCATCGCCCCCTTATGCCCCTCTCCTTGCACAGGACTAGCTGCAAACCCGGGTGGGACAGCCCTGCTTGCCGACACCTCCTCTTCCGTCTTCTCCGCTGCGCTAGGAGCAACGCCGCGTCCGCTGGCGGGCGGTCACTGCCAGGTTCAGAGAAGGGGACGTTAGCAGAGTCTGGCATTGCACAGGGGCAGGCAGGTTAGAGCGAGCGGGTGGCAAACGCAGCCGGCACCGTCCGCACACTCACGGCACCGCACTGAGCGCAGGCAGGAGCTGCACTGGTGGGATTCTGGGTTTACACAGGAGCTCTTCATCACAGCGATCAATGTGGGTGCTTTGGACACGCTGGAAGCCAAGACCGAGCTGTCAGTGCTGCCTGCGTACTGCCTGGAACCAGGCTGCTGTCTTGGCACAAAGAGTCCACCCTTATCAAGGTGAGGGCAACTCACTGTACTGAGTGGGGCAGTGAGCACCACTACCTTTTGGGGCCCAGCATGTTAAACACAATCAGATGTCAAACCAGGATTCAACCCGAGAAGAGCTGCTGCATGAAGCCAAGATCCCACGGTTATTCTGTTCATTCAGATGAAGCTAAAAGTCAGCAGCAGAAGAATCACATAAAGCAATTAGAACATGAAGAGCGTTTAGCTCAGTCGAGCTGGTTCCGCTCCTGCAGAAGCTCAGCAGTCGCTGCAAGTTGCTTTGCTAAAGGAAAATTCAGCTGTAAAAAACCCAACCTAACACAGAGACTTCAATTAAAAAAATGAGCTTTGGAAATAGCCTTGAGCCCAGCCCCTGGGCTGGCACAACCTCAGGACACTGAACACTGCTGCCAAAGCGACAAGCTGCTTTTAGAGTCACATGTGGGAAAAGACTTCATCTGAGTCATGAAGTCTTTTACAAAGCTCCAAGTGTTATTCAGGAGCTGATAGAAATGCACTTATGTGTCCTGAACCGACCAGCTGAAAACACGGCCTTCCCCTTTGGCCAGTGCCACCTGCGTAAGCACATGGACACGGCTGTGTCCCAGCGATGGGGGGGGTCTGCCCAGCCCGTGTCAATCCATGTTGCTGTCCTGATGTCAATCCCCTGACAGCAGAAGGAGCTTTAACTCCCAAGGGTTGAAAATCTGTGATGCTGATGGGCTTCCTGACCTGCCAAAGCACTCGAGCCGTGGCTGGCAGATGGGCAGGACCCCTGAGCTCCTGCCTGGGCAGGGACAGGCACAACACATCCCTGATCCTCCTGTAGCAAAGCTTTTACTGCGGCACTGGAACAACACAGTTTGCACATGTAACCTGCAGCGATGAGAGAACATGAACGCCCATACAGTGACACAGAAGCACTGAAGTCAGACAGAAGGGAGCTGCTTGAACAGGAAAGATTAAATACCTACCCTAGCCTTAAAATAGGAGCAGCGTAAGTGAGCTCAAATGATAGCAGAAGAGGCCTCAGAGACTGAAGGAGTCGCTCCTGTCTCTAGAACACTTGTCTCATTCTCCGTTACCATTCACGTCTTACAGTAATGGGGAGAGAGGTTATGCTAATGGTGATCTGTAATGTCAGTGACTGATGTGACAGCAAAGTAACAAAAGATGCTGCATGGGAATGAGACAGCAGGCTCCTGGCGGGGGGGAGCTCCTGCTCAGCTCAGGACAGCCATGGGTTTGCTGCAGTGCCCTCGGTGCTCAGCCTGGCACGCACCGTGTCCACCCCAGAGGGACAGGAGGAGGCCAGCACGCGATTCCTAGCGTGTGGTCCTTCAGCATTTCACCTCACTCTGGTTCCAAAGCTTGTCCCTGTCATCCCTCTTGCAGACTCAAACCTCTTTTAGAAACCCTGCAATGACTAAAACCAGCAACAACCCAGTGCATGATGCACCAGTCTGACGCCTCCTCTTTGATTTGTGCCTGTGGGTGTCTGCACTTAGGTGGTAGCTAAGATTTCTCTCTCTCTGCTAACAGCCTGCTGCAAGCGGACCTGGGTCAGCTGCTGCCTGAACAGTGCGTGTCTGTATTTACAGGAATACCCGAGGAGCAGAAAGCCAGTGAGAAATGGGCTGAGCTGTCACAAAACTCTGCCATGTTCTCCCTGGGGCAGCTGGAGCTGCCAGTCCCTATGGTACCTGCCTTTGGAATATCCCTTAAGATACCAGGTGGCAGTTCCAAAGTGATGCAGCGCAGCAGAACAAGAACAGGAAGGGAGTTTAACATGGACAGAAACACGTCCGTGCTGGAAGAGCAGGAAGGAGGTTGAGGGAGGGGATGCCTCAGTTCTGTGGCACCGGGCGGTGACATGCGGCGGACAGAAGAGAAGCACATTGAGGAACATCCCAAATGCCAACAGTGCCCAACTGCAGGTCCCGGCAGTGCCAGGCTCTGAGGAAGCACCTTGCAGAAGCAGCCACCAGCAAAGATGGGATCTCAGCTCCTGACTCCTCATTTCTAACCCTCCTTCTTCACCCCTGGTGAGGCCTTCTCTGGCCCTTCCCTGCTTATCCCACCCGGGGCTTGTCCCGGCACGGGGAGAGGCAGCACAGGGACTGTGGGCTCCAACTGAATACTCTGGAACTGACCCGTGACAGAGCCCCAGGCTCCGTGTGTCACAGCCATGAGCTCGGGGCAGCGCCACTGCACCACTGAAGTCACCCCAGGCCCCAGTGCTGTCTCTGAGAGCAGAATCTGCTCACAGTTCCATTTTGACACGGAAACCCCTTCTTGCTACCTGTCCCTGTCGTGTCCCTGCTGTGAGGCTGCCTGCACCTCGCTCTCATCTCTTTTATAGCTGTGTTTAACTCACTTTCTAAGCTCTCCTGCCCTGCAGATGGGAGCAGCAATGGGGGAAGTAACAGGCACTGTCTGGCTCCAGAGGCTGTTGCAGAGCAGCGCCAGCACTTCATGCCTGGCTCCTGTTTTTCTGACTTGCTTTATCAGAGGCTAATTCCAGTCACTGAGCGTGTGAAAACCTCCCGAGCCTTCCCCAGAAGCGCCCTGTGAGGCTGAGCAGCGCAGAGAAGGACCCTCTCCTGGGCAGGGACCTGCCACAGAGCCCACCCTGTCCCCAGGCTGCTCGCATCAAAGACATTCGAGGAAATCCTCTCTCTCTTTAGACACTTGTTTCAATCCAATCAGGTTTTACCTTTTCTGCTTGGCTGAGCTCGTCCTTATTCCTGAGCTTATCCCTGTGCTTGGAATCTGGGTCAATGCTTTCATCTTCTAAAAACTGCATGTTCATATTCAAAAGCCAAGCGGCAGTGCGGTCCAGGGCATTGGGGTTCACAGGAGAAGGGGCCTACAATGAAACATACAACCATAACAAGAGAAAAACCTGTAACAGAAATGGTCGTGAAGCTGGCGAGAGAATTTCCTTCCAAGCCCTCTCCCATGCTGCTCCAACAGCAGCCAACAGCCTGAGCTACCGGGGCGGATGGGGAGGAGCAGCTCCTGCTCTGTGTCTGCACATTATTTTAGGTCCAAGAGCCTCTGACAGCCAAATTCCTCCCTGTGCCACCCCACACGACAGGCGTAGCACAAGGTGCTGCGGTGCAGCTTCCTGCTGGAAGGGCCCAGGTTTCAGGCCCTGTCACCTCTGAAGGGCACGACCCAAGAAGGCACTGAGGGAAACAGTGTGGCTTGATGTGGTGTAGGCACTCCACAAGCAGAGATTTCACTCTTCAGCATCTTCCCCTGAGCTGTCTGTCTGTTTGCTGTGGAGAGTCCACGCAGATAAAACCAGATCTGCAAACTGAAATGCTGCTTCTGCTCATTCCTTTTTGGAATAGAAACGTTTCTTCTTGGCTGAGACTACACTTAGGATGCTGAGGAGGTCCAAATGCTCCACATCTTGGTTGTGTATCTCTAGCTTTGTGCATGTAGCAGCTCAAGGGGCAGTTCCGTGGTCAGTGAGTTAGAGCCACGGCTGCTGTTCAGTGCTAGCCTGGGCAGGGGCTGCAAATGGCATTGCCTGAATATTTGCCAACCACACAACACAGGTGAGGAAGTCAGTGTCCAGCTATTTCTGCTCCGTCCTGGCTCACGGTAAACCACAGTAAACAGCTTCTTGGATGAATGCAAATGATCTGGATGACGTGGACAAGGGAATTCAAGTTAATGAGTCAGAAATGCTGGGGACTTTCTCTTCATTCAAAGCTCTGGACTGTGGAGAAACCCAGCCACCAGCAAGCAGCAGAACAGCAGGTTCTGTCCGCAGGAGTGGGGACTGGTTTCACCACCTCACTGGGGCTGGAGGTTCCCTGTGCTGTCTCTTCTGCTTCCACAGTTCCAAATCAGAAGTTCCAGCTCGGCTCATGAAATCCTTGCTGTGAATCCTCTCCTTTCTTGCATCTCCAGCTTGAGCACTGCATCTGCGGTGGCTGCTCAGAATCTGTGGCTCCAAGGAGCAGTGGCCACCTGCCTTCAGCTCAGCAGTGTAAAGGCCACTGGTAAAGGGATGTCAATGAGGGCTCAGCTCGCTCTGCACGGGTCCTTCTGCCTCTGCCTTCCTTCTCTGAATGTGTGGAAAAGGACATCTGATCTCCAGGACAGTCTGAAGTCAGCTCAGCAGATGAACTTCAGAAGCAGAGGAAGTGCTTCTGGCTGCCAGGAACGAGGTTCATGGACTTCTAAAACGGCCACCAAATGTGATCCCTTTGTTCTCAGGGTTTAATACCACCAACTACGAGCAAGCAGCTTCATTGTGGTTTACAGATGGTGCTAATATCCAAGCAGGGAGAGGCACTCTGAGGACTTCAGGTCTTGAGCGAAGCTCTGAGAGGATCAGAGGGGCAGGAGGAGAACAGATCTGCAAACACAGCTTGGCTGGGGCTTCCCAAGGGTCGCCCGCAGTTCACTGCGGTCTGCTCCCAAACAGGCTGCTCTGGCAGAGCTCTGTGCCCTCTGTCCCTAATGAGTATTGATCCCCCTCGCACAAGCACTGCTACGCGGCGTGCTTGCTAATGTTGGTGCTTATGAATCGATACCGTGTGCATCGAGCAGCTCCGGATGGGGCTGACAGAACAGCCTTGAATGGGCACCAAAGGCCTCCACGGCTGCCTTGTGAAGGAGAGGCAGTTACACCAACTGTTGCTCTTTCAATACCATACTGCTGAAGTGATGCATTAATACTGTGCCTGGGCTGAGATGCAGTGAGCTCTTGCTGTCCACATCCTCTGGGTTTGTGGCACTCTTGCTTTAAGGCACTGAGAGGCCCTACGGGGTTACTTTTCTATAGGGTTACTTCTGAGATGTAGAATGAACAAATGAGTCCTAGAGAACCAATTTATCCTTGCCAGGAACACCAGAGGGCCCTGGGTCTGTGACCTACTGCTTTCTGCTTTAGCACCATGAATAGTG
This sequence comes from Ara ararauna, assembly GCA_028858755.1. NCBI lineage: Eukaryota > Metazoa > Chordata > Aves > Psittaciformes > Psittacidae > Ara > Ara ararauna. The sequence goes on from CM054384.1 coordinate 23,358,668, forward strand.
AATTCCTTTCTGTGCAGACCAGCATGTGGCAGGAGCATCACTCTTGGTGGGGAGCACACTCTTTCCTTCCTGCTCTCTCACCTCCCCAGATGGACTTAGAGGAGGGTCTCACAGCAAAGAAACCAGAATGTCCAGGAGTGCTCTGGCTTCACCGGGACAGGAGCAGCAGCAGGGACACTCTTAGTGACAGGAGATTAGGGCCTGGTCCAAGCCTGGGAGATGGCGTGGGGTTGACTATGGCATGGGATGAGAGCCTGGGCATGGAGAGGCAAAGCAGTGACGAGATGGTAGTGCAGGACAGAGGCACGGCTGCCACTGCCCTCGTGCCTCGGCCACCTACTGCCCTGTGGCAGGCACACACCAGCACAGGGAGCGAACACTGATCTGTGTCCCCATCCTCTGTCTCAGGCCAAGCTGGGCGCAAGAGCCAGGGTACCTCCACATGCAGTGCCACCACGGGGCTGGCACTGATGCGGTAACTTGGAACCACAGCAACATCCCCTCCCACTGCAGCAATCCCCACTTGGTCACCCTCTTCTCCAAGTCCACGCGGAGCTTGTACAGCCCACACTCACCTGCTTGTGCATCGTGCGCTGCTTCATCTCGGGGCTGTCACCCTTGGAGGAGGAGGACTGCTGCCGGAGGCGGGCGCCGCTGCCGGGCCAGTCGGGCGAGGAGGACATGATGGTGCCGCTGGAGGGCCGCGGGTACTGGACGGTGCTCAGCAAGGAGGGCGGCGTGCGGCCGCGGGGCGCGGGCGGCGGCGGGGGCTGATCTATCCTGCGCTGCGGCCCCGCGCTGTTCTGCCGCGGCACCGTGGGCTGCCCGCCCTTCTCGGTCAGCGAGAGCTGCCTGCGGGCCAGCTCCCCGGTGCGGCGCGCCAAGTCCTCGCCGGCGGCGGGCGCGCCGAAGCCGTGCTTGTTGGCCGTCAGCTCCTCGCTGTTGCTGTGGGAGCTGAGCGAGCTGTGGCACTCGGAGCCCGAGTCGCCCAGGCCACGCGGGGACAGCGGCAGCCCCGCTGCCATCTGATAGACGGGGTTCTGGAAGGAGAGCGGGGCCAGGAGCTGCGGCCGGCCCGGCGCGCTCTCGCCGCTCGGCGTGGTCGGGGTCTGGCCCACCCGGCGCACCGTGGCCATGCCCGTGACGCTGTTCTGCTGAGTCCGTGCGGTCCATACGCCCTGCAGCTGCCCCAGGGAGGACTGACTGTCATTGAGGGAGTCAGCCGCGCCGGGCGCGTTGGCCCCACCGTCCAAGAGACGATTGTCCTGCAAGTCCACCATGGACAAACTCTTGCTGCCATTAGACATCTGCACGTCGGGCTCATTGGCCTCTGAGTAACTGGAGCTTCGGGCAGGCGAGGGCTGGGCCCCAGCAGACCTTGTGACAAAAAACAAGTCCTTGTTTTCAGGGGTTGGAGATGGTAACCGTGTGAAATCTATCAGACTGCGGGGAAGTCAGTGCGTAAGGAAGAGGAAAGGAAAACAAAACAAAAAAGAAGAGTTGTGAATGCTGCACCGGAGCAGGAAAAACCCAAATCACTCAGAAGAAATCAGCGTGGCACAGCTGCGTGGGATGGGACCAAAACCCAGTCCCTGGGATGCAGGGGGAGCAGGAGGATGAGGGAGCCCGGGGCAGCCCCATGGGAGCAGGCAGGGGAGCAAGGGGTGAGTGTACGTGTGGGGAGCACTGCGCTGTGCAGGATGCATCCCCAGCTCTGCCTCCCCAGCTGGACCTGCTCCTCATGTGTCAGTCCCCCCTTCTGCTCCCAGCTGGCTGTACCTGCGCTGCTCTCGTGTGCCCTGCTCTGCACCCGGGCAGTCAGCTCCTGACGGCACACTGGCCAAATGAGAGAGCATGGAACACCACGGGAGCCTGATCCACACCACGTCTTCAAGGATCAGAGAAAGAGCTCCAACAGCAGAGCTACAGCCCAGCAACTGAAGGTTATGCACCCAGACCTCCTGCTGCAACACACATTCATGCAGTATTGATTTTCTTGGGGATAGGAAGAAAGAGCTTTGCAGTAGATTAATGTGAATACACACTGATCAAAGACGGTGCACTGTACGCAAGTATTTGGGTGAAAACATATTGTCAGAGATCCTCCATAGCATTAGATTTAAATAATTGCACCTCACGCTGGGAAGCAGTAGAGATGAAAGCTCTGATTAGAGCCAGTCCAGTGCCACTGCTGCCTTTCATTCCTAATTAAACTGTTAAATATTATGTAGTTTCCACTTACAAGCTATTTTACCAGCTCAGCCTTTCAATTTGTGTGGGCTCCATTTCATTTTCCACAAACAGAAACATTACAGGTTTGCAACAGTCATCTTCTCCATGAATGAAACTCCTTATATAATGAGCCCAGAACGTATGTTAGGTGACTGTGTCTGTGAATCACTGCTCATCATTAAAAACACCCAGTATCATAAAACTAGACAGAGTAGACTGCAATGTCTCTGTCAGGCCTCTATGGCTTTGCCACTGTTAAAGAAATGCCCAGGTTTGGATCTCAGTGAATTCAGCACATACCCTATGTCTTACAAAGATGGGTAAGGCAAATCCTATAGATCTTGCATACCCAGTGGCCCAACGAACTTAATGGCAACACTGATCCCTTTGAGGTTAGTGCAGACAAGCCCTTAGGTCCTCCAAGGATGAACATTTTGCTTCTACAGCCACACGCCAACAGCTGAGAACAGAAATACCAAGTTCTTATTTCCCAGACCACATCCCAGCTTTGGTTCTCAAGGGACCCAGCACGGAGCTGTGTTCTTGCACTCCTGCCCACTGCTCTGGGATTCAGAGCTGAACTACAGCCAGTACCGGTTCTGTGATAGAAAGCCTAGTGAACGGATCAGACACCTCCACACTACACCCTGCCCCGCCTGTCCCCGCAGGTGCTCCGGTTTTGGCAGCGGATGAATATTCAGCATTTCCCTGGTCCGGGGCCAGGCCCTTCATGCTCTTACCCAGATAAGTCATTTTCTATCACCATTTTCTGGAGCCCCGCAGAGATGCTGTTGCCAGCACTGGGTGTGGATGCAGTGTGATCGGCCGTGACCGAGACCTGCACGCAGGCCGGGTTACTGAGCGCAGAGTTGACATCCCTCAGGATCCGAGGCAGAGGCCCAAGCTTCGTTGCAGTGCCCTGGCCAAAAAGAGAGCAGAATTACTACCAACATCTGTGGTTTTGCTAGAGAACCGTGGTCTTTGCTGCACAGCCTCTTCAGTGAATCACGTTTAATATACAACATTCCTTTTCTCCATCATTTACCCCCACCGCTGAGGCTATGGGATGTCCCAGCACATGTGGCTATAGAAGCCAAGGGCTGCCCCTGTGATCGCCCTGGATACCTGCTCCAGCTGAGAAATGACTTCCCAGAGTAGCGAGTGCAAAGTGGACAGTTCCCGGCCAAGGTCAATGTAGCCTTCAAAGCCAGCGGTGTTTGAGATGGTTTCTGGATTGGAAATCTCCAGGAGAAACCTCTGCATGTTAGTCCATTCGTGTTCCAGGAACTGGTTCATAAAGGACATGTATTCCTCTTTGCTGCCAAACCTAGCAAGACAGAAACAGGGATTTCAGCTAAATCCTGTAAACAGAGGTACAGCCAACAAAATGGGTCGGTACATACGCAGGTGAGGATGCCAGAACCTTCCTCTCCCACCTGAATCCTTCAAAGCCTTTGGGATGCCTGGTTGCTCAGCAGCCACCTGGTACACCTCACTGATCATGGAACCTAAATTAACTCCAGCCTAACCCAGATATGTCCTCGTGAGCATGGGATCTCCACAGCAGAAATAAAGGTGAAAGCTAGAAAAACAAAGCTGTTGTTGGTAATGGTGTGTACCTTACTGCTGGCTCAGGGCACAGCCTCCAGAAATAGGACTTGTCACTGGAAATAAATCCTAATACCAAGCACCATCAACTGACCGAAGCCCACGGTGGTGGCAGGAATCCTGCACTCTCCCTGCTCTTCCACAAGCACTGGAGCTAACCCCAACCACTGCTGCCTCGGCACAATGGCTCTGGGATCACCCTGGAGAGCTATACCTGCAGCTGGGCCAGCCCATGTGTCCCCTCTGGCTTCCTGCAACCTCCTCTGCCCCCGAGCACTCCCCAAGACCCCCTCTGGATTAGATGTCTTATTTAGAGCATGACAGGGAGGGTCTTGTGGTTCAACTGTACCAGCAGTGGTTGGTGCTGTGCCAGTGCCAGCGATCCCGAGGCTCGGCTGCATGCCAGCTGCGGCACAGCTCAGCTCCATCACTTTGGACTGACTAATGTCAGCTTAGTTAAGAGTCCTTCCTGCAAAGGGCTGAGAATCTGAAAACCCTTTAGTTAGGGATTGGCCAGGAATGCAGAGAATTGCTGTCATCAAGTGTAACACACTTGTACATCTTCCATCTGCGCCTGCATGCCTGCACGCTCCTGACGGCGAGTGTGTGTACTAAGCTGGATTCCAAATCTAAGGAGCTTTAGACAGAAACTGTCCATTCATGTTTCGGAAAGCTCATCATTTTGTTATCAGAGCTCAGGGTAAGTAGCTCAGAGCTGCAGCCACTGGAAAGAGCCTCAGAAATCTCTCGCTTTGTTTCCACCAGACCAATGGGTTTAGTTAGAAACTGACAGCATTCAATTAGAACTGACTGTTCCCTTCTCCTTTCATACCCTCCCAGTTCAGACAACTGCGTTTGAATAGCAGGGAGGGTCCTAGAGCCTACAGGAGGGAAAGACCAGCTCCTGAGCAGCAAGCTGCTCTTGAGGTTCTGCTCCTGCTGGTGCCTCCAGGAGGCCAACCATGCCGTGCCAGGACAACGTGCCTGGCTGTGCCGGGGCGTCCCTGCTGCCAGCCCTCTGGCTCCTCTCTGTGCTCAAACCAGCTTGTTTTCCTGCTCATAAAACACGTCCTGTTTTGGAAACTTCAGTGATCTCCCTGACCCTGCAGTGAGGGAATGGGTCCCAGGGAGACGTGGGGAAAAAGCCAACAGGAAACAACCCCTTCCATGGAGGCAAGGAGCAGGCAGCGTGGGGCTGCGGTGCTGGCTCTGCCTGCACGCCCGCTGCCTCCTGCCTGCTCCCACTCTGGCTCCCGGCTTACTTGGCAAAGTTGGCGAGGTTCTGGGTGACCTTGGCAATGAGGGTCAAAGTGCGTGCAGTGCGGTCGTCCGGGTACTCCTGCAGGAGGCTGAAGAGGGACGGGGACATGATGGCCGGGCACAGGAACCGCAGGAACAGGGAGGCACTGATCAGTCGCTCGCTGATGTCCGGGCGGCCGCGGTTGCTGCATTCTTGTCTCCATGAGGCAAAAACTTCCTTGAGCTCCCTTGGGAAGACACTGGAAGGACAGGAGGACATTGCAGGGATGGCGAGGTCAAGGCCAGGGTGCTCAAAGTACCACACAGCAGTAACTACATGTGGTGTGTATCAGCTGTGGGGTACGACACCCAGACCCATACAGCGGTAGAGCCCCCTCACCCTGCTCATGCACGGCAGCACCACCACCTCGGTCACAGCCCTGTCCTTGTTTGTTGCAGAGTGTCCCTCGGGACGCTCAAGCCACACAGGACAAAGCAAAGCTGCTCCATAATGCTGTAGGAGAAGCAGCTTTCATCAGACTAATGAACACTGTCTGGCTGTGCTGGGTGCTAAAACCCTGGACAACTGGGAAGGAGATGTGAGACAATCTGTGCAAAGCAGCTCATCCCAAGCCAGCTGACTGTGTTTCACGGTGCTCTGAACTAGGGAAGCTCAGCCAGGGGCATTGTGTCTCCTGAAGAAACACAGCATCAGGGAGCCCCTCAGCAGGAACATCCGTGGTACTGGGGTCACCAGTGCGGCTGTGCAGGTTGTAATACTCCTGTTCAAGCACGTGGATCAAATCCTACTGTGACTAGCACGAACACGGAGCTCCGCTGGAGCTCCTCCAGCCTTGTAGCTGCACAGACCTCAGCCTTGCTTTCCTGGATACCAGAATTCCCCTGGCTCCAGCAGTCGGTAGCTGCAGCAGCCCTTATCACTGGACAACTCGCTGCCTGCTTCTGTCCAGCCCTCCCCAGCTCCCTGCTCCCACCTTATCCTGTTCCCAGCATGTGTTATTTATTCAGCTGGATACTCCCACTGCCGGGAGCAGGCTGGCAGCGGGTCCCACCGCGCTGCCCTTGGTCCCCTGGGTCCCTGGTACACAGCTCCCCACCCGCTGGAGGCTGCCCTGCCAGCAACCACCGCCTCTGCTTCAGAAGCAGAGCTGGATGGTACAAAACCAGACCGAAGCGAGGTCAGACTCCATTTTAGACCATAAATCTCCTTAACAAACAGCCATTTCGGAGGATGGTTTCCCAGTTTGGGTGCAGGGACTATCTGGGAAAAGCACAACAATATGAGCTTGGTTCTCAATGGCCTGCCCGAATGACTGCAGAAGGGAAAATCTTGGGAGTTGCATGGCCAGAGACACCATCCACTGTCCAGCAACAGCAAGAGCCAGCTGGGAGGCTCCAAAACGCAGCACTGCCAGGCCTCCAGGCCAGTACAAAGTCATTCCTCCTGCTGCCAGCACTCCCCATCCTCCGGCCTCTGCTTCCCAGGATGTGGACACTCATTCCATCAAGCCCAACTGACTGCTCCTGGCCACACTGCCACACTGCAGAGACCTATGGGGTTTGTGGGTACCTTGCACCCAACAGCCATGGCCTCTGGCTCTGCAGCCAGCCTGTGAGCCAGCAGCATCCACACTCAGCAGGCAGAGCCCTCACCCCTCATTTCAACTGCAAACCCCCATTTCAGGTCTGGGGATGCTACTGTTAATCCCACCCAGGGCATCCCACCACGCATGGTAAGGCCCGTGCAGCTGCGCTCCAGGTTTCCAGGTTTCAATCCGACCTGACACAGGTGGTGATGCTCCTTGGAAGCGCTTGGAAATGCTTCCACTGCATTCAGCTTCTGCTCCTTGTTGGTTTCATGCTTTCACATCCATGAGCTTTTACCCTGTGCTTTATAAATACCATTAGCCAACGTCGCTGGCTGGATAAATTCTCCTCTGTCTTTGATTTGATCCACACAATTGGACAAAGCCCTTCTACTTCATGGTATTTGCCCAGAAACAGGAGAATCCTTTAAGCAATTTGAGGCTTGACTGATCAGGACAGGTTGTACAGTCACTGGGAAGTAACCCCTCGCAATGCACGCACCGGCTGCACGCAGCCCCTGAGCTCTGCTCACCAGTGATGGAGACCACAAACCTCCAATTGTGTCACAGCGGATGGAGCTCAGTTCCCAGCTCCGTGTGACAAACGGGCCCCTAATTCATCACCCAACTTCCCAGTGATGAGCTCCCACATGCTGCAATTCTGCTTACACTGAAACTTCCCAGATGTCCAAATTATGTCATAATTATAACAATTTTCAGTTATTGTAAACCTCTTTCCTCTCTCTGGCTCTCTCTGCAGATGCACGCACACTCTGGCACTCTATTTAAAGCAGGATCGTTAGCTCCCAGGATACCTTGGCCAACCCTGAACACTCATCAGCCCTATTAATCCCTAAGAACCACTGAGCACAAAGGAACAAGGGGGAATCACTCGGAGCAGCTGCTTCAGCCTTCCTTGGAAAGGCAGGACTGGAGGCACAAACTTCCCCTGCATTCCTTACTCTCCTTAGGTCACTTTTCAAGCCTATTTTTAGAGTGACCTTTTAGTGCTGCTTTGGGTATTTTTAGGAAGACATTCATTCAAACAATTGTAATCCACTGGTGGTCAAAAGCAGTGAATCCCTCCTGGGAGAGCGGGTAAACACCATTCCTGAGTCAGTTATTAATCAGCCCAGGACAAGGTATAGGCTACCTGTAAAGAAATCTGCCCTTTGCTTGTTTGTCTGAATGAGCCTCCTGCTGCTTGTTTTGTCCCTGAAGAGGATCAGGAAAAGCAATTCCCTTCCTGGGCCTGCACTCACAATCCTGGGAGATTGCACATCATGAGCTTTCAGACCTCAACAGAACAGCTGGGACAGGAGAGGAAATGAGAAACCCTTATTATCAAAGACTTCCTTCCTCCAATATTATCCTGAGTTGATGTTCTGCAACAACAGTGCTGTTACTAAACATGTTAATACAAACTAAGCTCAGACTCTGAAGCAGGAAGACTGCAAACCCAGCAGTAAGACAAAGTGATCATTCTCTCATATAGGTCAGGTATGTTAGGAAGCGGCAGAAAGCAAAGCCTCTTATTTCTCCAAGTAAAGAGAGTCATAAACCCATTCTCCTCCTTTCAGGTCATCTTTGCAGGCAGCATCTGAACAGACCCAGGGACTCTTGACTGCTAGTCCCCAGGGCTGAGCACAGGTCACACCAGGAGCCTGACAGCCTCCTCCACAACAACAGGATACAACTACCTTACTCCAATCAATTTTGCATATTCGGGCCTGCCCCAACTAGTTGCAAGAACCTTTACCCTGAGAACAAACAACCAGGAAATACCTCAAACTGCATACCAGGCCTTGGGCCAAGGAGGCAACGGGCTCCCCACCTCTGCCTCAGCAAGCACCCCGGGGCTGGGAGACAGAGGGGTTAACAGAGGAATGCAGGATGCTGAGCCAAAGAGCAAACCAAGAGGAACAGCAGCATCCTCCTGGGCTCCAGCACTCTGCAACAAGAGAACATCTGCCTAAACAAAAGCTCCCTGTGCTGGTGCAGCTTCCGTGTGGCACAGAGGATCTCAGAACTTCATCTGAGACAGGCAGAATGCATCAGTCTGATCCAGACTGAATCACTACATGGGCAGGAGACCCAGGCCATGCATTTCTGCCCTTTATTCCAGACTTTCACACACAGTCAGCATCAAGTGCCTCTCTGAATTGGCCACACTTGCAAAGGCATTTCATGTTCCTTCACTCCGCTGCCCTGTCCCCATGTCTGTGCACCAGTAACCCTCCAGCACCCACTGAAAACAAGCCTGATGGAGAATCAGTGAGGCCGTTGCACTCATGGAGCACATACTCCATGCTCTGAGCAGAAGCTGCTGTTCCACCCCCTGGCCATCCTCACCCTTGCTCCTGCTCCCTTATGCACCACAGGATATGAGCAGGGCCCTGCAGCTCTCTCTCCAAAGCTCTCTGACAAGCTGCCCATCAGCACAGCTCAGGGATGGGTACCAACAGCCTGAGGATGGGCTGCTGCCATCCCGTCCCTGCAGCTGCATCAGCTCTGCTAGCCAAGGGCACGTGGAGGGGAGCGATGCTCACAGGATACTGACCAGTAGGAGTTGATGATCTTGCAGAAGGCCAGCTCACAGCACATTTTCAGGTTGCTCTGATGTTCAGGCAGGTCTGAAGATGAACACTTACTGGGATCCACCTCGCAATTCTCATCTGATTCATACAGTGCCTTGATAAATTCCCCTGTAAAAGAGACAGTTGGTGATGGGTTTTAGAGACACAAGAGACGCAGCCTGCAAGCAATTCTGTTCACAAGCCCAAGCACCCCAGCAGTTAACCCTGCACCTCACCACGCTGCCTCAACAGAAGTGGGTACAAGAGCTGGTGGTGGCTCCCAGGGCAGGCTGTGCCCCGCAGGCTCTCAGGACCCCTGACCAGACCCAGGTGCACCCTGCAGAAAGGCACCCATATTCCCAATGAGCACATTCCACCCCTCTCACCCAGCTGGCAGCTCTGCCTTGTGGCTATGGGCTATTGCATCAGAACTGAGCTGCCAAAACACCCGCTTCCTCAGCCTGCCCTGAGCCCCCATTACACCGGTTCCGGAGACGCTCCCTTGGGCAAATCCAGTAGGAAGTATGCTGGCAAGTTCTGTAATTATTTGTAGGGTGGCTGCTACTGCAGCCTGTGCCCTGGCATGGAGAAGCGCTGTGATTCACAGCAGAAATTGGTAATTAAAGGAAAGGAACCATTCACTCGGTTTATTTTGAGCTGAACATCACACAGAATTGAATTAAACTGTTTCTCTGAGCTTCCCTGCACTCCTGTTTGTGCCTGGCTGCTCCCCACACCGTGGAGGATCACACCATGGGTCTGCTTTGCAGCTCCTCGTTCTCGTGACACATTTCACCCTGGGTGACAGATCCCTGCTGCTCGGGTTGACCATGTTCCCACTGCCTGGACCAGTGTCCAGCTTGGGGGTGGCAGTCACCCATCCCAGTTAGCACACAGTGGTGGCAGGGACGGGATAATGGGGATTAAAAGGCAATATCTAAGGGATCTGCAGAGCGAGGTGATGTTCTGGAGAAAGGTTTGCTTTGGTTTTCTTCTAATTCCAGTTGGTTTGCTCATCTTCTCATTCCTGACTGTCTTGGATTTTCCCATACTCCTGCTTCTGGCTCACTCTAGTCTGCATTCCTCCCCTATTGCCAAAACAGATTTTAATTACACACTGGAGAGCCTCTCCAATGTATTTTCAGCTCTGCCAGGGAGCTCTGGAGCCTCTCTGCTTGCCTGCAGGTGATGCCTCCTGTTATCATCCGGCTCCATTACTTGCTTGTGCTTCATGGTTTAAAAGAAAACACTATCCTTTATTGTGTTACCTTGCACTGTATTGTCTTACCTGGTGACACACAGATGAATCACTTCACTGATAAAAGGTCTGACACAGGATCAGCGCCCTGACCAGCAAGCAGGAACCCAAGGCTCCACCTGCACTAGCTGGAGCTGGCTTGGCAGCACTTGCATTGAGCCCTTGAAAAGGGAACGTTTCAGCACTCTGTGCCTTCATTAATCCCCTGGCTGCTTAGAACTCGTATGAGGTAATCTACTTACAGACTTGCCTTCAACCAGAAAGCATTACAAGGCAGAAATAAACACTATTCCTTTTCCTACTGTGGGCTATGTGTTGGTTCGACTCCACGATCTCCCCTTCCGGATGCTGTCATTATTACTATTATCTTAATAAAGTATTTATGCTTCTTTGCTCCTTGCTGAAATTACACAAATCCACTGGTAGGAACCCAACATCCTGAAAAATTAACACTTCACTGGGAGCTCTGCTCATCCTCCTGCTAACGTGTGGATCCAAACTAGCTGCCTTTGGCTGAGCCTCAGGCCTCGTGCTTCAAAGGCAGCCTCTCCCCATCCTCGTGCTATGCTGGCTGCAAACAGCAACACAGCAATTCCTCCCTGACCTGCCCAGAAGCAGAAGCTCTTATTATTTTCATTTGCATCAAGAGAAATATTTCTGGAGCCATAAACATCGCCAGCACTTAAAGCCCAACCACCAGGAGGGCTGTTCCCAGCGCCACCTGGGGCACGACTCCCTCATCCCTGCAACCTGGGAGATCGCATCTGACTCTCCAGCGCTGCAAGGAACTGAGGGAGCGTCTCTGGTCCAGGGGTGCCGTCAGGGGAAAGGTTCCATCAGCTGCTGTGCCACTGCAAGCGCTGAGACAGAAGCCTTGGAAGGCAGCATAATGCCTTCACATATCAATTTATCTCCTTTGAAAGTGGACTGAAGCAATAACTCAGTGGTGACCTTCACCTGGGAGAGCTGCCTGTTGGGTCATGGCTTGGACGCTGCTGCCAGTGAAACCCTCTGACAGGTATCAAGGCTCCACCACAGAGCACCCTACACCCTAGAGGAGGACTTCTCTGGGTGAGCCTTGCCAACGCTCTGTACGTACCTAAAGCATCTTGCAAGTATTTCTGCCCCACCAGCTTCAGGTATTCTTCGATTGCTTTGGTAGCCAGCGTGTTCTCCCTGAAAATGAGATGCTCATTCTCACCACAGCGATCAACTTCAGACATCATCAGGTCAGTCAAGAAATCCTGGAAAGCAAAGCCCATGGTGGGTCACCACGCACTGACACACGCTTTGTTCAGCAGAGCAGGTAGCCTCCCCTCCTCTCAGCTTTGTGAGACACAGGACAGAGTGGAGGAGCTGAGGGCGATCCTGGGTGTCTCATGCTGAGCTACTCCCAGCCCCACTTCCCTCCTGCTCCAGCGTCACAGAGGAGAGGAAAAATAAATCTCTGGAAAGTCACAATTTTCACACCACAAAAAACTATTCAAAAATGACCCCAAAAAATGATTCATTTCAGACCTGCACCACATTTGCCTCTCCATCAGTGCTGCTTTCCAGCTGGGTCTTTTATCAGCCTCACATTTTAGGATGGTCAAGGTTGGAAAGGACCTTAACATCATCTAGTTCCCATTTTGTGGGTGAAACATTATGTTTGCTGTTAAATGTGGCTGTATTTGATATCTAACTGACTGGTTGCAAATCAAGGTCATGCTCGGGTGTCACGAGCTGTGCCCCACAGTTAATGGCTGAGAATCAAGTCTATAATATGCATCAAGATACTCAAGTGTCCCATTTCCTTAGTACTCGTGGAAATAAACAGCATTGCTACAGCACAGATTTGGGGCCTGATGGGCACACAACCAAATCCCATGTGAGCTTCTAATCCCCTGGGCTGCAGAGCAATGGAAGGGGTGAGCAGGAGCAGGCCACATGCTGACAGCTGCCCCGTGCTCCAGGCCAGGCTGCTGAATTGCAAAACCTAAACCAAACCCAGCCCTTCAGCCTGAGCTCCACGTCTCCTTCAGCAGAGGCAGTAACTGAGCAGAGAGCATCACACAGGTCCCCATGCATTCTGCTGAGACTCCACTGCGTGGTGTGGTATTTAGTGTGCTGTAGCCAGTGTTAATGCAGGAGAAATGCCATGCAGATTTTAATGCTAATATATATTCAGCTTCTGTTCGCTGCACTGCTAAAGGGAAAAGCAGCTCTGGGCTCCTGCCCAGCTCCTCACTGCACTGGCTGCTGGAAAGGTCCATCCCCTCCCACCCTGTACCATTCACCTGGACGAAGGCGAACAGGCACCATGTAAATCAGATGCATTAAAGCTCTCACTGCTTCCCACGTAGGAGGCAGGCAGACGTTGACACGCACATTCAATTCCACAACCAAAGGCACCTTTTGCTACGCTGCCTTCCCCTACAGCAAAATCATTTGCTTGGTAGTAACCTTTCACTAAGAAATTCTCCTCCATTTGTCACGACCGTACCAGAGGTAACCTGTTCCTGGCAAGGGCACCAGGAGCATCCCAGAGCTGTCATGCAGAGACCTAGGTCCTGTCCTTGCCATTCCCAAACCGCAGCTCCCAAGCACCGTGGCCATGACCCAGCCTGCTCCAACCCAGGTTCAGGAGAGGGGACACTGAGGTCCCATTCCCTGCCAGTAGCTGGCTGGGAGAGAGACAGGCACTTAGCTCCATTTCGTTCTTCATACGGACATCTGTGTACTGAGAGCTTAATCAAGGTTCAAACAGCACCCAATGGCCCCATCTCTCCCACCTTCCCACAAGACTGGGACCAATACACTGTCCTGACCTTCCCAGAGAGCCTCAAAAAAGAGCTAGAGGAGCTCTGGTTAAAAAAAGAAGTCACTTCCATTATTTCTTTATCCTTCCCGAGATCCCGCTACGTCTGCAATGCTCCTGCAGCTGCAGAGGCAAAAAAATCCCTCCTGGAAGCAAAGCACGTGCTTTCCCCCACTGTTTTCTCTCATTTAGCCCCTTTTATCAGCCAGGCTGGAATGAAACTTTAAACCCCTGCTCAATTCCCACTAGCTGCTATCTGGGTAACTCCATCACCTTTATCTTCCTGGGTCTCTCCCGGGGTCTGTTTCAATTCTAAGCCACAGCTCAGGCTGACACAAGGTGCTGATTCTTAATTAGCAGCCACTGACCTTGGCTTTGCTCGATTCTCTTTCCTGTCACTTTCCCAACATACTAATTATCTCAGGAATAACTGAGTTTTACAGCTTCTCTTAGCCAAGGGTTTGCTTTCCCCTCCATTGCTGGCCAAGGACTGGCAGCCGCGGGATGCTGGTCCAAGCTGCGATGCACACCCCAACTGGAGCCAGGGCTGCCAAGAGGTGGATACCCAAAAGACATGGTTTAGCCACTGATAATGTCAATTTGAATGATTTTTGTGATCTAGAATCCACTAGAAATTAAAATGAGGCAAAATTCCACCATGGGACTCAGCACACAGCCAGAAAAGGTTGCTCTGAAACCTCTGCTGTGGTCATTATCCACTACGGAGCACCTGCAGCTTGACAGCTGAGAAACAACCTCTGGTCTCCAAAGTGGGAACGAAAGCTGCTGAAATCCCAAAGAGCTCCATTATGGCACAACCCCCAAAGCTGAGACTTAATGTGGTGGGATCTGGCTTTGTAACTGACAGAGGGATGGAGGGAAGAGCCAGGACATCCAACAGCATCCCGCAGGCAAGGCCTGCTCAGCATCCCCAGCAGGTCCAGCCTCCCCAGGCTGCAGGAGGCATCTTGCCAGGCTATGAACCAGCCCTGGGGGGCATCAGGGATCGAAATACCCGCAGCCAATGTCCTTGAGTGAGTTCCTCTGCCTCTGGGCAGCCCAGCGGAGCTCTGTTTGCCGCGGGAACGGAGCCTCTTCCATGGGTCAGTTCCCATGACATCCCGCAATCCCTGTCCCAGGGCCATTTCCAGATCCTGCCTTCCTTCAGCACAAAAAAGCCACATGGGCTCTGGATCACCCGTCTGGTACCTCTGCCTGAAGTACGCCAGCAGCCAGCACTTGGAACACACAAATGGAATGCAAATACTTGTCGAATCCCTCCGGGGGCCTCACTCACCCACATACAAGGCTCTGAATAAAATGCAATAACTAAAGCCAATAAAACTCCCTGTTTCTGAGCAGCAGAGATCAGCAGGGGGTTGTTTTCAGTTAGGGCCCCTGGCAATGGAAGAAAATAAGATGCTTTATTTCATTACATGGGAGTCGAGAGGGGAAGGAAAAGGTCTACAGTAAAAATTAAGGGCTGTGGCAGTGCTCTTCAGGCTCCTTCCCCTGGTGGTTTTCAGGGTATTTGCTTCAGACTGGACATGGCTGAACCTGTGCAACTTCAGTCACTGTCCATATGCTGACAAAGAATCACAGAACGGTTTGGGCTGGAAGGGACCTTCAAGATCACTCAGTTCCAACCCTTCCCCCTCTTCCAAGAAGAGCAGCTCACAGATAAACAAACCCAGCGCACTGGTTCCCAGCACTTTTCAACCAACCAACCAAGCACGAACCCCAGCAGCGTGAGCTGTGCTAAGGCAGCTCCTCCAGCCCTCCAGAAACACGCACAGCAGGGGCAGCCTGGGCCCTGCAGCAGAGAAGCTGTGGCTGCCCCATCCCTGGAAGTGCTCAAGGCCAGGATGGACAGGGCTTGGAGCAACCTGGTCCACAGCGGCTGGAACTGGGTATCTTTGAGGTCATTAAATCATTCCAGGATTCTATGCCTGAGTCATCTTGCAGCTGGAATCCTTGATGCTTCCATGGAAGATCCCCTAAACCTTTGCTTGGGGAAACTGGAAGGAGAATATGGAGATGGGGGTGATGCCCTGGAAAGGAGCACGCTGTAGCCTGCACGTGGTCCCTGCAGGCAGCTGGTGGAAGCTGCTGCCCTGGGGGTGGCCTCAACTGGAAAAGGCTCATTGAAAAGTGAAATCCACCGAAAGAAAAACCAACACCTGCTCAGGAACAGGATCCTTCATTGCCCACGTCAATGGGGCAAAGGAAGCGGACGAATTGCATTGCACCAACACAAAAAACAGGCAGAAAAAGCTTCTTCACAGGGGACAAAGCCAGAGCAAAGAAAGCTAATCCAGTCACACATCTGATCAGCAGCTGACAACACAGCCTCCAGCACCCCATATCCCTGCACCCCCACAGTGCTCCAAACTTACAGTGCTTGCACTTGCCAGGGCCAATAAGCCGACCCTGGTGAGGGGTCTGCCTGCATCAAGTATCCCTGTGCTCGGGGGGTGTCACTGGGCAATATCAGCCCCCTCCAGCTCATGAACCCAGAAGGCACAGAGGTGGAGCCAGCCGGATGCCTGGCCCCGCTCCGGTGGGAGCAGCAGCATTCCCTTGGCAAAGGCAGCCAGCAAGCAGCACAAGTCTTGCAGGACTACTCTGTGCACAGCCAGGAAGGAGCCTGCACTCACTGTCCTGTGGGAGGTCCTCCAGCCCCTCGGATGTGTCCACAATGGAGCACATGGGGTGTGAGGAAGCTGATGAGACCCACGGCCCCGCACATGCCACTTGGAACACGCAACCCCCAGGGCTGGATGGTTCCCAATATTGTAACCGACTGATGGGCAGATTGACTTTGAAATAATAAGGTTCTCCACATCATGAGCCTGATTAAGAGGATTGACTTAACCTTAAGAGGATTGAATTGATAAAGGTAATAAGATTACTGCTAATTTCAAAGACTAGCCCAGAGTCCAGCTGGGCTTTTATGCAAAGGTGAAAAACACCAGGGGTTAGCAGGGCTGTAGGTTACAGGTGCACCAGTGTCAGCACAAAGCTACGTGTGTTAGTGCGATAGCAGCAGAGAAACACAGCACTTGCTGTGCAAGGAGAGCAGGGGAGGGCAGGGACTGGGCTCTGGGCACAGGGTGTGAAACCAAGGACCCCAACTGCCAGTCACTGACTCCGGACCCCCACAGCTCCTCTGAGGAGCTGTGCTGGATGTTCCTCTGTTAGGAAATGTGATGATGTTCCCTCCTGTGAGTGCTGGAGCTCATCCTCAACACTTCTGGCATTTTCCAGTTCTTCTTGGGAAAGGAGGTGAAGTGGCAACGTGAGGGTAAACACAAAGGAATCTGTTCCCATCACCCTGCTCATGGCAATAAGAAAACCTGAGGGATGTAGCACTAACACACTTGAGCGCCCACCAACCTCCCCGTGGGGGCAGAGGGGCTGGATCCCACCCAGGAGGCTCAGAAACTGCTCACACCCCCACAGAGGGGTAAAAACCGTGGGGGTGCTCATAAAACTCATTAAAAGCCTTATTAGCTTAACTATAGCGGCTATAAAACATTATCAGAGAGCTAAACCCCATGGGGAAGAGGACCTGGCTGCTGCAGGCTCATCTACTGCTGAACTTGTACAGCATCTGTGCTTCCCTGCGCACTTTCCCAGTGCTCTGCCCCAACTCCGCAGAAGGAGTCACTACATCTGCTCAGCTGAAGCTAATCCTTGCAGCATAAACAAACAGGGACACATGTTTATTCTTCACTCCATTCACAAGACGATAAATATTTGTTTCAAGCGAGCAGCTGGCTCCTTCGAGCTCTGTCTAACGCTGGGTTTGAGCTACCCACCATTCGGACAAGAGGGGTTTTAGATATTTATGGTCATGAACGGAGCTCCAAAAGCTATAAGAGAGTCCTGAAACAAATCTAAGCATGGGAAAGATTCTGGAAGCATCTGAAGTCGCAATCATTCTCCTGTTGGGAAGGATGCAGCCACAACCACATCACACGGGCCGCATCAAGCCGTGCTAATGGCAGGAGCGAGCACTCCTGGTAACACCAGGTACGGCAACAGAAATACTTGGAAGTTATGACTTCGTGTCTTTGGTCTGTGGGTTGCAAAACACGTGGAAATAATCGGGCATCTCCACGCCCTTACAGGTAACACTTTATCAGTGCTCTCACCGGGGAGATGGAATCATGTAATGAGTCAAGGAGCGATGCTGAGAGCCTGCATCCCTGTGCTGAACCACAAACCTAAGTCCCTCCTGCCTCTTCCCACTCCTGTGTGCCATAGAAAGAGACAGTGAACAACCACTGCGTGACTGAGGGCGCTGGGGTAGGGCTGGATGTTTGTCAGGCTTCCCAGAGGGCTGGGGCAGACCCCTCAGCCGGACCAACTGCACTTCTACCTTCATCAAAAGGCTGTTCCCTCTCCTCACTGCCTTGGTGGCTGGTCAGGAGGTTCCAGGCACACCCTGATGTGCACCAAACCCTCACTCAGCGCTGCAGCGATGAAGCTTTTCCCTTTCCCAAACAGGGATCAAAGGAAGCATGGACTCTTACTCACAGTGAGGACACTGCTTCCATTCTCCACCTTTTAATCTATTGTTATACAGTTGTGAAGCCCAGGAAGAAGCAGGTATTTAGGGAGAAAATTCAGCTACAGCCCCTGTCCCCCTCCTGCTCCGCTCTGTGTGCCCTGCACCCGCACAGCACCACATCACCCCTCTCCTGCACACAGCTCCTGCAGCCTGACCCTGGGTGGACACAGGGACCCCAGGACCCTGCCCCATTACGGGATTACACCGTATTTACAGCAAATCACTACAGGAAAGGAGGGCCCGAAACACTGCACGAGCAATTAGCTGCTAACGAGTCTTCACAGATCATCTACGGGACACTTGTTTCTCAGGCCAACTGTTAATTGCTGCTTTAGCATCAGCTACAGCAGCCAAGATCAACAAAACCCCCTTTATCAGCAGAATAAATCCCTGGTTGCGAGTGCCACGTCTGCACTCTTCAGGGCAGGGGAGAGCTCTCAAGAGGTGGCTGGAACGGCTCTTGGCCAGGCACAGGGATGCAGAACCCACCTCCAGCTTCAGAGGTCCCAGCAGGACAGAGCCTGGAAGGGAGGGCTGCCCTGAGGGTGCTCCTCACCCAGCAGAGGCTGGATTTAATCTTGATATAAGGAAGAAATTGTATACATTTAGAACAATCAATCACTGGGAAAACCTCCCGAGGGACACAGGGGTCCCCATCACTGGAGGCTTTCAAGATACAACTGGACAGGGAGCTAGCTAACCTCATCTAGGCTGCCTTTCCCCCAAAAGGCTGGACCAGATGATCTGAGGTCCCTTCCAACCTGGGCTGTTCCATGAGTCTGTGATTTTACCTTCCTGCTGCTTTTCCCCTCTCTCTGCTTGTCCAACTGAAGCACACACCACCTGGTTCCCATGCTCCAATAGCTCCTGTTGCTCTGACAGATCCCTAAACCCTGTGCTAATGCTGATGGCAGATGACAGGCAGGGAAAGCAGAAGCTCCATTTTAGGGGGAAATTCATCAAGTCTGTTTACTGTTTGCCATGTCCCCTGCGTAGAGCCTCTGGGATCTCAAGCACTGATGCAGACACGTCTGGAAACACACTTGCTCTCTCTGGAGCCTCTCCAGTACCGAGGAGAAGAGGAAAAAAGCAGGAACAGACAACAGCTCTCAGCCGTGCCAACATATGATCTGTGGTGACTGAGACTGGGGCGACACTTGAAGCCTTTTCCACCAGAACCGTGTAAGCCATGGACATGGTCCTTCAACAGAATGCTATTCCAACAAGAGCCCTGGCACCAGTGGCCAAGAGGCAGCACAGCCATGGTTCACGATGAGATGTGCCAGCAGAAAGCAGGGCTGTGCCAGAAACCACACACTGATGGGTCTGAAGCCCCAGCACAAGCAGTGAGGAGGGGACACCTATGGAGCTCCCCTGTGTAACCACAGAGCATATTTCACATGCTGTGAATCACTTCTGTCACCTCTGAGGGCAACAAAGCCAAGGGGAGCAGGGCTGTGGCCCTTCCCTGCGCTCCTGGGGCCTGCCACTGCTGCCGAGGGTAAGGAAGGCTTTAACAGCTATTTTCTCTGCCTCTGCAACAGCAGGCCCATGGCTGCACAATCCTCTCAGCGAGCTTTGCCTGCCCTGAACCAGATCAGGAGGCCAAGCCACTACTCTGCCCAACAGAAGGTAATTAAATCTAATCCATGAACCGTGCCGTGGTCCCAAGCAGCAGTGGCAGCTCTGGAGGAAGCAGAGCCTTGTGATTCCCCCTCAGGTGAGGAGCTCAGGTCTCCTCAGCACTGCAAAAGCTTTGGAAATCCTGCTCTTCCCCAGCTCCCCCCTGCAGAGTTCAGGGAGATTTCAACAGAGAAAACACTGATGCCTTAACTCCTGCAGTGCTGACACTGGCCCTGCTCACCACGGCTGGGCTGTGCTGTGCCACCTGGGGATGCAGGATGCTCTGCAGCAGAAGGGTCACACAGCTCCATGCGCTGGGGACCTCAGCGCTTGCCTGTGCTGTCCAGCTCTGCTCACCTTGCCGGTACCCTCACAGATGACAACCAGGAGTAAACCCCACTCTCTGCCTCCCTCTTCCCTAACTGGCGGGGGATTCCCAGCTATGAATATGTTCAAAGTGGTCCACATAGACTGAACTGCCCTGGGGGTTCAGTGCAGGAATACCCAGCACACACAGAGTGCTTAGCTTAAGCCAACATCGCTTCCACTTCATCCCTGACAACTGCCTTCTTGCTTTACTTTCACTGTTCATAAGGCAAAAGCCTGGCCCCGAGCCTCCAGAAGGGAGAAAAGTGACTCGGTTGGTATCTTGAGGTCCCACTGACCTCTTGCTAATTAAGCAGTTTGCAATTTGCTGGCAACCTATTCGTAATTAAAAGCAAAATTAGAGTGTATGGAGGGCCAGGCCTGAAGCCCAACTCATGTGGTGATTTCAAACCCTAACACAGGAGCCTGCTCTCGATGGTGCCCGACAGGATCACAACGGGTCTTACCTTGGCCTTGCCTGTACTCTGCAGGATGTGCACCAGCGCAGACGCCATCTCCTCTTTGTTCTTCACGCTCAGCGAGGGCTCCAGCACCGAGCACAGCACCATGTAATTGTTAGTGATGTACTCAGCAAACTCTTTGTACATCTCCATGGGAAGAATGCTCATACTCTGGTAGCGCGACTTGATGCGGATCATGGGCCCTGGGGACTTGCCCTTGCCCGGGTTGGGGCTCACCACTGGGTACCACTTCTCTATGAACTGCCGGCCCGTCACGGAGCTGACAGGGATGTTCACCTGGCCAATGAAGTTGGTCTTGTCCTTCTTCTTCTTCTTGTCGGTCTCTTTGTACAAGTGCACTGTAATGTTTTTGAGCGATGGGAGGTTATTAAATTCAAAGTGCTCCCCCCAAAAGACATTATCAGTTTTCAATTTACAGGTAGTTCGTGCATAAAGAACGTCATCCAGGCATAATTCACACAAGTACTTCTTCTTAGCTGGCAGGTCCTTGGCTTCAATAATCCATAACTTTAACATATTCTCTACCCTTCTGCTGTTGTCCTGAAAAGAAGATGCAAAGAAAAACAGGTCACTAAAAAAACCCAAACCACAAAGCCAAGCGCAACAGAACTGGAGATAGGAGTTAATTATTTCGGATGTGCTAAATGAGCAGAGCCTTAATTACATTTTATTTTAAGGAAATACTGGCTCTCAGGAATCTGCACAATACCACTACTTATGTTAATTTTCCAAATATCACCATGCTCTCCGTGTCTGTTGGTGCCAATTAATATAAGGAACAAGGAAGATAAAACCCCTCCAAATCATAAATGCACCATTTCCCATTCACTGCCAAGAGGGCCTCAGTAGAAACCAGAAGAACTTCACTGATCATTAATGGCTTTTGCAGAACAGAAGCTGTGTTGCAGGTATCTCCCAACCACCTCCCTTTTTAGTACAGCAGCACTGGAATCTGTTTTCTTTACTGTAATAGAGCAACAATCAAGGGATCTGAGCACACACCCAGGGATCACCTCATCCATGGCTGGAATGCAACCACCTCTGGCAGGGAAAGAAGCAGTTACAAAACCCCATGGTATTTTAGGGCTGACGTCCAGAGCACCCAACTACAACATCAGGAGACAGAGCGAGTCCCACAGGAGAATCATTGCAATCCAGAAATAGAAATGTGGCTTGGATATCTTCTAAACAACAACAGAGCAAAGGGCACTGTGGATCGTTAAGAGCTCCTCAGTGATGCTGATCTCATCCTGGAAGAATATCCAGGGCCATTTGTTGCAGGAGTAACTTGAAAGATAAAGCACTCACAGCTGAACCACTGTGAGGGGCTCTGCAGTAACCTGCTTTGCTTGGAAACCCCTCACTGAAACAGCCACCACAGCCTAAGAGTCTGGGCAGGAACGTTTCTGCTGCAAGTCCACAATGGGGTACTGTAGGTTCAGGAAGTACATGCAGGAACTACACAAGAACACTGAATTCCTGACAGAAATATCAAGTCAGATACTGAGAGTTCATTGTCTGTGAACTCAAACAAAGATGGAAAACTAGCCATTAGTTAATGGCATGTTTTGAGATAAGGGCACACTTCCCAATGAACTTCCACTGAACGCTGGCATCTCAAAGCCATAGTGAGGTGCCCAGCCCCAACTCACATTCCCAGGACTTTTCCTGTGGCGAACGTGACCACGCAAACCTTACGCAGCTCCTTCAGATCATTACTACCAAGTTGCTGCTCCTGGAAAGCACTGGAGTCGCTGAACTCCCTGTACAGGAACTCTCCCCTCCACTGCTCCGATCATGATATTGAAGGAAATCTTTTATACTGACATTTGGCACTGTGCTGGGAACGATGAGCTCCGACACAGAGGGCTCCTTTAGCAACCTGCCAGGCCTGAACCTAACTTGCATGCACTTATGTGGCTTTGATGCCAGGAATAAATTCACAGGATCCCATCATTTGTGTTTTCTCTGATCAGCAGAAAAAGACTTGTTGATAGAACCCATCAGCTGTGAAATCCTGCAGCTGACTGATCAATCCTGATCAACCTTTGTTACCCAACTCCAGTGCAGAGAGGGAGAAGCAGTTGTAGATTTTAATTCAGGATGGACTTGGTCCTAGTGAGCCATAAAACCACATACTGGGCGTCCCTGTGTTCTAGTGAAGTGAAGGATTTGGTTCTGTAGCTCCCAAAGGGGATGACTTTGCCACTCAACTGACTGGAGAAGGGAAAGGTAGACTCCACTATTGCCTCAGAGAACCCGCTGTGAGGGGCAGCTGAGTTTCTCCATCACTCAAGCAGACACCACAAGCACTACCAGAGTCAGGAAGTGTGCTCTGTGAACTCTCCAGACTACTCAGACTTGTCACTTCGCTGGCAGCTACCCGAGAGCTTCCTGAGCTCCTCGAAGTGGAAAGTCCTACGTATGCAGCAAATATCATCAGTAACAGAGCAAGACAGAAGATTCTTCAGGTCTGATCAATTCTCAGCAACAGCTGAAGCAGCAAGCACTGAGAAAAGAGGGGAAGAAGTAATTGGCACTTGCCTGTAAATATAATTGTGGGAGAAAGCAATACGGAAAAAGGCTGACCCACAGTTACACTTACTCACTGTGTAATGACAATATGTCCCCTGCTGCTACTATGCACTGGGCTATAAAATGTAATAACGAGGAACTGAACTCTAAGAGAGGCAATTCCTCAAAGCCACTACCTTATTTGGGTGCACGGCACGCCGCAGGTTTTCCATCCATTTATCTCGCTCTGCTGCAGAACGACACGAGAAGCACTTACTTCCTGATGAAGTCGTCACCTACAGGGAAAGGAACAGGATTATGTCTTGACCAGCACACTGCAGGCTCCATCTGGGGAGTGAAGGGGAATTAGGAAAGATGCTAGTGGAACTCTTTAGTTTGTGTTTTATTTTAAGTAAGCAGCTTTACCCAAGCATGAAGCAACAGCCCCTAAGGCTGGCAGAAAATCAGGGCAACTCTCTATGTCACAGAAATAATCATGGAAGCAAGTTCCAATTACTTCTCCTCTTCTACACCAGAAAACAGTACATAATGGGCCTCACGCATGCGATGCTTTAAAACACCAAGTTCCACAACTGAGAGTACAAATCCTTACACGAACTAAAGATAAACTGCAACCACTTGGCATTCCTCCAGATTCAGCCCAAAGCTTGCGATAGTTATCACCCATTCCTTGTTTTCTGCAGAACCCCAGGCCTGGGAAGGCTGGTTTCCCACCTTCCCCCTTCGTGTCCCGGTGCTTCTGAAGACCACGCTATGAAGAACACGGGGACAAGCACATACACCCCACTCCCGGCAGCAGTACAAGCTGGGAGCTTGCACTTGCAGCCTGGCCAGAGGCACTCCCACTCTCAGAGCTCCTCATCCCCAACTCGGCAGAGCCAGGCTGGGGCTCCTGGACCTGGAGATGGGGGGTGAAGTGCCGCTGAACCCTCCTGTTGTGCTTCCAAGGGGTCTTTCTGCAGTATTTGTACGACTTTCTCTGGCCATTGGGATTCCATAGCCAGGTTCTGAAGAAGCATGCTCACAGCAGTGACATTTCCAGAGGTGCAAACTCCCCTCATTCCTTATCGCATCTGTGCTACCACATGGAAATAAGCCTGTTGAGAGCACACTAAAGCAACTGCTGCTCAGCAGCCCCAGGATGACAGGCACCAAGCATTTCTTCCTATCCATCACACCAAGCTTCCTGGCCATCAATTACTGAGCCAAGGTGTAAAAGGCCAACAGTTCTCTGCATCTTCTCTCATACACATATTCCTCAAGCCCCTGTCTCCTCCAGGCCCTGCAGGGAAGCTGACAGCCTGTGACCATGGTACCATAACTCTATGCTGCCCATAAAGCCCTCTACAAGCTCTGCCCTTCTCTGTGTTCACTGCTTTTTTTGATGTCCAGTAATATCCTCTGATGCAGGCCAAATGGACCTGGCTAATACTTTAAATAAGTCCCCTTGAGTTTCATTTCCACCAGTCTCAAGCTGCAGAATTACTTCTGAGTACTTTATCATTTCAGTGTTTGTGTTTCCACACTGCACACTGGGTTATCTGCTGCTGAGAGACACAATCTCCTTTAATTTCATGTATCTCCCAGCAGCCTAACCTGTTCTTACAGCAGAGCTGGCACTTGCTAAGATTTGTCATTAGCTAACCTCAATGACAAGCTGAAGGCACCCTGCCTTTGAACACAGACATCTTCTAACCAGGACAAAATGAGAAGGGGCCCATCCTTGTCTTTACACAGTAAATGCAAGAAATCTTCCCTTGTCTTTACACAGTAAATGCAAGAAATCTTCCCACCCTTGATATCCCAGAGGCTCTCTTCTAGGATACGACTCTTCCCTGTCTTAACATGCTTTTATCCTCTCTCCTGTAAAACTATATATTCTTCTGAGCATAAGCTATCTTCTACTTCCAAGAAGACTCCAAATTAGTAGGCACAGCAGTATGATCTTTTCACCATCCCTTCATGCTTCCGTGTATTTCCAGCTTCTACAAAGCTTCCCATAACAAATCCAGCTTGCTCCGTCTTCTGTTTGTTGCTGTGGATGCTCATATGAACCTCTATCCCTGACCCTTCACAAAGGGACTACTGGTGGCAAAACAGACATCCCACCTGCAAAACTGTGCCCATGGTGTGTGATCCCTATGTCTTGATCCTGCCAGAGGGTACGGCAGTTCTGCATCTTGATCCTTTTCTTGACTGGGAATGATACCTAAAGAGGAGCAACACAGCTGATGCACTGCTGCTGTGGTGATGCACCACCTTCACACCGAATCACCAATACAAAGACGCCAGAAGGACCACTTAGCAAGTTTTTAAGACGAGAACTTACAGAGAAGTAACACAGAAGGTGAGCAGCAAATGAGCACTGCTCATGGGCAAACCCTCCTGCTGACATTCTGAGGTCACAAAATCCAGTCCATACCGACTGCTTCGAAATCAGTTAATAAAGATGGAGTAGGTCAAATACACCTTCCAGTAAACTATACCATCAGTCCACTGCCTCAAAGGCCACTTCTCACCTAGCTTTTTGTTCAGCTCTTGAGTTTTGATGGGAGTTTGGTGTATAAACACATTCGAAAACAATGCTCTTGGACCTAGAGAATGCAGTAGGAAGCCTGGAAGCTCCACCATAAAAGAGACTTAAGACTTCTCTGATTGCTGCTGAAAGATGCTCTCTTAAAGACAAGTTCTCCTTGGTGACACACACAGATCCCACAGCTGCATAGAGCATTCATATCCAAATAAACAAGCAGGCAATTTAGCTGTCCTTTTATTGAATCTGTTCATTAAATGTCATTTTTTACCAGCTCTCTGTTACACCGAATATCTCATATATTTTCTTGCCACACTCAAATCAACATATTATCACCGAGTTATCACAGTAAAATTTGTGATTCAATACCAAAACAATTACCAATTAACTAATCACTCAAAACCCAAAAGCCCTGTAACTATCATACTTCAGTGAGAGAAGAGGAACATCCTCAGATATGAAGCCCTCTTGATCTGATGGGAATTAAAGGTCATATCTACCACATGTGACCAAAAATATCATTTTACCCAGATCAGAAATAACATCCCAGCTTTAAGCTGGGACCTAAACATCATATGGCATTAGTGATCTTCATGAGATTTTGATTAGCTTTATAAGGAGATCTCATGAAGATTTTGGATATGCTGGAACACTATTAATGTACAGGATAAGCTCAATTAGTAAAACTCATTCATTTCTAAATTCACATTCACTATCCACAGTCCTTGCCTGGGTGATCTCTTAAGTCAGACAGAATGTCTTCGGCACAGGATGGGTTCCTCAAGGTACAGCTGAAGGAATCCCACAGGAGTAACCACAGAAGATGATAACTGAGTTACTGAAGCTGCTCAACTCGGAGTGTTCCAAAGGAAAAGCTGAGGCTCAAGCTGGTCAATGCCACTGTGGCCAAGCACAGAAGGACAAACCAGCCCTGCAGAGCCGTGTCGGCTGCTCAGGGCCACGCGAGCACTGGGAAACGTTTGCACAGCTGGACTAAATTCAGTGGAGCTAAATTTATCTCTGCTAAATTCTCCCTTGCTCCAGCAAGGCCAGGGCAAGGCAATACGGTTCCAGTTGCATTGGAGCAGCTGCAACTTTCCTTTCTGCTGCTCTGCATCCCCTGCTATATCCTGCGCCTGCCCGGACACGAGCTGTGCAACAGGGCAAGGCTTGGGTCTGCCAAGGCAGGCACAGAGCTCTTCAGCCCTAATCCCTCTGCCTGGCCCAAGTCACCAGGACCCCACAAACAGCTGAGCCAGGAACAGGCTCTGGGAGCCTGAACTCCGAATGTGCTTCGCTGGGCTAAGATCCCCACTGTGTATTTAGCACTTGCACTGGCACCAGCTGGTTATGCTGACTGGGAATCTTACAAGGAGAAAGAAGATGATGCTGAGTAACTTTAAAAAAATCAATCAAGAAAACAAGTAAATACCAACTGCCAAGTACTGAGACAGGAAAAAGCAAGTTTCATAGAACTAAATAAGCAGGAAAAGCCAAATGCAGCAGTTGAAACACTCTGCATTACTGCTGACTCCTCACCGAGGCAGAGCCCAGCTGAGCAAACAGCTTTAGCACGTCTTAATGCAGGTTGGTTGAGCTAAAGAAACAATCCCACTGCACCTCCATACAGCCAACTGCCTCCAACAGAGCCACTTGGGCTTGTTCCACTGCAGATGGCTTTGGCACCTCTCGCCTTTGTCTCCCTTTGGGTGCACTGCCAGTTCCCGCTCTGAACCTGCCCTCTCAGCGCGACTCCATCTGCAGCCATCTCAGATCTTGCCATCTTCTTCTCCAAGCCATGAGGCTGCTGCTGCGGCCCGGTGGAGGAGGAGCTGGGGCTCACTGTGCCTCGCACAAGTGAGGGCTCACAGACCCCAAATGGTGACAGACGGGAGCAGCTTCTCACTGTCCACTGCCTGAGAATCCCAGCACAAGGAGAAGGTGTTGGAGAGCTGTGTAAGGCTGGCACTGCCCAACAACAGCAATGCCTCACTTCTCACTTGGAGACAGTAAACTTGGCCATTCCAGACAGATGTCTCTAGAGAACAGATCCACAACAGCCTCCAAGCAGAGCCAAGGCACTGTTACCAACTGGCAGCAGCTTCCCAATCCCCTGTGCAGAGAGTATCTTGGTTCCTGCTGTCCCCATGGAGGATGGCAGGCCCTTCTCACTCAATGTTTCCTGGGGAGGGCTCCTTTTCCGGGACATCAGCTGAGCTTCTCACTCTTCAGTGTTCCCATACTCAGCAGTGTGATGGCCCTTGGCCATCAGCTTCAGTTTTCAGACTCGTGCAGACTTCAGGCAGAGCTTTCCCAGTTCCAGGCCCCAGAAACCACCACAGGTTTTACTGCTCTTCGCCGAGCCTCCACTGAAGGGTGGCAGCAATCTTCACCAAGCCTTGCCTGCACTTTCAGATAAAGCAATGCTGAAGGACTCAGGATCACAGGCCATAGATAGGACCCTCAGGACATAATGATAACTGAAGGCAGCACTCAAGCACCGAGGTGGTCGCTGCCTGCCACCCACCAGGGATCCAGGAGATCTGCAAACCCATTCCAGTGCTGACCTCACGCTGGATTTGAAGGAGGCTCTCTGGAGATCAAAGACCAACACATTAACACAACATGACATTTAGCTCCCACCTCGGTCCTTCCCGCTGGAGCTGGCTGATGAGTAACCGTCAGTTACAAATCAATGTCCCTTTTGTTTTCTGGCATTCTTCCTTTCCTCTGCAGGATCTGCAGAGCAGCAATTAACATGTTCTTTTTTCTGTATGACTCTTCTTTATCCAACTCACTTACAAATACAGATTTTCTTCCTCCTCATGAGTGCACGACTCGTGCCATTTCCCTCTCAGTCAACTTTCCGCAAGTACTGCTCATATCCCTTCCCCTGCTCTTGTGTGCCGAGCAGAATTGGTAAACAACTCTTTTATTACGGATGTCACATCTATTTTCCATCTAGCTTCATTTTATCTTTCTGGAGTGGAATGTAATAGAGGCCATATAATTTACAAAACTGTTCTGCTCCTGACCTGCTGTTCAATTCTACAGAGAATGAACAGCACTGGAAAATTTATACCTCAGCCCACCCCTGAGTTGATGTTTGGGGCTGGTTTCTGTACGACTCTTTGTGTGTTAACTGCTTATAGTGTAAGAGATGGAGCTTTCAGTGTGCTAATGTCAGTAAAGAATCTTCACCTCTCCAGCTGGACTCCTCTTGGACACTTGGACAAGGCTCTTTTCACCCAGCACTGCCCGTCCCAAGGCAAACCTGCAGTTCAATTCATGCATGTATCTGCTCTTCTATGCCCAAGTACAAAGAGGTAACCTTCCCTTCACGGTGTCGCCCACCTCATTACTGTAAGAAAAGCACTTCCCAGCTCCATACCCAGCCACTCCCACAAGCAATACTACTTTGCCATCCACAACCCAGGACAAATGATTCCCAAGACATACTACACTGAATTCTCCAACAACAGACTGGCTTGTACGCGTCCTACTACCTCCCACTAGCGCAGACCCAACCAAATGCCACAGCAGATGTTAGAAGAAAATTGAAATACTCACAGATTTTTCTATTTACCCAAACAAGTGAAGCTTCAGTTTCCTTGCCCAAGTCCTCAACGCTCCCACTGACAACAGAACGCTAGCTTTGTGACCAGGAATAATGTCTTTGTGAGCACTGAGGAGGGATTAGCACTTTCTCTTATCTGTACCAACATAAACTACACATTTCTGCTCTGCTAATACACAGCCTGAAGTAACTCAGCACCTGTGGTGGCAGCAAGCTCTGCTGCGACAACGGGTACAAAGCAAACAGCTTATTGCTCTGATTTTGTGGATATGATCCCCCTTGGAAAGACGGGAGCAATTTTCTGCCTATGAAATGGCCTCTGTGTAGCAATTCAGAGGAGCAATGTTTTACAACAGTGAGAACCCACGCTGCAAGCCCACACCTGGCTCCCCAGCCAGCCCCACCACAGCAGGAACGGCCCCTGGAATGGCCGGCGTGCCAGCCAGAAAGGCTCCTTACCTCAAAGCAATAGTCTTGTCCCAGGATGCTACTGTGGACCGGTTTGATGACCACTTCTTCCTCCATACTGAGATCCAGAGCCTCAACAGCACTACTGGGACTGAGCAAAGACTCGTGGGAGCGCGATTCTTTCAGCCTCGGCATTAGATGGGATCTAGAGGAAAAAGGGAACGGGATCAGTGGATGCTCTCCTCCCCAGAAATTCAGTCCATCTGTTAGCAACAACTGCCGAATATTCCTGGGAATTTTTTGCCCTAACAGAGGGCCCAGAATAGCAGGGACTGCTCCTATGCCCCATTTATAAAGCAGTGAGCAGATTATATTCCAGGCTGTTCTTCCAAGCCCTGATGCAGCCAGGACTACATTATCAGAGGTGTGCAGGCTGTAGGGCTCTGCACAACTGAGCATGTCTCTAAATGCTTGTCATGCCCATTGTTTCCAGGTGGGTTGCAGTTGCCCCACCAGGTATCACTGTGCTTGTCAGTCTCACAGCTGGGTCTGCAGCACCTGACTGCTGGGTCAGGAATGGGTTTACACACACGTGGGGATCCCATCAGCATCCTACTGAGTATCCTGCTGTTTCACAGCACCCAGACCCTACTGACAAAGGGAAGTTACCTGCAAATGGGGAGGAATTAGTGACTTTAGCTCTTGTGAAACCCTAGACCCGTTTGCTCCCTGCCTGCAGAACATGCCCAGAGACCAGCACCACCGGAGTTCCCGTGCACAGGAACCCTTCCCCCTACCAAAGCTCCCTTATCCCTCTCACTGCTGCAGCTGGTGTCTGGATCCACAACCAACAACCCGAGGGCTCATGTGTTACACACCTGGGATGGGAGCAGTGTGGAAAATAAGGCCATGATAGCCCTATCGATTGATCTAAATGCTCCGGAGTCCCACTGGCAGCATTTAGCAGCAGGGAGCCTACAGACAGCAAGCAGCACACCATTTTCGAGGCAGCCAATACAATCAATGGTGCTGTAACTCTTAAAGCAAAACCAGGGAGCTTAGGGGGAAAAAACCACAGCCAGGTACTCCCAGGGAAAACAGCAAAAGCAGAAAGCAGCAATGGAAAAATAACTTGAGAGCAACAGGAGCAGCTGCCTCCTCTATAGCCTGCACCATGTAAAATGGCCCTACTCCAGCCAGCTCACAAAGCTCTGATCTGGTAACTCTGACCTTTACATCCTCTGTAAAGCACTTTAGGGTCTTCCAAAGAGACCACGTGTCCCTCTGCCTACACAGAGAGCCCAACATCTTCTTCAAAGGCACAGGACACAAATACAGGGAGTCTGAGATATTCCCAGCATGGTTCTGGGGAGTGAAACCACAATGCTCCCAGTATACTCTCAGCCTGCTTTGTGTGTGCTGAGTTTTGTCATTCTCCAGAATAAAGCTGACCAAACCACAGAGAAATGTCAATAGCACATGCAAAATTCATAGCTTCCAGGGGATCACACGGCAGGCTGAACCCAGGGACCAGCCAAAGGGGATGCTAAGACAAACAGCAGCAGAAGATAAACAGGTGCTGCTCTAGATTTGCCATTAAGATCCACGCCCTGGATGAGCCCCCAGGTGATAATGGATCAGCCTGCAGCTGGGTTCTCCAGCTGAGCATGCTAAATGGATGGCTTGAAGAGCCACAGCTCCTCTGGCAGCACCACGGGATAAGCAGCCTGGGGACACGCTGCCCAAGGGCACCAGGACAGCACAGCCTCCAGGCACCTCCCTGCACCCACAGAGGCCACAGTGGTACCTGTGAGGGCATCTGCAGAAAACCAGACTCATTCCTTAGGGGACAGCCCCCGGCCCTCAGAAAGCCTGGGTTAGCACAGCCCAGCGCTGGATCAGGAGCAGTGCCTTTGAAGCAAAAGGCTCTCCATCCCATTAGCAACTCTCCAAACTGCCCACTCACCCAGATCTCTGCGGTGAAGAAAGTGATCCCTAGGAACTGGGCACAGTCGTTTCCCAGTACTTTGTGGCAATTTTCCACTCTTTTCACAGAAAAGGGCCCATATCCTTTCCCTCTGAATGATAACTCTAATACAGGCAGACAGATCAAGTTACCTCTGGACTCCGAGAGCAGAACTAATACCCAGCAGCTCAAGAATTGACAATACAGCCTGCTCACCAAGCCCACACCCAAGGCGTTTAGAGTAAATCTTATTTCCATATTCAAAATGTGAAATTAGAGGAGGGAAGTCAACAAGCTGAGACTTACATCCTCGTGTGGGCAAATCTGAATATGGATAAACTAAACCCACAGCTCGGGCTGTGACACAAAGATGTACATGGCCGAGCTGGAGCCCTTTGTGCTGGCCTTAGAACTGTTGTTAAGATTAAAACAAGTTTATTTTTCATGTAAAACTCCTGCAGCTGCAGGGCCCTGGGGGGGAGTGCAGATGTGCAAAGCTGAAGAATTACCAAGGGAGAGCTTCTCAGGACATATTCTGCTCTCACCAGATTCAGCAAATGAGTATTTATATCCCTCCATACTCTGCCATATGCCTCTGGGAATCCTAAAATTAACGGGACTTTCCTTCGGCAGGAGGTTGGTTGTCAGGCTCCTGTCTCGGCAGGACCCGCTCCCACCACGTCTCTTACTCCCGAATGATCAAATCCAACCCAGGTCAGCAACAGAACCGTTTTTCACCAGATGCTGCACTGTACAGAGGGAGCCCTGCAGGTCTCCAATCAGCCCTAAAAGGCTCAGCATCTGCCTGTGTATCAAGAGCTAAATGGGGAGATGTCATTAATTAGAGACACTGGTTTGAAATCCCAGCAGAAGGGATGTGCCAGAGGCAGCCCTGGCAGAGCAGGATGAGAGCTGTCTCTGCAGAGCATCCTCCCAGGGTGATTGGCTCCATCCTCTCCCCAGCTCCCTGGAACCAGCCCTGATGCTATGGTACTTAACCCATGGCAGTCCAGGGGCTCCGCAGACATCCCGGAGCGCGGGAAGGGCCACACACCACCAGTCTTCAAAGGACACGTCCTTTCATTTTCCTACCCTGTTGTAGAGGAGAGCGCGTTCCTCGTGTCCTTTGCTAACAACATGACATTTGCAGCAGGAGGCCATTTACGGGAAGACGTTTGCAAGTCCCTGTCGCAGCTCTCACAGACTTCCTTTTGTATTAACAGCAAGAGAAAGGTCTTGCTAAGGCCGCGAGCTGCTTCCCTGACCCCGAGGATGGGAGCACTGTGCATACTGGAAGGACCACTCAGCGTTGCCCCACTTTGGACAAAGAAAACATGAGCCCGTTGTGCTTGTGTTACACTGAGCAAGAAGTGTACTATATCAGGCCATAAAAGACATGGAGAGCTTCATCCAAAGATGATTTACTGGGCAAGGGCTAGAAAAACCCCATCAATTCCACTCGCTGATGAAGAAATGCAGTAATACTACACACACAACGTGACAACCCCCTGGGCAGAACAGCAATACAAGCAGGAGGTGGATGCTTCTCAGCCCTGCCTTCACCCAGCATGGGCAGGGAGCAGCACCCACAGCAACAGAGGCACCAGAGTGCCTGTAAACTCGTGTTCTTCCTTAACCATCCAACATCCTAACAGGCAAACTCACCTGGAACATCATTTGCTTACTGTGTACATACACTTCCAAGGTGACACAGGTACTTTGTTCAAACTCATCTCTCTACCATCACTTTTCAAACGCTGCCCCTGCGGCCATCCACTCTCCAGCTCTAATAACTTGCTGTGTATCCCAGGCCCCATCCCAGCTTACATGAACTGATCAGGTTCAGTTCCTACACTTCTGTTTTAATACGGTGGGAACAGGCGGTTGCCCAGAGAAATCTCACAGCAGGAAACCCTCCTTCCAAACAGCACGTTCAGTTCTTTTTTGCCACAGGCCTTATTTTAATCCCTTTCTACTTGCCTGAAGTTCAGCTGAAATGAAGGAGGGGGGAAATCTCATAAAAGACCACATTAGTTCTAAAGAGAAATAACTGCTACCGGCGCTGACCTGGAGAGTCCTGCAGAGAGGCAGCCAGTCTCTCGTTATTAAAGAAGAGGTTTACTGCCCACGAGCAATGACAAGGATTGTTGTTCTAAATAATGAAAGTCATAAAACATCTCCATGTGAAGGGATGCCATCCCCCTCCACCTGCTCCTCCAGAGCAGCCAAAATTAGGGACGTCAAGGTTCATCAGGCTGTGACAGCACACCTCATCCAACCAGGAGCTTGTGGGCTGCACAGAAACAAGCTTGGAGGGACAATCCATTCGCTCCTCACCAAACTCCAGGCTGGATTTGGATGAATGGAGGCAGCAACCAACCCTCTGCAGCAGCAGCACCACACACACTATCCCGAGTCCAGGCTCAGTGTTCTTCCAAGAACAAAGATGCTCTGCTGAGGCTACAAGGCAGGTGAAGATGCAGGGCCTGTCTACACAGACTGCTTCTGGAATAGGTCTTGTGTGTTTAAACTCATACACTCTTATTCCAGAATTGCTTTCTTGTGAAGACAAGCCCTCAAAGGGACAACCCCACACGTTTTCATTACAGAACCTCACCTGCCTGGAAGCACCCAGCTGCTGCTTCTATGGTTTGAGGATGAGAATTATCCTGTTATTTTGGAGGGAGAGACAGAAACAAACAGGGAACCCAGCTGGGGAGCCTCACAGGGATGGAGCCGGCACCAAACCTAACACTGAAACATGGCGAAGAAATTAAAGAGGCTTTCTTAAATCTCTTACTGCTCGTCCCATTAACACCAGCTGCAGCCGGCCTTTGCAAAATGCACGCCTCCCTGCTGTCAGAGGGATGTGATCTCCCACTTACACGTTTGACTTTGTGACACATCTCTTGGTCAGGAAACGTTCCCTGCATTCAGCTCCGCAAGAGCTGACAGATCTCTCCTCTGGCCAGCTGGGAAGGGGGTCTTCAGGGCAGCCCTCACCCCCTCACCAGAACACACCCGCTGCAGGGGTCCTGGATGCACACACACAGTGGAACAGCCCCTGAGATCCACATGCAGCATCGACAGGATTTAAGTCTGTGTCCAGCCTGGGGATTAGGTTTTGTTCTGGCTGAGAACAAAGTGGACAACTCCCCCGAACTGATTTGCAGCATCAGATGGGAGAAGGATTTTAGCAGTCACAGATGGGAGCAAATCACAGCCCATCCTCTGCCAGCTCTACCAGGGCACACAATTGGGACAGGCCGTCCCACCCCAGGCTCAGAGCATCGCTGCCGCTGATTACAAACCGGGACTCTGCTCTCTGCAGAGCCCAAACCAGTCCGATTGCTGCGTTTCTTCCTGCAGTAGCTGCAAATCAGCTCCCCTGCCCAGCAGCAACCCCCACATCAGCACTGTGACTGCCCCTGCCCAGCGCTGACTTCTGCCAACCTCCTGACCGCTGCTGGGATTCTCACCCATTCCTCTCCAGTGCCTCATCCCGCTTCAATTGAACAAATAAACACAAGAGCGATGTTCTGGGAATAACCAAGAACACCACCACAAGAGCACGTGCACGCTCCCAGAGGATGACAGAATGCTTTCCCTTCCTGCAGGACAGGATGCATAGATGAAGTCTCAGCACATCCCTCCTCATGTTCTGCTAACCTGGGCTTGCTCCTGCAGGTCTCTAGATGCCAGCAGCTCCCTCTGCCCCGGCAGGGCTATGGTGGGCTGAAGCAGAGGGGGACGCTCTGCAGCCTCTGAGGTTGCAGGTGCTGGGAGACACCACTCAGAGCACTAACGACATGAAGCTGGTGCTGCCTCTTCCCTCCCTAACGCAACACCTGGGCTGAGCCACACGAAGGACATGTAATTAAACCAAGTAACACCTGCCCTTGTTTTTAGGCTGTTCTCAGTTTTAACCAGCAGCAGAATTAATTACATTCAAAAGGACTCTCTCCGCCCATGCCAGATTCCAAACGTTGTTTTTGCCAACCCGAAGGATGATTTTATCCCGTGACATCCACCTGAGCGTGGACATTTGTTTGCTTAACATCGTGCCAATGCCAGGTTTGGCAGTGACAAACCTGCAAGTCCAGCACAGGGTAACCAGCAAGGACATGGGCTGTGCTTGTGACATGCAACATGAAGGAACTGCAAAAGCAAGCAAAACGCATCGAAAGCAAGCAGCAAAGGATGGTCAGAAATATACCTGTGTTTCAGTAACTACAGTGTGAAGAAGCTGAGGGAGTAAAACTCCTCCCTCTTCCCCAAGAGCAGGCTGGCACCACCATCTCGCTTTCAACAGAAAGCAAACTTAACATAAAAGAAAATTACCTTTTCTTATCCCATCAGCCTAAACCAGCACACACAGTGCCACATCTGTGGGTATCCGAGGCAGACAGCAGCCACACACCCACCGCTCCAATCGGGAGTTCCAACCATAGCAAGGCTCAGAACCAACGCCATTCTCTGGGGTGAGCGGGGACTGCAGAGCCCCAAAACCACCGGGGGAACCCCTACGGAGGCACAGGCAAAGCCAGGAGCCCCGGACACCCCCGTACTCCCTGCCGCAGAAACCAGGGGGGCTCCCTGGATGCAGCCGGGACAAGTTCCCATGGCGGGGATAAAGGGGTTGATTTTTATCGCTGAGAATTTTGCTTAGCGCAAGCCTGGAAGCAGAATCTGCACAAGAAACGAAACACAAGGCAGGGTCTCTCCTCCCGGACCAACCCTAAGGAAACTGAGAGCAGACGCCCCATCTCCCGCACTACAGCCAGGGGCGGCCGCCCGAGCCCGCCACGACGTTTTAATAAATAACGATGGAAACAAATTCTTAACGCACCGCATCACGGCCGGCGCGCAGCTAAAAATAAGCGACGCGAGGCGGACCGGGCCGAGGGCGGCAGCAGCCGCAGCGGCCTCACCCCGGCCCCGCTCCGGGCCTCCCCGCACCCAGCCCCGGGGTCCAGCGGCGCCCGAACCCCCCCCCGCCCCGGCCCCGCTTCCCCGCCGGGCACCGTGCGGGTCCGGCCCCAGACCGCGCCCGCCCGCAGCTCCGGCCGAGCGCCGCAGCGCGGAGTTGGCTCCGTAGGCGCGGGCAGCGCGGCCGTGCCCGGGGGCTCCGCACGGGGCACGCACGCACCGGCGCGCACCGACACTCACCCGCAGGGCCCGGTCCCGCTCCGGCTCGGCCATGCCGCGCTCCGCCGGCCGCGGGCGGGCCGCCCCCAGCCCCGCCGCCCCGGGCCGGCCCCGCCGCCGCCCCGCCCCGCTCGGCAGCCGCGCCGCTGCGGGCCCGCCCGATTGGCTGCGCTGTAGCTGGGCAGAGCGCCCCGGGCCCGGGCCCGCTCCCCGCTCCCGACTCCGGGGTGCGGGCCGGGATCGCCTCCAGCCGCCCGCCCGCCCCGGTGCGCCGCGGGGCCGCTCACCCCTCGCCGTGATCCCGCCTGCCCCGTGCCCGCGTTCATCGCGTTGTGATAAACCCCCGGCAGAGAACCCGGGGCTCCACAGCCTTTATTCCCGCAAGAGCTGCGGGAGGGCTCCTCTTCCCGCGCCGCTCCCCTCCTTGCTCGGCCCGGTGCGTCCCGCGGGACCGTGCCCGCCGCCCGCCCCGCACATGCCATTCCCATTTTGGGAAGCCGAGTCACTGACCTTCGCAGCAGCGCAAGCCAGAGCAGGGAGTAGCGCCTGCAGCAGCAGCCGCCCGCTCCTGCGTGAGCCATGACCCGCACCCCGGCCCCGCATGAGGCTGAGCGCCAGCCCGCACCCGGCGAGGCTCAGAGCCCGACCGCGGGGTGGTTTAAGTGCAGAGTCACGACACACGGTGCCCGGAGCAGCAGGTAAGTGCGGGAGGAGGAGGACGCGAGGCGGTGGAGAACAGAGGGGATGGCTGCGCAGCATGGTCCAACTGTCCCGATTGCCACCATCCTCACCCAGCCCACGCCGACACGTTCCCAGAGCCAGACTGCTGCTGTCATCCTGGCGTATTCAAATGCCTCCATTACTCATCGAGAACAAAGTAGGATATCGAGTAAATGAAAAGCCACCACATGGCACCGTCCCCTGCCTGCTACTTAGGGCTGCTTCCTTCTCCACTTTCAAAGGCTGCCATCGATGTCTGCAGCACATCAGAAATCCTCCAGCTCGGGCAAAGCTGCTCCGGATCAGGGAGGAAGCAGGTATCAGGGCTGCGAACGCTGGTCAGCATCGGAAGGGAAAACAAGAGCAGAGGTACATATCCCTGATCGGAAAGAACACGCCAGGTTTCCCCACATCAGAGGGAAAGGAAGCAGGTCTTGGAGTGGGATATGGGCAGGTCCTGCCCAAGGCAGCAGGCACAAGTCTTGCCTCCTCCAGTGCCTTCCAAGCCGGATGCCTGCCTGGATTGTCCCTTCAGCCAGCACCACCGTGCACAGCACTGACAAACGGGTCAAAATCTGCAGGTTCTCTGCCCAGTTCCGACACTAACTCCCTGCATATCCTCCGCTCCTCAGCCAGAGAGGTGGGCAAGACCCCCTGTCACCTCCAAAGGATGCAGGGAAGGTGGAGGGCTGGCAGCATTGCTGCTGGGCTTGAATAATAAGGAGCACCGTCTGTCACCTAAGGCCACTGGGGTCCTTCCTTCCATGGTAAACGGGTCCTCGCCGTGCCCGGGGACGATGGCGTCAGCTCAGCAGCCCCAGTCACTGCGCTCCTTCAGGGAGCACAGGCAGACCCTTTCCCCTTGCAGTCTGCAAACAGTGCTCTGCATTTAGCACATTTTACCTCGTTTTTACCTCCCCCATTCTCCCCAGCAGCAGTTTGAAGTTCTCTCACCCTTTGCTGGCAGCTGCCACGCAGAGAGACAAGCTCGCTGTCCTTGATCTGCTTTTCAGGGCTTCTATAAAGTAGGGCACCAGCATCAACCCAGCGTCAGGCTTTTGATACATTGCTGGAGTAGCCAAAAATAATAACAGGCAGCTTCAGTCAATCTTTTCTTTCTTCAATCTGCAGCAGCAGCAGCACAGGGGTCCTTTGTGGGCCAGAGCAGAAGTATGGTGCACACTGGACTGAAATCCTGCTCAGCATCCCCCAGCCATTCCAGCCTGCGAGCCAGGCTCACCGGCAGCACCCAGGGAGAGCAACCGGGTCCACATCAGGGAGCCTTTGCCTTGGAGGGTCCCCTCTCCTACAGCCATGCTTTGCTCCCCGTGTTTCCTTTAGCACCTTATCTCCCTCGCTGTGGAGGAATGCTAAGGTCAAGTTACAGTTTTACCAAGGCTGTTATCTTCCTGGTAAGGCAGGAAAAGGCAGAGCCTGAACTTTGGAATGAGCCCTCAGAGAGGCAGCAGGACAGGAGAACCAGGTTCTCTGCAGCCCAGCGCTGGAGTATTCTCTGCTGCATGTTCAGACGCAGTACGAGGACAATCTGGAGGGAGGTACAGAACCCAACAAGCATGATGTGCTGTCGGCCTGCGTTCCACACTGGGAATGGTGGCAGCTCCAGCTGACGTAAGGACCCAGTGCAGCTGCACTGCTGCTGCCAGCTGACATGGCAAGACCCAGCGAAAGAGCTGGGAACTGCCCAGCTGGGTTTCCCCTGTTCCAGACCTGAAATTCCAGAAGGTCAGTCCATGCAGGACTGGCACAGGAGCCTGGCACTGGGAGATGAAGTAACGGGTGAAGTTGGAGCCCAGCAGCGCTGGGTGTATCCTGCTGCTCTTTCCCACCTCCACAAGTAACATGTATTTCCCACCAGTGACGTGCTGCCATGGCCCTGCCCCAGCCATCGCACTGGGCTTGGGTTGGTGTCTAAAGCACACAGCTCCTTGGGGCTGTGGGTCTGCATGCACAGGTCAGTCATTCCACCCCCAAACCTCTGCGGACCAGAGCCTTGGGGATGGCTCTTTCCCCCTCCCCATGGAGTGGGAGACCATAAAGAAACCTCACTCCATTGACTCAGTGTTGAAATACAGCTGCAGTGAGCATTGCCGCCATCAAAAAGCAGCTAAATTTGTTCCAAGGCAGGGTTTATCCCAGCTTCCTTCAAGCAAGCTTGTACCTCATTCCTCATCTGCACAAGGTGGTGTTTCCCTGCCGACTTCTCCCCACAGGTTGCTCTGTTTGAGGGTGATACACGGGTGTACAACAGTCAGAGCTATTACTACCATTGCCAACACCAGCATCCTCCCAGGGCACAGTATGTGACCTTTTCCCCTTCTTCACATTTGCACCTCCTGTTCCTGTGGGATCCCAGCACCTACCCACTGACTCACTGTTTAAGAAGTAGCACTTGTGACAGGAAAGCCCGTGCTTCATCACAGGGCAGGCAACACACCACCTTGGATGGGTTATTACAGTCATTTCCATTCACAGTTAGTTCAGGGA
Organism: Ara ararauna; assembly: GCA_028858755.1. NCBI lineage: Eukaryota > Metazoa > Chordata > Aves > Psittaciformes > Psittacidae > Ara > Ara ararauna. The sequence continues at coordinate 23,398,427 of CM054384.1, forward strand.
TTATTATCTGTATCATTTCTAGTCCCCTTTTTCTGGGTTGTTTTTCCTCCTTGGTCCCAGCCAGGCCTGGGTTATTCCCTTTCCTCGGCTGGATAGAGGAGGATGGCCAGCCACTGCTTTGCCTCCAGTCCTGTGGGCAGTGACCTTTCCAAGCCCCTGCTGTGTTTACCCTTTTGAGCTCTTAAACCCAGGTATCTCTCACTTTTTATTGACTGTGAAGCCAGTGCTTTATCAGCACACTGTCTATCGCTGCGGAAAAAATGAATTCCCTAAAACCCGTGAAGAGTTAGTAGTGGAAGGGACTGTGATTATCCACATTTATTCCAGTTTTACAGCTAAGATCAAATACCTGGTGATGTTGTAAAAAGCACTTTGAACAATCCCATACTGCAGCCTAACTAACATGAAAAGACATGTCACTGCAGAGCTGGCTGGCTGATAGTGGGGTGGCCACGGTTATCATTGTGGGGGTCTTCTGAAAAACTCTCCAGTGCCTGTACCACAACCTACAGCATCATCAAGCAACATTGGATTTCACTGCAGGTACCATTAAACTGGCTGTCAGGACTCCCAGTGTTCCTCCATCAAACCACACATTCATGTGGAGCTCAACAGCCTGAACCCTCGGCTGCGTTTGCGTGTGTTTTGTCCTTCAGTTCAGTTCCAAGCAGGTAATTTGAGGCTGAGGGCACAGAAATGCCCCAGGCCCTGCAGCCAAGCTTAAACACAGGGATTATTAAAGATTCCTTCACCTGCTCTATTCCGATGGGCTGGATGCTCACAAGAGCCGGACTGCAGCCACGAAGCAGAATTGACCTCTGGACTTCCTCAGAACCAGGCACCGTGTCCAATAGTATTTACACTGACAGAATATTTAACCTCTGACTAATGCTGCCTTTTGCACAGCATTTCATAGCAGCTGGGCAGTGGGTCTGGACCAGCCAATTTCTCTTTCTGCTTGTAATTAGCTTCACTTTCCTGCTCTCCTGAACAAGCGTTAGGCTTTCCTCTAGGAATATAATCCCAATCAACAGGAAACCTGTCTTTGCGGAGGTGCCACTCATCTTTCTGGGAGGTTTTATTTAAAGCCCAACATTGCCATTAGCAGCAGATTTTAGAAAGCTTTTTGTGAGGTGCCATTCCTGCAAACATTCCCTCTCATTCTGGGCTATTAGTCTCGCTCCGGAGACACCGCTTAACATTCCGCGACGGTGTGAGCCAAGGAGCATTTGCAGGAGTCAAGTTTTGAATTTCAGCTCACAGGGGTACCAATGACTTTGCGCCTGACAAACACCAAGAGCTGTTTTAGCATCTAAGCTACATTTTATTTTGATTTGTCCTGTCTGACAATATTGGTGTCTACATAATAGCATCAGTGTAATAGGTAATAGCTGATTTCAGAGACTGAACGATGTTCTTAGACAAAATGATGTTCTTAAAACCCAACATCCAATCAATGGAAAGTCAGAATAAAGTTAGGGAAATGTTCTGCTGCTGCCGAACTTCTTCCTTAAAAAAGGGAAGAAAAGCTCAAAGCCTTTTAAAGTTTGTTTTGATTGGGTGCATTTCATCCAGAGATGGCACCAGGATATAAAGCTAATTTCTTCCAATTGCTATCTGCCTTCTAGCCAGACAGATTTTAGTGTCTTCTAGGGATATAAAGCACATCCTTCTCATGGGAACCTTCTTTTCAGATGGAATGAGAGATTCACACCAATGAAGTTGGTGATTTTTCTATGGCTTTCAGAGCTGTAACTGTAGGCAATCCATCCTGGGGAGCACACACTATTTATTCCCTGTTCTCCTCTGCCTCGGGCATGTTACTGGACACAGAAGCCCTTGGAAAACAGAGTGGTTTTGCACTCTGGCACCCGAGTATACACTGGCAAGGTAAAGGGCAAGCAGAACACACTAAGGAACGTGGAGGGCAGACCCAGTGCCTGGATGGGAGCACCAGGCCACAGCCAAGCACCAACAGAATCAGTAACACTGACACAGGGAGCATAGCGGCTCCACAGACAGCCCCATCCTGAACACATCCCTAAACCCCTGAGCAGGAAGATGTGTCTGCAGGATCCGTGCAGCAATGCCTGACAGAAATCCCCACTGCAGTCCCCGTCTTCCCCAACGTACAGGCAGCAAAAGGAAAGATACTTTTAAAGATCACCTCACTGGTTTTTCCCACTCTCTGCACATCTCCTTCCTGACTCACGCTGATAACCCATGTCCAGGAATGAGCTGTCTGGTTTTCCTGGAGCACATACAGCTCTGCCACCCCGCTGGGACCCCGACCCTCTGTGAGCAGGAGTTAAACCGTGCAATACCAGGGTGCACAGCATCGCTTCTCCAGCTCATGCTTTCAGGCGCAAGTGTCACCCTGCAGAGCTCAGGCGATGCCAGGACAGCGCCTTCCAGAGCTGATGTAAAAATGGTTATTAAAATTTACAAACTGTGAAAAACTCTCTAAAAAAAGCCCAAATGCTGGCGCTGCCCTAAATTAAATTACAGGCGCAGCCTGCTCGGGGGGTGCGGGTGAGCACGGAGCCAAGCTTCCATGCAGTCCTTATCCACAGCCTACACCTGCTGCTCCCTTCTGGAAGTTTAACTAATGAACACAGCGCACAGCCCAGAGGATTTAAGATAAGGGAAAGGTCAGAGTGAAGACTCCGGAGTGAGGCACAGACTGAACCGGGCTCATAAATGACAGCACTATTTTAAACCTGAAATTAATTCTTTTCAATAAATTAGGGCGAGCGAGCATCCCCCCGACCCAGAGGGTGCAGCTCTCCCTGGATATAGGCTGCTGATGGGAGCAGGAGGGCACGTCCACCCAGGAATCAATGCCAACACCCTAAAAAATTCATCTCTGACAATTACTTCAATGGAATAGAAATGATTTTATATAAATCTGTGTATAGCAAGAGCTGATAAAGTATCACAGTGATACTTGGAGTAAGTCCAGACTGAAAGAAGAGGGGTTTGTCTGTTTTACTCAGGGTTGGTGTGGTCTCTCTGCCCTTTTTGTGCCTCGGTTTGCCAACAGTGGACATGGGTCCTTATATCAGTGAATCCAGTAAAGCTGCTGGGGTTAATAGACCCCAGCAGGGCTAGTTATGGGTACCCAGGGCTGAGGATAGGATGTGGCTCCCTGAAGATAGAAACACAGGCTAGTCTGCTTCAAGTGAGAGTCATGGTTTGTGATTTCAAAATGTAGTCAGGATGGCATTCTGCAGGGCAGGGAGGGACAGCTCTTACCAGTAAGTGTATTGGCCTCAGAGGGTGTTCATGAATGCAGATGTGTTTACACAGTATGCCCTGTGGTACCTGCAGCCCAGATCTGGCCTTGGTGGCTGTGCTCTCTGTGACACACATCGGCTCCAGCAGACCTTCCAGCCTAGAGAGCAGACGGGGTGCAGGAACCTCACACCCATCTTCTCTTCAGGGGATGAATGCTCAGCTCTATATTTGTTCTTGGCTCTCTTGTCTGTGATAGCAAAAGAACAAGTTTAGCTTTGAAAATAGCTTTAAACTGACAGAGGGGAGATTGAGATTAGATAACAGGAAGAAGCTCTTCCCTGTGAGGGTGCTGAGGCGCTGGCAAAGGTTGCTCAGGGAAGCTGCGGCTGCCCCATCCCTGGCAGTGTTCAAGGCCAGGTTGGACAAAGGGGCTTGGAGCAAGCTGCTCTAGTGGAAGGTGTCCCTGCCCGTGGCAGGGGTTGGAACTGGAGGAGCTTTAAGGTCCCTTCCAACACAAACCAGTCTCTGTGATTCTAAGTTTAAAACCCTTTAACTGCCATAACCAACTTATGAGCTTCCAAGAGAGTGGTCAACCAACATTGGTTTTCCTAACATTTGATGGCTGACTTCTCTCAGAGAGATTAAGTTAGACCCAGTACATCACTGCGACCAGAAGCTCTACCATCTTCTGGATTTGACATGGAGATTCCCAAGTGAGCTCTGTGAGCAGCCCTGGCTGGTACGTATCTCCATCCTCATCTTCTACACAAGGGAACCAGAGAGGAACTTGAGCAAAAGTTTCACACTGCAAGAAGGGAGTGCAAGCAGGAACAGGGACCAGTCTGTGCCCTGAGTCAGTAGCTGTGCAGTAGGAACGATTCCCTTTTGTAACCAAGTTAGTTTAAATCAATCTAGTCAGACAGATGCAAAGCACTGACACAGATGCACTGAAACTGGTTTGATCCTGGCCTGAACAGGATTAACTTGCCGCAGTTATTAACCAAATTAAACTCCTGCTCATCTTCATTGCAAAAAGGGCTGCATTTTACACTGAGAGTTGTGCAGAATCGTTACAGAGACAGAATCCCAGAGGATTTCCCTTTGCAGTGGGTATCCAGGGTCACTGCACAGCTCCTTACAACCTGCCTGGGCCTCAGTTAACTGCTGAGGTAAGAGTGTTTCTGTCTCATCTGCAATTTTACTCCATTCTGAATGTGCAAACCTACATTTGAGGCCATTAGCTTGTACTGATCACAGGAAGAGTTAAAACTAGACACACAACACGAAGAGCCTGAGCTGATGTAACTAGATTGCATTAAAATAAGCATAGTGCCACGGACACATCTTCTGCAGATCTAGCCCTGGTTCCACTGCCTACAGCCAGTCCTGGCTCCTGCCTTTTCCACTCACTTTGTGGTTCCCCAGTTCCAAAGGGTTAAATCTGCACAGTGGAAAACAGGAATTCTTATTTTGCTTTCTTCTAGAAAGTTCAATGTGTTTTGATCTGGGAAGTTTGGGGTTTGATTTTGTTCTTGCATTTAATTTCTTAAAACACTCATTTCCACAAATAGCTTTTCTTCCTGTGTTGGAATATAAACCCATCCCTCAAGAGGGCAGAGCCTGCAGCCCCCAGCCCTGCCGCCCATCCTCTGAACTGCCACTGTGTCAGTGCCACTAAACCACTTTTCTTATCCTGGCAGATGCTGAGCTTAGCTCAAATCCCTGGGAATACCCGGGGCCAGCGTATGTTCTCATCAACAGAATTGCAATCTGCTCCTCAGCTGAAGAGCCTGCCCTGGATTTGCTCCATCGCAGCTAAAGCCGGACTCCATTCTGGAGGAGGGCATGTCCATGGGCACACATGGCTGATGCTGGCAAAGGGCACTGCACCTTCTCTAGTGAGTAATTAGATGAGGCAAAGAGAAGGGACGGAATATCACAGACTCACACAGTCATGGGACGGTTTGGGTTGAAGGGATCTTAAAGCTCATCCAGCTCCAACCCCCTGCCACGGGCAGGGACACCTTCCACTAGAGCAGCTTGCTCCAAGCCCCATCCAAGCTGCCCTTGAACACTGCTGAACTCTGTGGTCCAGCTCTGCCAATTCCTTCCCAACATCCACTGCCCTCACTTTGCTTGTTCCCAGCCCACTGCCACCTCCTCTGCTCATTCCCTACGCCTCTCTTCCTGCCCAAGACTCGATCAGATGTAACACAGGTTGAAGAGGAAACACAAGCAATTAGAAACCCAACGCTGGCCAGGAAGGAGGGACCTGGACCTGCAGCATCCCCAGCGTGGGGAAGGGCAGAGGCTGGAGCAGGCTCCCACCGGGTACCAGAGCCTGCCCTCAGCTCCCAGACACAGCAACCAGACTGGAGCGGGGAAGCCAGAGAGGAGAAGAGCGGATGGTGCTGCGGGGTGGGCATGGAGCAGGCAGTGCCAACGGGATGAGGTGACTCACCTGGCCGGGTGGCAGGAGCCGCTGGCTGGCGGTGCTGCCTCTCCTCCCCGCCAGCCTCGCCAGCGCCAGCCCGCGTGTCTTTATATACCAACCCAGAGCAGCAAAACTGAAAGCAGCAGCAGCGTAGTTCCCAGAGGAGCACCACACTGGAAACACAGAAAGCAAAGTCCAGCCCAGCCCAGCCCAGCCAGTCCCAGCTGCTTTCCGCCTGTCGTCACCAGAGCTGCACAACGAGCATTGAAACCTAACATGGCTCTATAAAACAACCAGGGCCATGTAGAAAGGGTGGCCCTAGATTGTCTGTCCCTCCTTTCCAGGACAGGGCTGACCCCGGCCATCTCCAGGCGTCTCTGCTCCAGTGCGGGAGGCAGAGCAGGATTCATGCGGGGGACAGCAGGCACAGACAGGACAGGTGATTCAGCTGAAGCTCTCAAACCAGTTCAGCTGATGGGCGAGCTCCTTTCAGCTGAGCTGTGCCCCCTCCCCAGCCAGGAGCCCAGCCACTGTCCTCATTGGGTGTCCCCTACCCAGGCCAGGTGGGGCTGCAATGGGGAAAGGCCTTGGGGGACCTCATCCAGTGCCACTTCTCCATCACTCCTCCAAAGCACAGCTGCCCATCTCAGTGAATACTGGCTTCAAACTGCGAGCTGAAAAGCTCCATTTGCTGTTATCAGCCCCCCACTATTACTCCTCTCTGCCTGTGCTGTATTTGTAGGTCCCTGACTTCATCTTCCAGACCAGACCAATTGCTGCCAGCTTCCGAAAGCTGGGCACACACACACACACACATACACCCTCGGGAATAGTCTCACTGGAGCATGATTTGCTCCAGTCCTGGCTGCAAGGCTGTGCGCATGCCTGTGCATGAGGGCTGTCTTTCCATTAGGAAATCAACAGCTTGTCAACAGGAATTACACAAACGCACCCTGGCTGACCATGAGCAACTGAGCACACTGTGAGTTAAGTCACTGCCTGACCTCCAGTCCTATCTCATTTACAGAGCACAGGGTCAATTCAAATTGCTGGGCTCATGTGTCATCGAAGGGGTGGGACATGGACAGTACTGGTGCCACGGTGACTTCCGAGAAGTTAAAACAATTCCCGAGTGAGTAACATGTTCCACAATTCCATCCCTTCTTCTTTGAACACTTCAGAAAAGCCCAACTGGTGAGGATCAGGTTGGCTGCTGATGGGGGGTGATGCAAGGATAGCACAAGCCACTCTCCCCCCGGTGCAGAGGGATGGGTTCAATGTCTGCAGTCTCCAACCCACATCTGCACAAACCAGCTGCACCACAGCTGCTAGCAGCGCATCCACAGCCTGGAAAAGCTGCCAAGCACCGCTCCGAAGTGCCCACAACACACACATCCATGTTCAGAAATGATGGGATCAGAACTCAGACGTTCTGTTTAGCTTTGTTTAGTTTTGTGTTTTTACAGAGATGAGAGCTGGTGGCAGGTGTAACCCCAGTCCCTGGGCAGCGGGCAGTTCTAGCTGGGGCTGGCAGCACAGAATGTGCTTCCCACAGCGGTTCACATGCATTGGGCTCAGCCCCGCTCTGGTGGACTCACCTCAAGGAGGGAGAGCCGAGGCTGGACTCCACTCTCCTGTCTCCCACCCCGCTCTGCTGACCCCAAGGGGTGACGGTGCCAGGACAAGCCCTGATTTCCAGGGCAAACACCATGTATTTAGTCCCAGCCAGAAGCGCTGGTCACTCCCAGCACAGGGTTCCCTTAGAGCCCTGCTAGTGGAAAAGGACGCAGCCGTTGGAGCAGTCGGGTCCCTTGGACAAAGCACATTTTCCTCAGCAGACACATTCCTGCCCATGGTGAGTTAATGAAAGCCTTTAGTGAAGCTGCTTGGGAAGATGAATCACTTTACTCCCCTTCTGTTTTTACTTTAATAACGACCAATGTGATTGTCTCGACAAAAGGAAAGCAGCTGGGAGGAAGCTCGGGAGGAAACCCAAACTGGTTCAGTGCCTGCCTGAGATGCAACGTCAGACACTGCCTGACCCAGGCCCTCCTGCTCAGACAGCGAGGTGCAGCCAAGGGATGAGTGTTAAATCTAAACGCTATTGTTTGGAAGAAGGCAATAAAGCCCCCTGCATAAGGTTGATGTGCCATTCCTGCGTACAGTCCTGGTGCCTTTGACATGTGCCTCCCCTTATACTACCCCATAAACACTTTATTACCTCCTACACTTTAAGAAACAAAAATGCTCTTCAATGACTTTGCCTGTGGAAGTGTGAAAGCAGCTTCTTCACAAATCCAGTGACATCCCAAGTGCAGCCAGAAAGCACAACTTGAGTTGTTCACCATGAAGACTTCCACGACGTGAATTACTGTGTCTCTGAGGATGGGAGATGTGCCACACGCTGCATTTCGGACTCCTCAGCCCTTTTATCTAGGTTGTTTTTTAACTTCATCCTTGTCTCGCTCCATGACGGTTTTGAGATTTTTGGCATCCTAACTGCAGCCTGGCTTGTCAAGCTCAACATCAACAGAGCCTTTATATGTACGTGAGAAATGAAAATAGAGACAAAAATAGTTATTAACTCTGCTTTTAGAATACTAAACACGCAGAATGGCTGTATTCCAGGAATGGAGGGGTCTGAGCCATTTCTGATCCACATCTGTTTAACACTGTCCAGCATTGTTGGCTTCAGTGGAGTCACTCCTTGACAGGAGGGCTTTGCTCCTCGCACTCCTTCGGTGACCACATTAGCAGGTAGCCTAGCACAAGAGGAGCAAACCTGAAGCAGGAAGAGTTGGTGCCCTGCCTGTACTCCCCAATCCTCCCTGGATACTGACACGGACCCTCTCAGAGACCTCAGCCTTTTGCATGCGAGCAGGAGCAACGTCCATCCCTCTTGGTGCTCGCAGGGCTGTGCGGAGCCTCTTGTGCTTCCAGCACGATGACGCTGCTTGCTCTAAATCAGATCCAGACAAACTGTTTCTCAGAGACCATCCCAGCTTGCTGCAAACACTAAAACAAGTTTGGAAACACTGGGAAACTGGACTCCATTAAAAAGAGGCGATCCATGCCAAGGCTGAGAGAACAAGAATGTGACCTAGCGGGACTGCCTTGGCTTGCAAATGGCTCATGGACAAAGCTTGCTCTTTCTCCCTTGCTTTTCACTATTGCCAAGCAGCGCCTCACTCCCTTTATTCTGGCAAGTGTCTTAGGTAAAAAGTACAAGAATTTATCTCCATGCCAGTGAATTTTAGAGCAGAAGATGGAAAACGGCGCTGGGTGACAAGCCAGAGTTCAACAAAGTGCCTGAGCGAAATCCTGTGCACAGCCCCAGCAGAGAATGGACAAACCCTGCAAAGCTGCTACTGAGAGGCACAACACCCAGGCCCAGCACTGCAGAGTGCTCTAAAACTTGTGCCACCCTTGGAAGAGATGTGAATCACAACTGGGAATAACAGGCACGGCCCAGATCCTCGCCCACCGCACGGTACTTTCCCCATAGTAATAGACCTACTGGAATCAGAGCTGTTCAATGCCCATTGTAAGAACACTAAAACTCCAGCTACTTGGGCAATTACTGTAAAATACTTCCAGGCAGTTTTTAAAGGCATTAGCAAGATAAAATGAGGAAAAGACATACTGCTGTTAAAAGGTGTGTTAAACACTCGCCTTATCATCCAGCCACTTTATTTTAATGAGGTTTGTTTTACTTCTTCTGGTATTTGCTTTGTAACACTGCGTGAGTCTCAGAGTATTTCTGTGTGAGATAAAGGATTCTGCTTGAGCAGATTGGGGCTGGGAGTGCTGCAGGAGGATGCTGGTCAGTGCAGTCAACACTCATGCCCTGTGTCACCATGGGCCAGCAAAGCCTCTGCTTTCATCCCCCAAAAGCTCTGAGTGCTGTAGATCAGCCGTGCCAGGAGAGAGCCACATGCCCATCCCACAGGCAGGAACACAGCTACATGATTTTTATTTATGGTGATATTAAATATGCAACAATCATTCCCCAACATCAGAGTAATACACATCGCTGCTCCATCTGATCTGGAACCAGCAAGCATGCTCCTCACATTCACAGAGAGACAAAATGCTGAATTATTTATGCTTTGAATAGGAACAAATACAGAGAAATAAGTTAATTTGGTACAATGCAGCCGAGCAGATTCGGGGCAGATTATTGTACATCCTTCAATCAAAATGTACTCTCTCGTTACTCTAAACTATTGTTTCTCCTCCAAAAGTGGGTTAAAGAATTCTAATTAAGGGATCAGCAGAATCATTTCTGACAAGTTGTTTTAGCTCTGACTATACATGTAAAACCACCATCCCTGTAAATCCTTGCGCATTTGCTGGGATACAGCACCAGCCTGCATGGAGCGTTAGGAAAGCAGTGGCTGGATGGCTTTCAGGAGATGAGTCGATTCAGTTGGTTGGTGGGAGCAAACCTCTTCCCAACTTTGTTCTACAAAACTCCTTCCAAAACAAAACAATTCTATCATGGTAACCAAATACCAAAGAAGTGGAATTGAAAAAGAAACTGAGCTGTTCTGCTCCATATCTGCCCATCCCCTCATCACTAATCCTACCTAAATGGACTTTTCAAAGCCATGTCTGTCCATCTCAGCAGTGATCTGCACTACTGCCCTGTTCATTACAGAGTGGAAATAACCCTGCAAATGTCAGTTATAGAATCATAATCCCAGACTGGTTTGTATTGGAAGGGACCTTAAAGCTCCTCCAGCTCCAACCCCTGCCATGGGCAGGGACACCTTCCATAGAGCAGCTTGCTCCGAGCCCCTGTGTCCAACCTGGCCTTGAACACTGCCAGGGATGGGGCAGCCACAGCTTCTCTGGGCACCCTGTGCCAGTGCCTCAGCACCCTCCCAGGGAAGAGCTTCTGCCTAAGAGCTCATCTCAGCCTCCCCTCTGGCAGGTTAAAGCCATTCCCTTGTCCTGTCCCTACACGTCCCCAGTCCCAAGTCACGCAGTTGTCACACAGGGTTTCGGCAGTGGCAGGGCACTCTGGCGGTGCTGGTGCCACATCCTCCCCCTGCTTCCAGCCACTCTGTCCTCTGCTCTAGGCAGTCATTGTAAGCACAACCAAAATTTTGGAGCCAGTGTCTTCACTGTACCTGCATGGGTTTCTTTATGTTTTATTCAGCATTCCCCTGCCCATATAGAAGGTTGTAAATACCAGCATGTTAATGAACTTGTATTATACTCATTATAGCTATTAACCAAGGAGGGCTGTGAAGTTTCGGGGCTGTTGTGCAAGCCTGCACCCCGGGGAGCAACACAAGCAGCCACAGTCTCATCCTCATTCCCAGCCTCTGCTGTCTGAAGCAGAGGAAAACTTCTCTGATCTTGGGGTCCTGTTTGGCAGTGCTGAGCCTCAGCTCTGCCACTGACGGGTCTGAAACATCCCAGAAAGCTCAGTCACTAAATGAAGGACTGAAAGAAACGCCGCAGCTGCACAGAAACTTTCCTACTTGCCATAGAAATGCAGAATCACTGTTACACCTTCCACCCTGCCCTGAGACCTACAGCCAGCATTAGCCACGTGTTTGTCATGCCCTGCTGACATTTCAAGCTCGACAGAAACGAAAATCCAGAGGGAAAGTGGTGCAATTGCAGGAGGAATGACAAGAATTCTGGGACAGGAATGCCTTCGGAGACTGGTTCTTCATCAGTCACATCAAGCCTTCCACTACCCACGTGTGTGTGCATGCGCTAGGGAAGGGGATGAGATGAGGAAGAGGGGGTGAGAGCTGTCCTGCCATTTCTCAACAGTTTCTTAACTTAAGTCCTTCATTCTGAGCAGAAGAACTAAATAAGGCTCAGGGAAGGAAAAACTTAATTAATCAGTGGTAGCCAAGTTCCAAGTGCGCTTGGGGTCAGCTTCATTACTGCCCTTTCCTCTGGAGGTGCAGGGTTTAGGGATAATCCCTGTCTGCTGCAGAAGGACAACTGGTGCCTTGCGGTTGGTAGCAGTAACTAAATTTGAAGGCCTCTTTTCTTTCCACTCGTCTTTTTAAAACTTAATATTGTCACTGCAATATAACTGAGGGCCATATACAGCCCAAGGGTTTAAAATACCATGCACGGTGTGTTGACACCATGGAGAAGCTCCATGTCGTACCTTGCAGGCTCCCCAGACAGAGGCTTTTGAACACATGGTTTACACTGATCCCAGTGAAACTGGGATTTACTGGAGATGAGGAAAGGCTGTGTGGTACCCCGCAGAGCTAACAGGCCAAGGAATCTGCTTATTTAGTATCTCCACATCCACAAATCTGCTGTTCAATCCCTGGAACTGAATCATCACAGCAATTTATTATCTATGTGGACAGAATCACTCAAGAATTTAACCAATACCAACAGCCAGCAATCATCTGATTAAACACCAGCAACATCAGTGCCACTCAGATCTGCAGAGTGTTTTGACTGGGATGAGTGCTGGGTCCCAGCCAAGCTGGAAACGTTCCCACTTCTGTCCCAAAGGACTGACCTGAGTCTCAATGCAGAGGGGTGGAGGGATATGATACCTCCTGGTTCACATTCAGGTTGATGCTGGAGTATTGTGACACTCAGCCTGTTCAGCCTATAAGAGACTGCAGGGCACGAGGACTGTACGTCCTTGAGAAAGACAAGAGCTGTTCAGGCCACAGGGCAGCACTGGTGAAACAAGCAGCTAAAACCTGGCTGTGAATAGATGGAGACTTGAAAATGAGAAGAGGGCTTTTAACCGTGAGAGAACTGAAATCTGACATTAGCCTTCCAGAAGGAGGGAGAATGAGGATAAAAGCTCCATGATGTTAGGATGGAGATAACACATTTATGAAGGTTATTCTAAAACACGGTTATCAGTAACAGAACAGCTCTGGATCTGCTGAACCTTAAGACATTCCTTCTGGTCTTTTCCTTATGGAAAATAGCCTGGCTGCTCTAACAATTTCCTAGGAGAGTCTCTTTGGCATGCACAGAGATGTACAGCCCGTTCTCAGATCTCCTTCCTGGAGGTCTGGCGCAGAAGGGCAAGTTGAGACAGAGGTATCCAGCATAATAGCTGCTCCCAGCTACCGCAGCGGAGCACAAATTAGGAGAGCCCACGAGGCTGCGGTCATTTAGTCTCGATTAGCTCCCGTCTGTCCCACAAACAGAAACATCCACATTGGACAGAGTGCGCCACATTCCCATCAGCCTCACAGCTGCCCGCTGACCTTGCCTGGAATCTAACTCCATGATGCACAAGGGCTGAGCAGGAGGAGCTGGCTGGTCCCTGGCCAGGAGCGGGCAGGTGCCGGGGCTCCCCTGCCATGGATCCAGGACCTTCTAGGGAAACATGTGTTGGACCCAGGACAGCGAGGCCTACCCCATGCCTAAACAGTAAAGCCAGCATTTAGTTCCTTCATCTCCACACCAAGTATCTCATTTCAATTTAATTTCACAGTTGTAATGGATTTTTCAAAACTATTCCAGAACATATTTACTTTCCAACATCTTATTTCCTTTCACATTTGAAAAAACTTTCTATCTAATCCCCTAAGTCATCCTCCAGCCTGAATAATTCCAGGTTTTTAATCAATAGCTGTCAGACTTGTCGAATTACTTCAGGGACCACAAAGCAATTTTTAAACATTCATAAACCCTCGTAGAACAGTTAAGTGCACTGAATTCGAAAAGAAAGGGGAACTGAATAACACTGATCAAACAGGATTATATTCTGGCAAATTATAAATTAGGTTTTTATGAATCCTCTCACATTTACTTATCTAGTGTCAGGCTTCTGCTGCAGGAAGGAGAGACTCTTCACCTCTGGAGAACGAAGCCTTTTCTCTTTTGCTTCTGACCCTGTGAAGCAGGAGCAGGGTGCGATGCTTTGTTGTGTTGTCCTTTCTACAAGCATCATCACTATCCAGCATTGGGGTTCCCTCCATCACCCTGCTGCCTAGGCCAGAGATGGTCTAGGAGCTGCTGCTCCAAAGCTGTACAAACACATCTTGGCTCCTGGCATCAGCCCCAACCCAGTCTTTGCTTCCCAGTGTGCTTCTGGCACATGGATCTGTCTGACATGTCAGTCTAGTAATGAGGGTGGCCAAAAGTTCTCAATTTATTGGACATCTGTACCCAAACCGCAGCTCGAATCCTTTATGGGGATGCTTTTCCTCACTGCACTGAGTCAAACCATGAGATGAATGCGGGAGCCTGTGCTGCTGTCCCCTGTTCTGTGCTTGTTCTAGCAATAAAGAGAGATCAAGAACGTCTGAAGAAGTCAAACATGTTTATCCAGAGATGACTTTACACACAGCAGTCCCACTTCATCATCGCAGCGTTCTTCTTAAATTTGAGGGATGTGGCCTGCACAGGGGGTTAAAGAAGGAAGCTTCATAGCTACACCAGGAATGTTGGAAGCCTTCCAGGGAAAAGCATGGTTCAGATCAAAGATGGGATGAAGGAAGATCAGAAGAAAGGAACGTTTCAGCTGGCCACATGCAGACTAACAAGTCCGAACCCTCTGCCCTCCTCCTTCCAGCTGAACTTACTCTTCCACTGCTCCAGAACCACCCCGAACATACCTGCACTTCTCCTCTTCCTGTATGAGATGTCTCCCTCTGGGGCAGCCTCCTTGCCATTTAAGCAGAAGAGCTGAGCACAAGCAGAGCCTCAGAGGCCACGAGGCCACACTGAAGAAAGAGCTGAACCCTGTCTGTGGCACTGGCCATACCATGGCACCAGGGAAATTCCTGTTCCTTGGCCACTGAAGACAGGATGGGGCAGGACAGTGTATTTTCATGAGGAAGAGCTGCTGGTAGAGGGATTATAGCTCAGGTAGGGGCAGGGCTGGCAGTGCCATGCAGGACACATCCCACCTGCTCCAGGCAGACACAGAGGGATGTGGGAGGTGCTGGGGACACACACTGTGCTGCAGCATCACATCCAGTACAGACACAGCCATGAACTAGGGCACAGGCCTCCACAGCCCTTTGGAATGATTCACCTTATCTTATGCCATGTTTCCGTAGTGTCTCCCTGCCCTTTCCCAGCGCACGGCACACACGGGGTCATGGATGCAGCCAGCACTGTGAGTTCTGCATGTTACGCCTCTTATCCCACAGACTGCTCCTTAGTGAGGAGGTATCAAATACATTCCCTGGCTATCTGCATCTGCTGCAGATGTCCTCTGCCACAGATGTGCAACTTTATCTGTGAAGCCTCTACATACCAAACAAAGGCTGCTTGTAACCTTGACGCTGCTTTCTGGTGTCCCGGAAGACTCTTGCTGTTGCCATCTTCATCAGTGCTGTACTGACAGCAACAGGAGAGACCCATCTCTCACAGTCGTGCTGCTGTATGCTGACAGCCCACAGTTGTCATACCCTTGCCCAGGCTCCAATGCCCACAGCAGGATATCCAGCAAGCACAGACTCTGAGTCCTGGCTGACCTAGCTGTGACAAGGGTTCCATGTCTAAACCATCGCTCCGGAAGCTGAACCTGTCCTGGCTTTGGGAAGCCTTGTTCTGAGAGCCCAGATGGCCAACATCTGCCCAAGTGCTTTCTGAGCCTTTAGCTGGGGTCTGGAAATCATTAAGACAAACAGCTCGGAGATGGGAAAGGAGTGCATGACCCAGCAGCTAGTGCAGGTCAGGAGGGAATGCGGGATTGTCTGATTCACAGAGTTGCTTTTCTTTTGTACTTCAAACTGAAGCTGCAAAAATATTTCTCGATGATGAGAACATTTCAGCAAGTTCAGATGCTTTTAGCTTTGCTTTTCTTAGGGAGGCTCTTAGTGGCTTTGTCAAGCTACACATCACAGACATGAAAAGTCTTTTATTCTCCTTCAGCTTCCCCTCTGTTTAGCTTATTGCTCAGTGGAACAGAAAACCAAACATACTTCAGCACCCTGTGCTACCATACAGAAGCTCATACAAATCTATGTGCAACTACATGTATTGCATGCTCTAGGCCAGAACAAGAGCTAATTAAACAGTAAAGAACTTTACAGGACACAGAGTTGATCGGTTCAGCATCAGTGATGGAGCTAACTTTTCCTTTCAACTTAAGTGATTAACCCCCTGAATTACACTTGACAAGGATTCAAGCATTTCATTACTTTGCTTTAGTAATAATAATAAAAATCAGAGTGCTTTTTGTCAGGAGGTACCTTGCCCAGGGATTTGTAAAGAGCATTTAATTACAGGGTTATTTCATTAAATGGAAAAATTGAACTAAAGACAAGAGGCTGTGATTTTGGGGAAGAAGAGTGACAGTGAAAAAGAGGCACTTACAGGGCATGAAAGTAGAGAAAACACCCTAAAAGAAGCACTGAAGAGCAATTTCTCCTTATACTCAGAGAAAGGACCCCAATGGCCTCGTTCCATCGCACGTGGCAAGGGCAGGACTGTCCCAGCCAGCCCAGGACGGCATGGAGCTGGGAAGGCCTGGCCAGCACTTGTGCTTATTTGCTTGGCTGTAATTCAAAGGATTAATTAATAAATACCATTAGTTACCATGGGGGCACTGCCAATATGAAACTACTCAGAAGTCACGAGACAGAGGGGTTTGGGCTCAGCGTTCTGCTTTCCTGTCAGAGACACAGGGACTGACAAACCGGAGAGAGCCCCACTGAACAAAGCACTGTCACGCAGATAAGGGGGGAAAAGCTCATCAGATGAAGTGAGAAAGATGAAACAGCCACTCTGAACAGGGATTTTAAGCTGACTGCAGTGTCCTCAATCTGTTTCACAACCAGCTGGGTCTATTGCCTTCCCTAGGAGGGTGAACTACAGGCAGCACGGAGGCAGGAGCTGCCTCCCCACCACCCGCGTGTCCCACTGCAGGCAGAGGAAGGGTCAGGAGAGAGCCCCAGTGTTTGGTTTCAACAGTTTGCGCTTATCTGTGTTTGTGGAAGCACTTCAGAAGCTCCGTCAGCGCCTCAGGGAGCGCTTTCCTGGTGTGAGCGCTCTGGGAGCCAGGAATAACCCAGGAACCAGCCAGGGCGGTTCAGCTCCTGTGTGCAGCAGTGGGAACAGGTCAGATCTACCTCACTTCAGGCCCAAGGTGGGTGGAGAGAGAGCAAAAGGACCAAACAGGAAAGCTCAGATCTGTATGAACACATTGGGTTCCTCTTATCTCAGGCTCTACCTTTTCTGTCCAGAACATCTCCCTCAAACTGCCAATGCATTGGGTTTTTTTCTCTTCTAAAATAGAATCATAGAGTAGTTTGGGTTGGAAGAGACCTTCAAAGCTCATCTAGTTCAATGAGCAGGAATATCTTAAATCAGGTTGCTCAGAACCACATCCAGCCTGGCCTTGAATGATGCCATTTCCAAACCATGCTTCCATTACTTCCAAAAGTGATAATTTCTCCAATAAGATAAATAAAATCCATCCTGGATGAATGTTAACATTAATAGTAGCCCCAAAATCACTTACTGTCACGCTGGCATAGTGTTATTGCTAAATATACCTAACAGGCATTTAATCTCTACCTGCCAGCCCAAGGCGCCACTCAGAGCCCAGCTGTGGGCTGGGACTAAGTGGACTTTTGTGCTAACACTGGTGCTAATGGCCAGAAACACCCTCTGCTTTCACATCCCTGAGTGCATTTCACAGCTGAGTAACTCCGGTCACCATCAGCCAGGCTTACAGCTGTATCAGTAAATAAGAGAGAAAAAGCAGCCTTTGCCTCCTAAAAGTTATATGCTTGTCACCGTCTTTCAAAGGATGCTCTGAATACAGAGCAATGTATGAAGAGTACAAATACATGAAAATGGAGGCAGTTTTTTAAACTCCACTGAAATGCTCAATGATACAGGAAGGTTTTTAGGTGGAAAGTGGAGAAAATGCCATAAAGTGCTAAAATATGTGGTCAGTGCTGCTAAGAGGCTTTGGCACAGCACTGCCCAGCAAAATGAATGGTGCTGGGATGGGTCTTGGAAGTTCAAGACCACAAGAGTTCTACTGTATTACAGTTTATTCCTCTCATTAAAACAATAAATCTGGCTTAGCAATACAGTTCCATATAAATACCAAGAGATCTGGCCTTAATACACTCAGCTTTATAATTAACACCAACTTTAGTGTCTGCGAAGGCTAAGAGGTCTCTGGGGTTCTTGATCAGGGAGTAAATCTATTTAAGGCCTAGATTTATGGTGTATTACAGCTGTGGATTTAGCAGGGGCTTGGGGCTCCAACAGTTCAAAAGTGCTTCAAGGGGATCTTCTGCAGCACAGAGGGATGCAGGAGCCCGTCCCTCAGGTGAGCAGTGAGGCTGCAGGGCAGGGTAGAGATTGGAGCATCATTTCCAACCAGCTCTTGACTAAGCAGGAGCAAGAAGCAGAGATGGAAAATACCCTGAGGTTATAAAGTGGTATTTAAAAGGAGAAGTTCCATTGAGAACCTACTGCTGGGATTTGATTTACTGTCATTCCCATTGGCATTTCTGGGAAATTTCCCCTTTCTAAATAAAACATACTTTAAAGTAAAACGTCTTGCTTCTGGGTTTTCTGGTGCAACCTAGTGAAGAACCCTGCATAATAGCTTTGTAAAAATAAAGCTCAATTAGCTAATGGGGCTCGGATCTGTGTTGCAGTCGTAGCAAGGGAGATCAGTGCCCCAAGCAACAGGAACTGTGCAAACACATGAAAGGAACAAAGCCACAGAGACTCACTGTTTCAAACATGACCCACAACAGTCATCCAGCCACTCGACTGTTGCTGTCTCTGAAATGGGGATGTGGCCCATAGCAGCTTGAGGAGCTCTTAGGAGGACTTACTCAGGTATAACACAAACATATACAACATTTTCTGATCTATGTGATAGACATTACTTTTGCAAGAACATTTTGCTGTGAGCTGCTGGAAGACCTGACTCACACCATGGCCTTTGGCAAGAGGCTTCTCTTCTCCATCCTTTCATTTATGTTTCTAGCCCAGGATCCCACAACAAGCTTCTCGTCTATCTAATATGGGATCCTGCCTCCAGCAGTAGCTAATAGCTGATGTTTCAAAGGAAGGCAATCTTGTTAACAAAGGGAAAATATAGTTCCTGACCCTTGAAGGCAGGCAGGCCGAGCCCTGAAACTTTTGATTTATTCTTCCTGCTGATGCTGGTTGCTTAGCTACAAACATTCTCAATGCTCACACAAGGCTCTCTCGTGCTCCTCCTCACCGCCACGGTTTAACTCCAGCCACAGTTTATTTTGCTTGAAACCAAGGTGATGAAATTTCACGTGGATGTTACATCTGTGATGCAGAGTGCCCTGCTCCCTCCCCAGCGCTGGGTAATTGCCATGACCGTTAACAGGAGCAGAGGGGGCTCCATTCCACAAGTCACCTCCAACACCGAAGATGGGCAACAGCGCCCAGCTCTGATGCAAGAGAGCTCTTAGAAGAGAAATCAGCAAGGAAAAAAAGTGAGAGCCAAGCCTGATGAACCAAACTGAACCTGCAGCTGAAACAGACCTGCTGGCAGCTCGCTCCATGGACCTGTCAAGCGTTCAATGCAGCACAGCACTCAGCCTTGGCTGACATAATGCGTGTAACCAGAGGGTCTCTGGATGCACCATCCACAAGCAGATGAGGCTGGATGGGAGCAGCTGATACCAGTCTGCCATAATAAGGGGCAAACATCCCAACCAACTGACAGCATCCCTATGGATCTCCCCATCCTCTGCACCTGTGTCCCAGGCTGCTCACAGAGCACATGGCTGCAGCCTCATGGCTCCACTGCTCCCTCCTCTGCTGGTGTCCTCCTGGGGTTGCTGTAGTGTGAGTGCTCATTAAACCTCAGGTTCAGCCATCACCATCTCCCACCCCGCGCTGCACTTCTGTGGGGACAGGAAGAGGCCACCAGCAAGTGAGGTGAGTCAATAGGAAACAGTGGTCTGGTCTCAGTCAGGGTTAAATAAAATCACTGCAAAACAATAACATCTCGGAGCTACCTGTGGGGAAACGAGGAGAGCGGTCTGGGTATGAGCACCGGGACAATTGCTCACACCAGCTGTGGGGCCAGGGCAGGCAGCAGGACTCAAAGGTGGCTTTTTTCCTGTCTGCTGAAATTAGAGAACAATGAGCAAAGCCTCCCTGGTAGGAAAGGGAAACACGCGGCCCCGGGCCCGCAGCCATGCTTTGGGATCTCTCACTGAACACAGCTAACAGACATCATAGGATCACAGAATCCCAGAGTGGTTCGGGTTGAAGGGACCTTAAAGCTCCTCCAGCTCCAACCCCTGCCACGGGCAGGGACACCTTCCACTAGAGCAGCTTGCTCCAAGCCCCTGTGTCCAACCTGGCCTTGAGCACTGCCAGGGATGGGGCAGCCACAGCTTCTCTGGGCACCCTGTGCCAGCGCCTCAGCACCCTCACAGGGAAGAGCTTCTGCCTAAGGGAAGACAGATCATTATGTGAGCCCGAAGTCACTGCTTAGGAAGGAATGGACAAGCGTGGAGAGCTGTTAGTGCTGCTACATTCTGCTGGAGCAATCTGAGCAGTAAAAAGCACCTTTGGAGCTAACAGTGCCTCGTGTTTGGTGAGCAGGTAATAGAGGAGACAGAAGTGCTGGGAGTCAAGGGTCTCTTTATCAAACTCATTTTTAACTAACAACCTTGCACTGATGCCAGGAGAGAAGCAGAAAGCTCCCGTCAGCACCACAACCAGTGATTAATCTGTTGCACGGTGCTTTGCTTGCTCGACATGACAGAGCTCATCAATTCTCATTGTTACTGATGCCGTCCTGGCCCAGGGGCTGGGCTGGAGAAGGCTGCCTTGTTCTGCAGGTGTCCTGGACAACTGCCTGGCCACGGTCAGGGAAGCACAAGCAGCCTGACTGCAGATAACCCCCATTTATCATGGACACCAGCTCTGGACCTGAGCGCCTCCATGTGCATGGGGGCATGGACACACAGACACAGGCAGAGGAGGTGTCACCTCACCCCGTGCGGCAGTTCTCTGCCCGCAGTTGGCTGCAAGCTGCTGCACCATGGAAGGACTGTCATGAGCATCACCTGGAGCACTCTTCAACCAGCCCCGTCACCTGGATCCCTGAAGGAACTACAGTGTTCAGTGACAACACCCTCAGGAGCTCAGCAAGGCCAAGTCTGTGTCACTCTGCATAAAGCAACAAGGACCCCTGTTAGCACAGTTAATACCTGTGCTGTGCTTTGGCCGGGAGAGCCCTGGTCCTGCATTTCGGACAGTTCTCTCTTGGCCTGTTCTGTGTAACTTACTGCTCTCAGCTCTACTCATGCCCATCATTCCAAGCCCCACAGGCTCATCAGGCACTGACTGCTCTCCTCACTACTGTATATGTTGTCTCTATATCACTTGTCCCTTGGTGCTGACCGCCTGTCTCAGGCTCCAGCAGGAGAGCTCCCTAAACCGTGCCGCAACCCTCTGAGCTGCAGGGAAGGAAAGAGCACTCCCAGAGCAGATAGCACTAAGAGGGGGACCGGTTTAGTGGTGGCCTTGGCAGTGCTGGGTTAATGGTTGAAGTCCATGATCTTAAAGGTCCTTTCCAACCAAAATGATTCCATGATTCTGTGAGTCTGTTGTGATTCTCTGTGCTGGAGCTTTCTGCTCTCTCCCATGGGAGCATCATGTTGTGCAACCCCTTCAAGAAGGTTCCGGTTGAGCACACCAGTCAAGCACCTTGCAGGATATGACAAACTGCTTGGAGCCTTTGTTAAAGCCTTTTTTTAATCATTTTATCAGTCTAATTCTTGTTTTCATTGTCCTTGCTCTAAATCTACTGGCCGCAGCCCAGTCCGCATCCTGCTCTTTCCTGGGAAATGGAGTGTGCCAGACCTGCCCATTGCAGGAGGGCAGAAAGAAGCAGTGCTGGGGAAGGGAGACAATCTTGGAACAAGGCTGTATATGCTAACATGTTATAATAATAATAGATAATAAGCCTGTATGTGCTAATCCTACTGCATATGCTATATGCATAGTCACTGACAGGAGCAGCTGGCAGCTTGGGCCCAGCATTTAACACATCTCCATCAGACATCAGTGCCCATCGAGTCTTAAAACTGTGTCTTCAGCACCTAAAATCAGGAGTGAACAAATCAGTGCCTTCACGTTTTGCTATCCCAGGTGATACAGGTCCAAGTTCTCAACACATACGACAACTGTATCTTGTATTATTAAATCTGTCATCAAATTGCATGTCTCTGAAATGGTGAAAGGCAAAGAGAATCCAAGGAGGGGGGTGTTTCTGTACAATACCCAGCAGAGCTGAGGGAGCCTTTTAAATAAGAAAAGGTGTTATTCCTGTCACTGTCAGCAGAAGGAAGCTCACAGAATCACTGAGTGCTCTCTCATCCCACTCACTGCCTTCCCAGCCTCCCAGCCATGCACCCTGGGGCCACAAAAGCCTGGCACATTGCTGAGATAGAACCCCAGAGAAGCACAGGGCTGTGGCTCAGGCTGGGTGTGAGTGGAGCACTCTGTGCTGTGCAACGTCTGCTGCTGAGCTGGGGCTCCCCTTTGTCTACAGCATGGCTCTGCTCACGTCTCCCTCTTCTAATATTGTCACTAATGAGGCCAAAGGAGCCTACATTGTATTTGCAAGCCCCACGGCAGCCCTCTGCTCCCCATGGCTGCTGCCATGCCTGGGGACACCTCCTGCTCCTTGCTGAGTAGTGGGAAGGATGCTGGCAGGAGGTCTGGCACTGCACTGCAGAGCCACAAGGCTATGGGTTCCGCTGGACCAACCTGCTCTAGTGGAAGGTGCCCCTGCCTGTGGCAGTTGGAACTGGATGAGCTTTGAGGTCCCTTCCAACCCAAACCATTCCATGATGGCTGGGAATCAGAAGGGAGCAAGGAGAGTCATTCGATTTGCCTCTGAACATTAACATGACTATTAATTACCGTTTGCTACATCAAGCATGATCTAAAGAGAACAAACACAGATGCAGCCCTGACCTTCTCTCCCTGCCTGCACTCTCCTTTCCTTATCCTCTTCCTATGAGCCACAATCCCTGAGCCTGGGAGAGATGCTCAGTGCTGCTGCTGAGGCAACTCCTCACTGTCTCCAGCTCACAAGTCTGAATGAGGCTTCTCTTGTTAGCACACTTCACTGTTTTCATTGTATCTGGGTGTCCCCCGAGTTGTACATTGATTATAAATATGCTTCCTTTTCCAACAGTGATTATTATTTGCTGCATTTATTGACCAGTGAATGGCTAAAAGTCATTCTGCCACTGTGTAAGATATTGGAAGCAATACTGGTCAACCTGCTTTTGGGGAAGAAGATGGGAGGGAGGAAGTGTGCCTGCAGCCTAATGAGGACGCAAGTGCTTGCCAGGCTTTAACTTGAAATACTTTCCTTCTTTTCAACAATACCCTTTTCCGCTGGGCGCTGGAAAGAGCGGAGCTGGACAATTGCACGGGAAGCTGGGAGAGGCTAACAATAGAGGAGGAGTGGAGCTGGGAGTGAAACCAGGCTACGTCCTTTTACTCGAAACGTGAAAAGAAACAAACTGCATGAAGGATGACTAACAAAGGCAGCTTTAACAAGCGGTTCAGGGATCGTCTTTTCAGGTTCACAGCACGGACGCCGGGAAAGGACATTTGGATTCCTACATTACACGAGTTTTAGTACATCTCCCTTTAAAGTTAGTTCTGCCATGCTCTTACCACGTACACAGCCGCCTACACGCACTCTGCTTGCAAACGCACCCGCCCCAGCCTGGCCGGTGCTGTTCTCACAGCCATACGCAGCTTTTACAGCTGCTTCCAAAACTGTACTACTCATTCCACAGGCAGCACCACACGCTCCGCTCCCCGGGATGTGAGGGAATTGCTCCCCTGTGCTCCCAAATTATCCAATCCCTTTTTCCGGAGTACCAGCGCCCGGAGTAAACGCCTTCCAAACCAACCATTCACCGTTTGATCCCTGCATCTTTCCTTCGCTCCCCACCAATGTCCAGAGAAGGCACCGAGCACTCCTTTGCTCAGCGGGTGATTAAACACAGAGGTTGGCTCCAGCTCGACCCCCCCAGCCTGATTTCACAGGAACAGCACACACATCTGCACCACTGAACCGACTGACAGACCTCAGGAGATCCCTGTTCAAAGCAACCCAGCATTTGAACACCAACACACTGCGATGCTGGAGCCCAGCAGTCCCACCAGCTGAAGCAAGGTGCTGGAAGGTCTCTTTTCTCCATATCTGCCCCTTTTTAAATAGCAGCGTATGAATTACAAGGATTTAAAAGGTCCAACTTCCAGAGCAAGCTCGTGAAGGTGCAGGGAACACTTTGTCCATTGTAATTTGGCAAATCCTAGTGAACCCCTGAAAAGAAAGGTAAGAGGAAAACTACCAGACACTTACCCCAAGCTTCCACGGGACAGAGAAATAAGATCAGGAGAGAACCCCAGTTCTGAGGTGCCCAGGGAAGTCAGCTCCTCCGCGAGCAGCGCGAGCCCATCTCCTGCCTGCCCCTCCGCTTGGTGCCTGAGTGGGCTCTTGATCTGCTCCAGACTCCGGACCGCCAGACTTCCTCTGCAGCTGATAGTGGGGTTATTAAAGTAAACTGACTATTGCCCTTTGTGAGGAGGTGGGGGGCTGGGAAGCTCAGCCCCTTCCCTTCCTTTGTAATTCAAACCCTTCCTCGAGGCTCTGCTCTGGAGGAGAGGCATCTGCTCCCAGCCCCTTCCCTGCTGCCTGGGAGCTCCCACAGGTACTGGCTGGGATCCAGGCTGAACAAACTGCACCGCACTCCCAGCTTCCATGACAAAGCAGCTCATTCCTAATTAAGCTTCACCTAGCATTCTTCTCCCTCATACATAATCAGTGCCACTACACAGGTAAGAAGGGAGAGCGGTTGCACAGGAGCACCAGCTCCTCTGCACCTCGGATCAATGGGAACATTTCCTCTTCACTTATTCCGTATCAGGCTCCAATCACTTCCAAAACGTTGTGTATTCACCATCTCTACGTGGGGCTCTTGGCTGCTGAACACTGGGAACTGCTGGGTGGATGGATGCTGGGGGCATCAGAGGAGTGCGGGTTTCCCACCCCTCCCTGCACTGCTCCCCAAGCCTGGCACTGCAATGTCAATGTGCTTTCCTAGGCAGCTGCATCGGGATCGGGCAGCCCTGATCTTTATTACTTCCTGAAGGCAGTTAATCTTTAAAGCTGAAACTATAAATGCTGCCAGCTTAGCTTGCAGCCTCCTTCTATGGGTATTTACAATTCACATTTTGAATTGTAAGGAAGCTCAGGCATGCAGGGATGTGTCCACGATGCAGACATACAGAAATCAAAGGCCATTCTCCTCACATCCTCTTGAAATCTAAACTTTCATTATTAGCCATACCCGGTGTGATAATAAACTCCAGTCTGACAGCAACAGACACATCTCATCTCGCTGTGTTTCAGTGCCACAATACTCCACAAAGCCCTGGCAAGCAGGCTCAGTCCAACAGATTTTCCTTCACCCTGTCAGTGGGAAAATTCTGGCACATTACAGGAATCAAAGGAAAAAAACCCAAAACTGGAATATTGTGTTGAAGTTCCCACAGCTCCCGGTGCATGCCCCCCTTTCCCAAAACATCCTCCTTGAGCAGTGGTTTGTGCTCATTTCTGACAGCACATGTTTAGATTCGCTGCTCTGGTGATGACCACAAGCAGTGGGGACAGTCACATTATCCATCTCAGCTGTTTGTACCATTCCCTGAGTTAATGAGAAAGGGAGCTGAGAGCATCTGCTGTGATCCATGTTCTTGCACAGCAATCATGCTGTATCCCAAACTGAGGGCTAAGAATGAAAATGGCTTTGCAGTACCTGTG
Organism: Ara ararauna; assembly: GCA_028858755.1. Taxonomy (NCBI): domain Eukaryota; kingdom Metazoa; phylum Chordata; class Aves; order Psittaciformes; family Psittacidae; genus Ara; species Ara ararauna. Next base: position 23,423,896 of record CM054384.1, read on the forward strand.
ACGGAGCTCAGGTTTGGAGTCTTAGGCCAAATGCCACTTCCACTGCAGCCCACTGGCTGTGTTCTCTGTTCTCCTTGATTTACAGGAGCAGGATTTGACTATAGAGCGGCTGTCCCAGGCTAACTGCAAGGCTCCCATTTCCTGGGATCCCCCCCATGCTCACCCCAATCCTCAGCTGGCAGCAGACAGGCACATCTTAACTTATGGCCTTAGGGTGTATATATATATATATAAAGGGTAGATAGTAAATGACACAGTTAAGCCATGGACAGTCTGAGGCTGGTAAAAAAGAACAGCTCAGCAAACAAGCCAACCCCCAAATCTGTGTGTCTCTATTGTTATGAGAACACAAGGGGCTTGCTTTTCTTCTCTATTACACTGGTTCAAACTAATTCCACTCATTTATTCTCTATATGCATGGGCATACGAAAATAAGAACTGACCTAGCATTGAATATTCCCTGTCTCAGGAACGACTCCCAGCTGCTAGTAACACAGAAGGTCCATGAGAGCCTGGGAGCATGTATCCATATGCATGCTTATCTCTTCATTTCAGACCATTCTCTTCCTTTCAGACCATTCATCATTCCTTGCCTGGAAGCAACAGTTAATTTACAATAACTCAGTGTCGAGATTGCAGTTTAAAATCCTCTTGAGGATTGCCCTGGGAGAAGATTTTGTCCCTGCTCTCTGCGGCCACTGATTCAGCTGAGCCTCTTCTGAAGCCACTCAGTCTTAGAGTATGATAGAAACAAGAAAGAGAGAAGACCTGCCGGCTGCAGCCAGGGCACATCCAAACCCAATGAAGGATCATCTCTCCAGAGCATTCTTTTGGGATTTCAATAGCAGAACTGAGGGGCAGAAAAGAAGAATAAGGCCAGTCACAAAACCCTGCATGCAAGGGAGATTATTCCCTATGGTTTACTGTTTTGTCCAAATATAGATCTAAATAACATATGACTCTTGCACAGAGTAGGAAATGCTTCCAACCTAAGAAGGAGAAGATGGAGGAGAAGGTGCCCCTGTGTTCACATCAACAGATTGGACCTTTCTGAAAAAGCCATGCCACAACCAGACCTGCTCCCCACCTTCCAAATAGCAATCCAGATAAAATCCATGGGAAGGATCCTTGGAGCAGAGCTAACTATGGACTGAGCCCATATCCTAGAATCACAGAATCATAGAATCATAGAATCAACCAGGTTGGAAAAGACCTTTAATCTCATCAAGTCCAACCATTGCCCAGCACCGCCAAGGCCACCACTAACCCATGGCACTGAGGGCCTTGTCTACATGGTTTGTGAACACACCAGGGATGGTGACTCCACCACTGCCCTGAGCAGCCTGTTCCAGTGCCTGAGCACCCTCTGCGGAAGGAATTCTTCCTAATATCCATTCTATCCTATCCTCCCCTTCCCTCTCTTTTACATTTGCTTGGACTCAGCCTTATCTTTCCATTTTCAGGACTTTGCCACCTCATACCAGCGTTGATGGCTCCTGCCTTTTAACAAGCTCAAACTGCAGCTAGAATTTTGGAAAGCAATTATTGAAGCATCTTCAGGTAGGGCTGCAGACAGTGCCTGACGTGCCATCTATGGAAATCAGAAGGTGTCTAAAGAGGGTGTTTACAAGCAGAACACTGCTCAAAGTCTGCCTCGGTTGCAGATAACAAGGCTGAGACAATGACAGATTTCCTTCCCCTGGCAGCCAAGAGCAGCTCCCTCTGATTGGCTTTGCCGTGTTTATCCAGGATGCTGGGAGAGAGCAGGCACCAAATATGCAATTAATTGGCAGTTTGCAGGAGCATATTGCCTGAAGATAAACAGAGTGGGTGATCCTGGCGCATGTAACACGCTGAGCTCTGCAGATGTAGTGCTGACCCAGTTAAAAAACAAACAAGGGTTTCTTGGTTCTCTTGGAACATAATTGTATTCAAATGAAGACTTCTTGTGCGTGGTCCCTCTGGCCTTTGAGTGTGTGTGTGGGGTGTGTGTGTGCGTGTGTATGTAAGCTGTTCCAGGGTCTTCCTTAATCTGCAAGTACTTTGCAAAGGAAGGATCTGCTGAGAACTTTTACTGCTGATGTGAGTGGATAGAAGCTGTCCTGTGCAGGAGCAGACAAGTGGCTGCCACACGGTGTTAATGGCCTCTGCTCTTCGCAGCGGGTGATTTGCAAGCAGGAAGAGAGGAGAATGCTGGATCTGAGTCCAACCTGAAATCAGGTGATGTGAGAAGGAACAAAACTCCCCAGGACAGACCCAGGGGTGAAAGGAGATGAGGTCTGGAGGAGTAGAGGGGAGGGAGGGTTATTCTGGGAGGACCTGGAGCAGGGGGATGACCAATGCTCAGGAAATAGAGGGTGAGTGGAAGGGACAGGCTACAGCTTCTAAAAATAGGTGTTGTCATAGGCACAAAGATGACATAAAACCCAGTCAGGAAAACGGTAGTGGAGAAGAGTGAATGCTGCCTGGAGGTCAGGACACACACTGTGGAAAATCTGCTGAGGCTGGAAGGGGAAGGGCAACTCGAACGTGGTGCCAGACAAGCTGGGAAGCTTGAGAGACTCCAGGAGGGGGATCTGTGACATGATCAGAGCAGCAGCACAAACCGGTGCATCAAGTGTGAGACACAAATGCTGACAGAAGAGCAGTCACTTCAGGAGAGAGGATGCACATTAGAAGAGAAGTCCTTGATGAGGACTTTCAGACTCAGTGTTCTGCAGAACAAAGGAGAAGCCACACAGCTCCTGTGTGCAGCAGTGACAGGCAATGAAAATCACTGACCTCCCAGGACAAAAGGACATTTGCCTTCTCATTTTTTATACTTAGTGCTATAAAACTGATGATTAAAGCATGTGACAAATGTCTCACTTCATTTTACTGAGGCAGCATTGACATTTACCAGCACTGCTCAGATGGAGCAAGAAAACAAGTCATGACCTGGCAACTTCTTTGTGAGGGACAATGCACAGAGATTGTATCTGGCCTGACCAATGTGACGACTTCAAAATGCCTTTACAGGAATTACTGATCCCCTGGGGAGAGTTTTACAGCGTGCTCTGACTTGTGGTTTTACTTGATGCTTTCACTTTGCCCTCAGCCTGGGTTGTGAATGCAGAGTGGATGGTTTCACATGCACTTTGTGCTTCACAGATTATGTCCTTCCTTCTTCTGTGCTAAGGTGATTCCAGGTGAGTTCCTCACGCAGGGCTTAGTCCAGCTTCCATGTGAATTGTACTGAAGGCCAGGCCTTAACCACATGCCATGGAGTTCGGTGTTCCAGAAGCAAGGCAAAAATTCAGCAGTGTTTTAAAATACCTTTTAGATCAAAGTGTCCGCATTTGGGTACCCAAAATTAGCAAGCAAAATAAGTAACATTTTATTCAGAGATGCAGAATTTCCATTGATTTTAATGGATTCAGCATCCCAGAAAAGTAGGCCACTTACTGATGTACCTACATAAGCATCTTCATGCTGACTTGAAGGAGCCAAGTTTGTGAACGATGATGACCTCATGTTTTAAAAATCAGGAGAAAACTCTGCACCCATCAGTCTGCAATTCCCTTTATTTCTGTCAGCAGTCTCATTCAAGCTGTAAATGTGCCTTTAAAGTTTCTTGCAATGAGGTCTCCTCTGTTCAAGAGAACACTTAGGTACAAGCTAATGTCTTCCTGAAGAGAAGCACTGCGGTGAATTGAGGCCAATGGCTTCCTCATATCCCTGTGGTTGAGGTGGGAACGAAGCTTGGTCTCCCCACAGAACAGTTCTGATCCTGATGGGAATGGCTCAGCAGTCTTGGAGACAGTTTCTGCCTCATCACTTCACCCAAGGACACTGTGACATCCTACAGGACTTAGTTCTTCAAAGCACAAGTACACAACACCGGATAAATGGCTTCGTGTTCAGTGTTCCGGGCAGGGTGGAGGAAGGAGATGGGGCAGTGAGAAGCAGCAAGACCTTGAGCAAGAGGAGTTCTGGGGAGGGCTATGGAACCAATGGAGCACGATCCTGTGCTAATGCACATGAAGGAACTCCTCAACCTGCTATTTATCTTGCAACTTATCTATTTTAATCTAATTTTAAGGACTATCAGTCTGCTGGAGGAAATAGCTGGATAATTGAGCTCTGATTGTTTAAAGCACTTGGCAGGAAACAATAGATAAAAACTGACAGGACTTTCACAGTTAACAATACAAACTAATGAAGTGAAATCCTGCTCAGAGAAATATTGTGACGGCTATCCATGGATTCAGATGAAGGAAAGGAAGTGTCAGGGTGGGTTCCGCACTGCTCTCCCTCGGTCTTGACTTTGATGAAGAGTCATCGGCTCCTCCTCTCTGTCCACTCTTCCATCACACTGCTCGGTCCCACAGCACTGTCAGCAAGTTTGTAAAGTGACACTGGTTTAAGAAATTCCCAGAGAGGATCCACAAGTGAGCTGGGCTCCCATCGGCCACGCTTCGGCATTCCTATGGCTCTCACCAGCAGGATCTCGCCTGTGGAATGACACAGACCATTGAAGGGAAGCAATGGGGGAAACCCCTGAACCCGGATGGATGCACAGGCAGCAAAGAGCTTCCAGGGCGAGTGTTGGGTGCAGGACTGTTCACAGCCACAGCGTGACAGGAGCTCAGCACGTAGCCAGTGCAGGCAGGGAGGGCTCTGACTGTCCAACTTGCTCCTAAAAGCAATTGCTGGATATTGAACTTCGGTAGCAAGAGTCACTGCCACTGCTGACAGCTACAGGCACTTCTTATTGTCCCTTATCTGACACATTGCAGCTCAGAGCCTGAATTATTCAAAGCAGTCTCCACTGACAGCTTCTTGAAGCAGGAGGCACACAGACACACAGATGGCGGCTGTGGTTTTCCCCTGTGCCTGGGGTATCCCAATTCCCGTGTGTGTTGAACTGGACAATTAGTGCAATTTGTTAAGCAGGCAGCAGGCACTGAGGTGGAGCACACCGTGCTGTGCTCTCAGAGGGTGCTGGTCCACAGCCCCTCTCATCTTCATGTCATCAGATGTGCAGACAGGCAGCAGCCAACCTGTCCTGGCCACGAGTGCAGTGCACAGTGTGCTGGTTTGGTTGGTCGTGGTTTCAATCACTGCCTCAGCTAGAATGACATTGGAGGCCCCAAAGAAACTAATGAGAGGCCCCAAAGAAAACAATGATCAAAAGCACTATGGGTGAGGATTTCCCTGTTGTGTTTCTTACTGTAGGCATGATAAGATTGTCCTGGTGTGCTGCGAGGAGGTCCTATGCACAGAAGTAGGATCCGTGTCTATTGTGACTATGATTAATCGCTCAGATACCTCCTGAAAATCAAAGTTTCAAAGGCTCCTGGCTGCATCCAAGCTGTGACAGCTCTCCTGGGTCACTGGGGTGTTAATGCTTCAAACCTGACACTCCTGAAGTGGATGACAAAGCTCCACGTTGACTCAAGGGTAGAGGAACAGACCTCAAAAGGCACGGATGTAGCCTGAGTTTCCTGGCTGAATGGTGCCGTCAGCTGGTTTGCTGTCATGGAGGTGGATTGTCCATTACCTTGGGAATACCAGAGGCTGTTTACTGGAATAAGCTCAGCAGCTGGGAGGGATCAGGGACTCGTGAGCTCCTGCACTGATGTGCAAAAGCAGCAGCAGTGGTAACAGACTGTGAGTGGGTACAAAGAGAAGATATCAGCATAGCTTTCTCTGAGCAGACCTGTGCCTCTGGGGTGCCTGCCCATTACCTTCACTGGCTCACTAAACACCCATGCGCAAGGAGAGGGCTGGGAGCAGCTCTGTGGTGTGCGGGTGGGATCTCACAGGCAGTGGGGTCAGATGTGGTGAGTGCTGGACAGTGGCTGTAAGAGTTAAGCTGGAGGCCCCAGCTAAAGGCCAGGTCTCCACAGAAGCCATAGTCAGTGCTAACCTTTCCTCACATTGCCGGCTCAGAGAAAGGCCGAGAGGTGTCTGTGACCAATATCTACTGTCACTTCCGCAGGCGAGCTCAGGAATGCCTGTTTTTTCATGTCTTGTTCCAAATTTAATCCCTGCCAATAGTTCATATAAGTTCACATCAATATATCCCCATACAACAAGGAAGACCAAAACTACACAGAGTTAAGCCCAGAGTCTGCCTAACGACTGTATTATCTTCCCAGTAACTCAGTATAAGCGCAGAGCTTTCCTGCAGTCATCATAACCGAACCATCACTACTGTGTCCTCTGGATGTCATTAATAAATAATTAATAAAACCACTCAGGAAGAGGGAGCAAAACCACATCTCAGATTTTTTGGAGCACACTGAGGTCAGTAGCAGTGACAGGCAGGAAAGGGAATGTGTAACGGGACGAGCCCTGGGGAACAGCAGCTTTGCAATGTCACAGGGACAGGTAGGAAGAACAGAGGCTGCTGCAGGCACAGGCAGTGCTGGCAGCACAGCCCAAGCCCCACTGCCCGCAGGCACCAGCAGCACAGGAACAAGAGCGCCATGTTCCAATGACAGCACCAGCGTCTGCCAGAGAAGGTCAGTGTATTTTTGCTGTCAGCTTCTTGGGAGGTTTCTTTTAACACAGCTTAATTGGGTTTTAGCAGTGGTGAAAGCCCTGGAGAGAGAGAACTCATGCTTAGTCACAGAGAGTTATGAGCCCTGACAATGGCAACGTCCCTCTTTGCACGGTCAATGTATGATCAGTTCTCTCCTCCCTCTCTGCAGTCAGACCTGCTGAGATCCAGCAGTCAATCCTCCCTTCTCTTTCTCTCTTTTTTCCAGTACACAGCATTGTCCATCCCCAAAGTTCCTCCTCTCAGTGGTGAGATGGGCGGGTGGTGTCACCAACTGGTGGTACAGGAAACTTCCTGGTCCTGAAGAAACTGCTCTAGCAGAAGGTGTCCTTGCCCAGGAACTGCATGAGCTTTAAGGTCCCTTCCAACACAAAACAGCCTGGGATTCTATGATTCTGTGAGAACAGGGCTTGGAGGACAAGTTTTGACACCACCAACTGCTCTTGGGTCAGCTTAGCCCATCCCAAGCCATAGGGCAGCCCTGCACCCCAGTAACTCTACCAACATCTTAAGCAGTAAATCAATAACTGGTGTTCAGTCACTTCCACAGATTTCTCTCCCAACCCCTGCTCTTTCTCAGCTGCCTCATACCCACCCTGACTCGCAATTATCAGAGAGAAGGAGAGAATGAAAATACACAGCAAATACACAGAGGAATAATCCCCTTTTTTTTCAAAGACAAGGAACAAACGATTCTCAAAACAGCTGCTTGAATATCAACTGGAAAAGGAATCCAACCCCAAAACAGAGGCCAGTGAAACACACCCTGTCGATGGGAGAAAAATGTCTTCATCATCCTTTACCAAGTTAATCTTTTTCCCATGTGCCAAGCCAGCCAGAGCCCAGGGAGGGAAAGCGAGTTGCTTGCCATTTCCTGAACACTTGTTAAACTAGGGAAGGCTCAAATCCATCATCCCAAACATGGCTCCGACCATTTCTCTCCCTCTTGTGCTCTCTCAAAGAGCCTCACTCTGCTGGAACTTCATTGTGGCCATTTTCCTCTTTACAGAAAGCATTACTCTTGAGATACACTCAGTTCCAACACAACACACGGGTCATTCTCACCCCCACACATGTAACAGTCAATGAATTGCTTTAGTTTACCGCAGCCTGAGATGGGATTTCAAAACGTGTCGGATCCTTCCAAGATCCTGTTCCTTCTCCCGCTCCCTGCCCCACCCTTTGCTCTCCACAGTGATCCTTTGGGGGATGCTGAAACTGAAATCCATTTGCTTGCCAAACAGTTTGCCTTTTCACCACCTACACTTCCACTTGGGCTCCCGTGAGGCCGCAGGGGCGCGCCGCTGCTGGCACTCCCTCCTGTTAGCAAATGGACCTTGTTTGATTGGGACTGGGTGGAAGGAATCTGCTTCCCATCAGATGTGTGCGGCCGGGCTGTGGGAAGGGTCTTATTCTGTTTACTGGCTGGGGATATTTCGAGTGCAGCCATTTGTGGTTGTGAATGTGGATTAAAGGCATCTCCTGCCTCCTGACAGTTGCTGGCAGCATGCTGGAAAAATACGATTAATTAAAGTGTGACTGTGAATCCACTCGGAGGCTGAGGACTTTTCCTCCTCTAACATTAAATGGAGAAAGGGCCATTTAAAAAGTTCAGACCTTGAAGCGGATTTCAAAGTACACTGCAGTCCAGCTCAGCACGACTGGGTTCAACCTTCAACATTTAAAAGCCACAATTCCTCGGAGAGAAGAGACTTCTGCTCCTGGTCCAATCCCACATATAGAAATAAATACATAAGAGATAAATAACCAGGCCATGCTCAAAAAGGACTTCAGCAGAAGCACACTGCTCACCTGAGGGGCTCCTTCATAGCCCACGTGCCACTTTTACCTTTGTGGACAGCTCAACCCTAGAACACGGCCCTGTTGCGCTGAGATCTGAGATTAAAACAACACATTCTGACTCCGTGAGAAGCCACTGGAAATCCTGGAAGACCTTCAAAACTGAGCAGTGCAGAACTTGTAAAAGAGACACAACTTGATAAATTGGAAAGGGTGAATTTCCTAACAGGGATTTCAAAGGCATTTTAACTGATGTGCAATGGCTGCGGCACGGACACGGCTCAATCTGAGCGGGGCTGAAGGTCTGCTTTTGAGGAAGTCAAACTTGAACTAAAATAAGAAGAAAAATGTCTGCTACATTCCAAGGTCACAAAGGGTTCCCTGAAGCTCCGTATCCCTCCCGACTCTGCCATCCTCAATGACAGTCACTTGCTAGTGCAGAGGACCTACTTGAAACAGAACATAATTATCAGGGAAAAGGAAAAGCATGTCAGACTGAGAGAGGATGTCTGTAACAAGAGGTTGTGAGGAGCAATGTGCTGCACATTCAGAGGCAAAACGAACTATTTATTTATTCAAGAGCATAGAACTCCTATTCATTAAATGTTACTTTTAAGCTTGACGTCTTTTAAGCAGTTTGGTATTCTACAGCCTTCTGACTGACTGATAGCTTGGAGGAAAGGATCAAGAATGGCAAGCACAGGCTCGTTACTCAGTGGTAGCCCATTTTAACATACCCAGGCCACGAGGAGTCTCCAGCACACCAAGGTTTTAAAACCCATAACTCGTACAACAGCCCGGAGCTGGTGTTATCAATGCAAAGCTGCTGCCCGAGCTCCAGAGGCCAGCAGCTCACCACACTGTACATGCACTGCCCAGCCCTGCTCTTGCCAAGGCTACAAGCAAAGGCAACATGAAAGAAATAGGCGTTTGCTTCTGAAAAAAGAAAGAAATCAATAATTCTCTGTTGTTAGGCAAGAGCACAGGCTACGGGAAAGCCTCTGAACAGGTAAACTGCGGCACAGCCATACACAGAGATGGTGCAAGACTAGGAACGCAAATTTAAAATGAAACAGTTGAAGTTGGGGTGAGGGTAAAAAAATATATCAACTCTTTGAAAAGACAGTCATTATTAGAGATTATAACGGTGCATGCTAACGTGTGTGATTCCCATTGACATTTGCTTCTAATTCAGTTTTTGTTTTGTTGCACACAGATAAATTCTAAGATAAGAGCACTGTGGTGTGCAGAAGAGAAGGCTCAATCCAACAGAAACCCCCTAACATGCAATGTAAGCATCTCAGGTTCATTAATCCTAAAAGCAGCTTGTTTAATCTAGTTTTTTTGCATGAAACTGAGTGAGACAGGGTACAGCAGCCACTGCCTTCCCTTCAGAGACACCCTTTGGGGTCTCCATGCTCTGTCCATTGACTGGGCAGGTAAAGACCGGACAACTCCGGACAGGTCTGTTTCCCAGGGATTCCAGCAGGATCTGTCCTCCCCGCAGGCTTTCTGCTAAGAAAATAAAACTAATAACTAAACACTCTCCTTCTCATGAATCCATCGATGAGAACAGGACTAAATCCTGGGAAGAACTGCTTCTCCCCTGTGAAACAAACACATTTTCCCCTTAGCCCTGTGCCCTATTGAACTGCTTCCTTTTCAAGAAATCCAACTGTAAGAAAGCCTCAAACTTCCTCCAACTCTGTACCTTTCAACGGGGACAAGTCCCTGTTTTGTAGCCATGACCCATCTCTAGTGTTGCCCATCAAAGACAACATCTGAGGCTCATACAAGAGAACCCAAAGGAAAAGACCTCCCCCAGCTAACATCTGCTGGAGAACAAAACACTGCACCTGGGTTATGACGTTCGAACAATGCACCCCAACCCATTCCCCCCCTCTTCCCCCAAGACCCTCCTTTCCCCCATAAATCTCCCTACTCTCAGACCCTGGTTGGGATCCTCAGGCGCTAATGGAAAGCCGAAGAGACCTGTCGTGTGGTTGACTCCTCCAGCACATCCTCAAGGACCGTGTCAGTAACTGGAGAGCTTTCACTACTCCTCCAGGCAGCCTGCTCCAGACTGACGTATGCTGCATGCTGGTGATTTCCCGATGCCTGGATGCCTGCATCGTCCCACCTTGTCCCATGTCTATCTGTCAATTATCCGCCCTAAATTCTTTCACCTCCCCACTGTTGACACCTTTTAAATACATGGTTATGAAATCCATCCTCCGTTACCCCGCAGCCAACCTACATAACAGACCAGGCTCTGCTCTGCACTCCCATCAGCTGCTCGAGAGCTGATGCAGACAGAGATGCTCCCAAACTCCCAATCTGATCCCAACGAGGGGCTATGTTTAGATCACACACCAGGGCCTCGTCAGACGGCATCCCAAAGAGCATCCATCATGGCTCGATTCTGCTTTGCTGCCTCTGATTTAGCTTATTAACTATTCCCAAAAATGAGTGTGTTTTAATGACTGTTTTCTGAGAATTGGGATTATTTTCCTTCTAAATGTTTTCCTCTGATTATCTCCAGGATGAAATTCATTTGGTTAATTACCATCCTTTTAATTTGTTTAAGACTGTGTTTCTGTTTCCTGTGCTGTAACACCTCCCTGCCAGCTCTGCCTGCATTTATTCAGTGTCTGACAGACTCTCAGTTTGGGGAACAAACAGAAGATTTCCATTAAAACACACACCAAACAGGCAGCCCTGCAGAGAAAGCCTGCGATCCCTAAAATCCAAGGCAGGAGAGAAACCTCATTCAAATGGGCACATTTACTGCTGGCGTTTATTACTGGAAGTCCTGTCTCTGCGCCCAGCCAGGTTTCAGCCTCCCGCACCCTCTGAGCCTCCAATTCCACTTCATCTCTGGACACACAGTCCAAGCTGTCCTCCTGTCAGACCCAATCTTTTATAACATCTCCTTCATTTGCCAAAACCCGGCAGTTTTCTACCTAATGCCTGGCTTATTCCATCATCATCCTATTACTACCCCGAAACAGAGGTAGATGAATTCCAATTTCATTATCAAGCTCTCAGTTCCAGTCAGTGATGCACATACTGGAAGAGCCCTCCTCTAATTTCATTAGTTTTCTAAACTCCCCTAATAATAACAAAAAAAATATCTTCCATGGATAATGCAAATGAGACCAATGGAGCCATTAGGAGACATTTCAAGTATTCTTATGCCAACGGCAGAGCCACCCAAAAGGAAAGGTCGTGGCACCCAATTAAATTACATGCACAGACTTGAACTGCAGCAGCACTGAAGAGCATCCAATGGCTTGGGAAGAAATTCAGAGCTGTACGCATTTACCATCACATGTACAACATCATAGCCCCTGCTTCCTGGACGTGTACCTTGCCCTCTGTTACCTCAGGAAGGACAATTCCCCCTTCAGTTTACAGGAATTCTATCCAGCAGCTCAGGATGTTCTCCCAAGGCTGCCTCTTGAGCCCATGCCCGTGTCCCAGCACAGCCCTGGTGCCACCCCAGCCTCAGCTGCACCCATGGCTCTTTTCCATGCCAACATATTTCTATCTCATGCAGAAAGCTGTCTGTCCCTTAATAGGGCACATTTTCCAGCCAGCTTTGTTGTTCTGGAAATTATGGGCTATAAAGAATTAATGGCTGAATATAAATCAATTTAGTTCACCGAGAGAGTATGTGTTTTATGTGGTGGAGGTTTTCAAAGAAAAGTAATTAGTTGATTTGGCATTTTAATCTTCAGAAGAATAAAGAAGCTATTTTTCTGCTGAGAGGATGTGTCTGAACACAGAAACATATGCTGTGTTTTCTGAAACTATACTAAGAAATATTCATCGGCTGGATGTGGCATAGCTGATAGCCACTTCTATTGTCTCAGGAAGATTCCTTGCGATAAAGACTTCAGCACACAGACTGCATTTTACTTCCCAAAGTGCCCAACTAAAGGCTTTTCAAAAGGCAGGTCTGCTTCTCTCCCAGGTAGGTTGCTTCTAGGGACTGCTGCAAGGAGATAAACAGATGAGATCAAGTTGGAGATAAGAAGGCTCTGGGAGACCTTAGAACAGGCTTCTAGTACCTAAAGGGGTCCTACAAGAAATCTGGAGAGGGACATTTGACAGGGGCCTGTAGGGGCAGGACAAGAGGGAATGGCTTGAACCTGCCAGAAGGGAGACTGAGATGAGCTCTTAGGCACAAGTTCTTCCCTGGGAGGGTAGACAGGGCTTGAGGCAAGCTGCTCTAGTGGAAGGTGTCCCTGCCCGTGACAGGGGGCTGGGACTGGAGAAGCTTTAAGGTCCCTTCAACCCAAACCAGTCTGGGATTCTATGATTCCAAGGATAATTTGGAGCGACTGACCCACCTCCAGGGAGTATTGCATGAGGTACTGCCCCCTCTATGTCAGTGCCTTACCAAACCAAATCCCTCCTTATTCCATTTGCTGCATTTCTCCCATTAACACCCTCGGCGTGTTTAGCAGAGACCAACCCAAGCTAGCTTGCAACACACTTGAGTTGCTTCCCCCCTGCTCCCCACTAACAACTCATTTAACAGCAGCACAGCAATTAGAAAATCAATATTCCATTCAGACACGAACGCTTCATCTAGAGCATTACTTAAGGAATGTCTCTTGCAGCCTTATCTTTGCTGGACAAAGGCTAGGGCAGAAAGGACACTCTGGAGGTAGGGTATCTGACTGATTTAAGATGATTTCTCTTAAGGCCCACGCAGTGTTTGCCAATGTCTGAGGCTGGGGACAGCCAGCGTGGATATGACATTGTACTAATAAGCATCTCCGTGCCAGAGACTGTGTGTCTGAATACAGTTGCAGGGAGATGCAAGCTTGCTTTATTGTTTAATATCTTACCACCCACCTGAATAAAACAGAGCCTGACACATGTCATAAGGAATTACTCCAGGAATGCAGGGCCCTGAGGCACCAAAGCCCCGTTTGTATTCCAGTTGTATTACCCCAAAATAAAATAACTAACTAACAATCACATCTTCTTTCCTATGAAAAGGGGTTTCCAGCCATTCAAGCACTTACTACATTGCTGTTACAAGCTCCCTTACTGGAAGTGCAAGGGCAGCGAAGGGGAAGAAAAGCACAGACAAAGCAAAAAGGAGGAATCATGATGGAGAAATTACTGTGATTTGCTGCATGTGAGGCCCTGCCGTATTCCCCCAATTCCAGGATTAGCATCAGCAGTTATTGAAGCAGGACTCAAAACACTGCCCATCTGCAGGCACCGGGGTGGGAGCAGTCTGCTTCATTCTCATGCTATTTAAAAGAAGAGCTGGAATTGCCAATTGTTGTGGAAAACCACTCCCTTGCATGCAGGCGAGCAAGGATGGGAGACACTGGGTGGATTCAGGGAAAGTCGCCACCTTTCTGAGCCATTACAGAGTGGCAACAGCAGGAATTTCCTGACCTCGGAGCAAACCCCTCCACCTTCCTTCCCACCTTCTCCAGAAAAGCGAAAATCCCATCTATGTGTTACCAAATTAAGTAGCAGGAATTCCCTTTGCGGGGAATGCTGGTGCTGAAAGCTGAGCAGCGCAGACTACCCTGGCCCAGCCTACACGCAATTCCCTGCTCTGTTTGTGTGTGTTGTATAAGCCATAATTATGCAATCTCACAATTTACCACGGAGCACATTCCCAGCATGTGACAGCTCAGCAGCAGCCTGTGACCACCACGAAAAGGACACATTTTCCTGCAAATTCATTGACATGGAATAATGTGACCTGATGTAGCATGGAAAAGGGCAGTGCAAAGATGAGCTCCAGGAAAAGGGGCCGCTGCTGACATGAATTCCAAGCAATGTCCTCGGTTCTCTTTCTAGTTAATGCACAGTCAAGGTGACCATGGGAGGGACACGTAGAACCTTTACAATAGGTGTATGGGGAGGCTGCTGTGAATTGGATGCTGTGACACAGAAAAACTGGAGCTCTGTGACCTCCGAAGCAGCACAACAAACAACTACTCAGAGCAGACACTTGACTGAGATGGAACCTATTCCAGGGCACTTTCTGATACAAATGGTGGATAAAATCACTGGATGAAACAGCCCATCCAAAGTGATCTTGATGAAAGGCCCCATTTGAACTGGTTTGGGGGTTGCTGTTTGGTCTGGGGTTGGGTTTTTTGGTAATTTGCCACTCACATCATTTTTCAACACAAAAATAATGAAGAATTCTCTGTAGATTTTTCAGGTGAGATAAAATCTGGATCATTTTTAAGGTTTACAAATCGTTGTAAACAGTGAGGAGATTACAGGAACATCTGCAATGCCAGCTCACAACATTCACTACAGAAAGAGTTTACTAATCACTATTTCAAACAGTGCCCTAATACGCAGAGGCGCATGAGGGGTTTAACTCGATAAGGATGAACAGAGCCTGGAGGAGTCAGTTACTCCAGTATATTTCACTGACACCAAATGGGGTTATTCTTTACGTACCAAACACCAATAGCGCCAATCCAATTTAATTCTGCATTCTTTACGAACTGACATTTCTAGCAAGAGAAAAAAATAATGTAAGAGGAAGAAAAGTGCCCAGAAAAACTACTCAGAGGTGACTGATGCTTCTTCAGCTTATTGGTGACAAGGTCTGTGGTTTTAATACATCACACAGAGCAAATAAAACTGCCAGAGATGCAGGTGATACAGCACTCATCCTACTCTGCAAATACTGACACAGTGCTCTATTCTGTAAGCTGTTGGAGTCAGGAGCAAGAATGCCTTGTGCTGATTTGGAACAAATTAGGATAATGTAGGAGAATGAAGCTGGAGAGGGGCTTTGGCCAAGGGCCTGTAGGGACAGGCCAAGGGGAATGGCTTTCACCTGCTAGAGGGGAGATTGAGATGATCTCTTAGGCAGAAGCTCTTCCCTGGGAGGGTGCTGAGGCGCTGGCACAGGGTGCCCAGAGGAGCTGTGGCTGCCCCATCCCTGCAGTGTTCAAGGCCAGGTTGGACACATGGGCTTGGAGCAAGCTGATCCAGTGGAAGGTGTCCCTGCCCATGGCAGGGGTTGGAACTGGATGAGCTTCAAGGTCCTTTCAACACAAATCAGTGTGGATTCTAATGGGTTGTGTGAAATCAGGGACTGCGGAATTATCTTAAATGTTTAAGGGACTTTGGTACTTCCAAAACAGTCAGACTTGAGAGTGTGTTGGTGGAATTACTTACGTTAAGTCTGGTTTTGTATTTTAATTGAGCAAAATAAATCGAACCTGACTTTCAGAGCACCAAGGCCAGGACAGTTAAGCCAGGAAATTGCTGATGAGTCTTCAAGCCACAGGGAGTGGTGTAGGACTAAAGCAATTCAGAGTTACCATTTGGTTGCGTGAACTCAGCCTGGCGATCTAAGTCCAATTCTCTCAGCAGCCGACCCATCCCACAGTAACCACAGAATCCCAGACTGGTTTGGGTTGGAAGAGACCTTAAAGCCCATCCAGCCCCAACCCCTGTCACGGGCAGGGACACCTTCCACTAGAGCAGCTTGCTCCAGGCCCTGTCCATTGACAGTCTCCCTGGGGCACATGTAGCCTGAAGGAGCAGTGAGGGACAAACCTGTTGCCTGGGAGGCACAGGGAAAGCAGCCATGCCCACACAAGTGTAGCTGTTGTGAGGGCAGAGCGAGGAGATCCCCAGGCTGTCAGTCACAGCTACATCCATACAGAGGAGTTTTCTCATTCCTAAAAGTTGCTATTGGAAAATGTCACTATTCATTGCCAAGAGTTGCGGTGACGCAGTAACTCTCATTACACCTAAGCCCTCTCAGCACTAAATAGCCACGCACTGATAACCGGAATATACTTGCTGCAGCTGCTGTTCCACAGACTGCACTCTTGCACAGTCAGGTTATTTTACATGCTTATTAGCCCCATTATTTTATAACTCATTCCTCTGTGTAATGCTGATTCTATATCACTTCATTTTAACAAAAGGATATGCTCCTCTGAGACGAGAGGGGATGACGACTCTCCGAGATGGAAAGGGAGGGTGAGTGAAGGCAGCAGGTTGTGTTATGCCTGGGCTGAGGGAGCGCCTGGCAGAGCGGGAGGCCTCTGGAGCCTGTGCCCTTGCTGCTGCTGCTCTTCCTGCTCTGGAGAGCTCTGCCCTGGGTGGGTGCTCCAGGGGATGGGAGGGGAGAACGATGCAGGAGGGAGGCAGTCCACACCCTCCCGGTTCTAGCAAGGAGCACGGAGCTCCCAGCAGCACATCCTCCATCTCCAGAGGTGTGGGGTCTGCTTGGGCCACGCCGCTTCAACCTGTCTGACACAGCACAGAGCTGTGGTATCTGACACAGGCTGTTAGAGCCACGGCACGAAGGTCCCCAGTGCTCTTGTTGTCAGCCATCAGCACCACTGACACTAATCGGGGGGCCTGACCACCCTGGACGGATGCTGACAGTCCACAGTCTTTGTACTGCTTCACACGTTGCTCCAACCAGGTCTCCTTCTAGTGCTCGTTCAGTAACACTACCTGCTGAGTGTCCCAGCAGCCTGTTGTCTCCATCCTCCTCCAGCTCAGAATTTCTCTAAAGTCCCAAAAGTGCAGAATCTGGAGGCTACCAAACCACCATCTTCATGTTCCTCATGTTTCCCAGCTGCAGCACCCCTCAGACACCTATCCTGCAGATGCACACCACATACATGCCAGTGCTTTCAAGAAGAACAGCAGTGGAAAAGGTGTTTCTTCCAATGGTGTGCTAGGTACACATGCGATGTATTTATTAGGGAAAGCCTCAAGAAGCGATATAAACCATGGAAAATAGTCTGAGGGAGGCTCTTCAGCTGGAAAAGGAGGGACGACATGACAAATGTCCTTTAGCAAATTATCAGCAAATAATGCATGGTAAAATGAGAATAAACTGTCTGTTTCTATTTACTGCCTTTTACTAAACAGGCCAAGGAATAGGTATTAAAGATGAAAGATAACTAACAATAGATTAAAAAATGCTGGTGGTACATGTTATGTATCACACATCTCACTGCTGCTGCGGGACTCACTGATACAAGATGCAATTGTGAACAAAGGCTTCACACGCCTCAAACAGGACTATAAGTATTTTTTAAGGCAATGAAACCTTTTATAACATGCATCAGAGATAACCAAGCTCTCAAGCAGGGAATAAGCCAACCATGAACTGGTGAGAGCCTCAACATGAGTGACTCTATCTGAGCAGGGCAAGACACCCTGCCTTGCCTCATACAAAGAGAGAGCTTGCGATATAAAGGCATCAAGTCAGAAACTTCTCTCCAGTGCATGTCAGAATGGATACAAGAGGCCCATGATAATGGAAAAAAAAAGACAAATAATTCTTTGCCCTTTTCTTGCAGGTTTCACTCAAGGACCTGGAATCGCTTTATGAATACGTATCACAGAGCTGCCAGCAGCCTTGGGAAGCAGCAACGTTACACAAAGCTCATAAGCCACACTTAGGAGATGACAGTTAAAGCCAATGCAGAAGTCAGCGGATGATTTCTCCTAAGTTACATATTCTGTGAGAACATGTTAAAATGGACTCAGAATTATTACCCACTCGGTAGGGCTCAAATGTCTGTGTAAATGAAGCCAGGAGTAACTAGTTAGAGGAAGAAGGATTGAGGAGATTAATATCAGCTACACTCACTTCCCTAGATGGCTCATAGAGTTTCTAATAGAATAGAGATGCAAGAAAGCAATTAAAGGCATGAACTTAAAAAACCCTCTAAGTGCTGAAGGTCTGCCAGCATCTACCTCTAAATTCTGCAATGCCACTGGGCCCCTTCCTCCAGGGACCTTTTAACAACCTCTCAGACATCAGGGTAATTATTGCAAAGTGTGACCCAGACTGTGGTTACCGCTACAATCAAGAAAATCCCCGGAGGTTTCAACATGAGACACATTCTCACCAGAAGTGAAGCAGACTTTCAGCTGTGGGCTGGCATTTTTGTAAGGACTAAACTCAAAATCCCATTCTCTGTGGCTGCTGATGCTCCGGCGGGTTGGGGTTGATGCTGTCTGCTCAGGAGTGCTTCCAGACAGGCTTTGGTATCCAGCATGGATCCACCACAGCCATAATCCCTGAAGAAGACTCCTGGCAAGGAGCACACTCATGGAGTTAGAAAGGAGACAAGGGAGACAATGGATGGAGACAGACAATATCTAAAGAGCTTTGGGTGACACAGTCTAGTGTGAGGTGTCCCTGCCCATGGCAGGGGTTGGAACTGGATGATCTTAAGGCCCTTTCCAACCCAAACCATTCTGTGATTCTATCATCATAAGGGTAGGACATGGCCAGTGAAGTGTCCCTGCTCCGGCAGGGCACTGCCGCTCCCCTGCAACAGTCTCTAAGCAAAACTTCCACCCCCGCTGTTTCAACTCCTCCAATCAACCGAGTGTGCTATCTCTGTGGGGACCTTAAAGACTGTGGTGGATTTGCGAGTTTCTGGAACACAGGGAACTTCCACTGCCAGGGTATAAATCCACGCTTGGTTTTAACATGTAATCTCCAATTAAGCAAACTGGGAGTAAGGAAAGAAATTAAATACTAATTGCAATCCAAATTGTTCCATCTTCTCTCCACCCCCTGCCAACTTCCCTCCCTGCTCCCTAATCCATAAGGTCTGAGTGATGATCAGTGAATAATTAATTCTGGGTGAGCTGGAGAGGTTCCATGCAGAGCCTCTGCAGATGGAGCCAGCTCAGGAAAGGCATAGCCGGTGTTTGGTGCCTCCCTGTTGGTTCTGCTGGGCACCAGCATCCACCAAGGCACTCCCATGGGTGCTAATGGTACCGTGCTGGCCAAGCCCTCTCTGCTCACCAGCACAGACACATCTTTCCATGTTGACTCAGGAAGAAGTTACAGTGAAAACGATGCAATACAGAGTAACAGTGAGCAGGGCCATGTCAGTGACCAAAATACGAAGGTGGAGCATTAAAGCAACCAATTCACAATGTACCAAAAGAAATAAAAGATGCTGCAGTGCGTTTTTTTGAAGCATGCAAACCTGATCTTCTGAAAGCACATGGGTTAAAATGAAGGAGATCCAAGTACCACCAAAATCAAGCAACTGGTAACTGGAATTCAAATCGGCTTCCTACTGGTTTTTAGCAATAGGCAGGACTAAAATTGTTCCTATGTCCTAAGGCAGTAAGAAACACTTTGTATTCTGATTGAAAATGCCAAAAATCTCTCTCATACACACACACAAATCAATTTTCTTTTGACAAAAAAAAAATTATATAGAAATTCTTCTCTTTTTGTATATATATCCATATAATTTAAAGTGTTTTTTCTGTATAGGAACAAACACATCCATAATGGAACAAATCTCCCCACACAGCAAGAACAGCAAAATATTAATTATTCAAGGTACATACAACTGAGTTATGTAAATCATTTGGTAAGTACTTTGCAGAGGGACTCCTATGGGGAAGAAGCTTGGAATGGTTCGAGCAAGGGACGTGTGCAATTTCTCATGTCCCAGCCATGGCTATTGAGCAGGGCCAACGCAACCCCAGAGACATCTGTACCTGTGAGCAAAGGGCAGTGGCTGATAGAATACCTATGGCTTGAATAATTACTAATACACTGATATCATTTTGTGAATGAATGCCACCCTCCTGCACACCATCAATCATGTGTAATGCATGCCACATCCCTTTATCATAGAATTACTTATGTAACACACATGGATTAAAGCTAAGTTCATATTTTTGGCTTCAGTTCAAATCATTTAAGTGTTTTAAAACAAATTGTATTTTAATCCAATCAAAAATGCAGTGCTTTCATTCGATTAAAATCAGTTCTTGCTTCTTTTCATCACACCTGACCTGAATTTTGCCAGAGAACATGAGATATTCTGTAGTTGCACTGAAAGTTAAAATTATGAACACCGCCAACCAGATAAACAAGATCATAATATCAGTATCCTAAGAAGACATCCATATGTGAACGAACTAAATGATATCTCCCTAATAATCATGTAAGACAAGGCTCCACATCAGAAGGCATTATCAAAGACTGTGGTGAGGAGGAAGGACAGAGGAGGGTATTTTTTCTCCAGTCTGTTTTTCCCCTTCCCTCCCAGCTGATGGATGAACTTGACAGAGTTATTTTATATTCACAAGTCTTGAACATCATTACACCCAGTGCTCTGTACAAGGAGCTGCCAGCAGTGAGCTCAGCGCGCAGGCTGCCTCCAGCTACAATCAGCGCATTTCTGTGCACGACCACTGCAATATGAAATTGGATAACAAGATATCCACGTCAAACAGCTGCGTCTTCCAGCTCCGGGACAAAGGATGGCAAACCCTGCCCAACATCACTTGTTATGTCCTCACTTACAACTCTTTTGCCCTTCACATGGATTTTCCAATCAAGGTTTTGCAGTTTCAATGGAACGGAGTGAAACGTGGTTTTAAACATTTCCTCCTTCCAAGAGAGAGACGTTTATTGCTAATACTGATTGCCAATAGAAATGACAGAGTAGAGGACAGAGAAATTGGATCCATCAAGCAATGTACTTTTCCTAGAAGGGAAATTCCATTCTGGAAGATGGAACACGAGGCACATGCCAAGTGGATATCTCTCCCCTATGGCCACACACCGAGAGTACAGTTTGACATTGTACCTCATTAAATGCAATTGCACATGCCATTGAAAGCAAAAGTCCTTTCCTGCCATCTCCCCGTTCCTCTGCACTTAAATGAGTTGGTTCAGTGCCCTGGCCAAACAGCAAATCATCCCCTAAATAATAATCTCCCATAGAATCAACTTGCTGACCTTCCTGCGATTGCATGATGACTGGATCTGCTGCACAGGGAACACATGGCCAAGAGACAGGGGCCTGTGGAAAGCAAGACTACTCCTCTCAGATTAAAGTCACATAGAATGAACCAGGTTGGAAAAGACCTTTAAGATCATCAAGTCCAACTCTTCCCCCAGCACTGCCAAGGCCACCGCTGACCCATGGCACTGAGGGGCTCATCTACATGGTGTGGGAACACCTCCAGGGACGGTGACTGCAGCACTGCCCTGGGCAGCCTGTTCCATCTTCATCGCGAGCAGTTTTCCCTGTGTGCCAGAGTGTTTCAGCCTGGGATAGAAGTATCTTAGTTCTTATTGTCAACAAATAATAATTAAACAAGCAAACAGAAGGGTCAAGAACTCCCAGAAAGTGTCTCCTGGCCTAAAAGCTGCAGTGATGGCATTTTCCTTCTCTTTTTTTTCCCCCTCAAGTTTATTGACATGAAGAGTAATGCTAATGTAATTGCACTGAAATTCATGCACATGAAAATCTCACCGCGGCAAAGCCAGAATAAATGGTCTGTTTGGAAACAAAATGTTAATGGAGTAGCAGTATCTGTCTTCAAGCTGAGGAATAGCAAGACACCATCAGCCGCAATGCAACTGAACCGTCACCCTGACTCCGAGTCTTTGCTGGAAGGATAGGAACAGAACTACCTGCTTGTAACCCTGAGGTGTACACTGATGCACCACAACATCGTGTCTGCCAGGCAATGGCCAAATGAGTCAATAATGTGTATTCAGCCTGTGAGAACAGGAAAACGAAAGACAGCATCCTTCCATCCATTAATCAACCTGCTCTCCCGCTGCCGACACAAAGCCTTCCGATTGTCAGCAGTTACCAAACATTCTTCAAACACTAACCATCTGCAGCTGGAATACAATGCTTTGATTACAAACGTCAAAAAGATAGAGCATAAAGTTCACTTCTCCTTATTTAGTAGGTTTGGAGCACTGCGGCTTCACGCTACACTAATTCAGTGCCCTCAGTATGAAAACTCCCCATTATGATGTCTCGTCAAATTAGAGGCAATGATACAACAATGTCATCTCTGCCCTCACACAACACTATATTTTGTAATTAAGCAGGACAGTGAAACAATGGCCTTGCTTAGAGAGAAAAGGTCAGGAATGCAAAACATATTTTTGCAAGCTAATTGTAAGATGCATGAAGCCAATTATCCCAATAGTGCTGCATATGCCGAAGCAGAAAGGATTGCATCAGTTTGCTCCATGACTCCAAGTGGAGTCAAAGCGGTAGCTGCACCCCATGGCGCACAGTGCCCTTTGTTTGGACTGTTAGGGACCTGTGAAGAGGAGGGCCATGAGGAAGGCTGTTAAAATAATTCCAGCCTCTTAGGCCTTCCCTTGACATTTTCCTATGGCTTGAAAAATGTCTCGGAATTAATATAGTTGGTTACTGAAAGATATCAGACATGACCTCCCTATTTAGTTAGGAAGTTAGTTTGGATATGTAGGATAAGGGGAAGTGCTTATGTATGTCTTTGAGGATGTTGAATACCTCAGCCTCAGGTATGAATCACAGATTCACATCCATGCGCAAAAGCCAATTTAACAGGAACAATAGTTGAAACCTTGCTGTTGCCTTGGGAGAAGCTGAAAGGAATTGGGCTGTTCTCAGTCCCTCTCGGGGTTGAAGCAGCTGAACTGGGCTTTAGAACAACTATTTCTGTACCCACTGGCTGGGGCAATGGATCTGCACTCTCCCAGATTTACCAGTTCTACTTCCCTTCCTCAAGAGCATGTAATGCAAAGAGCACTGACCAGGGAAGGGCTTGAGCTTTGCCAAGGCTCTGCTGTATGAGTATTAGTCTTTCTTCCATATAAAGGACTGTATTTGTTGTTTCAATGCCTCTCCAATTCTCCCTCCAAAACTCCCTCTTTCCATTAGAGCATTATCCTTTTAAAAATATATGAATACCAGCTTCTGAACTTCCTAACACCATAAGAAGATGAGGAACAGAACAGTTTCTGGGGAGAACCAGCAACTTCCTCCTGCATCTCT
Organism: Ara ararauna; assembly: GCA_028858755.1. Classification (NCBI taxonomy): domain Eukaryota; kingdom Metazoa; phylum Chordata; class Aves; order Psittaciformes; family Psittacidae; genus Ara; species Ara ararauna. The sequence goes on from CM054384.1 coordinate 23,447,065, forward strand.
CCTTCAAAGCAGTTCTCTGCTTTTACTCCAGCCTCCTTACATAGCCATTAATTAGAGATCAGTAATTAAATTTCTGGTTCAAGAAATATTTTGCAAAGGAACCCCATTAACAGGCTGATTTGCATATTCCAGGACAAAGCAGCCTTGAGAGAAATGCAGGCGCTCTGCGAGGCCAGGCTCAATCGTGAGCCTGTGCTTGAATCCTTCAGCTACCGACGCTCATGCCCCGGCCAGGGGTGGGAGCAGACACTGCCCGTGGTACCAGACCTGCAGAGACCATCGCCTCCAGGTACTCCCGATCCTGACCTTGCCAGATGCTTCATTCTGCATTTTGGTTATCGACACTGACAGCACCAAATGGATTCCCAATACAAACTGAGCGGTGTTTCCTCACAGTATTTTGACTATCACTAAAACCAGACGCCACTGCACCGTACTGAATACGCTGTGAGTGCCACCCTTCACCATGCACACCTACTGCTGCAAGTCTTCCTACTTAGAAAGCTTCACTACAAATGCCATTGGAGTAAGGAGGCAGAAGAGAAAGCAAGCTCTCCAGCACCATATCAACATCAAACTTAATCACTTTCATCATGCCTAAAAATACTTGGCGTATCAAGTTTGCTGGGAATAAACAAATGATAATGAGACCTGGAAAGAACTCACACACTAAGTTGACTGTAAGAGCGCAGACGTTCATGAGTTATTGATGCTCTCCTATTGCATCAAAATCAGCTTTATGCACATTGGAAACCCACAAGGCAGCCTGCAGGAGCACCAGATGAGGAGTTAAATGCGCTGCAGGACACGACTTGTTCATTTCCTCTTCCCTCTGTGGATTCTTAGCAAAGATTTTTGATGGGATAAAGAAACAAAGTGGTTTGAAGAGGAAGTCACAGGAGCGCAGGTCGCTGCTGTTACTATGGCACGGCTGTACCCCTTCCAAGGCTGAGGCTCATTTAACAATCAACCATATGCTCAGACTTTTGTAGTGCCAAGAAAAGCTGAAATAGAATGTTATCTTCTGGAAATAGGAAAAAACCCTGCAAAATTATCACAAATGTTAGTAACAGAGTCCCTCAGCACTGAATGAATTTGAGGAATAGCATCGCTAGGAATGATCCACACTGGGATCCCATCAGAACACGGAGTTCTACAGAGCACCCATCTTCCACCAGATGAAGGCAGCCTGAAGGTATTTGTCCCATGAAGCGATGCTGTGTCCCTGCCCTCTCAGTGCAAGTGCAGCCTTTGCCTGTTGCAGGGGAGATGGGACCAAGTTCATGTATTTCGATTTAAAAACTATTGCAAACCCCACGTAAGACCCACATAAACCCACTCTTTAAATTCCTGACAAACTGTCAGAAATCATGTTTAAAAAGATTACTGTAACAAAGTGGCAGCAAAAGTGGCAACAAGGGGCCTCAAAAAGTCACTACAAGAAGAGAACAACCAGAAACGCACTGGCCACCATCATTAACAACGCAGCAGAACAGCCTTCTCTCAGTTCTCCCTGTGCCCAAAGCCCAACCCAGAAACTTTCTCCATCATGAATTCTGTAGAAGAAATGTGGGTCCAATTAAGGAAAATCCATCTGCCAAATGCTTGATTTGTGGCTGTTTTCAGAGAGGCTGCTACAAAGAGAAACATTCAGGCTCCATGATAAAAACTTGGTTAGCTGCGGTAATAAATCAGGCCACAGCAGACATTGTTAGCAAAAGGCCACTTTTAGTGAACCCTTTTTAGGTTTAATGAGCAATCCAAGCAGCCAACAAACGGGAAGGAGCACTTGGTCTGCAAACCTCCCAGAAATCTCGCACTTACATAAACTGATTGTACCCGATTAATGCACCTCTCATACAGAATTCTTGTTATACTTGGTCAGATTTTACTTCTCGTATTCACAATCAGTAATTTTATCACTGTTACAGTAACAGGACTCCTGGGATGCAGAAGACGGTCTAAATCTGGGCAACTACCTCATATGAGCCCCACAGTCATTTACTGAAGCTAGTGCAAACCCCTTGGTCCACAAAAGGTCTCCTCTCGGTCACTGCAAAATCCAATACCATGAGAAACAACCATGTTTCTTCTGCAAACATAAGCTCTGCTTGACTGTAATCAGTGTATTTTTCTAACACACCACTTTGGGCAATCCCCCAGATGTTCTCTATAGAGAAAAAATGGTTGTCCAAGGTTTTCCGAACCTGGAATTCTCTCAGTTTTCACAGCTGCTCTGAACGCACACACATGCAAAGCCCATGACAACCACAAACATCTGCCTGGCCACGGCCAGGGGAACGCTGGTGGATGGCACATCAACCTGAGATGGAATCCCCATTTCTGAGCTGTCAGCTCCCCTCCAGCACACAATAACCCCACTTTAGAAGAGCAGCTCTGTGAGACCCCACTGGAAACCTGGCTGCTCGCTTTGTGCCATGGCAAGGTATGAAACCAGCCCCTACAGGCACAAAATCAACAAGATGATTCTCAACAGCAAACATTCCATGACTTTTCCCATGTTTCATGTTATTTCCCCGTTTTCCTTTGTCATACAACTCACACTGTACAAATTTCTCACTATTGTAGGAGACAATAATTTTAAATTTCCATGATGTATTCAAGTGCATGCAATACTCAAACACAGGATAAAAAGCACAGATTTGTTTCTTTATATCCTATTCTCTGCTCTACCCATTCCCCCAGTCAGCTGCCTGTACATGTACATGCACATTTCATAGATCCATATGCATCTGCTGTAAATAGCAGGATAACCAGGACATGCAAGAGAAGGAAAAATAAAGAAACCAAGAAGCATGACACAGTACCAATTTAGACGCACAAAAGCCAAGTCACAGAATCATTTATGATCTGCTGTAGGTCAATATTTCAACCCAGAGTGTTCTGACTGCATTTATTGCACTATTTATTTCTGCTATGGCATCTCCCGCAGAAATCCTACACAGCTCCAGACCACAGCACTGTTACAATGGGAATATCCATCAGCAAAGGAGCGGTCTGTGAACAGTCAGCTTCGATACAAGATGGAGTCAAGAATCAAATATTTAAGAGGCAAAAATTCCAATACCAGCTGCTTCCTTGAAACAGTTCTTGGATTTCAGGAAAGACAAGGGAGCGCAGCAGAAAATGCAGGAGAGGGCTCCAGAGGACTCCAGCCCTTTCACGTAGAGAAGTGAGTGCATTGTGCATTTTAGCAGCCATGGATGCGAATGTTCAGGAAGATAAAATTATCTCCCGTAACCCAACCCCTCTCTGCATGGCTGAGAAGCCCAGCTGCTGCTTTTCTTTCACCTCTCTGAGAGCAACAGGACCTAAGGGCAAGGTCTTCTGCAGAAGGACACTTGCTTACATTACAGACCTGACATTACTATGAAAGCCAAGGGTCTAAATCTTGCTGTCAAAAGCCATCACGTGTCAGATGGTTTCCTCCACATCAGGGCATGTCAAGGTATCACAGATACAGCATTTCTGACTGACACCTGCCTGATGGAAGCCTTTCATTTTCAGTTTCTAAATAGTGATATAAGCAAATCTTTGGGGTTTATTCAAGGCTGCCAAATGCTACCTCTCCTCTAACCCACCCTTTCAGCTCTCCACTGGAAATGCTCTACAGCCATTCACTGAATCCCTTTAAAGAAAAGTTGCAGTAAATGTGGCTCTCTCTGAAGGACCCTGCCCAGGAAGCTCCAGGCTCTTGTGCAGGGAGGACAGGGAAATAACAAGGCTTAATTTGGGAAAATGGCTCTGGCTGCAGGGCTGGCCAAAACAGTTCATTCCCATGCTCGGTGCTGCCAAGGCACAGAAAGGAACAAAACTCCTCTAGGTAGAACACATTGTCTGATGTGCCTGTTCTTTGAGGGAAGCAGCGGCACTGGAGGCACATCCCCGGTTCCACTGGCTTGTCTGCCATACGGAACACAGTGCCCTACTTTGAGCATTTGTGAAAACTGCAGCACACAAATCAAATCAACTCTGTCTTCCTAGATAGCAACCCCTGAAATATTGCTCTGCACTGACCAGCACAATCCTTCTACTTGCAGAATCCAGAAGGAAAAAGCTTAGGAGGCTGGAATAGGCCAGGTAAGGAAAAATCCACATTAACTCTTGTCATTTGCAGGCTTCAGAAATTCGCGGCCCCTCTGGTGAATAAGTACAACTAAACCAAAGTGAAAGTTGTCATTGCTTTTAAAAGCGAAACATTTACTTAATGGATTCTGAAGTACCCTCTTGATACATGAAAATGCCACTACTACAAATGGTTACATCAGCCTATGTCCAATTTGGCATCCTTTTCAGACACAGACTTTTCTTGGCACTTCAGTACTTCTGTGTCATTCCCCAGAATGATTCATGCAAGGTTGAAAGCAAGCCACTAGTTTGTTTCTGTGTAATGGAGTCTGTCTTACCCAACCATGACCTTGATCTGCATGTGAATTTACACATAAATTTACCTAGAACGTGTGCCTGTCTCACTCACACACTGACATAAATCTACACAGACATAAATAGATACAAATCCACTACAGAGCCTCTGTACTTTCTAATTGAGCTGAGGAATAAAACCGAGGTCTCATTTCTCCTTTATACCACTTGCATTTGCTCCAGCACTGACCATCCCATGTCTAATGCTTCATCCGATCTATCAGCACATTCCTCGCAACACATCCCTCCTGGACTGAAAGATCCTGTCATGGCTCAGGCAGAAAAAGCAGCTTCGGCCACATGCCGAGAATTCATCTCAGGGTAATGATGGCAGTGAAGGGCTGTGCTGAAGATGTGTGTGTGTGTAAAGGGGAGAGAGGGATTTGGAATATTACAGTTGCTATTGTTCTATGTTATTGTTCACACAATGTCTAATGTGATGTTCAGTGTAGTCCAGTGTGTGAGCATCCTTCCCCTCCCTCCCTCACCTGCAGCAGGCGGCTTTGACTGCTGCATCTGTGTGCTATTTATATGCTGGTGCATCAACTTAGGATTTACTGGGGAAAAGAAAGCAGAGCAGCCGGGCTTCTCTGCACATGTTATTTAGCCTGAAAAGGCAGGGCTTGCACCGCGCACTCGCCAACAGATTAAAACTACCCCTCTTGGAAATTAAGCAAGTCTACTTCTATCACAGATGTGGCCCTTGCTCAGAATAAGATAAGCATGATATTAACAAGACCTGGAAAAATCAATATCCCCATGCTCTTCCACACACCCACCTCCCCACCTGCCGAGAAACGTCCCCTTACCTTTCATTGTCCACACTCCTGAAGCCAGGTAAAATGTGCCGGAAGCTGCTGTTCCTATCGAGCTTCGGTTGGCTCTTTGTCCTTTTGATGGAGCCTTTGAGCCGCCGGCTGAGGAACCCCTGTGGGGTGAGACAAGAATACTAAATTACAACCCAACAAGGGAGAAAGGGAGCGCGAGCCCTGGCCCTGCTCTCTTGCAGCGGGTGCAGCCAGGCAAATGGTTCTCTCCAGCCGCCTTCATGTGCGGCCGCCAGCAGCGCAGCTCCTCGCAGCCAACATCTGCTCCCAGCGCTTGCCGGGGCCGGGCGCTGCGTCGGCGTGAGACTCCCCGAAGCCTCCGTTTCCCTGGCAACCATCAGCTCCCATAAAAATACTGTCTGAAAGACAAGACTCGCACATTGCAACTCCTGACAGGAGCAGAGGCTGGTGCCGGGCTCCGCCGGCCCAGCCCGGCCGCCCCATCTCACAGGCTCGGGAATGAGGTGCTGTCAGCTGGGAGACAGGCAAGAACTTCATTACCTGATCGAAAGCCTCCAGGTTGTCAGCCATGGTGGCAGGACTGCATTCAGGTGTTTGAGCTACGCGCAAAACTGTTCTATAGAGGCAAAACACAGCATCCGGGCTGGGCAGCTATAGGCACTATCTTTACGGAGGAACGGACTGAACGTAGAGCGCGTTCTTCTCCGCCGTGCCTCCTCCCTCACGGAACATAAGTCACGATCCCGTAGTGCTCCACAGCAAAGCCAGCATTAAACGTTTTAATAGCAAAGCTTCTAATGTCTTATTTGCTTATTGTTAGGAGTTAATGTTCTACATAATCTGAACATTACATTTAATCTCTTCCCTAAATAAGGCAATAAAAGTAGAATACTACTGTAGTGTCCAGTGTTTACAGTGCCTGAGAATAGTCTTTAGTGGGTCAAGCATCGCGGCTGGAAAAAGGGGCAGCACTTTAAAGAGAAACCAGGATTTGGGGTGAAGCCTAAAGAAGTGCTCCTTTTATGCACCATCATACCAAAGAAATAAATCATCTGGATACAAACACCTTGGCAAATCCCTTCACAACCTGAGGTTCTGCATGCACCACTTCCCTTCCCAATCCCCACGAAAGGGGATAAGATATCCCCTGGATCGAGCACGGATTTTGACATGTATAAGGGAAGAAATATGGGAAGAATGGGTATCTTTCCATTGGGTACTATGCCAGCATCCCAGGCGTACCCATAGAGCACTCCTTCACTCCAGGTGGAGTCTCAGTAGCTTCTTCAGTCAACACTAAGGAATGGATACAGGTCATGCAGCCTTCAGTAGCTCCCTTCTACAAATTAATACCCTTTATATGTCTTGCAGGAAGATAATCACAGTCTAAGTTACATCCAGCCTGTCATTTGTGCATGCTATTTAAACACTCCTTCCCCACCTAGGACATTCATGGGTCACATTCTGTTTTTCTCAGGTTGCAAAATTCCCTCGGGCAGACTGCACGGCTCTCGTTATGGAAGTGACTTTCCTGTTTGTAAGTGCACCAAGAATTCAAAACATCTACCCAAAGGTGTTTCACAGTTATTAAGTGCCACCTTCCTTACAAATGAAGTACGTAACACACATTCATGTGAACTGAATATTTCTCCAGGAGCTACTTGCATGATTGAAATAGCATGATGTATGTAACACAAGCCATCAGGTGACACACACTGCGCCTTACACAAAGCCAGTGCCTAAGATAACAAAGGCCTTTTCAGAAGGCTTTTGTCCACGAGAAATTCCTTTAGAGAATTTTTATACAATAGAGAAACATGACAATGAAACAGCAGATTTGAGGATTTGCATTATCTGGAACATTGCTAAGATATTTCCCTCGGTACTCAGACCTTGGCCAGCCTTGCACTCATAATATCAACATGGTATCAGCCTCATACTCACGTTATCTACATGATAACGCCCTCATACTACAATATCAGCCTCACACTATGATATGAACTCTTCATGCTCTTGCTCCTCTGGCTGGATCAGGTCTCTGGTTGCTTGCTCTGGAGATTATCCAGTATTTGCTATGAACAAGAAGATCTAAAATATGCAACTGGCCAATCATGCAGGAGCAAGAGTGGACTTCCTTCATCACTGCAGCACAGTCACAAATGTGCCATCATGTTCCCAAGCCACCTCTTCACACCCGGTCACAGCTTTGGACTGGGAATTGATAAGGAAAAAACCAAATACCTTCTGCAGCAGCTGATGATCACAGCTTTCTTTCATTACCTTGCATTTCACATCTCGACAACTGTTAGATGATTCGTGCAGGATTCAGAAATGAGAATTTAGGGCTGCAGTAAGACATTACTTTCCTTCTGTTTCCCATTGTTTTTACATTCCCTGCTACCAGAAGAAGATCACACTGGGCAATTTTCAGCTTTCTTTGCTAGCTTCCTTGGGAGAATGAGATGTCAGAGATTTTAATGCTGATAAATGATGCTGCTACAGCAATACTTTGCACCTCCATAGTGCATGCCAGAGATCAGAAAGTCTAATGTGTGAATTACAATCTCCTGTAATTTTTAGAGGGGAGAAGAGAAGAAGGGAAGAGTTGGTGTCCACAAAAACAAGAGAGAGACAACCCGACCTGGGGTGTGACTGCCGTGCTTTCCTGCTGAGATCATAAGAACATCATCATCCATTTCTTCTTCATTTATGACTTTAAAGCACATTTGATTCTGATCTCCAGACAAATGAGGCTAATCCTACACTGTGAACATCACCTGCTCCTCGAGCCTAGCTGCATTCTTGTGAGTTCAGTAATTAAAGTAGTGCCTTTTCTATGATACGTTCTTTAAATGCTTTTAAGTTTACATTGAGAGCTGTCTAGGGCAGAATTGTGCCTTCCTATGTGTGGGCAGCATTTACTAACAGTCAAGATATCTTAGGAAAGATTAAACTACTAACTCAGGGAGGTTCCATTCAGAACAAGTTAACAGACTCTCTGAAATGACAACAAATAGAAACCGGTAGAGCCCAAGCATCCCTTCAGAATCTGCCACAGCAGAAAACCATGAGATGCCCCATCCAAAGCCCACAGAGGAGTGTGCCACAGAACTTAAATAGCCTCGCAAGAAAAAGACACACAGAGCTTGCCCTGTGCAGTGATTTCACTTGTTGAAGTCAAGGGCATTGCTTTTGTTGCTGTGTTTCTGCAGTTTTGACTCTGACATCCTCAAGTCTGGAACACAATAGCTCTAATCAGAAGATCTGACTGAAGTTATATTAAGATACAAGGAGTGAAGGCAGAAAAAAACAAAACAAATCCTTTTGAGGAATGGCTTAATAACAATCACTGCTACTTCAGCTAAAGAGGAAAGCACAGTTGAAAACAGGACAATTCAGTCTGCTGGGATCTGGGCTGTTGTTTCTTATAGATTTGGACAAACCCAACTTAGAATAGTTAATCTTGGAATCTTGCTTGCAGATGGAGGAAGGTGGGACTCTCATTTAAATTTTTCCTGCTTATCAATTGTGTCATTTCCAATTACTCGAGAACCTGGAAATAATCTTTTATTATGATATTTGAACATTTTTAATATTATATTACTTCCGAAGCATACGTGCAAACCCATCAGAGCCGTATGCCTCTGAGATGCAGGAGCTATGTACTTCCACACACCCTGGGCCAATGAAGAGCAAACTAGACAGAAGAGAGAAAAGGGAGGGGTGTAGAACTGAGCATTAATGACAGCAAAACCCTGAGCTCTTGTTTGATTAAAAGTACTGATGCAAGTCTTGTATCTGGCACTGACTCCCACACCATTAATGCTCATTTGCAGTGAACCCACGTGTTAAAGCTTGGAAGATAACAGGTTAGCACCATGGAAACCTAATATATATGAAATTTAAACATAATATATCAGTAAATCAAGCCGGATGCATCACAAGCAGCTTCCTTTGGAAGAGCCCTGGCAGCTCTCAGCGTGTCCTGAGCAAGGAGAACAGGGGCTGGCCGAGAACACATGGGAAAGGGTGAGGGCTGGAACCGCAAGCTAGAGTGCTCTAACGGAAGCATTGAAGAAGCAGACACAGGTCCTGGTTTATGCTCCCATGCAAAGGGCACACAATAAACAGGGTCTCACAAGAACTAGTGAACAGATGGGGTTATTTTCATAGTTCTTCCATAGGTTTTTTGTTTCTGTTCAAGTAAATCAGAGGACTTGAGAGGATGTCAGGAATTTTTTCACTACTCATAATAATGAAACTGCCACAGTTACTTGTTCTGAGTCTCAGTGTGTAAAGCAGTATTTTGTATCTGATGTCCTCTTTTTTCGTAGTATATCAGGGATAAGCTTACAGGCATAAAATCTGGAGTAAATCTTTTCTCCTAGACCCATCCTTATTTCAGGCTTTAGAAGCTCAGTTTATGTTTTTAAATTAAACTTAATTCTGGAATCAGTTCTTTTCCTGCTTTTGCTCTTCCACAGCATATGGGAATAGCCTTTTACTGAGGCTTCACTGAATGGATAATTAATAGTTCTATTTGTGACCCAAGTAGAGCCTTGCCAATGCTGAGCATCCTATTATAGCCATGAGTGTACAAGGTGAGTTTACCTGTCTCTACAATTACCAATGTTAGCCTTAGCTTTCAAAATAAAATAGGAACCTTTTTGGGGCAGCATTTGACACTGTTTGTTACCAGGTAAAGACACCAAAGTGCCCACCTCTACCATTCTCTGTGTAGAACATGACAGCATTGAGCTACAAGTGCACAGACCAAAAAAACCACTGAGTTTAGGAATCAAATGTCTCTCAAAGCCTAAGAACAGCAGTAATCCAGTGAGCGGTCTCCTGGCACTGATACAAGGAAGGAAGGGAATTGCACGTATAGCGCTGACCTTTATGGATCAAATAGTTTTTATTTGTTCAGTGTATAGAGGCAGATGCATGTAAGTATATGTATCCCTTCAAAGACTTCATATATCATTTATTACTGTCAGCTATTTGGAGTTGAACTTGCAAGTTATAAGTTGTTTTCCCACCATCCAGTTCTCCTCCTGTCAGATGTGATCAAGGGCTCTATTCAGGAGGTGACCCAATGGACAGCCCTGCTGAAGCCTCCTGCCCCGAAGAGTGCACTTCTAGTACATGCAGTATCCAGTTCTACCCCCTGCCATGGGCAGGGACACCTTCCACTACACCAGGTTGCTGCAAGCCCCGTCCTACCTGGCCCTGAAATACACACACAAACATTACTCCTTCTGTTCAGATGAGGCTGAACACGTGATTTGGTTCAAGTGGGTGAAAAGTCCCTTGGTTTCTCTTTCTCAATCTTATTTCAACAACTCAGGTCCCTCCCCAGCCACCTTTTGAGCCCCTGAAGAAACACACTGAGGAGGTGAAGTAAGGAACTCTTACATGTGAGGGTAAGCGCAAGTGACATCCATCCATGAACCACCACTTCCTCTGACTGATGCTACTTCAAAACGTTATTCTATCAGGATAAGGAAAGCCCCTCAGAGACACGAGTGTCTTGGAGTTAGGATAAACCCCAAAAGAACAAAAACCAGCTGCAAAACATTGCGTGTCAAGTGAGAGACGCCAACAAAACCTCAAATCCTCCCACTCCACACGCAGGGCTCAGACTTGTGCTCTGGCACCCAGAGTTAGAGAGTAAACACAGAGATACAGGACTTAAGTGCACAAGAGGGTATGTGTGTGAGCCAGGCCATAAAGCAGTCCTGGAACGTGAGAAACAGCTCGTGTTGGTGAGTGCTGCTTAGCAACACTGCCCTTCTACGGCAAAGAGATTAATCAAATTTGCAGTGTCGTTGGAAACACTCAGTTCAGCCCATTTGTAAAATCAGATGGAGATGCACTGAGGCCCACAGGTCACCAAAGGGACAGTGTGGGTCTCTCTAGGTCATGAAACCTGGAATTACGTCAAATGAGAGGCACTGAGGGTTAATTATGAATATGGCAGATCTAATACATGGAAGTATCAGCAAATCACAGCCAGAAGAAGCAATAGCTTCGGCACATAACATCTCACCCTTTTCCCACCTCAGGCCAAAAGAGGATTGCTGCTTATGGTCTATTTTTGTGAAGATCTTACCTATCCTGTTGAAAATGTCTCAGTCACAGGTTCTTGTCCCACTGCACGCAATGGCAGCTCTCAGCGCAGGGAGCTCAGGACATTTCCCTATGTCTCGGTCACAGGTTCTTGTCCCACTGCACACAATGGCAGCTCTCAGCGCAGGGAGCTCAGGACATTTCCCTATGTCTCAGTCACAGGTTCTTGTCCCACTGCACGCAATGGCAGCTCTCAGTGCAGGGAGCTCAGGACATTTCCCTATGTCTCAGTCACAGGTTCTTGTCCCACTGCACGCAATGGCAGCTCTCAGTGCAGGGAGCTCAGGACATTTCCCTATGTCTCGGTCACAGGTTCTTGTCCCACTGCACGCAATGGCAGCTCTCAGTGCAGGGAGCTCAGGACATTTCCCTATGTCTCGGTCACAGGTTCTTGTCCCACTGCACGCAATGGCAGCTCTCAGTGCAGGATGCTCAGGACATTTCCCTATGTCTCGGTCACAGGTTCTTGTCCCACTGCACGCAATGGCAGCTCTCAGTGCAGGATGCTCAGGACATTTCCCTCATATTCAGCTAAATGTTTCCGGCAGAATTTCCCTCTGTTCCTTTTCTGCTCTTTTCTAGCAGGGAAGGACTCCTCTCCAGGCTCTGGAAAAGTCACCCCCAGCCAGCACACACCCCTCAGTCCCTGACCCAGAGAACTAGCAGAAACAGGCAGGCAAGCCGAGGCCTTAGAGTAAAGTAACAGAAAACTCGGGAATTCTCAGTCTGCAATTCCCAGCTAGCACTGATGACTTGCATACAGCATGCACACGGAACAAGCAGGATGAAGGAATGCAACTGCCAGGAAGGCTCCAGAACATGACTGCAGTTCAACAGCCATTGTTATTCAGGGATCACCTAATTCTTCAATTTGGATTCCTTTGTTCACCTATCAAAACACAACCACACCGCTCTGGGGTATTTGTTCACTGTTCCATGATTATCACACTGTCAACATCTCCCATCTGGACAAGACAGATGAATATTCCTTATGAAGACAGGAGAAGGGTAATTGAGCAACCAGGGATGAATGATGCAGAAACAGAGATACAGGTAGAATTCAAGTAACTTTGAAGAACAAAACCAGTTGTTTACGCAGACAGAGGAGCGACTGGGAGAAACCTGCCTAGATGAAGCCAAGCGAGGATGTCACCTGGATGAGGATGTCAATGGAGTGAAACAAGTTTCCTATTTAACCATCCCAGAGGATAAGCTGCTCATATACAGAACTTCTTTGCCTTTAGTGAGAACCATCCTGATGGAAGCAAAGCACCTCCTGTGCAGTGCTGGGCAGCACCAGCTCCTCAGTGCTCAATAGAAGTTAGACTAGGTAACACCTTGCAAGAGCTGCTTGCCAGCTCCTGGAACCAGGCTCGTTGTGGCCATCCCCAGACTCTGCTTCTCCTTGGAATGCTGGAAAAGAGACTCGGAGCTTCGCTTTCCTCTGTTCTTTCTCTCCTTAGAGAATTGTGCTCAAATTGTGTTCCTGAGCATCTTTAGTCCCCTAGAACAAAGCTGTCACTGCTGAGAACCAAGTGCTGGCAACCACCATGGCAGCTTGTAATTGCAGCAGAGGAAAAACTGTGTCCTGACAGCCTCAGGACTAAGCAAAGTGCCTGATAGTCCCTGAAGATCCCTGCAGGGTCTGGATGAGAAGAAGGATTCACACTGCACCTGAAGCCTGCTTTCTGCTGCAATTGTGCCAGTCATTTAGAGAGCAAACAGAATGCTTCACTTTATCCATATTCTGGGACTTGTTACTGCAAAGAGGAAAAGTGAGTAACATAAAAACACAGACACTTTGCTATGTAAGGTTTTAAGAAACAAACTAATCCAGCCACAGTGGGGGTCATCAAGGAAAATTCGAGGGAACACCCCAACATCTATGACCTCTAGGAGAGAGTCACTCTGTTACTTCAGAAAAGAGAAAAGTAAGGCATTTAACCTTAATGGTTAAAGCAGGCTGATCTTATCTGGAGCTTATCTGGATCAATTCAGAGCTTGAGTTTCATACAGCCAGGAAGGAGAGGAGAATACCAACACTGAACCATATGCCAGGGGTTGTCAGGACTACATTTCCCTTTATCATGTTACGTGGGAAAGCCCAGAATCCTTTTGGTAGAGATGAATTGTCCCTCCTCAAAGCATCACAACCAAAACATGCTCATTTCCCCAGTTTAGGCTTAGAGAAGGGTTTATTTTCCTAAAAGCTCAGATGTTTATTATTTGTTTTACTGCAGGGAATTGCCTGCCTGTTAAACCGAGTCTCTGGAAAGGACGGCTGTCACATACATCCCAGGCTCCATTCAGGTCATTTCCACACCAGTATTTTAATGGCTTCTCTCTGATGCACACCCTTGCTCATGCAGTTCAGATCATGGAGCTCTGAATGGAAGCCTGCAGGCAGTGTGCATCTGTAAAACCTTCCCCGGGAGCCTGGAGGAGCTCTGCTCATGCCCTGTGTGCACTCAGAAAACACCATTCTCACTTGAGGGATGGCAGACATGCCTGCAGTGATCCCAGATGCAGCTTCTCAAACAGCACAGCTATTACAGACCCACATCCATCATCCTGCTGGGGCAAGCACCCAGTTTTCCAGCAAATACCCAATGTAGGATAGAAGGCCAGAGGCAGAAAAGGAATTTCCACATTCCTAAGAAATCCCACAACAATTTTCTATGCACTTTTTAAGAGAACCATCCTCACTGGATTAGACTCATGAGAGTTGAAGTGACTTCAAACAAAATCTCCACACCCAAGAGATACACATCTGAAGCATTACCCCCCACTTTGAAACCCCATCCGATGAGTACAGACTTCAACTGTTTATGATGTAGCTTTCAGCATTTGATTTTCAATAAATACAGTAAGTTTCCCATTTACAGTCTCCTACGTGCTGTACATGCAGGAGATTTATTCTACAACAGAGAGCAACAGATTCCAATCAGGTAAACGTTTCTGAAACCTCGGGTATGGGGAGAATGAGTGCCTCTGAGATTAAAAGGGATAATCCCCAGCTGGCAGAAAATTATTCACACTCCTGTAAATCTAAACCTTTACAGTACTTTTTGTAGCATAATAATGACTTAAACACTCAATAGCAGCTGTGATCATTACATTCATCCTGCTTTTAAAATGTAGTTGGGATTTAGCTGAAGATAAAGCAAAGAATTTATGGGACATGGTAGCAATGTATATTTGGATGCTCGGTGATCCTGTTCAGGCACAGAAACCAACCAAACTCTGCAAAGATTGATAGTTTCTTTCACTCAGACTTTTTATAGGAGGCATCCAAGGGAGAAGACTGGCAGGTTCTTAAGACTTCAAGCCTGTGCACAAAGTACTGGCATATAACTACATAAAGGGACCTGCTTGCTGTGACACAGTAATTCAGTGCAAGGCACATGGCCATAGGCATCCAGATCTACAGTCCCTTGGTGCTTCAGCCACTGTCTAAGAAGCCCAGGAGCCTTCAAAAGCTGCACTTTGGAACCTTTACTGCAGGCAGAACTTAGCTCAACACCTTCATACCAGGAACAGAACCTGTGTATGAATAGTTGGGATAAACCAAGCTGCTCTTTGATTCCAGGAAAAGAGGGCATCTTTTGACATAAAGCAGACTAACTTCATTCTTTTATGATACCAGAAATGAGAATGTGCCTTTTAAAAGACTATCCATAGGAAGATCCAAGCTTCAACAAGCTTACTGTCCGAGAAGCGACAGAGAACTGAGGAAGCACAGGTAGAGGTGGGATAGCAGGATGGGAATACTGTCAAAATAGATCCTTTTGGCAGGTCCCAGAGGAAAGGGAAGGCAGAGGTGTCTAAGTGACTTGCTACAATGACTATACAGCAGATAAGCTGCAAAGCCAGGATTACTTCTCCAGAATGCTTCATTCCTATACCAGCAGTCTAACCAGTCAAATGCATTGCCTCATGTAAAAACAGGTATCAAAGATGAGCAATAAATATGCAGGGGAGACGAGAAAGCCATCTCCATAAATCTGTTTGCATTAATGTTCTCTTTTAAAGTCCACTTTTCCTATATGATAAACTGTTTCATGAGCGTGTATGTGCTTTCCCTGCTTTGATTGATGGCCCTGGAGCAGCACATGGATGTCCTGCTGTATCCAATCATCAGGCATCTCCCTCCTCATTTCCATCTGAAATCTTCAGAGCAGAGCGAACACTGGAGGAGATAACCCCATTTTCCACAATATTGATGACCAACTTGAAGTCTACAGAAAGGCATCGACATCAAGTCACTGCATTTTCATTGACAAATCTTGTGTGCTTTTAATAACACATTTCCTAGCAAACCAGCTGCTAGGCCAATAAATCTGCAAAAAGCAGTTGGTAGATGATATGTTTAGAATAAAAAATTATTATTATCCTTTGAATGCAGGGATTCGTTGTGCAATTTTGCAGTAAGAGTTACTCATTCAAATATGAAACTCATGTTTCAGGCAGATGCTCTTGGCTCCAAAGCCTTTCACCACATTTCTGAAGCTTAAATTGGAACATTTGTATTCAGCCATAATTACAGCTGCAATCAAACAAAAGTGTTAGCTTTGGTAAAGGTATGGGGGATACCAACTGTAACACATCAGTCGCGCTTCTTTCCCTATCTACCTTTCTAGACAACTTAATTTCCAGACAATGGGGAAATACTTAAGATGAAGCTCATTTGTCCTAACCTCACGATCTATGAAACGAGTATTTCACTTTGATTCACCTGCTTGCAGCTTTGGGAAGAGGAGAAAAATTACAGGGAAGGGATACACACAACACATGTATGGCACATACAGGGGTTACACCAGCCTTGTTCTCAGAGTCTTTCGCTCCTTCATGACACACAGATCAGACAGTATGATTAAGAAAGCTGAGGACTGTAACAGGCAATAAACCTTAGGAAGGGGTAGAAAGAATCTTTCTGCTTGAAATGATACCACCAAAAAATGGAGAACTTTAGAGTGGTTTTATAAATCTGTAAAAGAGTTCCCAAAATCTCAGAGTCCCCTCCTAATTACAACAGAAACCAGAGGCTGGAAATGCTCACCCTGCCCTTTGAGACTGGAAGCCTCTCCCTGCCCCTCTATGCAAAATGAAACTGCAAAGCACCCAACAGTTTTTCCTCCTCTGATGAAATCACAAATATTCAACCATCAATTTAAACTGAAATGAAAAAAACAACACAGGAACACTCCCTGCTGCTTTTCTCCACCTTTACTCCTTTCCTTCTCCTCCTAAGCTTGCACCTTGCGTCTGACCTTTGGGTTAAGGTGGTGAAGAGTGTGATGTGGAGTAGCACTGAACTACCCAGCTGACAATGAGGTTGCCTGGGACACTCACATTGAAGTTTGCCAGGGATACAAACCCGAAAGAACAGCCTGCAAGGACTGAAGGCAAAGTTAAGTTCGTTGCTGCTTATCCCTCAAAATAATAAGACAGCCACTGTAAGGAGCAGACCCTGGTTTTAGGTCTTAGCAGTGATCATTTCTTGCCTAATTATTACCAGTGGATTTACTACCTTTAAAGCGGAATATTGTCACCCAGCAGGAAATTTCAATTCTATCAGGCTTCTTTAAGTCTCATTCATTTATTCCTTAACTGGTTTGGACTCACTTGCTAATTATCAAGGAAAGCTTCATCCGGAGCAGGTCTGAAACCAGGAGGTGAGCATGGCCTGCATGCTGTCCCTGGGTTAGAGCAGCTCTGTGCCAGTCGTGCAGCGCTCTGAGGGCCATTTCCTCCTCTACCTCCTAATATTAGCAAAGCTTCGATTACTATTTGTAAACCTTTTTAATGTCTAGACTTGACAGGAAGGTACAGAACACCAAGCAAGGCGTATATATATGGAAGTACAGGGGTGCATTTCTGACCCTGTTCTTCTGAAAGGGGCCTGCAGTGCTCACAAGTTAATGGCTGCAGGGATATGGGGCAGCATTACTTGGGCACGCTGATATCCCATCCCATCCTGTTCCGTATCACATGGCTGTTTCCCAAGTATGTCTAAAACCATGGTCATGTCTGCTCCTAGTATTAAAGCAGATAATCAACTACTAAGTAAGATCAGTACAGGAAGGAAACTGACCCCAGATTCCACCCACTCCTGCATAAGGCAGACGAACACAGACCTGGGCTGCACCTTTCCTTACACTACCTGCATGCCCCGGACAGTGGCTGCGGAGGTCACTGCAGCTCAGGCAGACACTGTCGTGGTCCTGGCAGGAGGCAGAGTGATGGTGCAGCCCCTCAGGACTCCAGCTGCTCCCTGAGCATGACACGAGTCAACAGAGCCCAGCACGTCACAGCCTGGAGCACGCACTTGGGCAAAGCTCCACCAGTTGCAGAGGCGCGATGGGAACCTGATCCTTTACTGCAGCAGGGCCAGACTGTCACATCATGGGAAGTGTGTGGATATGACCCTGAGAGTGGCAGGAAGGGAGGGAGGAGACCCAGGCGGGCAGGGGCAGGTCCTGCTGATCCCTGGGAATCCCGTTCTGCAGAGCTCCGTACATGACTACACAGAGCGGTGTAGGAAATAAAGACGTGATGAGTTCTGCAGCTGATTTCCTTGTGCTTTGAAGAATGTTGCAGGTAAGATATGATTCCCTGTAATTATGTGGGAAGATAAAGACAGGAAAGTTGCTGGCAGAGGGCCAGGCCCAGCAACACCTGAATACCTCAGGAAAGGCTTTACAGCTTGTATCATCCCTCTCTCAAATGATCCTCGATGCCTGAGCCATGACTATCACTGTTCACAAGGAATAAAAGCGTGTGGGGAGGACAAGTACAGTCTGCTTATCAGTGCGCAGTGCTGAGGAGAAGTGGTAGCATGAAGGAGAAAGGGAGGCTGTTTCCATGGTAACTAAGTTTGGGAAAAGCATCTAGAGATCAATGTTATCCCAACATGTATGTTTACACACAGACCCACAGCAGTAGCCAGTTATTCACCTACAAGTATCATGAAACCATGTAATTAATCACCAGGAGACCACCCCAGACCTGCAGCTGGAAGAAGCTGCACTTGGTTTGGAACAACAGTGTCACCACCTGGAGAAACACTCTCACACGAGGCAGCACCAGTGTGGGACATGGCCGGGAGGAAGAAACCCCCAAAACAACTTCTAAATGATGTAACTCAACAGCAAGTGCCATAAGCTTTTCCGTACCTGTGAAAGTTCAGTCAGACACTTCCAGAGGGTGAACAAGGCAGGCAAGATCACTTCCAATGGAATAGAGCATCTCTCACGCAGTCTGCTGTCACAGCAGCCTAAGTTCTTACCAAAGTATGCAGCCATCTATTATGCTACAAGCCCAACAAGTTATGGCTCAAAAGATGGTATATTATATATATAATGTACATATGTTGCTATGGTAATAATCGTGGCTATTAAGGAGAAGGGTTTAGTCTGAGAAAAAATCTGCCTCAGAAACTAGATTAAAACTTGCTAGAAGTGTACTGGTAAACACTCAGTGTTAACTGTGGCAATGACACACGTTTCTATTCATTCCACTGCAATCCACTTAATATCTAAGTTATTACCTCACCATCCATGAGCTAAAGCAATACGAATTCCCAAGTGGAAAAAGTTCAGAGATGAAGGTCCTGATTAAATGGACACTTTTGTTCTATTGGAGCTCTCCAAGAGATTCTAAGAACGCTGTACATATCAGGCTTGTTTTCTGAAAGCACAATATCACTGCTATTGAAAGCAGGAGAACGGAATGTGTTTATTATCTTCCCTTCTGTAGCTACAGTACAATTCTCTATCTGTGACCCAGAAACAAATTAAAGGCAGGCTGTCAACTTGTATATTTTAATGGCCTTTTCTGTGGGCTTGCAGCAACCTGAGAGCTCTGCAGCGCCTGGAGCTTGCCAGAAATTAAAGCTTTTGTTTGTTTACTTTCTGCCGTTCATTCTTCCCCAGAAATGAAAGTGGTCACATCCATCCGTGTCCTCCAGCCTGTTACTTAGCAAAGGGTCATTCATTTGGACTTCCTGGGAAGGGTTGGAAACAGCACCACATTTTGTCTTGTAGCAGTTTGGAGATGAGCAAGAGGGGGCCACTGCTGTTCAACTCGTCCTTTGGAAACGGAAGACTCTGAAGAACTGATAACTATCCATTCTGCTGGAAAAAGCAGTGAAAGTTTGAGGTTGTTTGCCTGCCTTTGTGGGGGGAATCCAGACAACTGCAACGTAAGATACAACAGAGCACCTGAGCATGTATTAAATGGTGAAATCGCCACACAAAATGCCAAACAAATGTGTTTCAGAGACTTAAGGACAGTCATGTGGACAGTTTGAATCACTGTCACCATTTCAAGCGATGCCTTGAGTTGTTTCTGTTCCTTACCAGATGACCAGCAGCACTACGCTGCAGTCACAGCTCTTTCAGACAGATTATGAAAGGTGGGGAATGTCATCTCACCTTTCCATGCCTTAGTTTCCCCATTTATTTGAAGGCATTATGATAAGTTGCAACCCCACAGTGAGTGCAAGCTTGAATTCATCCAGATTGACAGAACAATTTAACAGCCTCAGATGAAAGGTGCTATGGAAGTGCCAGGTACTGTCAGTGTAATTATCATTCAGCACACACTGATCAGAAGAATGAAATGGGAATCAGCATTTCCTATTAGCCCCACTTACAGCCTAAAATATTCTTCCTGTGGGCTCTCTACAGAATTGCTTCTTCAGCAGTGGAGGAATGAAGGGATGTAAAGAGAAGAGTAGAAACATCCTGAGAACAACACAGGTTTCTCCCACAAAAGCTTCCTCAGGCTTTCCAGGAAGAGAAACCTTGGAGCTCACTCTCACTCTTTCCCTGTCTCCAGTCTCTTTCCTGGTACAAGGATGTGATTTTCTGTTACAGCTCCAAGGATGTTTCCAAGGATGTTCTGCATCAGCCTCCTTTGCACCCTGAACAACGCTCCTCTAAAGCCACTGGTTTTCACAGCCCCAGAGGGGTGAGGAAGTGTAAACATTTGGAATAGCTACACAGAATCAATGGAATTGCGTTAATTTACACTCACTGCAGAGCCAGACAGCTCGCTGAAATGTTTCTTTTCCCCTTCCTCACCTGGGAACAATGCACTATTTGACTTGATTTTCCCTAGAAACACAAGCTCCCCTCTTAATCCACTGCCCAACAGTGGAGGCAAAAAGGTGACTTTCTTCCCTAGTCCAGACAATGCTTCAGTGGTGGCTGGAGCACAGCAATTCAGTGCTTCACTGCCATTTCCCTCTTGGTGGAAGCTGCATCCTGCAGATTAAAGACGTTCTGACTGCACCCTGTGTGGATCCTCACCCTTTAGGAGCCAACCAAGCTCTATTAGTTCTTCTCATACAAAGCATCTAACAGATGCTAACAATACCAGGTCATCTCCCATCCCCTTCTTCCTGCCCTGTCCCAGCGCCAGCCTTGCTGCTGTCTGCACAGCCCCTGCAGAGCCCTGCAGCCTTTGCTGCCCAACCATGTCAGTCTGACAGCAATCAAAAGCAGCCCAACACCATGCTCCACCCCACAAGAACTAAACCAGGATTACTAATACTCTTAAAGTGGCCTCAGTGTGTGAATGTAGCTGCTGTGCATGAGCCCCGATGCCTCTTCCTTTCTGTAAACGTGCCCTTCAGACAGCTACAGGCTCTGAAGAGGAGACAAGAGGAGACCTCCCTGGAACACATTCAGTTCAAAATGGGGAAAAAATCCATACCCGCCTTGCTGAGTCCTTTTCAGTGAAGCAGGTCATAGCACCATGTCTTTTATCCTGTCATTCCTGTCTCCTGCTTGATGCACATAATAAATCCACAGTGGTTTGAACTGCAGCTCTCTGCTGAAATCTGACAACCCCACATAGCTTTAACTATGCTGCCTTCCAGTACTCCCCCAACTGGAAACTCCAAGTTTCCTTGGGAAGTTTTCAATCTACAAGGTCAGACTCAAAGAGTTACACATATTGCATTTACAACCAGTTTCGTTTTCCAACTCCTGTGCTAAGCAGCACTGAGTATGGAAAAAAAAATGACCTTTTCTCTCTCTTTCATGCTTTAACTACAGTTTATCCCATGTCTCATAAGATAGAGGCAAAAAATTGAGGAGCAAAACCACCAAGAGATTTACATTAACAGGATGGCTTGGAAGAGTAAGCCAGAGAGCTGTAATTTGAATAACAAGCTATTGGAAATCTGACATGGGGTGCTGGCAGAGCCAGTAAAGAGCCAGGCACGTCTGACCTGGGAGCAGTGACTTGGGAGGCCAGAAAACCACTTACGCATTTTCACATGACAGGATCAAGCTTGTGAAGAACATTTAATTCTCTTGAAACTGAAGGAAGATTTCAGAGAAGTAATTAGGAGCGGCTTAGCTCATGGTTAACACCAGGGCTGGGAATTAGAAATCAAGAAATTCAGCTCAGGACATATTTCCTGGCTTTGCTACATGATCAAATTGAAGTTACTTAACTTTTCCCTACCTCCGTTTTCCCAGCTGTAAAACGAGGGTGCTAATAAAGAGCCACCTTTGTGAAGGGCCTGGAAATCCATCAACACAAGGTCCTGTAAGAGAGATCCTGCATGACATTGTTGTACCTGGCACAACAGAATCTGAGGGTCAGGGCAGAGCTCCTGATCGAACACAGTGAGATAGAAATAACTCAAAATGAGCTCATTATTCTTCCAACCCCAACGCTTCCAAGTGTGTCCTGGTCCAGAAACAGTGGCTGAGTTGACAGATACATTCTCAAAGTAATTTACCTCTTTCTTGCTGCACTAACACTGGTTACCCAAATTCAGTTGACAGTTTAATGATAATAGCTTTATGTTTATATATCGCCTGTGATAATATTCCTATGCTCTTTAAATTCACTCCTTGGAAAAGGGGTATTTTAATGTATGCAGCCACAGAACAAAATGATAGTAATCTTCCCTTCTAGTTGGAATGGTTTAGTAAACAATTACACTTCAATTAAAGATGGGGTGATCACTGAGGGAAGCATCATTCAGCTCTTCACATAATGCAGGAAGACAAATTCTCTAAAGGAAAACTATTATAATACAATTTATATGACTGTTTTGGGGGAATAAAAGAGGGAAATGGTGTGGATTATGTGCAGGCAAAAACTTGGGAAAAAATCCTTCACTATCTTGTCCACAGCAGCTTGAACCAGGATCCCATTATTTGGGATTATGTTCAGTGGAGAGGAGTGCTAAAGGGTCACTCACTTTCATCTCTCCAGGAGTTTCCATTTGCTGGCATGTCATTAGTATTTAATACTTCCTCTACCAAGGATTAAAAACAGGAGAGATGGAGGAAAGCCTTAAGAGTAGTTTATAATGTATCACTGTAAATTCTGCTGTGTACCCAACCCAAACAGGCAGAAAAGCTGCTGGAAAACAAGTTCACATTCCAAGCAGAGGAAGAACTAAAACCTAGAATGATTTCCTATTTCTTTGACACTATAAAACCTCATTATTGAAGGGCCTGAAAGCAGCACAAGGACTGAACCACAAAAGGCAGCTCCTGCTGCAAGACATCACACTGAGGTGCACAACAAGAGGCAAGAAGTAGATAATGGAGGAACATGACAGAATGAGATGATGCTCCTTGTCATGACTGACGATGAGCCAGTGAAGAGGCTTTATACCATTGGGTTTGGCCTCTGCATCTTCTCTGAGAACTGTTGCTCTTCCAATCCAGCTTGCACCATCCATCGATGGACAGCCTGAGCCTGCGGTGTGTCTGGGTTTTGTTTTGCTGGTGGTTTTTTGTAGCCAATGTGGCTTCCACCAGAAGAAACACAGAAGTGTTTTCTGAGATCCTGGAAAGCAAATGACTGATACTAGAACTGAGGATTAAAGGTCTGGAAAGAAGGAAATCCTAAACTCTATCCAGCATTTCAGTGTAAGAGAGAGTGCACAGATGCTTCCTCAGATGCAGTTCTGTATGAAAGGCAGAGGGCCATTCAAGCTGCTCAAAAACATTCAGACTACATGTTAATGCTCTCTGTTTGGAAGGATGCTCCTTGCACAGTCAGTGACATAGACTAACAGCAAGAAATCATTCTGGTTTCATGATCCAATCTCTCAGTCCAATTCTTTTGCACAAGTTCTTTGGCAATCTGGACTTCTGCTTGGCCAGGGATATTTGCACAGAGAAATAAATCAGGCTTTAACAAAAGCAGTCAATAGATGGCAGTACTCTAATGAGATGGGAGAGAAGTCATCCCAGTGCAAGTCTCAGCTATCCCACCCTTGCTCTGATTCCCCTGCAAGGCGGGCAGAACAAGAGGATTTAATTAATACCCAGCAGAGTTTCTCATCTTCTGGTCCCTGTGTTTGATAAAACACAACACACGCTTCAGGATTAACCCCGCTCACACCTTAAGCTATTTGGATTCAATGCAGAGAGGCTAAAAGCTTTCCCGTATTCTCCTGAAAGGTAAATGTCAGTCAACAGTGAGGCTTTACTGATTGTCCCTTGGGCATGGAGAAGAGTCCAGCACTTGCCCTTGGTTCCACTGATGTCTACAGCTCTTGAGCATTATCAGCTCCTGCCAATTACCCATTCTCAGCACACACAACTCTGGGCGACTACCTAAGAAGGCAATGTTAACTGACATCTCTTGCTAAGGCAAGCCTCTGTCTTCCTTTTTCTGTCCTTAGATACTCACTTTTACTGCAGCACTTGTTAATTAGGTCTCTTCCTTCAAGAGGTGGAATCATGACAAGGACAGGTCCCAACAACACCTTTTAACTCTGAAGATTTCTCC
Organism: Ara ararauna; assembly: GCA_028858755.1. Classification (NCBI taxonomy): domain Eukaryota; kingdom Metazoa; phylum Chordata; class Aves; order Psittaciformes; family Psittacidae; genus Ara; species Ara ararauna. The sequence goes on from CM054384.1 coordinate 23,471,199, forward strand.
TGCAAACATGTGCATCTCTTCCATAAATGTATGAGATATAATAAATTCCTTAGAACCAGAAGTTCCCTGCTTATATGGAAGTTTTATATGGACAGGCACCAAATCTACTGATTTAGGCACTAATGCAGCAGTCAGAAAGGTTTCTTCTAGTCCATACAAAGCAACTGGGAGTGCAACACTGTCAAAATAGCTGAAACCAATGGCTCCTGAGCTTACTGGTCCCGTGGAGGCTCAGAGGCAGAAGCATGGAGATGTCAGGGAAGAACAATCAGCTGTAAAATATGAAAAGCTTACGACATCAAAACCTACAACAGCAGGCTCCAAAGTAATAATCCCATTACCACTAAACTAAAGCACTAATTACTATTCCCAGTGGCTGGAGTGGACTGACTGCTAATGTTCCTCTGGTCAATGAAGGAAGGTGAGGGAGAATATATTTCTTAAGTCAGACATCTGCTGAAATCTGGGCAGCCATAAAAACTGTATGTAATGAAGCCATTCATATTAATGGCAATAACATTCAGAGGGCTGAGCAGGAACAGAAATGAGATGATAGTGGATTGTAACTCACAGAAGACAAATGCTATGTATTATCCATGTGAAAAACATTATCCATACTGAATAACAGAGCCAGTCAAAGCAAGCAACCACATTCCACATAGGCTGTTTTACTATTCAGACCTAACCTGCTTAAAGACAAGACTATCATCTCTAAAAGCACAAAGCAGGATATATGCCATTGGGAAAGGAATAAACAGCATTTTATTTTCACTGACTACAAGTACACTAAGAAAAATACTCCCAAATCCTCTGTCTTGTGAAGAATCCAGATCTTCCCTCCATTCTTTGCCTCTTTCATCAACAAGTAGTACATTGTTTAAGGTTCAATGATACACATTGACTAAGACGGACAGGTTGTGATAAATGCAAAGCATGCAGCAGAAGCCTATCCAGGTCGCCTTACTGTGTGTCTGTCTGCTATGCTGAGTTTTGGAGCATATGTAACTGATAATCAATTCAGAGGGTGTATGGCCTGTGGACCAAGGGGGTTAGGAAAAAAGATTATTTTCCCTCTTGGCATTGAAAAAGATGCGCCTTGCTTAGCAAAAAGGTGATGCCACAAGAGGAGTCAAACCAAAAGATGACCCCTCTGCGCTTTGACCTGTTAGAACAGGGAGCTCTTAAGAGAATAACTTTCACCCACTCCAGGAGAAGAAAGCAAACACAGCCCTGCAACAAAGGCTTAAATACATCTCATACCCCAGTTTTTCTGTTTCTTTGTCTTCAGTCTTTGCCACACACTGTACTCACTCCTTCAACACAGAACTCAGCTCCTGCCATCCACTCGCTTTTTTCATTACTTCATGATTCAAATAAGACAGTACCAAAACCCACACTCTCATGTTTTTGGTAGGTGTTTGCATACCGTGGCTACAGAGTTCACCTCCACAGAGAATGTGAGGCATGCACAAACTTCAGCGCTTACAGAACTAAAGTAAACTCCTTGAACAAACTGCTGCTGCTGATTCATTCACCCGTGCAAATGCTCTCAGGTGAACTGGGTGTGCTCAGATTTATTTTAGATTGCACCATTGTCTCCCCTTTGAAATTCTGGTTCTACCTATCCAGGTTTGTTATGGAGTACCTGAGCCAGGAAAGCAGGCGTGGCCTGCAGAGAAAACCCACATCCAGCAAAGCACCTCCAAGGCCTCTTCTCTGAACAAAAACACCTGTGTGCAACCTTACTGTACACATACAGCAGACACTTTCCTCTTGACAACATGAGCTTCTGATTGCCTTGGCTGTCTCTCAGATGGGGTAGAGCCATCTCCAGCTGTGTGTACTTTATGCTTGGACTCATGTTTTTAAAGCTCTAACTAGATTTCTCTCTTACTGCTACAGGAGGTTACCCTAAATGTTACCCAAGAGACCTCGGTAACTTCAGCTGATTGCAAAGCATCCCAAGACTCTAGTGCATTAACTGTAAATGTGTCCAGGCTGATGATACATTTGAAAATACTCTCTGTAGGAGTATGAAGACATACTGTACAGTTACAGACCAGTAAATATATCCAGGAATACACTGCACTACCCAAGGATTCACAAAGGGAACCTCATCAGGAAAGTCTTCCAAGTGAACACCTTCCCAAAACCTGTTCCAGATTCATATCCAAATCCTGTTGCTTTACCAAGAAATACTTTACAGCTGCTTGCTGCCGGCAGCATCTAACAACACCACATTTACTGTGAAGTAAGTTGTCAAGTAGTTTCACACATACCACCTCTCTCTTCTCTTGCAGCAAAACCTCCCCCCCCAAACCTCTGGGACGGGGACAGACACGTACCGTGACACGGAAGGGCGTTGTGGCAGCAGGCTCCATGGTGGGGTTCTTCTCGGTGACCCCGCTGGGCATGCTGCGCCTCTGCCCGCACCTCTCCGGGGGGGACTCTGGGGATGGAACACAAACCAAAGGACAGTTACAAACACAGGAGCACAGGAAGAGCCCAGGAGCACCAGCAAGCCATGCAAAACGTAGCTTCTTCCTTGGAGATGCTCTTGCAAATGAGCCAACACAACAACCCCACTGTTGCCCACAGACGACGTTCAATCAGCAAGACTCTCACCTTCTACAATTAGCATTTTTTATACAAGTGTAAGCTCCAGATAATGCCTGACAGGTTGGCATCACCATTCCTTCCAGTCTGCAGAAAACAGATTGAGCTGAGCGAGAATTACATGCAAAGTACAGATCCGTGCACTTGTGGACTTGGTACTCCTAAGGGAAGCTGCTAATGGGGTCACAGGCACAGGATGCTGAGGTTGCCTCTCTAATTCCTCCAGCAATTTGCTTTGTAACTCAGAAAAATTATTAAACCCTGCATTTATGAGCGTATAAAATGTGGATACTTACCTCCTTCCCTGCAGGTGAGGAAGGGAGGGAGCTGGACAGGCTAAATTAGCAAATATACCTAACACTGAGAAGATTTAGAACAATATTAGCTAAGGCCAGCAGCAGTATTGTAAGCTGGTGTTTCCTTGGTTCACAAACCCTCTTTGAAAGCACCATGGAACTCATAAAAATAGATGGACTTCCAAGCTGCCATTCTGTGGTGCTCAGACCTGGTAACAAGCTTCTTTCTCAAACCATGCCAATCTTGGGCCTCTGCAATCTGCAGTTTGCTGTCATCAGGTCTTGGCGAGGAGGGCTGTCCCCTTAGTGAGGTTCTCCCCTTGCCAAAACTGCCATCACCCGGGATCCATAAGGAACAACTAATACCTGCATTTCCACTCAACAGCTCCTGAGACGTATCTTAAACTATTCCACAAGGAGAGACTTTGAGATTCCACCCATGGACTGGGCAAAGTGTTCAGTGACATTTTCCTTGGTTGCGAATCCTGCCCATAATCCCTCCCCAGCAGCCACGCACCCTGTGTGAAAGCCGGACAGCCAAAACCAGCAGTTCACAATGGCTTTCACAACTTCCAGACAAGCCTTCTAATGGCTTGGCCTCTTTCTTTGCAGAATGCTGCTCTTTGAACCTCAAGGAGGCAATAAATCCTTCACACGTCAGCTCCTTTCACACTTGGGCTCCCACCCCATTCCTTTGAACACTTTTATTTTTGGACTGTCATAAACCCCTACTTGATTACAGCATCTTGAAAGTGAGTTGGAGATGACAAAACAACTGAAGAAGCTGCTTTGCATTTTCCTAATGACTAGAAAAATAAACACTGTTGAAAGCATTTCTCATATACATGGCTGGAAAACAGGAACCATGGGGTGAGGTGAAAAGCAGCTGCAAGAAATGCCTTTCCCAGGGACCTACAGTACAGTCCTGGAGCTTTCTTCCTCAACCCAACGTGCCTTTTGCCTTCAGCACACAGGGCAGGTACTCACTGCTCCGTGTAGGTGCTACAGCACTATGGGCTTGCACCACTGCGGTTTCTCAGAGCAAAGTGCACAATGGTCTCACTTTCAGTGATGTCCCAATCTGCTTCCTTCTCCCACCACATAGGTCATTGAAAGGGAGAGTGTGTTATGACCCAGAGCTCATCAGTATCTGGGTCTGACTGCACCAAAGTCACAAACTGTACTCTTGTATATTACTTCATTGTTAATATATACCCAAAGCAGAGCAGAAAATACATCAGTTTGAGCCAGACCAAACCAAATGATGGGCTAGAACCTAAAGCTCTCTGTCAGTCTTAAGTTTATTGTTCATCAAGTGGAGACAAACCTCCATTTAGGTTAGTTCAAGTAGTGTGGGTATCACTGCAGAGCGGAATCTCTGCAGGAGAGACACATTCCAAAACTCTTTAGAAGGAACCAGAAATATCTAGCAGGAGGGTTGGGTGTGGGTATTTGGGGTGGGGAGGAGGGAGATGTTTGTTTTAAAGGGAAGTAAAAATAGCTTACAGGTAAATGAGTAACTCCTAACTACCAGAAGGGTACAGCAGAACAGTTTTACATAGCCAATAGTATGAATACATGAAGGTTTGAACTGCCCTTTTTACTTCCTCAGGGTTAGAGAAGAAGACGACTTAGGCTAGGTTACTCCACCTGGAGATGGGCATTAGCCATGTCTGCTATGCAGCAAGCCCCCACATAACAGGTCACCGTAAGGCAACAATTAAGACTCTCTCCATGGCCACTAGAGGCTGAAAAAGAATGGCTAACCATTTACAGCAGAAGATATTTAGGTTAGCCATCAGGAGAAGTCTTCTCTTGACGCGTTATACACTGGAAGTGATCTTCCGGAGAGAGTAATGTGTGCTCAAGCCCATCTCAAAGGTTTCAGGTACAATGAGCTTCCTCCCTCCCCTCTTCAGGGGCAGATGGGACCATATGATCTGAAATCAGATTCAGTATCTGACTTCAGCCTTTTCCTCACAACCTCTGATGCTTCTTCCTCCTGTCCTCAACTCAGCTTCTGGACAGACTCTACAGCAGCCCATCACACCCCTCAACAGCACAGAGTCCAGGGTCCTACCCTTACCTCTGTTCCACACTATAGTGTGACCCTTTGACATTTTAATGCTCTTCAAGAGATTCACAATTGATAAAAACCTGGTAAACCCCATGGGAACACTGCAAGGTTTCATTAATGAATATCTGCAATCCACTTTGTATCCCAAGATAAAGGATTCCAGAACAAGGAACAGAATTACCACAGGCAGCTAACCACAGAATGACATTTCCAGAAGCACTTAGTATTATCAGATAACATCCTCACTAGACAGTGAGTTTCTCTGTTAGCTTAATACCATCCCTTGGCTCATAGAAATTCCGGGATTATACCTTCATTTGTCCGTTTATTTGCTCTGTATCAGATTTGATCTGAGGACTTAGACACACAGTATCTAAGGACACTATTTGCTCTCCCAAAGTCCTCAACTTGTTATGAACTTAAACCCTCCAAATCTTTCTTTTATGACACAGAGGCCTGAAAATCACTGAAGTAACAGTCTATTAAATGAGGATTATAGTGCAGGAATACCGGATCTGAAAACAGATTCCTTGGGTGTATCATGGAAAGCCACATCACCCACAGCAGAGATGCCAGCACGCAGGAACGAATGCCCACAGACAGGGATGGCTTCCTGATTCCCTGCCACTTGCACCAGTCCACAACACAACACCCAAACAAAAGATGGGCTATACACAGATGAGCAATAAGAAGTTGATGGACAGTTGAATCAGGCAGACCCACATAAATATATTACCTGGCCCTTTAGGAGATTTGGGCTGGAAAAGGCTCATAAGCCACACTGAGGAGCACCATGGCCATTCTGACTGAAATTCCTTGTTTAATTTTCTCCTGACGGCATTTTCCCTGGACTTCTCTAAGCCTGCCCAATGCTATCTGGGCCTTCCCACTCACCCTCCCTTTGACTTTCCCCACTGCAGAACCGTACCCCTGAGGGGCCTCCCAGTTCTCTTTCACGAACATCTTCTGAACCTCTGCATAAGCAGCACTGTTCAGTGTCTGCCACAGACCCACGCGGGGCTGGGGCTCATCTACCGCACGCAGTCCCAGAAGCAAGAACAAACCAACCCAAGTGCTTCCTGCTCTCCCAAATATTTACAGAAGGCTGCAATGTTTTGGCTTTTCCCCAGCGCAGGATAAGATCTTCAGAGAGAAACTTCCTTGAAGTTATGAACCCCCTGAAACCTCTCCCCAGTCACCACACAGAGCTGGGTCCAAAAGCTGCTTGGGGTGTAATGCACCAGGATGTTTTGTTAAACCACCAGGACACACAGCACTGTAAACACGGCACCTCAATGCAGCACCTGGTAGGGCTTGTGAGCATTTCTGAAACTGCTTCTGTACAGTGAGAAACACATTTTATTTGTTAACTAATTCATGGCACCCGATCTGACAGAACAATTCATCCTCACTATGCTCCTTCATGCCCGTTCTTCATGCTGTGGAATAGCTACAGAGCAGCCCCAAGGCTCCCAGGCCATCGGCAGCAGAGCAGCCTGTGAGGAGCTCCTGGCACCAAAGCTCCTGTTTAACCCACTCAGAATCACTGCCTTCCTTCTTGCAACTTCCCCAACACTGCTACAGAGCAGGTCATCGTGTGTAACAAACACACAAACAAGCATTACTACTGTTTACTTTGCACTTAGCAAGTGAGATGCTTTACATTTGCATTACCTGCTCTTGTGAATCACAGCTAGTCCAAAAGATCATCAGGATTACGCTCTCATTAGTGGGAATGAATTACATTAACTCCTGTTTGTTCATCTTACTTCACACTCTCCCCCTCTCCTGCTCTCCTCTCACACACAATTCCAGGGATCACCATGTGGAAGAGGCAGTATGAACAAAAGCAAAGAGAACCAGCTGGAAGGAATAACTAAAAAGCAGGCACTTCCCACCAAGTTGATTTTCTGCTATGAAACTGTTCCAACTCCAGCCAAGAAAAGGAGGTACAAATCTGAACAAGAGAAGTTAGCAACGAGAAAGCATCTCCCTCAACTCACCAAAAGGAAGCCGTGCTTGTCAGCAACACACATGCCATGGCACTCGGAGCCAGCCAGGAATAAGAGAAGTAGCGATGATGACTTCATCAGAGGCAGCAACAAAGAGAAGTATGACCGGAATGCTGGACAGGCCAGCAGCTGGGGACGCACGGCGGGAGGCCAGGTCCCTGCCCCGTGGCACAGGGACGTGCTTTGAGGAAAGGAGACTTTAGAGGACAAGACTTCCCCAGAACCTCTGGAGGTAATGCAGAACACTACGAGCTCATCCCAAGCCACAGCTGGTGGAGAGGATCCTGAAGGAGCCCTGGGAGAGGTGAGGCTGGCTCCGGAGCTCAGCAGGGATCTGCCAATGGAGTTGTGCTCCTCCCTGTCCTGCCCCGTGCACCGGGTTAGTGCTTGACATCTCCGAGCCTGCCAGGGTGGAGTTTCTGTGAAACCATAGGGAACAGGAATTACCGGTCTCCTGCTCACACAATTACACTCGGAGCATTAATTTTATTGCTTAATGAATTTAGGTGTTATTCCTCTAATTTCTGCATTATCTAATAACTCCTTATTACAAACCCAACAGAGGAGAGGAGGAGGCACACAGTGACAGCAGTGATTTAACAAGGGCTCACAGTAGCACTTATGAATTAAAAGCAGTCCCTGGAGAGCAGGTATTTATAATGTCTGTGTGATTCCAAATACTCAAGAGAGGCTGCAGGAAAATCTACATTTCAGACAGCTTTAGGTGGCCACCTGAGACCAGCAGGAAAGATGGATCTTTAATCTGAATCCAAGGGGCTATTTAGAAGCTGCTGTTAGAATAATGGTGCTGTTTAAAAGTGGAATATTACCCTGGGAATAAATGATGACTGAAAATAACAAATACTGAGTTGAGCCAACTTTCCCCCTTCATGAGGCATTGAGGGGGGGAGAGCAGAGATGTCAAAATGCCTGATTTCCAATGGACAAAGGTCCATTATGAGCCTGGCGGGTTATGAAGCCCTCACTAACCTCTCCTGCTCCTGTCAGCTGGGCTGGAAATCGAGTTTCAATTGAACAGTTTCAATGTTCAATTACCTGGAGAACTGTTGATGGGAACGTATCACCCAATGCCCTGGTGATCCCCGAGTGAATTCCAGTTGATCCCCTACAGCAATATTAGAGCCATTATGCCACATGAAATTAGTTAAAAGCCAAACCTTTATTAGGCCATAAAATCGACTTTTAAATGAAACTGGTTGTGAAGCAGAGGTTTAGGGCAGGTAATGGTGCCCTCAGAAAAACCAGACTCATCTCAAAGCAAAGTTAATGAAGGCTCAGAGGGGTGTTCTCGGGGCTATAACAGTTTGTATCACCACTTTTTGTGTTAGAATACAATTATTGTGCATCTTGGCTTAAATACACTTCTAGAGAGCACAGCAATCCCACCGGCTGTCCCCGCAGCTCGGCTGCAGCAGGATCAGTGATTTACTCCCCAGTCATTTGAAGCTCTAAGCAGAAATAATGCCACATTTTCTCATGCTCTCACCAGGCTTTCAGACAATTGAGGATGCTGTTTACAGAACCATAGCTTGTTAAAATAAAATACTCTCACTTATCTGAGCATTTACATACAAACCAAACTGGGAGCATTACTTGCCTTTTGTGCTACACTCAGGCACAAAACGTGTAGAATTAAACAATTAGAGGCTGGTTGAATGCCACAGTGACTAATCCAAACAGCTCCAGCTTCTTGCCATTACCTTTGTTGCCCTCACAAAAGTCTGAAGTGTTACAAAACCACTATATTCAGCTGAGCAGGGGGAAAGAAACCTCTGAGTCAACTGTGTCCCTGCCTGAAAGCATAGAAGGCCCCTGAAGCACCACTCAGAGCCATACAATCCTCTGCAGCCACAAGGATGGTGGCTGGGACAGTTGTATGAACTGAAGAGCCTTATTCGAAGTGGCTGGAAAGCAGGAAACAATTCAACTCTCAGGCACGTCATCCCATCAGCTAAAAATGATGACATCTTCTCTCAAAGAGGGACTAAGATCTTCTGGAAGAAGAGCTTTTCCTTTGTTAAATAATGATTTGAAGTGACATTGACCTTTGCCATAGCACACTGTGCACTTTAATGGATCTCATCTCATCTCTGTGCCAGGTTCCTGGATATTGTGGGCTCTGTAGTATTTAATATTCCTCACAGTGCTCCTGTGCAACTGCTATTAATGGCTCTTGAATCCAGCACTGAAAAAAGCTGCGTTATTTTTCAGTGTACTTGATATGTATCTATTCCTCTATCTTCTCTAATATTACCTAGGAAGATGATCCTTTCCCCAACAGCACACTGAGGCGCTGTTTGATGCATGCAAAGGGACTTCAGCCCTTTGTTCTTGTCTTTCTGTGGGCTTTGGCTGCCCAGCGCTGCAGCCTCTTCTCTCCTGGACAGCTCAGGTGGACCTCCCAACCTTCAAAGCTGGAATAAGCTGTGTTCCTATTCTCACCCAGGAGTCGGGTGAAGCGAATGTTGATACAGCACAAATCCAGCTGCCTCACTAGAGGGAGCTGAAGCCCCTTTGCTGGCCACCCTACCCCAAAGCACTGACCCAGCAGGATAAATGAGATGCGCAGACCCTCAGTGCCTGAAGGAAACCTGCCGCTGAGACAGAGCAGAGGGGTGGGATTTCTCTCTGGTGTTGCTCATCCGCTTGTTTAGTTGACCTTCAGTATCGCTGGTACCTAAGAGGACCTTCCCTATTCTTCTCCCTGCTGCTCCGCACCTTTCACTGCTGTGGAGTTCACACCTCCACTGAGATGCTGCCCTGTCTGGGCACGGCATTTGTTCTGTGGCTTGGGGAGAGGTATCTAGGGCAAATTCTACCCTCAGAGAGACCGATGGGGAACATACTCTTTATCTGAGGAGACAGATTAGATGTATTTGTCAAGAAAAAAACCACTCTGAGGGCCAAAAGGAAAGAAGAAAATAGCACAAATGGGAAAGGAAAGCTTAGCTAATTCTCAACATGAGGAGGATGAATATGCACACACTGACTTCTCAGACCTGAAAAACTGAAGAAATGGATCAGATCCTTGTCCAAAAGGAAGGCAGAGCTGCAGCTGCCCAGACCTGGTGCCAGGGACAGAATATCAGGCACTCGGAAAATCCCCCCCCTTTCTAACAATACATAGCAAATCATGCTGATTGAGCAGCCTTTACTACAAACTCCAGTTTACTGCCTGGTATTTTTTAATTATCTATGTATATATTTGGTATTTTTAGCCTTTATTTATCAGTCTCTGAAATAAAATATGATTTATCTTTCTTTGGATGCTGTCTGGAGAACAAATTCATCTTTTGCTAATGGCGTAGCATTAGGAGCCTTTTCTCCAGGGTGAAGCTGAAATCAAGCACAGGCTTAAAAAATACATCAGAGGAAGCTGAAATTCCAGCCTGGTTGGGGACCAGATCATGGAGACTGCTAATACCCTGGTTAAACTGGAAAGGATGATGAAGTGAAGTGGAACATCAGCTTCTTCCTATGTGATGATAAAGACAAGCAACAAAGAGTCTGGAGAACAAGAAGTGAGCTCTGGGGAGATTTAAATTAGGTTCATCCATCACGCTTAACATTTCTGCAAAGATTCAACGCTGTTACTGGGCTGCTCTCTTGCAGCACTGCATTAGCTCACAGGGGCAGGCCAAGGCAGGGGACAAACTGCTCCCCTCTCTGTCACCTCTGTCACTGCAGGGACGGGACATGGACAATATAACCCTGTCCCACTGGAGGCTGCCAGGAGCCTCTGCAGCCTGCTGCATCTACACAGTGTGGCCATCAACACGTGGTGGTGGAGCCCCCAGATATCACATAGCCTTTGGCTAAGCCCACAGGGTCCCTGCAGCAGGATGGCTGGAGCACAGATGGGTCCCTCTGCAGCCAGGACTCTCCCAGTGATCCCAGCACATCAGGCACTGGTCCTGCCAGGCGTCCCGTGGGATTGCAAAGGGAGATGGAAATCTCACAGGAACAGCAGCACGTTGGCTCTCTTGCTTCCAACTGCAGGGAGAACTAAACAGTACAGTGGCCCACAGTGCCACCGTGGCAACCCGAGACAGGAGCTACACCCAGATTGCAGCAGTGTTGGTGCCTCCCATCAGTGAGGTTTGTTTCATTGTGAACGTGTTCTCTTTGGTCTGGGGCTTTTCTTCACAGCTGACATGGGCAGGTGAACTACAACAGCGTCCCAACAGTCTACTTTGGGGGTGAAGCAGCAGCACGGTGTAAACGAACACTGTGTGCCGTTTAATACCAGGCCATGTCTCCATTCATGCATGATGGTGGCTGCTCTAACAGGTCTGTACTGGCAGAATGCAAAAGAAATAAATAAATATTTCATTTGTAAGCATGATTCATCAGAGGTTTCATCTTCTACAGAGAAGAAACAGATGTTCTATTGATGGCACTTCATTAGAGAGATAAATGGGGTCACATACATATCTCCATTCACATCCATCTGCATAATAGACCAAACATTAAGAGTTGAAATTCACATAGTACATGCAGCTTTTGCAGCAGCCTGAAAGAGTCTTAATGCCCAGAGCCAATTAATCCAAGCTAGACTGCCTTAACACTGAAGGAACTTTAATACTGTTCAAGAAAGCAGAAGGTTGGGATTTAACACTGGCTGTTTAGGATTCAGTTTCTTTGGAAACACTTCCAGAAGAGTACTGGATTTCAACCAAGTGGATAGCAGAAAGTGTTGGTAGCTACTGGACAAAATACAGGATCTCTCCTGACGAAGCAATTCAAAGACAGTATTAAAAAGCAGCAGTGATAGGGAGAGCATGCACAGGCAGGTATGTGAGGACACAGCACATCTGCAACACATCAGCATCTCTCTACGTGCCTACATGCCCAGAGTGCGGCTGACATCGCACCCCGTCCTCCTCACTGCTGCTCCTCACACATCTCCCTTCCAGCCAGACTCTCTCAGCAATCGTTTCACATTCCATTATTTCTAATTGTGAAATAGAAATCCTAATTTATTGTGACTCAGACTTCTCCTTCCTCTGGGGGTGGGTGGGTATTTCTGCTTCTCTTACACATGCACACTCTGGGAATACTTGCAGGCATCAGCTTTTAGTTTTCAAGCAAACATCCTCTGTGCCAATGGACGAGATGGTAGAGAAAACACTAAAAGCAGCCATGATTTCTTATTTCATATAAATAACAGTGTGCCACAGACGGACATACAGGAACCACCATTCAAACTGTTACATTGATTTGTGCAACCAACCCACAGCAATTGTGCTGATTTGCGACGGTGCTGCCATGCTTTATTCAGTCTACCTACACGTGCAGTAGATCAATGGATCTACCAGGGCTACACGCATTTGTACATCTTCCATCCTATTTCTGAAGTGGAGGGAGCAGGAGGATGTTCTTACCTACACTAACCCCAACACCTGCGGTTTCCATCCTAAAAAGACCCAGGGTATGTGTTGGGATTGCTTCCTGCACTACTGAACCAGTCCCTCGAGGGGCTATATGCTCTGTAGCTGCTCAGCAGCATGCTCAATGCTGCAGGACAATTCAAGACACATTGGGAACCACACTGGCTTTTCCTGGGGAGACCAGTGCATTGCGCCCCTCTCAGAAACTTGATTTTGGTGTTCACCCCAGATTCACCTGGTTTTAGAAGTAAAGTTATGTAAATGAACACCAAATGTTCTCACTTCAACTATGGCAGCCAGATCAAAATCTGTTCCCATCTAAAGGTATGAAGGCAGTAACTGTTAACCTTTGACAGCTAAAAATGTAAAGGGAAAATATCTTTCATTTAACACTTGCTCGTTTGGTTACCATGGACACTGCTTAATCATGAAGGATGACTATTACTTGTTACTATGGTAACCAAGAAGCTTAAGAGGCATCCTGTAATTTAACTCCAGATGCCAAATTTTACAGCAGTCCACCTATTACCACATTTGGATACCACAGAACAAGCCCAGGCTTGATCTCTGACTCCACAAGAAATTCACTGATGCAGAAGTACTGCAAGAAATCAAAATGTGAGCACATAATGTACAAAGGAAACTTGCACTTCAAATAAATTGGCTGCTTCAAAAAGAAACATCAAGTGCTCAGCATCTGAGGATTCCTCTTTCAGTGTAAATGTTAATGAAGCAAAACTTTGGCTGTCTTTATCTTGTCAATGTTTCTCAAAGCCTATACAATTGCAGGGCATGTTTTTACCCAAAGGGAACGTTTTAATGCTCAACTGAAAGTGAACTTCTGAAGTAATGTGAGCAGCCTCCGAGAGCAGGTCAGGAATCCCAGCCTGGCTCTCAAGAACAACCTACAATAAATCCACGTGTCCCTTATGCAGGTAAGAAGCAACTGTCAGGACACACCTTCCAAATTCAGACAAGCCATGTGCTGCTCCAGACAGCCTTTTGTAGTCTTTCTGCTCATTAAAACCAACTCTAGCACTTGCCAGGAGTTACTCATCACCACAAAGCTTTACCTTCAGCACTGCCAGAGACACTTCGGTGAGGAGCTTTGTCTCCCGCAGGTCTGCGACATGAGGCTGGGGAGAAATCCCCTGTGGTTGGTGCTGTTTCTTGACCCTCACCAGCTCCATACAGTGCCTCAATTCCCAGGTTTCAAAAAGCCATCAAGTTTTACGACTGCTGATTTCCAAAGGGGCCGGAGGAAACCTTGGCAAGCCTGACCTTGGCTGCACTAACAGTGAAAGGGGTGAGTGAGTGCTGGGGTTTGGGTACCTTTTTTAAGATGCATGTACATAAACACACAGGCAATTCATATCTACATTTAAAATACTCTCTGCAGTGTTTAAAAGGAAAGCAAACTACCCCCGGCCAGTGCCTGAGCTGAAAAAAGCAAAACTGATAATGCCCAAGTATGGGAGGTGACCCAGCTCATTCCTGACTCCATTGAGAGCAGAGTAAATTAAAGGATTATAGAGTGCTTTCAGTGCAATAACTTAAGGGATTAGTGGCACACTGGAAGACCTTCAAGTGAAATACAGGTTTAAAAGCTTTAAAAGGCAGATCTGTGTCTAAATTGTTTGGATTGCCGCAGCTGTGAGGAGACAAACTTACTCTAATACATAAGCGATCATGAACAGGCTGCTGGAACCCCTCTAAGCATGCTTTTGGAAGCAATTCCATGTTGGACTCAGACCAGGGTTTTTAACCTCTTTCTCATTTATTACCTATGGCTTTTAGATAAATACTCACACTGCATTACTTGGGAGCAGCTCTGCTACTTGCTTCCTTTCAGAGCAATCAGCCCCTCTTAGCAACACCGTTAAGGGAATGTGAGGTTACTACTAGAAGAAAAGGCCTTAAAATAGAGATAAAATGAAAGGTGAGCATAGAGAGACACAAGTCAATCTTCAAGCTGCCTGAAAGCTGCTGGTACAACTTCCAAATTTCTGTCACAGCATTAAATAAGCTGTTCCTTAGATAGTGATTTCCCTGAGTTACTCTTAGGCAGCACTGACAAGTCTCACAGTGCCATCAAGACTGATGTTATATTTAGTTACCTCCAAAAGGTGCATCTGCTGGGACAATGAACGTGAGGCATGGGATTATGGTCATGATTTCAAAGAACATGGGAGTCAAAACTCCTCCTCTTACCTTCGGGCAAAAGAAAGCCTTAGGGATAAACAGAGAGTGAGCTGCTGGAGCTTGTGCCATGACTGTCACCCCAGGACCTCCTGCAGGTTATCCCTGGCCACCACACTAAACAAGAATGGATCTACCTTACAATTCCACCAAGTATTTGCAGCTCTTAGAAACATGCTAAAGAAAATACAAAACAATACAAGAACTGTTGCCATGTTGGACAGGGCTTGGAGCAAGCTGCTCTAGTGGAAGGTGTCCCTGCCCATGGCAGGGGTTGGAACTGGGTGAGCTTTAAGGTCCCTTCCAAACCGACCCATTCCATGATTCTATGATTCTAAGAATCCCTCCATCATGAAAGCTATTAGATTTAGTGGAGATTTTTATTAGACAATTAAGCACTGAACAAATGTGGCACATTCTCAGCTGGAGCACTGGTGCTAAGAATAGCATGGCTGCCACTGAACAGTTCCTACAAAGAGCACAGCTTAAAACATTTTGCATATCTTTTCTATGGGCATCTGTCAGCCACACTGTTAAAATTTCAATGAAAAACTGCAAGAGTTCAAACAGAAATCGAGTGCAAAGAGAAAATGCCACTAAAGAGACTGGAAAAACAAAGCGATGGTCATTAAACACTGTGAAGCAGGAAGCTTTCCTTTTCCTGGCATTTAAAAGACACCACCCTTGGAAAAAGAACCCTATCACTCACATTTATGATTGGACTCTTCACTTGCTGCTCTCAGCCCTTAAATGAAACACACTTTTAGGCAATATTTTTAATAACTCTTATTGGTATTCTAAGGCACAGGATTTGGATTCTTCAAGAAATCTCACATGCAGGTACCCCTTTGGCTATGCAGAACATAAGGCCATATAACATAACACTATATAATTGTACTACTGATTGGCTACTAAAGTGAGTAACTTAAAACTTCCAACTTAAACCCAAGTGAAAGATAAATAAAGAATGGGAAGTGTGACTCTAAGTTTGAAATGACGCCAGTGCTGCCTCCCAAGCTTGTGACCAGAAGATGGATGAGCAGGGCAGCCCATGGGGGGGCTGTCAGATAGACAAAGGCACTGTAAGTGTGGGGAGGTGTTCTGTTGGGACAGCACATGATAAATTACTTATTTGCTTATCTATTCATCAGTTGATTACGCTGCTGTTCTTCTGAGACACAGATTTGGTCACTGCTGAGCTATCAGGAATGGTAGGTTTGGGGATGATGCAGGGATTCTAACACCCAGGCCCTACCATGGCTAGAGATATCTAAGCTAAACCTCATTTAGAGTGAGCGCAAACAGAAGACACACATTGAAACATCCATGTTTGCCAGCATCTGAAAGGCATGGAGCTACATGTAATTCAAGAGAAAGCTAATTGTGGGCCATAGAAGAATGACGTATTGTATTGGGAATGAATGAATGACTTAACCTTGAATCTCACTTAACAATAAAGTAGGAATTTTCAGTAAGGGAAAAATTTCTAATCAGAATGAGAGAGATTCTTCCCTTTGACATCCAATTCAGTTGTGCCTATAGGACAAAGCCTGCAGAGGTGGAAAGCGAGAAGTTCCACATGGCATTCCTTGTTGAACATCACGTTTGTTAACATGCTACAAAACAGCTTTTCAGCTGGGACAGATTAGAGTGAAACACGTGAAATTTCAGTTAACTTTAAAACTAATAAAACCTCCTTTGTTGTTATGGCATTCTGTTAAATGCTGGGACAATTTTCAAGTCTCTGCTTCCCTCATCCCGAGCGAGTGCCTTAACCTCTAAGGTATTGGCTATTCGGGTATAAGCTGATCTCTCATTGAGCACTTCAAAGGTTTTGATTTCATCAAATAGAGAGAAAGACAAAATTCTAGCCGTTTTCAAGAGATGTGTATCTGAATAGCCTGAGCTGAGAGAAAACCAGTCTGACCTTCGCCTCCCAGCTCTCAGTGTTTGGTGTGCTAAAATACTGAGCTTTGCTGAAGATCAGTTGGTTTTCTCTTCACAGCAGCCATCAAAGGAAAAGAAGAAAGCCTGTTTAATAAAAATCCTTTTTATAGAACACCTTGAAAAGCATCTGTGATAAACAGAACTTAGAGCAAGACACTTCTGTCCGAGGAGCTGACAGAGCCAAAAGTATCAGGAACACCAAACCTTCAAGATCAGGAACTCCAAATGTTCTCCAATTCTCAGAGCTTTGATGACAGCTGATTACCCGCAGAGTTTCACAGAAGAAAGACCTGAAGCCAAAACTGCATCTGCTCAGATATGAACCTGTGAATGGAGCATCCATGAGTAGTTTCTATGAGCAAACTGAACACATGCTGCTGATCCCCATTCCTTCATTAAGCCCATAATTAAGTAGCAGCAGAGACACCACGAAGAAAGCCACAGAGTACTGCAGGCAGGAGCAGGTGTTGCTTTTACTGACAATTCTCCTTCTACCCTCTCTGCCTCCCAAGTACCTTCCAGTACATTAGATGGATCACCTGGTAGTAATCATAATCACTGCCATGATTCCTCATATAGTTACACACGTCTCTGAGCTGAACAGATGGTCCATGGAGGAGATGGGGTTTCTGTAGTTAAGGTTTTTAACTAACTAGTGTATACCTGCAGCGTGTCCTGAATCCCTGTGGAGAGCAGAGCCAGGAGATTTCAGACATTATCATCACTAACAAAGATGAACAGTGGGGTTAAATGTCTCTCGTTCATCCACTGTCAAACAGCACACTGGAGACATGACCCCATGAGGCTCCTGACAGCATGCTGTCCTCTTCTGGTCCAGTTCACCCTCCCCATCACTTCCACTGGTCTTCCACTATTCTGCCCCTGGTCCTCCCGCAGGGACAGACTGGCAAACATACTGAAACATGTACTGCATGTTAAAAGCACCAGGGCTAACCAGAGAGCTCTGGAATAGAGAGTACCACCACATGAACCATCACATAAGCTGGCTGTCAGGGTGAAGAGCTCAGTCCTATACATTTTTCTGCATGCCACAGCAGACTGCCTGCATCTGGAGCCCTAGCAGAAAGCAATCCCCACTCGCCTTGGATACTTGCATAGAAAATGCACATTCTGTTCACGTTGCCTATCTGATGTGCCCAGCAGAGCTCTCCTGAGGGAGCCGCTATCCCTGCAGCCTTCCTACCTCAGGAAGCAAGCCCTATTTCCCAAAGTCAGTCTCAGCTGCAGCAGCCTGTGATCGTGCTGTGGCTGTGCGAGCTGTAACCCAGCCTGAGGTGGGATGTTGGTCCTGGGCAGGCTGCGCTCCACAAAGGGCCCTCAGGGAGTCAGCTGGTCAGTAGGGTGAGTCAATTGGTGGCATTGCCCACTCCGGGAGGCATAGGGGGAAATACCAGTGTATAAATGTAGGCCTTTAAACCCAACCTCTTCTGTATGCAAAGAGACTGACACAGACTAGAGAGGGTGGAAAGCGGCTCTCTGACCCAGAGCAAACCGGAGCCTGCTGGCAGCAGATGGCAGCACCTGCAGCTCCTGGGTGCTCCACTGCCAGCGCTGGCAGCCGGGATTTATCATCCAGGGCTGAGGCAGAGCAGTGAATGATTCCAGATGGGGAGAGGGGGGCTCGTGCCAGCAGAGACCTCCTCCAGCCTGGTAAATGGGTAACACCTCCCTGTCCACAAGCATGCTGATAACCTGCTGAAGTGACATACCGTGGCAAAGCTCAACTTCCAGGTACTGCTGCTCCTCCAGCGAGGGTCGTGGGCTACCTGGGCTGTCTGGGGATCCTGGCAAAGGGTCTGGAGTCTGTGGAGAGCAAGAAGCTGCCCAGAGGATGTCTGGGAAACACACATGTGGCAACCAGAGCATTGCCAGTTCCTGTGAAATAACTCCAATGAGTTTATGGTGACCTCCTGCTAAGGATTTCTGATGTCTGAGCACTGCGGATCACGCTGCACATCAGCATTTGTGGGACCCTCAGCTCCTTCCTTCACCCGGATTTGTACGTTTTGGAAATTAACATTACATCAAAACCCCCTCAAAGCTCATTCTGACTCCTGCGTTCTCCATAGCTCCCACACCCCTACAGCCTCCTGCTCACTAACCCTCAGTGGGACCAAAACTGCCAAGGAACCATTTCCTTTGATGTACCTGGCACTCCCTTCCCACTGTCCAGACCAGCAGCCAAGGCACAGGAGCCAAGGAAATGACTCCAGGTTCTGAACCGAGCCCCACACAGCCCCAGTGCATGGCCTCGCTGTGTGACACCTTGCACCTCTTACCAAAGCATGTCAAAAATAAAGAGAAAACTCTTATTGAGGTTTCCAATTCCCTGTAAGATCTACGGACAAGAAGAGTTCAACCAGTGCTGGGTATTCCAGCAGGCAGGAATCCGAGTGACAACGTATGACAAACACCAAATACCCAGGGAGAGATCAACAGCAAGAAGATTTCCATTGGTTCAAATCCAATTCCTTACAGACATTAGGGCTGAATTCCATTTCCATCAAACTGCCTCTACATTCCTCGTGTTCATAACATATCACGCCATTAAGTTCATAATGGGTTACCTAAATGAAACTCACACATTTAGTTTGTCACAGTAACTGAAATGACAGCACAATATTTGGGTTTGAGTGCATAAAGGAGGAAGAGGAACTGTTACATGCTCTGGAGTTTACAAACACTCCTCCCTGGCAGGCAAAACAAAACAAAACCAGGGAAAGAAAACCACTGTGTGCTCAAAGGAAAAGCAGGAGCTCAGGGACTGATTCAGCTTCCTATTGTTTTCTCAGTGATGATTCAAAATCCTTTAAAAAGTCCTGAATGCCAGGAAAAGCAGAAAGAGGACACTGCACTGAGCTAAATCTTGTAGTGCTAGAGTCTACTTCAGCACCTGCTTCATAAATCAGGATTAACTCCAGGGATAAATTGGATCTGCACAAACACCTGATGCAGTGCTGCTTTTCAGCATGGCTTTTTACTCACACACGAACAGTAAAAGGCCCTTTTCAATTGACGGCTTTGATTAAGCTCCAGGCATTCTAAACGTGACCGGACTGTCCCACTAGAGGCCAAACACAAACCTCTGCCCTCCTTTCTGCAAGACAGTTCAGCAGCAAAGTGACCCGCAGCATCCCACCCCTTTGCCTGCTCTAAGGACAAGCATAAGCATCAGTAAACATCTCTTTCACACTAGAAGAGAAAGGCAGAAAAGCTGATTTTTAAAATGCAACTGGGTCAGTAGCTGCCTCAAGTAGAATAAATGGGCTGCATGAGTGAGTATGCCCTAAAGAAGCATTGCTCCCTGGACCTCACTCCTGCTGATGAGGACAAATAGGCCCTTTTAGAGCAGGGGTTTTAAAAGCGCAAAGTGATTTGGGAATACAAGTCCCACAGGTTTCTGCAGTGCCTCTGGAGCACAATCTTCAGGCTCTTTTGAAAATCCAACCCCTAAACTGCACTCAGCTTTGTAATTCCAAAACCCCTGGTGATGCTCAGCCCAGGAGGAACAAGAAGTTCCAGCAACACATCTTTGCAGATAGATACCATCTCTTAATGAAGGATTTTCACACCTCTATCACCATCAGTTAGGCCTCCAAACAGCCCAGAAAAGTAGTTACCTTAATTGTAGTTACCTCAATGTAAGTTACACCTGTTAACTACTTAAGTAGTTACCTTAATGCATGGAGAAACAAGAAGAACCATGAATAAGTGAAAGGACCAGGTTAGTTCCAGCTACACAAGGTGTTAGAGCCACTATAAGGAACAGCCCGAGCCTGACTCCCCCAGCTAAGCCCTTTTAATCAAAGAGTTCTCCCTCCCCTGCAGCAGACATGAGCACTGTCCTGTGAAGCTCAACACAGCGCACAGGTACACTTACACACCCTCACCCCGGTCATTCTTATCTACAATAACGAAGCAACAGCAACTACGTCTTTGCAGTGGCAATGGAAGAGAACGGGTGTTGCAATTACCCCTACTAAGCGGCCTGTTCCGGCTCCGGGATCTGCTTCGCTGTCTCTGCAGTCGTGACCTCCGGAGCAGTCGATAGTAGTAAGATGGTCTCCCAGAACTTTTCCTGCTGTTCATTGACATTTTGGTATCTATTTTACACATAAACACATGCAGGCACAGGTTCACTCTCCCCTCTGGCACAGCAGCAACAGCTCCAGCGGTTAATTCACTGGAGGTTGGTTCTTTGGAGTGGAAAGGGAGAGGGGGGAAGAGGAACTCTTCACTTTACACATTTAAAAAGAAAAACAAGAAGAAAACGTAAAAAAGAGGGAGAGAGGGGAAAAAAAAGATCCCGGCACCAGAGAACATGTCTCAGCTGAGGGAGGACTTGCAGCAAGCAAGATAAACTGCACTAACAATTCCTGCCCCAAAAAAGATAAGCCTGCTGGAGTTGGAAGAGGAAGCCAGAGTTAGCCTGGGCTCTTGAAACATGAAGAATAGGCTGGAAGAAATCCTGGACTGGATCCGCTCTGCCAGACAGCAACATCTGATCAAACTGCACTGGAAAAGCTCAAGAGCTTGCAGCAGGAAAGCGCTGGGGAGCCTCAGGGTGCAGCTAGTTTCTACCTGCCCTGGTCATCAGATCATTTCGGAGATGAAGTTTCAGGCGACTTGGTCTGCAGCAGGAGGGATCTCCAAAAGACTGGCTTGGGGAAGGGTATAATGATTTCCTGGCCATGGGACACATGTTAATAATCACCATGGAGCAAAAGCCCTGGAAAACAAAATGAAACTTGAGAGGGGAAAACTTTAATTAGAAGTTGAATGAACAGAGCTCCAGACTCCCCTGGAGGCCCATTTCCTTTCAACATTCAAACTGAGTTATAGCACATCCCACAAATTAGAGAAAGAGCCTATTTACCATTTGGTTCTGGTGGCAGTGAAGATTCCGCCTCCGGCTCATGTTGCTCAATAAAATCACATTTCAATGGGCAGAATTAACACTTTAAGCCATGGAGGAGAAGAAAAGAAAAATAAAATAAAAGAGACTAACCAGATAAAAAATATCACTCCATATTGGGAGTTTAAAAAGGTCAGAAGTGAATTATCCAGAATCCTTCCCAGAAAGTGCTCGGAAGGAAGAGCCATAGACAACATTTCTGAAGGCCAAGAGCTCCATGCGCTGCCACTTCTTCACACGAGTGGGCAGGCAACAGAAACACCTCATCAGAGTGGGACGAAGCACAGAAGGACACTTGCACAATCCCTCTCTGCTCTCTGTCCTAGTTCTGGTGGCAGTTTCTTTTAGGGGTGTCTCGTGAAGCTGCAGCATGAGGCAGGTTTGGCTGAGGACAGGCTGCGTTCCCCAGTTAGGAGCATCCTCAGAAGCTTGAAGACTTCCCTGGATTATACTGTGCAGTACCTCCAATAACAAGAGGCAGAAATGATCAGACTTCAGCCCCCTCAGCATAACAAGCCCCTTCCCTACCACCAACCATCCGCCTTAATTTTAGCGTTTCATAACCTTGTGCAGTCATGGAAAACGTCAGAATTCCACAAACCCTGGACTTCCTTATTCTCATACCGCGTAGTAAACCCACGATGTTTATCAGCTGAGAAAGGCCCTTCCAGGAGGAAGAAAGCAGGTCTCAATCTTCAGAGAAGTCCATGCCTGGTTTTGAGGCCACACATCAGGAATTCAGCGCCAGCTTTTAGGCAGAGCAAGAACAGCCAATCAAGAGGGCAACGCCAAGTTCAGGTCAAGGAGGCAGATCCCAGCTGGACAGCAGAGGCTCCCTCTGCCCCTGGGAGGGGGATGCTGCACAGGGACATTCCTCTGTGCTTCCACCTCATGCACCATCACTTCCCATAGCCCACATCAGATTCCAGCATAAAGGGAAAGGCTTCTGTTACTGCACATCTGCCCTCTTCTTGTTATCCAGGGTCATTGTATTTTTTCCATATTTAGATTAAAAAAACCAACTAAAAAGCACAGGAACAACTATAACCACTTTCCAGATGAGCAGACACTCATCCTGTGCAGGGTATTCAACTCACAAACAGAGCTGAGAACATCTGGAAGACAGGGATGGGGAAGTCTGAAAATACTGAGGTTCAGTTAGAGATTTACTGTAGACAAGAAGCCAAGTATTTAGGTTTGTCTCTGCATTTTTGTGTCTTAATAACTGAGCTGGTAGCTCTTAAAAGAATCTTTTACAATTACACTTTTATCACTGAGAATGAATTTAAAGCAGCCAATCCAATTTAATTTTCCTTTTGTCATTCCCACCAGTACAAAAAGGCACTGATGGAAATGAAAGTTTAAACAAAACTATTCTAAAAGCTCCTCCGAGCTCAGACAAGCTGAAACGGAAGGTTCGTGTGTGTTGGCAGGTGACTTATCCTCGCACTACCTGGGATGTGGCAGACCGGGCACATCCTCTACAAGCAGGTAGACCCACAGAGGATGTGCCTGCGGCCATGTGCCTTTACCCACTTGTGCTTCAGCTGCTGGACTGTGTTGAGGGATTTTCATTTTAATCAAGCTGGCACCTTCAGAAACGCTCACACAGGTGACCATGACCCAGGAGAAGTTAATGAGGGGCTAGAATATAATACAGAAGTTAATGAGGGGCTCCTGACAAGAGAAAGCAGCTTTGCTATAAGAGCAGAAATGGTTGGAGTTTTGCTCGTTTTCGCCAGCTTGCCTCTGTCTTTCTCACCTCAACAATGTTTTTGAACGCTCGCAGTTCAGCTGCTACATAGCAGCAGGCAACAAAATGAATGACCCATCTGGGAGGGACTGTGACTGGTCTGGACCTTTCCAATTAATCCAGCTCTTGATTTTCTTCCTTTTCTTTTTTCTTTTTCTCTTTTTGCTTTTTGCAAGCCCCATCCTGACACAAGAGCTCTTTTGTACAGCAGAACCTATAACTTGCGAACGTCAGATATATTAACTGCCCTGGAGGAAAGCTGACAACATTAAAACCTCTATCTCTAAAATAACACATCACAGTCAGGCTGTTCCCTCCCCAAGCAGGAGGATGAGCTCTGTCATGGGGCTCTGCTGAAGCGCTCAGTGAGGGCAGCAAATGGAGCCAAACCTGGCAGTGATTCTGGGCACATTAACTCCTCCTCCCCAACACCAAACACAAACCTAACCCACCAAATTAAGCATCTACCAAACTGTAACGCCGCAGTAAAACACCCCTTTTGATGCACTGCTGGGCTTCAGAGGGAAATGAGAGCACCCACCACTGACCTGGCATTCCCGTCCTCTGCTGCTGTTACCTGGCCACTGAGGCTCTGCAAGCTGGATTCGTTTCACTCCTTTACCAAAACTAACAGCATGTGAATAAATCCTGCATCAGCACCGGCCTAAGTTCTGGGCTGCAGAGTTACACAAACATGGGCTTGTTTGCTTTGACAGCAAAAGCAGCGGGCTGCTCAGCTGCAGCAGGGCTGCGGAGCTGGGGGGTGGCTGATAGAAGCCATGTATCGTGACAGGAGCCACATGTCGCGACAGGAGCCATGCCCATGGCAGGAGCCTCCCCGGTGGCTGACACTCGCCTGTTTTAGCATTTGTTTATTGCTTTGTGCCTGGAAAATAACGACTGTACTTAGACGGCAGGTTCCGAGGCCGCCCCTAAGACCTCTCGCTTTCCTGCTTTCCCAAAGGGCTTTAAAGGGAAACGATCATTCCTCTTAACTCCCTGGGATTTTATGGGGAATTCTTTATTCCAAGAGTGAAAGTTTCCATGTTCTGTCTGTGGGGCCCAGCGTGGCTCCAAAAGCTGTGTACGGGTATGAGATACAGTGATGTGTCCACACACGGATTAATGGCCTCTGAGTTCAGCCCTCTGTCTGGAAACAACAGCTTTCATGATTTCCTTTCTGTCTCCCAAAGAAGTGAAGTGAGGCTTTCAGCAGTCCACACAAATAAGCAAGGAAAGGTTTTGCCTGGGCAGCAGGGAGGAGTGGTGGGTATCAGCTTAACTTCTGATTTGCATCAGGTCCATGAACTACAGAGGGATCACAGAGAAGCTGGAAAACATCAAATTGCAGCCCAGATTTCCCTGTCAATGTAACTGCTCTACCTCTGAAAAGTGATGATGTTCCTTTCACAGTCTGAGGCATAAGGAATAAGGGAATAGTCTCTACAAAATACCTGTCTTTTATAAAGTAAAAGAAACCTAAGAGTGTTCTTGTCAGTGATCCCAGACACTCAAAATGCGCCTGCTTGAATTTGCTCACAAGTCCTTTGCAGTCTGCAGTTCAGCACACTGGAAGCTGGAAGAATTCCAGGCTTATTGCCCTAGAGCTACCAGGGATACATAAACCCATACGCAGAGCCAGAGGAAGGCAATTTCCACTGTGTAAGGATAACTTAACTTTCAATTCAGCTGTACCCATAGCAAAATCTTCAGTGACGTATTTGTTTGAAGACCTAAAAAGGAAAGTTTCATAAACACAATTAAAAATAAACTACATCTTATTAATATTTTAATGGAAAACTATTATTATTTTATGACTATGCAAAGGGAAATTAATTTCCTTACCACCTTAGCTAGAATGTAGCAGGTTTTTGATAGCCTTGCACTGAGGTGGCACAAAGATTAAGGATCAAAATGAGAAATCAGAGAATCACAGACTGGTTTGGGCTGTAAGGAACATAAAGCTTCATTCAACCTGGCCTTGAACACTGCCAGGAATGGGGCAGCCACAGCTTCTCTGGGCACCCTGTGCCAGTGCCTCACCACCCTCACAGTAAATAAACATTTACATTACATTTAAGCATCAAATTCATTGCTCTCCAACCAAGAGAAATAAAACTAAAGCCTAGGGATTCTACTTCTACTTCCCAGCAAGGCTATCAACACACTGAGCTTCAGCCCGCATTTGCTTTCTGTGTACAGCCGGCAGCTTCTGGACAGTGGGAACAGAGTACGACATTCCAGCTCCAAATCAGTGCGGAGCAGGCAAACAGGAGGGGGACAAACATGTTATTCCCTGCACTGGAAGGACGTGTAGTGCTTTGTGAATAGCACATGCAGGGATTCCCATCGGAAGGGCTGCTGGGTCCCTGGCAGGTTACAGTAACGCCAAGGAGAGTCAGTGTGTCTGAGAACCCGACCAGTGCCGCTTCCTGAGCCACGCAATGAGCTCCGGACTGCGGGGAAACAGGGAAGAAACACACGGACCTGCCTCAAAGCAGGACACGTTTCCTGACTACTTCCCAGTAGAACAATAGAGCTAAAGAACAGAAATGTTTTCAAACCAGCTTTCAGCTAGCTGGGGAACCCAAAATAAACCCCCGTAACTTACTCTAAACTTACTGACATGTATTCCTAACGATAAAGAAACGCTACTTGGGTAAGTTGGTTTATGACCTGACTGGAAATGATGCTAATAACATTTAGAATGTCAAAATCTATCTGAAGATTTGTGCTATGATTTCCACACACCTAATGAAGTAATTAAACACACGGAGCCCCGACACAAACTGAAGAAGACACTCTTACCAGAATCCAACATCCTCAAACCAGCCTCCGCTGCTTCCAACAACCCCATGAGTGGCAAAGTCTGCATTGTATAGCAAGAATTCCCGTATCAAAAAGAAGTATCTTGTACAGAACCCCACATCAAACAAAGCTGCTCCTACAGCAATGGGAACTGTACAACACTGCTAACGCTATGCGTCTTCTATGAGTAGCTGCTGGGAGGAAATGTTTGGTTAAGTCTGATTATTCTTTAGAAAAACCTTATTACTAAAATCAAATGTTAACAAAGATTCATTGAGTGATTAACGGAGTAACTTCAGCTCTGGGCTTTCAAAGATCTCCCATTTCTTTCTCCAAGACAAAGTCAAAGCAATTTTGTGCATGGCCTCTGTGAGCTGACCCATGGGGCGCCCTGGGAACTCAACCTACAGCCAACTCGAGTGTGCTCATTGAAATGCTTTTACTCCTCTGAGTAGCTGAACTAACGCTGCTATTTACAGGGGTCACCTCAGCAGCCAGCCTGAACCACATTTCCTCTTGGCAGAAGGACCCCCCCCCCCCCCCCCAAAGAATTCCCTTAGACAACGCTGGCACCAGTTCCCGCTCAGTGCCAGAGCAGCGACACAGCAGGCACTGGCTGCACCACAGGCCATAGCTGCTCCAGGGGTTTCTGTCAATGGGAGAATGAATGGGGAAAGTTGTATGGATTGCTCAGAGGTGATTCACTTCAGTCTTGTAATGCCACTGTCCGGAAATTGGTTATTTACAGTAATACACAAGGATGGGAATTTTTTCCCAGACTTGGGCTAATTTTAATCATGACATTTACCACATGGAGCGCAAGTTTCCTCCTTGCCCTGACAGAGGGGAGATTGAAATTAGACATTAGGAAAAGTTCTTCCTTTGAGGGTGGTGAGACATTGGCACAGGCTGCCCAGAGAAGCTGTGGCTGCCCCATCTCTGAAAGCCATGTGTCCATCCTGACCAGATGCGGTCTCCATTACTCACAGCAAGTAGCAGAGATGTGCAACTTGTTTGGTACAGGAATCATCAATCAGAGTCACAGACCAGCCCATGCTGGAAGGGACCTCAAACAACCATCTGGAAAGGGAGCTTAGCTGATGAGCTGCTATGATCAAAGAAGACTTTAAACATTGCAACAGGTAACACAGAAGACAAATGGTCAAAGAGAAGTGCTGCCAGTCAAGTCTTGCAGAAAGCAGCAGCCAGCAGAGTGCTCTGTGCCAGTGAGGAGGAAAGTGCAGAAACAAAGAGGGAACTCTAAGATCTAATGAAGGGCTGCATGTGGGATTCTGATGTTCAGTTATTACTAGTTCTTGATGTTAATACAAGAACACATTCACACACTGCTCCCTACCCACATGGACATGAATTAGATGCTGATCTTCCCTATCTGCAAATTTAAATTAAAAAACCATCCCCTTTAGGTTAGGAATGCAATTATTAGATGTAATAATAAGTTATTGTAATAAACTGTGTATTCTGCATTAACTTGCATCCAAATATTCATACAAAATATATTAACTCCTAAAAATATTTACTCGCTAATTCAGTAGTGAACTTGCTGGGGTTTTGCTGCAGGGAACAAGCTGATAGAAGCTTGGCATCACTGCCTTCCTAGGCCAAATTTATTAGTTATTATTAGCAGAAGTCTCAGCTATTTATTAAGTGTTCTAATACGCCAGCTTGCCAATGCGGCGTGCTAAAAGGTCAGAAAAACCAGCTGAACCTTTCTGAACGTTGCTGCAGGGCATCGCAGTCCGTGCTCACATGAAGTCTGGTCTGGTTTAAGTCCAGGTGGGAGAAGAAACAGGTTTTACAGGTGTTAAGAGTTAGTGACTCACTCTGTGCACAAACATGTACCTAACCCGAGGAACGCAGTTTGCTCCAAGGGAAGCAGACATTTTCCTTCTCACCTCCTGAGGCACGGCTGCTTCCAAAGGACACATGGGAGCTACACAGCTGTATGAATCAGCACTGGGGGGGCTTAATCTCATGATAACATCCCACTGAAAGCAGCATCTATGTTGACAAATGAAATGAAAGATGAACTTGATTCCGCATGCTGTGTAAAACTTACTTCCTGATTAATTCATAGATTAGACACTTCCAGTTCATGTTTAAATGCCTGATAATGATCTTATGCTCCTAGAACAAATCACTGATTTATATACATACAATCCAAACTCCATTTTTCATATGACAGATTACTTTCTTCCTTTCCTTGCCACATAATTTGCAAACTACCCTACACATAGGGTTGCTTGTTTTATTTGCTTTTTGGCATCAGATTACTCTTCCAAGGAATATTTTGGCAAGTATGTTCTTTAGCCGTCTTCCTTATCAGGCTTCCATGACAGTTATCACAGAAACACCATGCATTTTAAAAGAAGACCCTCTTAGCAAGTTAAAACATGAAAATGTAACTATTGTTTTTAAAGACCAGCTCACAAAAGCAACTGGAAATCAGTTTTTAAATACCATTATGAGGGTGGTTTCTGTTATTTTACATTCTTCCTTCTGGCACCACACCACAGTGCTGGTGTGAGAGAAGTTATTGTCCAAGTGCAGCTGATTATAAAGAGTGAAGAACCTCCTTGAAATAACAGAAACACAAAAGACAATGTGAGGGCAATGCCAGGGACGGGATGCTCTGTGAAGGAGCTTACTAGAAACAACTCACATGTCCAGTCTTCCCTTCTGTAACTATCTGTAACAAGAGTAACGATCTGTTCAAGGTACACCCATTCCACTAATATACCCATCATGTTTTTAGAGGGAAAAAGCAATGCCAAAACCCCTTCCTACTGAATTTCTACTCTTTATTCTTCTAATACTCTCTCTTTTACTGGGTTAACAACGCTAACTCTTCTCTTGAGCATCTGCAAAGGGTGTTCTAGAGACAGGTTCTCTTCATGGTCCTCATATACCCATGTGGCAACGGAACTGAATGGCCTGGTTTGCAGGGTTTGTACGATTCCTGAGTCAAAATGACACACTAAAGCAATGAAAGCAAAGCTTTCTGATGCCTGTTTGGTGTTCTATTTAAAATAGTTGGGTGGCCTCAAAACAATCTTTGTAGGAGAGGCAAATAATACCTCCCAAGTGACAAAGCACGTGCTTGCTTATAAGCAGCAATGCAGGAACCATCACACCATTTCCTTCTTCTCTACCCTAAAAAAAGAACTTGCTGTTGACTCCTGTGCTGAACCTACCAGCAGGGACTTCTGAAGTAAGCACAGAACTCTTTGAACAGAGAGCTAACACCTAAACAGGGCAAAGAACTGAGCCATACTGTGACTGTGCATGAGCACTCTACATACATTCATTAGGTTTTCTTTACAGAGAAGAAAATGGGAACACCTGCAATGATGCAAGATTGCAAACCAGATTCTACAAAGAATGAAATGTTCAATGTGATTTTGATAAAAGTCACAACTTGGTCTGCAACACCTAGATAGTGCATATATACATATATATATCTCACAGCAGAAGGAGACTCTCCCACCCAGCCCTACCAGATGCTGCTTCCCAGCTCAAACTATGCAGTCTTTGCTAGTCTCAGTCTAAGTCAAAACTCTACTTATCTTTTTCTTTCTAAATCATCCCCAGGATAAGAGGAGAATCTCTTTTGAAATGTAAAGGCTCTGTAATAAAATTTAGGAACAACATATGGTACAAATATCAAGCGTGAACATCTCTTCCCATCTTGTGCGTTTCAAAGACTGTGCAAACAGCACTTTTCCCTCATTTTGATCCTGCAGCCAAAATGAGTCATCTGTGAACAATTATGGCTCTAGCAGGGGCCTGACTGTTTGCGAATGAAAGGAAACACTTTATTATTGAAATGAACAGTATGCCAAGCCAAGAGGCAACTGCAGAGCAATGTTAAAAGTCTTTTGTCCTCCTTCAGCCAGCAAAATCGAAAGCAGTGAATGCAGCACTCTCCTCTGAGGAGCCTGGTAACACCTCATTTCACTATGGGCAGTGCAAGAGCATAAGGAAGTGCGAGCTGTAGAGATGAGCAAGTACAGCTACAGCAGGGAAAGAAACACGGAGCACCTTAAAGCAGGAGGCCTGGCTTGAGAATGTGTTGGTTATTCTTGGCTTGGCTCTCCCAGAGGAGCTGTGAACATATTAAAGGAACTTACAGTCAGAGGCCATGGAGCTGAAATCTGAAACTATGAAAGGATGTTTGTTGGGATTTGGTACTGGCTGAGTTTAAAGGGCTCTTCTGAGTGGGGTGAAGGGAATTCCCCTTGATGAGAAAAAATAGCATCATAGCAACTTAGGAGGAACAATGATCTTCCCATGTGCAGTCCATTTCCAGCACTGATACTACTGCATCTGGTTTTCATGCCTACTGTCAGGAGGGGATAGACACCTCTGAAACTGTAAGGGCAATTGTGATGCAGGCTGTGCACTAAGAGGTGGACAGGGCAGGTAACTGGGAAGGTCATTGGTTTGATGGACTTGGAAATATTACAAGCAGGAGGTGATTTAAAAATTGGACTATGAACTACGTATGAACAAATGATTTCCAATCCATCCTTGCCTTTTCTTCCATGAGCAGCTTGCAGAGGGAGGAGGAACAATATGGTAACCATCACCCCAAGCCTACAGCCTATTTAAAGGCTGTTAAGGTTGTTGGGATGCCAAGGGAGAACAAGGTACACACGACTGCCAGGGAAGAATCTGGGAAGAGTGCATTTTGCATTCTGAAATTCAGTTCCAACCCCCAACAAAAGAGATGTTTGAGGAAGAGCTTAAGATTCACATCCTGATAGCAGGACCGCTCAGGTCAGGACATGAGCTGAAAAATACTCCTTACTGTTTCTGGAAGTCTGAGCTTTGAACAGCAGATTACATGGCCATGACCACAGCCTCGGCAGCACTCATCCCCAGATCTAAGCAGAGGGTGCTGTATTCCACATGGAGAAAGCTGCTGAGCGTGCTCCTGGAATTGAAGGGATTTTGGAAGGTCCTGTTTCACTCGTTATACAAATGTGCTTCTGCTCCTTACAGAACTCATGAGGGTCAGGGGCACAGATCTCCCCCAGGCCAGCATCCAAACAAGCCAGTCAGGCAAACGCTGTCAAACCTGCAGTGGTAAAACACTTAGCAGCAATGCTGAAAACAGACATCAGGAGCAGGAATTTCCCAAAATGCTCATTCCTTGCAACTCCACAGAGCAGCCTCTACCTTTACACAGTATGTGGTAATACTACACGGCAGGCATCTTGTTACAGCCCCAGTCATCTGGAATCTAACCTTGGCAGCAACTGGAGTGCTCTTTTGGGTAGGTCATGTCAGTCATAAACTCCATCCCATCACACACATAGCTGTGTATAAATCAACACAATGCAGGGTATTGTGCAGCTTTTGCAGTGGTGCCTGGGCTTTGCTCTGCATACATTAACTGCACACCTCTACTCACTTTGTCTCAACTTCTTTGAGCATTCCTAAGGAACAAACAAGCCCTCAGAATCCAGCAATACTTTCACTGTTCCAACGGAAATCAGACAGTTTCAACTTAAGCCATATAAAACAAAGACAACTTCAATGTCTCAGCTCTGGGCACACAGAAAAGACGTTTATATGCACCAAGCACAGAGCATGGAAGAGGACGTGAAGCCTGTTCAGCTGAAAATGCCAGAAACCTGGAGTGCCATGTCAGCACTTTTAAGCCTAATGGAACTGTTATGCTCTCAAGACAGACCTGCATTCTAACACCGCTTAAAGGGATGTTTTCCCTATCACACCGGACTCTTCCGTAACAAGTCAACACTGCGAGAAGAGCCTAACGCACTACCTTCAACCTTGTCAAAGCCGCCCTTCCAGGTAAATTCCTTCATTACCACCGTGATCTAACCCGGCAAATGAACACTCGGGTTTTCCTTCACAGCAGCTCCCCGCGGTCTTTGTCTCCCCATCGGAAGCCCTTGGTGCAGGCAAGAGAAGGCAGCGGCGTGGGGCCGGAGGTCAGCACCAGGGCCGGGCCGCTCCGCACGGCTCTGCTGCCGCCCGCAGGCAGGACGGCGCCGCCTCCCCTGAACCTCGGGACTCGTGGGTTGTACCCGGCAAGTCCCGCCCTTGCATGGAGATCGGTGCGAAGAGCCCACATTAACCAAGTACGCAAGGGGTTACGCTTCCTCCCGAGAGCTGCTCTCCGCTGGCATCCTTTTTGCGGAGTGCAGAGAACGCGCACACAGGAGCTGAACCACCATGGCCAGGCCTTTTATACTTGTTACTTTAGCTGAATAAACTTTGCCTTTGGCATTAGAAATAGCCTAGGAAAAGAAATACAAGGTCACACTCTGCAACTGCTGTGTACAGGAGTTTTCATGCACAGATACCAAAGAACATTTAAAAAACCCAAACAAACAAACAAACAACCCCACATCCATTTTACTCGGTCACAAACACCAGTGAAGTACTGGAGTGAGTTCCTCAAGGCTTCAACACCAGCCAGGAGAAGAGAAGGCTCTGGGGAGACCTTAGAGCAGCTGCCAGTGCCTAAAGGGGCTACAAGAAACCTGGAGAGGGGTTTTTGACAAGGGCCTGTAGGGACAGGACAAAACCCAAACCACAAACCCTTCTGTTTCGGGCTAGTATTTCAATGGGACATGAAAGACAACCAGTCCAGGTGAGGTGGCTGCAGGGCAGCTCAGCAGTAAAGGCAGCGGCAAACCAGCAGATTCAACTATGTGTGGACCTTACTGTGGTCACTGTTAGTGATAACAGCACTTGGGGTGCTGTATCTGAGATCAGGGTGTCCAGACCTCATAGACAATGACGCAAAGATGGGTTTTTTTTTTTGACTTGTGCTGCATTTTCTATTGCATGAAGAAAGAAGTCAATTGGGTAAGACGCTGAGCAGCCTGAGGTCAAACCAGCACAACTCTCTCACACGTGCTTACTTCCAAGAATATGACTAAATGAAATCTAAACACTGTAGGTTTCATTACTTCCATCTGTAGCAGCACACAGGCCCAGGTACACTCACATGCTTTCATCCGAGCCAGTTCCTGGCCAGGATGAAGTTTTTACAGCACTGCCTGGTAACGTTCCCAGCTTTCCCAAGCTGCCTTTTTCCATGGCATGCTAAAAAGCATATGTGAACCTAATAATTGCTAATCCAGTGACTGTATTACTTTACCGAACAGAGCTGACTTAAACATGCCAGCAGCAAACAATCCCGGGATAGAACTGAATGTCTGAAATACACCTCTGCTTTCCAAAACACATTGGATGCAACTGGTAACCCGACATGAAACATGCCCTGTGCCCGAGGCAGACTTCTGACAAGGAGCAGTGTGTGACTGAGATGAGAGCAGAGGGTGACAGGTCTGAGTTACAGTGTCCCAGCCTTGTCAGAGTCACTGCAGCACCTGAAGCAGACCTCAGATTATCTGTTTTCGCTGCTAAAAGGGGATCAGAAGTGTATTCAGGCCCACTTGGAGTTAGTTATGTTAGTTGGCTCATTGCTGCACTATAAGAGCCTTGGTGTGAGCAAGGTAAGAACCAAGGTCTTGCTTCCACTTTCTGAGTTACTTCCCAAACCCACTGTGACCATATGCTCATTCCCAGCCGATTTTCCCATTGTTCAGTGGACGTGGCACCAAGTGGTGCCAATACAGTCAAACAGGGTCACACAGAGTGTGGGGTTTGCCTTGGCCGCCATACCTCAAGGGCTGTTTTACAGCTCCTGACCCAGGGGCACAGCCTCCCTTCCTGAACACACGGAGTGCTTCCATAGTGTGGCAAAGATGACTAAGAAGCCTCACCAGAGGAGAGGAGAAGGTGGTGGGAGCTGTGGGCTATCTGCCAAGCCTCTCCACTCTGCTTTCTCATTTTTAGGTTCTGCTCTGTGCTGGAAAGTTTCTGCTTCTGCTCCTGTTTCCGTGGCAACCGCATTTCTTGCCTTTCTTCTCCAGCATTACATTTCTTATTTGATTTCCCTCCTTCCCAAGACATGACTTTCTCCTCCTTTTGAAAAACAGAATTAAGTGTTGGCTTCCCTTTGGTTGGGGGTATTCTTAAAGGAGGTGAGAGAGGCTTGACTCTCAGTCTGATGGAGAATCTGTCTATAAGAAGAACAGACAGGTAGGTCTTCCAGGTAGGAATGTCAGGGGATTCCCTTGCAAAAACCCCATTTTCCATTACTATCTTCCATGCAGTGAGGTTAAACATGTAAGACTTCCAGATGCTGTGGGAGCCAGGCTGGTTGTTTCTATGAGACCAGCCCTGGCCATTTTCTCTACAAACTAAACATTCTGTATTTGATGTTTTAAAGCATTACTTGCAATTGCTGAGCAGTGTCAGGGGAATACCTACTGGTGGAGTAATTGTAACTGCACCAGGAATGTGCTCTTCA
This sequence comes from Ara ararauna, assembly GCA_028858755.1. Taxonomy (NCBI): domain Eukaryota; kingdom Metazoa; phylum Chordata; class Aves; order Psittaciformes; family Psittacidae; genus Ara; species Ara ararauna. The sequence continues at coordinate 23,505,631 of CM054384.1, forward strand.
GTCCAAACTGTAAGAGCTCCTCACTTGGCTGGGAGCAGTATGAGGGTGGGTGTCAAGGTGAAGTGCCCCTTCCCTTGCCCATCCTCACACAGAGCACACAAACCCCTCAGAACTCATGGAGCGGAAGGTAATGAATTTGTCTTGTCCTGACCCTGTCAGGACTGAATTAACCTGACAACCAGAATTCATTTGAGAATGAAACAAAACTCATCAGGACAGCAAAGCTGGATTTGATCTAGCCGTTTGGGTTTTCCCAGCTTTAGGTCCACCATGGACAGAACTAGTTTACGTGCTTCAAAGCACTAAAATAATACAGGTCTTCATCCCATTTCACTAGGAAGGATTCTTTCGCCATCTAAATTCTCCAGCACGTTCAGGCCATAAACTGACCCTCCTGTAGGGCTGTAGATCACAAGGTTTTAGTCTTATCTCTGCCTGGTGGGATTTCACAGCAAATTCTTTCAGGACTGAATAATTAAAAGCAGCAAATCCATGGCATTTGGCTCACTTGGCAACACAAACAAGTCTGGCCATGGGTGCTATCTTGTTTGCAGCACATGTGCTCAGATTTACATGTAGGATTGAGGCTCAGTGCTCTGTTTGTTCAGATTTCTCATTATTCACTACCCCAAGCATAAGGTAAATTATGTAAAGACAGAAACTGGAACAACTTTAAGAGTGAGCTGACCTTATGATCATTCCAAATGACTTTATTAACCTCATTTTGCATGTTTTAGATTCTTACTACTCAGAAGACATAAAGGAAATGGGCAAGAAGTGCCAGTCCAGTCTTCCACGCTTGGTTCATGCTTCCCTCCTGTTGAATTCCCTCCCTCAATGGGTATCTAAGTCAGGAATTCACAGGATCTTATATAAATCTGGCAATGTTCAGTGTGTTTGGCAGCCAAGCTATTTTAATTGTCAGATATTAAATATAAGTGCCAAGATTTGTGTTGTAAAATCCCATTACAACCTACACTGTGCATAAACTCCCCATCCATTGTTTTAACTGCAGGCTGGATCCCCCAGTTTGAGAAGTTGGGAGGAAAGTTTTACATTCCTCAGTATGGTCTTCTCAATTTCTATTCTTTGAGCTGACAGGATTTGGGATTCAAAGAGCTGCTTTAAGTGTAGCCCCTTAAATTACAGCCATAATGTGTCTTTTATGTGGCTACGGACAGGCTCCGTGTCTCCACTGTTCCAATTCCCAGAACAGGGATTGATTTAGACAGACAGCAGCTCACTCAGCTGCTGTGCTGAGGCGAGAACATACAGGCAGCCCTTGCTCATCTTTGCTTGATTTAATGGCTTGCTGGCCAGACTACAGAGAGCAGCTCAGTAACTCACACACCAGCGTGGCATGATTTGTTGCTTGCTGTTCCTCATCTGTAATTGCAACAAGAAAAGCTCATCAATCATTGCAGCCTTCCAATATAATATTTTGAGATACAGCAATGAAGAGGCTTCAACCTGGCGTGTCTTGTTGAAAACATGCTAATCTTGCAAATCACGATCTGAAAGCTGCTGTCCAAAAGAGGAGCCTTAGGAAGGCTGAGAACCACTCACCACACATGCTCTCTGTCCCTAAGGTGCATCACCACTCTCCATGGAAAGAACCAATATTCCTCCACTTAGTGCAGGGGCAAGAAGAGGCTGCAAGTAGAATCTGCTGATCCCCATTGCTGTAGTCATTTAACACCCGATTCAAGTAACAGAATCAAAATGTTTCTGCTGATGGTGCTGTTCTGATTAATTTGTTGGTGTCAGAGGATGCTCCATTCATCCTACTGCACTTCCCATTAAATATAATCCTCTCCTTTATCACTTTTTTAACTATATGACAGTACAATCATAGTCAGCAAAGACCCTTTCTAAGGATGAAAATGCCAACTTCAGTGGCTGTAATTCCTGGTTTTGTCTTAAATGATGCAGAACTGTAGTTTGACAAGAAAATGTCCTTTTCACAGTTACATCTATAGAACCATGTGATGACCATTACAAATGATTCCTCACCTCTGTGAAGTACAACCTGGAAAGCATCATCACTTTGTTCTGTGGGCCATGGGAACCCCTGTCAGTATAAAGCAGGGCTGGGAGGGGATGGAGCTGCACTGTGTCCCTTTGCAATCCCTATCGCCCTCAGCCAAAATTCAGAACTTCTCTCTACCTGTGCTGTTAGCATCACACCTTCCCCAAAACATCCACGTTGGAATTGCTCTCCTTAATTTCCTGCAGTCTAAGAGAACACAACTTAACACAATTTATTGAGACTATTAAAATTCAGAAAACAAGCTTCTCTGTGCTCCATAAAGCACAGCAAATTCATCTGCTGCACTCAGTAAAACTGGTGCCTGAAGCCGTTCAGTAACTCAGCAGAGCCTGAGCAGTAACTGCAGGACCCCAAAAGCTGCACGCTGCAGATAATCCATTAGTGCTATGTTTGCAGCCATGGAGCCCAGCTGCACACACACACCACATCCTGAGGTGGCTTCTACACCTGGAGAAGCAGGAAAACACATGCACAGTATAAAAATCTAGCAAGAGTTTGGAGAGTTTAGGCTGTTGCATTCAATTGGTAGACATCACTTTGCTCTGCTGAAAACTGGTTGCCAGGAGTGGCTTATGGAAGTCAGCAACGTGGCCCTCAATGTTCTTGTAGGAAAGTCAAGGAAAACTGTAGCTTCCAGATCTGTATAAAGTTGGATACTCCACACTCAAGCCTTAATGCATATATTCATTCAATAAAATCACTTTATTCAAAACAAACCACCAAAAAGCAGCTTGCATTTAGACTGCCTCGAAGAAGAGATGTCACACTAGAGATTCTTCCAGTTACTTATAAAACACTGAGTTGTTTAAAGTCATCTGTCTTTGAGAAGTAATTATTAAGTGGATGTAGAATATAATTGGTCTGAATACCAATAAACCTGTGTTAGACACTGAGTAAGCACTACAGGCAGGTGATGAATTGCAGAGGTAATGCTGCAGCAGAGTGCAACTTTCTGCTGAGCCACCGTTTCCTGCTCCATCATTGCACAAAATAACCTGCTCATTTCTAATACACCCCAGAATTAGTGACTCAAAATAAAAGAGGCCTTATAAGAGTTCCCAGACCTTGCACCATGCTGGTGTTCCTTTGGCTTTTGTCCCCTTTCTTTCACCTAAAAGGGAACCTCAAACCCATTGCTAGTTACTTCCTTAAAGTCAGCTGCACGACACGGGGATTTCTTCCAGGTTTCTTCTCTTCCTGGGGGTGTCCATGACCCTCAGACTGCAGCAAACACTCCAGTCACGATACTGCTATTAAAATATTAAACCGATGGCCAACAGCACTTCATATTTCATGTCTCGGAGTGGACTGTGATCAAAAACTAGTTCAGTTTTGGAGATTCAGTCAAGCAACAGAAATATTTCAGACCAGGATCCAAATCTTTCAAACGTGCAGTGCTGGGATGGAATTCTCCAGGGACTTCCAGGCAATTCTGCTCCAGCTCCAACAAGACAAATCCTCGGCTTGTTATTATTAACAGCTGGAAATCTTTATTTCCCTACTCTACGGTAAGGAGGATTCCACCTCCTTCCCAAATCTTGTCTTTATGGAGCATGTCCCTGCCCATGGCAGAGGGGTTGGAACTAGAGGATCTTAAGGTCCTTTCCAACCCTATTTGATGCTTCTCTGCAGGCGTTGCCCATGGGACAGCTGTGCACTGTCCGTGTTTCACTTGACAGCTCTCCACAGATTTCCATCAAGACATACGGAAACCACACCAAGTTTCTAGAGAAGTTTAGCTCATGTCACGTTTTCATCGCTCCCCCGACGAGCTCTGACAGCAGCTACCTGCCTCCTCCTCTGCTTTCAAAATAACCTTGTCATGAGCAGGACTAGCAACAAGCACAAACCGCCTCTAGAGAAGAACCAACACAACTGACAAAGTTTGCACCAGATCATGACCAGAGTATTTTAAGGCTTCTGGGCACAGTTACAGCCCCATTGGCAGCCCTGCACTCATGTAGAAAGAAAACATGGGAGAAAGAGGCAGATCCAAGAAGCACAGGAACCATTCAGCAGCCAAACAGCTGCATGCTGAGAGCAGGACTCTCACAGCACAATTCATTTCCAGCCAGACCATTGGCACTGCACAGCCCTGGATCTCAGACAGGCCCGAGCATCACACAGAGAGCCTTGAAACCTCGCTGTGCCTTTGACAGATAATCTGTGTGGCCATGGGCAACCCCATTAATCTCACTGACCTTTAGTTACCACTTTGTCTGCTATGAGAGTAGCTCTTTATCAGTTCTGGAGTGCTTTGCCAGCTGTGGATGAAAACAATTATGCAAAGAGGAGGGTTTGGATGGCTTTTCTAATTGTCAGAGACAGTCTGAGAGGTGCTTCATCTCCCTACCACTGTGTAAGAACATATTTGGTCTGCAGTGCTACTGCGAAGTCGGTTTCCCAGTTCTCTGAGGCAGAGTATGACAGATAATGAAGGCAGGATTCAGAGCGTGGGATGAACAGTCTCATGTGAGAAGGATCCAGCTGCAGAGGTGAAGCACTGCCTAATTTTTGTCATCATGGAGTCAATTTTAGAATCCCACTGCAGAGGTAAAGCACTGGCTATATCTTATCCTGGAGTTAAGTTTTTAGCTAAGAAAAGGCAAGCTGAGGATTGGCTCCAAGGATCACACAGTGTGTGGTCTCCCCATGTGAAGAGCTCTGCATGGCTCTCACTCATGTTACATGAATTACTTTAACAAAATTAGATTCAGAATAATATTTATAAAGCCGAGATCCGCAGAAGGTTTTGCCATCACTGGGGTACAATCCCCTCATTCACAAGAACGAGCTCTCAATTCTGCTGCTCAGTGACACATTCTGAGGATGAAGAGGGGTTTATTGTGGAATCTTAAATGGATTCCCCACAAAGAAAAAAACTGGGGAGATAAAAAATGACAGAGTTTCAGTGAACATTCCTTTTGAATCTTACTTCTCTGTTGTTGCCTGTCAGGGAGACAGAGGTTAAAGCTCTGTGATCGGGACATTCAAACCATGTCAGTTTTATTGTGGGACCCCTTTCACCTCACCACAATGACTGAATGTAATGCTGAAAGGCTTTGCTGAACACAAATGTCATCCTCAGCACTCATATGAAGCCTAAGCACAGGGGCTAGAATTTTGCTCTCAAGATGACAGCTCTATCTCTGAACCAGACCTTCTGTCTACTACGTTACCACTGCTCTGTCTTCAAAATAAACCTTCTATTGTTCTGTGGTTTTAATGAAATATAAAGTTAATCAACACAAGGAGATACAGGTTTTGGTTTCTGTCCTTTGGGGGTAATTTAAACAAATATTTAGCTTTAGCCTACTTCTAAGATATATTTCAATCAGTGGCAAACTCCTGCGTGTTATTCATGTAAAACAGTCCCTGCTGAGCACTTGGTACTCCTAGGAAGCAAGAGGTAGTAGACAGAGCAGTGATAAAAGACCATTATTTGTTTAGTTTGTGGTTTTCCTTCAACAGCTGGTACATAAGAGCAGAACATCTGACTAACCCTCACGAATGAAGATCTTGCACCTCAGGTAAGTTACCTGGTTTTAGAAGGAGCTGACACACATTTAACTTCAGAAGCTCTTTTTCCACCTGCCCAACATGGGACCTTCTCTGACCACTGCTCCCACTACCCCAAGGAGCCAAAAGAAGTCAGGAGAGCAGAGCAGGGGAGGAATGTTTGCCATATTTCAACTCAGGTTCTGTACTGCAGTCCAAGGCAGCACAGGAAGGTGATATCCCATGCGTTTTTAAACAAATCACAGGATTTGAAGTGCAGGAAATCCCATATTAGGTGTGACATCTGGCAACTTTTATTTAGGATGGATGATGAGAAGTAAAGAGGAGTAAATACCTTCTCTAAAGGCACAGAACAAAGCACTGTACAGACAGGGTGAGGCTGTAGGATGCAGACCACCCCGTTATCCATGTGATTGTGTTTTCCATCTGTCCTTGCATAGTCCTGTCTTCTCTAGAATCAAAGCACAGTATCATGGGTTTGTATAAACATTGACTGACCTTTCTTACCCAGGTTTCTCTTTAATCAAATCAGATTTTGTCACTCTTCCTGCAGTTCAGAGCACGCACTGCACTCTACTGTTGACAGCACTTGACCAGGTGTACAGTGAGAACTACTTGGAGGCTCTTCACTTGACCTCTTCGTTCACGTGATGACAAGTTCAGATTCCATGAAATGAAATCTGCTAACCAGAGGCTCTAACACTGAATGTCCAGACTTTAGTACGATTCAAACATTTACAGCCCACCCCTTCTACCTGTAACACAGTTCTAAGGGCTCTAAACCATTAGGAATCTACTGGTGTGTCAATTCTCTTTCGTATCCATGAGATTATTTGCACAGACATCACATAGTGATGATTCTTGGGACACAAAACTCCATTAACAGAAGTGATGTGCTGTCTAAATTTAACTCTCTATTTGTTTTCTCTTCAGTTTCTATAGAACAGGAGGAGTGATGCAGATGGCTGACAGCAGTGAGATTATAGCGATAGCTGTAAAATTTGATGACTGTTATCAAAAGCATCGTGTGGCTCATGGGAGCAAGTGGCAATTAAAAGAAAGGAAAAGGAAAGAGCATTTCCAAGCTTATCCTAGGCAGAAGAGTTTGCAAAAGCATTTTGTCACCACACTTCACAGATTACCATTACCAAAAGTAAGTTTCAAGCCAAACATGAAGCACTGATGCCCACTTCACATAAGAAATAAATACCTTAAAGGAATATATCTCAGGGCACTCCCTGTGCACTAAGGAATAGCAATAGCAAAGGGGAGTTTAAAGCCAGTTTCATACTAAAGGATTTATTAAAATAAGAAGATCAGTACTTCAAACCTTAACTGATACTGGTTATGTGAAGCAATACCAGGAATAAATCTGTGAATGGAATCAATGTGCCGTGCGCTAGCCTGACTCAATGACTAAAGCTGCTAACCGCTTCTTCTTGAATCTTCTCATTCCACTCATTAATAAGTTTATTCACTGTCCTGAAAATCTGGCTGCTGGAACATCCTCTTATTCCACATTTCCCCCAGCTACAGTGTTACTCAGCACTCTCAGGAGAAAGTTGGTGTCATCTTCTGATCGTGGCAGTTCTTCATCTGAGCAGGGTAGGGGCTGGGGGGGACTTTGCTTTTAGAGATAAAGCCATATTGATAAAATGGGAAGAAATTTGAGGAAACCACATGCACTAAGATAGGAATCTTTCTAAAGGAATTTCTTTTTTAAGAATAGACTTGTTCTCTCTTACTCCCCCCCTCAATTCACCCACACAGACTGCATGAAAAGCACAAGCTTGCATATGTTATGAGTAGTCTCCATTTCTTTGTAATCCTATTAATAATTATCACCATTTCCCCAATTAATACTAGGAGGACATTCTTCCCTATAAACTACAGACATCCCCAGCTGCCATTTCATACAACGCAATTGGGAAAACACAGTCTTCCTCTAAACCACATCCTCTTTTTTCAATCAGAGGTATTATGCACATTAAAATATTAATCTCCTCAACCACTTCTCTGCTCAAGACACCTATTTTTAAACCTTGACTTCACTCCACAGATTCACTGCCCATGAACAATTTAATCTCGGTTCTCATGCAGCTGCAGACTGAAGTTATGCACAAGCCACATCCGACTGACAATATTCTTTGCCTTCATTTCTGGGTTACTTAAAAACTACAATCTCAAAGCAAAAGGAGGTTCTTGTCCTGCTGAGGTCAGCATCAGAAGCGAAGGACGCTCCACGGAACTGCAGCAAGACTGGAAATGTACAGTTTGGAATATTATGGTTGGCCGCCCCTATTAGATTTCCTTTGGTATATAGGGGTAATATAGTTTAATATAGTGTATATTCCACACAGTATCTACAAATATTTATTGCTTTAAATGTTAAGGAATCTTATCCTTAAACAAGACCTTTAAAAAGTAACAGCTTTATATTCCACACTGCACTTTGGGTTTAACCTATAGCCTTTACTTGAAGTCATGGAGTTTTGTGGTTATTCTCCTGTAGCTACTCTTGGAGGAAAACACCCACACACATTCCAGTTTAGAGCACAGCCTTCTGCTTCACCATGCCAACCACAGCCAGGCAAGTGCAGGAGGCTAGCAGGTAGCATGGGGCATGTTTTGGAGCTGATTTGCAGCCCACAGTTCAATGCAATGATACTTCTGCAAATTACCAAGAAAAACATACAAAACCCCACAAGTTTTGACCAAGTTTCATTTCTATGGAGCAGTTAACCATGTGAAAGCATTCACTGTAAGGAATTAAATGCTGTACTCATAAATTCAAAGGAACATCACCACTGTCCGATGCTCTTTAAGCAGTAGAAAATACTGTTTTATTTTTATTCCACATAGCAGGAATCACTTTAGAAACCATGAAAGTCAGAGTAAGACATTGTAACTTTGCAAAGAAATACTATCTAAAAAGACAAATCTGGAGGATGAAGGCATGGAAAGATGAAATTAGCTGCATTTTCTTTGGGAAATCATCTGTTCTGTAGAAAATCTGATTTTGATCATTCTAAAGCTTTCCATGTAAAGCCATACAGCTCTGGCTACAGCTTTCTGAGACTAAATTCCCAGGACTGAAGAAACAGAATCTGTTCATTTTCAGTCCCTGTGCCAGTCATTACACATAAGACGTTTGGGATCCTGTGTCAGGGGAACTAAAGAGAATCCACTCCAGAGCAAGGTACTTCGCAGAGTCTCCTGTGAGAAAAGGGCAGATGTGGGCTGAAATACCTGGAGAGAAAGAAGGACTTTCAAAATTTCCATGAGGAAATGAAAAGTCAAACCTACTTTTGCCAATTTCCACTTCCAGAGCTGCTCTGCAAAACGGTCTCACGGTGTTTGAAACGGAAACCAGGAATTCTCTGGTCTACTGTGCTTGCCACTAGACTGTCCTAGGTTCTCTGAAGTCCTTCTCTCCCCACTAATGCTTCTCTTCTGTTTAAAGCACTGGCTTCAACCCTTCATCTGACCAAAACAGAGGCAAGAGAGCCATTTCCTGTCTTGGTTTTGCTGTCTTATCTTGATTTTCTCTTGATGGTTTAGTCTACTGGCAAGCACCAGGAGTGATGAGATCATTGCAGGAGGCGGCATCTATTCAGAGGAGCTCAGAGCTCCCAAGAACACAAAAATAGTTCCTATTACATTTTACTCCTTGGCAAAGCATTATTAGATTATATAAAAGGCAACAGAAATAGCTGGCACAGATGCATGTAAAGTACTTTAATGTTAATGGCAGTGCTGCATCACTCTGGATCTTGTCTGGAAACCTGTATTCTAGGTAGGTCACATTTGTCTTAAGCTGAAGTTCACTACAAATATACTTATGTAGGCTTCAGGCAGCAAGTGTGGCAGAGGGAGCCACGTTCTTTGTGAATTGAGATGGAACTGCCAGAAGAAGTCTGGCAACTAAGTCAGGCAAGAGGAGAAGAAAAATCCATGTGGATTCCTGAAATTCAGCTGTAAATGCACAGCAGTGTTGTTGCACGGTCAGAGTTGCCACTGCACCGAGAGAGTTCCCTTTTCTGTAGTGAAAATGGCAATAATTCATCTTCAAGGAAACAAATACTCTGCTCTGCTGAAAGAATCCCAGCACTGAGATTTTCCAAATGCCTACAGACATGGCAGGTGGATAATGGGATCATGCTCTCCACAGCAAAGTGACAACTGCCCTCCAGCTAGTCAGTCTTTCATTTTTTTGGGGGGGAGGGGGCAGAGAGGGAAGAAGAAAAGAGGAAGAGAGGGAAATGGGTAAGGAAGAAGACTGTGGAGCAAGCAGAATGGCTGAGGAGCTACCTGGGAACACAGAAAATCCAATGCAATTACAATACAATGATAAATCCTTCCTGTGCATGACCCTGGACAAGTGACTTTCAAGTCTGCTCCCCTTTCTAAGAGCACAGCAATAGCAACACCTGTCCAGCTGGCATGAAGATATCTGGATGAGAGAGTTAAAAACACTTTGGCATTGCAGTATTGATGGTCATACTGGCATATTAGTCACAGACAGGCAAACAAGAAGTGCTTTGCAGGCAGAGATCACATTAAAAGGAAACATTAACCAGCAGTAGTTGTGGAGAGCTTTGTGGAGGGATCTAGCAGTAAACCCCTACAGAAAGGTTCCATGTTAAGTTCCTAAACAAGAAACTCTATCCATGCAAAATCATGTACCACAGTTAGACCATGAGCCAAGTGACTGCTTTTGATGAAGAGGAGGTGTAAAAAGCTTGTCCACTCCGAGCAAAAAATAAACCCACTTTTACAGGCAGCTGGTGTTTGATTTGAATGTGCACGTGTACATACCACTGGATTAAGAAGCTCTGATCCGACTGCAGCAACACTACTGCCAATGGCTAAAAACCCTTCTGCTATGTCTGGAATGGAAGTGATCTTTACCTCTAGAGTTCAAAGATCAGAAGTTTACTCCTCATGATGTCTGGTCCAATGACAGATCAAAAAAGGCACCTGGGAAATCTACCACTGACAATATAATTCCCCCAAAAAACACCCAAGTGACCATTTATTGTTACTATCAGTAGCAATGAATAAGTGTCATGGGTTTAGCAGCAGCAGTCATTTTTCTCCTCCTTGGTAGCTGGTGCAGCGCTGTGTTTTTGATTTTGGGCCCCAGAAATGATGATGATGACTGGAAAACCCATTTGTACTGGAAGATTCATGACCCTTCAAGGTTTTTTAACATACATGAAATGGGGGACATACAGTTGGTTTGGACCAGGCACAGTGAGAGCTCAATCCCTGTACCCCACATTCTAAGCAAGTACAGTGACCGGCAGCCAGTGGACTGGGCTGCAGTGGCTGCACCTCTGGGCCATTCAGGCATTCCTGCATTGGCTTGCCACTGTTCTCCTCATTCAGGCATCAGCAAAGTAAGTTTTGTTCTCGTCAAGAGACACTTCTGGTGATCGGGCATTTTGCCATGGAAGTGACTAAGAGAAAAGATGTCCAACTGTTAACCTTTCTTTTTTTAAAAGTGAAGCTGCAGACAGCAACAGCTCTTTTCTGTGTCAGCAGAGCATCAGCTCCAGTGGCCTGAGTGTAAGCAGCATGCTAGATGTCACATCCTGCCTTATTTAAAATGGATTCGATATGAAAAGTTTAGGTGAGAGCAAGTATCAGTTACATACATCTACCCTTCCCTAACTTACAGCTACTGTACATTTCTCTTCGCATACATACAAGTACACGCAACTTGCACACTTACTACATAGTTACAATTAGCACACCAACATACAAGAGAAAGCTAAAAACCAGGTATTTTGTCAAACAAATTACAGTGAAGCCTTCAGCAAAGTCCAAGGAATCTGCTTTGCAGATTTCTCCTTGGAACAGGCAACAGCAATTTGAATAATGTGACTCACTGAAAGGAAGGCTGAGATTTTGCAAACCATAAGTATTCCATGTCCTCCCTCAGCTAACTTTGCCTTGTGCACATAAAGTGCCTGACTGAACTGAAATATAACTATGTTTTAAAACAGGAACATCAGAAAGTTAAGTATGTGCTAACAGTAATGGGGGAGAGTGGTGGCCATCAATCCTGTTGCTGTCAGGCCTGCTCTGAGGAATGGCTCCAGTTTTCTCTCTAGTGACTGAGTCTGCACCAGCAGGTCATTAGTGAGAAGGAATTAAGGGGCTCACAAACTACATCTTCTCTTCCTGAAGTGGAATGCACCATTTGACTGCAAATGCAGCTTGCTGAAAAATAGCTGTGTTTCGTCTGAGATAACAGGCTGGAAAAGGGATTCCGTATCAGGGAAACTAGAGTTGAAAGAGTTCTCTTCTTAAAGATGCATACTGAAAAATACACGTTGTCTTGAATTACAGTTAACTTCCACTGCAGAAAGTTTGTATTAAGACCCATTACAAAACAATTTCTATACAAAAGAAGAAGAGAAAAATCATTGTTCCAACTGGGCTCATTTCTTCAGGCTCATTAAAGAAATTCTCAGACAAAACAGTCTTTGATCTCAGGGATTGCTACAAAGCAATTGCACTTTTCAAATGAGACATAACCATTCCTAAGGAAACAAAACCTCTGTGCAAGGAGAAAGTCAGTCCCTGAAATGGAGAAGCCTCAGTGCTTACCTCTTTCCGAGCAGGTCAAATTTTGGGAAGTAGTTTCTCCGAGCACCTCAGACATTCCATGTGAAGTGTTGTGCTGCAGTAAACTGCTGCAAAACTTGCTGATTTATTCCCCCAGCTGGTGTGCATGCTGAACCCCAGCAGAAATCCCATGCAGGCACAAAAGGAATAATAAAGGACAAACAAGCCCGAAAGCCACAGGAGAAGCACCTCAGCCCTTTAGCAAAGCACAAAAAAGTTCAACGGGGAAATACAAAGGAAATCCAGCACAACTAAAAGTTTGGATAAGAAACAGGAAGAGCAAGCTTGCTCCCTGCCTGTAGTCCTGGCTAAAGGTGCCTCTCCAAGCAAAATTCACGGCGAGTCCCAGCTCCTCGGAGCAGATGGTATTCACACATTATTCCCGAGCAGCAGCATTCCCCAGTCCAATCAGGAGGCAGCACTCAAAAGCCAAGCGCTTCCCAGACTCGGTTACAGTTTTCAATAGCTATAGCACAAGATGAATGACTCAGAAAATGAATAAGCAGGGAAAATAAAACATGCTTCTGTCCTAGGCAGAGGCACAGGCAGCTCACCAGCCCCGAGTGTGCTGAGCACTGGCTTCACGCTGAAGGCACCTGCTTTTTATCCCTAAATCCTAAATGCTGATTACATTTTCCATATCTTTAATTTGTGGGATCTAGTTCACCTTGGGTTTGAAGGCACAGTAAGAATTAAATCTTCGCTTTTCTTTTATTCAGTCTTAAAAACAACAAACATTTGTAAGAGCCATAAAGAGGATGAACTGCAAGTGTGCTCTTCCAGACAAAGATTCCTGATAACTCAGTGACACTTCTCATGCCATCTCATACTGGATACATACCCTTACATCTAAGATGAAGGCCTGACTTTACAGATCCTGTTGCAAATCATGTGAAAAAAGAAGAAAGGTTGATTTTAAACCTGTGTCTCCTGAACAGATTAATGCATCCTCTGGTTTTGCCTAAAGTTTACCAGGAAACTTTAAATTACAACAAAACAAATACAACTAAGAAGCAAATGAATGAACATCTACCAACTTTAAGGTGAGGTACAACCATTACCTGAAAACTGGCTGAACAGAACCAGTAAACTACTCCCAAGCGCTTTGCTTGGCTTATAGACCATTGTGACCAGTTCACCCAGAGAGCACTGCTAAATACAACCCCTCTGCTCCCTGCCTGGCTCCTTCTGACAGCTGCAGCCCAGGTTAAAGGATGATCGGCGAAACAAAGCAAGTTACTCATGGATAAGGAGCACCAGCAGATTTCCCCCTGGAAGTGCACTCGGGAGCTTTCCAAAACCATACTGAAATTCCCTTTAGTTTTCTAACAGAAGAGGCTGCAAGGAGGTGACACGATGTTCAACGTTCCTATTCCAGCTCTCGCTGCTGTCTACATGCAATGCTTTTACTGCTGCCACTCAGAAATTAACTCTGGGTTGGTGGAAAACACGCTGCAGCCAGACAAGTGGAAGCAGTTAGATCAGCAAAGCTATTTGGGGTGAGCAGCATTCTCCCAGGTCCCCCCGGACATTTTCAGATCTTTGTCTGTGGCTGTAAATTGATCCTTTGCATTCCTGTCTGACACATGAACTGTGAAAAACTCTTCAGGGATATTCCCTCTGCCATGAGTAATGCTCTGACAGCGTTCCTGCAGAACAGAAGAGCAGTTGTAGACACAATAAAATATCATGAACTTGGGTCTAACTTTTATTAAGTCATTTTTTTTTCTTCATTCTACAACACAGAAGGGAACTCTATTAGCATCCTACTCTCCTATTTTCAAAGCACGAAGGATCAGGCTTAATGGCAGGACCTACACTCAGAGCCATGCCGTGCCCGCCCAGTGGTTAAGCAAACAAACCCACACACACAGCTAGAGCACAGAGAATACTGCTTTGTGTTACTACATCTGCCGCAGCTGCCCACCAACTTCCCAGCTACAGCTAGAGAAGTATTTAGAGGTGTCAAACCAAACTAGAAGCGTATCTAGATCTGAGAAGAAAACAAACATTTCTTGAAACTTCACTTTGGCAGACATTTTCTGATCACTGCATTAAGCTCAGCAGCCAAAATCATTGACTACTGACTCACTTAGCAAGGCATATGGTCGGCCCCTGAGCCTGCACCAGCAGGAGCAACACTTTGCAATTACATCTTTCCATGTGCTAGTTCCTTGGAGATGCTAAGAGGAGAAGCAATTCTAAATGTACACATGGTTACCGTCATGCTCTAAATGACATGATAACCACATGTAAGCACTGAGAAACCTCCTGGGCAAACATCCTGATCGGGCATAAGAAAACATTACAGTGAAGTGGCTGGAGATAAGCCGTTTATTCTTTCTCTCCCTGGAGTGCAGCGCATGTGTGAGACACGGGTATGAAGCGGCTCTTTCGGTCTTTCCAGGCATCACCAGAAGAGGAGGCTGCTGCGCAACATCTTCCTCGTCACATGTGTGTGACCAAGGGAACCCTAGATTAAAGCTCTGAGAAAAACCCACTTGACCAACTCCTTGTCACGATGTGGGGCATCAGCTCTCAGTAAGGCCTGACAATTCCTTCTGTGGCTTCTCCAGTTTCTGTTACTTACTACCAGAATCTGATGAATTTTCAGGCTTCTGATGCATTAGATGTACTCTTTTAATTCCTCCTCATCTCTACTCCCATGAAATCCCTTGTCCCTATTTTCTAAAGCAGCCACATGAACAAAACGTTCAAAACGTTGTATCTTTCCATTGTTTTCTGTAAATTCCACTGAAGTCACCAGATAAAGCTTGTGCTTTGGTTCTGGTTTTGCCAAAAAGTTTTGGTGACAATAGAGAAGCCCACTGAAATTTAGAACCTCTTTCCCCATAAAAATTTATGAGCTGCCTCAGACTTGCCTTTCAGTACAACACACCTTTCCTGTGAGTCATAGTTAGTACCTCAAAACCGTGTAGGTAAAATGGAGAAAATATAGAGCAAAACATAAAGAAAAGGGGTGCCACCAAGAACACACCTACCACTGTTATCCACAACCCACCAGGAATCCAGTATTTGTCTTCTGTAGGTAATACACTGCCCTTTTGGTTTCAGTTTTTCCCACCATCAAGCACATCTTTCTTTATCTCTCTTTAGTCAGAAGCCACAAAATAGACATGGGGTAAGTAAAACGAAGAAAAGAATGAAGCACCACTGTCCCAACATTCTATGGCAGCTTCAGTACATAGCATCTTCAGTACATAAACTACAGTACACGCTTCAATTTAGAAGGCAGGGCCTCAGAGCACTCCACTGAAATTAGTGTTGTCATCCTATTTTCCTTCTTTTTCTCATTACTAGATGCCTAAAACGCACTTCTGAAGCAGCAGTGCCACAGAATTTCCTCTTGCATGGCGAATTCCTGGATCACAGCCTTCTCTGGGCAACTTTCAGAAAGACACTTCAAAATATTTTATTATTTTTCACCTTATTTTTCATCTCATCTTCATTCTCTCAGAGATCATCATATTATCTTTAAAAGAATATGAGGTTAAGAATACACATCTATTGCCCATTGGATGAGGTGTCCCAAACTACTTCATCTGCCAAACCCAGCTCAGTAGCAATGTTTGTGCCATTTCCCATTCTACAGCTGATCTACCCTATCTCTTTGACTAAAAGATCAGACATCAGTCTAAAACATCAAGTGAAGACATGAGTCCTCACCTGCTGCAGCATCGTTTGTTGGTCTCATGTTCCTGCACAACTCTGCTAACAAACCATATCTAATCTACAAAAACTTGTTTCTTGCTTCTCTTCTCTCTACCACGGGTGATTTTTAATGCACAAGTCAGAGATAGTTTGCACTCAAAAGTGCGTACACAAATACAACATCTCCTAAATCTTCACTGGCTTGCAGAAAGCTGCTGAGTTGTCTTTTATTCTTGTAGCTGCAAGTGGCTATAGCACAAAAGAGAAGCCTGCAGCTCTGAGATGTCATCCCTCTGAAATGGGTAATTTAGGGTTATGGTTTCAGAATCAGCACATTCTTCAGCACTTTTCTTCCAAGAAAGGATTTTTGTGAAAAGAATCAAGTAAAACCATGCGAGTACATTCAAAAGGACACATCAACACTCCGAACCAGGAGCCATGGGGAACTGACAGTCATCTGCCTTTATATTCCTGCATTTCAGGAGAGAAAATAGCAGAGGAGGAGGGAAGAAAGAGAGTGCTTAAGGATTTTTAAACTCCTTACAAGAACCTCCACCTTTATGTGAGCCTTTCTCCTAAGCAGAACTTCTATCTCCTTTCCCAAACATCAACAGCATCCTAGCAAGCTGGTGTCCAGAGTGGTGCCAGCACCATGGCTCAGGGAAGAAGAGAAAGAAAAAACCCACTAACCCTTTCACCCACAGGTTATGATTTCATTCCAGGCTCTATTAGTCAAGGCAAGAGCTTAAATGTCACTTCAAGCCCCCAAATAAATGAGTGGTCCTTCTGTGCTGCAGTTGCAAGCAGCAATAAATCTATGAGGTATCTCCATAAAAAGTTGGCAATTTGACTTGATGAGGAAAAAAATCTGGGCTGAGAAATGAGACACCTTCTCAGCCTTGAATATTCCCCTACCATCCTTCCAGCTGATTTCATACGTCTCTGTAAGCAAATGAAAGGGCTGCAGGAGGCAAAAGAGCAACTCTGCAACTCTAAAGTATATTATTGGCACATACCCTTCAGAACAGCTTTTACCATCATTAAGGATCTATTGATTAGGCTGCCAATAAGCAACTGAGAATGAAGTGACACTGAATTTTAAGGGAGATGGTTACCCAGTGCAGACCATCAGCTGCAGCAAAAATTAAATAACAGTTCCCATTCTGCTGGCAGAAAAAAGGACTTTGATTTGGCATTCTTGAAGGTACAAGGCACTTCCACAGTCAGCACAGATGTTTCAAGTTCTGGTCACTTCCCAAGGCATTAATATTTGTCACATGAGCAATACAGTAAGATAAACACAACAGTTACCAGTGTGTTCATAGCAGTTCGTGAGCTCTCTGATAACCAAAGGGGCTGCTTTAACAATGACAGCTGCAAGACTGGGATTTACAGAGTTAGAAAGAGGAACTATGGAAGGTTCTGCAATGCCTGCTACCACGAGTGCTGACTTATCTCTCATTTCCCAGTTTATGACCATTTCCAGAGTCTGCCTGCTTATTCAAATATTTTGTATGAAAACAAGTTTCTACACAACATGACAGAATATCCTTTATACCTCTAAGGAGAAGAATGGGAAACCTGCGTATCTTAAATATGCATTCTAAGCTTAGTGAACCTGTATTTCCCACAGAACCACAACACTGACTCCCAAAGTCCAGATTCTGGTGTTGTGATAGGCAGGAATACTTGCTTGTATGTTTGTCAACATCAGCCCAAACTACGATAATCCTGTAACTTCCCCCTGTAAAGAATAAAATCAGACTTAATTCTCTGTTCTAGTGGTCCATGAGGGGAATAGGACATGAAAAGTAGATGCTGTTCTTCTAGAGAGAAATTAATATAACTACATTTGAAAGAGAGTAGAAAAGTGAAACAGAAAGTGTGTGATCCTCCCCACTTCATCTGTCCATGGGAATATTATCATTTGAAACAACACTGAAATCTGCCCTTGATTGTTTTACACAATTCAACTTCAGCGTGGCACAGAGCCCAAAGTAAAGCACTGCTGCCTACTTATATCTGCCCAGTCAACTGTCCACATAGTTTACATGTTACTTCATTCCCTTAAGCACATTCTTTCCACACAGTTTTAGGTCTGCTGTGATATTAACACTGCAGTTATGCCATACTTGAAGCTCCAGGTTATCAGCAGAGCCTATGCTGTGAGAAATACATAAGTAGTTCTTGAAGAATATATAGGTAGGAAGTAGAATACTTTCTAAACTGTACCCACAAAGTAGCAAATACATAGTAAAAAGCTGAGAATCATTTACTTTAAAAATCACCGGCTTGAATTGTTTTCATAGATGTAAACACTTTGTTGTCCTCAATGCAGCCAATTCCCTCTGCTAACAGAGCAATCAGACTTGCAATTGCAAACAACTTTTTACCCCGATTTATGCCTTCTAATCGACTAGATACCAGAACATCAGCATGTGGAATGCTATAAATCCAGGGAATAGCTGCAGTTTTAACCATGGACTTAAATTCCAGGGTGAATTTATGTGGTCCCTAGCTAAATATATCCTTCTAAGTAAATTACTCATGCAACTGCCTGTAGGAAAGCTTTCTGCAGATCAAGAAACTGTTTCCAAATGCGACGTTTGACAGCACATACGGCATAAAGTTACATTCTTTTCTTGCTGGCAAAAAAGACCCCAAACTGAATCCTGTAGAATGCACAGGTTCCTCTCCTCTCTGAAAACATCACCCAGGAGACAGGTTAATGCTGGCTGATTACTGACCCTTGCAATACACTGTACGTATCAGTTTACTCTCTGTTTATCTCCAAACCCTGTAAACAGGGTGATTTCTAAGCTAATGTGAAGCACATTCCCACATTCATTTCTACTTATCCATGCAGAAGACAGTAAAAACACACGCCTAACCCTGCGCCTTTAGTAGGATGTGTAACTCAAACACTCTTTCGCTATCCTTTTTTCCCCTCTCTTTTCTATGTTTTCTACTTCTTACCATTGGAGTTGTCCTGGTCCAAAGGATAATCTGGTTCCATTACTTCAAATAAAAGCATCCAACATGCAGTTCTCCATGCAGCAGAGGCATAAAAACACAGCAGTTGCCTAAGCTGATTCACCTGATTTATGAATTAGTGCTGCATCCATAAGAGGCTGTGTTTCTTCTTTTGTATTACATCTGGCTCCTTTTCCAACTAGATGGCTGGGTATTACAGCATGCAGGCCTTTTTCCAGCATCCTCCTAATGCATTATATTTAAAGTAGCAGCAACCTTTTTCTCCCATCCCCCAGAATAAGTTACAGCAGTAACTAGGCTGAGCTGGCAGAGAGCAGAGCTCATTCAGAACAGGACCTGCAAAGCGTCCTCCGATTCGTGTTGCTGCATAAAGAGAATGATTGATACAATCAAAAGTAAGTGGGGTTTGACACAGTGCAGTGTGCGCTGCAGTGAATGCCACCAAACCCAGCACAGGTCTGGAGGGCTTGGGGGAATGCCGTGCTGAGGCCACCAGCGTGCACCCCCTCACACACAAACACAAATTATGTCCTGTTCCCTCCGCCTCCTTCTCCCCCTCCACTACAATCTTTTATAACCCTGGATCTCCTCCAGCAATAGGCTGTTCCTTTACTCAGTTTATAATAAACTCTGCCATTCCCTTGTGTCCCCAGGGCTCTCTTGGAAAGGAAAGAGGCTGTTTGCAGAATGAATAGACCAGCCAGTGCCTAACAGGGAGGCAGCTCAATGACTCCACACCAGGCAGTTGTGACTTGCTGCAGCAACAGCCTTCTGCTGGAGACCTTGTCCTACATCCACCTCCTCTGCCAAGCCAGGAGCTGCTGCTAAGCTGGAGTTTTGAAAAGCCTTTGGCAAATGAGCTGGAGGAGCAAGCACCAGCCTTGCTAGACTCAGATGGGAAATTACACCAGAGCCTGCAACAGAGACAGCATTAGCTGACAGATCATTAGATCACAGCATTACAAGTCAGGTCACCTTCATTCTGCTACAGGGCCTGCCACTAACTCCCCGAGACCTCACATAACTCATAACTCTTCTTTGTGCCTCAGTTTCCTGTGCTGCTGACATTGAAATATGTCTTATCTCAAAGGAATACAGCTGAAGCCTCCCAGCCTTACATGCTTTGAACTTCTGGGATAAATGATACAGTGCAAGGACTGGGGAAGAAGACCTAGCACCTAGATGAGGAATGAAGATTCTGATTTCTCTGAAGACATGTCCACAGAGTAACAGAAAAAGGTACCAATGTGTAACTATGCACCAAGATGTGCCTCTGAAAGATAAATTCATATTGCTGTTACAACAATCCTGAAACAATCCTCCACATCCAGACCTTCAGGATCGATTTTACTCTGAACTGACAATTCAAACTCTTTCTTTAATGCTCCAGCCAAGGCATTAAAACATCTTACTTCAAAAGGATGCTTTTGTCTAAACTTAAGGCAAGGCTCAGGCTAAACATCTCCAACAGATTTAGTGCATTTGGGTTTGTCATGGCTGATGACACAAGATCCTGAGGCAGGCAGGGGTTTCTATTTTGGTGCTCCTGGGTAATGCTTCTGCCTTACTCGCTGACTCTTACACCGTCATGTAACTGGTGCTTTAGAGCTGCCTGTTCACGCCGGGTGCTACAAGCTGTAGGCGGACAAATGAATGGCTGACTGAAGGGAAGAAAACATGCGGTGCTGTGTGGAGGAATTAACCTACCAGGCTGATGTGACGCTCCTGTAATTGTACCTTGCAAAAACATTCTAGTTCTGTTCCTGAGGCTTTGGGATATTAATAGAAGAAAAACCTCATTTCTTTCTATTTGTTTTAAGTTTTGCACAGAATATACCCTCTATTAAGTAATGTTCTGAGATCTCTGCCTTGGTCTAAATTACAGAGCTGCAAACCCTATATTCTCTCCCCTCACACCCTACGCTCCCAATGTTCTTTACACCTTCTCTGCTTCTCCCACACACTGGCAAAACAAAAAACCTTCATCTTCCCACCTGGCCCCCAAAACCACCTACTCGGTGACTACAGGAACATGGTACTCATCCTGTTAACAGCCCTCCACCTGATTTATGAATTTTGGATCATCCGTCCAGTCTAGGAGTTAACATATGATACCTATCATAAGCATACGACAGAAAAAAAGTCTGTTAACTCTTGGCTGACACATTAGAATCATAGAATCCAAGACTGGTTTGGGTTGGAAGCGACCTTAAAGCTCATCCAGTGCCAACTCCTGCCATGAGCAGGGACACCTTCCACTAGAGCAGCTTGCTCCAAGCCCCTGATGTCCAACCTGGCCTTGAGCACTGCCAGGGACGGGGCAGCCACAGCTTCCCTGGGCACCCTGTGCCAGCAACTCAGCACCCTCACAGGGAAGAGCTTCTGCCTAAGAGCTCATCTCAATCTCCTCTCTGTCAGATTAAAGCCATTCCCCCTTGTCCTGTCACTACTCATCCTTGTAAGAAGTTTCTCTCCGGATTTCTTGTAGGCCCCCCTCAGGTACTGGAAGACCTCTTATTATATTATGTATGTTCTTATTACATCCCTCCACTCTGAATTAACCAAAGCTGACAATAAAAGGTATAGATGGGATTTAGAGATGTTTTGGGGGTGAGGAATTCTGAACAGGTATCATCTGCTTATTCCGTGTCCCAGGATGGGGAGATACATACACAGAGTGACTCATGGACAGCCTCTCTCAATCACAGAGGGCTGGGAATGTCTGGAGAATCATGACTGACAACGTAAAGGGATACATGATACTGCAATGAACATCTGAATCAATATACATATTATATACAGAGAAACAATCTGTATTCTTCCATGAAACTGATGCTGATTACACACAGTGTACTTCCTACAAACAATTTAGTGCCAAAAAATGAATAATCACCTGGGAAATCCTTCCTTGTAGAGGGTCAGGAATAATCCAGGAATGCTACAGAAGAAATCAAAATAGAAAAGTGAAAAATAGTAATTATTTCAAACTCAACGAATTTGGATGACAACTGATTTGATTTTGATGTCATCCTAATGATTTGCTCATCTGTAGTTACAATAAAAATGAATTCTAATGTGTAAGTCAGAATGATGTCAATATTTTGGCTGAGCCAGTACTCACAACTGCTAACAATCGAGCGATTGTCATAAGTTCTGTGCTTGAGCACAGCTCATGCAGTCAGGCAAAGCAGCTCCTGTGATGCTTCTGAAAGGAAAGGGACAGTTGGAAGATCAGACCTTTGATCACTAAGGATTTTAATTGCTCAGGCACTGAATGGAAAATTGCAGAAGTGAAGAGGGAAATGATTTGCAGACAAATGGCCGGAATGGTCCGAGCCTGTGCTAGACCAAATCCTAGGAAATGAGCCAAGCACACTGAACTAATGACTGTGGAAAGAGAAGTCTAGCTAGCATGTTCTCTGGAATACCTATGAGGTTAAGTAGAACACAAAATGTAGAGCTTTGGAAAGCTGACTCTTCAGGGAAGGAATTTTGAAATGGTTGGAAGGAAGTGGAAATTAAACACACTCCATTTCTGTCTCATCAGAGCATCTCCACATTGCCGTGGATGGTTAGTTTTGAGACCAAAAAGGAAGTTATATTTACTTGCCTAATGTCTGCAACAGTTTTTATATACCCAACTCCAGTTGTGCTCTACTTTACTTAGGAGGAATTAGTAGCTACTACTTCTTAACTCCTGTTTTGTTTCAGAACAGATGGGAGTCATAGCTCACATTGGCCTTTATTTCACACCGTGACATGAAATTGTAAATAAGAAAGATGGTGCTTCCCTTTAGTTTGCTGTAAAACTTTGGGCGAATCACCTCATCTGTCTTTTATCAGCTGCACAGATCTGCGCTGAACCTGTTTGTTATTCCTTATCATAAAGCAATTTAGTATTTCCAGATTAAGCAATGTAGTCTAAGTTTGAAGGAGTATAAATGTGGTCGTATAACTGTCTTGGATTTATTACCAGGGAAGGGATTTGCTTCCTAGGTCTTTATGGACCAGGCTTTGCTACTTTATGTGCAGTGCATTTTTTTTGCAGTCAATGGAGACTGCAAAAAAACCTCTCTTTTCTACCAGGTGTTTTAAAGATCTATAGGAAGAAGTAAGTAGGAATACCTGCATGGATAAACTAGCCGAGTCAACAGACATCGTGCAAAAAATATTCCGTTCTTCACAGTAATATTCCATTCATCCAGAAGGAAGTGTTGGTACAATTTTTACATTGTTCCTGGCAATGTATCATTCTGCTATTGAAAGGCTGATCTCTGACAGCCTAAGAACACCACCAAAGGACACTACAAGCATTATTTAAGCCTTGCTCATCCCAAGTAAACATTACCATTCCCATACTGTAACATGGGACGCAGAAGCACAGAGCTGCAGGACACCTCCTCTGCAATCATGAATGTGACTTAATTTGAAAGTTATAAAAACTTGAAGAGCTTTAACTGTTTAAAGTCCTAATGGCCCTAGAACGAATCTTTTCCAATATAAGCAGATAAAATAATTCAGCAATTACATTTTAGCTGCTAATATCTTTGCAAAAATGATTCCTGGGGATCATTCTCCACATGCCAACTGAGCAGTTTCACACCATGTGAGAAGACCAAGCTGGAGATGGAAAGATCTCCATTATTTAAAATTAGGAGAAAGCATTTTAGGCTACAAATCTACAGGAAGGAGTGAGAAGAGATTCAGTTGCTTTTCCCCCTGGGAAACAAAGAGTGGCACATTACTCTGCCTACTGTTTAATGCAGTCGTTGTTAGCCAATGTAAAAGATCAGCATGATGCCACAGCTGCCCGCCACCACACAGCCCTTCTTTGAAACCTAAATTCATATGTAGGAGGAAGCAATGAATGCCTGCAAGTTGAAAAGCCAGTAAAGCACAAACCTGCTTAACAAAACAGTTTGCCAAGGTTACTGGGGGTGTTGTCAAAGCCTCCTCTTTTGTGAGGGCTGAATAACAATTCAGACCAAGTACCAGCTCCACAGTTTCTTTGGCTTTACCTGGCAAGTTTTCAAAGTCACTGCTCATGGCTGGGGCTGTTCCCAGTGAGATGCAGCTTATCTTACCCTGGACAGCAAGCGCAGGGATCATCCTACTCCAAAAGTTCATGCCAAAGCCCTGTTGTGCTGCTTTTCTGCTTGAACTATGTCTGTCAGAAATGGGCTTGAATGACACAAGCACAAATTGAAAATGACGCATCCTGGGTTACTTCATATTGGTAGGAAGAATTCATCTTCCTCAGACAACAATTTAACCATTTCATTTAATAAAGACAAACAAAACTGGGATCTTCAGGTCCCAGTCCCAGTTACTAAGATTCTATCCATGCAGATGCTCCTGCGAGCAAGCACAGGGAAGACTATAACCTCTTTCAAGCTCATTACTCAAGAACTTTCAAAAAGGTGATGCTGTCCATTGCCACAGGGAAGGCTCTATCCTCAGCTGCACCCCCTTCCAGAATATGCATCACATAACCTGCAGCAATAAGACAGACATCCTTTAAGGATCCTTTACCTGGGGAGATAGGAATTTATACTCTTAAATCAGCAGACTTCTATCTTAATTTTCTGAAGAAGGTGATAGTCTAATCACACATCTGAGGTGGCAGCTTCTCATCCAGAACTCAGCAAAGCTCCACCAGAGAGAAATAGTATATGCAAAATAGAAGTGCAGCAAGTAAATGGAGCGTGAAAAGCTACCAGACTTGTGCTGGAGAAGGAGTCTGTGTGAAAGACATTCCCTAGGATATCATAAGTGCTCTCTGGCTTTGTGAACCATTAGGAGTTTTGGTTTGTAACAACATTCTCTGGTCTAAGAGCAGTTCAGTATCTCTTAGGTGCCCAAAACAAAACCTTTGACTTCAGGAACTTTGAAATAGACCAGTTCTTCATTTCCTGAACAGACTGAGCCTCACCTCACTATTCACATCTCTGCCACAAACTACTAGATCTTGTAACAAACAGAATTCTAAAGACTAAAACAACACACTTCAGAGGTACACTTAATCATGATTAGAAAACACTGCTATGACTATGAAAGGAGCACACAAATATTCTGCCACAAAAAATGCCAACAATCAGGTTGAAGTAGTCAATATTTAAGACCCTCCAAATTCATAATTAATAATATTTACTACCCCCCAAAATATCAGGGTATTCTTTCAGGGTAACTAGAATATAACATTACCTCTTGCTACTGTACACTTCAGACTGAGGAAGGTGTCTCTGAACTTCCTTAGGAGAATCCTCTTGGCAGTTTAACAGAGGAAAATGAAACTGAACCGACTCCTGGGCAAAACTAACACCAGGTCTGCAACACACAGGGCGGTGTGCAGAACTTCCTGAGCTGTCTGTTGAGATTCCACCTTAGCTGACTTGACAGATTCCTGACTATGTTGCTGCAGTTGTCTCCTAGAAACAGGAACAAGAAGCATTTGCTGTTTTCTCAGCTCTTTTGAAAAACTCTGCAGCAGCTTTCTCCACATTCAGGATGCACAAGTAATCAATGTGTACCTCCTTGGTCAATGGGCAGACTTAAAGAACGTGTTGTTCTTTGATACCACGTTATGTAAATGTAACACAAGAGCCACTGGCTGCATCATTAATAAAAACTTGGGCAAAAAGTACCAAGGAAAAGTCCAGTCCATGCAAACATCTGGATACTCACCCAGAATCCTGAGGGTATCTAAAAATTGGATTAATAACTTTATGAGTAGGCTGGATGTTGGAAAGTTCCACATGATTTCTTCTTGCATCATGCTAAATTCATAATTGATATAGGTGCTGAAGGATAGCTTCCTGAACAGCATTAATGTCTACTGAAAATCACCTTTCCTTCCCTCTCCCAGATATGTGCTTATCTGCCACTGTGCTGCACAGTGCTGAGTGAACATGATGGGATCAAGACTAACTGGTCCTTGTTTCTCCAGCCTGGATCACCTCCAGCACCTGGAGCTTTTAGTAAGTTCTTCCACACTAAAATAAGACAGGTTACAAAAAGCAAATGCAAGGTTTAGATGTATCCGGGATTATTTAATTTATGTGAGTCCAGACCAGATGGAAGCAGTGAGTGATAGGAACCAGGCATTGAAATTGCCTCTCCAGATTAAAGCTATTGTCACACTCTGATTAAATGGGAGAGAAAACTGACACCCAGATCTCCTCCTCTGCAATCTTGGTTTCCATGAATCAGGAGATTATTCCCATACAACAGAGGAAAACTGTATCAAAAAATGCATTTCTTTCCATTTGCAAGTTCTCTACGAAAATACATACAACTTAGAAAGAACTCCAGACTGTGTTTAGGCACATCAACAAAGCTGTTGCATTGAGAAGAGACGCAGACTGAATGCTCAGAGGCTGTCATCTTTCCTTCATTTATTCTCTCCTGTCTTTTCCTCCCTCTCTCCTTTGTTATTTAAGGATTCAGCCAATTGTTGTCCTTCCAGATCAAGCAGTCTCCTCATTTTAATAGCTTTCGAGGCAGAATTACTCCATATGGTCTCTTCCTTTATGTGAAATTCACACAGCAAAAAGCAAAGATTTTGAACTAACTTTTGTTTGTTGCTGTCACTCGAGAAGCGAAACCCAAGATAAATGATGTCTCATTCTTTCCCCATGTTTCTAATCTGCTTCCGATACAAAAGGCTTATAATGTCTCCTTTCGGAATATTACTGTCATTCTTCCTTTTTGTTGTCCAGTAACTTCTGATTTCACATTCACTTTTCAATACTCTTTCTTGCTTTAGGCAGAACAAAAGTATGAGAATACAGCCTCTGTTCCTACTCAATTAGTTTTGCCTGAGCTCAGGCTTCAGAAATAGATCCAGCTATCTGACAAAGATAAACCAGTTTTTAACCCAAGGTTTCCATAGAATTGTTGAGATATTGGTGTGGGTATGAAGTACATGCAGCAAACCTAATTTCAGACTTGGCTAGAAAATGAGAAACTTCACTGAATCAACAGGCAGAGGAAGGGTGAAGTGAAAAGACAGAAAAGAAATACTCATTTTGGTACATGACAAGAGCCTGCAAGTTCAAACCTGCTTTTCATTACCCTGATGAATAAAATCTCCTGAGTAATCAATCGCCTATCACACACTTCCTTTCCTGACCCCTATGATATCTCTTGGCTTAGTCCACACTGCCGCTGTGAGGGTTTATCTTTTGGTTCTTGTACAGAATCCAGAGCAGTTTCTTAGGAATCACACAGATCTGCCCTCAGGTGAGGGATGCTTCTTCCACTTACCTGAAATATTTCTTACCTCAGCACAGATTAAGGTAAAATATAATTATATATATTTACAGCAGTTTAGGCAACACAGCAATAAAGACAAGAAATGAAAGAAAACCATTTTAATCTACTTAAACCAAAATTAAATATCAAGTTTCTCTCCCTGTGTATGTAGAGGATTAATCCAATTGTTTTTCTCACACACAGGCATTCTGTCTTTCTGCATCCCCTACAAGTTCCACCCATCGCAGACACCCTTTCTGGGTGGAGTGTGCTCGGTTCTGTAAGTAATCTTTTATAGCTTATCTCCTCACAGAATCCCACACTGGTCTGGGTTGGAAGAGACCTTAAAGCTCACCCGGTTCCAACCCCCAACACCTTCCACTAGACAAGGTTGCTCCAAGCCCCATCCAACCTGGCCTTGAACACTGCCAGGGATGGGGCATCCAATGCAACATTCCTGCAGTTCCTGAAGCATGTGAACAATACTTTCAGATGTGACACTTGTCTACGAACTCTTGCTAATTGCTCACTTCAGCTTGAAGTTTAATTCACCTCTATTTAATGATCTGCTTCTCTGTGGTTTCCCTTTGGTTTTCTCCCACATGGTTCCTGGTGAACTGCAGAAGCTCCCCTTGCTTTGACAGGTTCATTTTGTTTCAGTGATAATAGAGTGCATCATCCCCATCTGGGTGCTGCTTTGCAAAATTGCCTCATTTGCTTAAATAAAAAATTTAAAAAATCTTTCCATTCAATCGATTCCAGTTAATTTTCCCCATTCATTTTTCTGTAATTTTTATGCCAAATCTCCCTCTATAACGGGCTCCTGTGAATGTGTACATGGATGAGTTACACCTGTGCAAAGACCACACATTGCTAGAAAGCAGATGGGGAGGAGAGCTTTGTCACTGCTGCATCCTTTTATCCCCCCAGAGTGCCCGAGGTGCACGGGGTGGAGCTGAAGCAGCCATATACACACCTCTACATATTACCACATACATATACACCTATCTTGTAAGTTACCAGACCCTCTGAGAACACAAAACACTAAAATCTCAGCCAAAAGAACAACTCTGAGGTTCAGATACAGCAGCAATCCCCAAGTCACTGATTCACAATGCATTTGAAATCAAAGGAACATGTAACCTTCCTGGGGAAAACTCTGGACTGGATTACACAGTCTGACCAACGTGGTTTCCATTTACAAGAAACACTTTAACTAAACTTTCAGTGCTTACAGACCATGAAGAGTCCCCACAGGCCACACAGCTTATGAAACACTGCTCCAGGTGCCTCAGCTTTAAGAAAGTACTTACTAAAGCTGCGCATGCTTTCAAGCATATTCAGACCCAAACTCCTTCCAAGCAGCTTTTCTGTCCCATGTCCATGAACACATGGCCCTGTGAATACTGCATGTGCTGCAACTGGGGGGGTATCTACCTGGAATTACCAATTCTGATTTACTGCAGTATAAAACAATATTAAGGTTCAGTTGCCTATTGACTGTTCAGCATCATCTGCAGACATAAGTGTCCTACTCTCCCTGTGCAATATCACCTTCAGACTCTCCAGTGCTGTCCTCAAGTTTCGTTAGAGTAACTGACATGATTAGAATGGTTGGAAGGATTTAAAGTGCTTTTTCATTTTTTTCCTTCTGATTTGGCAGCCTACTTTTATCTGATTTAGCAGTGTCCTGGTTTGCCTCCTTATTCTGACTAAGAGATAAAACAAATTTCTATAATCAGTTCCCATCACTTGATAGAATAATTTTAGCTCTGCCTGATTCTAGGAAACGCTTCTCAATCTGCACAGGCTACAATAACTGCTCCTGGGCTCCTCCTCCGCTGTGGGTCTTGACCATCATCAAACAGAATCCTCCCCACATCTGATTCTGCAGCACAATGGATATGTCAGTACAACAAGCCTGGCACAGGATTGTTATGAAGATACTGGAGCCAGGGGTTCAAAGCTCTTTGAGCTCCCACATGAAGCAACAATTTAATTTCCCTTTCTTCATCAATTCTTCATTCTCTCGTGATGTCTTGGCAACATTTTGTTCCCGTTCAACATTCATCATTAGTTTCTTTTTTTCCTCTCACTTCCTTTTATATTCCTTTCCCTCCCCATCTGCTAATTTAAAAGGAAATTGCATGATATTCAGCATTATCAGCCAATCTGTTTACTCTGCTCTTGCTCAAATGAAGACCATTTCTCACACACTGAGCTGCTGCTCTGTCTCACTCCCATACACACTATTATTATCCTCAAAGCCCATGTTTCCTTTCACATGCCACCTCAAGAGCTAACTACCCTTCCAGAGGTATAGATCTGCCAAAAACTTTGTCTCTCTTTAAAATTAAGACATGGAAATAGAGATCTATGGGAAAGAAGAGAAATGTCCAGATTTAGGCCTTCTCTCACTCCCAAGCATTCATGTAACAGCAGGTTACATGAATGTAAGCTGCTTTTCACTTTTTACACTTGAAAAAGCAAGTGAGGTCCTGACACCATGCAGGCTGTCAGCATCCCCACACCTGGAGGGGAAAGCACCTCTGTGCAGAATAAGCTTCCTCTTGAGAAACAGCTTCTCAGTCAGTGGTCCAGAGGCCCTCATTTCCACCATCAGAGTGAGTGCTACTAACAGCAAAATGCTGAAGCAGATCTCGATAGCAACACAGAGGTTTGTATACTCAGGCACAACAAGCATAACTGGTATTAATGGCTTTTAAAAGCCAGTGAGGAACAAAAAACCCACAAGTGCCTGAATTCTCCTCTCATGATCTACTGAAATATTTGAGAGCGATGTTATTCTTTACAAAGGGGGTTAACATTGAGGATGATCTATTGATTTATTGAAAATATATATGGAAATGGAACTGAAATACGTGCCTGTTTCTACAGACATGAGATCAGGTGGCACAAGTGATCTCCACTATGAAACATCACATGTGACCTTAAATATCGGATTATAGACCAGGCTTTTCCTAATTCATAATTAACTTGGCTTTAAATGGAGGAGTCTGGAATAAAGGAGATAACCGAGACTTCACCTCATGAAATGCTATAGTTTGTATTTCAGGCAGATGTTATGAAAGTATATGGGCCGCTGACCTATGTTTATCAGGGTCTTCAAGCACATGTGGAACTTGAAGCAGGTAAGCAAACGAACTGTTTCACAGGTGAAGAATTCTACTGAACTGATGCTTTAATAAAAGCAAGTTTGTCAGTCAGTGAAAGCCACACAACTGGCAAGTAGGAAACACCAACTTCTCTGGGGTTAAATAGGGAAAATACTAATACATATGTGTGTGTATTTAGCACTTGGGAATTTAAGGAAAATGTCCAACTTTTGTGTGAGTTTGTTACTATTAATACAAATCTTCCTGTAGATTTTTGTGTGATGGAAAAATAGATCAGAATAATTTTACTGAATATTGGAGCTTGACTTTTACCAACAGCAGGAGGAGATCATGCTGTTATATTGTATGTTGCTTAGCAATGCAATGTGAGAAGCAGCACCACAGTCCTTGACAGCACCATTGTCCCTTGAAATGCCTGTGAAATATTACCTGGGTTATATAAAGATAGCACAGTTTGAGAAAAATAGCATAAAGTTTCAAACTGGACAAAGGGAAGGAAGGCTGGGAAGAAAAGACAGTGCTGTGCCAGTGGCTGAAAGGTCTCCCTGGCTGATATTCACTACTTGAATACACACAGCATAAATTAAACATGGAGGACTCCTATCTGTAAAATCTCGTTCCAGCTATGCTTACAAATGCTATAGTGGGTGGCAGAGTAACTACTCTCTAACAGTTGAACAGCTCTGAGCCCATATATGTGCCAGTGCCTCTACATTATGGCCATATAAAGACAACCTGTTGTTTATTGTTCCCATGTTTTGCTTTGGAGGAAAGGTTTGGCACTCTGATGTACTGATTGCTCAGGCTGAGTGGAATATGGACAAAAGGAGAGGCACTGAACAAAGATGGATTCGTTCTACAAACAGATTACATGATGGGGTCTCTTATCAGTCAGACAAATGTGAATATTCACCTTTTGAGGCTTCACAGCACACCAGGTGACAGGCACACCCTCCTGTACTTGCTGCCCTTGACTGTTCTCTGATGCCTTTGCACAGAGAAGTGTCAATCTGCTCTTGCTTCATTGCTTTTGACAGCCTCAGTGCAACAGCCTCTGCCAGGATTTGCCTTTATGCATGACTGTAACAGTTCTTTGGCCCATCTTCCAGCCATTCACCATATTTTAACTAGCCAGAGCAAACAGCTTGGGTAATCTGTTGTCTGACCTTCATAGCAGACCCCAAGACCTGGGTACTGAGGCATATAAGAGTGCTGTTTCACTGCTAGTGGTGTAACACTCAAACTCCAGCCTTTCCAACAACACTCTTTTCTCCTGTGTAGCTTCTTAAACATTCACCTTCCCCCGGTAAGGGCACTGTGTAATTTTGGAACGACATGTAAATGAGTTACTGTGATAGTGTCATTAACAACTCAAATGGTGATTAACTCCCTGAACTGCTGCAAAGGAGGTTTCTCCAAAAGGTGGCAGCCCGTGTTATGCTACAGTTGCCAGAGACCACTGCTGGAGGAGAGCAAGCATCTTCAAGCAGCATGCCCATAGAGAAATAAGCACAACGGTACCATGGGTCATCCACTAATGTCATTCAATAAAAGTTTCCTTCATCACCACACCCCGTTCATGGCAAAGTAGCTGCTTCCTGAAGGAGAAGCTGGCAATGCAGAGGGCACATGCAAAACTAGATCAGTGCACAGGAAGTATGTCACCATCAGATAGAATCTAACCTCCAGTCCTTTGCAGCTCACAAACACTGCCATTGCAGTCACCTCACTGAGGTTTGTAAGTTGAGGAAGCACCTGGCTGATAGTCTTACTTTGTCATACAGAACAAACCTCAGATTATGGTGGTTCGTAAAGACATGGAAGTATATCTGCATCTTAAAATATACTGAATAGACATGACAGATCCTCAGGGCCTTTCCAAGGAGCAATTCAATATTCCCTTTTATAGTATTTGGCAGGAAACCACTACAGAGTTTATTCAGCTTGAATTAACTAATGGATTTGAGCGTTCTCTTTAACGAGGAGAAAAGATGTTGAGTTACACTGACTGCAGGCTTACAGGATGCTTTGGACAAAGCTCATAAACTGATTTACCAGAGAATCTCTGCTGGCTTTTCTCTAAACTCCCAGGCAGTGATGCCTTATCTTTTAAAATGAGAATTCCTAAAATTTGTTTAGAACATCTATTTTTCTTGGTATATGTATCACCAATAAACATGGGAAGTTATTTGCCTTTATTAAAGAAGTGATGGTGGAGAAAAGAGAAGATAGACAGTTTCTTTCAGCAGCATAGTAACAGAAGCAAAAGCTTCAGGCAGGCCATACCCTGCCAACATGCCCACAAACCCCACTGCATGAATACATGGAGTACAAATTTCTTCAGAGAAGGACCCAATTCCTTTACAAAGGGGAGAACCTCATATAAATACAGGAGTACCAATGGTGATGTTTTCTTGTAGTAAACCTCACTAGTCTTCATCCAAGACAAGTATGGGTTTGATAGATAATAATCATTCTCCTAAATCAACACTGAGTTTCTGAAGCAGGAAGGACACTGAGCTGAAAGCAATTGCTTTTGCTTCCACATGAACATGGAAGTGTTTGCCGTGGAGAGCTTCCTGGGTGTACAGCTACTACTTATATCAAATTGTGCAGACTATACACACTGTTAAGGACACAAATCTCCCTTTATGATGCAGCAGCTCCAGAGACACCGCACAAGAGAAAGGCGCAAAGAAAGAGCAGTTCCCCTTGTGTTAATGTGGCCAAGAAGCCAGTATTTTCTCTCTGGAAAAGAAACAGCAAAGTTTACACAGGTCAGAACTAATCCTTGGGTGGTGTTCCCAAAATCATACCTGTTACCTGAAAAGAATACATTTGATAACTTAAAATAGGGAATGCAGAACTGTGTGGGGGTCATCTCTCTTCAATGGCATCAGAAATGTATTTCCATGACAGCTTTCTTTTGGTCTCTGAATCATTTCATATTTCTTTGAATTCCTTAATTTGATTTCCTTAACTCAGCTTTTTAAGCTTCTGCCACATATTCTTGGTGTTTCAGCCTCGGCTCCTTTTATCCGATCTGAAATTAAGATCTGTTCTATGGCCTCTATGCCTCTAATGGATTTTCTGGTTAAACATAAGTGAATGTGTAATTCAGCCAGAAGGTTTTTCATAACAGTGCAGTCTTACAATAGATTAAAAGCAGTTAGCTTTTACTAATATGAGTCCCTTTTTGGATCTAGTGCTTCAGAGAAGTTCAGTAGAGGCAGACTTCTTCCTTTATTCCTTACTTTCATCCTGAGGAGAGGTTTTTCAAATTCACTAAAACTGAAGACTCTTTAATC
The DNA here is from genome assembly GCA_028858755.1 of Ara ararauna. Classification (NCBI taxonomy): domain Eukaryota; kingdom Metazoa; phylum Chordata; class Aves; order Psittaciformes; family Psittacidae; genus Ara; species Ara ararauna. Next base: position 23,539,200 of record CM054384.1, read on the forward strand.
TTTCATTTTTTAACCGTTTGCAGCTCAGACGCAGAGGAGCTGGCTGGCAGGATCCGGCTGTGCTCTATCTCACACTGTAGAATTTCAGCAAGGACAATAAAGAACATCCCTGTTTTCATAGGCAATTGCTCAGAGTAACTTCTAAAGTCTGCCCTTACATTTTTCACCTCCCCAAGCACATTGAGTTCTGGAAGCAGCCAGAAGTGGGGAACAGTTGCAGTTAAAGGGCAAGGAGCACAACCATTCCTGGCTTCATCACAGCTGAGTCTTTCAGTATCCATCAGCATCATTAACTTGGCTTGTCAGCCTAAGGCCATAAACCCATCTGATATTCTTCCTTGTATTTCCCTTTGGCTACACTGAGCCTTTGGACTAGTTTCCTCTAGTCAGAAGATGGAACACACACCTGAACAGATGGTGAATGCATCTGTCTCCAGTATATAAGTTCAAAAGTGACCAACATTAGGAGCAGCTTCTTAGCATTTGCAGAAGAAAGCTCTCACCCAAAGCCCCTTCCTCTCATACTGCATTTCCTGAGAGAATGACCACAGAGCCACACACTGAGATTTATCACGACTGATTTAGCTGACAGCTTTCTGCATCTGTGCATCCAAAATGTAAAACTGCAGGAGAAGGCAGGGAGGCTGCAGAATTGCTGCAGGCACTTTAACTCCTCATTTCTAATTACAGTGTCAGGGAAAAAAAGAAACATTTCACCAGGAAAGTCACAAGAAACAGCTTTTCACAGCTCTTCAGTGCAACCAAGTTCAGTCTCACACAGGGAGACTGTGCTCTGAAGCTAATACACAAATTCCAGATTCTGCCTGGGCTAGGGCCTCTCTGATGAAATCGCTGAGGCAGGTTAGTGCTTACCATGATGTTTTCTCTGGTGAAATGGCACCTCTTCTGAAAGCCTGACATGAGGCTCGTGTTTATTTCAGGATTTTTGGGACAGGTACCTTCTGAAAAAATCTCAGTCACTACTAATTTGGATTGAATCCTTACAAAGAAAATTGACTTCCACCCTACTGTGGAGGCACACAGCTCCTCCAAGGAACCATTGTAGATAACTGATGATGGCATTAATACGCATCTTTGCGAGCGAAAGGAAAACTAAGCTGTCCTGAATGGAGCAGGAACAGCAGAGCTGTTGCAGATGTAGATCAGCAGTGCAGGAGTTAAGATGGTTTCCCTTTACAGAGGAGGATGAGGATGTCAACACTCCTTTCACCAGGCACATGACAAAGTAAGTGCTGAGCTGACATGCAGCAGATGCCTGGCATGCAGTTACCTGTCTACCACACAAACCAAAGGTTACAGCAGACCTAGAGCTAAAGGATGATCAAATGGCTCCCACTCCTGTTCCAAAGGCTCCTCGCCTGCAAAGCAGGAAGACTCCTCATCTTTAATGCACAGCTTACCAATAGCAAGTACAGAACCAGTTTCCGCACCACTGCCCGACAGGGTATTTTAGTCCCACCTTTTGTTTCCCTATAGAAAAGGCTTAAACTCCCTCTTGTGGATAATTTCAGAAAAATCGTTTGGTAACAGAAAGACCGCAGCAGAGTTCGCAAGAAATCAAACTCTTTCAAATCCTCAATTTTTCCCACATTACGTCCCCGGAACGTTCCAAACCACGTTGTTCAGTCGCCATCCTTGCAGGTTTTCAATAACAGGCAAGATGGAGCTTTGAGCAACCTAAGCTGACCTTACAGCTGACCCTGTTTGGACCAGAGATCTCTTAAGGTTCCCTCTAACCTGTATTTTACAGCCTATATTCTTATGATCCTATACACATAAAAAGGGGAAAACATACTCTCTAAAGGAAACCCAACAACTGCTACAGAAGAAGAAAAAAGTATGGAAGCGTATTAAATGCTTTATACTACTCTTTATTTCATGAGTTCCAAATGTAGTTGACATCATCATCTGTTGTTGGAAGATTTTAGGTGAATTACTGTGGGAAACATAGAAATGTACTTCACTGCCCTAATTCCCAAGACAGAGGAAGAGAGGCTAAGAATGAACTAGAAGTGCAAACACAAAGGACAGGGTCGAAACACACTGACAGCAGCATCTGAAGTATTATCTTAAGAGCCTCTTGCTCTATCTGTACCCAAAGTAACCACAAACTGTAAACTCAGACCTAGGTACTGCTCAATTACAGTTTTGATTCATCACAGCCCAATTCTTAAAACACTAGCTCTGAGCATCAATATTTACTTTCTAAAATAAATAAAACAATACATCTACATAATGTTTTACATCTCCAAGTCTCAAAGCAATTTAGAAAGTCAGAGGAGCACTACAGATCCACAGAGGTTACAACTTTGCTTTAAGGTGAATGCACTGAATCTTGTTGAGCTGAAATCACCCCATGAAAGTTCAGCCCAGCGGCTTTGGGTGCAAATAAGGAACGTCTGATGAGATGGCAGAGGTGGGTATAGAAGATACCAAAAATGCAAAGACAAAACTTAATTTACCACTCAGGAGATGTTCACATTCAAACCTGTATACAAGAATAAACACAAGAAATAAAAAGAGCATTTGAATAATTTTTTACCATGAAAATTTGGAGCCTCATAAAAACGGTATCAAGGCCATGGCAGTGAAGCCCATCCAGCTCTGCCCCTTTCTTACAGACATTTTTAACTGGAGTCAACTGTTTGTCCTTGAATTTGTTTTTGTAAGAACCCACCAGTGGTTCCAGCTGTGGGTAAAGGGCACTGCAACTGAATGCTTACAGGTTCTGCACTCTCTTCATTGGTAAGTTTTCTCACTCCCCAAACGATAAGCATATTAGTCCTGGGGTTTTCTCCCTTCCATTTCATCTATAAAAGGTGAGTTGATTGCACAGGAATAACCAAGTCTGGTTTAATTGAATCTTATATGGAAAAAACAGAGCTACATGAAAGCAGCTCCTCTTTGCTGGACTGTTCAGTCACATAGAAGGGAACCAATTTCTTTTAAAAATGTTATGCTTCTTCCACCTTCAGAGACAGCAGCTATTAAGAGAAAGCTCCAGGCTTGCAGCATAAAACATTAGGGCAAGGCAATGCTAGATCTGTTTGTGCCTCAGAACTTCTCAGACAACACAGCTCAAGACACGGGCTTCTAACATCTCCCTGTTCAGTCTGCACCATGGCAGTCGATCTTTATTGCAAATGTTAGAAACACACTAAATACACTGACCTGTTCACACGGGTGAGAAATTCTGCCTGAAAAAATAACACTGTGACCTCCCGGGACATGCAGCACACTTTACTTTTGGCTCTGATGATTACACAGCATTAAAGCCACTTTTGACAACTAGTAATGCACCCAAATACGCTGTCAGACAGCTGAGGAGTTCTGACTAGTAGAAACCTACATTAGCAGCCAGGTAATGACCTCCCTTTCCTAAAACCTCTGGCAGGAGGTGCATTGGTCCCTGGGGAGGTTAAGCACATCCAGCAGCACTTCCTCCAGCTCTTGTTCTTTGAAGTATTCACTTCAGTGAATCCTGTTAACACAGCTCAGGCCTTCACAGAGGTAGAGGTATTTACGCAAGCTGGAGAAGTCCCCTACTCTTAAAAACTCATTCTTGTAAGTACATACTTAAATTACACCAGATAATAAATATATATGTGTAAACTGTCTATATAATAAATATATAGGTTTACACTTCTATATATTTAATTGCAACCAAGAAAATTTATCATTTCCAAGAAGTTATAATGGCACCCAAGAGCATCAGAAACTGGAAGAAATCTGTAATGAAAAGCTATATGTAAAATCAACAATGAAATACAGAGATGGGGGAGTGTAATGCAGAACATTTGGCTTGAAACTGCCTGAAAAGCTGGGTTTGCAATTTGGTATTACAGAACAATCAGTGACTGGAGCCCAGACAATGCCCAGTATGAAATACTAGCTGTCAAGCTTGACATTTTGTGTCTATATTTATATCAATCTCAAGGAGATGGAGTTTGCTGGAAGCAAATCCAGCCATTAACGCAGGATAGAACGTACTGGAAGTGTGTCTGACTCAGTTTAATTGGGCTGTATTTATCATTAGCATTATAGTCATTAACACCTAACATCTAACCTACTGGAATTATTCTTCTCCTTCAAGACTTTCTAACTATTCTGTGTCACAAATTCTTGTAAGGGATTTTTTTTTTGTTTTTCGGAGTTCATTACTTTTGGCTACTGGTGGCACTCTCTGAGAGTCACAAAACCTGAGACTGAACAAGATCACTATTGTCTCAGCACAAGGGGTCCCACACTGCACTGTACCCCAAGACAGAAATCTATCTCACATTATATAAGGCAGATACATGCCACCACTTAGGCAGAATCTGCTTACAGTAAGTACTGGCACAAAGAAATGCTGCTTTTTTGGCCATAGGGAACACACACATAGTGACAGACCGAATTTGTGTAGTAGGGAGCAGCTGTCCTGTCCATACAGCAAACACTATTTAAGATTGCTGAGTGTTGGAAGCTGCCTACTGAGCTCTACCTAGAAGGACTGAAGGCCTATCGAGTGAAGAGGTTGTCTTCTGGCTTCTATTTGTGAGGGAAAAACCAGTTAATGTGTGATTTGCACTTAAGTAACAGTATGAGATATTTTGGCTACACGTTGATACAGAGGTAATAAAAGGATGAAAAATCTGCAGCAAATGTGCTGACAATTAGGTGGCCTCTCTGACCGTACCTACATCCTGGTGTGTTAAAAGGTGATGGGAGATAGGGTGATGAAAAGGATTCTTGCTTGAAAACTCTGTGTAAGAATTGTTCTGAGCGCTGCATGCCACTGAGCCTCCTCTGGATTTTCTAAAGCAGCTGGCAGATAAGTGCTGGCACAGACACAGCTATTAAGGCAAGAAGAAATGAGTCTGCAAAGACAGAAGTTCCATGTAAACAGCAGCTTAGGTGAAGAACTGAGGTCCTCTTTCCTTAGCAACAGCTCTCTTCACTGGTAATTAAGCCCCCAGAGAAGGGTGTCCCTCAAGAGCCAAAGATGGACCTGTTCAGATTCTGGACTCTGCCAACCCTGAAAAAAATTGACTGGAGTCCAAGGGAGGGCAGCAGCTAATGCTGGGATGCACTGCCTCATTAGACATCCCCAGCTATGAGAGGAGAGCTGACATTAGGCTTATTGCCAAGCTTTGCCCCATTAGAGGAAGAAAGCAAAAGGACATAGAATAAAATTGGGAGAATGAAATAATAGAATAATTTGTACCAAAGAGCAAGACTTCTCATCCCTGCACTCTACCCCCCTCTTTTCCCAGGGTGAATTATGTGACATAATTTAGAGTAATATGCTCTCAAGTAAACTACAGAATGTCTTTCCCTTTTTTTTCCTTCTCAGTTTTAATGAAAGAATTTTATCAATGCCAACCAAAGAAACACGGCTCATAGAACTGCTGAAAGGGATAAAATAGTTTTTTGTCCTGGCAGCATGTATTAGACACACCGAACTGGCCACAGAATGGGAAAATGGGGGAAACAATTTCCAGGTGAAACACTTTGCTTTTCCTCCAGACTAATTGATGGTTTCAGACTAAATTCAAGTACACTTTAAAATATTTTAGAAGAAAAATAAGAAAATTAGAGAAACATTTGATTTGGTATCAACCAAACGTGTGTTTCTTTCCATCCACCTCAGCAAAAAAAACCCAGAAGTTGGCTTTTTGGAACATTTTTTAGTTTGAATGTCTATTCAATTATTTGTATAGTTCTACTCTGAAGTGCCTCTATTAGTCTTTCTGCTTCTCTTACAAAGTTAAGAAAAACTGGGTAACAGTAAAAAAGAGATGGGAGCTCATGTCTTTTCCGGGTAGTGTTGGCAATGGCCTGATAGAAATAACGTATCAAGAGAGAATTAATACAGTGTACTCTACAGGAGATAAGGAAATAATTCCTCTACACCAGAATAAGCAATGTATTTTACTCTACAGTAATACTGAGACTTTCAGCAGTACTTACTGCAGGCCTGCGCCAGCTTTTAAAACACGGACAACGCGTAACACACCAGTTCTGAAGGTGCCATCTGCTCCAGTGTTCTTCATTCCCGGGCCTTTTTTTCCCCATTCCATGCTACAGTCCACTATCTCCTCAACTGTGCCACTTCACTTGGCTCCTGGATTGCCACGATCTTGAACACCAAAACGACGCAGCTGAAAGCAGTAATTTTTTAACAGGTATTTACAGCTGCATTCTTCCAGTGATCTGGTTTATACACACAGTTATTCTTCCACTTTGACAAGCTCTAATTGACAGCCATTCCTGACTTTCTTCTTTTTAAATCACTGGGTACAGTACAAAGAGCACAAGTACAAAAAAAGAGATTACAGACCTTTGAATTATCAGACCACATCATATCACAGCAAAGCTATGCATGTGTGTATACACAACACTGAAATATCTTCTCCCTCTTTTCTACCATCCACTGAAAATTGAGGTTAAAGTTCTCTTCCATGCTTTCATTCCTTCTCCTGTTAATATGTTCTGCACTTGCCTTTTACCTCAATTTCCTTCTTGATCTACAGATCACCAAACTTTCATCACAGGAGGAATCCACTTACTGTTGCTACAGCCAAAACCAACATCAGTGTCTCAGGAGAGAGTGTTGTTGAATAGAATGCGGGGAATTCATGTGGAAGTGTGTCATATACCCCTGGGGAGCAGCACATTACCAGTGCTGGAGGTGAAAGCCTTGTCTTACAACGGGTGAGTAATGAAAACCTGAGGAGTGGAACTGCTGAATGGCAGATGTGAACACGGAGCTTATATTCTATGCTTTGTGTAAATGACTGCTGAAAAGCTGAAGTCTCCATGTGCAAATGCCACAGGGACGTGATTGAAAATGTCATCGTGTCCAACTTGTCATCAGCTGATCTCATAGTGACTAAGCCTACATATAATTTTTAACCTATGCATAATGGTAAACGTTGAATGTAGGAATGTGCAAAGGCAGGAATCAAACTGTTGTGGGACTCCAGCAAAGAAGGAATAAGAACAGTCATTTCTTGCCACAGGCAACAGTACTTGAAAAATGATACAGAGCAACTACCAGTGCAATCTTGAGCACAGATGTGTGGAGCCAGTACTGAACAGGAACTGCTTTCACTCCTGGCCAAAGAGAACTGGGCACAGCAGCTTGTTGCAGAAGCACCCAGAGCCAAGAGAGCTTCTCATAACAGTGTGAACATGTTGCCTGTAAACACTTCACTGAGTAGGGGTTTGGCACATTTAATGCTGGGTGAGGATTGCTGGACCTCCTGCAGATTGCTGAAAGGAAGTAGTTGAAAAATTGATTGCACATATGTGACACACCATCAGCAAATCAAAAATACCAGCTGCAAACCTGAACTGGAAAATATGTATTAAACACTGATTTTGAGTCCGTCAGGGAGAAAGAAACTCATACGGTACTTTAAAGTACATCCTAGTATGCATATTGGTTGGAGAAGCAGAGAGGCTGAAAGTCCATGTGAAATGTTGCTCATTTTTATGTTTCTCTGCCATCACAGTAAAAAGAAATATCGAGCCCAGCATCCTCACTAGCAGAGAGGCTCATTAGGTACAAGTTGCACCATTTCACTAAGAAAGAGAACACATTTCTCTGTGATTTATGAAAACCAAAAGTCAATGGACTGCTCAGGTCTCTCCCCAGTTGTACTATAGCTCAAAAATTTGCAAATGGACATCTAAAACACGTTTCAAACCAATCTGTGTCCGAGTGTACAACTTGTTTACAAGAACAAACTACTGAAGCTGAGTAATAAAACTTGGAGAGATGCATTTTATAGTGGAAACGCTGGCACAACTTTAATTACTTCACAGTAACCAGCATCTCTGTGGACAGGCTGTTCAGCTACTTCCAGTGTATTTTAAATCTCCATGAAAAAGACAAAGAAGAAGTCCATACAACTAGAAATAGAAACATAAATCCTTTTCAAATGCAAGATGATTTCAGCTGAGAAAGCTTGCAATCCATTAAGACACAATCGTTAAGATGAAAGAAGAAGCAAGCAGTGGTATTTCACCCATTGTCCATGACGATTCCATTCTAACCAGAGAGGGAGGGAGCTTTACTAACAGCTCAATAAGGAACAGGACCTCAAGCCTTTTGCAAATTGAACAAAAATAGTCATTTAGGAAATAGGTCACAGGCTTAGAAGGAAATGCATCTTCAGCTGCCATACAAGAAGGGACATTTGTACCAATATCCACTCCCTAGATATAAGGCAGCAAAACAGAACAAAAACAGGGGGAGTATCGGTGAGGGCCAAACAATTACCAACGTAATGGCTTTTCACTAGGAGTATGCAGCATTCTGTGTACAGCCTGGATCCAGCCTGGGAGAGCAGCAGTGAGCTGGTCACAGGCCATTCTGCAATTATATCGCCATTCCAGCAGGTCTACACATACTAAAGTAAAACGCAATGTGATGTAATAACACACAGTCACCCAGAGAACTCAACAGTATTTTGCAGTTGTTATGCAATGTATGAGCTATAGTAATTTCATCCCCCCGTGGGGCCCACTGCAGCAGCTGCTTAGCAAGTAGTAAAGATGAACATAGTAAAATTACTATATCCAAGGGACATGAGGCAGAGATAAACCAGAATGGATTAAGAGGGCTCTACTGCCCTGATTAATTTAATACATCTCACTATTAACTCAAGGTCCTGTCGTAAGGTCACAGGCATGTGACTGACAGTCATACTCCTACCAAGAGCACAGGCAGATCAATCCCTTGCACAGAGAGATAATTTAGTGAGGCACAGTGCAACTATTCCTGACTGGAATTCAGACAAGACAAGGGTTTAGAAGGAGATGTCACAGGATCTTGAATGGCACATAAGCTGTCAGGGATTGTTTCATCCTTTCACGGTGATTTTTTTAACTCCATCTCTATATTGATTAGCAGTGAACACTTGCAGTTACTGACATCACAGCACCATCCCTCCCAGCCTTAGAGATTTCTCCCCAAAACCAGATCTCCTGTAACCTTGTGTGACTTAAATGCAAGGAAAGAGACCATATACAGAAAACAAGCCACTTCCAAGGAACATTTGCTCTGCATATTATGCACAAAATAACTGCTCCTAATTCATTTAGTTCAGCTAAAAAAATAAGAATAAATGAGATACTAAAAAAGCACTGAAAACAGATTATTATTTTATGTATATACCAAACTTCCCCCACGTTGTAAACTTAAAATGCATCTTGTTACTTTAAGTAAAATAATTAACTGTAATAATCCTAAAAAAGGATTTCTGCTAAACAAGTTTCAAAACACAGCAAAAATCAGGCCAGTGGGGAGTCATAAAGCAATATATCTGGCACAAAACTTCAAAACAAAATCTATACAGCTTCTTGGGGCTCCTTCATGTTACTTTAGCTATGACTAATAGGAACAGATGTACTTGATAGGAAATGCTCCTCCTGAAGCAGTAGAAATAAAATATTTCTTTCACATAGCATAAACTGTTCTATTATCAGCTAATCAGCTGTTCAACAAACATTGCAGAGAGGCAAGCAATAAAAGGCATTGACTACAGAGCCATCTTAACAGCTCTAAAGCAAGCTTGAGCAAAAGCCTCTAGAACCAGTGCTTTATTAAACAGATTCATTAAATATATCAATATCATCTTAAAAATGTCCCATCGTATCTAAGAATTTAAACAGTCATCAAATTTATCTAACCTACTAACCAACTAGGCCTTGTCAAGCAAGTTGGATAGCCAGATGCCATAATGGTTTAATCATTTCTATTTTCTTTCTAAATAACGTTACTGCTGGCCCTAGGGGGTAAACATGTTGTTGTAATTCTCTTGTTCTACCATATAATACTGCACGTAATGTATTTGGAACTACTGTCACAATTTCAGCTCAGTCAGGACTTGTAGTTAACCATATTGATAGTGTGGATACAATTCCTAAAATAAATGGAGGCAAACACAGAAGATTTAGGTGCTAAGGAACTATACCCTCTATCACATGGCAGAATCTGAGCTGCTGGGTGTAAATCATGATCGTTAAAATCAGTGACCCTACACTTAATACAGTCTTGTTAGTAATTTGTAGTACGTGTCTGAAATCAATGCAGAGTCCTTTTTAACAACCTGTAAAATGGGCATAATAAAGCTGACCTCTCTTGGGATGCAGGACATTTCACTCCGCAGCAGAAAGCCCAGAACAGGTTGGATAATGAACAAAGCATTGTTCATGCCTTGCTGGCTAAGCCTGGGTGGGAGAAAATTTCTGCCACTGTGACAGGCACATTCACCTCCTTTCTCAGTTTTAGACTAAGCTGTAAAATGAACAGGTATACATAAAACAGGTGATATGTTCAGCCACCTTTGGACTGTTTCCCTTTCCACAGCCTAAGTGGATAATCTCACCAGCAGTGACTGAACAGTGGTTTCAGGTAAGTCTGGCCTTAATTCAGTACTTGCAAAAGTCACAATTGTGCAGTAGTGTTCTCATTAAAAAAGGGACCTATTCCCTACAAATGTCAGGCATCCTGCTCAGATCTGCATCCTGTGGTACAGGATGTATCCTCGTGTTGCGTAGATAAAGCTGGATTAAGGAGGTTTGTTTCTGTTCGCACATAATGAAACATCTCGGTACACCTCAGCCAGCCACTCTACCATTTGCTGCTCCTTTCCATTTCCTTTCATTCTTCCTCCAGTTCCCATGGAATAACTCACGAGCTCCACTCCTGGTCTATTGAAGTTTTTAACTGATTTGGCAAAAGTACTTGAGCAAATTACTTTTGAAAAGCAACTGCCTCACGAGACATTTCCCCCTCTGTTTGAACATGTCAAGGACACTAATTGCAGAGAAAGATTTAGCACATAAACTCTGGAAAAAATAATGTTTATGAGCTTTACAGCCTCTCCTAAGATACAGGACACAGAAAAGGACTGTGGGGGAATAAAATCTTCGGGACTGTCTGTGGTCTAACCAGCTCAGCTCTCAATGCGTGTGTATACTTTCTAGTTTAGCTCTTTGCTTTCTTCTCGCCCAAGAGTTACTTGAGGTCCTCAGTACCTTCACAGATGTATAGATTCTGAACTGACTAAGCTCTGTCTCTGCAATCAGATTATACATCAGGGAAGGAAAAAAAAAAAAAAAAAAAAAGAAGAAATCTAACTTGGCACAGTAATAATTAATCCTTTTCACAAATCACATTAGTAAAAGCAGAAATATTTAATTTCCAATATACCTGTGAAACAGTATTTCATGCATTCCCCAAAGGAAAGTAGCAGCAAACATGTGAAATTGTTCAATAAAAGATGAGGAGCCAAAGCAAGAGGAAAGATTTTAAGTATTCTGAGGAGGTGGGAAAAAAGAAAACTCCTTAAACTGGAAACAAATTTCTGTTTTCTATATTACTCTTGGATTTAAAGCACCAATTCAGAAGAGAATCTATACTTAGCATAAAACAGTCTAAGTAATTCCTGGAGTGTGGGTGTACCAGTAGCTTTAATTATCTCAGTAAAACCGAATGATGAATCACAGGCACAGGGCCTTTCAAAGTGCCTTCCAGAAGTGGCCACATCCTTCTATATATGTAACAATGGTCTTCAAACCTCAAGAGGAGTTCTTCTAAAACTCCAAGTATTCCATTTGCTTATAGACAAATAGAATTTTGCAGTCATATGTTATTTCTTCTTTTGAGACTGAGAAAAAAAAAGTTAATTCATGCTTTTTTAGAACAGGTTTCTTACATTTTGGGTCAGTTTGTTTAATAATTTACTCACACCTGTACGAGAGATACAGTGAACCAGGGTATTTCCTGCATGCCTATTCCAAAAGTATCGATTCCACTACTATAAACTCTACAAACACCTCCTCAGCTATGCAGAGATTTTACAATACAGAAGGTACAACATATATAAAAGGCGAGAGTCAAGTCCCAGGGCTTTCATTATTGGCTGCCATCTGTTGCTGTGTGAGAACCATCACCATGCAGAAGGGTGTGATTCCTTTTGTGCAAGAGAAGAGGCACAGCATTTATGACTATTCAGATAGCATTAATTCAGGATTTTTCCTCATTAGATTGAAAGCAAAAATACATATATTATTTCATTTGTTCTGACAGCCAATATTAGAAGACAGTCAAAGACAAAAATGAATCAGCCTCAACCAATTCTAAACATGACTATATGCTATTTACATAATAAAGCTATTTGCATGGCCCATGGAATTGGGAAGGAATTAATCACAGGTATCACAAAGTGCCACTGACTTCTGAAGAAAAACTTCATTAAGTGAGGATCAGTGTCTGTCATGAACTACTGAAAGACAAAAAGTAAGGATGAACAGATTGTACATAATGAATTCTAAGGCTGTGAACTGATCCGTGTTGATTAGGAAAGTGAAATCAAGTGAATAATGCAAGGACAGAAATAGCAGAATGGCTTGGTGAATCCTGGCTTTCATCTCTGGCCAGCATGCTTCACTTAATGATACAATGACTAAATGGTACAGTCATCACTGGACTACACCCAGTATTGCAGCACTGGCGCAAAGGATGGTTCGGCACAGCACAAACAGAGCCCAGCTCTGCAGACCACCATGAGGCCACAGATAGAGCCACAGGAGTGTGGGACAGAAGTAAGGCAGCTCAGGAGGTCAGAGTAGACATTCACCAGATGTGATCAGGCAGATTGAGGAAAGCAGAAATGGGTGAGTGTGGAAATCACCAGAGATCGGTACACAAAATTTCCACAACCTACAACCAACTGTAAGCAAGATGTCAGTGCTCTGATTTTCAGACCAAGTACAAATAATTACATATATTAATGATAACAGCAGCTGAACGGAAACATATACCAACACACTGAGTGCTGAGCTGCAGCTTCTTACCAGTAATCTGTCCTAAAAATCTCACCATTAAAGCAATGATTAAGACAGAAATGTCACCTTACATTTACACAGCAGTTTTCATTCTGAAGCATCTCATTAACTGTCTTTCCAAAGATCACTTTGCAACACTGGCTTTGCTCTATTTATCCTCTTGTCTGTCCAAATCAGGAAAGAGACAGACTGTACTCTTTTTAGAATCTCATCAGATAAAACCTTAAACTGTAGTTTCCATAGAAACACATCATGGGGCTCTCGGTTTCTCTTCCAAACCTGTTTATAAACTTCCAGCTTTACTTAACGCTCTGTTTTCAAAAATGCCATCAGCTCTTTCATTATTTAGTGCTCTTCCAGTGTTTTGTGCTAAATAAAGGAAGTACGGTGAGGCATGGTTGAACCATGTCACTGTTAAATGGAGCATCTCACCTTCAACTTCGTCATTACAGCGCACACCTGAGGTGAAAAGTAGTAACAAAAGGGAGTAAGAGGCCTTGACTTCAGTCACCTACACACAGCCTGGCACACCTGAAGTAAGGCTCCCCAAAGGCTCTCCAGACAGTATCTGAGCTACGTTATCACTGTGCCAGTAAGATACAAGCTTTGATTTGCGTGAGTATTTCTCATTGCAGTATGAATCTAAGGCATAGGTCAGCCTCACCAAGTGAAACAGACTGAGAAAAGAAAAAGGCAAGAGAAGAACAAGAGCTGCCAAGGACAGGGGCACAACACGGAAAATAGTAATTTTTGGTAACACAGTAAAATCTCTGACTGTCAGCCAAGTCCCATTTGCACTTAAAATCTCCTGACAAAGGTTGTTATAGATATTTGAGCCTCATACAAACACTGACGATGGAAAAAACAATGGCGTACAAATACTGTACACAGGTCTGGGACATTTCAAGAACATTCTGAGACAAGTATATTCTGTATAAAAATATAATATTGATGAGCAAAGTATGATGCTGTGTTTACAAAGGTATAAAACCAATCTGTACTTTAAAGCCACGGATTACTGAACCTTTCCAAAACTCCTTTCTGCATGCTGTTGTCACACACTTCTTTCGACAAAAGCTCACAAATACCACAGAACCCTTGCTCTGGCTCATAACCTCTCTCCCATGTTGCATATTCATGGGCATTTGGGTGATTTACAACCATTTCACAGACCCACTTTCAACAGGTGACAGGCTTAGCCATAGCAGTGTCCATGACAATGTCTATGTTCTCTGCAGTTGACCTAGCACCTTCCCTCTGTGGAAGTGCTGAGGCTTCATCAGCTATGGAGAATAAACACCACTCGGCGCACTCTTATGCAGTCTATTAACGTAACTATAACCACTCACCAAAGTCTGCTGCCACCCACCCCCAGAAAGAGCCGATTTGGTTGTGAATAACAAATGAAGTAACACAAATGTTCGTCTTGATTTTCTCAGAGTTTCCTTTAGTTCTGTTATGAATCCAGTATAGTTGAATCACTGCTGCCAGAAACGTATTTGTAATAGAACATGTCCTCAGAGGCTTTGGTTACTTGCAGCATCAGATTTAGGTTATAATGTTTGTCCTGCAATGCTTTCAGTGTCTCACACAGTTGTTCTATTTTAAAATACAGAACTATTATACACAGACTGAAATGTGCAGCACTTTAATATCTCTTTTTCTTTCCATTAATATAATCTCTTAGCCTACAACTAACTCTTTCAAACATGTCAGTGTCCAGAAATGCAGCTCCTAAATTCTAGGGCTGCGGTAGTTACAAGTGCTAAAACCTCCAGGCTATTTAAGTGTGAGACAAACTTGTAATTTCAGTGACTACTACAGGAGGATTTCTTCTGAGACTGGGTTTCTTGAACAGTGAAGTGACATTTCATTGCTGCTTTAAGGCACTGTGATGACTTTGACTTGTTATAGTAGGTCTACCTTTTTCTTTTATTACCTAAGGCTTTTTCTGTTTTGTTAAATGCAATTTTTCTCTTTTGCCAAACCTACAGAAGCAAAGAAATCATTATAGTGAAAAATCAAAAAGAGCACTGGCTTGGCCATCTGAATTCTGGGTAAGAGTAGAAATGACAAGTAAAACCTTTGTGCACATGACTGGCATGCGGAGTGGCAGAGGGAATAGGAAAATGGTTTCACAAGAAGCTTATCTGAGAGCACTGGGAAATCTGCAACTCTTACATCCCTTTCTTCCTTCCCTGACAGTTCCTTCTGAAGGGATGTTCAACACAATGCCAACAAAGCTGGCTCCTACATCCCTCTCCCCACAGCATCCAGCCAAGGGATGAGAGAAGAATGGTGTGAGAAGCAGAGATACCCTAACATGGCTCCAGGGCCATGCCAGGAGATCTTAGACCACTAACAAACCATGAAAACTCAGTTCTCTGCCTCTCTGAACCAGAAGAAATAATTATTTCCAATATATTCTCTGTACGCAAGTATCATCTGCAAAGACAGCTTTTAATTTGACTTTGATTTGTGTTTGTGGACCCACATACCCCTTACCAGGATGTATGGAGAATTTAACTGAGCTAGTTTTGTAGAATTTTCTAGATTCCTAAAATAAATGTAATGCTCATAGACTGGCAGTAAAACAGTTCAGCAGTCTGGCAGTAAAATAATTTGCTGTAAATTTGACCAGAGTTCCATTATATTTTTAATAATTAAAGCATGCTAGGTCAGAAAAATATATTATGCATGTTATCCTACATATTAATTTGATTCAAAGCTCAAATGTCCCCAGCAGCAGCAGCAGATTGGAGAGAGAAAGACTCCTGTGGAGCCCTGTGCTTTCCTCTTGTAATCCACGTCCATCAGCACAAGGACTCAGGCCTCTCTCAGGACAAGGTTGGTCTCAACAGTCTTTGGTATGTATTTTGTAAGTGTAAACAACATAAATCCAATGAAGCGCTCCAACCCAAAATATTTTAAACGATGTGTCTTTTAATGTGGGAGAAGTAATTCTGTTTGAAGATTTAAAACCTTCCTATTTTGGGATTATTGATTCCAACATATATGTATTTTATTTCCACTGAAAACAAATAATCCCATGATATAAAAATAGGCAACTAAATGAAATGCAGACTTTTATAACGTGGGAAATGTTTGCTGAACTGGTTTTGATTAAGTTTGGACTGATTTAAAACAGTGTTCTTCAGAATAAAACTAAAATAAATGTAGACAGAGCTACTGCAAATGTACAATGTGAAGTAAAACAGTTCTCCAGAGACTAACGCATATATAGCAAGAATGTGGTAGATGGTAGTAGATGTCCTACCATACTTCAAGTTACATTCACCCTTAAAATCTCTGGATGATAAATAGAAATGGAAAAAAAAATGCAGGAGTCCCTTAAAACATATTGTAAGCTGGGAAAAGCACAATAAAATAAAGCACAGTAAAACACAGTGTTACCAAATTGTCACGTATAATCCCTGTGGGAAGCTGACAATACAGGACACTTGATGGTCTCAGAAGAGCACATGTATAACTTAAGTTTCACATTAGTAGAGTATGAGCAGCTCTAAATAGGATTCAGAAGCTCATCATTCCATATCCAGCAACTTCTTATGGTAAGAATCAAAGAGTTTCAAGAATAGCCTTTGATACTATTTCAAAATCATTATGGACTACAACTTCGTTTACTCTCAGAAAGTGTTTTAAAACAAAGACTAAGGTATCAAAACCCAATATACTTAACACACACTTCAAACAAGACTGTCATTGGTAGCAGTTGTGGCCAATATCACACTGACATCTCATGGTGGCTCTGCGCACTGCTCCCAGCTTTTTCTACTTTAGCAAACCACATACTGATAAGCAACATATGGTAAATAAATACACTGATTGTAGACTTCCCTTTCAAGGGATGCAGAAACCTGCAGCTACTGCCTGCAGAAGGAATTGAACAGGCATTTCCAAGGCTGGTGCCCCTTACAAATGCTCTAATTAGCTGCCTACCAAGCACATGAGAATTCAAGGAAAGATTAAACAAACACAGGCTTTACTACAGAGTAATATTAAGGAGTTATTGTTGAGAGGAACTTCCATATTTGAAAGCAAACCAACGTAAGTGATAAAGGCAATGAAATGTTTCTCTTCATAAGGCCTAGAGAGTAATAAATCAATTTTCAAATCCAGTGCTGTCTTCTAGCCAGAAAAAAAAAAATAATGAATTCTTTGAATCCTTTACTTACTGAACCAAAAATCAGATTGAGAACTCATTTAGATACTATTAGCTAGTAAAGGTTACATTTTTATTTTTCTTTGTTCATACTTAGCCTTCTAGTATTTCAGGAGTCTTCAGTCTGCAGACAGCATTGAGTTTAACTCTTTAACTCAGTGAGAGGTATCTCACTGGTACATGGGAAAGAACTCCTGAGTTACTACAGCTCCTTGTTAGTAAACCTAGTACTTTTCTTCAATATTTAAGGAAATACTGAAATTGCATTAAACAACATAAGATCATTCAGCAAGGCTGAAAGGAAAGGAGAGGGGACTTCATCACTCTGGTTAGCTTCCCAGAAACGGTCCTTTCAAACACAGGGCAGAACACAGTAGATGGCAGCAACAACCCACGGAAGAGGAGCATTGCTGCCCACCACCGCCCTGGGGCTCTTCCAACTTGGCTGGCAAGCACCCAGACAGCAAAGTAAATGGAATGAGGGCCCCATCTAAAATTAGACAGAAAGCGTTCTCTTCTTTGAGCAAAATGCCAACATACGTTTGTATACAAGTACACAAGATGTTGCCGAGATACTGCAGCTTTAGATGAAGTAAGGTTGCTGGCTTAAGGTCTTAATTGAATATTTTACCTTAATAGCAGCTAAACTAAGGTAAATCAGTGTGGAACATTTTTTAATGCTCAGTTCATAGTAATTTTAAAAACACTTATTATTTGCACCAGCTTGGGTTTTTCTAGTGCCAAATTTGCTATAGGTTATAAGGGTTCATTATAGCTTATCTACTCTGTTTCCACAGTCCATGTTCCCTCTATTTCAAGCACATCCTTCCTTCCCTCCCAACACAAAGATACAATAGCCAGCCTATTTGCCAGCAAGAAAAAAATAAAGATAAAGCTGCACTCTCAACTTCCTTATAATATTATGAGTTTCAATAGCACGTATTCCACTATGTTATGTCCTATTCCTGATCAAAATTCAGCAGAATGTGCTCTGACCAGCCACCCATCTGCATCACAGCACTCCCCACTTGAACACAATTAGACATCCCATTACTTCATCTGTTCCTATCCCTATAGGGTGTTCTCATGGATGGTTAAATGTGATGCTGCTTTCACACACAATCATCTTCATCCTTTGACCTCTTCCATTAAAGGACGGGAATACATAAACATCTTCATTATGTTTATGGTAACTGATAAACTCTTTTTCTTCTACTTCTTAGATGCTTATTTTAAATGCACTGCTTTTGCTTTAAAAAGGAAGACAAGGAAGCAGGGCTCAGATCTGCTGGTAACGTACGTGTCATCTTACGTGCTAGGAGATGTTTTGCAATGACAAATTTTAACCACAGTTTTACATGACAGAAGGACCTCCACAATCTGAGGAACAGGATCCAACAAGTCCAGATTGAGGGTTATCACAATTCTTGAGCTGATGACTTCTCAATTGCTTACACAGACGAAATACTGTGAATGTTTCCTTAGATACTAACAATGAAAAGACCATGTCCCACAAGGTACATAGTTCATTTTCTAAGAAGGCAAAGAACCGGGTGATATTGTTGTCCTTGGATCAGGTCTCTCTGGCTGAGGCCTGAACTGTTTTCACACAATGAGACACCAGCTCAATGAACCCTACTCATTCTCATTTAATTATAATATTGTGATAATTATTACTCATGGGCAATTATCCTATCACAGTGCAAGCTGCCTCATGGCATTTGAGAGCTGTACAGAGATGACAACTTGAGCCTACATAAGAATGATCCTTCACCAGTTCTCTTTCAGACAGCGCAAAGGTTCTCTCTTCCTTTTACATACTTAAAAGAACAGCACTACATGTGAAATATACACAGCAGTTTGGAACAGTTTAGCATTTTCTTCCACCTTTCTTATGCATGGTTCGTATGGTGAAGAAATAGAAATACACAATCAGCTTCAGAGAAACATGTCAGGTTAGTCCACTGCACCTGCTCAATGGATGAAGACACAGCCTACAAAGTTGTTCAGATTAATTTTGTAAAAGTATCAGTAAACTCACACAAAATTGTAGATAATAAAACCAAACCAAAATGTTGAGGAATTACAAAAACCAGAACAGGTGTCAGCACTCATGAATGCGTTAATAGCAACTGTCCATGAAACTAAAATAAACGTATCATAAACCCTCTGCGACCTTGAGACAAATTTAGTCTTTAGTCTCATATACTGCTAATTCGGATGGGTCTGAAATCAACTGGCAGAAGTGTGGTAAAAGGGGTCCATGCCAGCAACAGAAAGACTATTCATTTGGTATCTTATTCTCACGAGGATTAAATGTCTTTCACTGATGCTGTTCATATCAACCTGGAAACTCCAAGAAATAGGACCACATTTCAGCATTCAGCACTCCACTCATGTACATCCTCCTCAATCAACCAACCTCAATCAACCAACCAACCAACCAAAAGCTTTCCTTCTTTGATACAGAATGGAGAGCAAAATTGAAGCTACCCAAAGGAGGAGTTTAACCACAGAATAATACCAACACTGCAGATAAATCTCTGTGTAGTCCTGCATGTGTAAGACCATGACTCCTCCCTAAGTTGCAACGTGGTTTACAAAGAAGCCATTTCACACCATCCGTGCAACAACATGACAAACAGCAGTTTGCACATCCCTTTCTGGTCCATTAAAATAATAACAAATAACAAACAACATAACAATAAATACCAAATAATAATAAAAAATAAACATAAATAATAATAAAAATAAATAACAAATAACAAATAAAATAATAACAAATAACAGTTAAATAATAACCACAAGCCAGCTGCAGCCCTCATAATTCAGCATAACATAGAACTCACCCCTGGAATGGGTGAGTTCTTCCAAATGTGACCACCTTCACAACACCTGAAATGTAACAGCTCCATGTGTAACGATGTTTTTCTACACACACCTGGTTTCTGTGGGATGAACCCTGTAGAAGAGCAGCTTTGGCATCTTGGAAAGGGATGAAAGCTCCAAACTCCCCATCGGTGTCCTCCAGTAGGTCAGGAAGAGAAGCAGGAACAGCTGACACTGGAGGTGAATGCTTGAAAAGAAGGGGGTTTTCTTCAGGATTAATTCCCTTCCCCATTGGGACTCACACTTGAGCACAGTCACAGGAAGAAACATGGCGTGTGTTGGCTTGTTACTCCTCAAACAGAGTGGTTAAAAAGTCAACCTCATCAGTTTGAACGCTGACCCCTCTTCATTCTTTCCCAGCTCACCCGTTACAAACCATCATCGTCCATCTGCACGTTAAACCACACCTGGGGCAGGGCTTTCCTCACGCAGGGGCTGTCCGGTGGCCTGCTCACCCCAGGCGTTCCGCTGCACCCCTTCCCCTCCATTCTCCCGCCTGGCTCCGGGCACAGCTCTGAGGGACCGCCATTTCTGCCCTCACTTAGCGGCACCCCCGTCCCTGCTGCCCGTCCCTGCTGCCCGTCCCTGCTGCCCGTCCCTGCCGCAGAGGGGCGAGAGCATCGCCGCTCCGACGCCTTCACCTCAGCCCCTGAGGCGGCTGCACGAGACCCTCGAAAAGGCGCGAAGGGCGGAGCAGGTGGCTCGCGCTGCGCGCAGCCGCCCAGGGGCGGGGCCAAGGCGGGGCGGGGGCGGGGCGGGGCCCGGGGCTCGCGGCGCGAGGTTGGCGGTGGCAGCGCTGAGGGGACGGGGACCATGGCGGACCATGAAGCGGGGATCGCGCCCAAGGCCCGGCGGGTGCAAGGTAACCGCGGTAAGGGGCGCGGGGAAGGGGAGCGGAGGCGCTTCCCTCGGCCGCCCGGCCCGAGCGCGGGCGCTTTCCAGCCGCTGCCAGGTTTCCGTTTCGGTTTCCGTTATCAGCTGCTGAGGAAAGTTGGCGGATCCGTGGCTGAAGTTTGTCCCGCGGGAGGAGCGGGCAGCGGCTCGGCCCCGCTCGGCTCCCTCAGCCCCCGGCGGTTGTTGGTGGCGGGGGGAGTCCCGCATCGCCGCGGTTCCCCCCCGTCTCATCGCTTCGGGCCTCCGCAGCGCGCGGGAAGGGGGCAGGGAGAGCCTCGCGGGGAGTTGGCCGCGGTTGCGAGGCTCGGGGTGCGCTGTTGGGTTTCCCGTGCGGTAACCGGGGCGCTGAGGTGAAAGGGGAGCGAGTGGTGAATTGCAGTCCCCGAGCGGTAAATGAGAACAAGGAGGGTTTGGGGACGGGGTGTTCACACCACCGGTGCCCTGCACTGGAGCACAGTTCGAAAGCTGTGAGGAGGAGCGAGAAGTCAGCAGCGTTTTCTCAAGTGGGGAGTGAAGCTGCTGTTAATTCGCCTTTATTTCTATAGCTGTTCGAATGGGTTTTGGCTTTCAAGTTGATAGGTGTGAGTGTAACCTGGGTTGGGAGGCTTTGGAGGTGATGCACTGAAATAACCCAGCCACCGGTGTGTGCCACCGGGGCGTTTTCCTGTTGTGTTCAGAGCCAGGCCACAGGAAAGTCATGACTTCTTGTATGTTTTGTCACTTGCAACTGGAGATGGCAATAGATTTATGAGATTGCTTAATATGCACAAAAGCTTTGGCTGGGTAATGTGAGTTGTATAAATAACTGCGGATGTGTTTGGGCCCCCTGCCTTGTGGCACATGGCAGCTCTTGTATCCTCAGAGGATGCAGGTTTCATCTGTAAGGACACGAGGTATTAGTACTGAGCAGCGGGCACTTGTGCTAACCTTGTCTGGGGCTCTGCACACCCTTTACTTGATGTGCTGCTGAGGTGGTTTCTCCTGTAGGTGCTGTGTATTGGGTTGTTTTGGAGGCTAAAGCTGCCTACGAGGGTCTTTTTTTGTCATAATAAAGTG
Source organism: Ara ararauna (assembly GCA_028858755.1). Lineage (NCBI taxonomy): Eukaryota > Metazoa > Chordata > Aves > Psittaciformes > Psittacidae > Ara > Ara ararauna. Next base: position 23,561,086 of record CM054384.1, read on the forward strand.
TCTATGGAGTAAATTGCCTAAATCATTACATCTCATAACCCAAATTATGTCTTAATGCCATTTCCCATGTGAAATTCTTTGAGAAGCATCTGAAAAGACATGTGGTTCTCACTGAGAGCAGTATTGCCCTCAGTCCGGCTGATCTCCCACATGCATTTGCTTTAAATCTGGTGTGTGCACTGTTAGGGGAAGATCTCTTCCTCCCATGGTACCCAGGAGGTTCCATTTATAACATTCCTGCTTTGTAACAGTGATGTGCTGGTTCAGACAGTGTTTGCAGAAGGAAATAGATGGCAGGTGAAGTTTATGTGCCACTCCCGTAGTGGTGATGAGAGCTTCCTGTTCCATCTCAGCCTCCAGCACTAAGTGTTTATTATAAATTGTTAATACTGTTTGGTGATCCAAGTGGCAATTTCTTGCTCAAGTAACGGTAACTGTTCCAGGCAGCCTTAAAGGGAATGAAGATGATTCAATTAAACTTTTGTTTTCATAGTCTTTCTCCTGTGGTTTATTTCTTAATCCTTGTGGAATTCTGCCATTCCTGTCAGTCTCGTCTCAGTGCTGTGACCAGAAGCTCTTTAGGAGCCAGTATCAAGGAGCCTGGCTGAGAAATCAGGCCAGAATGGCCCATTGATGGCGTTTATCCAAGTCCCATGAATGAGATGGTCAGAAGTTGCAACGAGGAAGCTCATTCCACAGATGCCCAAGCATGTTTCTGGTATTTCATCCTTTTTCACAAGACAGCATCTCTTGTTTTTTATGTTGTGAAATACACCATGTGCTGGGAAAGTCATTCATAATGAAGTGTGCACTTACTCAATCTGGGGATTTTACACTGAGTTGTGACCTCTACTTTCCTGTTCAACAGGGAAGCAAATGGATATTTCTTTTCCTGTTCCGTAGACCAGCTGGTTGTTGGTGAGGGCTTGGTGTTAAGCTTTAGAGTGGAACTGAAGAGGATCCTCAGCTCCTTTAGATTTATGAGAGTAAAAGAGAGGAGACTCTTCCTTCCTATCAGTGTAGGCTGTGAATGCAGCTTATGGCTTTAGGCTGACTAATACCTTGTTGCTAAATGAAAGGTAATGTTCCCTTCACTAATGAGTTTACAGATGTTGCTTAATGCTGCAGTTGCTTAATACTGATCTATGTAGGTAACGCATTTCCTCGACTTTTGCAGAAGGCCTGGAAATTACTGCTCTCATCTCTATTTCCACTACGCAATAACAAACCTTGGGGCAATAACTTTAGGTAACTTTCCACAGGGGAACTTTAAAATGACAGCTGATACGACACGTCCTTGAGGATTATTATCCTGGCATGTGACAGGAATACACATTATAGAGAAGATGGATAGCTGGCTTCCTGAAGCTCAAGATACTGTGTACAACAGAACCTCATTATTCTCCACTACCTCCATATTCCACCATAGTCAAAAGTCCGGGAGTAGTGGCTCTAAGACCCACAATCAGTGTAAAAGTGGGCTAGAGGGCAATTTCACTATTGGTCCTCAGTTATTTTGCTGGTTTCTGTGACTTTAGTCACATATTGTGGATCTAAATTTGCAAAGTGTCTGCTATTATTTGCTATTTCTCACTTTCAAGATTAGCGGTATCTAATGACTGACCTATCTCACCTCTCTTTTTATCCAGGGTATACGCTGCTAATGCTGAGTTTCATTCAGGCACAATAAAATGCTTACACATGTACCTGGGTGTTAAAATCAATGGATATTTTAAAAATAAAGAATTTGCTTTACAATAAAATGGGTTCTATTTAAAATAACAGGTTGGAAGGGAGACTCGGAGACTTGTTTTTTGTAACTGGCCAGTTTTGTTGTACAAACTGAATAGTAGGTTTGTTTGGTGAGTACAGAAAATGATTCATTAGATAATTCCAGGTAGAACTAAACTAAAGCTCCCGGATTCTTTAATGCAGTTTTTACCCAGCAACCAGCTGAATGCAGTCCTTCAGCTCACAGGACTCTGGTCCCTTAAGTCCCTGTGGCACTGATCAAGCCAGGATAAGGTCTGCATGTTTGCAGCACTGTAAGGGTTCAGCAAAGTCGGGGAGCGTGGACTTGAAGCCATATTCTGTCGTCTGAATGTGAGAGTTGTGTTCTTCTGAGCCTTGCAGCTGCTTCTTGGCACTTCCTGCTTTGGGCTTTCCAAAAGCTGGAGCGAGAGAGGTGAATTTCAGTATCTCCGTGATAGGATGGTTGCTCAGTGTCACTCTGGGGTATCCCCACTTGGCAGTGGGCTTCTGGCAGCCTGGTAGGAGGCTTAGCTGGCAGGACATGCAACTTCCGATGGCTTTATGAGCGCTTCCTTCCCAGCACGTCTGCACCTTGTCACGCTGCATTACTTTTTTAAGCTGTGTAGTATTTAAAACCACCAGCTCTTGTTGTGTGCTGATTCTGGAAATACTTCCAGTTGGTGCCTCTGCATGGCAGAGAACTATGGGGTTTTCCAAGCATAAGGAGTCTTTGACCAGGAAATGCTTTAGAGAGACCTTATTTCATGTGCAGCTAATCTTGCACTACATCGTGTTCTACTCCCTAGATACAACAGTGCTGAGAGTTGTGGTTTACTGAGATCTGTGCCCGTGACAGCTGGAACACAAACCAAACACTGAATGTCCTGTCCCTGGGGCTGATGGGCTCTGGGGTCTTTGTGTTTCACTCATTACACGGCTGTTGCTCTGACTTCCTTAGGCAATAAAAGATCAGGATTTTTACTGCTGCCTTTGGGCATGCTGCTAGAGAGAACTGGGGAAAAGGGAGGCATTTGGGAGCCTCTACTTAAATGTTAGTGTACTTAATTATGTGTAAATGTTACATGGACCACATTCTGCCCTCAGCTCTCTCACACAACTGACAGAGACTAGTGAAAGTCAAAGAATTTGGTTTTTAATTTGACTTCTGAGCTAAACCTGATGTGTTTGGCCAGAGCAGCAGTGCTACAACAGTGCCTTATTCCAAGGAATATTCCACAGAAATACCCAGTTACAGGCACTTTCTTTAGCAGGCATTCCTGGGTTTAAAAGTCTGAGGATTGCTGCTCTTCTCTTGCAGATGACTCTGACAGTGGCCTTGGCCTGTGTGGATGGATCCTGGTGATCACTTCCCTCTTCTTCACTGTTATCACATTTCCTATATCCGTCTGGATGTGCATAAAGGTAAAATTGTTCACTTCTGTGTTGGGTTAAAACTTCAGCAGTGCAGATGCTTCCTAGTGGTTACTATTGCTCTCAATTTTGTTTACTCGTTTTAAACACAAATTAATCTGTTACAGCAGACAGTGTATGACAGACCCCAACATTTCAGTGCATTAATCTTCAAACAGACAAACAAATTACTCTTGAAGGACTGATATTTCTTGTACAATATTGTCCTGATTGCTTGTATTGCTCTTTGCTTTTTGACAATAAAGTTTAGGCTAAAATTGCCAAAAGCAGCAGGTATCGAATTGTCTGTTACATTGAAATTCACGGCTGTCTGAAACTAGTGTATGCAGAGTTTGGAATCCATCATATGGCTTCTGGAAACCCTTGCATGACATCCTACTGTTTATTACAGATTATAAAGGAGTATGAGCGAGCCATCATATTCAGACTTGGACGCATCCTGAAAGGGGGAGCAAAGGGACCAGGTATGTCCTGGGAGCATTCTTAGTCTCTGTTCTCATTAAGTCACCAGCAGTAGCTGCGGGGAGACATTGCATTGGACTGGCCAATCTTCAGGATTTTGTAACTTCCAGTGAGAGGATGTGTTGCTTTATAAGGAGAAAACGGTAAACATGAGCCTTACCCAGCTCTCTTATCCATCGTCTTCAGGTGGAATCAAAGCACAGAATGTAAAGGGAGGAATAACAGCATCAAATGTGCCAATTTAAATAAGAAGTTCAGTGTGTCAGTTAAAACCCAAATGGTCTGAAAGCCTCCACATTCTTCAAAAGGAATAGAAACAATGAAATTATGTGCTAGTTTTGAAATGTTTCCTGTGCATATGAGAAATTCTGATGTAAAGCTGAAGAGTGACAGTGACGCCCCAGAATAAAAGGAGGTTGATGGTTCGGTAGCTTCTCCGTGCCAGAACTGGGCCCTGCAAATAACTATGTAGGACACATCTTCAGAAGTGGCTGTTAACAGTTCTGGGGCTTCCCCAGATGTTAAAGGTCCCTAAGACAGACCTGAATAAACTGAAGTTTCTCAGCATACTTTATCAAAACTCATCCTGGTTTGAAAGCCACAAACCACAACGCTGCCGAGCTCATTATGTGAGGGCTGTGCAGCTACAGTGGTGGGATTGAAGCTTACTGCAGTAGCAAATTTCACCTGGTTTAATGACCCATTTTCATCTCCTGACTGGGTATTTTTGTACAGGTTTGTTTTTTGTCCTGCCCTGCACAGACAGCTTCATCAAAGTTGATATGAGGACCATCTCTTTCGATATTCCTCCCCAAGAGGTGAGTCTGCACTTGCCTTTGTACCTGCTAAAGTGTCTACACTTCGTTTTCCTTTTCCCCTCTTGGTATTAGGGCATGCGTAGCTTTAATATAGACTCTTGGGCAGGTTGAGCGCATTGTGAAGAGTACATACATCCTTGAGTAATACCATTCATTAAGAGAAGATTGCTGAAAGAAAACCAATTATGCTGTCCTCTGAGGATCAAGTAGGATAACTGCATACTGTCTGAGAGCTGGAACAGGAGGGTTTGGAATAAAGACTGCCTGCAACATTCTGTAATTGTTTCTGGGAAATCTGGAAGATTTCCAGGCACAGCACTGATCTTCCCTGTGCCAACTGATCTAGATGGATAAACCAGCTAAAATAATGGGATGAAATTATTATATGCATCAAATGCTGTTAATGGCAACTCAGGGTAATGGTCTGTTCCCTTCCATGGGTTTTGTGTCCATGTTGCTTCTGTATCCTGCTGTGCAGGACTGTTTTTCCTTGGACATCTTAATTTTCTAGCCGCGTGTCTCCACAGCTTTAGCCGAACTCAGCAATGCCAACACAATAGATAACAAAAGAATAAAAACCGGCTAGCCCTCTAAAGGCAGTTAGTGAACAATTGGGTGTTGATGACTATAACTGCATCCCTCATGGAGCTGGTGTATCTTGCAGGACACGGATGCCTGACGCAGCCTGTCTGCTGCATCTGTTTCCTGTCATATTCGTCAGTCGGTTTGTTCTTCCTCGTTAGTTGTAGATTTAGACAAATGGCATCTGTCAGGGTGCACGCTAAAGGGTAATTGGTAGAAACCTAATCGCTGGCAGACAAAATGTGCTTGCAGCTGCTGATGTGCCATTAGTGAATCCAGCAGCTGGACATTTACCTTCTGACTTGATTGAATCATGCCCACTGATACAGGTTTGTCTGTGTTCTGTAGGTAAGAGCAGAAATACACTTTATTTGTACAACATGATTTCTGTGCATGCTGCTTATTCTTTATCTTAGGCTGTTATGAAGAGCCTGCTAAAATAGGTAGTTTGGAGAAGGACAGAGCAGGTAAGGTTAAGTAACTCTCATGTCCTTCTCTTGTCAAATAACATAATAGTAATTGTCTGACATGGAGTTAGGACACTTCTCATGGTCATGTGGCATACTTCAGTCTCTTTAACTTAGCTTTAAAATAGAATTAATATTAATGTTTCATTCTGGTGTGTCCTCTTCTAAACCTTCAACAATATCTCTCTTTATCTTTGCAAGTACCTCCTTTGCTTAACATACAAGTGTTAAATTCAGTATATCACTCGAGCCAAACTCCGGGGGTGTTCACAAATGATTTCCTCTGCAGCTTGTCTAGAAATCACCACATACTCACGTAGCAGCACAAGGTGGCATTTCAGTCAGAAGTACCTCTAAGGACAATGAACTGCAAGGTAACAACAGGTATTTCTAATGAGATGTTGAAATCAGGCTGACACCCTTACAGCTGAAATGCAGCAGGCTGCTGGGACAGGCAAACCCCATTTTGTAGGAATCGTCAAGTAAAACAAATACATAATTAGCATAATAAATAACCATATATCGATCAATAATTATGCTTTCCCCACTGCTTTTCAGATCTTGACCAAGGACTCTGTGACAGTGAACGTGGACGGAGTGGTTTATTACAGAGTTCAGAATGCCACCCTCGCCGTGGCAAACATCACAAACGCTGACTCAGCCACACGTCTTTTAGCACAGACGACTCTCAGGAATGTTCTGGGGACCAAAAACCTCTCCCAGATTCTCTCTGATCGTGAAGAGATCGCACACAGCATGCAGGTACAAGCAGCTCTGCCCAAGAGAGCCACAAGCGATCCATAAGCAGCAGTCCCATGGGTAACTTCCAGGGCAGGCTTTATTTTGCCATCCAAGCGATAAACCAAGTTGTGATTTGGTGTTTTAGGCAAAACCCTGTCGAGAGCTATTGGGATGGCATTGTGTTTAATAAAAATGAGTGACTAAGGCAATAATGGAGCAGTGGGAATGAGGGATATGGGAGAGGAGGGCTTCCCAGGATCGTTATGTCAATGCTTTGCTGTTGAAGGCAATTATGCTGCAGAATTCCTTTAGAATATTGATCAGGCTCTGGGTTTTTGGTTTTTTCCTTTGTTAGCTGACAACAGTTATGTTTTTGTAATTGGCAAATCATTGTACTTACGCTAAAGCCTTTAAAGTCCAAGAATCATAAAATAATTAATGAATTTGGTTTATTGGACAGTCTTTGGACATTAGCCTGCAGCCACGTCAGTGCTTAACTTCATTGTCCTGCTTTGTACAGGCCACACTTGATGAGGCAACAGATGACTGGGGCATTAAGGTGGAACGTGTGGAGATCAAGGATGTGAAATTACCTGTCCAGCTGCAGAGAGCAATGGCTGCAGAAGCTGAAGCTGCCCGTGAGGCCAGAGCCAAGGTAAAAACATCAACATCTGCATTTGCGTTATTTTTCCTTCTCCATGAATAATTCAAGATGGGCATGTAGAGGATGAAGATTCTCAGCCAGATTGTGTTGTAGCCAACAGGAGTGCAGGGCAGGGATTTGCGGGTTTATGTCTGGCTTTCATTGTGGTTTGTGCAGGTGAAGTGTCCTTCAAAACCACAGAATCTCAGCTCTTTACCGCACTCCAAGAGCAAATCTCAAACAGAACAATCTGGAGGTTAATAGCTGGAGCCTGCAGTGAATTAGAAGCCAGATTTACTTCCAGCTTCCTCCTGAGTAGCCCTGATTTTAGGGAAGGCCTTTGTTGTCTGTTTGCTACTTCATATGAGAAATAAAACAGCTGTAGTGGTTTTGTCACCCTGAAGCCGACCAGTGGTCAGTTTGGTCATAACATCTTGTTCCCTAATGGTCCAAACCCTCCACCTTTGTTTGTAGAGCAAGCTGATGGAAGGAGGTTTTTGATAGGTAGTGGCCTGTTGAGCTGCCTGTATCCTTGCATTCTAAATAGTGAAGGCTTGTCTTAGCAAAGGGAGGTTTCCTAAAGCTCATCTAAAGCCATGAAAACCACATCTGATCTTATGAAGTTCATCATCTCACACACGAGTGATTTTTTTTTTCATGTACATATAGATGACTGATTTCCATATCTGCCATTAATGAGGAGTTCATTAATTTTAATCTATTTTTAGGTTCTAATTATAAAATGTGGATTTTATTTCCATGGGAAATAAATATTAAACTGAATTTCATTAGACTTCAGGGCTGGCAATTACTCAATGTGAAGCTGGTGATGCACCTCAGAAAAGCTCTTTAAGCCTACATTAGTGCTCGAAGTATTAACTTCTATGTATTTTTTTGAAGCTTAATTACTTTGTGATTATTTTTTTAATTACTATTTATTCTGATGTTTAAAAAAATATTGTGCCCTTGCAGCAGAACTCTGGAGGGGAATCTGCACTTCCCTGTGCTGATGTGCATTAAATTGCCTCACCAACAACTTCTCTGTTGAAACAGCAGCATCCAGCCCTCCTTTACAGACACTCAGGAAGTATTTATACTGTCTTGATGCAGAAGGGCTTGTCAGGAAATGCCTGACCACAAAGTTGTCCCTAATGAGCTCATAATTAAAGAAGTAAAAGGTATTTCCCCAGTAAGAAACATAGGAAACATTCACTTGTCAAGCGCTTCTAGAGACCAAAAAAGTACAGCTTTAAATGAAAGCTTAAAGATATATGTGGGGAGCCTTCTGCTTTTGAGAGGCAGTGCTGAAAGAAGCACAAAAGAAGCTTTTGAAAATAGAACAAATGCACCCATTGCGTTTTCAAGACACGGTGCTGGCTTTTGTGATCTGGTATCTCAGTCCTGAATGGGGGAAACAGACAATCCATGGCCTTGAAAGCAAAGCAGAAATGGCTTCTGTCTGAGCAGGAGAAAGGCAGAACCAGTGAAGGAACATGGGAAGGAGAGGTCAAGCAATGAGCAGTGTCTTGGGAATATGACTTAAGGCTGGTCATCTTACACATCTCCAGGTTGTTACTGTGCCAGGAGGAATTCACTGTGGTTCATCTTGCTTCCCCAGGTCATTGCAGCTGAGGGGGAAATGAATGCTTCCAGGGCCCTGAAAGAGGCATCCATGGTTATCACTGAGTCCCCGGCTGCTCTTCAGCTTCGTTACTTGCAGACCTTGACCACCATTGCTGCGGAAAAGAACTCCACCATCGTCTTTCCATTGCCCATAAACATGCTGCAGGGCCTCATAGGTGCCAATCGCTAGGTAGGGTGGGAGGAGAGAGGTAGGGTGGGCTTTTTGCTAAGGCAAATGTTTGCAGCGCTGAATTCCGTGTGTATTATAGCTTATGGTGGTGGTACAGTGGATTTGCTGAGTAACCTGTTCTGTTGTATGAAGTCTGTTATAAAACTTACATGTAATGTTTGTGAACATGGACAAACTATCTGAAAACGTCTCAAAGTGAATACAAGCAGTGTCATCTTAAATAAGCAGGTATCCATATACTATCTTAACCTGCAACCTCCCACTTTCAAATAGTATATGAAGCCATTTGTGGTGACAATCTAACATCTAGAGAGAGAACTATTCCTCTTACCTCAACGGGTCTGTAGCCCTGCAGGGGAGGTGGAACAGCCCTACCTTCTCTTGGAGTGTAGCTGTATGCAGGAGGTTACCAGACTGCTGTGGCATGAATTGGTTCTTCAGCTTAACACAGAAGTAATGAAAGTTGGTACAGGAGTGAAAATACTGGGTGCTTCTGAAAATCAGGCCCATGCTCTTTAAAATAGTTCCCACCTCCTGAGAAATGGTGGTTAGCGGAACTTTCCATCTCTGAAATGGAATAACTATGCCATAGTTATGGATACAACATACTTGCAGTCCCTGAGGGCTGCTCTGTTGTTACAGTGATGTGCCTATGTAGGTTTATGCTGAAAAGTCGTTGGGTCTGTCTTAAAGATGTTTTTAAAAGGCCAAAGTACTGATTCCTGCATTGTACCTGGGTCTGAAACCTCAGTTCTGTAGGAGGTGGGATCTCTGAGATTAGTGGGCTGTGGTGATGCTTAATTGAAGATGTTGTACTGTTGATGTATCTGTTCTAACAAATTAGTGATTTCCCTGTTGACGCTGCTTCTGAGCAGACCTGTAGTATCTGTTGTGACACCAAGGGCTTGTACTTCACACCAAAAGCATGTAATCTTCAGTTCACATAGTCTTGAGCAGTAAGTCTGCTAAACTGTATTCATGTTGTCTGCCTGGTTAGTAGATGTAATTACAGATTAAAATGAGAAGAAGTAGAGCTGCAATAGGGAGGGGGGGCTCTGGGCTGCCATCATCACTGAGTTTCGCATCTGGTCTTTAATTACTGGGATGTGACAATGAAAACAGAAAGTCAACCTCAGTGATACAAGTGCCCTTCTCACACTGGTCACCATACAGCTCCTAACTTGGTTTTTTATCCCCTTTCTGCTACAGTTTATTCTGTATTTACGGGTATTTAAGGTGTGTTTACCTGTGCCTTGACACGCTGTGCCTTTGTCCCTGTTAGGAAAGGGGCCCAAGCGCTTGCTCAGGCTGGAGCTACTCGGTGCTGTTGCTGTTCTGCAAAGGTTTTTCATTCCTCTGCACCACACAAACACTGTACCAGTCTGCATGTGTGTCAGTGCTTCAGTTAGTGTCAGCTGAGCTCCACTCCTTGCTGGGATGGGGGGAAAAAGACAATTAACAAAGCTGTAATGATGAATGTTTCTGTGCTCACACATGCTTGCAGTGAGGAACAAGTAACTGCACGGCTGGAGGCTAATCCCTGGGGAAGGGCAGTGATGCTGTAACTCCTGCTGGTGCTGCTGTCTCTGGCCACCCCTGTGAATTGTTGTTGACACCAGGAGCATGCTTTTTGCTCTCATGCTGAATAAAAACCCCATGCTGTTTACTAATGAGTGACTTCTTGATACATTTATGGTATTCTATTCTTTCAGAGTCTTAACTGCTTATGATTCTGGTGAGGGGAAAGCAAAACAATCCCCTAAATCATATCTGTGACCATTTAGTAAGGAGTACATGTGCAAAAGATGGCACAAAGAAGATTTACTTCTCTAAGGTGTATTTGTTTAAACAAGTTCAAATGTGAGATCTACAGGTTCTGTTTAATGTTTTCTTCTCCGTAACAAACCCCACCCTTCCCATTCTTCACATATTCCACACAAGCTTTATTGTATTAAATATCATCAAAGCAAGGAGGAGGGTCAGTGACTGGTCATGACTGGTTCTGGTAATTATTGCACAGCTAATCGGCTATTAACAGCATTGCCTGTTCACGTGCAGCCTGCAGGAGGACAGGGCTCTTGAAGGCACCAAACTTGCTCCATTTAAGAAAAAGAAACCTGTTACTTTAGACATCCACGTCTGCCATCGCTCTCTGGAGAGGATCCACAGCCCAGTAGTCATCATCCCAGCCCAGGAACCAGCCGGAGAAGGTTGGTGGCTCAAACCCTTGCTTCACCACGGTGACCGGGGTTCTCTTGTCCCGGCTAGCTGGGTCGGTTTCAATGTACCGCTTGGCTGGAAACACACAAGTAGCAGGAAATGTCATGGAGTAACAGCTGAAATAGCTGAATTGTGGCTAAAGAGATGCCAGGGATACAATTTCACATTGTTCATTTAAACAAAAGAACCCCAAATTACAGAAGTTTTCACTCTGCTTTTATCTAAACCCATTGGACTGGCACCTGATTGTAGAAAATGGACACTAGGACAATAAACCACCATCACAGGGACAGCCTGCACCCGCCTCCCAAACAAGAATCCCTTCTCAATGCTGGGATTGAGCACAGCATGTCTTGAGTACGACACCTCTTTGTGCTGATCTTAAAGACCCTCCTTGCTTGAGAGATATGATCTCTTTGATAGAGCACTGAACTTCATGCTGTGATTAAGATATATTTCTCAGTAGATTAAATTGCCTGCTTTATGATCAGACAGCAGGGAAATAAGAAACAATTCACAGAGGATAATGTGACATTACCAGATTTCAACGCCTCAGTTTTCTCTTCTTCTTGGGCATCATTCCCAATCCATACAAAGACCTAAAGATTAAAAAGACCCATGAATTATTTAGCAATAATCAAGCTCTCTGTGAAAGAAAGGATAATTTAGATAAAGTCTCAGTGAACAGAGTATGACACAGAACAAGAACATCCTCATGCTGGTATGCCTGGATTGTTGACCTATGTGACTAAAGCTAGTGGCAGATAATGAGCAGTTTCTTGACTGTGTTTTATCTACATCAATTCTAGATATACAAACAAATCATACACTAGCTTAACATCAGGAAAAGGGAGCAAATGTTTGAACATTTTTACATAAAACATAAAAAATTAATCTCAAGTTTCCTTTTGGCTGATTTATGCACAGTTAGTTATTGAAAAATAACAGAAAATGCATCTGTATCTTAAAGTGCTGAATCCCAATGATGGTTCACGTTGGGATTCACACTGTCCTCTCCAGCTGGGCTAAGGATGCTGCCCTTGAGAGGTTCACACTCTAGGGGAGCACATGTGACACACAAGATCCTGTTTTCTTCAATCCTTAAACTAAAAAAAGACATGGCAGGACAACCACTGTTTCCTCACATTCAAGGAGTAAATTCTCTTCCATGTCACTAGTGAGATGATTTGTTCTCAGGCCTGAAGACGAAAGGATTCTCTGCTACTACAACTCCTCCAGCTGTTGTAACTTGGGTCTCAGCCTACAGCTGACCTGTGCATAGTGTTTGCTTCTCTCGTCTTGAGGTCAGTGTGACATACCTGGTCCCATGTGTCAAGGAGCATAACATCATCTGTAGCGAGGTCATCCTGAACCAGATCTCCAGGAACTTCTTCAATCTGGAAGACAGAAGATTATGAGAGGCACATTACTTCAAGCTCCATTTTACTTTTCCAGGAGAAACCCAGTTTCACCCCTTACTGGTGACATGCATTAAGCTGGACACTGTATGTGACCGTGCCAGTCAGGCTATGTCACATAAGTGCTTTTAGACCACAGAACACAAAATCAGTCTCTGTCCTCCTAGAGAAACCATGTCACTCGTGCAGACTTGTAACTCTGCCTCTTTTTACTTGAAAGATTCACGAGTTAAAATTTGAGGGGTCTGAATGGGAGTTCTTAACCAGCCTGATGCTGCAGACAGTTGCTGTGCTGAGACAACAGCATAACACAACTAGCTGGTGTCTCAGCAGCAAAATGATGCTGATACTTTCTTTCTGGAGGCAACACCGCAATGGAAGACAAAGTAAAAGGGCCTGTTGGTTGGCCTAAAGCAGACTGGGGCAGATTCTCTCAGCTTTGTCAGAAGGATGTTGAATTAATTGTCTGTCTTCTTAGATACTCACAGTGAAGCGCCCACTCTTGTTAGAGCACGCAAAGAGGCGAGGGGGATGAGCATCCATCTTCTTGTCCTTCAGCCGGGGAGAGGTACGGTAAGGAGCTTTTCCACCCAAAGCTGCCCAGAAATTAGCTGGAAAAGAGAAAAGACATACTGCTGCTCCAGCTGCTCTTGGGAACCACAGAGCAGTGCGGTCTGGGTATGACTTAAAGCGCTCTTCTATGTCAGAAAGTCCCAAAGCCCTACAAGCACGAGTATGCTGTTAAACAAAATGGAGATACTTTGGAGAAGCCCCTCTGTGCCTGTGTCCACCTCTCCTTGTTCTGGGAGACAAAGGAAAATATCCATGAAATAATTCCTGTGAACAAGCAGCTACATAGAAACTGCTGTGGCCTCTGTTGTGCCTCCCTCACCTGGCTCTCTGCCCTCAGCAACCTGTACTGGGCGAGCTCCCAGTATCTTCAGTAGCTCCTGTGCTCCTGATTTCTCAGCATCACTGGCTCCTTGGCCAACCCAAAGGTAAGCAGCAGAGGGAGTTTTCAGGACAAAGGCATCGTTGGAATTCAGCTGACTGGCAGCAGGATCCAGCTGGAAAGAAAGAACATTGCATGTATTGGATGTAATTGTCCTCTATGCAGAGCCTGTTATTTCAAGATGAAAATCAGGACCTACTGTTGAATATACTACAAACAGAATATTCCATACCAGCATGAAAGGCTTTAAGATACGCTGCATATTTGCCTGTACCTAAGTGGTAAGTTTGACTTACTCATACGAGAAGAGTAAATAAATGTGTGTTTCTATTCTACAGATACCTCTGGCCAATGTCAAGAACATTTGGATCTGTCATTTTGCCAGTCTTCATGGCTATGGCAGGAGATGTAGGAACTCGCTGGGGGGATCACTGTAGGTACCCCACTGCTGAGGCAGCTCAGTCATTAATGTCATTTCCTCAACGTTAAAAAGGATGTGCCCTCTTGACCTAGAAACCTAGCAAGTTGCTGCAGACGTAAACCAGAGCTTTTGTCTCTCCTATAGCTACCAGCAAGGATTTATACTCTATTGTTTTTGTATCAAAGCAGTGGGGCTCTCAGCCTGTGCTGGCACAAGCTCTATTTGCATAGAGGATATTTAGCACTTTCTCTCTTTGCCATTGCTGTCGCAGGGGATTAGAACAAGTCACAACAGACAGATCCTAATGGTTCCCAAGTGTCTGAGGAGTGTCAGAGAGTGCAGGGTACAGTATCTAGCAGAGAATTAGGAGGAAATGGCTTAAACGTATTTAAGGTGACACTGATAAACTAATTAGAAAAACATGGTTAATATCCATGGGAAAAGAGGACTCTGACAATGCTTGTAAAGTGTGTTTCAGTTTACATCAGAAAGCTCAGTTTGCCCCTTGTTCCGTTCAAAGGGATCATGGTCCCATCACAGCCTACACAAACCACACCAAAGGTGACTCCACATACCTCTACTGCTCTGGTAGCTCCCGAGGTGCTGGATCGGACCTGGAAGAGCCGTGTTTCCGCAGGTGCTGTCTGGCCTCCTGCCCTTGAGGTTCCACCCTTGTACACAATCAAGGGTTTTCCACCAAACATACTCATCAGATGAGGTGGCTCTTTTCCTTGCACCACTCGTTTCTAGAGAAAAAGACATTGCTGTCAGTTTTAAGTCTCATAAGATGTACTAAAAATGGCCCTTCCAACCATCTTCCCAGCTGGAATATGGCACCTAGCTGGTCACAGGAGCTGGGCTATTACCTCCTGCCCAGAAACAGAGCAGTGATTAAACCTAGCTCTCACAGTTGCCATTTCATTTTAACTGGCCAGTGATCCACTGACACAGAAGTAACAAATAACTGTAAAACCCTCCTGTCTCATACAGACCACTTGTAAAGCTTCCTTGTGTAGCAGTTGGCATGTAAATTGCCTCTTCATAACTCCTACATCATGGCTGGGTTTCCCCACTGCACACTGGTAACATGTAATTATGCATATATCTTATTTATTCCCATAGTGTGGATTTTGGGGGGTTTGTTTGGGTTTTTACCTGCACAGGGCTGCCTCCCAGCTCCTCATCCAGCTGCACCGTGAGGAACGCAGAGGTGGCAATTTCATCTTGAGTGGAATCAGCACCTTGCCTGAGGGTGGAGGCAAAAGCTGGGTTTTACTTTCAGCCCTTCACCACACCCTTACAGAGATCAAAAAGAGGTGAGGAAAACCCTGGTTACCAAACCTCTGACACTTCATCCAACATGAAGGAGAAATTCATTATCCTGAATTGCAACACAGTGATTACAGAGGGAGATAAGAAGGTTTTCTAGATAACAAGCACAGATTCTTTAGTATCTTTATGCCTATCTCTCATTATCTTTCTAGCAGCTAGTTTAAAAACACTGTTGGTACTCTTATCAGGAGCTACACATGCTTCCAGTGCCTACAGGGGCTGACAAGAAAGCTGGAGAGAGACTTCTTACAAGGATGTGTAGTGACAGGACAAGAGGGAATAGCATTAATCTGCTGATGGAGGGGAGACCGAGATGAGCTCTTAGGTAGTTCTTCCCTGTGAGGGTGCTGAGGCGCTGGCACAGGGTGCCCAGAGAAGCTGTGGCTGCCCCATCCCTGGCACTGTTCAAGGCCAGGTTGGACAGGGCTTGGACCAAGCTGCCCTAGTGGAAGGTGTCCCTGCCTGTGGCAGGGGCTGGAACTGGATGAACTTTAAGGTCCCTTCAACCCAAACCACCCTGAGATTCTATGCAGCCCCTACACCAGCTGCATCCTTTCTGGTTTCAGTTAGACAGATTGCCTGTGCCCTCTCTGCCTGCTGAAAAATTCCTTTTTAAGGGCATGGTCTGGGAACTGTAAGTCACAAGCCACCAGCTGAGCTGGCAGAGATCTCCAAACTTCAGTACGGTGGTCTCAAAAGGTGTAGGATCAAACAGAGCTTGATCCAAAGAAGGGAGTAATTACTACTAGGAAAGAAGAAAAGAAACCAAAATGCTAGGAAATAATTCCCCCCATTGTCCCACTACAAATAAACCATTCCAGACCTCTGGTAGTGCTTTGTTTGCAAGGAAAGATTAGCCAGGGTGAAATTCTATCCCCCACAGATACTCTGTAAGTGGGAAGCAGCAATGATCCATTTTCGAAGTGCAATCTCAGCCCCACACGGCCCTAGTGTTTCCTGACTTGCATCAGGAAAACCTTCTTACCAAGTGTAAATGATCTGTCCCTGTTTCCCAGCATGCTGGTAGTTGTATAGGATGATGTAGCTGTCCCCTCCATAGAACTGGCCATAGGTCGAAGGATCCACTGGCACTTTCTCTGAGCCCTCTATTCTCCAAATCTAGAAAAGGAGCAGAAATATTCCGAGTTCAACGTGACAGCAGAATAAACAGACACTCCTGACAGGGCTCCAGCGCCCTTCCCAAATCCAGCCCCTCGAAGCTTGCGGTCCTGCAGCCCCATCTGCTGGGGAACGCTGCTAAAAGCCTGGAATTCCACAACCGGCAGGCGGGGCTGGGCACCTCAGCTCATCCCATTTGGATTCCCCAAAACTACTTAGAGAAACGCGGGTCAGAGTGGCAGCACTGATCCCCGTTCTGTACCTGACGTGAGCATTTCTATTTCTCTCAGTCAGACAGGTCAGAAATGGAGCTTTTCGGCTTTACTGGAGACTTTTCAAGTCTAACACTGGCTCTGACCAATCCATGGGCTTTTGGACAGGACTCAGCCCTTTCACCCTTCACCACCGCTTCTGTGTGCAAGCGCATGTGTCCAGGTACATGAGGTAGGAGCTCTGAGATGATCACCCATCACACTTGTGATGGCAACAGCAAGAATAACAAGGAGGAGGAGGAAGGAGGAGGTCTGGGTCCATTCTCGCAGGAATGCCATCAAGCAGCAAAGAAAATTCTGGAAACCTCCCCAAAAGGATTCTGACACTGCTCACCTGTTTCCTGCCTGAGCCATCATCCTCCATCCCGTGCTGGGCAGCCATGGCCTTGGAGGTGTGCAGAGTGGCAGCATCAAAAGGTACCTTCTCAATCCTGGCAACGTGACCAGACACATAAGCCTGTCCCAGTCCTTCTGTCTGGTCCTTGTCCCGCCAGTTCTTGAAGAATTGCTTAAACAGAGGTGTCTCACCGCTCTCAGGGAGCACTTGGATCTGAAACAAATGAGCCAGCCCATCAGGAGCCAGCGTTACTCAATCTTTAAGCCTCTATATAACTACACCTGGCAGGTCTGAACTATCATAACAAGCAACATGGGTCTCAACACACTACAGGGTGCAGAGTCAGAACTCAGAGTCAGTCTGAGTTCTAAGAAGGCTGAAGGGGTGTTAAACTTTTAGAATGAGCTCCCTCAGAACAAGAAGGGCAGGTTTATCTACAGCTTCTCTTTTTCACTCTTTGGAGAGAGGTCATGGAAAAGTGGATCTATTCCAAGAGGAAGAAGTGTTAAATAGCAGTTATACTGGGGTCAATGCTCTTTCAAGGACAGTGGTTAGCCCAGGAGGAACACTGCAGCATCGCCCTGCAGAACGGCAGATCACCCAAAACAGAAGCTAGTTGAAAGACTGCTTGTGACATTTCACGTGAGCTGTGCTCTGCAGTCAGTGGCCTGTGTGGCAGAACAATAGCCCCAGTGCTGTCTGGGGATCAACCATAGATGGGCTGCATGTCCTACCTGGGTGTGTTTCGGATAACCCATCTTATCAATGAACTCAGAAGCTGTTTTCAGCGCTGCCTTCTTCTCTTCAGAGTTGGCACTCTTGCCTTTAATGAAAACAGAGAGAAAAGAGGTCAAAGTTCTGCATACCCAGAGAAGAAACTGTCCCAGGAACCTTTTGTAACAGCAGACAGGCTCAGCATTCCAGCCAGATGATGCCACATAGCAAATGACAATTGTTCTATCTTTTTTATGCCTTTTGTGGTGGCTGAGAGCCCACAATTGCCTTTCTACTTATGATACTGATTTTTATTTCCTGGTTCCCAGGACCCTCACTTTAATCCTCTACACTAACGACCCTTTACTCAGCACCCAGCATTTCAGATGAGACTGCTGTTCTGAGATGTTTGATGCTATCCAAACTTGCCCTGAAAGCACCACCACCATCAGATGTATGTTCCCCTTCCCAGCTTGAAAGAAACAGGGATTGATAACTGGATGAAGATCCTGTGCATGTGTAACCAGCTTCACCTGCATCTCTATGGTACCTTTCCAAACGAAGATCTTTCCATCTGTGCCATGGTCCAAAATGAAGCAGTCATCTGTGTTCAGGGCTGCCTGGGAGAAGGGGTTCTCATCTGCCACGAGGGAGACTGCCAGGTTCCCGGCCCCGTTGGAGACCTGTGACAGCAAAGCAGAGAGATCTGATAAGGCACCATCCATTCCCCTCCAGCTCTATGGCCATAGTCCAGAACTTGAAGAGTACAAGGGAAATAAATTTGAATGCATTGGCTGCTTCAGGCACTATTGTTTTGCAAAGACGATACCTTTGACACAGCAACAGTATGACAAAAACATAACACTTACTCTGAAGATTTCAAGTATTTCAAGCAAAGCAGATACTGCTGGGACCAAAGAAAGATTGATTCAAAATGGTAAAGATCTTTGGTGCACAGGCCAAGAAATAGCTACTAAAGCAAACCAACTGCACTCAAGAACTGGAGGGGACAGTCTTGGTAACTGTGAACAGGCCTCCCTCTATCAAGTTGGTTTAATAGTCTGAGCTCCTGCACTTACTAATGGATAAAGATCCACATTACAAACTATCTTTGCAGATACTCACTACATGAATAGACTGCTATAGTGAAGACTTGAACGCTCTTCTGCACTTATACTAGCAGATGGCAAATGTTACTTTCCAAGTCATTGCTTTATCATGTTCACTGGATGTAGAAAGGGGTAGACCCTGGTTCTCAGGCTCACTATTTCTAGTTCTATCCTGTCATCTTCCTAACACAATGCCTGATAACACAAAGGAAAATTCCCTTTTTTCCCCATTTGTTTCACACTCTACTTTTCCCTCAAAGAATCCTGGAAAGTCCCAGCTGTCCCACTACAGTCAAAGGTGGTGATAAGGACAACAGAAATCCTGTGGGTATGCAGTGTACACAACCAGGGTTCATACATAAAACCTCATAAAAAGCTAACAGCAGAGTGAGGCAGAAGTAGGGCTCAGTTTAGTACAGCTCCTCTCTGCTATTCCACCTCCACTGAATTGCACACGGATCACCCCTTCTGCACAAGGTTATTTGTGGGGTTTCTTGGTACCTTATAGAGCTTAGCCAGCTTTCTGTTGGCTGTATCAATTTTGGCATCATCAGGAACTCCTGCTGGCAAACTGGGCTTTGGTCCCAGAACCTGTGAGAGACAGAAAAACCATTACCAGCTAGTCCAAGAGAATCTCTGTATCCCAGGTACTCCAGCCACAAGAACACATGGAAGAAACTTTTAGATCAACAACAGTAAAAATACTCTAATGTCCCAGCATCTGCATTGAGTGTTTATACCACTAGCACTTCATATGACTGAGCCCATCTTCCCTTCCATACCCCACTCTTCCCCCTCCAGCACAGACAAATGGACAACTGAATAACCTGAAGCATTTCCTCCCGCTCTGATCCTTCCTCTGAAACATAGACCTTGGCGCGACCATTCCGCTCATTGTCCCGAATCCCCTTGGCCAGCACAGTGGCCTTCAGCCGTTCCTGGCGGTTGCTGTTGGAGCCACACCACTGAAAGATGTTCTGAGGGAAAAAAGAAAGAGCATGTAGCTGTCAGAGCATTCACCCCCTCTCTAGAGGAAAAGGCAGCATGGCTGGGTCTGAAAGGTGTGAGACTGGCTAAACAGTGTTTCAGAATGCTCAATACAGTGGGGAAAAAGGTCCTTACATGAACTAATCAGGCATGTCCTGCCCCTGGAAGTCAGCTAAACCTGGCTGTTGTGGGGTACTTACACTGCCGAGGTCAAGGATGAAACAGTCCCCTGTGTTGAAGCTCTCCCAGGTCACAGGGACCTCTGTTGCCCGGACTGCTCGCCTGCCCTTGACCTGCAGGAGCCTCTGCACTGTCACTTCATTGGGAACCACGTGTCTGAAGCCAGAAGCCACACCACCAGCCTAAGGGAAAGCAAAAGAACAACAATTCATACTGTGCTGTGGCTTCAGAAAAGATGAAAATCCTACTGATTTGGTACCAGTGAGCAGGTTTCGCCTCTCACAGGGAAGAGGGGCAGCAGCAGAGAGAGCTGGTGTGGCCAGGCTGGGCTTTTGAACAGCATATATCTACCAGTGCATCCCAACTATCCATTCCCATAGTGCGTAAGGGACACTGACACAATACAGCTGGAGGTCTCCAAATCTGAAGATCATTACAGTAAGCTGAGGTATTAATAGGATTTAATAGAATTGGTGGTGTGAAGAGTGTATTTCCATGCATATTGTATGTCCTCCCTACCAGAAATTATCCCAGCCTCAGGATTCACATTCTCTGCTGCTAAAGAGACACTTGGAATTACTCACCAATGTGGGACCCATACCAGTTATCCTCAAAAAAAGCACAACCAAATTCAAATGAATGAAAATAACAACAAACAAGTGGCAAACACAGAAAACAGAAGACCAGAAAAGTGTGAGACATGAGGAAATGTCAGTACTTTGCAAGAGTCTGACCTGATATCACTTCCCTTGTGCCACTGGGTTCCTAACAAACCAAACTATTCTTGATTGTTTGTTTTGACTTCTTCTATCCCACTTTACTGCACTGGCATCAACAAGTAACTCCTACTACTATTCGCCTACTTTACCAAAGCATTATGTATGCTAAGGAAGTGGGCTAAGCACAGAATAAGGTTGGGAAGGTCAAACTCTCTTATACAAGTGGGAAGATACTAAATCTACTGGGTGGGTGTTTCCCAGTAACTTGGATTGCTGTTTCCTAAACTCATTCCAGACGCTGTGGGACTGTTCTTTCCTCTGCTTCTTGAAGAAAAACAAAACCTCGATTCCTAAACTTTCCTGGGGCTTTGCTTGTGTAATATTCTTTCAGCCAAAGCTCTTCCACTGGGATCTGCTGTTCTCCGCCCTGTCAGCTCCAGCTCATTGAAAACATCTGGTGGAGAATGGCTTTTAAGCAACTGGAAAAAGGGCAATTCTCATTCTCCTGAGAACTGGGCAGTGGGCAGGATGCCATTTCTTGCAAACTGGATTCAGCCTGGTTGTGTAAAGACCCCAATCACCACCTACCTTGTACTTGATGCCAGACTTGAAGTACCCCAGGAAAGTTGAGGACTCGTGACCTTGCACTTCACGGTGCTGAACAGCCTTTCCATGAAGGTAGTCATCCATCTGGACAGTGAATATGGCAGCTGCTCCACGCTCATCTTGAGAGCTTTCATCTCCTAAGACATTAAAAGGCAACAGCTTGGAGGGAATGCAGGGATTCTGCCTCTCCATCCAGCTGTGCAAAACACCTGGGAGAAGGCAGGTTACAGGGAAGGCTGGTTTCCAGGAAGATCTGCAGAATAGCTATTTCCAAACTTTTCTAACAATGGCCCCAAAGAGCTGTATAAACTCTGTGTTTACTGGCAGGCTTGCAATGTCATTGTAACTGCTGCAGCCCCACTGCTTCACAGCTGCCTCTTTGACAGGCATCATTCACTTTTTTTGGCCATTTTACCCTGCCCTGGAAGGAAACTTCCTATGGAGCAGACAAATGAATCTGCAGGAAGACATTATCAGGTGTTATGAAGGCTGTATATACCAGTAGGATAGCAGTTCCACCAGTTCTGGAGATCTTTGATGTGGAAAACCTATTGACAGATGGCAGATACAACAAACCACCATGCAAGTATCTTACCCAACTTCAACCGTGATATTGTCAGTCAGGTTTTGCAGGAGGAAGCCTTGCCATGTTACTCAGTGACATTTACTGCAGAGTGCCAGTTAAGCAGGTCTGAACTTCAGGGGGAAAAATCCCACTCATTGTGTCAGGAGGAAAACAGCTGATCCCCATCCTCTCTAACAGAAAGGATTTCAGCCACCCCTTCATCTGAGACCTTGCCTGCTCCATAAGCCTCTGTCATCTTGATCAGAAAAAGCTATTTCCAGGTACAGAGATGACTGTACTCACTGTTGCACAAACCATTTCAAATATTTAAGGCAAGTAGCACTATAAAACTGCATTCTCACTGTGCCGCCAGTTCTGCTTTTTATCTCCCTGGGCAACAACAGATAAGGCTGGTGTAGTGAGAGGAACAGAGCTTACTTCAGGCTCCTGCAGCAGAGGCATTCCACCAGACCTACCTAACCAGAAGTGCAGGTCGTACTGGAGGGCCCCGCTCCGCTGTTTGATGGTGTTCAGCACCAGGTAGGAATCTCCTGTGAAGAAGTCTCCATACAGATTTTTTGGCACCGGCACCAAATCAAATTTCTCAACCCTCCAGATCTGCAGGCCGGGCTCCTTCCCAGCTTTCGCAAACTCAGCGTGTTCCACCATGCTGACAGGCTGGGGACAAGACAGAGAATGGTGTTCAATATGCATAGTATGAGGAGGCGCATGTTTGAATCATAAACTTCCGATCTCGTAAGTATTGTTCCTGATAACAAGTGCAAAGTTTGCTTTTCTCTTGCACTAAATTTTGAAGAAAACAGTAAAAAAAGCAAGGGGGAGGATATCCCTCTCAATTCTCACTTCCAATCAAGTCTAATTCCTGGCTTATTCCCGACTTTCCTAGACTTCTTTTTTTCCCTACCTCTTGATTTTACTCTATCTATTTTCTTTAGTAATTTATAGCTTTCCAGTATGGCACATAAGTGAAAGACTAATTCCTTTGCTGACTGTTCTTCCTATAAATGCCGCATGCCATTCAAGACTGTAGGAAACAAACCCCTTGTACTGTCGTACACCTCGCACCAGCATTATTTACAGGTTTCCTAAAACCTATGTAATCTTACCCACCTCCTCCTGGAAGATGCTGTGAATCCCATCAAAGAGTTGGGTAATTCGCAGTTTGCTTAACCTCTTCTGCCATGTTACTTCAGTACTTCTGTGTAACTGCTCCCTTCTAGGAACTAGGTATCTACACAATACCCTGTCCTAAGGACACTGCAATTTAGGTTTAATATGTGCATACTTACACAATGTATTAACGAGATGCAATCCTATTTTTAACAAACATAATGAGCAGCTTTCTATTTTACAAAATAATTCGCTCTGGTAACACTGAAAGGAAATAAAACATTTCTGTTGTACTGCAAAGGAAGTTTGTCTGTACATCACAGCATGCCTTGAGTGTCAGACAACAGGGAATGAAAATACATTAGAAGCATCCAGGATTTTGACAAAGAAGATAGTTCACAGCAGCTCATGGACAAAAGTACAATATGCTCAGGTTTCAAGGCAGAAATAAAGAGTGTTACAAACTAGAAAGCAAAATAGCAAGTAAGCTACCAAAGTGATTCTTAAGCTGAAATCAGATATCTAAGATGGAAAGTAATGAACTTTATCATCATGATTCCAGCCAGGCTGACTTCATTTCTCCCAGATTCCCACTATAACATTGGACAAACTCCTCACAAACAGCTAAAAGAGAGAGTGACTCTTATAAGTAATAGAAAACCAGAAGTTTTTCAATGTTTAATTGCGATGTGAATCACTTACCACAGCTGAAAGCACAACAGCTGCTGTAACAATATATCCAAGCCCTGCAACAGACATGGAGCTAACACAGCTCAGCTTCAGAGTCACTGTGCAGAAAACGGTGAGAAACATGTAACTAAAGTCCTGTTTGCCCATTTCTAACAGGAAAGGGGCTTCTCCCTTCTCCCACAGAAGCTGTAGGCAGCCCCTCTCCTGCTCCCTCCTCTTGCTGCTGCAAAGATGAACTGCAGAAGCCAATCTTTTATCAGGGATGAACACACCCACCCCCTCCGCGATACAGGGGCGTAACATGTTTGTGCAAACAGTCCTCTTGGAAGTCTCAGAGACTCCTTCAGCCATTTACAGATGCTTAATCCCAGTAGGCAATAACTCCAGACAATATGCTATCCATTACAGCCAACACTGCGATTACATTCGAACAAGCCAAACATCTAGTCATAGGGCCAATGAGAGGAAGAAATTAAGAGACATCAGCAAGAGAGGCAATATTTTGTCAGCTGAAAACTGGAAAGTTGCTGGGATGCAAAGGAACAGAAAGGCTGTTCCAGATGGCAAGGGCTGCAGAGAGGTTGATTTTGGAGATGAGAGGAATAAAGCAGCACTGAAAGGATACAACTGAATAACCTGAGGGTGGAGGGAATACACCCTCACCTCTCTGAACTTCTCAGAGCAGCAAGAGGTAAAATTCGGCATGTGCTTTGTGTATCTGCACCTGAATGCAATCACCACACAGGCTACTATCAGAGTAATGCATTGAGGGGTTCTGAGATGGAATGGTGTATCTCAGCTCACATGTTAGCAAAAGGTCAACAGAAAGCCTGGGTGGTGACAGAACAAGAGCTAATTCTGTAATTTCACAACCAAATATTTCTGAGGGTGTAGCGAGACCCTATGACAGGATTAGAACAGCTTTCAAACCTATTCAGTTCAATGTAATCACAGCACAGGAGGGTTGATGGTGGCATAAAAATGATGGGCCACTAGTAAAGAGCTCGTTCTTCCAACTGCCTCGCACTTCAGCAGCCAGTCTGTTACATTTCCCAAGCACCTGTAGTAAACTGTGTGATGAACTCCCCACTGTAACACCCCAGGAACAGTCAGCCCTGTGCTCTTACCAAGGATGGAAGGACTCTGTGGGGTGCATCAGGGTGTCTGTGAGACAGCACCCATCAAACATTGCACAGGGACCTCCCCCGACCTGCTTTCTGGTGTGTGGCTATGAATATGCAGGAAGGTCAACAGGAATGATAGCAGCAACAAACTAATGCCTACTACAGGAGTTGTGCTGCCAGTTATTCGCTTGCTCTTAACACACCCAGGAATGAACTACTGAAGTCTGAGGTTCCCACTTCGAGAATCTCTCAAAAGAAGCTTAAATGAGAAGCCAAATCCCCCACCCGCAGAAGTCCACAACAAAACTTCCATGAAAGACAGAGCAGTCCCACTTTGTGCTTTCTCCACTCTCATTGAGAATATTTTCCTTCTCTCTCCCATTAGAACACTCTGCTTCTCCGCTGTCCAATCTGATGCAGTTTGTTTTGAAATGGACTTTGGCAAACTCCGATTTAGTCAATGCAGGTTTGAAAATGTCACTGGAAATTCTCAAGCTGAAATAGATCACAGACACAATGGCTTAGTCTTGCGGGTGTTTCCAAGCCTGTGAAGGAAGTTCAGCATGTCAGAGGTCTGAGACCCAGGGAAAAAAATGTTGGAACCCTCACTCAGGGAATCCAGCTGTGAAAGACTTCTGCAGCTGCAGCACACACAAAGCAGGACGAGTGGATTGCACAATGTTGGAAAGAGATGGGTCCCTTCCAAATGGAAAAATACTTTGGACTTTTTATTAATAAACACCTGCATATTGCCACACTTGGGCAAACTTCATAGACTGAGGGCAAAAGGACCGGGACAACCTTTGTTAGCATCCCTGTCTAGGATATATTGTAATCTGCAAGTATATATTTAAAAGCATATATGATATTTTGGAAAACCAATTTATTTGGTCTTCTAATTAACTTGGCATTTTCTATATCTTGCCCTCAGTTCGAGCCTGCATTGCCAACTAGATGCAGAGTGTAAATCCGAGCAAAAGGAGGGAGTGAGGGCTACAACTGATAAATTGCATTTTATCGTGTTCTTGGTAAAAATTAGCAAGAAACACGTTTGAAGGAGGAAGTGGAATATACCCCAGCAGCTGGGATGGTTTATTATTGCTGTCAGCAAATGGTGCATTGTTAAACCAAGCCACAGCAATCTCTGCTCTGGCTGTTTAATGAAGGCATACGCCAGATGGAATTGCCAGGACCATACTAAAAAGGATGTTCTGCTGAAGACATGGTAAAAGGCATGTTTCAAGCTGATGTTAATAAAACTGTCCAGCTTAGTCACAGAAAGGATGCTCTGCAGAGCCAACATCTTATGCAAAGGAAAAGTTATTGAAGGAAAAAAAGGATAGGGCTTGGACTACAGGATTTCAGTGCAGATGGATCAGCTAAATGACACTTGGTTGCACAATGATAAAAACAAGAACTTGAGAAAACAAGTATAATGATTTGAGCAAAAGTGGAAGAAAACAACTTATGGTATCCAGATGTGCAGTGAACAGAGTCACGACAGGCCCAGCTGAGAATGCCACAACACGGAGACGGGCCTATAGGAATAATTATAAGGATATACCCCCTACTTACCAAACACAGAACACAGCCGGATGTAGGTGAGGGGAGCTGACCCTGTGCCAAGGTCTGCATCTGGCTCACAGACCAGGGGCAGAATTTAGAGACTGCTTCTCCAAGGAAGCGTTAAATGATTTTCCTGAGGCTGGAAGCTGCTGCCTCAGAGCAAAAGTCACAAACCTGCTCTAGTGGAAGGTGTCCCTGCCCATGGCAGGGGGCTGGAACGGGATGAGCTTTAAGGTCCCTTCCAACCCAAACCATTCCATGACCACACAGTCTCTCTGCTCAGCAAACCTGATGCTGTTGCCCCCCTGTGCATCCTCTCTGTCATGGTGCTGTTGGAAGCCCTCACAGCTGCAGCTTCCACTACCTGGATGGGCAATTGGAATATGAGGTGGAAAACTGCTGGAAATGAAGTGGAAAACTGCTGGTAAAAATAGAGGGTAAAAAAAAAGAAATAAGTGCAGTGGTACATTTAAATAGACTCAGCTGTAATGGTGTCTATGTATTATGAAGGAAAGAGGCAAATTAAGTGAGTATTTATGAAACAGAGAAACCCAGAAGCCTGATCACTACATTAGCAGCATCCTGGTTTAAAAGCAACAGTGACTGTAGGGGCAAGGGGCTTCTTTTCATTTATTTCACAATGCATCAGAAAGAGAACTCCATCTCCCTCACATTCAAAATAAAGCCCAGCAGGTCACCTCCTTGCAGCTTTTATTCACTAACTCGCTGCTTACAAGAGAAAAATCAGCGTAACATTCCTTATGGAGCTACAGCTGATTTATGGCAGTTCACCCATGTATATACCCACAAACAAGGAAAGGACTTACCTGCACAGGGCTGCTCAGCAAAGCTTGGCTGAACTAAAGGAGATTGAAAGAAGTGGTGGGAGACCAGAGCACAATGTGGTTGTCCTCATTTACAGCTCCAGTGTCTAGATCATGACAGGTTCAGATAATTTGTCTAAACTCATTGCATAAACAAAGCCCACACAGGAAGGTCTGCAGACAGCACAATATTACACCACAGAGTATCTAAACCACCTGCTGCTCGCTCCTGGAGCCACTTTTGCATTTCTAGAGGGCAAAGGCTGTTCTTTTATTTTAACGGATAATACTTACAGAGCATCAAAATAACTTGCAAATACAGACTGAATTGCTAAAACATGAGGAGAACAGTAAATCTGAGTAGAGTCTGTATCCACACTACAGTAATGATGCAAAAATGCTTCTTGCGCACCAATCCTTATCGTACCTCAAGGGCAGTCATCTGCGTTTCCACCAGCTAATTCTCTCCTTCTTGCTATATATTTGCCAAAAATTGCCAGGAGAATGCAGACAGCTCCAAAGAAATGATAATATATCTACTCAGGAACAGAAAGACTCGCTAGCCTCCCAGCATTCCAGAACTCCTATATCAAGCACCAGAAGCAGTAAATCGCCACTGTATTTCTGCTGCAACAACAGGAAAACCATAAGTCAAGTTGTTTTGCAAGTGGTTCAGTCCTACTGGCACCATCAAGACAAACGGAATCGACAGGTTGCAACACTCCAAGAGTAAGACCTGCATTCTCCAGATCATCTGAAATAATGACACTGAAAAAACCAAACGAAGTTATTTGCTAGTTTCAGGTTTAGCTCTACACTGTAGTAGAATCTACCCTTTCTGACTACCCACACAGCCATTTGATTTTAGTCTGATCCTTCACCAGACCTGTAAAAACTGGGATGAATTTACAAGGACTGGGAGAGTGAACACTACAGAATCATTCAAGTTCTGACAATAAAAAACTCAGGACATGATGCTGCATAACACAGAGAAGGAAGGCAATTCAGCACAGTATCAACAGCTGATGACAGTGCGTAGCAAAAACTGAGATACTTGTCTGTTCCTTACAGTCTCTTGCTAAAACAGTATGTAGTAAGACTAACTCTTAGTAACTCTACAGTAAACCACTGAAAATAAACCTGGTAGGACTTCAGCTTTATTGCCAAAGTGACAGGCATTGAGAAATACGTAAGATAATAGATTAGATCAGTTTTCAGTCTTTAAACAGCCCTAAGTTCATCTACACATAAACCTAAAACCAATCCTTTCCCTTCCATGCCTTGAAGAGCGAGTAAACAAAGCTTATTTGGGACAAGAAAACATGGGCATGGAGGAGCCTCCTCCTACCCTAGCTATAGTGACTCCACAAGCTATTTCAGTTCCCTGTATGAGGAGAAACACAGTTAATGGCATTTCTAGCAGCTACATCTTAATAGACACTGCCAGCCACAAATCCAAAAATGCAACCTGGCATTCTCCCTTCAGCAGCTCCATTTAAAATACACATCTGATTCCAATAAGAACGTGGATCAACAGTCCCGGACACAAAGTACAGCATTATCTGCACAACTGGCAAGTAAGGTTTGCGTTCATAAGTTAAAATTCCTCCTAAACCACTTTAGCAAATTAGAACACCCAGATGATTTACTGTTCACTTTTTCCAGCTGTTTGGTTGCAGTATGAGTCATATCAGCTCTATTCTGGTCTCTACCTTTTGAATACGATCCACTTTGCAAACACAGAGGGTTCAATGCACCAAGGCTCAAAACTTCAACACAAAAGCCTGAGTTTCTTCTCAGTTGCAGTGATGTAAATTGGGTAGATTATTACTTACACAGGAGAAACCTTTGGAGAATATCCAGGCCTCCCATCTGAAACACACCCAGAGACAATCTGCTGATACGATCACCTGCTTAAAGGCCCTACCCTAAGAGCATACGTGAGAGCTGAATCATGCACTTAAATATACACAGCACAGAGAAGTGTGGAGCACTGGAAATCACTGACTACTTTCATTCAGCTGTGAGCAAAAATGAATCCTGAATTACACTCAGGCACAAATCGTTGGTCAGTGCTGAAAACATGTCTTAAAGGAGTGCTTATACAACCCATAAGACATAATCCAGTGCATTAAAATATGACTACCACTCCCATAGAGAGATCTGGTGGTGACAGCCAAGACACACTAAGGGAGGCAGTGAAGACATGCCTGCGGTCAGCTGCAGGGAAATGACACAGATGTTCTTCCTCAAGTCACCAGATCCTGACTGTGTACAGGGGAAACCATCCGCAACGTTATGCAAACTGGTTTTCTCCTGACGACTAGCCAATACATTCCCCTGTAGCACAGAGGCCTGTTCCACCCATTATCCACAACCCAAAGAACAGACTAATACATTACCAAAGAAGAAGGGCTGGAAGCTGGAAGAGATGGCCTAAAATGAGTCCAGAAGGGAAGCATGAAACATGGCCTTGCACTGTAGGTGTAGCACCAGACACAGGTGACCAGGAGAAGGGACTTACAATAAGCTATTGCTACACGTACAACAAAGTCAAGAGAAGTACATGCAAATATTAGGGTTGAGTACATTTGTGAGTAAAAAGCACAGATGAATTTTTGTGTCATGCCACACTGATGCAGCACAGCACGTCCCAGTCCTACAGCAAGCCCTCCACGGGCCCAGGAGCCCAAGGTGACTGCACAGAAACCCTGCCACAGTGAGCTCCTGCCTTCCAAATCAGCTCCACACAGAAGTTATCTTCTCATCTCAAAAACCTCTGAGAGACATGAAGCGAGTCAGAATTAATAGAAATGAGTTCACTTAATATACATTCAATAATCCAAGTCGTGCTTCTAGGTCAGGGACAATGATCAGAACATGAGGCATGGATGAGAGCTGCAGCTGCTGCACAGGTTTGGTACCTGCATTTACCTGCTGACAGGCAAAAGAGACAGACCTGTTGCTATGATCAAAGCTTGCTCCAGTCCTGCACCCAGCACAAACAAGGGCAGGCACCTTCTGCACATCTCCACCATCCTCCTTCTCCTCAGTAGCACTCAGAGGAGACAGGACTCCCCCATTTCACAGGAAGTGCTTTTGTTCACAAACACCCACTTCCGAATAAATTAACATGGAGACACACAGAGTTCTAAGAGTTCCTCTTTCCATCTTGCTCTCAGTTCTCCTGACATACTCAGGTGTGGCCACTGCAATGATGACTCTGGCTTGAAGAGACATAAATTCTCACGAAGGCTGTTTTCAGCTGCAAACACAGCAGCCACAATCCCTGTGCCAGTACCACAGCCTTGGCAGGAGGAGCGCCTGGCTCCCATCTCCACTGCGCACACCACGAGAGGGCAATGCTATAAACAGACTTGTCTTCTTCCTCATAGCAACAGCATTAATAGAGGAGGGTTTATTTTATTTATATTTAGCAGGATTCAGGCTTCAGTGTTGAGGAACCACAAGAATTCTCAGACAGCCTGAAAGAAGAAAAAGTCCTCATGGCGATAGCTCTCATTGCAGCAGCCTCCATCCACCCTGAAAGATCCCGGGATGATTCATTTCCTCCAGTGTTTTAAAGATGCTGTTTTGAATTGTAGCTGTAATTTTACTGTGTGGGGAAACATTCAGTAAATAACATATGTTTAAACTTTGGGTTTGGATTGCATCCCACTGACTGACTAGCTCCTAATACAAACAGTTGTCTCTCCCAGTTGTGCTGGGACATCAGCAGAGATAAGTTCCACCTCTTCACGCCCTCAGTGGGAGGTGAATGAGGGGAAAAAAGAAGAGTGGAAGGGAAAGACTAAAAACACAGCCTGTAGTCAGAAAAGAACACTCTGAAATTGGTAAAAGAAGAAAAATAATCTTCAGAGTCCATATGATCCCAAATTCTGATAAAAAATCCTGGCAACCTGGTTGGAATATCCTGACTGAGGATGCTGTTACTCACTAAGTCCCTGTTCAATGCGAGGTGGAAAAAAACGAAGGACAATCTAAAATAAAGGCTGTTCTCAGATGGGAGTGTGAGCAGGCAGAAATCCCCAGAATACCAACCAAACCAACCGCTCCACCAGCTCCCTCAGCACAGTGTCAGTGATTCCACATGGCTATTGCACTCTGGCATTTTCAGGTTACCAAGCACTGCAAAGCACCCCAGGAAAGAGCTTGTAGAGCTCTAACTCCACTAATGCCAGAGCTCTATTTAACCTTATAAATGCATCATCAGTGGATAATCAGGGATAAATACCTGGCAATTCTGCCAAGAGTCCAATGCTTACAGTTAAAGGCTGCTACTTCCTTTCCTAACTTTTCTGACCATACTTTCCTTCACTAAGCAGGTGGGAAGTCCTGAAAGCTGACATCTCATGAACACTGTCTGATCTGATTTCACCCATGATGGGATTTAACAGTGGCATATTATCAGGCAGCTCTCTTCCAGTGCCTTGGACACACACCCAGATCAGCAGACAATGTACGCTGTACCACGATGGATGTAACGCGATTTGTGGTACTGCAAGAGAAGCATTCCCTGCTATGACCAGGCAAGAGCAGCAGTGTAGCTGTATCTGGAAGGTACAAACATATCAGTATGTGTACAAAAAAGTCACCTCTTATACCTGCTAGGTTGTCGTATTTCCTGCTAGGTGTAAGAGGCCTGATGAATCTTCTGTGCAGTCGGTGTACTGTTGCTATCAGGAAGCTGCAGACTGGAAGATGTAGTGTAAATACTGGAAATCTGCCAATGTCTGTGACTTCTTGGAGCAGAGATGAGGCAGAGGCATATCCTCTGAAATCCAGGTGCAATAAAGTCTATTCAGACCCTCCTACCACCAGTTCATTTACTGTTATTATCCTTACTTTTTAAGGAAATAAAAATCTTCAACTCAAGAAATCCCTCATCACATCAGTCCTCAACTGCCAAAAATCACAAGGATGAACCTGAGGAAAAGTGCCCAGGCTTTTTTCCATTCTCTGCCTTTGTCTAAACATCTGCTGGGAGCTGCCCTCAGAGACAGACAAGGATGAACCAGCCCAACAGCCCCTCCTCTCCTGTGCCCCAAGGACTGCATGTGGCTGTGTTGCCTTTCACAACTGCCATTGTTTTGTGGAGCCTCCTGCAGAAACATACTTCACAAACTGACAAAACACAGTTTTAGCCTCAATAGTTGTGCACTATCCCCACCTAGGGAGTTTCTGTCTGATAGGGAAAAACAGTTCCAGTGTGGCTTGCAGCTGAGAATTCCAGCAAGATTATTGCTTTTATGGGAAAAGAATTAATCATCAGAGCATTTCTTCTGAATTCCTTAGTCTCCTTAAGGTCTGAAGCGATTAACGATTAAGAGACTGAAAAGACAAGGACTTGAGCTGATGCTGAAAGAAGCAGAACAACCAACATGACAGAAATACACAGAGATAAGCTGCACAAAAAAGAAGTTGAGGTTTTCTTCTTAATGTAAAGCCTCAGTGACCTTTGAAAGAGTGGCTTTCACAAGACATATTTGAGTCCCGAGTTTAAAAGGATTCAAGAGATTACAAGTGGACATACCAAATAACAATATATACAATTTTCAGTTTAAGTTTTGAGAAGGGATATCAAAGACCCAGTTTGGAGACCCAGACAACCATTTGTCAACAGAAATAATACCCAACTTGTCACTGACAAACTGCCTGTCTCAGAATCTTCTGCCTTTTCACAGAAAGCATTTGAAGCAACCAGGTAGAGACATATTCAGAACTCGATTATTCACACAGCAATTCCCAAGTGCTGTGAAAGCGAACAAAAACCAAGAGCAGCTGCTTCTTCCTAGACAGTAGTTGGTTATTGTGCCTAAGCTACTTTGTAATTGTAAGCACGTTCTGCTTTACTGCAACTGATCTGCAACTTGATCACTTCAGCCTATATTGAAAAAACAAGAAATGAAAAACCCTCACCCTGTTTCTTTTGGTGTCAGGATTCCAAAGCAACACTGGGAAATGGTTAGTTTGTGAAGCTGCATATTCCTGCGCAACACCCTCTTTCACACGTGCTACTCAGTGGCAACGCTAAAGTCTGAGACTGGAATTAAAATGGAAAGCTTGTATTTGTAAAGTGAGTTGAAAGCAGATATAAATCTGCGTAATAAAATACGTCACAGTGCTATTCTAAGAATGGTTTAGTTCCCACTGGGACTCTCTAAAGCACCCAACCTACAATAAAAAGTTATTTTATCTGAACATGGGGCGGAGGGAAGCACTGGCTCAGTCCACATCCTGGAAAACAGCTCGCTGCTGCTGCTTGCCCTGTCAAAAGGCTCTTACCTCTCCTCCTCAGAGAAGCACTTAGTGACACCACTGACCACACTACGAACTCAGCAAGTGGCTGAAGCACTCAGAGAGCACAGAAAGTATCTACAAACCCAGCCTTTTACTGGAACACGTCAGCAGCCAGGCTTTCAGCTGGAGCTGGCAGCAATCCCTGTTGGTAACATTATCAAACCATGAGACTTGGTTGTGGATCGCTATCTCACATCCCTGCTCTGTTGATGAAAGGAACAAATTCACAAACGGGTTGGATTTGTGCCTGTAAAATCAAAGCTGAAACTAGAGGTAGCGTTTATGCTTTGTCACCCTTTAGACATTCAGAAGCAGCCAAAGATTGATGGCTGGTTCAATTTCCCCAGTGTTTTCCCCATAGAATTGGAATTTCATCCAGCTGGAGAAAGCCTCCACTCTTCTGAAAGCAGGAGATGCTCTCCTGGGGACACTGCAGGTACTCAGCTCTCACTAAAACAAGTTGTTACCTAAACACTCAGACAACCACTAGAAAATCCCATCCCTTATTTAGACACGTATCATTGAAGTTCACCATCCACCTACGTCACCAATGCAGCATCTACAATTCCTGCCCTATCTTCATGCTGAATTCTAGTGAAACCCATGGAGCTGAACTTCTCACTACTCCAGCAAGTCAGTCCTGTGGCGGAGCCCGTGAATGGTATAGATAAACTAACACGGGCACCCCAGGTTGGTGTGTATGTGCAGAGGTTGGCTTCCTCATTATTCACCCTGGAGTTCAATTCCGAGCCTGAAATCACACCCAGCACACGGAGCGGGGTGGGCAGCAGCGGTGAAACAGGGTTGAGTCCTGTTCGTCTCTGTGAGCGGTATGGGTTAAACTTGGATCTCTCATCTCATAGTAGGGACTATGGAACAAACTATCTCACACACAAGATGAGAGAAGCCAGTTGCAATAGCCAAGGTTGTGCGAGACCTATTCCTCAGTACTTGGGTTTCACTTCCTTTGCCCAGATGGATGCTATATAATGAATTCTGTAAAATAGTTTGAGAAACCCGAAGGATGTGTAAGGAACTCCCAACCCCACTTGGCTCCAGAGCAGGACACCCTAAGCTGAGCCATGCCAGACCCCAGGAAAGGAAAACTTTTGGCTAATAAACTTGCGTCATGCAGAAAGTTGGTAGTGGAAAATGGAAATTGTAATGATCAGTAAGAAAAATAAGAGATTTGAGGGGAAACAATGCCAGTATCATCCTTGTTAGCCAAGTCAGGGTTTTTTACATCCAAAAGCATTACATTCAAAGCAGTTTTATTCAGAGAGGATCTACTTACTAATGAGGCCTCCTTGAAACAAGTCATCCCCATAACTTTTTTTTTTTAAACACTCTTCCTAGGAAACATTTTAAATATGTTTTAAGTGTCTACATTTTTTGAATTTCTACTCAGAGTTTTCAAACATTCTTCCCCCCGGCAATGAACAACCCAAACAAACCCCTGCTGCTCCCACCACTAAGGGCCTTGCCCCACTCACAGGCACCCTCAGGCGGAGCGCGGAGCCGCCCAGCCCCGCTCCTCGGAACGCTCCCTGGGCCCAGCCCGGCCGCTCCGCGGTACCGCGGCCCCTCCTTCCCTTGGATCTGCCACCGACACGCTCTCCGCCTCCACCGGGCGGGCTAACGCACCGAGCCAAGCTCTCCGGAGCACGGGAACTGCTACACTGAGGCACCGCAAACTTCGAGGCGTCGCGCTGTTGGAAGTCCCGGAGCCCAGCCGCCGTCCCCGCTGATCCCGCGGCAGGAAACGCGCCGAGCCGGGACCCAGTCACCCGCTCCGCTGCCGCGCCGACAGCCTCGGGGCACCGCGCCCGCCTCCCTCCCTCAGCCCAACCGCGGCAGCCGCAGGGTCTCGGGAGAAGCCTCCCCGCAGCCCGACCCTACCTGCTGCTGGCGCTCGCGGGGCAGAAGCAGCTGCCGGGAGCGGGGCCGGGCCGGGCCGGGAGGGGCCGGGCGGGGCAGCGGGCGGCCTCGGGGGCGGGCCACGGCGCGCCCCCGCCCCGCTGCGCGCCACCAGGAGGCGCGGCTGCCGGTACCGGCCCGGCGCGGCCCCGGGTCGAAGCGCGGAGCGGCCCCGGTACCGGCCGTGACCTGCCCAGGCCCCCGGCCACCATTCTGTTGTCACCCCAGCCTCAGCATGGCCCGGCCTCCCCCGGCTCCTGCGGCCTCCCCGCTGCGCCGGGGCGGATGGAGGGAAAGGTTGTTCCTTCCTTCCCTTTCTCACACACAGTGGGCAGCTCAGACATTGCCGGGAGGGGACAAGGCGCCACCCTGGTGCTCGGATGGGGAAACATCCAGCCAGGCAAATCTGGTGCTCTGTACCCCTCATCTCCCCCCAGGCTGGCTGCCCCGTGCCTCCCTCTGTTCCCAGAGGAACAAGGAGCGCGTTGAGTCGGCCAGACAAAGCAGCCCTTCATTGCTGTGCTCTGGGAGGCTCAGTGGCTGTCCCCGCTCCCGTGGGGCAGTGGTGCTGGTTCTCAAAACCGGGAGACAAAGCAGGAGGTGGAGGCACAGTAAGTACTGTGAGGCCATGGCTGTCACCTCATGAGCGGCTCCCACAGGGCCATCCAAAGCCCTGGCTGAGGGATTTTGGTTGTGAGCATACACCAGGCCAATGCCTGTTTGCAGGGCTGGTGTAGGATGATGGCAGCTGGTCTCTGAAATCCAGTTCATAGAACCACCAGAATGGCTTGTGTTGCAAGGGCCCTGAAAGCTCCTCCAGTTCCAATCCCCTGCCACGGGCAGGGACACCTTCCACTAGAGCAGCTTGCTCCAAGCCCCGTCCAACCTGGCCTTGAGCACTGCCAGGGATGGGGCAGCCACAGCTTCTCTGGGCACCCTGTGCCAGCGCCTCACCACCCTCACAAGAAGAACTGACTAACAAGATCAGAGGTATGGGCATGTTGTCATATCAGCCAGGAAAACCCCACAACAGCCTTCAAAAGGCTGATGCTGCTATTTCGCAGACACTTCTATTGCTGTAACAGTATTTTGCTTGGTGCTCAGATATAAGCTACTTGCTAAATGACACATAGAAGCTTGAACTCAGCATTGAGGACTAAGCTAAAGAAGTGAACCAGACATAAGAGTTGAAATGTGATCTCCAAAATAAGCCAGATAAAGCCAATACAGCTCAGCTTTATCTCCAGTCAGGATAAGAGGAGTCATGCTGAGCACCAACCCCA
Source organism: Ara ararauna (assembly GCA_028858755.1). Lineage (NCBI taxonomy): Eukaryota > Metazoa > Chordata > Aves > Psittaciformes > Psittacidae > Ara > Ara ararauna. The sequence goes on from CM054384.1 coordinate 23,597,602, forward strand.
GCAGCTGGTGTCACACACTTCCATTTTGTGCTTCCATTCCCTGCCATCAGTGAAATGTAACGTTAACAGAGAGATCCATGCGATCTGCATCCACTTACACCCCAAATACAGTTGGCACAAATTTTCTTATTCATCAGTTTAATTTGAAGCTTTGAGATTGCATATGTGCTAGTGAAAGCATCATTTGGGATAACCTATTTGACAAGAGATGAAGACTTAAAAGGAATTATACTAAAAAAAGATAAAGGAACTAAAAAAACCCAACACAATTGGCCACAGTGACATTTCTACAGACACCACAAACTGAAATGGTGAGATATGAAAGAAGAACTTGGCCACTCAAAATACAAATAAAGACCAATTAGTCACTTCAGACCAATCCAGTGTTACATGATCACCTCTCACAGGAGTGTATTTCAGAACAGTTCCTAAAAAATACCATGCTTCTGCTTTCTCTGTCTGCCTGCCTGAAATGGAACAAGGCCACAAGAAGAAGTTGGGGTTCAGGGGAAGAGGACAGTCAGACAAACCAACCCTGAGCAAACATACCTTCCTTTAGCTGCCTGTTTATTGACTGTGCTTCCAATGTGGAAGTTTGAGCTCTGACAGCGTGGTCACTGGTGCTGCTGGGTGACAGATTTTCCTCCTGTAAGTGGTTGTTTTCTGTAGCTGCACTTCAGGTGTCATTTCTGTTGTGAGAAGGCTTCTGCTGCACTGTTCTATTTCCTGTAGGATAAGCAAAGTTGTGTTAGTAATGGTGATACTGAGAACCTGCACTGTGACTTCACAGCGGATGTTGTGGCTGCAGATAAGGAACTAGTGGCACATTATTTGACATTTCCTTGTTAATCACACACAGCATTCCCCAGTTTTTCATACATACAGAACAGTGGAAGGCCCACTACAGCTGTGATTTTCAGTAGGAATATGAAATGCAAAAGTCTTGCAAAAAGAAACTAATTGTTTGGTGTGTTTCAAAGCAGCTTGTTGCAAATGACTCACTGAGTGTGTCTCTTAGCACAGCTATAAAGCAGATATTAGTCCCCTTCTACTTCTAAAGCTTGTAATGTGCTTTCTTCATTCTTCATTGACCCTTGGAGTTTGGGCTTAGTGATGCTAAAGGAGATGTCTTGCCCAAGTTGGGACGTTAAAGCCAGCATTCTACTGCTGTGCTCCGTAAAAAGAAAGTGTTTTGGATAAGAAGGGACTGTAACTTTCTGTACCTTTCAATCCCACTTTCTTCACGAATGCTGACATGTAATTCTATCATTATTCAAAAAGTATTTTACAAGGATGCATTCTAAAACAGGGAAGCAGATATTATAGATCATTGTATGTAATTTTTGCCAAAAGAACAGACTCCTCAAACCTTCTATTGACTGTATTAACTCCAACTCTTTACTTTTCCTGGGGTTTGTGGTAAAAAAGTAAATCCAAGAGCAAAGCTCATGTGACCAGAAAATTTGGCTGCTGTTCTTGCCAGAGACTTCAGAAAGAGACACGTAGAAAAGGCTTTTTAAGAGCAGGCTGATTTGACCTAGCAGAAATCCACAAGGAAGGGTGGGACGATAGGCAGTATCCCATCTCTAGTAATTTGGTATTGTTACCAATTTAGTGGGCTTTAATTACTGTTGTTAGGTTCTGTCCAGATGTTCAGAACGAATAGGCTGAAGTCAGCCTTTTCTCAATAACTGTTGTTACAAAACTGCTGCAGGCTTTCAAGCACTCACAAGAGTAAAAGAATCGAAGACGAAATACAGATGCCATTACTCAATCTTCTGTCTTGCTCACATCTTTTGTGGACTTTAAACTTTATAGGGATAGTTGATAAAAGCATACAAATCAATTCAAAAGCAAGACCTTTAAAGTGAAGCTGTTTGCCTCTTTAACATACACATGAATGCAGTTTTGTATGTTTGGGAGTTTCAGGTTAAAGACACCAATCTTACTCACAGTTGGGTAATGGCTTCTGAGTTTCTTTGTTGCAGATAAGAAATAGCAGTAATTATATTTCAAAACTGCTTTTCATTTTTGTTCAGAATTCAAATGTTCTCCACAACCCAAATGTCAGATTAAAGTGATTTTCAGAACTGTTGAGTAAAAAAGAAGATGGATCCACCTGAAGATAGATCTGGGGCCATTGGAGGGGGGAAGCGCTGCCCATTTGTGTCACTGAGGAGACACCATGTTGTGCTTCTATTGGGGAATTAGTTCTGAGAGGGTGACTAAACCCCATTGGAGGGTCAGCCACAGTGTGTGTCTGCAGAGTGAAAGGGCCAGGACTGCTTGGAATTTTCCCTGGAAAAGAAGAAATCTCCCAAATGAGGTGCTCACACCCTTTGCAGGCTGTTGTCCTGTCTGGAGTGTCACAGGTCACAGTGATGATTACCTGTCCTGAGGTCCATCTCAGCAAAAACCAGGGGAGCTCACACCATCTGACCAACTCTGCCAAGGCTGAGTCACAGAGAGAAGAGTAGCCAATGGATTTTTGTGTGATATTTTAACAATTTTTGGGGTTTCTTTAATTATCTTTTATTTTATTTAAATGTTACAGTATTTGTGTTACACTAATAGCATTTAAGGAAATGGAAATAGCAAGTGCTTAAAGGAACTGTATTTAAAGGCAGTGAACCAGACTGTAACTGCACCAAAACAGATCATTTTCTGTTTAAAGACTCCCTCTTGTGGCAATCATTCTCAGTGGCTCGTTTTGACCTATTTTTCTAGTAAAAGTCACTCGTATAAGGCCTTGCGAAACTTGAAAATGGTTCTGTCGTCTACTTTAAAGTTAGGACCTGACAGTGACTGTACAACCGTATTTTGTAACTTCCTACAGTGTCCTTGCTATTTATTCCTCAGAGATGTATTTATTATGTCGATGGGAGAAAAACAATCAAATTGTTTTTAATCTGTGCTTTTCACCCTGTGTCAGAGGCTTCCGCCCACATGAGGTGGAGCGCAGCATCCAGCACCTCCCTGGTAGGGGCTGAGTAATATTTGGGGTGGGTGACTCACAAGGCACTCACTGCAGAAAACAGAGGATTCCCTGTGCAGGGCTACACTAAGAGAATGGAATCAGTAATGTCATAGCACTGGAGATGGACAGATATTCCCATAGGGATGTTAATACCTTTGGTGTGCTGCCTTATGGGAAGGTGTTGTCAATCTTGGCTATTGATACACACAGAATTTGATGCTTTCCATAATGTGTGAGACTGAAATAAAATCCTTATTGTCCTCCATTAGCCTGTTAGGAGAGGAAGTCACATTATTTAGACTCAATGCCTGGCATGTATTTGGGCAGGAAGAGCGATTAGCTCTTTTCAGTCACACTTAAGCCCTAATCAACTCTCAATTCTCCAACAAGTAGAATCCTTCCACTTGCTTTAATTGAAGCTCTTGGCTTCTGAGGCACTAAAGCTGACTAAAGCATCCTGTTCCTCCCCAGAAGCATAAATCATCCTTGGAAACACGCTGTGTGGCTGCCCTCTAGGAGCTCCTGTGGTAATTCCTCTTTAAACAGAGATGTAATTACCTTTAACAGGTTTGTAGGCCCTAAAGCTTTCCAAAAACAGAATCTCAAAGGAGTTTCAATTAAACACAATGCAAAACTGAAAATACGAATATTAATCTGGAATACCAAGAGTCTGAATTTTGAGCATCTGGACTCATTGTTTCCATAATTTCTGTGTTTATGTAAGGAAAGTTTGGATGTTGAGCTGAGAAGCTAGGTAAGTTTATTGAATTGGAAACAGACAGTCCTTCCCAACGGTACTTTTATACATTTTACACTTTTTTTTCATCTCCTGAACCACCGATTCACACTTTTTTCACCCATGAGCTGTGTGATTTGTGCAGCATCCTCCACTTTAGGTGTTTGGTGTTTACACTGTTTCAAAATCACAAGTGGTTTAAAAAGCCTATTTAAAAACAAATGAAAGCCAAAATTAACAAACTGGTTAAAGAATTTCACAGGGCATTGTAAAAGACATCAGATACAACACTAATTTTACTGGGAACTGGGAACAGGAAGAGTTCTCTACAGCTCCTTAGAAACTTTGGATACCAGACTATGTTGGAGCATGCATGTTCTCCGTACCTGAACTTTGCCGGGATATTCCCGCTCGTGTCTTCCTCAGACATGGCGAGATTCTGCCGTTCAGAAGATACTGTCTCTGCAGGGATTCTGAGGCAGGACAGGAAACACGGGTAACCTAGAGACTGCCTACACCCACAAGCTGGAGGACCATTCTAACAGCTCGGAGGCAGCCGCACGGGTGGTTTCCGAGGCGGGAGCCCCGAGATCCGACGCGGACCCGGGCAGACCCGGGGCATTCTCCCCTCAGCAGCAGGCGGGAACGCCGCGCGCTCCCTCACGCCAGCGGCGGGCGCTGCCGGGACCCCGCCCCTCACGCCGCGCGCGGGGCGGGCTGTGCTCTCTGATTGGCTGCGCCGCCGCCTCCCGCGCCCACCTTTGTGCGGCCCCGGCGCCCGTCGAGAGTGGGCGGGGAAACCCCGTGCGAGGGGCGCCGCCATCTTGCGTGCGGGGGGTGATGGGGGCGCAGCGGAGCCGCGCCTGAGGGAGCCCCGGAGAGCGGCGCAGACCCGGCCCGGCCGCTGCCCAGCACGGAGCGCTGAGCGCCGCAGTGCCCGCGGGCCGAACCGCGCTGCCGCCGGCAGAGCCACGCTGCCCAGACACCCGCTGCCCGAGCACAGGTACGGGGGAGCCGGGGAGGGGCCCCCTCATCCGGCCGGGCCTGGGGCGCTAGGCCCCGTGTCGCTGTCCGCTCCCCGGCGGGCCCCGCTCTGGGCTGCCCTAGCCGTACCGCTGCGGTGGGGTCGGCTCCTTTCGCTTCCCGGCCCGGGGAGCGGCGCTTCCTCCTGCTGCTGCCCGGGGCCCGGGCCTGCTCGGGGCCGCGCTCCCCGTCGGTGTGCCGCTGCCCGGTGCGGGCCGGTTGCCTGCCCGGGGGCGTCTGACCGCCCTCGGTCCGCGCCCGGCGGCGGGCGGGAAGGGGAAGGGCCGCTGGGGACGAAGCGGGCGGGTGGGAGCTAGGCCGCTGCTGCACTGCTCGTCGCCACTGCCTTTCCTGCACTGCACGCCCTGTGACACGCCACCCGCCAGTACTCGTGTGGGGTGTATGTATGTTACATGTGTGCGTGCTCCTTGCTAATTGTTGTAATTGCGCGTAGGGTGTTTACTGTGTGTGCATATCACACCGTGTGTGTCATTTGTACCTGTAATCCTTACGCTGACCAGCGCTGTCTTGAACTTGGACAGAAAAATAACTTCCATGAGGTCCGAGGGCAGTGCCACTTGTTATTCGAGAGAGCAGCTGAGGTGTTCTAGATGTGTGGTCTGTTTTCTTTGGTCAGTGCTAATTCAGGCTAAACAGAAGACAAGTTCTGTTATTTAACCCAGTTGTGTGTTGCCTGCTTACAGTAGGCTGTTAAGGTTTCTTTAACATCCGTGGATAGCTTTGTCTTGAGTGGAGAAATGGTGCTGAATTATCCTTGCTTAACCTTAACCCTGAAGGACATAATAACTAAACATCGCATAGTTTACTATGGATTAAAAAAGAATTTGCTAGCTTCTTGTAGGGATTTGAGAATGTTACAAATCTGACTGGAAGGAAGAAGCTCCTGTACTCCATGTTATGAATAACAAAAAAAGAGCTAATGCGAAGGACAGCAATTTGAAAGCAGACCTGTTCTACTGGAGGTACTAGGATGTGAAATGTAAATAGGTGTTTTAAAATGACTTGTTTAATCCTTTGCATCTAATGGAACCTGCTCATGCTTGGGTTGCATCTTGCCGTACCTTTCTGAGACAAAGGATGTAAACCTTATTTAATGTTGTTCTGCAATGTGTTTGTGACTTGTGCTCTCCAAGGTAAGGACTCCAGATGGTTACATCATGTTCTGATTTATTAGACTGACAACAGAAGTCTCCTGGTTCTGTATGTACTGTCACTGAACTTACCTGGTATCTCTGGAACTTGGTTCTCTTGCTACAAGTGCAGATGTGCTACAGGTTGGACTGTGTTATAGGAAGAGGAAAAATAGGTTAAATGAAGACATACAAAAGAATAAAGGACCACGCCTCAGAGAATGGACATGGGAGAAAGTGTTCTTGCTGGTGGGGACAGGTATGCAACATTTAATGAGCTGGGGTGTGGTTAGTGAGAAATGCACATCCAAATGCAGGAAGTTTAGGAAACAAAATGGAGGAACTGAATGGAGCAGAATGTGAAACCATTAAAGGCTCACCAACACAGCATGTGTATGGCTGGATGGCTGTTGAGGGAGATCAAAAAGCGATGATAGTATGATACATAGCCTTGATCTAAAAATACACAGAGTCAAAGTTCCCCTATAGGAAAGGAACTGAAGGCCTCTGAAGTCTTTAGAAACACTTAGTAGGCCTCGGGCTGAGTTAAGATGTTTTACATGATTAAAGAACATAGCAAAAACATTTCTTCAAGAGCAGCTTGAGCAGGGCTCTGTGCAGCTGAAGCTGGTTAGGCTGAGCCTGGTGGCCTGCAGACCTCATCTGCTGTCACAGAGAGAGCTGGGCATGGGAATAATGAGGAAATGCAAAGTGATGTTCAGCAGCAGATCACAAGAAGCTTGCTGGGTCGCTGCCTGATCAAAGATCAGTTCAGCCACATTTACTGTCTTGGGCTAATTGTATGCTCTAATGAAATCCAAATGGGGAAAGCGAAAGATGATGACTCTAGAGCAGAAGAATGAGTAAGGCACTGGCCAGCAACAAGTAGTGTTGGCAGATGTGAAAGAAGGCTGCTGATGTGATTCCTCAGGGGCTGGTCTCAGGAGAGAGCTTTATAAAGACAAGCCTGCAAAAATACATAAATACATAAAGCATATGAGGAGGCTCTGGGGTCATTCTCCTAGAGCGGTCTGAGATGTTTATATCTTCTGGAAGACCTAAAGGGTATATGGAATCCCAGAACCACAATGAAACTTAATTGTAGCAGACCTCATAGCTTGCTGTGGACAACAGACTTGAGGTAATCCACTGCTCTGGTGTATTCATTGATAACAAACTTTTATTACCTTCCAGTTGGTGTGATCTTTATGGAAGACCACAGCTGAAGCAATTAGGCTGTTTTTCTAGTAAAGTACCAGTCAGACCACATTGTTGTGTGTATTTGACAAAGGTCTTCCTCAGGGGAATAGTGCAATTATGAATTGAAACAGTTCTGCTTCTCCCCACTTCTTTCCCCCTTATTGATCTCTTCTCAGTGCTTGCTGTTCATTAACATCTAGATAAACATGGAGGGAAGAGAAGGATCTTGCCCTGGGAAGGAGGAGAGCCACCTATTAATTGTGTGTTGAGATTTAGAAGCTGTTCTGAGTAATAGTTCTTGGTTGCATACTCTTCCCCCAATACACAACTAATATTGTCTTCCAAATGCAAAGACTAACAGCTCTTTAAAAGTTGTTTCAATTTATGAAAGGAATGATGTGATGGCCTTACCTTTAATAGAAAGGACCTGGGCTTCAGCTGTGGGATCCCTTCCTGTTGCATGTCCTTGAGGAATGACTGAAAGAATACCTGCCTGGCCAGATGAAATGCAGAGTGCCTCAGACTGACTAAGCTGGTCCTCTGCCTGCTGAGTGGGATGTTTTAAGGGGAACCTGTAACTGTCAGGCAGTCTGAAGCCAGTAGCTGTTTCCTGAGGTGGTATCTCTGTGGCCTGGGCAGTTGATGGTATTAACTACACAATATCTAGCAAAAGCTGTGCATACAGGTTCTGGTCTCTAATAGTAGTCCTGCTTCTTGCTGAGCTGGGACATTTCTCTATGCAAATGATATCCAGTGAAGGCTTAAAATTGACTGTGTCCTTGAGTTGAGCTGGAAAGAACTGCCCACGAAACTGTCTCACGAAAGCTGATGTGGCTGTGATATTTACAGTTACGGGGTTCTGATAAAGAACATTACAGCAGTGTGCTGGGAACGACCTTATCTCAGCTTGTACGGATGTATGCTGATACTGGAAATAAGGCTGCAGTGAGATGTCAACATACCTGTGTAGTGCTTGTTGATTAGAGGAGTGCTAAGGTGTACTAGGGGAGTAGTAGATGTACTGAGATATCACTGAGGTCATCTTTAACTTATTATAAATTAGAAAAGCCTCTAAGGGAGAAGTCAATGTGTGGCAAATGGATTATGGTGGCACTGTTCACTGTAAGGTTTCCAGTCCAAACTGTAACACAGAAATTAACTGTACATGCTTTGAAACTGGCAGAAATCTGTGTATGGTGAAGCACCATCCCCTGGCTAGTTGCCACCCTGAAATACTGCTCTGAGCTCTGGGGAAGCATTACCTCTGTCTGAGAAGGGAGCCAGAACTTGTTCCAAGTTGGCGGACTTTCCTGGAGGATGGCAGGTAGACCAGGTTTCCAGACTCCTGCTTTCTGTTAACAGTAATTCATGGTTGATTAACTTTGTTGTATTGTGTAATGTCAGCAGTGGCCAAAGGTAAGTTATGTGTATTTACGTGCAACTCCGTCCTGCAGTTCCTGGCTCTCCCAAGAGGGAAACCGCCACCTCCCATATTGGGATTATCCCGATTCACACATCTGGAGCAGAGGGCTGTGAAGCAGAGGTAGAGCTGCAGATTGTATGGATGGTGATGCTGCCAATGTATATTAGCTCCTTGCATTAACATGTAGCTAATATTTTTGTGTTTACTGAATCCTCTTGTGCACTATTCTTGTCTGACTTCCTTCTGCAGTAAATGCTGAGATTGTGAGGTTTCCGAGACTGAATTCTCACATGGCTTCTGTGTTTAGCTTGCATTTCCCCTTCAACACAGTCCTTTTGGAATATCAGTTTTATTCCAAAATCTGAGTACAGTTGGAATTCCTGCTAATCCTTATTGGAATTTTAGTGTTTAAAAGCGTGTTGTTTTGTGGTTGGGGGGGTTTAAAGTCATCTGCTCTTCAGAAAAGATTCCTGACCTTTAGTAATAATTTATAGAGTATTTCAAAATCTTTCCTATAATGTGACCCTTGGAATAAATGTAATCGCAAAGTGTTGCTTGATTTTACAGTTTAACTCCAGAAACTGTGTTTAAGCTGAGTATCTGTGCTGCCGCAAGCTTTCAGTGCTTGTGTCTGTCAGACCCAATGACTAAGCCAGGAGCTCTCTGGGACTTCAGAGAAGGTCTAGGCTCACACACAGGTTAATTTCTCTGTCAGTGTTGCTGTCAGTAAGCTTTTTCTCTAGGCTATGGCCAGTGTGTGTTAGGTCTGGCTGCACACAGTGGGCTGTGTGGTATCTCTCACCTCCTTTAGGGGCCTAATGTCGCTGCAAGAGTGAGGGTGAAGTTTTAGCAATGAGATGTGGCTTGAAGTTAGTCCTCCCTTCCCACCCATTTCTGTTGCCAAGCACAGGATTTGGTTTTCTAACTCACTCTGAAGCAGAAACTGATTTTGATGCATGTGTTGCAAAGCAGTGACAGTTTCTTTTACATTGAAATAGCATAGTTGGAGTGAGAATTGACATGCCTTAGCAAGCAAAACCAGTCAAACATGTATATTTAGCAGTAAAGATTCTAGCTGAGAGACTTCAAATTCCATTTGTGATGTAGTCTGAACAGAGTTCCCAGTTTGTCCATTCTTAAAAGAGTCTTTACCTTCCAGTGATGGTACTTGCAAGCTTGGAGGTGGCGTGCGTTCCCTTCACTTGTTACGTACAGCAGTCTTGTAAAGTCATGTGCTTGGGAACAGGAAACTGAGTATTTCTGAGTCCTCAGCATTCCTTAGCCACCGTAGGGACTTTGTGAAGCAAGGGAGGGTCACCAGGGCTTCCGTAGGACACATTCATAGCCCCATGAGTGGTTCTCTACCTTGCTACCGGGCTGAATGGAGCTATGAACACAGTCCTCCAGCTTTACTTAGAAAGTAAATGACATGTGAAGAACAAATGCATTGGATCCCAAGATGCTCAGTTTGAATGTTGCTGCTATTGGGACATGCTGAGAAGAGGAAGAGCATAATGTGTGAAGATAGATGCAGAAAATGTGAAGTATTGGGTGTTTCCACAGTGACACGTTAATTTTGAGCTCTCTATGGAGCAGTTACTTGTCTTTATTTGCCGGTGTTGAAAATAATCAGTGCATATATTGAAGCTGATACTGTAACTCTGGAATCTTCCAGGCAATAAGGCAGGCAGGTTGCTGGCTTGCTTGGTAAAGAGCAGTGCGAATTCTTACCTGGTACAGTGGTAAGAGATGGTCTGTTCACTCTGTGGTGGTTTGCCAGAGGCTGAGGAGGACAAAGGTGGTGTGGGGTGGCTGTGGGAGATTTCCCTCTGCTATGGCAGGAGTTTCCTCTAAAATTGCCTTGATTGACGTGACTGTTCTTGCAACTTGTGCAGCACTTGGTGTGGAATTGTGTCTTGCCAACATGTACAAGAATTATGGTCCAAAACTGCCTTTTGCTTACTGTCTTGGATTGAACTTGGTTTTATAGAACTGTGTGTATATATAGGGCTGAGCATAGATGCTTTGCATGCTGCTTGGGATAGAAGGAGTAGAGAGTTTCCATATCCTGAGCCAACCGTGTCTGAGGTGCAGGTCAGTGCCTGGCGCTCAGCAAACCTGCCCCAGCCTCCTGCTGGTGTGGTTCCCCTTCAAGGGCTAGATAAGAACCTTTGCTTTAAACCTCTGCTGTGCAGTGGTGGCTGTGTGCTGCCATGGGGTTTGCTGCCAGTCACCTTTCTGATGGCTGTGGTTTACTATTATGGATTAATTGTGGTTGTGGAAACAATAATTTGCTTTTCCCAAAGTTGGAGGCTTGTGAGCTTTCCTGGCTGCTTATTCCCTTGCTGCACTGGTTGTGTTTGTCATGTGAATGCCACATGACTGACTGAAGATCTTTCTAGGCTAAGGCAGTGTTCTTATGAAGAACTTCCATAGCTTCCTCGGGGCTGGCCAGCTGCCATGCAGGAGCAGGGAAGGAAATGGTGAATTCCTACTAGAAATTTTCCACTTGCTTAACTGATCCCACTGTGCCTACTTTAAGTTAAAACCTGGGACAAAAGGAGGCGTTTTGCATCCTCCATGTTAACTGGCAAGATCTGGCCTGTACAGACTTGTAATCCTGGCTAACTGACATATCAATTGGTAAGTCAGCTATTGCTCCTTGCAGGTTTCCGCAGCTGAAGACAGTTCTAATCCCTCCTACGTGTAGGGAAGCATAGGAAACTCTGGCATATTGGAAGTGCTTGCCCCAACCTAATTTTGACTCTCTCTTAAAAAAGAGAACCTACTGAGCCTTACTGTAAGCTGTGGTGCTGACAAAGCCACAGAGATGTTAACTAACTTCCTGAACATCTGATTTGTGGCTTGTAGAGCTGCTCTGACATGGGCATGTAGCAGTGAGAGCCCAGCTAAGGCTGCTGCAGCATTCTTTCCAGTAGTTCTTAGCTTTTTGATGCAAGCTGCGCTCTTTCCTTTGCTCCTTTTGCAAGCCTCAACAGTGAAGTAATAGTTCCAAAGTGCTGGTTTTGTTAAACCTCTTCAGGTTTTGCTTTTGGAGTCAGATTTAATTGTCAGTTAATATGTTGGGTGTTTGGTGAGCATGTTTCTACTTGGAGGCCTGACTGCAGGGATTCAGAGCTAGTGATGTGGGAGTGTTGCTGACTGACACTAATTCAGTGACTGTGGGGAGGTACCAAAACCTGAACTGTGAGTGAAAGTGTAGTTGTGGGGAGAGGAAGGGGAAGGGAGGGTTGGTTTGCTTATGCGAACTACAGTGGATGAATTGGGTTGAGTTTGGTGAACCAAGTAGCAGTTCTGATGTGTTCTGTTTTCTGTTTTAGTGCCACAATGGCAACTGCACCTTACAACTATTCCTACATCTTTAAGTACATCATTATTGGTAAGTACCGCTGGGCTCATACCTGTTTATGTTGATGTGTACATGCATGACAGCCTTCCTGCCCACGCTGGGGCTGTGCTCTTGGTGACTTCTGTTGCTACATGCTGTATAGGAGTGGTTCTTTCAGTTGATTGTCCATCCTCAGTCCCTCACAGGTATCGCCTTGCTTGCTCTAAAGCTTTAGCAGGTGACAGTATAACAGCAAATACCTTTGTATGCCACAGAGCTGGAGCTGTGTGGTGGATGGAGATGACCTGGGAGGGGGGCAAGTACCAGTGCCTATGTTGAGTTACTGTTCAAAGTAACTGTTATTGACGTAATGTACTTCAATATTCTTGAACATCTTCACTGTTAGGGCCATAACACTTATCCCTCTCCATAGCACTGCAGAAAAGCATCCTAAAAACATGTGTGTGTGGTCCCTTTCAAGATACAGTTTATATTTGGAAAAAAATTTACTAACTGAATTTGAAATGGGGAAAAACCTGAATGGGAGTTAATACAGCCGGGTGTTGTTGACTCAGGTTCGCTGCATAGCACCTTCCCTCTGCATCATTAGCCTCAAAGGTTTTGGAATCTGTGCTGAAGACACAAGTGCTAATTGGAATCCATGACAAGTGCTAATTGGAATCCATTGCTTCAGACAGGCTTTAACCCTCTGTCAGGCTGCATGTTTGTGTTTAAATGTAGCTTTTAGCTGCGCCTTCCTTGGCTGTTTACAGCCAGGGACTTGATTGCATTTATTATTCTCCTGGAAGAACTGGTCTTGCTGTTCATTGTTTAATTCTTAATGCCCTTGTGTAGGTGTAAGTGATCTGCAGTCTTGTAATGGTTTGTAACTCAGGCTGCTGTGACAGCCTCAGCCTGTGGAAGCCTTGGTTCTTAACAGATCTTGCTCTTCCTCCCTGTTGGCATTGTGCAAGTGGATAAGTGGAAGTGAAGCAATTTCTTGGTGTGTTCTGGTTGGCTGTCAGTGTTTTTGATGTCTTGACTAGCAACTGCAAGTAAGTTGGGAGCATGGTAATCACCCAAGAGGTGTATTTTACATTTCAGTTTTGTGCAGGTTTGCTTCTCATAACCTTGTGAAATACAGTTGTAAAATCAGTAATTCAGATTGAATTGTCCTCGAGTTGTCTGCTCCACCCTCGCTTGCAACCCTGTTACCCAGACTGGTGCGAAAGTTACTGAATTTAAGGTCTGAGACCAGGTACAACCACCACCTGCTAGACCCAAGGAGGGGTCTGCCTGCCTCTGTACCATTCCTTGTGTAGGGTGAAGGAAATGTGCTTTTTGCAACAGTGATGTGGTGTCAGCCTTAACTATTCTTTCTGTAACAGGGGACATGGGTGTAGGAAAGTCCTGTTTGCTTCATCAGTTTACAGAAAAGAAGTGTGAGTATTTCAATTCACCGTATTTATTCTCACTGGTACGCTTCATCCCTCTTTCCTGCCTCTTTGCTTCCATCGTGCATGAGCTTGATGTGATGTCTGGCTTCATCTGTGTGGCTTTGCTTTGTACTTGCTTAGATTTCTGTTTTGACTCCTGTAGATGTAGAAACAAAATGTTGATGTCTTAGAGGCAAGAGGGCTGCTTCGGTCAGTCCTGCTTGTGATGAGGGGAAAGACTGTGTCTGGTTTTACAGGTTTTTGGGGGAATTCTGAGCCAAGTGAAGTTTCCTGTCTGAAACGTGCAGGTTTTCAGTATTGGTGTAGCTTCCACACAAGCAATGGAGCTTTTTAGTACTGTTAATGGCTTCAAAAAGAAAAAGATTCCCTTTTTTCTGACTCTTTGTTGCAGACTTAAGCAGCCCTGTCATTCGCTGTAGCTGTGGCTCATGACCTGTGTGCTGGTGGTTAAGACGTACTCCAATCTGACTCAACTGCAGTGTTTTTCATAGAATCATAGAATAGTCAGGGTTGGAAAGGACCTTAAGATCATGCAGTTCCAGCCCCCCTGCCATGGGCAGGGACACCTCCCACTAAACCATGGCACCCAAGGCTCTGTCCAACCCGGCCTTGAACACCACCGGGGATGGAGCATTCACAACTTCCCTGGGCAGCCCATTCCAGTGCCTTACCACCCTTACAGTAAAGAATTTCTTCCTTTTTCATTCCTTCCATCTTTTCATCTGTGCTATTATCATTAATTAAGAATTCGCTTCAATTCTTCATGTCTCTTGCACTGGAGCTTGCAGCGGCTCTTACCTCTCTGGCATCCCATGTAGCTCACACTCGGGGGCTAAGCCTGTAGGTATTCATTAATACCAAGTCAGTCTTTACCCTGTGCTACTCGATATCACAATAAGTGGGTAGGAGCTGCACTTTACACTGTTTCTGGTTTCTAGTAGAAATAGAAATCTTTAACAGTTGCCTTTAATTCAAATTCCCAATCAGTCAATTGTTTAAGAGCTGTTTTGCTTCTGGCCAAATTCTTGATGACAGTGTGTCTTCTTTTTAGTTGGTCAGCATTAAGCTGAAGCAGTACCGCCAAACTGACATGCCAAACACCTCTACGGCAGCGCTGTCACTAACTGTAGATAGCTTGAATAGTTACCCATTGTGCATTTCCTCATCCTGCTTAAAGATGAGCTTATTAAGATGAGTTGATTATTTAGGAAGATGCCTTTAGAGGTTTGATTTGCTGTGGTGATAGCTACTTATGAAACTGCTTTTTACATATGGACAGTCATGCTACTACCATGTCTGGAACAACTTGGATGTTTGGGTTTGAAGCTGTCCAACAGCCTTCTAACTGTATCTTGGTCATCCCCTAAGAGTTATCTTTTCCGACTGCACTGAAATAATGAACTTTTCCTGCAAGGGTAGGCTTGGAATCAGCCGACTTGATACCTTATGGTAGATATGGCCAGCCAGCACCAGTCTGTGCAGTCTCCTGCAGCAGAGAAGGCAAGGAATTCCATAACTGTTGAAACTTAGAAGTTCAGGAAATACTTCATTTTGTTTCTGGAGTGATACATTTGGGTACTGCAGCTGTAAAAAGGCTTTCTTAGAGACTGAAGATCTAGTCAAGGTAACTGAAAACTGGTGATGGTACAAGGAGACCTTGTGCTAGAAACATCTGATCTTTGCTCTTTGTTTTTCACGGCAGTTATGGCAGACTGTCCCCACACAATTGGTGTTGAATTTGGCACCAGAATAATTGAAGTTAGTGGCCAAAAAATTAAACTACAGATTTGGGATACAGCAGGACAAGAGAGATTCCGGGCTGTCACACGGAGCTACTACAGAGGAGCTGCGGGAGCTCTCATGGTCTACGACATCACCAGGTGAGGCACTTGGACTGGCATGTTTCGTACCACAGCTCTGTGTGTGCCTGAGGAGCTCTTTAGGTGCCGTGTCTGTCCCTTCACTTGAAGGACTCAGTCTGGATGGGTTTGTGTCCTGGTGGGTGAAGGAGACACTTCTAAATACTTGAAGTATTTAAAGAGCTGAAATGAAACATAAGGAGTTATGTGATCTGCTTTTTTTGGAACGCTTCACTGCTGACAGGCCTGAGGATGTGGGGCCTTGACTGCTTGGGTTGAAGCTGTTGGCAGGACTGGCTTTGTCCTTAAAATTTGCTCTTCAGTACACGGATTTTCCTCTTCCTGGGAGGCAGTGGACATTGCTGCTTCCCTGGCAGGAATATTGTTAGAGCAGGCACAGGACAGAATGTTACCTCTGTTGCAGTGGGCTGCATAAACGTGCTTAAGGGGTTGTGTAGAGATGAGAGCATTGCAGCAGTACAGCTTCTTGGCCTCTTCACAGTGTATTCCTCTAACAAAATGAGGTGGTACAGAAGCCGTCCTGTCTTCTTTTTATAGGTGAGAATTAAAGATTCTGCTAAAAGAATAATTAATGAGATGGGCCACATGAAATACTTTTACTTGCATCTGTCTCCAGTCTTCCCTAGGGCTGCTCTTGGTATTATTTGTATAGGTGTATTTCCTGTTTGCTTTAATCTTGAGTAAAACATGAGTTTATGCACTGTTTGTTACCCAAGTGCTGCTCACTGTACACTGCTCTGTAAGAGCATCTGACAGGAAATCCTTAATGTGTTCTGTACTAGACAATATAAACTCTGTCCTCGTGAGGGCAGGACCATGGGCTGGGGCCTCAGAGCTCTCAGAGTTGCTCTGGGGGTTTGAAGTCGGCATATTCAAATCATGATCCAGGTCCAAACAGGATGCTGCTGCTGTGTTTGTCATGAGGCTGGGGGAAGAATTGGGATGACAGACATCAGTGTGTTCAACGGGTGCTGCCTGTGCTGTTGGCACTTGGTGTGTTAAAAGATACTGTGGCTAAAACTGTTCTCCTTGACTCCTTGCAGAAGAAGTACATATAATCACTTAAGCAGCTGGCTGACAGATGCAAGGAACCTCACCAATCCAAATACTGTAAGTTGGGCTTTATTTGGCTTGAAAACAGTATTGCTTCTCCCCGAGCAAGAGGTGGAGGGCTTGGGCTAAAGCATCTGCAGTGGTAGCAGGCTTCCCTGAAAGAAGCTGCCTGTGTTCTCGCAGCTGCTTTAGCTCCAGTCACTCTCTGTCCCATTTTGCACTGTACCAGTGACTCCCTTACTGCGCCCAGAGCAAAAGGCCAGGCCACTGTGCAGGAAAGCCCTGGTTCCTTCTACAAGGCTTGTGTTTCTCACCATTCAGGGGCCTGTTCTCAGCAGTTGGAGGCAAAACTGTGATTAAATGGGGACAAACCTTAACTTTTGTTACCCCTTCTTGCTTCGTGGTAGTAACGAGGTGAATGTCGCTTCCTTAGATTGGAATAGAAATGGGATCTTTGCAGAAGCTGGCCAGGACTTCTGAAGGAGTTGGGAGGGGAAAGGTTTCTCTGTCTCTGACCATACCACAGAGCTGTTGCCCAGACAGTTGTAATTGTTCACTGAGGTCGTTTTCCAAATGCTCCTAAAACGCTTCAGCACCAAGCTCGGGGGAGGACGCTGCTGTGATGGAAGAGGACTTGGAAAGATCCTGGCTGGATTAAGAGATGCTTAAACAAATAGAGGAAGTGGTTCCAAGCACAACTCGCACCAGGACACAGCAGGACTGTAGGGCTGCTGCTTTTTAGGACCTCATCTCATGAGAACAGCCTAAAGCAGCCGAAAGCAACAGCAAGAGCTGCCATTCCAGGCTTTATGGAGGGGCCACTGCTGGAGCAGTGTTCTGAAGGTGCATGGCCTCTGCTGTGAGGCACTTCTGTGTATTTCCTTTTGGGGTTTTGTCTGAATCGTGAGCATGGTAGTGAAAAGCTCATCAGTTTCTTGCCGGACTAATTCTCTCTCCTCTGAACCAGGTGATAATCCTCATAGGAAACAAAGCAGATCTGGAAGCACAGAGGGATGTCACATATGAAGAAGCCAAACAATTTGCTGAAGAAAATGGTGTGTGTTTTCTCTTGAGCTGTTACATTTCCTGCAGGACAGTGATGTTAAAGTGACTCCTCAGCATTGGTAGCTGCAAGCTTATGCTTCCAAAGTAATGTAATTGTGTGTGCAAACTTCTGCTATGGCTCAGTCTGCCTTAACTCTTAACTGTGCTTACTTCTAGGAATCGGCTTGTGTGTTGGTGCCTTAACTTAGTCATGAAAGACTGTTTAGTGCTAAAATAGTGTCGTGCATGTTACCTGGATGTTGCAGTGTGGCTGATTTAGGGCTCTTTGGAGTGTATTATGCGTTGACTGTTGAACCTCTGTTTCTAAACAGGTTTATTGTTCCTTGAAGCAAGTGCAAAAACGTAAGTTACCTTTGTCTATTACTGTGATTCAGCTGTGATCAGTTTAAGAGGATTATATTGGTTATGACGAAGTACAGTTACAGTTCAGGTATAGCAGGGATTTACAAGTGCAAAACCAAACAGGCCACTGGCTCCGAGTTCTCTTAGAGTGGCCCCAGCCCCTTTGATTGCTGCCAGAGTCACTGCACCGGACTTGGGACAGGCTGCGTTGGCTGGGGAGCTGCTGGAGCACAGGGATGGGTCTCCAGTGACACCAGTAAACGTGGCTCCAGCTGGCAGGCTTGGAGCGGAACCTTTAACAAGGGTTTGCTTAACAGTGGCTCCTGAGCTTGCAGCCACACAGCTGCATGTGTGACTCCATGCTGGGTTTTGCTTCTTAGTGTTTGGGAACGTGTTTTTTCCTCCTGGCTAGTCCCCGTCGGTTTACTGGCTAGGGAGCCTGGAGAGCCTACTGAAGGCTGTCCCACGAGGGGTTGTCAGGCTCAGTGCTGCATCTGCTTTAGGTACCAAAAGCTGTTCTTGCATGCCAGGGGACAGGCATGTCCCAGCAGGGTGCCTGTAGCCAACTGCCTCCACATCCTGCCCTGCCCGAGTAACTCCTGCTGCTCTCTTCATAGCGGAGAGAACGTTGAGGATGCCTTCCTGGAGGCTGCCAAGAAAATCTACCAGAACATCCAAGACGGAAGCCTGGATCTGAACGCTGCAGAATCGGGTGTACAGCACAAGCCATCGGCTCCGCAGGGCGGGCGGCTAACCAGTGAACCCCAGCCCCAGAGAGAAGGCTGCGGCTGCTAGTGACCTCCGTTTCCTGGCTCCATTTCTGACCCTTCACCTCTGTCTGTCGGGAGCGGTGCTTTTGACTGCTGCCCTGTCTTCTGTACATCTTACTGGGTTTAATTAAAACTCTTGAGGCAAGTTTAACACAGTACTAAACTGCTAAACAACGTTAGATGTAATCAGGTTATCAAAGGCAAGTAGAGTAATAAAACCTCTCCTGCATGGTAAATCTAGAAGTTTTTTTTTTCCTTGATTGTCCTTGTGATAGTGTCACCGATACCTAATTTAAACCGAGCACTGATGCTGGACTCATGATTTCACACTCTCGCAGGGCTTTGTCTTGTACGGTTTAATTTGATGGTTCTTTGGCCTTTCTCCCCCACCTCTGACCGTTTAGAGCTGTCTGTAGTAAAGGATGAGTTTTTTGCTGTGAAATGACTTCTGATGGTAGCGAGGGGCTGGGTAACAATGTGCTTCTGTTGGAGGATGTCCCTGTGGTGTGTGTGGGGTCGGGGCGGGCTGGCGCCGCAGCGGCAGCGTGCACAGGGACGCGTGCTCGGAGCTTTACGTCAGTTTTTCGCCACTTTTCTCCTTTCCATTTGTTAACAGAACGTAAATATGTATAAAATTTGAAGGAACTGAGCTAACGGTTAAATACATCCTGTGTATATGATTTTAATGAAGACAAAATGATTACTGGCATTAGAACAGTATGTAAGAAACCCCCCGTTTGTACAGTACGGGCTGTGTGTGACCACGTTAGCGCTGAGTGCCGCTCACTAACACAGGCCTCGTCCCTGGCGTCACCCGCGCCCGGGGCAGCTCGAGTCCCCGCGCAGACATTAACACTAGTGGGCTCTGCCTCATCTTCGCACTGTGGTGGTGGTTGAACCCCGTCGTGTGCAATCAGCAGCGCGCTAAACCCCGCTTCGCTCTTGGGAAAGCGTTTTGCATTGCTGGGCTGTCGCCTGCCTCGTGCCCTGCGCTGGGGCGGCTTCTCTCACACATCCTGCGCTTCTCTGCCTGTAACTCCTCCAGTGGTCAGAGCCTGGACTGGACCGGCAACAGCGCCTGTGCTCTCTAGGGATTTGGAGCTACTGTTGTATTTTTAATAGGCCCATGTGAGGGTTTCTTTAAGACTTGGGCTTCTTGAGCCTTTGAGCCCATCCTTCATGGGGTGACACAACCTGTAGTGCTGTATCAAAGGGAGATGTCAGGCGGTGACCCTGCGCCTGAGGCTGTTGCTGAACTACACGTGGGTTCGCTGTGGCTGTACACAACAGCCTGCATGAAGCTGCACTTGGGAAATGGCACACGTGGTTTGAAACGGCAGGGGTCTGTGCTTAACCATGGTCACACGTCCAAGTTTAGTCTTGCTGCAGGGTTTAAAATACGAAGTAGTCTTAAAATCCCTCCCTAGACACTAAAACTACAATGTTCAGACTTGTAAGTAAACCGTGGTACCAGAGTATTGTACAGTCAATGTTAAATCCAAGCCAAAACTGGAATGTGCAGACAATAGGATTTGGGTAACTTGTGCACTGTCCCTTTGTTTTGTCTGGTTAGTCCTTTTTTTAACTAATATTCTTAAGTAGATGGGTATGTTCAGGATCTACAGCTCACCTCCTGCTTCAACCGAGGCTGCACCACACAGGGTTTGCCCAGGGACCACGACCTGCTGCTGCTGTGAAGTAAATGTTGTAATGACTCCAGCTTGCTGAGGTGCGATACCTGTCCTCCCAGTTACAGTAGGTCTCATTGTTTCTGTCACAGAAAGGAGCTGTTGGACTGCTGTACTCCTCATTTGATGTAACGATGCTATTAATCTAAATATTTGTAAATAAAGTACCTGTATCTAGATAACCTGCCCTTGCCTGTGTTATTTGCTCTGGCCCCCTCTGCTTGGGCTGACTTGAAGGGTGCTTCCTTGCTTTGGGGCATCAGCCTGAGGTGATGTCCCATCCAGGGCACAGGCAGCTGGAGCTTGCGGACAGCAGCTCCTCAAGGCCAGGCTGGACGGGGCTTGGAGCAAGCTGCTCTAGTGGAAGGTGTCCCTGCCCATGGCAGGGGTTGGAGCTGGAGGAGCTTTAAGGTCCCTTCAACCCAAACCATTACAGGATTCTCTAATGTGATTCCTTCAGCTGGGGGTGAGGAATGCGAGAATTCCTTGTGGCAGTGGTATGTGTTCCAAGTGGTTAAAGCTCCACAGGCTTTTCCCAGGAGGAGCATGCCTGTCTCTGCTGGAGCCTAGACTGTTCATGGTGTGGCAGGCCAAGGCTGAGCCCAGCACTAATGCCCAGAGCAGAATTGGGCTGTTGGTCCCCAGTACCGTGTGATCCCTTCTTGCTGCATAGCGAAAACCCCCAGTGACCATGTGGATGAGAAGGCAGGACTGAGGAGGAGTTCCGGTCCTGTCTGGATGGGAAAGGAGGGATGAGGGCTGGGGAGAGGCACGGGGTAGAGGGGGACAGGATGTGCCTGGGAGAGCAGAGCCCTGTTTCACAGCTCCTCATGCTGCTGCTGCAAGGCTTTACATGTGGTTCTCTCACTACTAACAGAGCAAGCTGCTTGGAACCCTGTGAAGCCACTGACCACGGGTGTACGCTTCAGAAGTGATGCTGCAAAGCCTCCAAAGAATGAACTGTAACCAAATGCTTACCAGTGGGAGCCAGGAGCACAGTTACAGTGCAGAAACACGGATTCTGGATGAGTTTCACTTTTCTGCAGTCCTGGGAGCATGTTTCTGCTGTTCTAAGAGCCTGTGCTGCAGCTTCATGGAAACAACACCAACCCCCAGGTATCAGCAAGTGTCAGTCACTGAAGTTTATTTTAAGGAAGCACTCATCTAAAACATCCATGTGGAAACAACAGGTAAGTGACAACTCTGTCCCTGGTACAAGCTTTTGAAAGGTACCTGCACCAAAAGAGATGGTGTTTTGCATACTTTTACAACAGTTTAAAAACTCAACTTATGTACATAAAGCTGCGTTATTGACTCATACAAAAACCTCACAGTGCAGAGAGGGCCCTGCAGCCAACACAGGCAAACGCCTTTTCCCACCAGGCTTTGCAGAGCAGTGAGGTAGAGGTGTGAAGGTGTCATCCCAGCTGCCCCACAGACCCAGCTCCTGCTCTTTTGCTGTAGGGCAGCTCTTGAAGAAAGGGGTTTTAACTTAAACCATTCCACAGGAACACTGGGGTACCGGGCTCATGTCATAACTCACTGTAACAGGTTTGGGTGCTGGGTGTACGCCTGTTAAAACCAGGAAGCACTGCTGAAAGACCAAGGGCGGCAGCAGCCTTCTGCTGAAGCTGGTCAACAGCACAGTGGTTCCTCCATGTCCTGTCAGAACTCACCTCTCAGCAGCTCTCACCCGCAGCTTGGTGAAAATACACCTCCAGGAGCCCAACTGCAGGAATGCTCTCAGGTAAGGGCCAGCACCATGTGAGAGCCCACAGCTGCCCTGGGGCTGCCAGCACTTCCTAGCTTCAGCCTTCAGCACACTCGTGACTGGGTGAAGTTCCCATCTCACCTCTGGGCTTCACTGGGATGCTCCTGGAGAGCAGGAATGTGTTGTCTGTACCACTGTGGGGATTCCTGCAGCCCTCCTGGGGCCCTGGGTGAGTCCTGTCAGAGCAGCCTGGAGAAAGCAGCAAGTCAGGGAATAAACCAATGTCTTCAATTAGCAGAGAGACAATGCTTTAAAAAACCAAAACAAGAAAATGGCTTTAAGCTGACAGAGGGGAGACTGAGATGAGCTCTTAGGCACAAGTTCTTCCCTGTGAGGGTGCTGAGGCGCTGGCACAGGGTGCCCAGAGAAGCTGTGGCTGCCCCATCCCTGCAGTGTTCAAGGCCAGGTTGGACACGGGGCTTGGAGCAAGCTGCTCCAGTGGAAGGTGTCCCTGCCTGTGGCAGGGGTTGGAGCTGGAGGAGCTTTAAAGTCCCTTCCAACCCAAACATTTATGATTCCATATAGCACTTACCCTTCTCAAACAAGCTAGCTACTGCCAGAGTAAATAAAGGCACAGTACAATCACCCCCACTGTGCCTCTTAAGATCATGGACCTATGGCTGCGATAGACCCAAACCCACAATTCCTGCACAGAGCAGAGCATTACCTGAGGTTTTGTCAGGTTCAGAGCATCGCGCGGAGGTCCCAGGCTCGAGCTCTCGGCTGGGAACAGTGAATCTGAAGCAGTGCTGCTGACGAGGTCGTCCAGCGCATCAACCTGGCGCTTCAAGCTGTGAAGGGTGCCCTCGGTTTGCTGCTTTCCTCTGATTAACACTTCCACTTGCTTGGACATGCACTGCCGGAGCCGAGCCTAAAGCAATCATTACTTCTGTTTATTCCCAGGCAGTGTAATTTTCAAGTCTGGATTTAAAAAGGCTGATGACCTTCAAGCCAAGCCCTCAGGAAGGTGGCACCCAGAGTCCCAACCCGTAAGCAGATGGCAGGGGGTTGCAAATTAAGTAGTTCACCTTCTCCCAAGTGAGAAAGCAGCTCCGTTTCCAGAGCCTTTGTCATTAACTGCCCAAGGAGAGAGCAACAAGTATGTTCTAGTTGAAGTGGGCCACCCCCTGTACTTATATTGACTGTGGGTGCTCCTGAACTGTCATTAGCCCCATTGCCAATCGACCACAGCATGATGTAAATGAGGGAATCTTGTTGGAATGCTCAAAAATCCAATTAACTGTTAATTAAAATTGTTCCTCTTGCTACAGCATACAGGTGCCAGGCTCTCTCTTACTGCTCCCAGCCAGAGGCACTCTGTAGCTCGTCAGGGGCCCAGAGCTGCTCTGCTGGTGTGGGAGATGGATCTTCATGTGGATTATGGGGGGACCCAAGGGAGGAGTTAGTGGGACAGGGAGGAGATGGGATGAGCCACCTTCAGCCGATCTTCGTGCTGCTGCAGCTTTTCTCGAAGAGCCTCCCCACGCCACTGTTCATCCTATTGGAAACAAAAGCACACTCGGGAATGAGCATGACAGCTACAGGCACCACACAGCAGCAAGAGCTGCACACGGGCAGCAGATACTTCCTAAAAGCATTTTACCATTAAGAAGACTTTAGAAAGGTTCAACTTCTCTTCCAGTGAGAAAAGTCTCTTGTCAGCAGCAAACAGAACCTCCGAGGTGTCTGATTCAGGCTGCAGACTTCCCTCTGCTTCAGAAGATGCCTCCGAATTGTCCAATGGTTCTAGAGAAGATGGGCTTGAGGATTTAAACCCTGTCCTAATTTCATCTTCAAGCTCCAGTTTAAGTGATGTTGCTGCATTCTCCATTTCTCTTTGTCTCTTTTCCAGGTCTCCTGGAGTTTTCACCTACACCACAGAACAGCATCACCACTGTGTTTTACAAACACATTTTTAAAGGACTCAGAAACAATTTATGACGGCTTTATTAAAGTACAGGGAGTCAGATAACATGCAGTCACCTTTTTATACTGAAGTAAGTATCAAAAGAAGCAACTGCTGGCCCAGGCTGAGTAGCTCTGAACATTGGTAACATTTAGTGATTTGCATAAGTTATTATTCCAGTTATGCCAAGTTCCTATAACCAAACCTTAATGTAAACAGGAGCAGGAGTCTGTGAGACAGCAGGGAGGAGGAGATTCAAAACCAGTACAGTGTAAACTCGTGTGACAACCAGGCTTTCCTTCAAACCCATCTGTACTCTGCTACTCAGTTATACCTGGGAGTGGAGATCCCTGTAGTCCCATTGGATCTGGTCAAGGTCCGTAGTAAGGCACTTGGCTCGCTCACAGTTACCGTGTGCTATTTGTTCAGCAGTTGCTACATCACTCTGCAAACAGTTGTTTCCATGCTTTTGTTCCTAGGAAAATGCAGAAAGATCTTTTTACTGTGAGCATCCACCAGAGCACAACTTTAAGTTAGAAGATAGAAACAGCATTAAATAGGAGTAACCAGAGATGTTCTGCAGCACAATCCAGAATTACCAGAGATAGCTGCCCCAGGTTCTATCTAGTCATGAAGTCAGTGCATCAACTTTGTTCCTCCTATGATAAAAACGGGTGTTCTATCATTTTGCTGTTTAAAACCAACCTGAATCCCCAAACATTCTCCCTCAGCCAGGACTTACCTGCAGTCTTCTTTCAAACTGCATCCTTTGCATTTGCATTGCTTCTTTCAGACTCAAGATTTTCTTCCCTGCCTTTCTCCTCTCTGATGCTACCTCGTCTTGGAGCCGGTTCAGCTCAGACTTGGAAACTCCCAGTTCTTTTTGCAGAGACTGTAGTTCTCTATTTTTTTGTTGTAATTGCAATTCTTTGTCTGCGAGCTGATGTTCTGTAATTAACATTGTTAAAAAGAATCCTCATTAGCAGAAACCTTCAATATCTTGGCATCACATCAGACACGTCTGAAACACACAATCTGCTGAGCAGTGGTTGTACAAACACTGACACAAGGCGAGAGGGGACACAACATGGCTGGCTTTAGAATTTCAGTTCTTTGAGCAAGTCAAGGATCAGGAGTCAATCCATGTGCTCCATTAGAAACCAAGTGAAATTACACAAATAGCTGTTGGTTTCATTACATTCAGAGCCCCCAGATGGTAACAATTTACTCGTGCAATGACTCTTACTGCTTTTCCTGACAGTTTCTTCAAGTGCTGCACATCGGGACTCCTCCTTTTCCAGCAGCCCGAGGTTCTCCTCTGCCAGCCGGACTTTTGCTATTGCCTGCTCCAGTTTCACTTCTTGCTCTGTCAGCTCCTTTTCCAGCAGGATTTTCTGATCCTTCACTTTAGCAGTACATTCTTCCAGCTTTT
The DNA here is from genome assembly GCA_028858755.1 of Ara ararauna. NCBI lineage: Eukaryota > Metazoa > Chordata > Aves > Psittaciformes > Psittacidae > Ara > Ara ararauna. Next base: position 23,622,825 of record CM054384.1, read on the forward strand.
TCCCTTCACGCTCTGAGTTTTGCTTCAGGCGATGAAGAATCTGCCAAGAAAAACAGCACCTCACTAGTACCAACTCCATGAAAACGGACACCACCACCAAAAGATGTTACAGAAGTAGAAGCAGCTTAAATTGGAAAGCACGGTAGTTCACATTCCCTCCTGACAAGTTTCATCTGTTTTTCTTGCCTTTCTTATTTATACAGCCTCAGTTCTTCTTTTGGTTGATGCTTTGTTGAAACTGCTCAGCCAACTTCAGTTAATTTTACTACAGGAATATATGATTACGCCCAACTTTTCATCAACAGCTGATGGGCTTTGCACAGAAATACCATAGGAGAGAAAATAAAAGCTTGTAGCCAATAGTGATCCACTCAAAACCAAAAGAAAACTTCAGGATAAAGCAGCCCTGGATATTTTCTGCCTAGTTTTGGTATTAGGGAACACAGCTGGAGTTGAACTGGGATTAGTTTCACTTGCAGTCCATTGTATCATTGCAGGTGCTGTCCATAGCCTGCTCATCTGCCAAGAGAAATCAACAGCATGAGTTCTCTGAACTACATCCAGCTGCTGCGTCCTGGCTGCTGACAGAAGAGAGTTATAAAGAATCCATCCTAATTCATCTCCTCACCAGCAGCCATGACACAACACCGCAGGGCCTTCACCCTGCCCTTCCTGCACTCCACAGCCACTGCTGACTGCACAGCAGTCTTGGTATCAGTGTGACCCTGGACAAAGTCCTTCCTTGGGAAACCCTAGTTTTCACTAAAACATAACTGAATGTTGAAGCTTTTTCTTTGCTGCAATTCCTCTGAAAATGAGGCTTCATGTTTCTTAAAGCACTACTCTATTGTTTGTAAACTGCCTGTTTTTAGAGGTCAGGAGAAAGAGAGAAGTCAGCAGGGCCATTACCGCTTCTTGTTTGGCTAGTTCTGTTTCCTTCTCTTCAATCTCTTTCTGGAGCTGCTGCAATTGAGTCTCCCTCCTTTTCTGTCTCTCTTGGCAACCCTTATGTTTCCTTACATACTGCAGGATATCTTCTTTCAGGGTTGCCTGCTCTCTAAGCAGGTCATCCTGATGCCTTGTGTTAGTTTTCAAATCCTGCAATATAAAGACATAAAATTAAGTGACAAAACTAGCTGGGAAGAGTAACAGCTCTGGCTAAAAGGCTTGCATTGACAGAATAGAACAGATCACCCCTAATCCCAGTGAAGATTACTGTCCATTTAAACCAGCCACTGAGAGAATTAACACAATAGGACCCACATAGAAGATGCTGCTTATTTGGGGGTTTTTAAGTATCTTCTCCCTCCTTCCTGCACACCAATAGATGAAAAGAAGTACATATTCACTAAAACTAACCTGTTCTACTTGTTGAAGCTGTTGCCTGCAGTCGGTTAATTCTCCTTTCAGTGTTTCTAGTTGTTCTGTTTTATCTAGAAAAATATTTGGTGACAGATTTCAATCAGCAAAGTGCAATAGATACCCAGCCAGGGAGATCAGCTCTTCTCAGAAAGGGGGAATAAAAAATAGAGAAACAGTTTCTAAAAACTCTATCTTTTCAACATGTTAAGTTCTTTCTGCCTGTAGATATCTGAGCATGTTGGATGTATTTAATATCATACAGTACACTCAAAGTGCGTTTTTTAACACAGTTTCTCTTAAAATGTGTTACAGCTTAAAACCAGAAGTCAATCTTTACCTTGAAGATCCTTCTGTGCAACAGTGATGTCTCCAGTCAGTGATTTTTTCTGTTTGCTCAGCAGATCCACCTCCTGCTGCAGGTTCTTAACATCCGATTCCATTTGTTCTACACTGGACAATGCAGTCCTGCTGCTCTCTTCAGCAGCAGCCAAGTCTCTGTAAAATGTGAACGCATGCTCTTGGTTTGCTGGAAGCACTTGGTGAGCACTCTAGAAGCCAGCTGCATTTCAGTAGTTCTCTCAGCTCAAGCAGACACTACCTGGTAGTCACAGCGAGACAGCTGTCCCGTTCCAAGTCTCACCATCCTGCTTTTCGTAACACTTCTCACTGCACTGCCATGGCATAACGAATGCTGCTGCATTCATCAGCTCCATGGCTGAGTATCTGCTGTAAGTCTGCTGTAGACATGCTTCAAATGAAGCCTCCACAGCATACAAACCAGCACATTCTGTACAATTGGGCACCTCAAAGTTATAACTTTAGCTTTAATTATGATAGACATTCAAGGCACTTCCCATCACTTCTGATCTTTGCAGGAAAAAAATACTTCCCCCCACCTTCTGGTTTGTGACAACTTCTTTTCCAAACTGTGACAATCTTCCTCGAGCTTTTCCTTTTCTTTATTCAGAGCCTCGATGCTATTTTGCAGAGTGCGCATTTGAGAAACCAGATGTTCATTTTCCTGACGGTCTTTCTCGAGCAGTTGTTCCTGCCAAGCTACTTCCCCTTGCTGACACTGGAATAATCTCTGCATATTCTCCAGTTTTAACTTCTCCTACAAAAGGCGGCATGGAGAACACCACATACGGTCAAGAACTAGCACAAGTTAACATCATCTGTAGCTGCAGCAGTTTAAAACCTTTCATTCACAGAGATCACATGTAGGCTTAAGTACCCTCTGTAACTACTGTGTTGTAACTGCTTAAGTGCCAGATTAATTTCAGTGTATTTATGATGAAGGTTATGGTGAATATGAGCACAAAGACTGGGAGACAGGTCCAAGTCTTTGTTCAGTCCTCTTTTAAACATCATTTTCCCCCACCTGTAAGAGTAGCATATCCCTTCATGGCAGGGGTTTTGAAAGAACGGCTGCGAGATGCTCAGGCAATGTAGTAAGGTGACCACTATAAAGTGGGGTAATATTCCCTTCTCTTCCCTGTCCTTCACAGGGAGAGCACAAAGGGAAGAGATAAAGTTGTTTAGAAGTAAAAGCAGCAGGTACTATTTGCTTATGTAAGCTTATAAACGCTCTCTGAACAAGCACATTAGTCTTTCTGGAATTGCACAACTGAGTGAAGAGGGGCTATCCCTGACTCTGAGCTAACAATCCTGTAGCTACTGAGAGCTCTCTCCACCCACTGGTAGCAAAGCTCAAGGTCAGTCTTTTAATCATCAAAAAGAGAAGAGACTAGCTGAGTTAAAATACCTTTTAATGGTAAAGAATATCATCCAGCTGAGTTAATGAAGAGTCTTCCATACTTACTCCTTGCAAGTGAGGATACAGATAGAATCCAGATGAAAAGACTCTGGAAGCTAATGCTAAAAAACCAGTATTCATCATTCCACAGCCACAAAAGAGCCTTCTGCCTTTTTGTCCTCTCTCTCTCTCATAATCCCAGTATTTTAAAGGGCCTAAGCAGACTTAAGACTTTTCTGTGATAAGATGATATCAGATTAGAAACTGAGTGATTTAGAAGTATAGGGACTCTGCTATCCAGAACAGAACCAAACAATATGCCAAACTCTTCTTCCACTGACTAGATGAGCTACACAAGAAATACTTACTTCTAGAACTGCAACCTGAGTCTTTTCTAGTTCATTGACCTTTTGGTCATGTTGTAGTTTCAGACCTTGAAGTTCATTGTTTTCAAGCTCCAGCATTTCCAGAACATGTTTCAGTTCTAGTAAAGGTGAAAGAAATAAAAGATTATTACAAGCACATCAAATGTATTCTATTTGCAAAAACAGGCACCAAGGAACCATCAAGGGACACTGTACTGCTATCATCCCTGTCACAACTCTGCATGCTTTCAATTGCTGTGGTAGACACACCAGGTATTACATCTGATGCTGTCCTGCTTTTCCTATTCCTTAGGGAGTTTGCCTGGGACAGAGTATGTGGTTGATCAACAATGAGAAAGTATTCCAGAAAAAACACACACGTTGCAAATTGCTGCTGCTCATGCTTCCCACAATCCAACAGGATGTAACTGCTTGGAAGGAGATTTCTCCACTTCCCCACACATCCCAGTGTCTAGTTCTTCTTCCATGAATGCAGCACTATTAGTTGATGGCTCCTGACCACACAGTGCTTGAGTGTGAACTTCACTGATCAGTCCTGACAACAGGTTCGTTCACGCTTCTCTGGCATGAAAAACTCCCACCCCAAGCACAAAGCAGCACAAGGCTTGAGCAAAGGGCATCTGCCAGTGCTGTGTGAACTATGAGAATCAGAGTGGTTTAGAACGAGCGAGGAACAGAAGACTGCAGTGATGTACAACCAAAAGCTCAGAGTATTTCTTTCCAATCTGCACAAAATACTGTCTAGTATGGCCAGGGACATACCCATCTTATGCTTGGTAACTTGCCCAATTACTCCTTGAAGATTTTCTTCCTCGTTTCCAATATCCTTTTTTATGAAGGAAAGCTGTGCTCTTTTCTCATTAATCTGCACATCCAGTTCTTCCCTCTCAACATGAAGCTTTTCCAGAAGGAGTTTTATTTCCTGGGGAAACAGATCAGTGTCACAAGGAATGCCATTATTTGCCATTTTAAATAAAGTTTTCCTTTAAATAGAAGCTTATAAAATTAAAACAGTCTGTCAGCAGTATTCTGGTCAATTTAATCCAGAGTTTATAGTTACAGTTAATGTGCAAGCAAACAAAAGATACATAATATTTAGGTTAAAGTCCACAATTTAGAGTAATCTTGCCAAGGTTTTGATCTACAACTCTGACCATAACACCATCACCTGGTGGAAACTTTATGGGATGTTTTTGATACTTCTTTTGCTGCTCTTCAGAGACACAGTGAACTGAAAACTCCTTTGGAAAAGTTACCCGTATTTGGCGTAGTTTTTCATTTGCTTCAGTCTCTCCATCTCGAAGAGCTTCTTTGAGGTCACCCTTCTTTTGAGAAATACAGTCCTGAAGGACATGGAGCTCTTCTCTTCTTTGCTTTAACTGTTCTTCCAGAAAGAAGAGCTCTTGTTGCTGAGCAGTGATCTACAATGTAGAAGTTGAACAGAATAAGCATCTGGAGGCTTTTATTTCTGAACAACTGTGGTGCACTGTTCCCTGCCAGAGGTTTACTTGAATTGCATAATGTGTAAGGATCCCATCAATGGCTTCATTTGCTAAACCTGTATAATAAAGCCAAAACTAAAGACTAAGTTCTGATCTGGGCAGCACTGTCCTGTACCTCAGAGAGTTAATTTTCTTGTTCTGAAATGCAATAAGGATTACTGCAGAGTTAGTTCTCTGTGACAATGTTTATTATGCAGAAATGCCAGTGAGATCAGCAGCATATTTATGAGACAAAACAAGGATAATTCAAAGTATCAACATTAAAATATATGTAAGAATTAAATTCATCAGACAAGGCAATTCAGAACTTAAGACTCTTCTCAGCTTTCTGTTACCACAAACAAAACTTAAGTCCAGAGTTCGCGAAGATGAGCCTCACCTGATCTTTCACTCTTTCCAGTTCAGTTTTCTTGCCTTGAAGAAGGCTTTCTACTTCTGTAAGGATTTGGAGGTGATGTCCTTCATTACCTTCTGCAACTTGAATATCTCCTTGAAGCTTCTGAAGACTGACGGTGAGAATAAAAACATGACTCAGAAGAAACAAAAAAACCTTAGGCAGTAATTTACTGGAGGAGGACATCTTTATTTTATCTAATACAGTTTATGGTAATGAAGAATGCTCACCTCTCAGTTAGCATTTCTATCTTCTGGTTTAATGACTGGAACTCAGAGTCCCTTGCAGCCACCATTTTGTTGATTTCCTTCAAAATACTTTCTTGTTCCTTCTTATGCTGTTCTAAATCTCTTGTATCTGCCTGTAATAACCTAAAGAAGCATTTGTGCCTTTTTGTATTAACATTTTAACAGCTGTCCCTATCCAAAAGCACCATCTTGATATTTGAAAGAATCTTGTTCTCTTCCTCCCCATTCAACACCAGTTCACAAGAGCAGTGTAAGTGTACCTTAATTGCTGATCTGCTTTCACAAGTTTAGTGGCCATTTCCCGAGCCCTTCTCTCCAGCTCCTTTGCCTCAGCTTCAGTACAGGACAAATGCTGTTTGGCATGATTGTACTTCTGCATAGTGTCTTTAGTCTAGAGCAAAACCTGAAGATTACTGAGACAATACATTCCCATCTTATGCTTTCCACATCCATAACTTGCAGGTTAGCCATCTAAAGATGACCTCCTCCTGGCCTGGACATTCCATCTGAGCTTTGTCCCTCTCCATAATACAAAGTAGGATATTTTCTCCTCTCTTGTCCAGAGCAGAAAAACTTCCTCCTTTCTGGCAAAGACTGAAACCTTTTCTTTTAGCACAGGTTATCCAATGACTTATTTTTATACAGACACATTTTAAAAGGCTTCAGATTATCCAAGTGAAAATAAACTGCTAACAAACAAAAATCCTCTGCTTAAAACAATCTTAACCCAACATGCAAATTCTTCTGCACTTCAGCGTTATAGCTTTACTTACTTTCCCTCGTGTGCTCTCAAGTTCCACTTCAGCTTCTGAAAGTAGCCTGTCTGCTTCTCTAAGCTCTGCTCGTCGCTTCAGAAGGGTCTTCTCTATACATTCAATTTCATCTGCAATATCTTCATGATGTTTAAGAGTCTTTTCTAACTGCAATTCTGCAATAAGGTTGTCTGTGTACCCTTCAATAAAGTCCCTACAAGGTCAGGAAGAAAGACATGGAATTAAAATACAAAATACCACAGGCCTGGTACCTCTTGGAAGTCCCAGTCCATTTACATTGACTGTAAATGAATCAAAATTGACTTTTATTAGGAAAAAAGCTCCATGTGGCTACTTGAAATGCATTCTAGGGCAATGTTCTTACTTGCGTTTATTATGTTTCTGAGCTGCTCGTTGTAGCTCTGGTACTTCGCGTTCCAACTCTTCCCTCTCATGGAGAAGTTTCTCAACATTTTGAAGCAGTCTTTCCATCTCTTTATTGTATTTATGTTCTGCTGCTTCTGACCATTTGTCTTTGTATTTCCGAGACTTTAAGTAATACACAGTGTCTTCTAGCCTTGAGACTTCACTCTCCTACATACAGGAGACAGAACAACAAAATGAAGACCTATTTTCTCATTCAGTCCTCAGACACAGGAGCAGCTACAGAGAGCAAAGACCAGACTATTAGCATGGAAGGCAGAGAATTCTCATCAGCAAATTCACTCAGATCCAGAACCTTCCCAGCAGGGACTTTTTAATTATAAACGGGACTAATGTAACTTGTGAAAATGAGGGGTTTGGGTTTTGCATTTCTATTTTTTTGAGAAAGTGTATGTTAAAAGATGTTCCTCATCTATTTTTAAGTCTGTTGCCTGTGGTTAATCCTGCAGCTCACAGCTCTGTATCTTACCAAATCGTGGTGTTCAGGCACATTGCAGTGAAGCACTCCAACAGGAATGAGTGGGACAGTGAAGTTTGGAGGAAGAGGGCCATAAACAACCTGAGCTCCCACAGGAGGTGGGCCATAGATAACAGATCCAGGAGCGACTGAGCCTCCGCTTGCTGCTGCAGGAGGAGGGCCATAGACCACAGTTCCCTGAGGTACAGGGGCACCATCTGGAAGGACTGTGTAAATAACTGTACCAGGGGGTGGTACAAAGTGGGGGTCTTTGGGAACACGAGTTTCTTCCATTCCTTCACTTTCTTCTTTTGCTCTTTTATCTTTTAAAAAAGAAAAAAAAAAATCAATTTTCCAGTATAATATATTCTTCAAATGCACATTTAAAATTCTATGTAATATACAAAAAAGCAATAAATTTGCTTGAACTGAATAATCAGTTCAACGGTAATAAACATTTATAATTTACACATGCACATAAAAGAATTCACCATGAACTCTGAGCAAACCCACCTTTAGTTTGTTCCTAAACATTCTGAGCCATGAGGCTTGACTTACCTTGACCTGAATTTGTTTTGTGCAACCTGCTTCTGAGTGGTGAATAAACCCAACATCCTCCTTGGTTGGGCAAGTCTTCCTTCCTGCAGTGCCTGTCCTCACCACACCCTCTCCTGGGTGGGGATGTGCCACAGCACAGTAAACAAACTCCAGAGTCTTTTGTGCTGTGGGAAGCAGGAGTTGAAGCCTAAAGAAGAAACCAGGATGAGTTAAGCTAGAAATGACAAATCATGTGAAATTAACCGTTGTACATATTTAAAGCTGATTTTTCAGGAACAGGCTAAACACACTCTGCTTTCTTTCACTTCCAAGCATAATGCTACTTTAAAAGAAAGCACTAAATAGATTTTAACAATATTTCCCTTAAATGCAGACAAATGCTGTTTTGCAAGAAATTTTTTGTCTGTAATGTACCCTTTCAACTTTTACCCAAATGAATTTACAGTACTGCATTTTGAATAGTTTGATGTGCACTAGATCACTACCATTACACTGTAACAGGCTTTATCAGGGAACCTTGTGCTGTGTTGTTTCAGTATTTCTTTTATATGCCAGACTGTTTTTTTCTGAACTTTCTCCTATGTCTATCAAGTTTATAATGGACTTTCTTATATCAAATAGCTTTCCACATATAGGATTTTTCTGACCTGTGATGATGGCATATAATACCAGTATCCCCTTCTTCTCAGTGGATCTGCCATGCTGGTGATGTAATCATTCTGGTATGAAAGCACATTTTTGAGTGCTGCAATTTCATCTTGTAAATTGTCAACCTCTTCTTTGTTACCTGTAAATTAATCACAGTTTTATAGGCATCTAAAGAAAAAATCGAGTCAGAAATACTGCATTCAGCTTTTCCCTCTTTGTTATACTGTTAATCTGAAACAATATTTAAAAACTGAATTGCCAGGGGAAACAAACCAAACGCTGTTATGAAGTGATGTAGCTACACACTGCCCCTTGCAAGTTTGTCATTTTAAGATTGTAGGAATACAAGTTCATAGACAGGTAACCCATGCTCATTTTTTCTTACATACAACATTCTAGAGCAGTACAAACTGAATGCAGAGTTCAGTTAGTGTTTTCTAAATAGCTGGAAAAAGCATTGTTAATACAAACTAATGAAAACTAACACACTGTCATTCCGATTTTCAAACTGAGGAAAAACTTTATTTCCAAAGGTGACATGGCAGGTCAAGTGGCAAAGGTAGAAACCTGGGACTGCTCCAGCCACTGCTGGTCCTCAACCATCCCTTTCCTGAATTCTTCATATCTGAAGCAGCAAAGACCCACACACTTCACGTAACTGCACTTTGCTGTTTGCTTCATATACAGAGAATCCACTGAATCATGGTGACTTCATGACTGCACATAACCTGTACACAGGAAGGCATTCTGAACAGTTTGTTCTAGAATAAACTTCCAGAGCTCTCAACATCTGCTCAGACCAAACAGTGAGAAATATAGAGAAGAAAGTGAAGGCTTCTCCATTCATGCTTATCCACAAGAAGTGGAGAGAAAAGAGAGATTACCTGTGCCAATACTATCCAACATCCATCTTAAACGGTCAATTTCTGCTCTCTGTTGCTCCATAGCTTCATTTAATTTATCAATCTCAAACTTCTGAGTCCTTGATGTGACACTGTTCTCACCAGCTTTCTCCTTTTCATGCTGAAACTATTTAAAGTGCAAGTTTAGATCAAAGCAAAGCACTTCAGTTTGAACCAGACTGTGCTAAAGCTTTTTTAAACATGCCCATCCATCCCTACAAAAAATGCTCATTCAGCAAAACGCATGTATTTTATCCTCCTCATATAATACAGAGCAAACATCACTGCAACCTACTTGTTCTTCCTTCTCTTTGAGGAGCTGCTGTAACAATTCTATTTCAGCTTCTGCCCTGGCAAGGTCCTGGGCTGCACGAGCTGCCTCGGCGCGGAACTCTTTGGCTTCCTCAATCTCCTGGAATTGAAAGGTTAGTTTGAGCTTTAGTTTGCAAGAATCCTTCACAAGCTTGCAGGTGTCTCATGCAGTTTTGGGAGCTGACTAATAAGAAGCATCAGCACTTGTGTGTTCTGGAATGCCAGAAACTGGCAAAGTATACGTAAAATAATGTTTCTTCTGTAACTTCACAGTATTTCTACAGAGATATTTGTATGTAGCCAAAAATGGTTCCCAGTTTAGGAACTTGAAGTGTAAGCACAAACTTCTGTAGTCCTTTCTTTTGCTCTTCTACCTTATCTAACAATGCATTTATCTATTGTCTTTCAGTTAGTAAGATTGATCTTGCCTCTCCTTCAGCTTCTTACATACAGTGAGAATGCCTGTCCATACACAGATTTACTCAGGTGTTCATCTACTATGTTTCAAGATGAGACTGTGTTGAAAGCAAGAGCTCCTGTGCAGCAAGACAATTCAGACCAAAGTCTTGAAGCTCAATTTAGAAGACAATACCAGGACTGCTCCCATTATGATGGCATTAGAAAGCACGTCTCAAATACAAGCAATTAATAATCAGTGTTGATTTACCTCAGCTCGCTCCTGATTAATTCTGAGTGCAGTCCCATGAAGAGCCTTTAGCTGATTTTTAGCACTGGAGAGCTCTGTGGCTGCCAGTTTATCTGAAGTGATTATTGCTCTCTTCAATTCCTTCAGTTCCTTATCCAGACTGACAAACTGCATTTGTGCCCTGGCATCTTCTAGCTTTTTCTGAAACCAGGAAAACAAAAGTAAAACGCAGCATGGAAGCAAAGCTTTCTATTGGGATGACATTTCACCACCACCACGTATCCCATTCTGTACTATATGCATATAAGTAACAGAAAGAACCCCTAAAGCATGGACAACCAATAACATTTAAGGAAAAGAAAGCTCTTATATTTAATCTCTGTGTTCCTTCCTGTATTTGATCTTAGAAAGCAAAATAATTCTGAAAGTTTTGAATCTGTTTTATCCTGAGCAGTCAGACACGGTGCATGGACTTGTCCTTATTTATTCTTACCCTTTTCTCCAGATCTTCCAGTTGAGCAAGAATAGTCTCTTTTTCTTCATCTGCCTCTTGGAGCTGTTGATCAGCAAGGCCCTGAATTTCTTCCATGTTCTTTATTTTTTCCTGCAAATGCTGAATTTCATTCTCTAACTGATGGACCTTGTTCTTATTCTGCCTGTTTTCAGCTTTAACCTACAAATGAAATAAGTTAGAATGGAGAGCCAAAAAGACTTCTTTCCCCCCTCCTATCAAAAGCCACCCTATTTTAATGATTGAAAGACACAACTTCAGGAAATGCAGTTACCAGCATACTTTGTACCAAAAGAGAAAGGAAAAAGAAGTGCTTTGCCACTGTAACTATTACATTTTAAAAGTGCCCAAGTTACTTTGGTAGTGGTAGGTATAGAGATGTTTCAAGAAGGTTAATAGCTGTATCTTTCTACCTATAATTAAACTCTTTGTTGCCTCTGAAATGTATCACCGAATCTAAATTCTAATTAACCAAGTAATTAGGCAAAAATCATAAAGACTATTAATAAAACATAAAATCAGACTCGGCTGTTACATCAACACCAAAAAGGAGGTCTCTCCTTGTATCATACAGCTACAATTAGAGACTGCTCATGCAAGTTTTAGTGTACGTTAAACCCTTCTCCTCCACACAACATTTTTGCAAGCTTTATGTAATAAAAGTCAACCAGAGGTTGCAAAGGAGCATGTGTCCTGTCAAATAACCTGATTTAAAACAGTCCTAAGTATAAGCAAGCATTTTAGGGTTTTTTTTGTTTTAAAATAACTTGAAGACTCTGGTGACACTCATAAAAAGCAAGCAGGAACAACCAATGCATTTCACAGTACACACCACATGGAAGTGGTCAGTTATGTGTTTTCCCTCCTCAGAAGCTTTTGTCTGCTTATACATTTTCTGTATAATGAAAATTTCTATGTTATATACAGTTGTGCACAATAGGAAAATCAAAACTCTATTAATGGTTAGTGTTCCTGTTTCCAGTCATCAGTAGCAGCATCCTGCTCTGATGTGAGTTGTCAGATTTGTTTCTGACAAGTAAAATTACACTTTTCTGGAAGAAGGAGGATAGCAAAGCTTCATCTGTGCCAAACTTGATCCTTCAGCTGCAAGTTACATTTTTTAGACAAAGCTGAAACTGTCTTATTCTGCTCTGTTGTTTTGACACATGCCTGTCTGTATTTGTGCTGTACTTCTTCCAGTTTTTCCTGCTGGGATGACATCTCTTCCTGCAGTTCTCTCTGTGTAGCCCATGCTTTCTCTTTTTCCCTCTGAGCATCAGCAAGGATGTCATTAAATTTGTTCTGCAGATTTGCAAGGCTTTTCCCTAAAACATCAGATGAATTCTGACATCTGAAAGAGAAACAATCCAAGTTCGAAGACAGAAAATAGCAATTTTAAACTGTGATACCAGATACCAAAATAACAAAGCCTACTACAATAGTGCAAGTTTAAGACATCCAATGTATATTAGGTGCAGCACCGCTCCTCGTCAGGCTTGTGCTATACTTTCACATGCGCAAATCTAACACTGTTTGTACTTTAATTTACTCACTTAATCTCTCCATCTCCTGTCTGAAGTTTTTGCTTGAGTTCGTTTATACGAGCTAAGACCTCCTCAGGATGAATTAAATTCGCAACCTCATGGTTGAGCTGATTCTGAACATCTTCAAGCTGTTGTTTCAGGAGATTATTGTCTCCCTGACCAAAAAAAAGCCAAAATATCGTTTTCAGTGTGACCTGAACCAATACAAACAACAAACAAGAACACAAACAGAGGCAATAAAATCTGCCTTAGGTATCGGTTCAGTTTTTTAGCTCTTCATCCAAATAGTTTTCTTACTGACATGGACTGGATGAAGCTTGGGGGAAATTAAGATACATATAACAATTAGTCAATCCCTCTGCAATGTGACTGAGCAGCTCCAAAATGATTTCAAAGGTCAACCTAAATATCCAAAATAGATAAAAGACTATGGTGTAGGGTCTTTGGACAAGAAAATTAAAATCAGGAAAGTTATAAATACTACTCAAGATGATAAACAAAATTCATACAGAATCCTTTAAAATCTTTATCACTTTCCCCTTGGGGGAGTAGGAAATCATACTGTGTATCAGGTAACCTTTTAAAGGCAACAAATACTTCACCTGCAATTGTTTGAACTGAGAAAGGAGCTTATAATTTTGCTGTTCCTTTTCCTCTGCTAGTTGTGCTTTGGTCAGAGCATTGTCCAACACTTGCCTTTCTTTTTCAAGTTCAGCTTGCAGGGCCGACAGTTCCATCTACAAACACAGAAACCCTGCAGATTAATATCCCCACTCCCAACCCAACCTGTCACCCAAGTAAACAGCTGTATTTCTTAAAACAATATGAACAACATCCCTAAAAAAAGAAATCAACAAAACCCCAACCATCCCAGATTAGCCCATCACCATATATACATTATAGATGTGTTTCCTAAAAATCATCATCATGGCTGGTACTGTAAATCTTAATCCATACCTAAGCATGAGCACGTCCTACCCACCAGGTAACTGACAGATTTACATTTATCAGTGTTCTGTAGAAACCTTCCAAGTTTTTTCTGAAACCTGGGGACATAACACCACACTTCATTGTTTTGCATTTTCATTTCTGGCTGCAGTCTGGAACATGCAGTTGGAATGCATCTTGCAAGAAAACTATCACACTGATTTCCAACAAATGGAAACTGAAGCAGGGTAGTAGTTATTGTACATCATCATACATGAAACCAAATTAAGATCTCCAACAGCAAGATAAATGAGACTATACATATTAAAGCATATGTTGTTCTTCCCCAGCAGAAAGCTGTTACTTTATAATACATCACAAAATAAAAATATTTGCTATAAAACTCAATTTCTACTACAAAGAGCAAAGGCAAACTGTCTTTCACCTGCTCCTTTCACAGGATCACTTTAGAGTCACTTCTCTGATGTAGGCAGTTATCTCTTTCCAAAACAATGAGGACTACTATTTTCCTTTTAACTACGGTATATATTCTCTACACCCAAATGACCTGTATCTTACTTCAATGCAAAGCTATAAATCCTAGCAAACTGGTATTACCTTCCATTTGGGGGTATACCTAAACCAACAATTAGTTGCAAGTCCACACTAGAGATGTGATACGGTGGAAGGTTTGGTTGTCTCTTATCCTGAAGCAGATTATCCCTTTGGCAGCACAGGAGTTCTGTTCTTACCTGGCTACGTCTTTTCAGTCTTTCATACTCTTCTTTTTGCTGATTGGCTTCAGCGTCTCTCTCTCTTAGCTGCGCTTCCAGTTCAGCCTCATAGGCACTGATGTCCCCTTGTGCCTCTCTAAGCGACTCATTTATTTCCTGCTGCTCTCTGAGTGCACTCTCTAGCATTGCAATTTCCTGGAATGTTACATTCGTTTTAGAAGTATAGACACAGGAGAGGCAGGATTTCTTGAAGAGTACATTGCCTCATGAACTCATCATCAATGTGACAGCAGATAGATCAAAATAGACACACTAACCCTCATCTCTGAACATTAAAACTTAAAGCTAGGTGGCACCACAACATACAAAGGTCAGGTCAATGACACAGCTGTGACAGACTGTACTAACATCTGTGCTCAAGTTAAAAGGTGTAGCTTACAGCAATACACATTTGTCCCTGTATTAAGGTTTACATAAAACTTATCAGGATGCTAAGACAGGACAGCTCTTTAAGTTTCCGTATCAAAAACTTATTTTGTCCAAGAGCTGTGCCTTCCTATTTGCAATTTGGTAATTTGCTTCTTTCTTTCAGGTTTATTCCCAGGTATCTGAATGTGGGAAGAAACACAACATTAAGTCTTACTTTTCTCATATTTTCTGCATCCATGGCAACTATTTCCAGGTTGTTTCTTTCCTCCTCTAGATCTGCCAGTCTTTCTAGCAAAGATTCTTTATCCTTCTGCAACTCCTTACATTCATCATTGGCCTGTTTTGCCTGAGACTTAACACTTTCCAGGTATTCCTGTAATCCAATGATAATACTTTCTAAATCCCTTTTCAGTGCTTCATTTGTTGCTATTTGACCTGCAGAAATGCAAAACAAATTTGAGACACTTAAGAAACCACACTTATTTAAAAAACAAACAAAAACCCCTTTATTCCTCTTAAGATGTTATTACATATTGCAGTAGGCAAGTAAGTAACTGGAACTCAACCACAAAATGCCTGTATTTAAAGCTTTAAACTGCAAACTGCCTTTCCCAAACATGTACAAATGAACATATTAAAAAGTAAACATTCACATAAAGTTTCCTTTTAGATCAGTTAAGAATCTTTTCTCAGCTCTTTTCTACACGTTCTGTATTTCATTTAAACAAAGAGAAACAAAACTGAATCCTCAATTTAACCCTCATGTTTTCCTAAATACCAGAAATACCGTCAGACAAAAAGAAAAACCAACCATCAGTGAGCTGCTGCTCCAAGTCCTTGATTTCCTCAGTTTCTTTTGCAATCCTAGAGAGCATTTCATCCAGGCGACTCTCAAGCTGTTGATAATGTTTGTTCATTACATCAAACTGCTGTTCTTTACTTGCTTTTTGAGCTTTCAGGTGAGCCTGGAAATTAACAGTTGGAAAGGTAAAGCAGGACAACACCAATACAGATTTAAAGTGTTAAATCAGTATTTAATCTTAGTTCTGCAATGTCTTATTACTAGTAGTAAAAGTCACAAGTGCATCTTATGTTGTGGTGTTTGCGGGTGGGTTTTTTGGTTTTGTTATTTTTCCTTGTTACTGCCCCACACAGAATCCCAGATAGGCAGTCTCTGAATAACAGCATTGTTACCAGACTCTCCCTTGCCCAGGCATGAAGAATAAGGCCTGCATTTATAAAGTATTACTCATGGCTACTATCTTTCTTACTGCCTTTACTTTCTGTTATAACCATTTCCTCTTTCAGTCAAGAACAAACATGATTTCCTCCAGAAGCTTTAATCCTGTCATACTGCATTGTCTTCACAGCACATGTCAGGTCACCACCTGAAGAAAAATACTCTGAACAACCAGCAAATCAGGCCAAGTTTACAACTAAGATTTACTTAAAGCAGCGTGTGTGTGTGTGTGTGTGTGTGCGCGCGTGTGTGTGTTCTGTTTTGGTCTTTTGTTTTGGTCTAGTTTTGTGGGCGTGTGTTTGGTGTGTTTTAGTATTTCTGGGAAATACACCATAGCCACAGCTCACACAGGCTTTGGTCAGGAATTTGCGCATTTAGTATGAATTCAGGTGATTGTTTTAGCTCTCTACAAAAGCTGGTTATGCACACAACACAGCAAGTGCTGTTTCTCACTGCTATGAAATCACTCATGAACGACTCAAATGCCAGAAAACTTGGAAAATAGAGAATTAAGCTGTCATGACAAACAGCACCTTTTTCTCACACCTCAAGAAATAAATTGAGCTAGCAGTAGAAATGTGAAATACAAGATTATAAAAACATTTAGAAACTTGCTTCTCAAAGAGAAGTAATGGCTAAAACATCACTTTCTGCACTTTGAGCGTATTAAACCGGAAGTTCTTTCAAACATTCACATCAGTACAATTCAACTGGCCGCCCTGTTAAAGACAAACTACCGTTCCGCTTTCAAAAGTGAAATTCCACAAGGAAAACCCAAGTAGAGCATTGCTGCTGAGTCATTTTGCTGCAGCTGCCGCATGTCACAAGAGCGATGGTTAGAAAACCCCAGTCACTTACAGCTTTGCCTTTGTCTTTTCTTCTTTCGAGACCATTTGCAAAACGCCCCACCCCTGATCTCGAAGTCATTTGAATGGAGAAGCGGTATCTTCAGCGCGGAAAGCGATTAAGCGGGGTCTCCCAGGCGCTCCAAAGGCTCCCGCGGCAGCCCGCCCGTGGCGAGGTTCCCCGCGGGTGCGGGGGGGCTGCGGCTCCGCTCCCCGCTCCGCGCGCGGTTGGCCCCGGTCAGCGCTTCCTGTGTTGTGATTTGAAGCGAGGGGCGGCCTGCGGGAAGGGCCGGGCCGGTTCCAGCGGGATCCCTCCCGCAGCCTCCAGGGCGAACAGCCCGGGGAAAGTGCATTAAATATATATGTATGCATTTTGTAAAGTGTTTGCTCTGCTGAAAACGGCATCAAAATTCTTACTTTGCGTACTTCAGTGCATCAAGCTGGCCTGAAAAGCTCTCATTAAAAAAAAAAAAAAAAAACAAACCAAAAAACCACAGCTTTTTAAAGCACTATTCAAAAAGTAATCCCATTTCATACAATTTAAAATTTCTCCAAGTGTTTGCTGTACCCAAACACAGTTAACTCAGAAATCTGAAGTCTTGCTTCCCTGGAGATCCAAAACATGAGATTATCAAAGTCGAGCTCTTGGTGCATCATCCAGCTTTGCCCCAAACCTTTAATATGTCCCCTGAGCCCTTGCTGAGTTGATCAGTACTGACAGGACTGTGACAGCATCAAAAAGGCAATATAAGGCCTTCCAGAAGTAGAACTATTTATTGAAAATTGAGTCTACTTTCAGGATGCTGGACTATAGTGTAAAGCCAAAACTGCTGCTGCCTTCAGCTGTCTACATCTCACTGGCCGGAATATTAGTATCAGCTCTCAACCCTTCGGTCAGGTCAGCTGCATCAGCTACTTTTTTCTAGGCTGAGCTCCTGCAAACAGACTTGTGGGGCAAGGCAAGAGCTCTCTGACAAAGCAGGATGTCAGCTACAACCTTGCAGCAGTTACAACGAACTTTACAAATCTTTAAAGCCAGATTCTACAAAAAGATGTATTAAGGATTTCTTACACAGAAACTGTCTCCATGGATCCGCAGAACATGTTTCTAAGAGCGTAAGGATCTAGTCCTTAACGTGCTGTAAGCAACTGCACTCAAAATGAGCTGCCCAAGTGTTTCACCAAAGTTGGTTTTTCGTTTGTTTTTTATTTATTTTCTTTTTAAATGGGAGGAGCTGTTTTTCAAACAATAACTGCTAAAAAAATGGTAAATAGCAAAACAATATATAATTCATTAAATAAGCACAACAAATGAATGTTAATCTGTTAAGCAGTCTTTACCACCTTTCTCAGTACATGAATATATGCAGTACATAAAAAAATAAGATACCTGGTTTACTTACATGTCTTGGATCTTCAGGATTTAGAGAAGCAAGAGCCCTCTGCAAGTCTTCGAGCTCTTTCTCTTTTTTCCCTATTTCTCTTTTTTGTTTCTCCAATTGCTTTTCCAGTTCTAAAGCTTCCTTGCGTAGCTGATGCACTATTTGTATCTTTTCACTCAGTTGCTGTTCAAGACCTTCCTTGTTGGCCTGTAATATCTGGGGGTAGCATGATAACAGAATTTAATTGGGTATATACAGCTGATCAGGAACATTTTTAAGAATTAAATCAGGCTGATGGCTTAGCCCAACAGTTGCCTAAAAATGATCTATTAATTGAATTCAAATGAATCTATTCATAGAATCACAGAATATCAGACTGGTTTGGGTAGGATGGGACCTTAAAGCTCATGCAGTTCCAATCCCCTGCCACAGGCAGGGACACCTTCCACTAGAGCAGGTTGCTCCAAGCCTTGTCCACCCTGACCTTGAACAGTGCCAGGGATGGGGCAGCCACAGCTTCTTTCGATGCAGCTAACTGCACTACAACTCTGACAGCTTATTTATAAACAAGTTATCAAAAACCCTTAAGATTTTCCTGATGTATGACAAATGGATTTACATATATATAATGGCCCCTATAAAAAAGATTGGGAGAAAACTAGTTATATTTTCTCCATCAAAACTGCTTTCCCTTGCTATTCACCTTGCAACTTCTTTACATACCTTTTTCTGAGCCAGAGCATCCTCCAGTTGTTGCAGCTCCCCTGTTACTTTCAAAACTTGTTGCTCTGCATTTCCTATTGCACTTTGCAGTTCTTCTAATCTTCTTTGTGCTGCAGACAAAAAATAAACAATCAAAACTCACAACCCCAAAATACATTATAATATTCTGTATAGTATTGATACACATTTTCTGTTGAAACATTAATCAGATGTTTAGAAATTACAGCACTTGTGGCCTTTGACACCCTATTGCTGTTCTTCTGTCAAACAGGTCAAGGATTTAATTGGTGGAATAAGCTACACTGAATAACATATTTCAGTTAAGATTTTACCTGAATCAATCTTTTTTTCTTTACCCTCTAGTAGTTCATCTAGAGTTTGAATCTGGGGTTTCCTACAGAAGTCCTCTTCATCTGGCTGTATTCTTCCGGTCTCCAGCTGCTGAGCTTTGTGAGCAATGTAGCCTTCTCTTATAAACATATTCCTTTTATACCTGGCCTTACCAATGTATGGGCTTTCACCAGGTACATTATCAAGTTCAACATCCTGCAATGTATGAAGCAGTACATCTTTTATCCCACAGGCATGGCTGCAGTCAACTTGCAGTATCATTTAAATCTCTTAATCATTGAAAGGAAAAACAATTAGAATAATCAGAAGAAAACAGACTGCAACTGACTTATTTGGCCTTGAATATTGTTGTAATTTTATAATGGAATTAAAAACACATAACCCCAGTTGGTGCATGACCAGATTGTTGCACATGGGTAATGCAAGTGGACGTTTAACTGCAGGAACTTTTCCTTAATATTTTAGACTTAATAGTAATATAGATTATGTTTAGTCCATTACATTGTTGCACTTAAACTTTATTCAAACAGAACTTTAAAAACTCATTCATAGTTAATGATTACTGATCTTTACATTCCTTGTGCAGACTCCGAGATCACTTCCATTTTTTTGCAAGTACGACAGAGGTTAGCTCTACTAGGAGAAAA
The DNA here is from genome assembly GCA_028858755.1 of Ara ararauna. NCBI lineage: Eukaryota > Metazoa > Chordata > Aves > Psittaciformes > Psittacidae > Ara > Ara ararauna. Next base: position 23,642,525 of record CM054384.1, read on the forward strand.
AGCCAACAGAGAAAGGTCAGGAAATCTAACACCATCCAACTCAAGAACATTCTGGCTTGTGGAATTTCTCCAAGTGAAAGGGTATCCACAATTAAGTCAGAAGAAAGGACTATCATTTGTTCGGTTAATAATAAGAATGAAATGATTGTTCACTGACTCTACTTGGCTAAAACACATGCATATGTATACTAATGTTCAATACATTGAATGGGACTCGGATTCAGTTTTGTTCAAATCTTATAATATGCACTTTTAAAATTATTTTATTTCATAACTCATAATAAAGCAGCCTGTTAGAATTACAAAACTATTGACTTTTCTGTTTTCCCAGCTGAAAATCAAGAGAAATAGCCATGAAAAAGATTTATTATTTTTAAATTATTACCTCTGGTGGCAAATAATTTAACGGCTCAAATTTTGCATCAATCTTATAAAATGCCAGCTCCTGCTCCAGCTCATACTGCTTCTGGCAAGCTCGGGTGAGCTCCACCGTCTTCTGCTTTAACTATAAACCAGCAAACAAGGGAAGTTGCATTCAAGTGTCATCATCATCACATACATTCAAATTCAGTAGAGAACAGCAAAAACATGAACTTTGAATCAAAGCTCGCATCAAAAAAGGTTAAGACGGTGTATTTTGGATCAAGAATATCACAAGGTCCAACTTTATTACAAATTACAATTTGATGACTAAGAGTACACAAGAACCCCACAATTAACATAACACAAGTGATCACATGAAAGGCCTTTTAAGTTTACGTGCATCAAAGGTTTGAAGATAAATTTTTCATTAACTTAGGATAAAAAATAATTTTAATCCCTTAGCAAAATCTATGACAAATAATTAATGTATTTACTGCTGCTAATGAGCAGCAAGAACTGTTAACGCTCCTTAAGTGTACAGGCGCTTTTCTGCTTAGGATTTGAGTTTCTTTTTTTAAATAAAAGGTCCATCATGTGATTTCTTTTTAAATTAACTTTTCACTCTGAATACCTGAGGAAGAACATGCAGCAAAACTCCAACAGACAGGGGAAAGCAAGACTAGTGGAGGATAAGAAATAGAACAGAATGGAATAAAGGAAAGGATTAAAGAAAAATTTTAAAAGACGATATATATTGTGCAAAAAAGATCTGTGCATCCAAAAACCACAGTGAATATAAAGTCTGACTGGAACACTTAATGCAGATGTTCCTACTTCAGTAAACATGCAAATAAATCCTAGAAATAACATAACCATGCAACCCAGGAGCACAGCGGGGCTACCTTAGTGAGGAATAAAGGCTCTGTGGAAAGGGAACTGTGACAAACCAATACACCAGCTAAAGGAAGAAAGAAGTAGGCAAAGTTTGTCATTCAAAAGGATAAGAGGGGTTAAGTTGTGAAATATTTGCTGCTAAATCTAACTATACTGAAAACTACGTTATAGAAATAGGCTTTTGGTTAGCATGAGTGTTCACAGAAGAAACAGCTATAGAAGTATTAGCTATAGAGATTCTGAAGGACTAAATTTTAGAGTACAAGTCTAACACCTAAGAGAAAAGCCATATATTAAATTCCCATCAGATTATTCACAACCAAGCACTCTCAAGGCAATAGGACTTCTCTTGCATTTTGGGACTGTAGTGATAGGACAAGGGGTAACGGGTTCAAACTTAAACAGGGGAAGTTTAGATAGGATGTAAGGAAGAAATTCTTTACTGTGATGATGGTGAGACGCTGGAATGGGTTGCCCAGGGAAGGTGTGAATGCTCCATCCCTGGCGGCATTCAAGGCCAGGTTGGACAGAGCCTTGGGTGGCACGGTTTAGCGGGAGGTGTCCCTGCCCATGGCAGGGGGGGTGGAACTGGATGATCTTAAGGTCCTTTCCAACCCTAACTATTCTATGATTCTATATTTTATAGCTACCAATGAAAGACACTTCTCAGACACAAGTTTTTAGGATTATGTGAATAAAGTACAAGTAATCTAATGGGCATTACTCAACATAATAATCAAGGGCTATTACTGACATACAACGGGTATGCACACCTTGTTTTGTCTCTCAAACACAAATCTCCAGCCACTTGAATTCTCATGTTGAGAACTTGGTTTCTGACAACGAAACTATTCCAAATAATTAGTTAGTATAAGTCATTATCTTACCAATTCATTTTTGGTGCCCAGGTCCCTTTGTAGGTCTTCATAGCTTTGTTTCTGTTGCAAAGTCTTTTCTTTTAATGATTTGTTGACCTCATCTTGATGGCGGAGCTGCTCAAGAATTTTGGACCGGTTAAGTTTAAGGGTCTCCATCTCCTTCACTGCATTTTCCAACTCTCCTTCTAATTTTTCTATCTCTTCTAAATAAAAAAATAATAGAAACATTTAAATAGAAAATCTTTTCCTTCTAAACTTAAATTTTGTGTCATTCACTTAAGTTCTAACATATTACCTAAATTAAACCTCTCTAGAGCTTTCTGCCTGTCGCAATTTGTCACTGGCTGTCCATCCAAGTTTTCCAGTGCTCGCAAATGGAATATGGTGTACAAGCAGTAGTGAGGCAGACTTACAACTGGATTATCAGCAAGAAATAGAGAGGTGAGATCTTGCAGAGGCTTTAGTTTAGCTATATCATGGAGCTAAATCAAAGACAAATGGAACAATGATTAGACATCCTGCCAAGAACAATTAAACCCCCATTAGTGAATTTCTGATGATACAGAATGTTTGATGTTAGGTCCATGCCAAAGCATAATCTCTAAAAACCTACCAAAATACACAGTACCACGAGTAAAGTAACTTCCTAAAGTAAAATACCACCAGAAAAAGGGCAAATTTCATCAAGCTTTACCCTGGAAATTGTAAACTAACAAGGCCTGTGGATATATAACCTTCCACTCCCCCAGACTTATTCACAAGAAAAAGTTATTTTATCATGAGAAGTACTCAAACAAAGCTGGTTCATCTCTCCTCCTCCTCAGTAGCATGATTCCTTCAGGAATTGTATTAAGTGACTTCCCTTCATAGACATCCTTTTGTAGCTACAAACACGGAAGTTAACCTAGATGACAGAACTAAATGTAGTCATGTCCTAAATACAAAATTATAAGCAAACAGATTATGTCCAGGTCTCCATATAATTAATTTACTATAAGGAACACCACCAATAACATGGAAAAGCCTTCAAATTTTCACCAAGTTTCCAAACACTTTCCTGAACAATGTTATACAGGTTTATGCCTTGACTATCCGGCACAAAAGGAGTGTTTCTGATAAACAATTTTGCTAGGTTCACAAAAGTTGTATTTCACTATAGACTTTACTGAAAGAGACTCAGCAATTATTCAGAGTAAATCAGTCAATGTAAATATACCAGTTCACTTCATGAAACACATCTGAACAATTATTGTTCCTAACTATGATCACTTACCGATGATACTTTATTCTGTTTCAAATTGAGGATGCGCAGAGATCTCAGTTTCTTCCCTACCCATACAGGAATATGCTCAATCTCATTCCCTGCAAGGTTCAGCTTTTGTAGATTCTGCATATGTTCTATACCTTCAATTTTACTGAAAATTAAGAAGAAAAATGTAACATTTTCATGAACCATAGCAAATTTACAATGTAACTGAGGCACTACGGATAAACGACAACAAAATCTGACTCAATTCTCATCCAAGAGATCAGCAAAAGCAGTTGTTTTCTGCCATGGACTCATAATTCAAATTTAATTACAGCAGCTTACTTCCAAGACAAGAAAAATAAATAATTTACAGCAAGACTTTCTTGCTCTGCAGCAAAACTTTAACTTTTACACTTCTTCATGTAAATACTGAAATTCTATTAATATATGGCAATTCCATTTTAATATGCAAAATGTATTCTTTTTGAACCAAAAAAAAAAAAGATGGTTTGGGGGTTTTTTTTCCACACAAAGGAAGGATCAACTGTAAACTGACAGCGTGCAGAACTGCATTTTTTAGTGTCATTAAGCATACAAATATTACAACAAGTATGTCTGTAACTATATATATACAAAAATACATAACTAAAGCCTGAAAACATACAGCCGCAGCTAAGAGCTACTCTGGTTTTTTCAGTTCCTGTTGAGAGAGGAAGTTGTGTGAATGCAATGTGTAGAAATGCTAGCATCTTGCTTACTTCCTATTGTTAACCTCTATACTGATATTGCAGCTTCTCTACTGCAGCCTGACGTAAAGATCATAATTCACTAACAGAAAAAGGAAACCAAAAATTTTGTTACCATCTGAACCGTTTCCCTTCAACATTTTTATACCAGACAGACAAGATATCAGGCTCTCAAAACAGTGAGAATAAAAAAAAGCAATTGAATTAGTTCATGGCCTGCCTGATCAAGCCCATTCAGCTTCCTCTTCTTAAAGAAAACTTCTTGTATTGCCTGTATTAACATGTAGTAAAAGTTGAGTTAAATTTTTAACGCATTTAATTGGGTTATTGCACATTCTTCATTATGGTAGCTGGAAACTTGTGTTTCTGGCTTGGTTTCCTAGGATAACAAGTTTGACTGCAGCCATGTACTCTAACATCACTTCCCAGAATTACTTATCTTTCTAAATATCTAAGAACTTGTGCTTTTTAAGAAGACGCCACCAAAGCCCGTTAGTCTTGGTGGGAAATTCACCTTAACTGTTCCCACCTGTGACAGAACCCACTTGATCAGCAAGTTTTATTTATATGGCTTATCAAAACTATGAGTGTTTCTGCTTACCTGATTTTGTTCCAAGACAAATTGAGTTCACGCAACTTCATCAGTTTATCCAACTTCTCAATCTTCTCTATTTGGTTGTTACTAAGATTTAGTGTCTCCAGTCTAGAGCACTTTTCCAAATTTTCTATGTACTAAAGAACAGAAAATTAATCCCTTGGCATTAAAGCTTTTTTTTTTTTTTGGTAAGAAAAAGGCAGATTTCTATTTTTTAACAACCACCTATTCATTAAAAAATACAGAGTATTCTAACAGTTTATTAATCACAGTTTCACTGTTGCATTCTAAACCCCTGCTTCAGGTAATCTTCTGTAGGCTTTTTCAGCAGAAGCTGCTTCAGACCTAGGCTAACATAACTAAAATATAGCTGTTTGCATGCAATTAAAAATAGACCTTTGCTAAAAAATAAACCAAAATGATTTTTTAACTTTGTTTAATTAGCAGTTATTTTCAACAGCTTACCTTAAATCTCTTGTCCCCATCCTTTGGGGAAGAAAGATTCAGTGAGCTTATATAGGCCAAATTTTCCTGTTTTGACAGACTTTTTATGAGGGGCTCTGTAATGTACTTAACTCCTGGACTAAGACCATTTTTGGCTGAAATTAAACAGAGAGACTACATTTAGTAGTGAAAAAATTGGTGACTTTAATATTAGTCTTTTACTTCACTCTGGATCCTGGGAAAGCATTTAAAATTATTCCCTCCCTCCCCCAGGGGATGAGAAGAAAGAGCACACCAGAAGTATTTACAGGAAATGACACGTCAAGAATAAGCGGGTCTAGCCCTTTGAAAAAGGCAGTGTGCATCTCTCTTCCAGTCCTCCCCCCTGGCACAGAATGTAAGGGGTAAAAGTCTCATTATTCTACACAGCTTTCACTACTATTATTTCCACATTTGAATACCAAAAGACAAAGGCAAAATTAACAGGGTTCTTTCCAAAAGATCATACATCTTTAATCATACAGTTCACAGAACATTGGCTTTTTATGCTTTTAGTATGTAGTTTTCTACAAGCAGTTATTTATACAATACCTTTATGAAACTTACAGTTAAAAGCAGCTTCTACCTTTTCTTCTGTAATATCAAGTTGTTGGTGCCTCTGCTCCATGTTTTTGCAAGCAGATGGAGATGCCTGTTGGCTAAGAGGAGATGGTGATCTGGCACTAGGACTGACAGGAGACATTGGACTAGGTGTCCGAGAAGCTGATGTCTGTGGTTTTCTACCAAATGCTTTTCTTTCTGAGCCTTTCTTCATTGCCAGAAATACAGAGTATCATATGATCAACATCTGGAACAACAGAAAAAAACCATCAGTCTGTACGTCTAAATCTTAATGGTTTACATGCCAACAAAGGTGCTACCAAAGTATGCTTTTTAAGGATATTAGGTGCTTGTTGTCTCAGTGTCTATGCTCTTAACACAATTTATCACTTCAGATAATACAGTTTGGGACACCACAGAAGTGGTATTTGAGAAAAGTTGTCTTTTTGGCATAAGAAAGTATTTCTAGCAGTGACTTGGTGCCAAAACCCCTCTCCTACCCCCCCTCCCCACCCCCAAGATCTAAGCCAATTCTCTAGTGGGTGACAGCTTCCAGTTTTCACAGTCAAATACACACTCAAATTGGTCTAGTTTTTTACTTACACCATTGTACAGCACAACACCTGGAACTGGCTGAATGCAGTCCGTGGTTTACACAAAGCCTGTCAGGTCCAGACACACTCTCAACTCAGACTAACACCGTTGACAGAGGACAGAAAGAGTTGACTAGGACACCAATTTTTTTTACCACAGATAGAAGAGCAAAAACAAGTGAAGAAACGCAACAGAGGTGAAAAAAAACCCCTAAAATCAGACTAGCACTGGCCTTCCTTCAGTGTTCCCCTTTCTGCAAACAAGTTATTCCGTGACTGCCTGGCAAATTCCAGTGAATGTTAACAGAAACTTCCCCCCAGCGATGAATATATTTCCCTCAGGGTAAGCATAGGAACAGCCATGTACGTGTCGTGCGGCAAAGCCCTTGTAGTAACCATCTTCAAGGGACAGATTTTTACTAAACCTAGACCCAGTAAACTAAAAGCTCATTTTAAGATATTCTTTAAGATAGAAATGTATGGGGGTTTTATTATTATTATTTATGAGCTATACGAATGATTATATTTTGTCTTGAGATTTTGTTAATTTTTTTTTTCTTGAATCTTCAGGAAGAAAGAACAAAAGAGCCACTCTCTTCTCCCCAATACTTGGAGGCACAACTCATTCAGGGACAGGCAAGTGAGACTGGACGCGGCAAGAGAGGGAGACAGATGATGGTGAGCTAGTGAAAAGCTGCTTTAGGAAGTTTCTTCATGTTTTAAGGACAACAGACATTTTAGCGCGATTTCTTGATAATAGATGGTGGCTTCGCAATGAAAACCACGCCAGCACCTTCACGTTAGAGCAGGCAGGGAAGGGGAAGCGCTGAGCGGACCTGGCCGCGGATGTGTGCCCTGAGCGTCTCCGTACCCCACCGGGAGACGGGACCTCGGTGCCTCCCCCGCTCCCGCTTAACAGCCGCTCCCTCCGCCGGCGCCTCAGCCGAGCCCCCGGCCCTTCCCCGCCCTCGCCGCGGCCGGCACCTGACAGGACAGCGATCCCCCAGCACGGAGCGGTGCTGCCGGCCGGGCCCGGGCGGAGCTCCCCTCCTTGGGGCCGAGCCGCGGGGGAGCGCCCGCGGTGAGGCGAGCGGCGATGCTCGCTGGAGGGGGATCCCGGTTCTCGCTGAGGGCGGCTCCCTTCAGGCCTCCGTCTTGATTACCTGCGTTGACATGGTAACGCCGTTCCGCCGCTTCCCGCTCGGGGCAGTGGCGGGCAAGACAGCCTCCGGGCAACTCCGGGTGAAAACAGCGACTCTCAACGCACCTCTCTTCCGCCTCCCTTCCAACGCCCAGCGATCGTTGTCTCCACCGTTCACCAGACCCGGGGTGCTGCTGCTCCTTTAAGAGCCCGGCGTGAGGAGACGAACCGACGCCATTTTGTCTGGTTGCTGGCTGGCGGCGGGTGACGGGACCCGGGGGGAGGCGGGGCGAGGCTGCGCCCCTCCCACAGCCGCTTTCCCGCCAGTGGCGGCGCGTAGGGCGCCTGCGCTTTACCTCAGCGCTGGGAGGCGGTGGTGATCGTTGTCTTTCTGCCCGAGGGTTGATCGTGAGGGGATTTGCATTAATTAAAGCCCTAATCCTGTATAAATAGCAAAATCTGCTCTGGTAGTAGTTATTTTTTTTGTGTGTTTGTGTTTTATTTGTATGTATGTATCGCATATATCAGTGTGAGGTGGTATGTAGGTTGGTTTTACTGAGGAACGTTGTATGTAGTGTTAGAAATGCATACTACATTTGACTATGATAATACAGTAAGCCTAAATAGCAACCATTTTCACAGAGGTCCTTAAATATCTCTCTTCTAACGGTTTTGGGCTGTATTAGTTTGGAATCTAAGCAACTAGCTGAAATGTAGGCTTGAAATTCAGTATCCTGTTGTATGAAAAGTAGGGAAGGTGCATAATTATAATTTAATAATAATATCTCAGAATATTGTTAGACTTTTTAAGTGTTTTCTGATGTTTCTCGTTGTTTGCTTACTATTGTTTCCATACCACCTGTGTAAACGTGCTGTTTGAATTCTCATTAGTATTTAGGAAAAGCTATTTGCACTGTTTTTAATCATATAAAGCACCATGCATCTTACAAGAGTTTATTCCATCTGTTGTTACTTCCTTTCTAGTTTATTCTATCTATTGAGAAGCCCAAATTGGACTTTCTGGAATTAATATTGATCAGAACTAGTTTTGTAAATGTCCTTCCCGTAAAGGTTGGCTGCAGTATTTGTTTAAGCCTCAGAAGTCTTGCACAACTTTAGTTTAACTTTACCTGAACTTACATGTTGAGGGCCTATGGTTGGATATCAGCCATGTAAAGGTTTTGTCACCAATGGGTTCTTTTGCAAATGTGTTGAAATTAGTACGTGTAGATGTATAGTGCCTTCATTTTTTCATCTTGGGGGTTTATCTGTTTACTTATGGAAGTACTCAGGAAGTTGGAGTAATGAGGGCTACAAATGGCTAAAAGAGATTGGCAAGTGAAGAGTTACTTCACGACCAAAAAATTGAATCTTATGGTCTAAATGTAACAGCATGTTGTGTTTGATACGATTAAAATGCCATTTCTTTTTCCTTCAGATGCAACTTTTAAATCGCTTTGATTTAAATAAAATTGTTTCCTAAAGGACTAACAGAATCTAATGTTTTGTTTGTTGCCTTTTGGGATTTTTTTTTTGTTACGTCTCAAAATTATTTCTTTTAACTTATGTGTCAACCAAAGAAAGATAGGGTTGACATAGGGTTGCTCTGGACAGATTCTTTAGCTCTTCTGGCTTCCTTGGGAGAAGGCAATGACATTCAGTAAACCATGATCTGTAATTAATTATTAACCGTGAGTGAAATGCATTGGTGGCATTTCTGTTCATCTTACAGCAGAAGCCAAACGCAGTTCAGTCCAGAATTATTAGCGTCTGTGGTTTGCTGTTTGCTGTCACAGACACTATGATTGCCTTAGTATATTTTTTTGTTTTGCTATTTTCTGGAACAACTTTAAGCCAAGAGAAAACGTAAGTAAAGCTAATACAGAACTTACTGGGCAATGTTACTTGGTTGTTGTCTGCTATTTTAGGTAAATAGATACAGAATTTAAGTACAGCCAATACAAAAGGCACTTTCCAAATTGATGCATTTTCACAAGCAGAATTCTCACTAGTGTTCATGGAACTAATGGTAGAAAAAGTTCTGATGCTTCTGGAATTACTGTATTTGCTGCCAAAGAAAGAGGTAGAGTCATTTCATGCCACAGGATAAACATGCAAAAAAGTTAAGAAATAAAGTTGGTGCTCTTTAGCTTTTCTGTAGTGCCTGAAGACACTTTGCTGCAGGTTTGATGAAAGCTCTTGCCTAAATGTGTAGTTTACAATTGAACTTAGCAGTGGTTTTTTGGTTCTTATCTGCTAACAGTGGTATATAGAAAGCAGCCAACCCAAGTGCTTTTGGCATTTCAGAAAAAGAACCAGCACATGTAAATGCTTTCTTCAGCAGCGCTTCATTTTATTTTAGATGAGTTCTGTGTTCAGGTACTAAAGCCTGGCTTGTACTTCTGTGGAATGATGCATGCTTCGGTTTATAAAGCACTGAGGAAATTAAAGCAATCCAGAAAATATTTAGTCACATTTATCTTTATTGTAAGTTCCCCATTCATTTCAGTCAGAACTTTACTAATGGGAAAACTACACAAGTGTACTATTTGGAAGATTAATGCTTCAGGGTTTAATTTGGCAAAAAGAATAATTATTTCCATGAAAATAGCTTTTAGCAGACATGCTTTTCTGCATTTGCAGAATCAAATCCATAAATATTATTCTAGCTAAGCTGTTCTTTGGTAATGTTACATTACAGTTTTCATAACAATTATTTTGGCTGGGGCTCTACTGTATTAAATAATGTCTTAGAATAACTTAACCTGATTGTTTGCTTTACCAATGTGTACATAAGTGAATTACAATCAGAAGTAAGAAATCCATTAGTCTTTTCTTATTGGTTTATATTCCATATGCAGATATGTCCTTACAGCACCAAAGATCTTCCGAGCTGGAGCATCTGAGAAAGTTGTAGTTCAAGCTTTTGGTTATGAGAAAGAATTTCCGGTCAATATTGCCATAAAAAGCTTTCCAGATAAACTTACTGTTTATTCTTCTGGCCATGTTTCTTTAACTCCAGCCAACAAATTCCAAGACGCTGTAACTTTAACAGTAAGGAATTCAGGCTTTTCTTGCAGTGTTTTTATTGTCACAGTTATAAGTGTTAAAAATTATTCTGGTAAGTTTTCAGTTGTTCAATCTGCAAAGGGAAGCCCAGCACCCCAATGTCTCAGTTTGCCATATGTAGATAATTTCATTTTCGTTTGCCTGAAATTGAAATTACGTTGGATAAAACTAGTGTAAAGGAATGTCACCGAAGTTAAACATATAATCAAACTATTTTAGAAATGTTATCATAGTCACATTAAAGTAAAAAGGGTGAGAATGGAGAAATGTTGAGTCTTTACAAGATACATCAACTGAATGTTCAGAGTAAGCCACAATGGTGACTAAACCCAGGTTCAAGACTTGTGTGTCAGTAAAAAGCTCCAAAGAGGCCCAGATTTTAACATAATGCTGTATTTAACAAATTTGTTTGAAGCTGAGAGTGCCCAAAGCTTGAAAGCTGATAATCAAGAAGGTTTTACTTGGGGTGATGCCTTTCAGGAGGTGCTTCTCACCCAATTTTCAGCCAAAATAGGTATTTCACCAAACTGACAACCATAACTGTATCGTGGCTAAGATTCATCGTGTGTAAGTCTGATAATTTGTAATCTCATGACTTCATATCTGAGCTCTGCACTTTGCTATTTTAGTTCTGGACATAAATAAAATGGTAAATTTCAAAATGCCTGTTTGTACTTCAGTACTTCAGATTAGCATCTGTGATATAACCAAGAATAAACCCCTGTGAATGCTGATGGGTTTGTTTAATGATAACCAACAGCAAAATAGTAATTGCTATTCAGATACTCTTCTCAACAAGAAATACTGCAGGCAAAAATATTTGAAAAATATTTGAATTTTCTTTTAAAATCTTTATTTCATCTCCCCCAGCTTCAACCAATAGATTTGCCACGAACAGAGAATTCAGTCAATTATATGTATTTGGAAGCTGTTTCTCCACATTTTACAAGATTAAAAAAAATTCCTGTTTCCTATGAGAATGGATTTCTTTTTATTCATACAGACAAACCAGTTTATACTCCTGATCAGTCAGGTAAATAATGCTTATTTCGCTTGGCTGTTATTTCCTTTCTTAAAGTCTGTTGACTTTGCCAAGGAATTAGGGTTTAAATGTCCTTTAGGCTCTTGGTTATGTTGTGCTGCCATCAGCTGCTATTTAATTTTTTAATCAGCAGAGTAATATTTTAAACCATTTGATCATACTGTAGAAATGGCCCACTTCTCCCCAAATCCTCTTAGTTTTTGCCCTCTGCACCATAAATGACTAATCAATGGCACAAAGTTTGAAAGATTTTCCTGGGAATGTGTTAAAAATATTTATGAAAAAATGATGACAGAATCATTTGTTTCATGGAGATTGAGCTCTTTTCCTACCAGAGTGCTATGCTAAGATTGTGATGGTAAAAGATGATACTGCGCTGCAGGGATTAAATGTGAAAGAGGAGTGGTGCAGGGTCTCTTGTTGCTAGCATGAACAGAGGCCGTTTGGACACCATATGGACAAAAGGTCAAGAGCATTCTATAAATATTAAAAACTTAATTAGTATGGATAAAAGATTGGGGTTTGAGGTTTTTGTTTCTTTTTTTCATCTCTAGAATAGTATGACTTTGTGATTTATTGTAATAATTCTTACAGTGAAAGTCAGGGTTTACTCTCTGAATGAAGAACTGCAGCCAGCTCGGAGACAAACTGTCCTAACTTTTGTGGTAAGTTGTAATTGAATTTAATATCAATATTCAGAAGATGTAGTTGGATGGAAAACCAATATTGCAATCAATACTTAATATAACTATTAGATGGTTTTGCAGGTAGCCAGTTTTATTTTAAAAGAGCTAAAACTGACTTTGCACAGTTGAATAGAAGTTTTCAAGTTCCAGATCTGAGGTTATTACAGAATAGAAAAAAAGAAAAAATATGAATTCTCTGGGGAAAAGATTTTTGAGGGAATTTTAATGATATACAGTTTTCGTACTGTGCTTTATTTCATTTAAGATATAAAAAGTAATCAGTATACTGCATTTTTTAGCCTTGTTATTACAGTAACTTTCTAGCAATTTTAAGCATTTTTTAGTAACAACTTTTAATTGTTGGAACCACAGTAAAATGTTTTATCAGAGTTTCAGTCTGAGTTCTCTCTAAAAACATTTGTGGTTTTGTGCTGTGAAGTGCACAAAACTCTTAGAAAAAATTACAGCCTTTTCAGGCTCTCCCTGAAATCACAGAATGAAGGTTTTTTTCCCTTTGATAAGAATGGTCTCTTAATTGCTGATTCTTTCCTGTTACTCTTTAAAGGACCCTGAAGGAGTAAAAGTGGATATTATAGAAGAAGAAGATTTTACTGGAATAGTTTCTTTTCCTGACTTCAAGATTCCTCCTAATCCTAAGTACATTTACGTAATGCTCTTGGAGAATTATTAACAGCCTTTTCGTAAAGAGTGACAGCATCTTTTGCATGATACAGAGTGTGCATGACTTGAAACTTGGATATTTCTAACATTTCACATAGTGTGTGACCATGGTATAAATAAGGAACCAAATATGACCAGGTATTTTTCTTTCCAGTTGATTTCCAAAGCCAAGTGGGAAGCTTATTCTCTCCCTTTTCAGATATATATATATGCATTACCAAAGAACGGATAATTGGTAATACCCTCTAGCCTTGATTTTGTTATTAGGGAAAAAGGCAGCATTTTTCATTTACATTGAGCACGCTTAGCTATGGTACAAAACTGGCAGAGATTAGATAGATGTAGTATGTAAATTAAGGCAAACAGAATCATATTTCTTTGAATGGTAAGTTAGGAAGATAAGCACATTGAGATATACTCTGCACACAGAAGTTCTGTGGGTTTAAGTAAAGCAATTTGAAATGAAGCAAATGCCTCTTGAGTGCTTCTAGAAGCAAAGAATAATCATCCAAATTATGATACATCAGGTACATGATACGTATTAATCCTGCTCACTGCATCAAAATAGGCTTGTAGCCTCAAGCAGGCATTTGTTTGGCCTCAGGAGTGGTAATTGGCAAGTGAAAGAAGCTAGCAGATAATGTCTCAATGACCCTGGTTATATTTGTAGTCTTCAAAATGTGTCTCTGCTTGTAACCAAAAAGTTCTGATGATAGTCATAAATAATGGCATATTCTTTTCCAATTCCTTTCAATGCTGAAAAATAGATTTCAAAGAATTATGAAAAAAGCAGGGCAGAATTTTCTCAAAGTAGGCATTGAACATGTGCAAAAACTTGTAGAATTTTCATGTCTAAATAACTATTAACATGAAATATTGTTAAGTAGTAATATTATTTTTGTCTTAGACATTAATTTTAATCTCAAAAAAATGTTTATTTTCATTTTGTAGGTATGGAATTTGGAAGATTGAAGCCAAGTATAAGAAGGATTTTGCAACCTCTGCTGTTGCTAAATTTGAAGTTAAGGAATATGGTAAGGTGTGCCCATATCAAGTGGCAGCATCAGTTCAAGCTAAGCAGTCATATTGGTGTAAGGCTGTTTTAATACAACCTGTCTCTAAAAAGAGATATTCTTTAGTGCGCTGTAGCATCTCAATGTATTTGCACTGATGTAGAATGTAGACCAGGGCAACTGCAGATAACTTAGGCCTTTAGAACTTGTGCTTCTCTGTGGATAAGCTCACAGCTGTATTTTAGGTCTATATTACTATAATTCAAATCACTTTAAACTGACATGATTTTTTGATGGCTGTACAAAAATGTCTTTCTGAGTACTTCTGGCTTTATGTATAAAACCACAGCTAAGTGGCTTTCTTTTCTACTCAATTTTCAGCAATGCCAAGCTTTTCCATCGTCATAGAGCCAGAAAGTAACTTCATTAGCTCTGATAAATTTGAGAATTTTAGGATTGTTGTGAAAGCCAGGTAAGGAAATTGGGCTTTGATTTCTAAATGTTTGTATGTCTCTTTCTTTTACCTGAAGAATGATTCTCCTGTGCCCAGAACCCTCCTCTTTTACTTTCTCAAGAAGCCCTGTCATCACAATCCTTTCTGCTCTGTAAAAGAACTAAGGGACCCCTTCTAAAATTCTTAGGGAGATTATTTTTCAACAGACACATTTAAAGCTAAGCAGACATTGTTTTCTGTCTTTTGCCTAGGGAATTACTCTTCTTCAAAAACAAATGCTTTGTTGCAGCCCTTAAAGTAATCTAAAAGCATTTCTATTGTTTTGTTCTCAGCTATTTTTATAATAAAAAGCTTACAAGTGCTGATGTTTTTCTTCGTTTTGGAATAATTGAAGAAACTGGAAAAAGAATGATGCCTCGTGCCATGCATATAACTAGGGTAAGAAGAAAGGCTGGTTTGCGTAGATTTTATGTGCTTAGTTTGGGACTGATATAATTCCACTGAAGTTTTCCCATTAAATTTTATGAGAATGGCTCCCAGCTCCTGGTTTGCATCAACAGCTATTCAGTGTGAACTTTACGTAATGCTGTTGTTGGGGTCACAGAAATGCACTTCAGAATGAACCTCAGAGGCAGAGACAATGTCATTTCAGTCTGGTTTAATTACTCACTTTGGCAAGCTGTGTGGTTGAAATGTCTATGAAATCACTTTTATACTCTCAGAATATTTTGTAGGAAAAATTCCATATTTCTTTCAGAATAAATGAAAGAAATCTAATGGAGCCAAAAAAATCAAAATTATATTGCTATATTATGGAGACTTCACCACAAGTTCTCCCTCACTCATTTAGTCTGGCCTTTTTGATTTAGTCATTGAAGAATGACAAAACGCGTTATCATTCCTCACGTAGTGAAGCTTTCTCTGTGTTACTCCAACCTCTTGTTGGGTCTGCATGCAGACTTTGCAGTACATGCCAAATGGTTGATTAATTATCAGTCATTTTAGGGAATAAAGAATTCTTCTTCATTAAAACATCTCCACCTTTGATTTTCTGTGAAAATCGTCAATGAACAGAAACATGTTGAAGTTAGGATTTGTATATTCTGTTTGTGTTATTTCTAAATTACTGACTATAAAGTAATTAATTATTTAATTTCCAGATTGAAAATGGCGTTGCTGAGATCAATTTTGACTGTAAGAAAGCAGTGAGTTTTATAGGGATTCACAGTCTAGAAGAATTGGATGGCTCATATTTATATATTGTGGCATCAGTGTTGGAGTCTGCAGGTAAGTTGCTTTTTAACTGCTTTTTGTCTTGATAACATCTCTGCAAATGTAAACAGAGCTAGAAAAGAAAATGATACGGGTAACTTTCCTAGGGTCAGACTTTCCTTAGTGTTCAGAATTCCTTCTTCCAAAAACTTACCAGGAAGAGCAGCCCATCTGTCACTGTAACAATGTTAGGGATTAAACATTACCGTTTTTCTGCTGTTAGTTTCATAGCAGTGTGAGGGGCTCACTCTTTAGATGAAAGGACTTCACTATAACACAGGTTGTGCTGACTTTTGAAGGCAAGTGGAAAAAAGACAGGCTGTGGTTACTGAAAATAATATTTTGTTAGGTGGCCTCAGCGGTGAAGCAGAATTTGCTGGAGTCAGATTTGCTGTATCTCCTTACAAACTGAGTTTGGTTGCTACTCCTCTCTTTGTGAAGCCTGGACTTCCATTCTTCATTAAGGTTAGTTAACATAAGCAGAATTGTTGCACGTTACAACATAAACTCCATAATGCAGAAGCCTTATTAATTTTTTTTTAAGTATGTTTCTGTAGTTCTTAACATGCTTTTCATTTCCATTAATCTTTTACATCTTTTTAACTTGCTATTGTAGAAGACGCTTAGCAGCTTGAAAGTTTTCTCCTTGCAAAATGCCACCACTGATATAAGGAATGTTCTCTTTTCTGGTGAACAGGTGCAGGTGAAAGATACAGTAGATGCCTTTGTTGGGAAAGTGCCTGTAACTGTCACTGCAAAATCCTTTAGTGAGCAAATGGGTGAGACTGAGTTGATACCAGAGGGCTCAGAATCTGGGAGAAGGAGAACAAGCTTGAATGATGGAACTGCTTTGTTTGTTGTTAATGTCCCATCTGATAGCAAATTACTGGAGTTTCAAGTAAGTTAAATCATTAATTCATTTATTTGAGGGTTTAATTCTGTACTTTTGTGAATGTGCAACACTAGTGGGGATATTTTACAGTAACAAGGATTTATAAACTTAGAGACTATTATGAATAATCAGTTACGAAATGCAAGTGCTTACCTATTGAAGTATTTATTAAATTGTTCTGAAAGAAAATACCCTAATTTGTTACATGTCTATTTCATCATAATTATTAAGTGATTATTTAATATTTCAACTTAGATTTGTTGTGCAAAAAGAAATCTCTGAGAAAGCTTCCCTCACTATGTAGGGAGACATATCATTAACCTTTTCTGCTCTATTTATGTATGTATGTGCTTCTAAGCTAACATCTTATGTTTAACTTGATATTTATGGATTTTTTTATTAATGAAAACATTAATCTTGAGTTGTTTTTTATTAGCTGTTCTAAATAATATGTTGCAGAATGCTTTTAATATTATAACTATTTGTTAAGTATAATTCTGTACTTAAGCTATTCAGAAGTCAGGACACATGGGGGTTTTTTATACTAAAAACATTTTCAGACATCTTATTATTTTTTCAGGTAAAAACTGCAGATCCACATCTTTCAGATGAAAACCAAGCAAGTAAAACCTACGAAGCAAAAGCTTATTCATCATTAAGTCAGAGTTATCTCTATATTGACTGGGCTTCCAACCACAAAATACTAGAAGTAGGAGATGTAATAAATATTAATGTATATCCACATAGTCAGTATAGTCATAAAATACAACACTACAGCTATTTGGTAAGTAACATATGTTTCCACATGAAATGTTGAATGTGATTTAATATGTGGTGGTGGATGAAGAACCTCAGCAGTCAAGAAGTATCCTCATCATAGAATATATATGCATCTCAGACAACTGCTCCTTCCCTGTACAATCTGCCAGTCTTAGAGCAAAAAATTAAGTCTCGTGTTTAAATTTACATGATCTCCATTGCTTTGAATTCTCATCTGACATATAGTGGGATTGAGAACAAGTAGTGCTAGCCTCAAGAGCTGATTCAGGAGTTGAAATACAGAAGAGAAAGATGTGCAGAGGCAGTTCTTAGGGGATGAGGGAGAGCTACCTTCCCTTGAACTAGGCCCACTGCTCCCAAATGCATTTTTATGTGTTGTATTATATCTGAATGCAAATTGTTGTTACATGTAAGAAACATTTTAAACATAAAATTTGACTTTTTTATTCTCCATAATTTTTCTATTACAGATCACATCAAAAGGGAAGATAGTAAGCTTTGGAACTCAGAAGAGAATTAAGGATTTGGAATATGAACATCTGAATTTTTGGATAACCCAAGAAATGGTTCCTTCAGCACGTCTTATTGTTTACTACATAGTCATGGGAGAAGAAACTGCTGAGTTAGTAGCTGATTCAGTTTGGCTGAATGTGGAACAGAAATGTGGGAATAGTCTTGATGTGAGTAGCAAAATAGGTACTAAAACGTGGGTGTGTGTTCATTTTATGGTCTGATTTGAACTTTGATTTACAAAAGTTCTGTAATAATTCCTTGATTTATTAAAGTGTCTGCCTTCAGATGGATTTATTTTGGAACAATGCTTTTAAATTCCTGGTATTTGTTTTCAAATTCTAGATTAAGCTGCAGTCAAGCAAAGAGATCCTGAATCCAGCAGAAGTTGTGTCGCTTAATATGAAAACACAGTTCAATTCCTTTGTTGCTTTGTCATCTGTTGATAAGGCAATATATGGAGTCACAGGAAGAGGAAACAGAGCAATGGAAAAAGTTAAGTAGCAGCTGAAAAAGAAAAGTTCTTCTTTGTTTCATGCTTTCTGATAGCTATTATGTCATGCATTCAGTAAGCCTGAAAATAGGTGGAAGAGCAATTCAATCCAGAATAAAAGTTGTTGGTTTAAATCTGATAGTTCAAAGACATAAACAGAATTAACTTACAATATTTTGATTCCTATTAAAAGTAAATTATAGTTTTAAAGACAGATCTGACCTGTCTCATTGGAATGCTGCAGACCTGGCCAAAATAGGTTGCAGTGTTCATGAGAGCTCCTTGATCAAGGAGGCCTGGAGACTACATTCTCCTTAGTTCTTCCTATAATCTCTTCAGTATTTTTAAGGCATACTGGTAGAATGGTAAGGAAAATGCTATTATGTTCAGTGGGTTAATGAGTTTTTCAGTGCTTGAGTTAGCTCAAATACTGCTGTTTTGAGAGGAGGTCTGCCAGACTGAAGTGGCCTTTCTGCAAGTCTAACTCATTCATCATACAATATATTCCATGTTTTAGTTAGCTGCTGATGTGTTTTTCCCTCAGATAATGCTACAGTTGGAAAAGAGTGACCTTGGGTGTGGTGCTGGAGGAGGACGGAACAATGTTGATGTCTTCCGAATGGCTGGACTTACGTTTTTAACCAATGCAAATGCTGAAGATTCAGATGAAGCAGGTATATCACTTCGTTTTAAGCATTAAATTGTGGAGTCCTGTTCTGAAATACTGTATTGTGGCTCTCAGTTATCATGTTGAAACTTAATTAAATTAATAGGGAATGCATATGCTGATGATTCTTGAGAGAGGAAAACATTATGACTTGTGAATCAGTTGCTTTCATTGGAATGAAAATACTTATATTTAATTAAAGTAGTAAACAGAAAGTCTCCCAAATTTGGTATGTGATTTTATGGAATTATTTTGAAGTGGACTCTGCTATTACAAAAAAGGTCATGTCTTGTACATGTTTGCTTATTTTTTGAACAGATGATGCTTGCAATGAAGTTTTAAGAACCAAACGGTCTGACTTCAAGGAGAAGATACTCAAAGAAGGTGTTGGAAAAAACCTTTTAAAGTATATAATTATGAATAAAAAATCATGTCCATTAAAAATCAGGAATCTGAGTGTTTGCTTATGACTTGTAATTATTACTATTAAGGTAATGTAGTTGAGAGGGACTAACAAATATGGAAGATGACTTTAGACAGGACCCTGTTTATAAAGCCTCTTACCCATATGCTGAATTTGAAGTCAGCAAGATTTAAGTACACATAGAAAACATACGTATGTTAAGGTTTTCTTTTCCTAAAGAGACATAGCCTGAGAGCTCACAGTACTACTTGTAGCAGCCTTCCCAGTGACCACCTGCCAGGGACCAACTCTGTCACAAGAACCTTTGACTGTTCAATCTTAAAATGTAATACAACTCCTCTTATCTACTTTATATTTTAAATTCAGAATAGTAGTGATTAAAAACTAGTGACATACATTTAAAAAATGGCAAGCTTAAGCTCATCCTCAAATCTGGCCTTCACTGAAATTCTGCAGTTTTTAAAAATACCTCTAGTATAATGAGTTAAGATGTATTTGGAAATAAAAACTTCATCTCACAGAGAAGACTTATTTTATTCTTATTTCAGTATCCAAATACCAACATCCAGAAATCCGAAAGTGCTGCATGGCTGGAGTCAAAGCCTATCCAGTCACTGAGACGTGCAGTGACCGAGCTCAGCGAATTCGGAGTAACCAGAAGTGCATTTCTGCATTCAAAGATTGCTGTGAATTTGCAAACAGGCTGCGGGAGGAAGAGCCTAATAAGCTTCTGATATTGGCCAGAATGCGTAAGTACAAGAGCTTTAACTCTCCTGTGGAGATGTAGTGAAACATTTTGAGCAGAAATGGGTAAATACAGAGTTGACAGCTCTGTTAATTTATGAACCCCTCACTATTATCTGTCAGAGTTATTCCAGAAGGCATATTACCAGTCCCCAAAGAACTTGCTTATATACTTCTGAAGAGGACTTGGAGAGCAGTTCTGTGTTCTGTTAAGAGCTATATTCTATTCATCCTTCTTTAGAACAAGCAGAAATGCTGTAAGAAAGCATCCTTGCCTGTGAAGGCAACTTTCATAGTAAATTTTGCCAATGCCCAAACCAGCCAATGGGTAGCACCTCAGGAAAGATCAGAGGAAGTGTGAAATTTATTGTCTCCCATTTTCTCCCTGCTTGATAACAAGTTAATCTATCTGGACAGGTATCCCTGTGTGTAAATAGATGAGGTGCAATTAACGCACACTTCAAGGGTATTCAGATATGTTTTTTTCTTGTATCAGGAGTAACCTAAGGCAAATAAATTATACAGTAACTTATTTCTTCTTGTCACAGGAGAAAAATATAATTATTTTGAAGCTTTTAGTCATTGGCAGCTGGTTTGCTTGGGTTTTTTTACTTGCTTTATTTATGTTCTTCAGATTTTGAGACTTTCTTGGAACTGGATGAGGCAGAAGTTCGTAGCTACTTCCCTGAAAGCTGGTTATGGGAAGTCCATCAAGTTTCCCCAAGGTACTACTCTTCTCAAATCTATTATCAACGCTCGACTTAGTAATCATTTTAGTAGAAAGTAAATGCTAAACTTGAGGTAAGATGAGGAGCCTTAGTTTTACCTAAGATGTGTGCTAAAATGCAGTTTTACGTAAACTCTTACTGCCAGTTTCCCTCCATGCAGGATGTGTTGTCTGGTGCCCAGATTTAGTCCCTTTTCCTTTCACTTTTGACCTTGCTAAATGCCAGCTTCTGTCAAGTCAGCTAAAACCAAGTTTATTCAAAGAAATATCCACAAGTCCTATTTTCTACATATGCCCTGATATCTTGTCTGGCCTAAGTGTCTCTTAGATGCAGGAGTTGCTGTGGGTGTACTGTGTGCATTAATTAGGTGTCAACACGTGTCTGTTGATATAGTAAAAATGTGCTAATACTTCTAAACACAGGTCAAAGACTCTGTCTGTCACCTTGCCTGATTCACTGACTACCTGGGAAGTGCAAGGTGTTGGCATTTCTGATAAAGGTAAGTGCTGCACCAAATTAGACTGTAGCTAAGAAATTAGGGAGCTTTTCCATTTGGAGTTTGCAGAACATCTCACTGTAGTTGACGTGTATATTCTAAAATGTTCATTTTCTGGTTGATAAACAGGAAAGGAAAGAATCAAAATATTTTTATAATATTTTATATTTATAATATAAAAAAAGTATTTTAGAAAAAGGAAATTACTTAATTTCTTGTTATGCATGTAAGTGGCTGGGAAAACAAAACCTATCATTGTGCTCAACAGTCACCCATAATAAATGACAGAGGAATATGAGAACAAATAGTGAGTGACTGGCACAACTTTACAGTGTCCTGCTCTCAATAGCTCAGGGACTTGAGGAGAAGAAGAAAAAAATTTTCCAGCATATATGTTAGTACAAACAGTAAATTTTTCACTTTGAGTAAAAGGAGAAGAAGCCCAAAGAACTGGAATGTCAGCCAGTATGCGTGAGAAGTGGGAGGCAGCAACTTGGAGCAGGAAGCAAGAGCCTGGTCACTTCTTAAAAGCTTGGACAATTTCATAGTACATATTGAAAAGTAAGTCACCAGTAAAGGTGACAAGTATGTGAAGAGCTTTTCAAATTTGTTTATCACAAGGGTGGGTAACATAACTTGCTTTTATGTTTTTAATATTCTTAGGTATATGTGTTGCTGCACCGCTGGAAGTGCAAGTGGTAAAAGATATCTTCCTGAGCGTTTATGTTCCTTATTCTGTGGTGCGAGGAGAACAAATTGAGTTAAAAGGATCAGTTTATAACCACAGAGCTTCTGCAATTAAGGTAATTTGTGGTCTTAATGCGTTTTACAAAAAGAGTAACATAGTAAACTAAAACGTCATTTCCCCTGGGAGTATTCGGTATAAACAGATCCTTGGATTGGGTTTCTCTGTTCCTTCAGTTAGTGTTATGTGTGCTTTATGTAACTGTATAACAGTGAAACCCTATCATTAGTAGTTTTATTTCCAGCTACTTCACAGATTACAATGTTGTCATGCTCCTGCCTTGCAGCTTTGCCTCAGGAATGTTAAAATACTTTCTTTTTTCTATTCCAATTGTTTGGACACAGTGTCAAAGAGTGATGGGTTTTTTTAATAACCTGCTTCAGAGCTCGTAGATTACATTGGCTGGGGATTTAATGTAAAAAGGACTATTTTAAAGGAAATACATGAAACAGAAGTGCAAAAATAATACTGAAAAAATACGAGGAAGGTATGCAAAGGCGTCTGCATGAAGCAGGAGTGTGCCTGAGGCCTTGTGGAAAGGTTCCCTGGTTTTGCTAATGAAGATTTATTAGTGTGTCTCTAGCACAAGTAATAGTAATTCTAAAGGTAACAACACTTGTTCACTGTAAACAGAAAAATACTGATAGAATGCTCATTATAGTATTTAGTGGCTTTAATATTTCCCTGGTGCTGTACCTGTCACAGAGGTGAAGCATTTAAAATCTTTAAACATTTCAGTTCTGTGTTAAAATATCAACTGGAAATGGAATCTGCTCCTTTGGAGATTCTGCACCTACTGGATTGAGAATGCACAGCTGCAACCTTAAGAATCTGGATGGTGGTTCTTCATCCCCAGTTACATTCAGAATACTTCCTTTGGAATTAGGTCTTCACACTATCAACTTTACATTGCTGACAGCCAGGAACAGTGAAACTGTGGTTAAAACTTTACGTGTAATGGTAAGGAAAAAAATAATATTTGTTGTGGTTTTGAATTTCATATTGATTTAGTCACAAGAAATAAAAATGTTTTAAATCAGTATGTAAATATTGATTTTTTTTTTTTTTAATATCAGAATCAAAAATATCATATTGAATTTGCTGAGATGTATGGAGTGGAAAAATGCATGACAGTATTTGAGTATACACGTTTTTAAACCTTGATTGTAAGAATTGTCAGATTATATATATATGAAAATAGATTATAACTTAGTAAGCAGGGAAAATACTGTGTTCTAAATTATTTAATTTGGGTTTTCGAGTGCTTAAGCATGCGTCATTGAAAGACACATTTTTGTAATGTCATACTTTCCTAAGCTTTTATTTATATCTTTTGCTTAATTTTCTCAATAATTTTGGGAGATGGAACTTGAGCTTAAATGTACATAGAATAGACACAGAACAGTAACATGAAACTCAACTACAGAGGAGTTTTAAACAGTTGTTTCAGCTAACGTATTTAATTAAGCAAAAGTGTTTTCACTTTCTACTTCTTTCCCCTTAATGATTTCAGCCAGAAGGCGTTAAGAAAGAACTTCATTCAGGTTTCACTTTGGACCCACAGGGCGTTTATGGTAAGAGAATTGATCGCATATGTCTTTACTTTGTGTATCTTTTCATGGGTTTTGATTCATGATGATGAAATTTTCTGTAATGTGAAAAAATTGGCATTTCTCCATCCTGAAATCTTCTCTATATGTCCCTTCTAAGGATTTCCTGTCCTTTTATTGACTAAGAAATCCATCTCAAAACAGCCAGTCTTTCAAAAACATACTTGATTCATTTCTTAAAGGAACCTTTATATGTATCTTTTACTGTGATAGACCATTAAGCTTTTCCCAGTGTGCTTGAAAGCCAGTTAGCAGGTGCTTTCTTAATGGAAATAGACTATGTCCTCATTAACCAGAGATGAATCTGAAACCACAAAGTTTCGGTCCAGATTAGTTGTTTCTTGGTTTGGTTTGTTGTTTTTTTTTTTTAATTAACAAAAAAAGCAAAAGAAAGATTGAAGTGTTTAAGGTCATAACCTTAAAATCTGGCCATTATGTATGCATCATCTATTGGTTTAGACTGTGCAGTTTGACATACCTACATTTTCAATTCTAGGCTCAATCAAGAGACGACAAGAATTTCGATACAAAATCCCACTAAACCTGGTCCCTAAAACAAAAATTGATAGAAGTGTCAGTGTAAAAGGTAAATAAAATGGAAACTTGTATCCTGCTGCATATGTGCTTCCTGTATGTAGGTTCTTTTTCTCCTATTTGTATTCCTTTGTTTAATTTTATCTGATTTTATTCCTAGGTTCTTCTTTTGAGAATGTGCTTGACAAAGCACCTTTTGTGTAGAATTTTGAATACTTCCTATAGAAAGATTGCTTATAAGTATCAGTCAGATTCTGTCCTTAGATTCACTTTCATGATCTCTCATTTAAATAAACCTTGGGTTTTTTTCTTTCCACAGGGCATTTCATGGGTGAAGCAATTGCCACAGTCCTGAGTCCTAGTGGTCTTAGTGTTCTTGCTGATCTGCCAAAGGGCAGTGCAGAGGCAGAGTTGA
Source organism: Ara ararauna (assembly GCA_028858755.1). Taxonomy (NCBI): domain Eukaryota; kingdom Metazoa; phylum Chordata; class Aves; order Psittaciformes; family Psittacidae; genus Ara; species Ara ararauna. The sequence continues at coordinate 23,667,283 of CM054384.1, forward strand.
TGAGTATTGCCCCAGTATTTTATGTGTTTCACTACTTGGAAGAGTCAAATAACTGGCATTTACTGGGTCCTGAAACCTTAACTTCAAGAACTCAAATGAGGAGGAAGATAAAAGAAGGTAGAAAAATATAGCTGCTTCTCTTGCTTCAGAGTTGTAGAGGTGCACAAACTTTGCTGAATGAGAAAGATAATATGTCTGAGTGAGCAAATATGATTTTGATGTAAACCTCTTCTCATAACTTACTTTCTGCCTAATATATCCCTTAGGAATTGTGAGCATATTGTCATTCAGGAATTCTGACTTCTCATATAGCATGTGGAAGAATGGGCAAGCTAGCACGTGGTGAGTTAAAAAGGGCTTTTGATTAGAAAAGGCTTGTTTCACTCCTTTGCTTTCATACTATCACTATTTTTTAAAGAGTGATATTTCTAGTAAGCAAGAGAGGTGAGCTTGATCTAAATGGTGCTTCAATAATATCTGTGTATTCTATCCTGAACTTGCTACATCTTTTGTTTATGTCCATAATTCACACCATTACAACCAAGCTGGGACAATAGTTAAGAGGAGACATACCCTAGGTAATTTGTAGGATTTTGCTCAGTTCTAAAACTTCTTTGGGCTTGGAATTCTGCAAAACACCTTAATTCCCTGCAGAAGTCAAGCTCAGGTGAAGTTTGTGCCCCATGTTTGAAGAAGGAAAGCAAAGAACAGGGATGTGAGCAAGGGCAAGATAAATATACCTCTTGTTCACACAAATAGGATCTTTAAAGGCTATCAAAGAAAGGGGAAGTATTGTTTAGGGAAAACAAAATCTGTCATTGAAAATTAGGCAAATACATGGTCATTGTCTTGCCTTTCAGTGTGGCAAATGCAGTTGGCTTGTAGAAAGGAACACTCTTCAAAGGCATCTTCCTTAAGTTCTGTGTGTATGGAAAAAGTAATCTTTTGGTGATGTCATGAGTTCAGAGCCTGAAACATACACATTGATCCTACTTTAAAATTGATTATTAGTGATTATTGCCCATTTATTAAGTTGAATTTAAGATTCATCTGCAATATTTCTTTGAACTGTGGCAGTGTGTAACACAGCTAAATCAATGGGGCCTATAGGGATGCTGGGGAGGGACTCTTCATTAGGGACTGTAGTGATAGGACAAGGGGTAACGGGTTCAAACTTAAACAGGGGAAGTTTAGATTGGATATGAGGAAGAAATTCTTTACTGTAAGGGTGGTGGGGCACTGGAATGGGTTACCCAGGGAAGTTGTGAATGCTCCATTGCTGGTGGTGTTCAAGGCCAGGTTGGACAGAGCCTTGGGTGGCATGGTTTAATGGGAGGAGGTGTCCCTGCCCATGGCAGGGGGGTTGGAACTTGATGATCTTAAGGTGCTTTCCAACCCTAACTATTCTATGATTCTATGATTCTATAACCAGTGCAAACGTGTGTCTAACCTCTAGCAGTGTGGTAGGATCTGCTAATCAAAACAAATATGATCTGTTTGATTTCCTCGGCAGGTTGACAGCTTTTGCTTTAAGGATTCTCGGACAAGTTAATCAATATGTAAATCTTGATCAGATTTCTATTTGTAATTCCCTTCTGTGGTTGATTGATAACTGTCAAATGCCAGATGGGTCATTCAGTGAATTTTCAAATTACCAACCAGTGAAACTCCAGGTATGAAACCCAAACATTTTTTGTGTGTATGCAGTCCCCAGGAGGTAATGTGTGTTTTAGCAATGCAAGATGTTTTAGGCTGCACTTCACCAGAACACCAATTCCAGACAATCTTGCAAACCTTTGTTTTCCCACTAAAAGTTGCTGCTTGCCACTTTTTAATATTAAAAAACCATAAATTGTTGATTTTACAATGTAACAGTCCTGGCTTGCAGTAACTTTATATATGTTGGGTTTTTGTTTGGTTTTTTTTGTTTTTTTTTTTTGAACAAATAAGCTATTACCTGCAGAAAAGTCAATATATTTTCAGGCTAAACCAAGCTGATATTTCTTACAGGAATTTCTATTTGTCTCCTTACCTAAACTGGAAGCAGTTCTATTTATTGAAATTAACTGTTGTTTCTATTTAATTATATTTCCATATTTGATTTTGTAGGGTACCTTACCTAGAGAAGCGAAAGAAAAGTCTTTATATCTCACAGCATTTTCTGTTATTGGAATTGAGAAGTCAATTCAAATATGTCCTACTCAGGTAAATAAGGCTTTTATTTCTGCCAGTGGTCATGTTCTGGGATTCCAGTTTCTTCATTTTGTCTTTAACACTTGTTCAAAGTCTAATAGCTGTAAGCTGTGGCCTGTTCATCTTTTCAGAAAATCCATGATGCTAAAAATAAAGCAGGAGATTATTTGCTGAAGAATGTGCAGTCTGCTCAGAGCCCCTTCACTATGGCAATAACCTCATATGCTTTAGCTCTTGTGGATTTGAACCACCATGCTGCACGAGCAGCGTTCTCTGCACTGAAGAAAGAAGCATCTGTCATAGGTACTATGAAATTCTCTCAGGCTGTACTGTAGTTGGCTCTCAAGCTGTTCTTTTAGTATTGTTAAATGCTGTAATGTGATGGCACTACTTGGAGAGTGAATTTCAGTGACACTTGCTTTGGCATAAGTGACATTTTAGTCTTTTGTGGCCTCGTATTTTTGCCATATTCAATCCTGCTTTCAGCTTTTCAACAGCGTTATTTCATCTGCTGTCATTCACACTTGTTCTGTCTATAGCTTTTCCTTGTGTGCAGGTGTCCGTAGTGGATTACTTTTGTGTGCCTCCTCATCCTTCTGAGAGTCCCCTCTTTTCCTTGGCTGAGAGTGGTATTTGTAGTCTCTTGCGAATGGGACTTGAACTGTTCTCTGCCAAGCAGTGATTCCTACTGGAATAGAAAGGCTTTGAAAGTTGGAAGTGGCTAAAAAAAGACAGTCTGTGTTCCATTTGTTTGGCCACTCTATCACTGGTCAGGATGAGCAATATTTGGATGTTTTGCATCAGGTCTGCTTATCATCAGTTTCTAGTATAAATGTCAGACTTACTAGTGTAGGAGAAGCATATCTTCATCTCCTGTTAAAGGCAGAGTGAGTTCCTCCTTTTCTCCTTGGCCTAAGTAAGCAGAACTTCAGCTTGTGTAGTGTCGAGAGAGCTGTAGCTGTGTTTCAGTCTGAAACTTTCCTGTTATACTGTTGTAGGTGACCCTCCTATTCACCGGTTTTGGAAGGATACTCTCAAATCAGTAGACCAGCACACTCCCAGCTCTGTTACTGCACAAATGGTTGAAACCACAGCATATGCCTTGCTCACTACTTTGCTAAGAGGGGACAAGAACTATGCTGATCCAATCATCAAATGGTTGTCTGAAGAACAAAGGTATGGTGGAGGATTCTATTCAACTCAGGTGAGCTTTTAAATATTTTGTTCTTGTTCTTCAAGTCCCCAAATCCAACATGTCTTAAGAGAGTAATATTAAACTACCATGTTTATAACCTAAGCGTCCTCTTTATGGGACACTGATGCTGTTACGTTGATAGTCTTTGGGAAACATGACTTCTTTTCATGAAGTCTGTTGTAAATAGTAATTTGCAAGCTGATTCCACTGACTTTAGATCTGTTGAATTATAAGAATCACAGGAGGAAAGCTTTTCCCAAGGTTTTTATAAAACAGAATATTTCATTTCATGAAATGATTGTTCTTGTGTTCCACAAAAATGCAACACTGTGTACAAAAGTATGATTTTTTCATTGTAAAAACTGTGTTAGTGTGCACAAATAGACTAAAGTTCAAGCGAGAGCTGCCTGATCTCCAATGCCCTATCAACTAGTGGTATTATCTAGAATATTCCAATTCATGCAACCTCCCTTTCTTAAAACTATAAAAATCTGTGAAGAAAATTATGAGTGCTGTGTTCTATTGCTCTTTGCTTGCTACCTTTTTAGTACTTGTTTGCATTACTTTAAATTGCACAAATATGTCTGTAAGTATGGTGTTAAACATGTTACCACCATATTAAGGGTACTGCTGAGACACTGCTAAGCTGTTGGTTACCATTGTTTGGGATCATTTAAATGCCAGAAAATAAATTGCTAATACATTTTTGCTTCTTTTTAATTTCTGGAATTAATTCTTTATATCTGATTTCTGGCAGGACACAATTAATGCCCTTGAGGCCTTGACTGAATATTCACTTCTCATCAAACGGCTTAATTTGAACATGAATGTTAAGGTAGCATACAAAAACCATGGAGAACTCAATGTGTTTAAACTGACAGAAGATAACTTTGTGGGAAGAACTGTGACAGTGAGTAAATGGTATCACTTGAAAAATGGAAGCAGAATTCTTAACAACTTCTTAAATAATCATTTGATTGTTGAAATTGCTACTAAATTAGCTTTTTCTTTTAATAAACTAGTAGCAATTTGGTATAACAAATGTTTAAGGACTCATCTGTTGAGTTTAATGCATTTGAATATTCATTTACATTATCTCTGCTTATTCCTCTGTATTATTTTTGTGGAATCTCTTTGTAGCATAAAACCCTAATATGTATTTAAAATGTAGAAAAGACAGGCAGATTATCTGACTTGAATTGTTGCTAATACTGCTATCTTTATTCTTAACTTATAGCTCTGTGTTTAACATCCATCCTTTAGGTACCTCTGGATGATGACATATATGTAAGCACTGGCAGCAGTACTGGGATAGCTACAGTAAATGTGAGCATGCAACCAAACTTCTTAAATGGAATCTCTGCTTTGTTAATATCAGCATTGAATTAAGAAACTGAGCTTTCTCCTAAACTCTTCCATGTGTTGTCCTTACCCTTAGACTGAAGTGACGGATGTGATTATAGCTATATTTTAGATTCATTATGATCCATGTATGACTTGTGGCTAATGAGAGAGAAGTTGTGAAGTTTCTTCCTTTTCATCGTAGGGTTCCTGTTCCATAAAGATCAACTTAGTTTTAATGCTTATCAGTTGTTACTGTCCTGCTTGGACAGCCAAACAGGGAAGACCTAAATTAGTGATCAGCTTTGACAAATTGCTCTGTTCTCTGTTATTCTGGTGTTTACTCTTAGTTCATTAAGCAATGTCACTGAAAACCTGTTTTCTTGCAATATTTAAAGGAATACTTTTTGTGTGCCTAAATATTAAGCTCTTGTCATGATATATTTTCTTCGAATCTTTCATAGCCACTTCTAACATCAAACTTACTAACATCTGAACAGAACATATTCTTGTGAACTAGTGTTTTATATTCATAAATACCAGGAGTCATTTGCATAATATTTTTAGTCCTTTAAACAAGACCACATGAGTGGTGTGGTTTTGCTCAAGAGTTCCTTATTTCTTTCTGTGCTGGTAATTTGTTTACTGTGCTTTGCATCCATCAGAGCTCATCATGCTGCACAAACTTGTTTTTGCTGGTGTTATGTTCTCCATGTTGTAAGTGTTCACAGCTTTATGCCAGTTTTGAGGATTGTTTACTGCTTCTGTTTTGTCTAATTTATTTGTGTGTCTGTAGGTGAGGACAGTATATAACACAATTGGGACTTCTGAAGAGTCATGTAACTTTGAATTGAAGATTGTTCCAAAGAGAGATGATGGTAAAGGATTAATATGGTTTTAAATATTACTGCTCAGGTCAGTGCAAGGGAGGGAGTAAAAAGCCTCTCACTTTCTTGAACAAAGTGTTTCTGATTAAGAATGAAACTAATAAATTCTGCCACTTTCTAAATGCAAAACTGGAAAAGAAATTGCCAGGAGCCTTTTTAGCCCTTCTTGAAAGTATTGGCTTTCTGTGAATAGAATCTATTTTTAATATGTTTGTTAGGTGCATTTTTTTTAATTTATGGAAGAGTTCTTGCACTTGGGGGAGTGAGGAATACAAACTTTTAGCAGAGGAAAGAAATACAACGGGGGATGGAGGAGCTTACAGTGAATTCTACAAAGCACTGAGAGTTCTAGTCCAGTTACAACAGGGTGTATAATCACATTCTGAGCTTTTGCCATGAAGTGGTTTAATAAGGTAAGCACGCATTAAATTACATTAAGCCTTAAAGCTGTCTTTTCACCTGAATTATAAGTGTGATGTTGTTTGTGGCTAGGCAATGAGTTCCTATAAGAACAGCCAACAAAACAATTTAAATCATTATCTTTCAATTATGACAATGCTTTATGGGAATTTTGGAATGCTGCTTCTGAAGAGTTATAAAATTGCTTTTTTAACTCTACTTGCTATGAAAAGGTTACAGAAGAGAAGAAGGTGAGCCACTGGGGCGCTTAGAGGCTTGTGCAAAGTAAGTACAGTTGATGGGATGGGTAGGTGGTTGGGATTTTTCCTTTCCTCAGTGATTGAGCAAATGCTGTGGTCTAAGTATTGATAGAATTTTCCTTAGGTTTTCCTGGGATTACATTTGAAGTTTTCTTTTTAATTTCAGTTTTGTTTAATATCAGTTTGAATCTGTTTTAGGTACAGGCCTGGTGTGAGAGAGCCACAGTCAGGATCTGCTCACACTGTGATGGACATAGGTTTGGTTAGTGGATTGGAAGCGAATACAGATGACTTAACTACTGTAAGTGTTAGAGAACATTTTTCTTTTACTGACTTCTTTTGACAGAAGTAATATATTTGCTGTTCCTGTTTTTTCTGTCAGAGTAGTAGTGCAGATGGATGTCATTTTTTCTTCATTGCTTCTAAACACTTCTAATACTAATGAGAATAATCTACTTAAGTCTAGATGATGTATTTTTGATTGAGTCAGAAGCTAGGCCTCTAGTTAAAGTTTGACATTGGTCTACCTCTGTTGTTAGAAAGACGAGCAGATAGAGAATGGTCATTGCCTCTGTTAGGGCAGTGTGGCAACCCCTGGAGGTGCTGTACCTGCTAACTGTAAAGGGAACGCTGTTGGTATACACACCTAAGTGTAAGCTGGCTAAACTTTAACTGAATCTTCACTGTAATGCTGGTGTTCATCCGGCTCCTATTGACAAGCATAGAAGTTTTGGTTAAAGGCAGTTAGAGTTACACTTACAGGGTTTAAATAGGATGCTATACATGTACTCAAGTATTCTTTTAAGGACAATTAGCTCTTTAATCCTTTATTATCTTCATGTAATGAATGAAAGGATAATTTCCTTAAAAGAAAACAAAGAAACCTAGTGAGAATATGAGCATTGTAAAGAGATAACTCTAAAGTAAGGTTTTTTTACACCTCAGAATTACGTTAAAGCTACTGATTGCGAAACCTTTGAGATCATCTAAAAAAGTTAAACTTGTTATAAAAGACTTTTCTCTGTTTTCCTCCCCTACAGCTTGCAAGTGGCGTTGATCAGTTGATAGCAGATTATGAGATAAAAGATGGGCATGTTATTCTGCAGATAGACTCTGTATGTTACCCTTTTTATAACTGTAAGCACTACCTTAACTCTTTGGAATAATTTTGTTTCCTTTAGAACTCCTTAATTTGTGTCTTTCAAATAGGTACCAGCTAATAATTTTCTCTGTGTTGGGTTCCGAATAAGGGAGCTTTTCCAGGTTGGAATGCTAAATCCTGCCACGTTCACTGTATATGAATATCATGCACCAGGTATGTGTACCATGCCTTCAAATTCGTGTTTGTCTTTTAACTCTCTATTCCTCCTTAAAGACTACATTTTTCCTCCTTCAACAGCTTTTGAATCTTTGTTATTTTAAGCTTGGGTAACTTTTGGCTCGCAAAGTTTCAGTTCTGATTCTTGGACTTTGATTTTCTGTAGATATTTATTGTTTCTTTTTGGATCTTCTAGATAAAAGGTGCACTATATTTTATAACCCCTATGGAAATGAAAAACTTGTGAGACTCTGTGAAGGAGATGAATGCAGGTGCATGGAAGGTAAACTTTTCTAAGGTGTTTTCCCATTTCACTTGGTAAGAAAATGCAGTGTAGCGCTTTGGACAAAACCACACTAAACACAAGGAAAAAAACCCTAACAAGAACATAAGCTGTTGTCCTTTACAAATCTTACATTAGTAAAAAACCTAAGAAGTGTGCAGTGTGGTCATGGATGTCTGACTGGATTAAGCTCAGGCAATTGAGGGGGCTATTTGGATTTTAAATACTAATTTTCCTGCCTCCATTCCCATAATTTTGGTGTTTCTGTTACAGTAGATTATCCCAAACAGGTAGAGAGATTTGTGGTGTTTTATATGAGGACACGTGGTGACATTGTCTTAACACTGGCTTTTTACTTTCTCAATGTAGCTGAGTGTAGTAAAGTACAAGAGAGACTAGATGGGTCAATAACTGCTGATACCAGGAGAGAAGCTGCGTGCCAGAAGGATATTGCATATGGTAATATTTGAATTGTCATTACTTATTTCACATGCTCTGACTGAAATGTTTACTTGTTTGCTACTGCTGCAGAAGATTTCGTTTCAGTTAGATCTTCAGTGATTAAAATTCAGTAGGTTAGACTGTGGTGTAGAGTGTATGAAGGTGACATAGGAGCAGAGAAGAGGAAGTGTTGCCCATGCCCTCTGCTGAATGAAAGTCACATAAACCAGGATTAGCACAACAGTGAGCCTGATCTGATGAGTTCTGCTAATAAGCACCGTGTTTCTCTTTCTTGGTACTGTTCTAAGGTGAGCATCTGGCTTTGGGGTCAGAGGAAGTTTGTCGGGCATCAGATGAGAGCCTGGGTAGAGCTTCCATCAGATTAAAGCCTGGGTAGAACTTATTAACATTTCTTAGCCTACAACGTATAGCTATAGCCACTGCTTTCCCAGAAATTAGTATTGTAAAGGGACATTATATTCTCCATCTGAGCATGTGTAAGACATTTAGTGTGTGTTGCAAGAACAAGAAATAATAAAGTTTGTTTCATGTTGTTCTGCAGTTTATAAAGTGAACATTTTATCTCGCAGTGAAGAAGGTTATTTTGTAAAGTATTCTGCAACTCTGCTGGATCTCTATAAAAGAGGTGAGTGTCCTGTTCTTAATCCATTTAACAATTTATTTAGAGTAAAAGCTGTTTAGTTGAGACCACTGAAGCAGCTGACAAAAATCAGCAGTCAAACCTGGTTGTTTCATGAGGGGAGAAAACTGCAGTCTTAAATACAGCCTTTGATAATTCTTTTGTGCCCTGAGAAGTCAAGTCTTTGGTGGTTTTAAACAGCTTTTCTATATTAGAGCTGTTCTTAACAGTCCCAAACTGTAATCAGTGAAATGTTTTTTATGTGACAAAACAAGGTGAACATATTCCATAATTAATTAATAAGGTTGCGAGCTGTTGTGTAAATCTCATTCATTTCACAGAATGCCCTCCCTTTCTGTATATACAATGATCAAAGTGGGGTAGTGTGCAAAGATATGCCATACCTTGGTCTATCTCAGGTTTTTGTAGGTTGGGCATGTTTCCGCTTCTGGGAGAAAGGACTTGAGAATGTTCGTGGGCACTCACTGTCTCACCCTTGGGAGAGGTGTCTGCTCATAGGTCCATGGAACTAAAGCTGATATTCACTCAGTTTTCTTCTGAGTTTAAGCACCCGACATGTGCTTATAATTAACATAAAACCATTTAATGTGCATGAAGCTTTTTTACCATTCAGATTTATTTTTACAAAGCTTTCACAAGAAACATGTTTTGTAACATCAGATTTTGCTGTTATACAACTAGTGGCAAATAGATCCCTTGGCTGTGCTTACTGTAGAACATTTTGATGTTTTCTGGCTAATTTACAAGTTAGTGGAAATTCTCTCTGTGATATTTTTCAATTCTTGACATTCTACTCCAGGGCAGGCTTTTGCTCAGAAAAACAATGAAATAACCTTTGTTAAAAAGAAGACCTGTGCGGATGTTGAGTTGAGCCCAGGAGAGCAGTATTTGATCATGGGAAAAGAAGCCTTGAAGATAAGTGTTGGTTACAATTTCAAGTAAGTAATTTACCACCAGAATACACAGAGATTTAATCTTTAAGTGTGCTGTGAAGTGGCAAGTGTTTGTATGTAATAATTCTTATCTAATACAGAATTGATTTAATTTTTTACATGTTAGTTCAACCAATAGTAGCACAATGTATTTTCAGATGTGTACATTGAAAACAGGATTATGAACACAAAGCAAGTAATTTCATATTGTAATTTTTCCTGCTTGATATTTTCCTCCCCAAATCTTAGCAGCAAATGATCTTTTCCTGCTCTTCTTAGATTCCAGTACCCTTTGGACTCCAGCAATTGGATTGAGTGGTGGCCTTCAACTACAGCATGTACATTTTGTCAGGAGTTTTTGAATACAATGGAAGATTTTGCTGAAGATCTCATGATCACTGGCTGCTGATTTACTGGTGGAATTTTGTATTAAAAGATCAAATCTCATATATATATATATATATATAAAAAATAAATTCTCAACTGTTCAGTAAGTCTGTCCCAAACTTAACATTCATTAATAGTTCATCTTGAAAAATGGTCTTTGCTTGTGTGTTTCATAGCCACGTTCTTATAATGTTTAAAGTATGATTTTTAGGCTTGGATGGGAAGATAACACAGAATACTGCAAAGACATTTGAGGTCAATTGAAGTGGATCAGCTGTAAAAACAAACACAAATCACTGTCCTGTGCCAGAGTAGCACTCAGAAACATTGAAATTTAATGTCTTATTAAATCATAACCCTTCTCTCATTAAAAAAAAAAGGGGGGGGCAAAATAAAATTGTTTATCAAATCATTTTATCACAACTTTAATTCCCAAGCAAATTAAAAAATCTTTCTAAGCTTCTACAATAGGATCCACATATTTAGGACAAAAACCTTCCTGCAGCCCAGTTCCTTTATAGTGACTATTTTAAATGTTCACATCCCAACTCCATCAAAGTACTGTAGTGCAAGAGTGACGGATGACAACTCTTAAAGCTGTGTTAGATTATGCGAAGAGCTGTGCTGAATCCAGGTACTCGTGACCTCATTGTGCCTCTTTAGTTCCCTTAGACCCACAGATGACACAATCTTGCTCTCTTTACCCAAGCTCACATCCAGGCCTTTATCTTAACATGCTGAGTGGCATTTTTCATTCAACACATGGTTGGAGTAATGGATTTTTAAATTGAGTTTTAATAAATTAGTTTCTTCCAGCCCATGTCTGAAATGCAAAACATCCCTTTATCAGTGTCCTGAAGCACGACAATGTGTCTCAAACACCCGTCCTTCAGCCTCTGCAATGGAATTGAAATGTGTTGGAAGTCTAAGGTCAAAACAAAGCAGTGTTAAACCAAATATTAAAAAGAAAATAGTCACTGCAATGAGAAAACAAGCATGAGGTACAGGTGCATCCCACTCTAAGAAAGATTAAATCCAGTGTGTCCGCTTGCTGGTGCTACACCAAGAATTTCAGTCATTAACCAGCTTGGTAAGTTCTCTTTCCAGACATTGTTAATTACTTGTTTTATGAGACATTTCAACAATTTTAAATACTGATGATGTTCTTGCATTAGTATTTCTTCTGATAGATAGTGTTGGTATGCCATCCATCTGGGTAGAGAAAATAGACTGTTTTTAAAACCAATAGTTTCTTTCTCACTGCTTGTGTTTTAGAAAGACCATAGTTTGCATAATAACCCTGCAGTAATGGTAGAGCAATTGTGCCAGTAAATAACAATGGCATACCTTAAATTACAGTACATGTGGAATTATATTTTGTTAGTTTTCTTAATGGAACAGACTTCAGTATTAATTTAAAGAAAGCCTGGGTATGTCCACAGCATTGCATCATGCCTAAAAGCTTCCATTTCCAGATAGATAATGCTTTTGAGCCTTCATTTTTACACCATGCTGCTTTATTTTTTTGCAAATTCTTTCGTCAGGAGAAATTATTCCCCTTTTTATTTAGGCATGAGTATTTGTTACTGTATGTGAAGGAATAGACGCAGCTCCTGAAACATTCCCAGTTCTTCACTGTGACAGGAACAGCAGAGGGAGCACAAGAACATCATTTTCCTACAGGTCCATTTTCATATATAGTAAAACACATTGTTGAAGGGGCTCAAACCCTATGGCTTGTGGCAACACTGCTGCGCAGTGGCCACCTCATGCTCAGTCCTGGTAAAGATACTGGAGGTTAATCCAGTGTTACCGAAGTCTTGCTTTTCTTTTAGTCTGATAATCTCTGCCTGCTGGTATAATATTGTACAGCTTTGTAAATACATGCAGCACTTCATATACTGTCTGTGAAAGAAACTATCCTCTATGGTTTCCTTTTGTACTCTTTTTGTGAATTCCTGTCTCCATTCCTGACACTAACTGCTGCTATTTTTGTGCTTTGCTTTCTTGTTTTAGGGAAAAAAAAGTTCCTAAACAATACACGTGCCATTCTTTATTTGTATTTTCAGACACAATAGACTGAATCAACATCTATTGTAATTTAGGGAGATTTACAACAAATGTCATTTTGGCACTTGATGACTGAGTTTGACAGTTAAAAGCTTGCCTTGCCTCCAGGAAAGTGGCAGATGAAGGGATAAGTTTCCTTCTCACAGCTCCAGGCACAGTTCAGCTTGGTTCAGCAGAACTGAGAAAGAGTCTGATACAAAGTCCAGTTGAGTGCATCTTTATTTTTATTGAATAGCTGCCCAAAAGCAGCATGTCCAAGAACTTTAAAATTACTGTTTTCCCTCTCTCTTAGGAATATCCTTGACCCAGAGGGTTGAATATGTGGAAAGAAGATAGTCACACATGATGCAATTTTTAATCTTGGCTCTGTATTTTTTTTCAATCCTCCAAACTCTTCTAAGAAGCATAAGAAGATACTACTGATTCCAATAATAACTGGATATGAACTCAAGTTGCAGAGGGAAGTACACTTAAGTGCTCAGTGAGGTTGTCCAGGCAGATCACCTGTAAACATTTTCTACTCTTGAACTGGACAATAATGTTATGAGGGTAATTGTGTATTACGAGACCTAATTGTGTCTCAGGAATGATTCATCTCATAAACTCTTGTTTCTTGCTTCTGTGTACAGAGATACTGACTCGCCTATCCCTGCTAAGGTGAAACTGAAGATTTCGTTAAAGCTCAGCGATGTCGTTGTATCAAAAAGATCAAATGATATTCAGATGTTCCACGGGTCACACTACTTAGATACCAGTTAGTTAAAATAATTCCCATTCTTATTGCATGGAGTAGCTAAGATGGCCTTTGAGAGCTTTAATTTAAACTCTGCCTACATCATTAATATACCTTTGCTCTGCTGTTCTCTGGTTTTCACTGTATTCCAGTTCACACAGTATTCACTGTGTGCTGGATAAAACCAGATGAAAGCAGGAGCAAAGAGATTGAAGGAATTACAGCCAACGGCATGAACAAGAATTTTCTTCATTCAAGTGAATCAGATCCATGTACGGTAAGTCACAGTTAACATCAAGGGCAAGGTATGAAATAATGTTTAATGTGTATAGGTCATAAGTAAGTAATTTTAAGGGAAATAACTCAGTTATATCTGTATCCTTTAACTTCAGTCAATTTCTAAGTATAGCAGGGCCCATTCTGCAGTGCAGAATTTCCTGAGACCAGTGGGACTAAATGGTCCCACAAGGCTGTTGATGGTTTGTGTTTCAACCTTAAAGGGTTCAAGGATTTTCTTTGCCTTCTCCAGCTGACACTGGAATATCTGGAATATGATCTATGTACCTGTGTATCATATATGCTAAATATCAAACTGGTACACAGTATAACACTGCATAAAAGGAGAGTGTTTTGTCTCTGTCTTTTACACAGAAGGGTTGGATTTTTGTTGTTGTTTGTTAAAATATTCCAGTGTAGGAATGTCTGGTAAGCATCTGTAAATCTGACTTTACAACAGCTAAAAACAAACCATCAGCAGTATGATGTGGGTAGTACTTAGAAATACAAAACTAGAACAAAAACTAATAATAAAAAGAACTTGCAGTGAGTTATAGATGACGAAACTGTATTACCAAGAGCAGTCAAATGACTTTCTCAGGGCTACAGACAAGGCCAGTCGCAGAACTGTAACACTGACTGAAGTATCTGGCATTCAATGTGAGTTTATCAAACTGCAGTGACTCCAGAGTAAAAAGACAGTGCAACATAAGCCAAACAAACATCTTCTGCTGTTTCCTCTCCGTGGCTCAAATTGAGTGTCAAGTAGTATTTTAAGATCAGGAACCAAAATACATTTTCCTATTGACTGCTAACGGCAAAACAAAGACATCTGACAAAATGTTGACTTTATCAAGTAGTCTTAAAATAGATGAAATCACAAAGACGTGGAGGTGTGTATAAATACCAGTGTAGGAAGATTTACCTTCTTCACGTGGCATGGCGTGACTTCCGTATGAAAACCATGTGTGGGAAAGGTTTATCTGTGCTTTCATCTGTTTCACACTTGCAAATTCAGTTGGCAGATTTCCACTGGATCTAGTTAGTAAGACAAGAGATGATCAAATGACATGGGATTGATTTTAGAATCTGTTACCATGCTAATCTTAGTGACTTGTAGCTGCAGAAGTCAGAGGTTCTAAGCAACTCACAGGGTTAATCCCAGCCAAAGTAGAAATTCTTGGAATAATCACTGCTTAGATGACTCATCTGTATTATGAAATGGAAATTATTTCAAAACACATTCTGTATTTCCATACTTACTGGGGATTCTGGACATCAGAAAGATCCTTTTATATCTGAATTGTGCACAATGTTTTTCTATTCTGTGGTCGTTTATATGCATGATGTGCAAGTCTCTAAATGTTCCAGCCTTTGAATCACCAGCTAATAGCTTTAGTGGCTCCAGAAAAACATGCCTTCAACTGCTACACTTCTGCAGCCTCCCAAAGGCCAGCCAGCCCATGTATGTGGGATTGCTGCTCTGCCTACACAGTCAGGCACTTGCCCAGAAAGCTCTGTGCTTTAGTCCAAATTCATTCTCACATCTCCTAGAATAGAGATGATTGATGTAGTTTGTCAGTTGTGGCAGGATGCCAAAGGCCATGTCTAAACAGGATTTTTATTGTCATTTATTGATATAAGAGTACATCACAGCCAACCTAGCCTCCAAAGGGAACTCCAGAGTTGCTCCTAGTGATACACACAGGCAATCTCTGAAAGCGGGACCCACTAAATGAGTTTGGTCATTACACTTTTATTCCTTTTTGATGCATTTCCCTCATCAGCCTTTGAATAAGAAAATTCACCAGATGCCATTCTGATGTGCCTCTCTCTGAATACTCTTGGCAGATATGAGACCTGAATCGGCTGAATTCCTGAGATAACAACTCTAAGGGTTAATACTATGCAAGTCTTTTAGTTATTTTTAAAAAATACTTATTTCTGTCCATTTCCATTTGTGGTTTACTGATTTTTAGGTAGTTAAGTGTCACAAAATGAACTGATTTCTCTCTTCATTAAAATCAAAAATTAATCTAATTGGTGCAAGCTAGTAAGTGGCTTAAATAGAAATTCCACGCTATTATGCACAGTGACACATGAAACTCGCGCTCTTTCGGTCTGACCATGAGAGCTGCTGGGCTGCATCTAACTACTGTGACTAATTTAGGAAGAGAGCCAAACGGTGCCATTCTCTGGCCGCTGCTTTACTAGCAGTGCAAAAATGATTTTGTGTAGTTAATCTTTCAGGATATGCCACAAGCTCTAAGTAGCCTTAGCCAGAGGAGTGCTCTGTCTAAGGTGTTACTGAATTAGCAATACCCTCCAGTTTTAGAACAGGATCGCTAAATCCCTGGAACAGGTTAATACTCTAACTTTGTAATAACTTGAAGTGACTGTAATAATTCTTCCTCAGCTGACCTGAAAATATATATTAAATACTAGGTGTAAGAGAAAATTGCTTACGCGAGCTAGTAGATGCAAGTTCAAGTTGCCACATGATTTTTGTTATGATGGTTCACTCAGAATCTGAAATCATCTGGAAGAAGAGGAATACTGAGTTCTTTGTTCAGTCTATTTGGGCAATGTAAAACCAGAATATCACACCAGAGTTATTTTCTATCATTGCATAGCAATGAAAATGTTCAAGATAGGCACAGCCTCTCTTCTGAGTCAGCAGGAGGGATCCTGCATTGAGTAGAACTATCCCAAATCCCAGTATTGAATCCTTAATAAGATTTCTTTCTAGTTCAAAAATCTTGGGCTTTTATAAATAATCTCAAACCCCCACTTCCACAAACAGAGAGTTGTGGAATGCACTGACAGAGGTCAGGAGATTTCATTTATAGTTGGGGTGTGGAAGGGATGAGTGAAAACACACTGAGGAAATCCATCTTTTCTTTTGAGGGATTATCATTTTGAATTTAAAACAAAATCAGTGAGAGCTGCCAGTTTGGTGTTCATCCATCACGAGTTGTCTCACTTGACCCTACCTACAGAGGCTTATTTTCAGTCTTTGTAAATGTTAATGTTTATGCATGTCTCCAAGCGAAATGTGTTCTTAATCTCCTGCTGAATTCTTACATCAGAACAAGCTGAAATTTGGCATGGCCACCAGTTATTTTCCAGTAAAAAAACCTACCTTATAGGAGTTCCATATGCTTTCAATTTTTAAGATATTTAATAATGTTTTCACCTCTAATTAGGAGGAATATCTGGGTTTGGCTCTTCCACTCTCCTGGGAACGAAAAGTACGGTTTTGCCAGTTTCTGGGTCATTACAAAATTCCGTTCCTCGTGTTAAATTTTGTTTTTCAAGTTCTGAATGAACTCAGAATTTGGATACGTGTTGAAACAGTAACTGCTTTCCTGGAAAATCCTAAACTAAATTAAATGCCACAACTGTCATAAACAGAACATTTAAGTTTAGAAAACAATAGCAGAGAAATCTTGAGTAAAGATCACTATATTCAACCCTCTGTTTTCTATCCCAGGAATTACTTGTTTCACCCAGGTAGTTATTTATAAAATCATTATATTTACCTATATTCATAGCTAGAAGTCATGAAATACAGATTATTCCTAAGGTGCTGTGGTTCAGGCTGTACTTCCTTTATTTATTTGCTACTTTATGACTAAAATGGCAATTTCTTTTGCAAGTCAAGCAAACAAAAAGTTCTGTTTGATGCACTTTGAATCAGCTGAGATAGTAAGCCACAAAAACTGGGGTTCACAATGGAAAATCAATTGTCTCTTAATGACAGCAGCCCCTCTGGTGCTGGTTAAATGTACTCCAAACTAAACAGCAGAAGTTCACAGTCTGGGATTAGAACACTGCAAGCTGGTTTCAAGGAGCCCTGTCATGGACTCGCATTGTCTAATTTGGCTTTACATGAGTAACCTCAACTCTGCATTCTTTCCATCAGTGATTAGATGTTCTCTGCAGTTTGTACTGTGAGGCCATGGAGCACATCCTCAGCTACTGCAAACCACTGGTGGTGCAATTGTTTTTGAAGGAGCTATACTTTTTACACATCTAGATCTGGAGATACAGTATTTCTTTCACTAAATCACAAAACGCAAATGTGAAAATTCGTTTTCAAAGAGAAAATATGATATCACCATCTCACATGTCCACACACAAGGAGATTCATGTTTCATTGTGCCAGTTTATACCTGCTGAAATGTGATGTACAATACATAGATGTAAATGCTAGTGTTGGTGACAGACTGAGCATAAACTGCAGCTGTAACTGAAGACTCACGCTTGCTGCATGTCTGTCCCTGCCAGAGTCTGATTAGCCAGTTTTCCTTCATTATTTAGGAAAAGCAATATGCCATAAAAACATCATTTCACTGCCCAAATCATAAAATTTTCCATAAAAGCCTACTGCTGTCAGGTCCTAGAGGTGTTCATTTCCAGGCTCTGACAGCTAGGTATAAAGAGCTATTAGTGTCCACCATCTGTGTAATTCCACAGGTTTGGAGTCACGAGTCTATGCAATATTAAAAAACGGTTTCTTTCTAGCACAGATTGATTAGGACATATAGCGTGTATTGAATAATTGTTTTAAGTAAAGTTTGCAGTTGCTTTTGGTGTGTGTGGAGGGTGAAGCAGAGATACAGTTATAAACAGAACTGGAAGCCTGTTTTGGTCCCAATTTTCACTAAACTTTCATCACACCCTTCATGCCATGTTCAGCAATGGTTTGGGGGGAACTGTTCTGGGTAATAACTACAGCATTGATCCCCAGAGCTCAATGTTGGCTGTCAGATAAGAGCTTTCAAAGCAGCCAATAAAAAGCATTAGCTTGGTGAAATTTAGAGGAGGGTGCAAGGATTCTGTACTCCCATTGACGAGAGAAGTCTGGAGATAATTTGTGGCAGAGACTTTGATTCCTGGGATGAATCTTTTTGTACATAGCGAATGAGAAAACAGCGTATGAGGGGGTTTTCTGGACCAAGTAATCAAGAGATGTCTTTTCGTGCTAGAACTTCAAACTCCATGAAACTTGCCCAGCTTGTGGTTATGCACAGTTACTCAATCCAGGCTGACAGTGGAATCTTCTTTATGTTCCTGGTGTCATTTGTGGCTTCCTATCAAAGCGGAATAACTTCACCATTTCACAGTTTCCAAATGACACTGAAGAAGCCTGGCATGATCAGCTAAGCTTCTGTTTTGGTCAGGAATCTCCAAACAAACTAGGATCAAAAACTTCCCATGGAAACAGGAGGGGGCAAATTAATCTGCAACATAATTTAATAGAATTCCATGGATTTATTAGCAGAAACTGGGGGAATGTATCTAAACCCACATGTGTTCAAACCAGATTCTTAGAAAGCCATGCTCCTGTGTATTGGTCTGTGTCCAGTGGTTCTGCTGGTCTCTTCTAGCTGCTGCCCAGTTCTGAACAGCTCTGAGGTGAGTCCTAGCAGAGAGTAGCCCAGTCCAGAAACACTTCTTAGGGCCCTGCCTGCCAGTCTCTGAGCTTTGAAGCAAAATATTCCTGATAAGAAAAAGTGTTAGATGTGATGCTTCAATAACCAGATTAAAACCTGCTGAATTTCCTTCCTGCATATCTCTTGCCACAAAGAAAATACAACCTTAGGTTGTGAAAACTTGCCACAGTTCTGCACTGTTGCACTAGGAAGCCAATCTGTATTTTGATTTCTTCCAGAGTGACCTATTGTGACTGAACCTGGACAGATGGGAGCATTCATTTCCTGAGCACTTCGTGCCCTATTCATTTGCTTTGGGGCTTCAATATCCAATTTATGATGCAGATGTTCGACATGGGAGATACAAGTTTTGTTTTCTTGGCTGAATTCCAAGGACACTGCTGGGAATTTGTATGTGATGATGTCCTTTTGGAGTCCTATCACTGCCAAAGCTGCCAAGATACTTGGCCTCATGAGAGGACTCTTTCTATTCAGGAATTTAAGCACTAAGCCTACTTGCCTCTGTTCAGAATATAGACCTGTCTTTCTCTATGCCTGTTCTCTCCCACTTCCAACTTTTTCAGTCAGGCTTCTCCCATGCTAAAAGTGTATTTTCCTTTCTCCTTCAGGTTCCTACATCTTGGTTGGTGAACACTCGGGAGTTTGCTTGCTGTAGTGATGTTTTGATGGAGGCTTTAGTTTTCTTTACAATGCCATTTTCTTCCTGAGAAACCTTGAATAATACCTGGAACTTCTGTGCTTCCTGAGTTTGCTGCCCATAAGAAGCAGGTACAAATAGATGCTGTCAGTGGTGGTGTGGAAATTATGCAGGTTTATGAGCCATGCTGAAAAATACTATTGGAAAGATAAGCCCAGTGCTATTACTCACTCTACAGTAGCAAAAAGTGAATTACAATCTCAGTGGTAGACAGATGCAGGTTAGTGTGTAGTCAGTCTCTTGGCACTTCTATCACATGTAAAAGAACATTTCCTAAACATATCTTTTTTTCTCTTAGCAGCAAAATGAGTAATTTCTGAAAGGGTTAGTGGAGACTTACCAGAGCCTTCACTCTCCCCTCAGTTCTTGTCATTAACGTGAATTAATGAAGATATTATTAAAGAAACCTGTTGTTTCCTTTCTCTGTTTCCACTAATTAGTTCTAGTCAAATATGCCCAATGACAATTGCCTTGGTTTCTGGTGCACAGTGTACAAGTGACCTGAGCAATCGACAGAATATCCACATTTTGCCAGCTGTTTTATAGCCCAAAGAGGTTGTATCTGAACTTGTTTATTCATGTTACATCCAGAGCTTTGGGAGAGTGTTTTGGCAGGCTTCCTGATGGGCACAGCTCCCTTTCCCAGAGTTCTCTCCAAAGCATTAAGAATGGAAATAAGCAGCTAAGAATTTTCCAGTTTAGGTCAGGCTCTGTGTACGTTAAGAGAAACAGAAGCATAACCGCAAGTATCAGTGTAAAGCCCTTAATGTAGACAGGCTGCAACAGAAAGCAGAGCTTAACCTGGTGAAACTCTCATAAACTGGTCAGTATTGGCTTCACATATTTGCACCCATGTTTGTCTTGATATGGGGATGTAGTGACTACATGGGTATACCACCAAGAAGGTTTTTAATGTAAAGATCTGCCTAGCTAGGTTGCCTAAAATCAGAGGCAGGCTCAGTGATCTCTTAATGATGTTTTACTCTGAAATAGGATTGCTTATAGGAAACTATCAAGGCCACTGTGACAGAGGGAAACACTTTATACTCTGCTCTCTTCTCTTCAGGGTGATTCCTTGGTTTGTGTTGTGGAAATAGCTTTAATGAGTGACAAAAATAAGATAAATGGTACATAGCATCCATTTTATGGGTGCTTTTTCTCTGGCAAATGCTGGAGAAGTGCTCCAGACACACCAATACTAGGAATCTGAGGATAATACTATGTTACAGAGAGTATGAGCTGGAAAAAAAACTTGAGGCAGAGTGGGGATGAAGGAAAAAAGACTGATTCCTGATTTCTCTTTGAGGACTTGTGGAAGTTATTGGGAAACTTTCCATCTCCTCTAATAGGAGTTGGGCTAGATCCTCAGGATGTCACTTTAGCAAAGCAGGGCTACAACTGGTAGTAGGCACAGGCAGATAGAACAAAAACAATTTAAAGGAGTTTATTGTAGACAAAAGATTGAATTGTGGCAAAGCTGTCAAGTCTGCTGAGGATAACAGTATATCCAGTGTCATGATCTTCATGCTGTTTGGTTTTTAATCTTGAAGATGAATTGATAGAATCTCACAGCTACTCTGTTGTACTCCTGTTTTATGAGTAGCTTAAGTCAGGAATGAAGTAATAGCATAGTCAGTAAAGAACTACTTAATATCAGAGCTACGAGCAGGCAGGAATCCTGACTTGGAGCACTCAGCTCCAGTTCCTAGAAGTTCTGCATCTCACAGGGACTGGATGTTTTACTACCAAGTTTTCCTTGCTGTGTTTTACCAATTTCTCAGGGTTTCCTAGAACACGTGCTCATTTCCAGATAATTTACACTCACTGAAAATTATGTTTTCATAGAATGAGACATCCCTATCTCAAGCATCTCTCCGAAATGAGATTCTCAGCCCTTGAAATACTGTTTGCACTTCAGCTACTATCTTTAAAACACTTAACATCTGAGCCTAAATACCACTTTAAAATGTACTGAGAAATTGATTCTATTAAGCATGTCAAGCCCTTGGATCATTTTAAAAGACAATACTCAAATATATTCCCTTACAAACTTTTTTTTCTTGGGTGTAAGAATGATCCTTCACCTTAAATAGTAGCACAGTGCCCTGCAATGCCAAGCGTTGGTGGAATGGCTCTACAATAAAGTCAAGCTTCACATTTTAATCTCTCTCTGAGCCACATCCTGTTTTCGGTTAACTGATCTCAGAGGGGGGGAATTTACCAGAGGAAATATCTCTAGCTTGGAAAGTACCAAAAACTTATCTTTAGTTTCACTGTGTCATTCAGCACCTTTTAAGACAGAGGTGTCACACTTTTGAAAAGTCTCAAAGCAAAAGCAAAGGAGCGAGCTCCCAGCAGAGAAAGGAGGGGGATAGCTGCCCCTTCATCCTGAAACAAAAAACTGACCTGCTGGGGTAACACTGATCTTTCTGAAATCAACAACTTGCACCTCTTGATGTTCTGAAAGCTTCAAAAGCCACATTCAGAAATGTTTTAAGAACTTTTTCAGAAGCTAACTCACATCTGGGCAGAAACTGCCTGTGCCAGGTTAACTTGCCATGAGTTGTAACAGCCCTAATCACAAAACAACGCAAGCAAATGTTTCAGGCCAAGGATTGCTAAGACTGTATAACACCTTCCCCATAGACACTGAACTTCAGTTTAATATGTGGCCCTGATGACTCTGCACTTGGAGCATCTACAAATACATTTACACACAAAGAAATAGAGAGAAGGAAGTGGAAATGAAGAGACATTACATGTGATTCTGCAAGTATTTAATAGAGAAAGTCTTTCTGTTCCAGAGGTAGATGGTTGACATTTAAATTGGAAGCTTTAATAAAACAGACATCCTTTTCCTCTGTGACAATTTCATTGCCAAATCTTATTAACATCCTGGCTCTTGGTAAAGGTCACGCAGGCAGGAGCCATGGCTACATTTGATCAGCTAATTGCACACCCACATTGCTAAATCAGCGTTTTCTTGTGTTGTGACACTATTCTTGAACTGCACATGATCCTTTTTGTCTGGTGAGATCTAAGGTTTTTACAAAAGGAAGCAAATGGGATTGCCTCTTTACAGAGGAAGGTGGAAGTATCTACTAGACTCAGATTTTTCTGACAACGTAAGAATCAAATCCTTTTGGAAAGTCTTATATGCTAGTCCCTTTTGCAAAGGGGCTATATATAGGGTGGAACTGAAAAGAGTATTTGGTCCGTAGGTGTATTTTCAATAAAACAAAGAAATTGTGGATATAAATGTAGGACAAACTGCATGCAAAAATGGGACTTTTATTATTAAAAACCCACCAAGATATGGTCCTTCTTTTTTTCCAGGGCCCATGAATGAACCAGTCTACAGCTGTGAAATGACACTGTCCGTGCAGCAGACGAGCAGAGTTCTGCTACAGGCAGCAGAGCTTGGAAGGGCAGAGGCAACCGAGCAGCGACCTGCCTCAGATAGGTACATTCTTACCGTGTTCTGTGGATATTTTTCATACTTCAGTTATTTTCAGTTTACCATGAAGAAGATGATTGAAAATTTCAGTCTCAATTATTTCATATAAACATTTTTCATCCTGGTTTTTGGTATTGTTTTGGGTTTCTTTAGCCTCTATTCTGCAAACAGTGCCAGGCTTGGTGCTTATAGTATCCTCACAGTACTGTATGCTGGCAAAATTAATTTTCCCTGTGTGTACACAGGCTTCCAGTCTATTTGCTCTATAAAGGATAAATGCATATCCTACCCATGGACCTGGCTACCTTTTGAGAGGTTTTTTCCGTAGGTGTATTTGGTTTTAAGCCAAACTGCCCTTTTGAAGTCTAGAAAAATACTTTCTTTATTCTCACTTTGTTTGACATCGTCCTTCTGAGACAAAAAGGTAGAAGTTTAATGGATTTTTTTTCCTGGAAAATCTTCCGTAAACACAGTATGTGTGTAGCAAATGAATGCATGAAAAAGAATGATGTTATATCATACAGAGCTGAGTCACACAAAGCTGTGTGAGCAGGGTTTCGGATGTTCTTAGCTTCTGCATAAAAACACAGGAACACAGCTGTTCATAATAACTAGAGGAGAAGAAAGTTCTGGAGTTGGTTCTGGTATTTCTTGTAGCAGTGCAAGAACGCACTACAGCATATACTTCACTTATTTGAAGAAGGGGTATGTCTTGGTCCCAGAATCTGCTCTCCTTCCCCTCTGTTATTCAACATAGCTGTTTGGTATTGTATTTGATAACCTGTAATATGTCAGGGGCAGTCACCCAGGTCAGCTGTTCCAGATGTGGAACTACTCTATGTGCACACACAACACAGGAAGGTGTCCACTGATGGACCATAACCTCATCACAAGGTACCTGGATGTGAACAGTATTGCAAAGGCAGCTTCAGAAGCCAAGTGAAGCATCTAGAGAACCACCTCTGCTTTTGATTTTTAATTTTCAGCTAGGACTCACCCCCTGTGGTATTCCCCAAGTTCCCTGCACAAGGAAGAGCCAACAGATTTGCATCTGCAACTTTCTCTCTTCTGACTGAATCCTATCAGGTCGGTAATTTCATAGTGAACTTTGTGAGGGGGAACGAGAATCTTCTCCCCTGACGGCCATGTGATAGTGACGATTTCTTTTGTAGATATCTTTACTGCGCTGTGAGCATCCTCAAAGGATTTGCATCCGTTGTTTCACTTTGCCTTGTGTTAGGCTTGGTGGTGGAAACACTATCTGTACTAGAGTGCAGCTGGAGGTGAGGCACAGCACGGCTTGCTGGAGGCTTCCCAGCAGGGTTCAGAATTCGAGTCAAGCCTCCCACTCCCTTAGTGAGGGCAGCGGGTTTCTCCCAGCAGGCAGAGGAGTGGAGAGGGCGTTTTGCACCGTCACTTCGCCGTGGGGAGGCAGGAATCTGTCACAGGCCGGGTTCCCCTGTCCGATGGCCACAACCACACCAGTTTCAGGAACTAGCTACTCGCATTCAGCAACCCCGGGGGAATCTGCTCCCTTGGGGCTTTCTACGCTCCGTTCCCCATCCCCGAAAGCCGGGGGCAAGGCCGGCTTCTCCCCGGCCTCCGAGGCGCGCTGAGGTCTCCCCGCTCCTCCCGGCCTCGGCGAGGCAGCAGTGGCCGAAATTCAGCGGAGCCGCTCGGCTGCGCTTCCTCTGCCCGCGGCGCGGGCTCCCCCACCGCGCCGAGCACCGGCTCCCGGGCGCGCACCGCCCCGCCGGCCGGCCCCTTCCCCGGCCACCCGCCCCTCCCGCGGCCCGGGCCGCCTCCGGGGCGCCGGGCTCAGGTAAGCGGAGCGGGCGGGAGCAAAGGGGGGGCCGCCCGCCGAGGGGCCTCCCTGGGCAAAGGGGCCTGGTCCCTGCGGCGCGCTTCGGGGACTGCGCGGCTCCATCCGCCCTGCGGAGCCGGCGATGGGGAGGAGAGTGCCCGCCGAGCCTGGGCTGCTTTATCCGCTCCCTGCCCTCTGCTGCCGTTCTACCGGGCGGTATCGGCGTGATCCTCCTGTGGGTGCGGTGCAAGGGCGGCCCGTCTGCCCCATCCTCACCTGGGTACCAACCCACGACAGCTTCCTTAACCCGCAGGTGCGCGTTTGGTGTTGCTGGTTTTATAATTCTTGGCAGACTGGGAAGCTCCCTGTCAAATTCCAGGAGAGCCTAAGGGAATTGCCTAAGCCAGGCTGCAGGAAGTGCTGTTTGCTCAGAAAAGAGTGTTTTAAATGCAGGGTATGTCCTACCCACCTCTGCAGCTCTGCCTGGGCCTGTGCAGGCTGGCTTGCTTCTTTTTGTAAAGACCTGTCAGTCAATATTACTTTTGGTAATACTGAGAGAGGTTATTGTGTGTCAGTACTGTTGTAGGAAAAAAACAGATTTATAAAGGCATTATTATGATCAAACTGCACCGGGTCCCGGGTGAAAACCTTTCCTGGACTTTCCAAGCAGCTGTGAAGACACCAGGATCGATTTTGGTTCCATTTCCAAACGTATTCAACCACACAGCTCTTGTAACCAAAACCAATACTGAACACACGTGACATGTGCCTCAAGGTATATTTGGTTAGAGCACAAGTGTTAAGCTTTTTGTGGACTTAAGAGCTCTTTCATTTCACCACTAGTTATATGACTTCAGAAAAGTCGCTGCAAACTCATTTGCTCAGTTCCTGCATCTATAAAGTGTGATCAGAAATTTGGGCTGCTGGGAATTGAAGGTGGTTGGGGATTTACTTGACAGGAAACACTTCTGTATGACTTGGACTAATGGGATTGTAG
Organism: Ara ararauna; assembly: GCA_028858755.1. Classification (NCBI taxonomy): domain Eukaryota; kingdom Metazoa; phylum Chordata; class Aves; order Psittaciformes; family Psittacidae; genus Ara; species Ara ararauna. The sequence continues at coordinate 23,693,073 of CM054384.1, forward strand.
CTCTGAGATGACAGCTATATTTACTTCATCTTTCTGTGAGCTAAAAAACCCTGGAAAGAAAACCCCAACCCTTCATTTTAATACACCATCAATTTTCATGTAGTGTTTGAGGGAAATTTTAAGTCTGTACAGTAATTTCCTGCTGGTACCTATTCAAACCCTACTGTGACATTTAGTCACGCATGTCAGCTACAGGCTCAATTAACCAGGTCACTTGATTGCAGCACAGGTTTGGAGCTGTTGTTATATTCTCTCACATCAAAGTGAGCTTGTGTCTGCTTGTTTGAACACCAATTTTTTTCCTTCCCTCTGACAGTAGTGTGCTTCAGATGGCTGAGAAAACAAGCAGAGGCTCGCAGGATGGCCCTGGCTCGTCTCCTGATGAAAATGAATTTCCTTTTGGATACCCCACTAACATTTGTGAAGATGTGCCTGATCAGAAGTACCTGTGCAGCAACTGCAATAACATTCTGAAGAAGGCCCTGCAGACGCTCTGTGGGCACAGGTACTGCTCCGCCTGCCTCGCCTGGATTGTACGGTAGGTCCTTGAGGCACTGCGTGGCTGAAAGCGCTCCTGAGAGCTGTGTTGTGCTGGGTAGGTGACTCTGTGGCTACCTGGCCCCCAGTCATTTCACTGTCTGGAAGTACTACCTGCAGGGGACTGCAGGGTATTCTCTACCTCCTTCTTTCCAGTATGGAAGTGTGGGGAAGGCTGGATTTCTGACCTTGCAGATGTCAGTTTTTCTGTCTGTAAGTGTGAGAGAATGGTTCTGATTTAACCCTGAAGAACTCATCCAAGGATGAGTTACTACTTCCATGGGACTTTACAGTCCTTTGATAAATGATGTTATAGGATTTTAATAAGCATTATCTTGGAGTTTTATTTGTAGTAACTCAGCTGGGTCAGTACATGTTAAGATGCTGCTGCCATTAATGACAAACGATGACAGCCAATGTTCAGGACAACCTAACAAACCAGGAGCTGGGGGGGATTTGCTTTGTTTGATTAGTTGCTTCTATCCTGCCTTTTCTTGCACAATTACACTTTGATCCAAATCCTGTGGAAAAGGGTATGTCTGCCTGAAATTGTAGTACAATTCCATGAATCTGAGCTGACTTCAGCTTTGATGTATTGGAAAACAGCAGCTGTCAAGATTCAGTGACTGGCTAAGTATGTGTAAGGCCTGTTACTGTGCTTCCTCAGGGGCTGGTTAGTAAGCTGTTTGTGTTTGCCAATTCATGCAGTCCCAGCTCTGGTCACAGTGTGGGGCACCTGAAAAGCTGAGTCAATGCACTGGCCACGTTGTGATGTAAAGATCAGTGTGTAGTAATGTAAAAATGTGTTGAAATTAATGTATTTGAGCAACTTTTGTAAATTCATTACTGTAAATCTAGAACAGAGCTCCTTAATGAAGTAACATAACCCATACATTCCAAAAACTGTCATCAGAACAGAGCTAGAATTGTTCAATCTTCCCACTAGTCTTACAGCGCAAATGGGAAACTGCCTCAAAGAATCTGATTAGTGCAGTTTGAAAGCAGTTGTGCTCTGTTCAGATGGATGCTTTTCTTACGAGTTTCTTGGTCTGTGTTAGTTCATTATTAGCTGGATGCTAAACAGCACTGGCAGTGAACTGCATCTATAGTAAAGTTGTATTTTTGCCTTTCCTATATGAAACTCTGTGGTAAATATTTTGAGAGGAGTTTGAAACCTTTTTAGCTGCAGTGGGATGTTAACTGTCCAGAACTCAATTCTGCACTGGTTTTATGATCCCTTTGTAATGTGAAGTCTATACATCTATCTGGGGAAAAGGTGTTTTCTGTGTTTTAAAAGACTTTAGTTTTCATGTTACCTTTTCTACATGGTGTTTTTGCATAATTCATGAGATAAATAGGTTTGCATCCTTATTTATTTTTTCTGATCCAGGCTGCTCTTATTTTGCTGAAATACAGATAAGATTTATGGGCCTAATCATGAGGAATAGAAAAGCAGGGTGGTTTTGACATCACAATATTGAACAAGGACTATGGATTTTGAGTGGAGGTTACAATTTCCATGGCTTTATTTGTGTCAGTGTCTATGCAAAGACCTCCTAAACCACAGCACACCAACTGTTGTTATTTCATTCTTCTTTCTTTGTGCCAGAAACAATAAAAATGCAATTTGCCAGAAATGTAAAGAAGAAGATCCCAGCACTTTCAGTGAGGGAAGCCTGTTGGCAGAAGAAAGAGTAAGTTGTAGTTCACTAATTTATCATTAAACATTCTCTGGTATACTCTGTAGTCATCATCGGCCCACACTTCAGGAGGGAATAATAGAAAATGTGATAGCAACTGATAGTTACACATTTTAATTTATGCGTTAGTCATTTGGATTTGCCAGGTTTTGATTTAAGAAAGTATAATGGCAGCCTTGGGACTACCAAAGTCTGTCAGGTTCTGCAATAAAAAATCCCACACACTTCCATAGGATTAATTTTTTATTGTCTCAAAGTAACCAGTGCTTTCCTACTTGTAATAATATGTCTTAGCTGTTACTTACTATCCTTAGTGGATTTTCCAATCTCATGGTTCTCTGTACCCTTCAAACATATTACCAAACTTACAGGTGGAGCATCCCTAAGGAGAAAAGAGTATCAGATAGCTGGCTGAATTGCCTAAAAAGTATTTGACAGCCAGAGTATCTGGAGGAAATAGTGGAAAACACAGAGCTGAACATAATGTTTGATCAAAACTAGGCACAGGCAAATGTTTCACCTGTAATTTCACTGTGCAGATCTCTTCCGCTATTGTGTGATTTTCCAGACAGACTGCTGCACTATTCCATATCCTGAATATGAACTGGGCCATAATACTCAGTCTCAGCTGATCTTTTTTCCTCCTTTCTGATTATGTGCAGGAATACGAAGAGACACACCTTCTGTCTTAATGTTTTAGGGGAAAATGGAAGCAAATAGGCAGTGAGGTGAAAGATGAAGTTTAGGAAGTGGCTGCAGCAAAATAATGAAGCTGGAGTTAATAGTGAATAGCTCAGAAAAAATCCTCAATTCTGCAATAAATTTCCCAGTGACAAAATTTAATGCATCATGTAACCAAAAATAAGTACAGTTAAACCCTTATGAACTTCTTATTGTACATTGACTCTCAGTTCTCTTATAACTCTAGGATTTCTCTGCTGTGGGATTCTCACAGGGTCTGCTGGGACTTTCTACACAGTCTGTGGGTGGGTGGTTGTAAACAGGGCCCCACTCTTGCAAGCTGATCTGCCTGATCAGATTCTTATGCCTCCTGAGTGTCCAGATGAAGTCAATCATCACGAAGGCATGAGGATGTGCCTGTGTAGATCAACTTACAGCAAGTTGTCTGAGTTTGTAAACAGCATGAATAATAGCAGCTTTATGCTTAATATCTATTCCTGACAATCTCTGCTTTACCTTTGCTGTGGGTTTGTTTAATGTTTATTTCCCATGCTGTTTATGTGTTTATATTTAAAATATGATATCTACACAAGGAAAATAAAGGCTTTATCAGGATGTGTGTTTGCCATAGTTTATCCCATGATCTATTTCTGTAGTCTGTTCCTTCCCTCTGTGTTACACTTTTGATTTATAATCCCTTCCTATGCAACATTACTTCAAGTCTTATCATGGTGCTGTTCATCAGTATCAGCTATTGAGCGTCTACATCTGTCAGTGCAATCACTTAGAGGAGCAGGGCATCCCACCCTGGCTGCTGACATTCATGGGCCTGGCTTAGAGGTCAGTGCTGTGGTCTGAACTGAACACGTATCACTTTGTGGCTCTCCCCTCTCTGTCTGTGGTTAGAGCAGCCATAGATCCTGGTTCAGCTGCAGAGGGCCAACTTTAACTGGAGAGAAAAAAAACACTGCATTTATCCTGGAAAGCTTTTGATCAGATTGATCTGTTTGTTAACTTGTTCCTGCCTGATGGTCCTGACCACATGAGCTGTAAACCAGAGTCCTGCCTTAGCTAGAAGCCATAAGACCCACACTGTGTGGGTCAGAGTGCCAAGGAGAAGTGCATATGGTAGGGGATTTTGGATGGGACATGGCAGGGGACCTCCACTTGTGTGACAGGCAGGTCTGGGCAGGTATGTGTGCCATGACAGCCACCCATGGTCAACATCAGCGGCACCTGCACCAACATCTTCCTTTGAAACAAAGAAAATGAAAAAGGGGAGATGTGCAACTACAATACATCAAATCAGATACGTTTTCTGTTTCCTTCTGTTTGACCCAGAGCACTTTTATGTCCCCAAGAGTCATCTCAGTTACTGTATGAAGGTCTGACTCAGGTCTCTAAAGGAGTTCTGTGCAGACTTGGGTTCCCAGAGGTTTGGGTGAATATTTCAAAGCAGTCACCTGTGCAGATGAAAGAAGGGATGAGGATTTCCTTCCTTGTTTTCCGCCTGAGTAATGTTCATAATGATTTAACAACTGCAAGCATGAACCAAGAAGCACAAGGAATGTACGTAGTACGTAGCAGCAAGATACACATGCATAGCTGGGACTGTCCCCATAGTTAAATGTCTTTTAAATTATCTACTTTGTAATGTCAGGAAATTCCTGGAGTTTTTCTCTTATGACACAGGGGGAAAAGCCACCATGTGCCTGGTAACTTGAATCGCTTTTCTTTGATTTTGCTCATAACTTAGACTAGACTATTTCAGAGGCTGGGGCTTGCCTGCTTTCACTAATTGTATATGGATTATTAGCTTATGACAGCTACTCTTCCATGTATGCAGATGGAGCCATACGTGGCTGTGTACAACCTACAGGATTATTTTGTAATTCCTTGTTTGCAATTTTTGCGCAAAGTTCTGGACTTTATTTGCAGGTTGAGATTAGGAAATTACTTTCTGTGAGACCCTGCATATAGAAATGTATCTTCTTACCACTCGTGGCGTTGGCTACGCTTCTTTTTTGTGATTTAGTAATAGGTGTAGGAAACATCATGTTACATGTGTACAAACGTGTTGTATCTAGGTGCAACAAACTCCAACCAACCAGGAATGTTGAAGCTGATGATTTTATTTACTTGTTTTAGCTCACTTGGTGGAATTTCAGACACTTGATTGAAATGGGGCATCAATCTGTAAATCCTTTCCTCCCTCTATTTGCAAAGGTTCCCTCTGCCCCGTTCTTGCCTTCTCTGTGTTGGGAAATCTGCAGTCTTCTCTGTTGTGTACTTACCAAGAGAGCATCTAAAACCATGCCATTAACTTTAGCAGTGCTTGTTCTTGTGTCAGTGTGCCTATTTTGTTCAGCCTGTTTTGTGCCTGTTTGAAGTGTGTAGTGTTTCATAATTTACATACGAATTGTACATTTTTTCATGGTTAACATAGCAAAAACAATCTACATAGTGCAAAAAACCCCACTCACATATGGTTTACATTTCTTTAGTGCACAGTGCCATAGTAAATGGAAACAGCCATGGCCTGAGCAATGTATTCTCACTGCAGAACGGTCTCAAGTCTTCTGTGCAGCACGTTTAGGAGGTGTTAATGACCCCAATAATGAAATGCATTCATTAAGAATGGCACATGGCAGCACCCTACAGTTAGGGTCCTGTCAGCACATTCATTGCATGTGATATATTTCGGGCTTCTATGAAAAGGAACTTAAAATAATGGCTGTAGTTGGCTAGGGGTATTTTCAGTAAATTTATATTGCATCAAACAGTTTAATTTTGAACCATAAGAAAGAAATTATTTAACAATTATTTGGGCTTCTGTCACACTAAGATGGACTTGCTGCGTTAGAGAGCCTTATGGCAGTACAGCAAATGTAAAAGAGATAAGGGATTTATCAAGATCTAAGATTTTGACACAGTCACCTCGTTCCTATGTCAGAAATGCATTCTGGAGCACCTTCTGACCAATGCTTTTTTCGTTACTGTGTTTCCTTTCCAGGCATTTGGTGATGCTGCTATTAATAAAGAGATTTCTGAACTGAGAGTACACTGTGTGACCCTGGGATGCAGCTGGTCTGGTATCATGAAAGACTTCGAAGTATGTTTAAAGGCAGTTCATTTAAATGCATTCTGACTTGAATGGGGACAGGACGACAATGAAACCAGGTTCTCAGCAAACACATATCAATGCCACATCAGTAGAATCAAGCAAAGCATCAGGATTTGTACCAACAGAGTACCTAAAAATGTGCCATTAACTTCAGTAGGGCTTAGACCAAGTCGAGAACAGATTGATGTGAAATGCCCCAGGTAAAATAGGTGTGGGAACAGAGGGTCTTTCTGCATTTGTAACAGGTAGTCTGCTGTGTACCTCGCGTAACTCTGTATCTGAGAAGCATCTGAGGTGCTGCTGCCTTTTCTTTGCTAATTATGCACAAATTTTCTATGTGAGTGTAGTCATCTTTAAGGAAAAATCTTCTCACTTTGCTTAGCTTCATAGTTCTGAAAACTGGAGCCCCTCTCAGCATGCATACATGGCAAAATAGATTTGAGAGTTGGGTGTGTGATTGAAATTGGCTTTTCTGAGCCAGGTCTGTAGGGGACAGCCATCTCCCTGTAAAGACAAAATCAGTTGTGACAAGGTGCCTACAGAAGCTCCAGTAACAGAGGTCAGAGTAAATAGTTCTTATTGAAAGACTGTGTAGACCTATTGGATATAGTTATGAAAGAAGTAATGCTGAATGTTTTCCTTGTTGAGACGAGGTGATGCGAATAGTGTAAAGGAAATGTTTTAAGAGTTGAGTATGGTTATATACAACAATAACAATTGTTGAATAGAAGGTGGCAGATGCTATGCAGAGGGGTCAGCAGACTAACCACACGCATTCTATCAGCCAGAGCATGATGGTCTCAGTGGTCAAAAAAGCCACTCAAAACCCCTCCAAAACCACCTTAGAAAAAACCCAGGCTAAAAGTTAGGGATCCTCTAATATAATTAAAAAAGCTGGGACCGGGGTCATGTCATTTTCAACCACAATCACTGGAGAAAGACAGTTCAAGGGAGACTTCGTATTTGAGATCAGCAAAAATTGTTGGTTGGTTTTGGGTTTTTTTAACTTAAGAATTAACAAGAAAGCCCCAGTAAAATAGGTGATTTTTCCACCAGTAATCTCAGTAACATCGTGGAGTGGGACTTTACCCACGCTTTGAAGAAACACAAAGCAAAGATCTAGGCTGGCAGAATGAAGACTCTTTAAAGGTGAATGCCTATCTGCAGTTTACATTTTGGCTTATGACTTTTTATTTCCAGGAGCATCAGAGCTTATGTGAATATGCTTTAATCCCTTGTCACACTGGTTGTGGACACATGGTGATGAGAAAGAAACTTGCAGATCATTTGGAAAATGGATGTGTTAATAACGTGACAACGTGTCAGAGGTGTAAGAAGAGCTTATCCAGTAGTGAATACCAAGTAAGAACATTTCTCCGCTTCAAATGAGGGTTTTGTATTAATGGCTTAAATAATCTATTATGACATTTTTCATCCCCTGCTACTGCACTTGGAGAATATTTAGTTTTCCTGAGTTTGCTGGTTTTTCCAGGCATGTGCTGGAGGGAAAAATGAGCTGTATTTGATAGTCTGCTTGTGATGTTGCAAGAGAGACGGAAATATCTGTGTGCTCATCCTGGCCTTGGGCAGCCCATGTTTTAGCTCCTGTCTCGAAGCATGTTTCCCACTATGAGGTAGATAAGAAGCAGAAGAACACAAGTGATGGGAAGGGATCTTGAAAATGGCTGGAGTTTTATTTGAACTAAAACTTTCCGCAGATTTGTAAGGCAGGCTTTTGTCAGATAGTATTTCTATGAGATATGGTCAGGTGTAACTCACCCGATGAGGAGCAGTGTCCATTATAGATCAGGAAGAGCACACTCTGGATCTGCTGCTTCAGATCAGTGACTGTTTAAACATATTTAGCTTATATTTTTTATGTTTAAGTTGTGTTTTCCACTGTTGTCACAGGGACCTGCAAAATGAATTTGCATATACCCTGTGTGTGTACAGCCTGAAGCTAATAGTGGTGGGTAGCTTTGCATGTCATAACTGTCATCAATTTATGCCTTTTCAAATACTGAGCTGTGAGATTTACTCAGCATGGAGGTAACAGTCCTTCTGGGAAAGGAGTAAAGCACTCTTGCTAAAACATGCTTCTTGGGAAGCTTTTGCATGTGCCCTTCAGAGCTTATTAATCCTTACAGAAAGAGAAGAATATCAGGATCCCAGCACATTTTACCGGTGCTAAATCCAGTGTGTGTTTCAGAGAGACAGTAAATACCAGAAGGTGGCAACCCTTAATCCCTTACTTCTGTGAGTGCTGTAGCAGACTGGAGAAGGAAAACCTGAGCTGCCTGATGTGCCCTGAGCACCCTGTCTTTTCAGAGGTCTGTGATACCGCAGATCCACCTCAGCGGGCTTCATTTTCCTGCTATGAAGAACTGTTTTCCTCCCACTCATTCAGTTAGCTAACATCTAATTAATTTTTTGGCTGGGAAACCTTGGCAACCAAGCAGGGGATTGGCCTTGAGATGTTGATTTTTCTCTGCCTCCCTTAGTATTTGTGAAACTGGAATTTTGCTGGCTACATGATCTGCATCATTGAATTTGTAGTTACGTGACATAAGAATTTTGATTATTTGTGTGTATTCCGTGTATCCACAATCTTCTGGGAGCACACAGTAAGTTTTGGGCACTGCTCTCACTCTCTCCATCTTCACCAATCAGTTCTTGTGATTTCTATATTTCCATGTTTTAAAGGAATGTCTCACCAGCCCCTTTCCCCTCAAGGAATCAGTGACCTGAAGGAATCCAATAGTAGAAAGGAAGAAAATAAAGGCTTACTTTGTGCAATAGCTAAGACAGAGTATTAAAAATGAGTTAAGAGAGTGACAAAAACCTGTGGCTGCATTTCTGAGGATTGAAAGAGAGACCTCAGCACCCTTTGCAGGGGAGGCTTGAAGGTTGTCGGAATGGCTTTATCAAAAACTTCTAAACTGCTGTAGGAAATGTACTGGTGCGCAAAGGCATTTATAAAGATTAAAGACAGCCTCCCCTGAACACTGAATTGAAAGCCTACAGTTGCTGTGTTCAATACACATATTACACTTGTGTGAACCCGTGGCAGGAGGATTATTTTACCCTTCTTGGAGCCAGAAATGGCAGGAAGTCTCATTTTAGAGGTAATGCATTTTGCATTAGCACACCGTGATGGAAAATTTGGATTCCAGCCTTCAAAATGGTAAAAAGCAGGATGCAGGAAGGGTCTGCGCATTAAACAAACTGAAGTCAATGCAAGAAGAGCTTATGTTTGGGTTTCCTGTATATTTGCTTTCTGCTCTGTAATCCACCTACATGTCATCGCATATACGTGTACGTGTGTGTGTGTGTGTGTGCATATAACTACTGGGCAAGACTTGTACATTACCAGTCTTGTATCAAATTCCCCAGAGTGACCTTGCAAAGCATCTATAAGTAGTTTCCAGGAGCTCTGGGGCCCATAAGCAAAAGATCACACTTTGTACTTCCACTTAACAGGTATTGCATCTGGAGACCGTCACTGAGCATGCCTTTGGGGCTGAAAAGAAAATGAATCAGCTTAGAGGCTTAGCTTGAGAACCCTCTGAGCCTGCAGTTTGTTGTGCAGGGGACAGCAGCACCCGCTCTAAGCAGATGTGTTTTAGTCCCAGATTTCTGAACATTATTTCCTCTAAAAAGAAGGCAGAGAACTCTGCAGCTGTGACACAGTGAGGCCCCAGGCAGGCACTCTCTGGACAGGGATTTTGCACCTTATGGTGTGTAGCTCACAGTGCTCCTGGGGAAGTTATCCTTCCTTTCTTTCCTCTTCATGAAACCCACACCTTCCAGGCAGAAAGCAAGAAACTTATTGTAAGCTTTTTCTTCCATAATACAAAGTTCCGGTAGAAAAACCTCCCAAATTCCCAAGTTTCTGTAAAATAGGAATAGCATTCCAAAGCACAAGCTTTGTTTCAGAGACTCCTAAAGACGCTCAAGGATTTTAATGATATACCAAATTTTTTCTTCTTGTTTTAATGACAGGAACATTCATGTGAAGGCAGTTTATGTAAGGAACAAAACCCTGTGCAAACAGCAACACCATCAAGAGAAAAGGTGGGTAAAAGATGAGTGAATTTTCAAAGCTGGTTGGGTGCTGTAAGCTGCGGTAACGCCTTGACTTGATTTAACTTGATTTATAGCTGCTGGGATTGCGGCCTAGTTGTTTGTAAGTAAATAAACAAATCCCTTTAAACTGGTATTTGTTTTCTTTTTTCTTTCAACAGAACTGCTCTACACCATCAGTCAACAAGGATGGCTGTCGCTTTTCTGAGGTCGGCTGCTCATTTAGGGTGAGTGACGCGGCTGCCTTCAGAAAGGTCTCCAGTGGTACACAACAGCACTGTGCCTTTGGTCTGACCAGCTTTTGTGTTCTGGGTAGTAGATATATAAATTGATTTAAATAGATCTTTAAGAAAAGAGGGAAAGTCTACCCACTTTTAGAACAGCAGAGGAGAGACTGGAACTGCCATGTTTACACGGTTCAGCCAGTGAAACTGTATCCTGCACTGTGCATTCGCTTCAGCTAAAGATGGATGTTTATTACAGTTCTGCTGGTTTATCATATACATTTGGGATATTCCTTCCAGGATAACATCTCTCAAAACAGCGAAGAGTCTTTTGCATTTTAGTTGGCATCTGTTGCCTTGTCTCATCTTTTGTGGTCAGTATATGTATTAAATACTGGTTTATTTAAGAATCTTGCTGGGACTCTGCTTGGAATCCTCCTTAATGCAGAAACTGTAGGTAATTGTTTTCTTTTTATGTAGTGTGTGTACACATGTGAACACGTAGCCTAAATGAGAGGGCTCCTCTCATCCTGTCTCCTCTGAGAATTGACTGAAATATAGCTGGACCTGTACCTTGCAGTTCTTCCATTTCTGTCTCTCCCAAGAAACTGAAGTGGACATTGCTTGATTTGGCTGCAGGCCAGTTATGGTGGTTGTACAGAGTGTACTGACAGTGTCGTCTTCTCACAGGGAAGCAAAGAGAAGGTGAAGGATCATGAGAGAACTGCAGTTGGGGCCCACATGCTGCTTCTGCTGCAGCACATAAAGCAACTGAAGGCAAGCTTGTGCACTGCTGCCAAAGCTGCAAATGGTTTCATCCCACAGACAGAGCTGAGTGTGAATGGTACAGGAAAAAGCATCCCTGATCTGCAGATCCTAGCAGGGCTGGAAATCCGTGGGGATCTGGAAGAAGATTGTTTTCCTGAATCTTCCATTTCTGAAGAGGAATCTGCTCTGCAGCAACTTGTGAGGGAAAAAGTGATTTCTGAGCTAGAAAACAAGCTACAAGTGTTTGAGAATATTGTGGCAGTGCTCAATAAAGAGGTGGAGATCTCTGGCTTGGAAATCATGGCCTTTCGGAGACAGAGTGAGCTTGATCAAAATATAATACGAGGCCTTGAACTGAAGGTAAATAGTTATGATAAGCATTGTTTGTGTGCTTGTTCTATAGTTAACAAGTATTTACACATATCAGTGAGAGGTGGTGGAGAGATCAGGACAGGGATGAACACAGGAATTTGAGCTGTGAAGTGTTAAGTTCTGAACACATCTGAACAGGATCCTTTTGGAGCTTTGGATACATTGTCAAATGGAGATCTCTAATATTTGTTATCCAGATCCATGTTTAGGTACCTAGATACTCCTGAGAGTTTTGAACATTCAGAGTTTGCTGTGATCAGATTGTGAGCAAGCAAGACAGTTGTTTGATCCTCTTAAGGCTGCATTATTCCTGGAGGACCAGCCAACCATCTGTCCAATTTGCTTTCATTTTGACACATAACTGTTGCTTAAAAAGAAATCAGAGGAGACCCTTCAGAACATGAGGGCTCCAGAAAGATTCTGCTACTTCTGCAGCACAACAACCTGGAGAGGAGAACTGACTGCAAACTGATTTGTTTCTTGTAGATTGCAGAGTTGCACCGGTGCCTGACGCAGAAGGACGCAGGCCTGAGCAGCCTTCATAAGAGTCTTCTGTTCTCTGAGCAAGCTTCCTATGATGGGATCTTTCTGTGGAAAATAACAGATGTTGGCAGGAAGTTACAAGACTCTGTGACTGGAAGAACAGTCAGTTTGTATTCACCAGGTAAAACACATGATGTGTATGTGTGTTAGCAAAAACGAGTCCTTTAGAAAACCTACTTCTTTCTCTAGAATGGTGCTTCTTTCTGCTCGTGTGGACAGGAAGTTGTTTAACTCCTGAAACTAAGATGCTGTCTATGCGAAGACCTCATGCTTTCCTGCCTCTATTCAGGGCAGCAGCAATGTGCTCTTCCAGAGTATTGTGTTCTGTTCTGGGCCTTCACATTGCAATTTGCCCACCCCGCAGCCTCTTGCAGTGACATCTGCTGGATCCCTCTCGTTTAACCCTCAGCCTGGTGCCTGATGGTACCCAGTGGCTTTCTGCTGCGGTTCTCTGCCGTGTGAGAAGTAATTTGATTAGATAAGATATGCTTGTAGTGGCTATAACAGGTAATTTTCACCGAGGCACTAAAAGCACTCCAGCCACTGGATTTGCATTGCTTATAATCTCCAGGGAGTACTGATTTGTCTGTTCTCATCTCTGTGATAGCAGAACACATCATAGACCATTTTTTCGCATTTGCCAGAACACTCGTTATGTCCTTTTCTTTCCCCAAAGGACACTTTACTAATGAAGGGTTCTGATTTTCAGCTTTCTACACTGCAAAGTATGGCTACAAGGTCTGTCTGAGGGTGTATCTGAATGGGGATGGGACGGGAAAAGGAACCCACATGTCCCTGTTCTTTGTTGTCATGAAAGGAGACTACGATGCTTTGCTCCCATGGCCTTTCAGGAACAAGGTAAGAGGGACAACCTTTTATATCACACTAACTGAATGTAATGACTGTAACCAAACCTGGGGTTTGTTAAAGTTGTCAGGAGAGAGATGAAAAAGAGCCTCTGGACTATGCAGTTCTCTACCAAGAAATAATTCCTTTATTTAATTTAATTTAATTTAATTTAATTTAATTTTATGGGTGGCAGAGTTTTAGATCCTTCACCTGGGAGCTGTTACAATTTCCCCTGTTGAGAGTAACTGACATTGCAGGTTGTGAAACATTCATTATCATTTGTATTTAATTACCGATAGAGCATCCAGCTGCTCTTGCAGCATGTTTGCGCTTCTGTCTCTGCTGTTTTCTGGCTTATTTTTCAGTTCAATAACTCATCATTTCCACATTCTGTTTTTCAGGTTACATTCATGTTGCTTGACCAAAACAACAGGGAACATGTTATTGATGCTTTTCGCCCAGACTTGACTTCTGCTTCATTTCAGAGACCAGTGAATGATATGAATATTGCAAGTGGCTGTCCCATGTTTCTCCCTTTGTTCAAATTACAGTCGCCTAAATATGCCTATGTGAAGGAAGACACACTTTTCCTTAAATGCATTGTAGAAACAAATTATTAAATCTTGAAACATCTGGTAAAACACCCACTGAATTTCATTAGTTTACAAGGAAACCAAAACATCAGCTTGAGACCTTGTATTAGTTTTCATGTGCACACAAAATCCAGAGAGCCCAAGCCTGAATCCCTGAATCCATTCACGTCAGCTGAACATCTGCCTGCTAGAGTTAGCTACAGCTGAGCATGCGCAGCACTTTGCCCATGATATTGGAAGTGAGAACTGTGATTATTTCATCAAAACAGCCAGTACTCCCAGTGTAGATGTAGGTTACAGTCACACACACCCCTGCAGATGCACTTGTGGAAAGAAGCACCGTTCTTTCTCACACCTGGCCCAGACGTGGGTGTCATTCTGCTGGTAGGGAGAGCAGCCAGAGCTCCCTTCTAGCACCCGGGGGTTAGGAGGTTTCGGAAGCTGAACTTTCCCCATCCTCCCCTGGCTGTGCAGCTCCATTCCCAGGAGGCACAGTGCTGGCTGGCAGCCCTGGTGTGGGATTCTGGCTGTTCCTCCACCAGAGACATGGGCAGATTCCTTCCCCTGAGGCACTGATTGGGTGTCTCCGTGCTTATTGGTGACCTTGAAAGCAGTGAGTTGTGGATAGCATTTGTAACTGGAGTTGATACCAGGTGATTTATGCCTTGCTATTTATTTTAGATCTATATTTATGTGCTCTGTAAAGAGATGTCCTGTTGCATCAGCAGTCGGTGACTACATTGCACTGTGCCTTGGGGAAATCACCTCTTGTATTTCTAAAGGAGTCGTTTGACTTTCCCATTTCAGACTTGGAGCTCTGAGGGCTGGTAACCCCTGGGAAGTTCAGAGCCAGTCCAAGCAGTGTAAGGACCCCTCAGTAGCTCCATTTTCAAGTGGTCAGTCACTTCCTGACCCTTCAAGGCAAGTGACTGAGTAGAAAATACTGATTTTATTTTTTACTGCTTAATTATTTTTATGTCTAATTCTTATCACATGCTAAACCAGAGCTAACTATTAGACATGGTTTTGTCTTCTTTTATTATTATTATCTTAAAATAGAGGTAAGGAATGAATTTTTTTTTTTTTAATGAGCAAATTAAACTTGGAAATCATGCTTGGACTGCATCAAAAGGAGTGTGTCCAGCAGGTCAAGGGAGGGGATTCTCCCCCTCTACTCCACTCTGATGAGACCTTGCTGCAGTCCTGTGTCCAGCTCTAGAGCCAGGCTGAGAGATCTGGGCTTGCTCAGCCTGCAGAAGAGAAAGGCTCCTTTAAGGGCAGACCTTAGAGCAGCTCCAGTGCCTAAAGGGGCTACAAGAAACCTGGAAAGGGGCTTTGGACAAGGGCCTGTAGGGACAGGACAAGGGGAATGGCTTTGACCTGCCAGAGGGGAGACTGAGATGAGCTCTTAGGCAGAAGCTCTTCCCTGTGAGGGTGCTGAGGCGCTGGCACAGGGTGCCCAGAGAAGCTGTGGCTGCCCCATCCCTGGCAGTGTTCAAGGCCAGGTTGGACAAAGGGGCTTGGAGCAAGCTGCTCCAGTGGAAGGTGTCCCTGCCTGTGGCAGGGGGTGGAACTGGATGAGCTTTAAGGTCCTTTCCACCCCAAACCATTCCATGATTTGAGACCGCAAGTCTCTCTCTGTTTCTTTCTCTCTTCCATGTTTAAACTGTTCTTTCAGGGACAGAAAGTTATTTTTCCAGTATGTGCCAATCCCTGTAACCACACTGGAGTAACGTGCCTAAAAATGTGATGCTTTTCATGGCTGTGTAATTTTGACAAGTGCTGTATTTATTACAACCATTCCAATTTTCTTACAATTTTATTTATTTCCTAAATAAAGCTTACTAACTTAAAAAATAAGTTTTTATGTTATTTTTACTGTAAAACAGGGAATTTAGCAACTTGGAAATAGGACAACAGCAATTTACTGTCGGAAGAGCTGCACAGAGCTCCAACAGTCACTTATTTCTACAGCAGGAGCAGGTTTATGCAGTGCGTGGGGCTGAGCACTGCCCAATGCTCCAGAAACAACTGGTCCCATGGGATTTTGACCTGGAAAGTTGATGTAAGGGTTGGACAACCCCGACTCCCACAGCACTACCCGTTCACCAGCCAGGCTCAGCACACAGAGGGACCTGCTCGTCTGTGAGGGAGGTGAGTGTAGGTGAGGGCAACAGGGTCTGCCACAGCAGCTTATTCCAGAGCCTCCTGTGGCTCCTGAAGCTGGAGCCAAGCGGGAGGGAGGCAGCAGCTGATCTCCCAGGAATTACTGCAGATTAAGACAGTGGTTAGCTCAGCCTGGTTGCCTGGGAATCGGAGCTGCTCCGTATGTGTCTAAGCTTCTGTGGTCCCCACTGCCCTGAGCTGCTTTTCCACTAGGGTTTTTTATTAGCTGCTTTTATCATAGTGGGCATGGAGTTCCCAGGGCTGCCTCTCTGCTCCACTGCTCATTTTTTGTGCAAAATCCTTTTCCATGTAGAGCTGTTCTTTCTTAAAAATAATCAGGAGGGTTTTCCTTGTGTGAGACACAGTGAGAGAAGGTGGGGGGGAAATGAGTAAAACTGCATGTGGGTGAGAGCTGGGGAAAGAGAGAAAGTGTGTGGGAGAGAAGAAGTGAATGTGTGTGTGCAAGAGAATATTGATGTATATGTGTCTGCATTGAGGGAAGCAAAAACGCCTGTGTGTGCATGTGCAGGCTGAGGGGCACAACCAGCAGAGAGGGACTGACCTGATGCCTCCGTGCTCATCTCCTGTGCGATCCTACCAGGAACAATTACACTGATTTTATTCTTCCTGTGTGTAGACAGGATTTCACTGACAGCAGGAGCCTGGTGTCACTGCAGACAGGAGGTCACATCACAGAGGGGCACCACAAGCTTCAGGGAGGCAGAAGCATCGACACTGGATGAATAAATACCCTGGAGAAAGGACACGACTGTGCCTGCCCTGCCTGGTAAAATCAATTTTAAATGTTTATTGGAAGCCCTGTGGTTTCAGTTTTCCTTTTAGTCAGACATTCCCAGTGGGGAAATCCATGAAGTAAAATGGGAGGAAAGCTGCAAGGATGCAGTTTGCGGGACCCTGCGCTCAGCATCCTGTAGCAGAGGTGCCTCTGCTTCAGGACAGCATCACTGTGAGCATCACCCAGAGCCAGGTTTTGGGATGACTCAGGCCTGGATGGCCTGATTCTGCAGAGGGAGGAAATTCGTTACTTGCTGCACATGTGGGGTGGGACAGCCCATTGGTGTGAAACCATCTGAGGGGAGGGAGCTGGATGAAACCTTGCTCATTTGCAGCGGGTAAGAGCCAGCTGAAGCAGAGGCAATCAGAGCTGTCGCCCAGCTTGTGAAAGTGGCATATTCATGTGGGCTCTGTGCAACCAATGGCAAGGTTTTGAAGTGACTCAAGGCCTGAAAAGCAGTGGGGGCACCTGGAGCCACAGGCTTGAACCCAGGATGGAGCTCATGAAGGAGCATCGTGGGCTGGAGGAGCAGGACTGGCACCGGGGCTCACCCCAGCTCCTGAAAGGCAAAAGCAAAGAGTTGGAGTCTGTTGTTTCCATGCTGCAGGCTGGAGTGCAGGAGGAAAAGCAGAGCAAAATCCCCCAGGCAAGTGAGGGGCTGCCAGAGACACCCATGGGGCCATGCCCTGGACCCAGGGGTGGCATCAGGGGATCCCCATCTACCCAGCATTGCACCTGACAGACACCACCCATGTTCTTCTGGAGCAGTAATTCCAGTTGCACTAATGGGCCTACTGCCTACTGCAGTTTTTATAGCTAGCGAAACAGCACAAATATCACCTGGAAATTCAGATCTTCCCTCCCCATTTTTCACTCTTCCTCAGGAACAAAATGGGCTCTTCCTTCTCTCTTCTTGGGGTAGATATCTTTTCTGATTCTTTATTTCTTTCTTTTCTGGGGGATGTCTTTTCTAAGCCATGCTCAGGCACCACAGACGTGTATATAACATATCTATGTCAAAATTATGTAAAGGCTCCATTAATATAAAGCTTGCACAGCTGTAAGAACACTTACAAGCTCTTCACATCTTATGCAATTGCATAGAAGCACGCAAAGAAGGTTAAGTTTAAGAAAAAAAGGGATATGGATTAAATTCATGCTAAATAAACAATGAAAAGACATGAAACCCAATGCCTGAATGCTCTTCCTTTTAAAGGCAGGGTTGGCATAAGCCAGCTGAATGTCAGATTTAACTGCTCTGATTCTAATTACAACCATACCTTTGTTCCAATATGCCCTTTGGAATATCATTTTTCTCTGAAAGAGCTTGAACAACAGCAAACTCCCCCGTGCACGAGGCACTGCTGGAGCATTACCGTGTCCATGTGGAATGCATCGAGCCGCAGCGCTTTCCAAACACGGGGCTCTGCTCCAGGCTCTGGTGTTCCTGGAACAAGCTCCTGATTTTCATCTCCAAGACCTTCAGCCACAAAAACGTCTTGATAAGGAAATGGATGACACTTAACTGGGAATGAAGCTGGAATCAGAGCGGTATCAGGAGTTCTTTAATCCAGCAAAGTGCTTCTGTGGTGGAAATGAGCAGCCAAAACAATTTTTCCCTTGATCTGGACCAGATCAAATGATGCAGAAAAATCAAAGAGAGTTTTAGTGAGTGGTATCGGGACTGGTTGCTCTGCCTTTAATGGCCAGGTTGGCAAAGAGTCATCCTGCTTCTGTAGCTACCATGGTCTCCAATAGTCAAGGACAAGGTTTGTAGGGAAAGATAATGTATTTTTTAATTGACTAATAAAGCTGAAAAATGTCCTGGCAAACTTTTAGGCTTTAGCTTCCTTCAGGACAGGAAAGGAACTCACAACCTTGCTCACAGTTGCTTTGAGCTTGACTTGGTTGTGTTGGTAAATCAGGTGGTTTCAGCTGAAAGGTGGTTGAGACTTTGGAGCAGACGGAAGCACTGGCCAGGAGAGAGATAATTCTGCCAATAATCTCAAGCTGCTTCAGTTGCAGCTACTTTTATCATCACGGATGTGTCCTATTTTGCCAGCTGCATCTCCAGATGGGAATGGCACTTGTGAACTGTTTTGAGCAGCATATGAGAGCTGTGCTGAGTCTCTGCTGCACTGCTTTGCCGCAGGAGACTCCGGAGCCAGTGCCAGTCATCCCTGCAGATCTATCTCCACACCAGCCCTGTAGTTCAGAGGCAGCTTCATGTTTGGGTTTCCATTCGATATTCCTCGGCTTCGGTCTCCAAGACTACAAGCCAACATCCAACCCCTCCTCCCACTCCTGTTTTCAAAGAAAGAAAAACACTGTGAAAAGCAGCTACCCAATTTCTGGGCAGTTTTCAAAGCAGAAGGAAAGGCTCTGCTCTGGCCAGGCCTCCTGATGGCTCCCGGCTGGGCTCAGCCGTGGTTCTCCGGGTGCTCAATCCTTGTGCCAGCTGGAAAGCACCTTCCCCACTTTTGCAAGTGTGAAGAAGCAATGAAAAGCTTCTAAGGATAAAATGGGGGTGTTGGAGTAGTTAAAAACCTCTGGGGCTTCATTCAAATCTTTTTGCAAATGCTGGTTTTGGTTGGAAATATAATAGCAGGGAAGGAGACAGGGAGGTTGTGCTGGAGGATCACCAGTGCCTGGCTTTGCACCGTCGCTTGGGGTCTCATTATTTCTGCTCATTTGCTTACAGGATATTCTGCTTCCAACAACGGGATTTAACCAGGGGCTTCCCTGCTTCTGTGGCACAGAGAGCAGGTCAGCATCTTCTGACAGCTCTGCACAATGGGCACCAAGGTCTCTTCAGCTAGGGATGTGAGAGCAGCACGGAGACGTTCATGTCAGCATGGGCGCAGGTGGGTGCCCCGTCCCCAGCACAGCGTGTCAGGCATCGTCCCACCGAGGTCCCTGGAGCCCACTAGTGCAAAGCCAGTCACTCAGCTGTGTCCTACCACTGCTACCGCACCAGTGTCTGTCAGGGGCCATGAGTCTTCACATGGTGCCAAAGAAAAGGGGTCTCCAGCAACTTCCCTGACTCCACAAAGGTGTGTGGGAAAAGCTGGGTATGCAAAGAAAGAGAAAGAGGAGAAAAAGGATGAGGAAGAGGAGGAGGAGGGCAGCACCCATTAGCTCACGGCAGCTGGAGCTGAGGCTAGGCTTGATGGGGATGGCATGGCAGGAACACCCACAAAGAAACCAGAGTTAAATGACTGTGTAGCTTCATTCGTGTTAGGAAAGAGAGGATGCATCTCAAATTCCTGATGTTTTTTTCTTTTTGTTTGGGACTTCAGTTCCAGGGCAATGTCACTGGGCTCTTTCCATCGGCAGGTGCCAGGTTTGGGGCGCCCTCTCCATGCCAGAGGGATTTTGGTGAGGTTACAACCCTGCTTACACATGGTGAACTCAATCCAGTGTTTGATTTCCATGTCACATCATCCGCATTCCCATGGCAAACCACCAAGATGCTGCAAACGCAACCCGTGGTGGTGGGGAGGAGAGTGTAGGAACATCCCTGCGTGCAGCTCCACCAGCACCACAGGGGGATGGGATGGGGCAAACCAGCACCACCGGCTGAAGGCAAGTGAATGGCGGTGTTTGTCCAAGGGGAGAGCGATGGTGCAAGAGCTATTTTAATCCGCGGTGACTCATGGCGAGCACACCGTGACTCACCGCAGAGTTTGGTGGTTTGGCTGTGTCGGAGATGTGTCAGGTTCCCTGTGCAGGAGAAGGATGGTGCTAAACACTGGGGAATGAGCTGCTATTTCTTTCAGCTGCCTAAACATGGGCCCACCCATAGGGTGTAGCCAGAGCATGGCATTGCTTGGCACAGCACGGCATGGCTTAGCATGGCATAGCACAGCATGTCAAGCCCCCACCTGCCACCACCCTCATGTTTCACTGGGCTTTGTCTCAATCACACAGGGCTGCAAAGCGAAGAGAACAGCCTTAGGGCACCCATCACTGGGGGAACCCAAAGCATCACGGGTGCAGCATCCGCTGTACGCTGCCAGGGGCCAGTGATGGTGTGAGGAGTGCTCAGACACTGCTTTATGGGACAGTTTGATAAAAAGAAATCATTCCTAAGGTGTTTGAAGGTGTTTCAGCCCTCACTCGCAGAGCTGCCCACTTGCAGGACAGGCTCTTTTGCAGGTGCTCTGGCCCCCCGTGCAGGGAGCCCACCCCACGCTGCTGCGCAGAGCTCATCCCTTACAGGCGATAAAATCTGTGTCGACTCTGCTTGGGCTTGGCCCAGACCCTGCACCGGGAATCAGCTTCTCCGCTGCCTGAGCAGGCCTGAAAGTGTTTCTTTTTCGGCAGCACTTTCCAACAAACAGCAAATCCATACGATTTCTTCTTGGCACCGGCAGGAGCATTTTTTCAGTGATTGATTTTCTCTGTTGTGATTCAGAGAAAGGCTCCCCCGTTTCCAGGAATCTCGGAAAGCACAGGTTGTTCCCTCACGCAGGACAATGCTCCGCAGGCAGCACACCCCTGCCCGCACCCCATTCAGGGGGCCCCGGGGGTGCCCTCCCTGGCTGCAGCTCCCAGTCCAAGAAGGGACACACACACACACAGAGAGTCAGGGAGGTCCCCTGTGTGTGTCACAGGGTGACAGTGCCCTCTTCAAGGACTGTGCGTGCATGGCTGGCCCTGGGTGCCCTCAGAGACCCCCCAGATGCCCCAGGGATCCCTAGTTTGTGGGTGCAGAGGGCATGTGGGGGTGATGGTGCATGTGGGGATGTGGGGTGCCTCGGTGGGGCTCTGGGTGTGATGGTACCAACGTGGGGCAGTGGCAGGTACCCCACGGATGGGAGGAGCAGGCACCCCAATGGGGGCAGCAGCAGGTACCCCGGGGGGGGGTGCAGGTACCGCAGTGGGGGGTGCAGGTACCGCAGTCCTTGCGCGTTCTCCGCCCTCGCCCCGGGGGCTCCGCGCTCGCAGCCCGGGCCCGGGGCCGCGCCGTGCCCGTCCGATGCGCTCGGGGCGGCGGGAGGCGGCGGGGGCGGCCCCGCGCTAATTGCATAAGCGGGACGTCAATGGGGGAAGCGCGGGAAGATGGCGCCCCCGCCGCGCGCCGCCGCTCCCCGCCGCGGGCCCCGGGCGGGCGGGCGCTGACCCGGAGCGGGCGGCGGTAACGGCGGCGGAGCGGGCAGCGCTGAGGGCAGCGCTGAGGGCAGCGGTAAGGGCAGCGCGGCGGGGACACGGGCCCGGCAGCGCGGGGTCGGCGTGGGCGCATCCCGGCGGGAAGCGCCCGGGGCGGCGGGGCCGGGCGGGACGGACGGACGGATGGATGGATGGGTGGGTGGATGGATGGGTGGATGGGTGGATGGGTGGATGGGTGGATGGGTGGATGGATGGGTGGATGGGTGGACGGACGGCGCCGCAGCGTCTTTGAATGAGCCAATGGCGGCGGGGCCCGCGGCCGCCGCTCCCGGGGCTGCCCCCGGCGCTCCCGCCCGGCAGGTGCCGCCGGACCCGCCGCTCTCCCGCTCATCCGCGGGGCTGGCGGCGGGGACAAGGGGCCGGCTCGGAGCTCCCCCCCCGCCTCTCCGCTGCCTCTTCCCGGTGGGTCCCGCTGCCCGGCGCGGCAGCGGCGGGGGAGCCCCCACCCGTGTGCGCGGGGCCGGGATAAGGGGGGAGCGGCGGGAGCTGAGCCCCCGCCACCGGGCGCGCTCCCCGGGTCTGGGGGGCCCGCGGAGCTGCCTCCGGTTTCATAACCGCGGGAAGCCGCGCTGCCGGTGACATGTCGCAGCTCGCTGCCGCCGCGGCTCCCGCCAGCCCCGCGCCCGCCGCTTTACCGTGAGCTCCATCGCTCCTGCCCAGCCCGTGCTCGGGCAACGGGGGCGCCGTGACCCGCAGGGTCCGGGCAAGAGGGAGTTTGTGTCGCGCACGGCGCGCTCAGGCTTCGTGATGTGATCCGCTGCGCGGGGCCACGCGTGAGAGGGAGCGCAGAGAGGAGCAAAGTAACTTCTAAGTTGTTTTACTGATGTCTATCGGGAATTTACCGGTGTCTGATGGGGATTTAGTGATGTCTGTTAGGGCTTTGCTGGGGTCTGTCGGGGATCGCAGCTGCAGGGTCGGTGCTGCCGGCCGGGGGCGGCTCCTGTGCCTTCCACACTTCAAACCTTTCCGTAGTGAAACTCTCTGCTCGCTTGCCCTCGCTGTGTGTGGTGCTGCCACTTCCCTGCGCATGCAGTGTGCCTGTCACTTTCGAGCCTGTGGGACTGCTGGGAGAGTGTGACTTAAAAATCACATTCCATTTAAAGCCATTATTCCTCATGTGCTCCTGCCCAAGGCTGAGCTGGTGCAGGCCTGTGGCATGTCCCTGTGTCACACAGAGTGGCTCTGTGCTGCAGGAGCTAAGGCACTCAGGGAGTTAACTCATTCGTGTTCAATATTAGCAGAGATTTTTAGCTGCTCCCTTTGATTTCACACGAATTAACCTGTCTCATCAGCACTTATTTTGTGGGTCCTGAGCCCCACTGGTGGGGCTGAGCCAGCCCCAGCTCAATGCTCCTGGTAAAACCCTCCATGACACCATGCTCGGCGACGGGTGCGTGGTGTCACAGTGCAAGGGCCGGGTGATGACCATGTGTGTCCTCTCCAGGCTCTGCTGATGGAGACCTCCAAGCTCAACCCCATCATCCGGGATGTCTATGCTGCTGCGAGCCGTGTCCAGCAAGCACCAGCTGCGGCGCGGAGGGGCAGTGGCTGCAGAGAGCTCATGGTCAAGCTGACGGAGGGGCAGTACGTGCTGTGCCGCTGGACCGACGGGCTCTATTACCTTGGGAAGATCAAAAGGGTAATGTAGGCACTCAGAAGGGTAACGTGGGCACTCCTCGTGTAGGTAGCACCACTGCGGGGTCGCCTTGTGGCTCAGAGGGTTGCTGGCCTGGACTGCAACATGTCCTTTGGTCACTGGGGCATTTTGGGTTGATGTCCTGCCTCTGGGTGTCATATTCAGAACCCAGCTTCCCACAGCTCCAGGAGGCAGGGCCAGCCACCAGGGAAAATAGAGAAGCACTGGGAATGGGAGCTGATGCCTGACAGTTCTTTGCACTCTCCCTGCAGGTGAGTGGCTCCAAGCAAAGCTGTCTTGTCACGTTTGAGGACAACTCCAAGTACTGGGTCCTCTGGAAGGACATCCAGCATGGTAAGTGCTTCCCTGTCTTGTCTTCCCTTCCCACTGTTGTGCCAGTGAGTCATTCCCAGCACCACAGAGATGGTGGGGCTGTGCCCTGCACATCCCCAACTCTGCCATCTCCATCCTGCAGCCGGTGTCCCCGGAGAGGAGCCCAAGTGCAACATCTGCCTGGGAAACACATCGGGTCCCATGAATGAAATCCTCATCTGCGGGAAGTGTGGGCTGGGTGAGTGTGGACCTGTACCTCATGATCTGCTGTGTCCCACCATGGGGTGAGGGTCCAGCCCCCCCAGCAGTGCTCATGCTGAGCCTTCCCGCAGGTTATCACCAGCAGTGCCATGTCCCGGTGGCAAGTGGCAGCGAGAGCCCCCTGGGGACACCGTGGTTCTGCCGCCGCTGCATATTTGCCCTGGCTGTGAGGGTGAGTGGGGCTGCCTAGGGTTCCCAGATCCTTGTGCTGCCCACCCTTGGTGCAGGATGCGGCCCCCAAGTGGCTGTGCTGACCCGTATCCTGCTCACCTCTGCAGAAAGGGGGTGCCCTGAAGAAGGGGGCCATTGCCAAGACACTGCAAGCCGTCAAGATGGTGCTGTCCTACAACCCCGACCTGCTCGAGTGGGACTCCCCACACCGGACCAACCAGCAGCAGTGCTACTGCTACTGCGGCGGCCCTGGCGAGTAAGCCCCTGCCTGCCGGGAGGGTGGTTGTGTCTGGTTTGGTGGGGAAAAGCATTCACAAATGAAGGTAGGATCAGCACTGGGATTTTATCCCTTCCGGGAGAGAAGTCCCCAGCTTGCGGGGCACTGTCCTGGCTTTGCCATCGGGATCTCCGCTCATTCCTGGAGACACCGTTTGCACCCACCTCTGTGGCTGCATTAACTACAAGTTGGGGCCAGACTTTCTTTTGCTGGCTGGGGTCTCTGTGCTTGGGAGCAGGCCAGGGCAGTGGCTGCCACACGCTGCCCTCACTGGCACCCTCCTCCTCTCCCTTCCCAGGTGGTACCTGAAGATGCTGCAGTGCTACCGCTGCCGGCAGTGGTTCCATGAAGCCTGCACCCAGTGCCTCAACGACCCCATGATGTTTGGGGACCGGTACGTCCCTTCCAGACTCTGCTGGGCTGGTGCTGGGTGTCAGAACTGGCTTCCCAGGAGGGCTCGTGCAAGGACACACCCCCAGTCCATGTCTCTCTGACCCAGCTGCCCTGGTGCAAGCGGGTGGCCCCATCCCGCAGAGCTCAGCTACTCCTGCCCATGCTGTCACTGTCAGCAGCTGGAACACTCACCTCACCCCAACCTACCCTAGGCCCTGCATGGCTGTGGGGTGACCCCCACCGCACCACTCTCCCTCCCTGCTGTTTTCCAGGTTCTATGTGTTTTTCTGCTCTGTGTGCAACCAGGGACCTGAATACATCAAGCGCCTGCCCCTGAGATGGTAAGAAGCAGACCCAGCTCCTTTGTACCTTCAAGTGAGCCTTGATGGTCTGAAAGCACTTTGTAAAGTGTACTAACAGTGCTGGCAGCCCAGCTTCTCCCTGCTGCTCCTCTTGTGCTTGGCCATGTTACTGGTGCTGACGGGCTGTTGGGAATGTTTTGGGTTGGAAGGGACCTGGAAGCTCATCCAGCTCCAACCCCTGCCATGGGCAGGGACACCTTCCACCAGAGCAGCTTGCTCCAAGCCCCTGGGTCCAGCCTGGCCTTGAACACTGCCAGGGATGGGGCAACCACAGCTTCCAGAGCTTGCTATCTAGCTACAATTCACATGAATGAGATGTACCTAACTGCAACAAGAGCACATGGCAGAGGCTTGTTAAAAAGCTGGAAAACTGGGCTGGAACCATCCTGCTGGGGAGAGGGTGGGCTGCTGACCCTCCCAACCCCATTGCTCCTGCAGGGTGGATGTCGTCCATCTCGCCCTCTACAACCTGGGTGTACAGAGCAAGAAGAAATACTTTGACTTCGAGGAGATCTTGGCCTTTGTGAACCACCACTGGGACCCGCTGCAGCTCGGGAAGGTAAAATTGTGCAGCTTGGGATGGGGCTGGAGAGCAGTCTTTGCATCACAGCCCTGCCAGACCACTGCCATCTCCCACAGCTGACGGGTACCCCCATCTCCGAGCGTGGCCCCCACCTCCTCAACGCACTCAACAGCTACAAAAGCAGGTGAGACCTGGTGATGGGGATGCGATGGGATGCAGGACGCTCCCGTGTTCCCCCTGGCTGAGGGCTGCTTCCTCCCCTTCACCTCCCAGGTTTCTGTGCGGGAAGGAAATCAAAAAGAAGAAATGCATCTTCCGTCTGCGGATCCGCGTCCCGCCAAACCCCCCCAGCAAGGTGCTGCCAGAGAAAGCCCCCAGCGTGGGAGAGAGCGGCTCCTGCGAGCTGAAGAAGAGGGGAAAAAGCAAATATGTCCATAAAGAGGGGTGAGAGACCAAAGCGGCCCAGGCATCCCTTGCTTCTACACCCCTGGGGTGGTCTCACCCCCCTCACCTCTGCTTGCTCTGCAGCCTACTGCCACGGCAGCTCCAGCAGCAGAAGCGGCGAGCAGCACGGCGCAAGAGGGCCAAGTTTCTGCTGGAGGACGCCATTCCCAGTGTGAGTCCATTGCCCCCTCCTCTGCACAACCACCCCGGGCTTAGCAGCCGAGTGGGACCTCCGTTCCCATCCCTGAGGCTCCCCACAAGGTTCCCCCGCTCCTGCGGGCAGGGAGAGCCCCTGTCCCTTGCCCTGGGGTTTGCAAACGTTCTGTGCCAAGCCCGCTTCCCAGGGGAAGGAGCGCGGTGGCTCCCGGGCAGAGGGGGACGATGCTGGGGCCGCGGGCAGCACCGCTCCGCTCGGCAGTGACGACTGAGCTTGTTTTCGCGGCGCAGAGTGACTTCACCTCGGCCTGGAGCACCAACCACCACCTGGCCAGCATCTTCGACTTCACACTGGATGAAATTCAGAGCCTGAAAAGGTCAGGGCAGGGCTGTGGGTGGCCAGGGGGTGGTTAACCACCCAAGTGTGAAGGCAGGGCTGTGGATGGAATGGGCCGCAATGACCCTCGCACCAGGCTGGGGCTGATGCTGCATCTTGTCTCCAGTGCCAGCTCAGGACAGACTTTCCTATCAGATGTGGACTCCACGGATGCTGCCAGCACCTCGGGCTCAGCCACCACAAGCGTTTCCTATGAATCCAGGTGAGCCCTGTGCCCCTTGGCCCTTCCACTGGGGACCCAGTGGCATGGCCGGGGAGGTAAGGGACTGCCCTTTCCCACCACAGCACCCTCATGTCCTGGTATGGGGATGTCCCACATCAGAGAGCCTTTCCTCTCTGGTCCCAGAGCCTCGCTGGGTGTGCAGGGTCAGAGCTGTTGGTCCTTCCTGGGCTCACCCTAATTCTCAGCCTGATCCCCCCATGGTCACAGTGTGGGTACAGCAAGCACGGTGCAGGGGAGACCTTTTGGGTGCTGCCTTCACCCTTCCTCTGTCCCCTCTCGCAGCCGGAGGACTGTGGGCAGCCGCAAGCGCAAGTTGTCATCACCAGCCTACGCCTCGGCAGGGGCCAAGAGGAGAAGTGGGGAGATGGGCGGGCGCCCGGCCACTGGCACCCCCGAGGGCAGCGAGGCAGCCTGCGGCCCCGACCGCGCCGATGATGGCATCGACAGCCACACCTTCGAGAGCATCAGCGAGGACGACTCCTCCCTCTCCCACCTCAAGTCCTCCATCAGCAGCTACTTCGGGGCAGCAGGCAGGCTGGTGTGCGGGGAGAAGTACCAGGTGCTGGCGCGAAGGGTGACGCTGGAGGGGAAGGTGCAGTACCTGGTGGAGTGGGAAGGCACAACCCCATACTGAGCCCCGCCAGCCCCACAACCTCTCCCAGAGCCAAACCAGAGGAGATGGGGATGATGGGAACCCCTCGCTATGAATCGGAGGAGCTCGTCTGCAGCAGGGCTGGGACCTCTCCATGCTGGCGGTCCTGGCTGGGGCCGGCTCTTCGGCAACCACCATGGATGGAGGCAGCGCTGGAGCTGGTGCCTTCAGTGGTGCTGCCCATGGTGAAACCCACAGCCTTGCTGTTTTAATAACTGTTACTTTAATGGCCATGTATATGCAGTGTGGCCCAGCTCTGCTTTCTTGATGGAGCCTTTGTCCGAGCCCAAGGCACCACCACGGTGGTGGTAAGAGCAGTGAATGGGTCTGGCCTTTCCAGAAGGGTCCCCCAGCATGGCTGGGTGCCCCCTGGAGAAGCCTCTTCGGGGTTACCCCACAAGCTGCTCACACAGACAGATGTCACGTCCAAGCCTTAGAGTGCAGACTTGAGGGGGTCCTGTTGCTAAAGCAAAAAGCACCTCCCTCACCTGGGCTTTCACTGCCCGTCCCTGTGCCTATAGGAAACTGTGGGTGACTCTCCCCAGAGTGTGTGGGGTTTTCCTCCTCTTCCTAAATCCATTCATTGAAGGAGTGTGGTTTGTTTTAAATGAGGGGGAAATGCCCCGTCAGCAGCCCTGTGGCCAGCTTTTGTGGCTGAGGGGCAGATGTACGTGGTTGCTCTGGTCCCCTGGCCTGGACTGTGTGTGGTGATGCACCAGCTTCATTTCCCTGTTCTTCTGACAATCATGGTCTTGGAAGAGATCAGCCAAAAGATACACCCTTGCCTTAAAACCACCACGGGCATTTCACAGACTGGAGCCTGAGGCCTTTGTTCCCATGGGAGTTTTTGTCCTCTATGTGCCAAACAAGCAGACAAACCAAAAAGGCTGAAGAGGACAGCAGGGGCATGGGGAGGGGTTGTACCAGGTCCTCACGATCATCCTGGTGGCCTCGTGGCTGTGCCTTGCTGTGCTTTCTGCTACCAGCGTGGTGTGGACGTTTGGGAGCATGTGAGGTTGATTTGCCTGCAGAAGGGAAGGAGCAGCCCCTTCTCTAACTAAAGCAATAGGGCCAGGCTGCTCAGGAGCAAAGCGGTTGTCTTTTAAAGGAATTCTAATAGCATCAGATGTATTTGTTAGATTTCTTTTGTTCTAAGAGAGAAAGAGAGATTTTTAATGCTGTCCTCGTGTCTCCCCTACCACCACTGGGGCTGTCCCATGGGGCTGGAAGGTGTCATCCTTCTGGGAGATGGGACCCGCCATCCCTACAGGGAGAGGTGCAGCTCCTGCAGGCAGCCTGGTCGCTGCCTGTCCTGCCTTGGCTTTGTCACCAAAGGGTCACTTAAAGTATTCCCCTTTCACGAGTGCCTGTGAAGCCCTTGTTATTGTCCAAGTTGCTGCCTGGGAGTCCAGGGGCTGCCAAGAGCTGTGCCAGGGCCACGGAGGGGGGTTATTCCCATGGGATGGCCAATGGACACTGCATGGGTGGGAGCACCCAACATGTGGCCTTGGTTCCTCACGTCTCCCTCTGTTCCCTTCTCCTCCTGGCCTCTTGCAGAGAATTGAATGTGGAGCCTTAAAAACTATTTCTGTTGCAGAGTATATTTTGTATTAGCTGTAATAGATAATTATAATGACTCTGTGCACCTTCTAAAGATTTATGAGTTCAGGTTGCTGCTTGTAATAACCAACCTTGTTACACCCAAGTTGTAATTAATATGTCTGATGTACAATTAAAAAGTCGAGGTTTTTTCTAACATCACTGGTTCTTTGGAGTGTCAGGATTATTGAGTTTGGGCACTGGGGGTCAGTGTGTGCTCCCAGGCAGATGTCCATTGCTGAGCCATGCTCTGCCAGGGTGAGGTGTGCCCTCAGCTGGAGAGATGCTGCTGTGAAGCACAAGAACAGCAGAAGGATGCAAAGGGGAGGCTGTGGGCAGTTTCTTTGGATTTAGCACTGTTTCCTGCTCTCAGAGCTCAGACCATTTTCCTTCTTGTCTCTTCTTCCCTGCACCTCCTCTGAGAGCTGATGGGGCCACACAAGCCTGCTTGAATGCCTGCAAAATGCCCTGTACCACTTCATTATGAGCCCAAAATGGGCAGGTGGGAGCCAGTGCAGCATCAGTCAACACTGGGCCATGGAGAGTCACTGCAGACGCACGATGAGCCCTTCCTCTTGCCCAGCTCACTGTACCAGCAAACTGCATCAACACTGACCCTGCCCAGGTAAGAAACACTGCTGTTTATTCCCTTCCCAGTCACACAAATAACTTGATCCTGTTCCATAAGTTACATCCCATTAAACTATTAATGTGTCTTTTTGCAAGGTTAAACATGGCCTGGGTAGAAAGCCACTGTTGAGGAGTGGGTAGGGGATGCAGGGCTGGTGATGTCCTGGTCCTGCACTTGCTGTCCCTGAACTGGCCATGGATGTTGCTCATCTCAGCCTAGCTCAGCCCAGTTCGGTGGGTAGGGTCACTGTGCTGCTTGCAGCTCCTGCTAAATCCTTGCAGCATCTGCTTACGTGTGCTGTCTCCTTGGATTCTGCAGGACTCAAACCAGCACACTGCATGGCAGCAGCAGAGGGTGTGAGCCGGTGCATTGCAGGGTGCCCGGCCACATCCTGCTGCCTCTGGGTTGCTCAGTGCATCCTGGAGCACAGGGTCAGGCCAAGGAGGGGATGTTTCCAGTGCAAATGATATTCCCAATGCCAAGTTTCTGTGTTATAAGCAAACCCGTGAAGATATAAACTGCTTCCTTGTGTCAGCCTGCCCAGGGAGGCCAGCAGGGCTCAGCACGTTTTACCTGGTGCTTTCTGTACTTCTCAGTTAGTCCTGTGGGATACTTTCCTCCAGCCATTTGAGGTAGAGAGGGTTTCCTTGGTCAATAGGCAGGCTGATGGTTTCGGGAATTTCAAAGGGATGGATGGATCTAAAGTGGAAACAGACGCAGAGGAACAGTGTCACCAGCAGCCCCGCTCGCAGGCACAGGAAGCAGAGGTCTCTGCTCCCAGCCATGCGCTGACTTCAAAGCACCCGCATCTTCTTTCTGCCATGTGAGACTGTTGCTTTGAGTTTGGGGTTTACCGCAGCCAGCAGCTGACTGCCAGGGGCCCTGGCCCAAAGCTGGCTCTGCTCACCACCCAGTGCTTGGGAAACACAGGAAATCCTGCCTGGAGGCAGACGGAATGACCTGTGTTTGGAGGAGAATCCCTCCCCGTACCCAGTACCCAGGGACTGGTTGAAGCCCAAGAGCTGATATCCCACCACCCTTTTCTGCTGATGCCATCTTTGGGTTTTTCTAGCTCCCAAGGTACATCAGGACCACTTAACCTCGCCCTTACTACATGGGAAGGGGCTCAAGGGACCTGACTCCCGAAGCCTGAGCAGGAGATGGCAGCCTACCTTGGACTGGAAACCCAGTGCTCCCGCAGAGCCAGAGCCTCACCTGATGTAGTTGGACAATTCGCCTATTTTCGATGTCCTTGTCTTCACTAACTGCGGAGAGCAAAAAAACCCAAACTGAAACAAACCCCAAGGGAGAAGCAAAGGGGATGGAGCAACCCTGCATGCACAGTCCCACTGCACCCACCCAGCATGCCAGCCCCAGTCACCACTGCCATGCCCTCAGGGAGGTGCTCAGGGTCCATGGGTACTGTCCCAGATCTTGGGCTGGGACGGGGAATTGTCACTTACCAGCAGTATTTCAGTGGATTCTTCCAGTTCCCCTTCCCAGAAATACCTAGATTTAAAAGAAAAGAAGGATCAGCGAATACAGCTCTGGCTGCAGCCCTGCTGATACCCCAGGGAGGAGGCTAATTTCCCTGCATGGTGCTTTCTGCACATAGCCGTTCCTTTACAAAGTGGTGCTCAAGAAGCATCACTGGCCCAAAATGGTGCTGTGCATGTGACTGAGCACCCTGGATTTACAGATTAGAGCCTTCTTGGCTGTGCCAATCCAGAGAGAGCTGCCCCAGGGGACAGCAGGGCACAGGAGCTGGGACTGGGGTGGCCATGGCGGGGCTGTGGTGGTGGTGGCCCTGCTCCAAGCCTGGGAACAGTGCCCACAGGCTGCGGCTGAGAAGCTGAGTACAGCAGCATCTTGCTTTTCTCCTCTTTCCCTGCAGGAGAGGAGATGCACTTCTTCTGAGTCAGAAATGACCTCTCAGAACATTTATGTTGACAAAAGGCCATGGGGATTTCATCTGTGTGCTGGGTTCTGTGCGAGGAGGCAGTCGGAGGCGTCGCGGTGTCTCTCGAGCGGGGCTTGGAGGAGAAACCAGCTGAAGCAGGCAAGGCTGTGTGAGAGCAACACAATGGCTCTGGCCATTGTGGCACAAGAGGAGGAATGATTTTACTGGGTTTGCCGCATTTCAGCAGCCTCAGCTGGGCTACGGGAGAGTCTGGGGGGTGCAGGGGTAGGCTAGGGTGCTTCTAAGAGCACCCTGGTTTAGGGCTTTGTTCTTCAACCCCTTTAATAGGTGCCATCCCTTTGCATGCATGGCTGAGGATACCTGCAGAACATGGCCGGTTGTATTTCAAGGCCAAAGATGCTGGTTTTCCTTCCTGGAAGTGCTGCTTAATTCTGTAAAGGCCAATTTTCTGCTCCCGGTCTTAGCTGCTTTTTAGATCCTCTAAAAATAGGCGCCACATCCTCAGGCCCATAAATCACCTTCCTCTTTGCTAGATCTCTATGTAGCCCAGTAACCAATAAATAAGTGGTCCCCATGGGCAGCTGGAGCATCTGCACTCCTTAATAAGCTGAGAGCACTTTGCAGGGGTGAGGATCATCTTTACCATCTGCAACAACCAACAGACCCAGCAGCCTTCTGGAAACTGCCTCCTCTCGCCAGGGCTCGGGGTGTCCATCTCCTCCCCTTGGGGAGCCTGGGTTTGTCTCCTCCATTGGGGAATATTGAGCCCAACTTACAAGGCTGAGCTCTTGGGCAGGATGTTCACGTAGGCAGCCAGCTTCTTATCCATGATGGCCCTGGGTGAGACAGGAGGAGGAGTTAGTGCCTGTCCCAGCTTGCTGTGGCTCAGCACCCGCTCCCAGGCACAGGGACATCCCCTTGTGCTGCCCCTGACTGCCAGCAGCAGCTTGGATGCTGGAGACCTGGGATTCAGGGTTAATTATTACCCTGAGGAAGCAGATGCAGAGGTGTCCTATAGCTGGAGCTACTTCAGCTCAGGTCCTCGTGGTGTGGTTCTGGGGCACTCCCTGCTGAGCAGGAGGGTTGGGTGTTGCTGCTGACCTGGAGCAGCACACAGGACCTGTGCCTCATACACTGCAAGGACCCTGCCTGGCATCAGCCCAGCGCGCATCTCCCCATGGGGACACCAGGGCATGGCCGCAACAACGGGGTCTGGGATAGACAAGAAGGGCTTTGTCTCCTGGACATGTATTTATGCTGTCAAACCGTGCCCCTTCCTCGCATAACAGATTAAATGTGGAGCTTGTGAAACTAACAACAGCAAGGGTTTTCTACCCAAAATGTCCTAGAAATCTGAAGCCCAAATTAAATTCCTTCCCTCCGGCTGCTTCTTTTAGCTGTGGGCTGATGTGTTATTGCAGAGCTGCTTGGGTCTACCGGCAGAACTGATATTTAAGTGATTAAAGAGTCCTGAAGCAATCTCAGGGTGGATTTTGAGAAGAACTAGGTCAGATGCTGTGTTTTCTGACCACAGCAGTGTCTGGGCCCTTCTCACAGCGATGGCAGCCCCGTCCCTCTTGCAAGCAGCCCTGTTAAAGCACGACACTGGTGCCTTCTCCTTTGGTTTTCCTTAACCCTGGCCTCACCGGGCACTACTTTGTACCAAGTGCTATGACAATGCAAACATTTAACTCCTAGGTGACTTTGAACTGCAGAGAAGACCGGAGTGATGAGATACTGGAAGGCTTGATTCAACAACCTGCAAAGTTAACTCTTGAAGAGGAGCAGAAGGAGCTTCCCCACTGTACCGCACCTTGCAATCAGCCCCTGCCCCACGGGGCTCCCATTTGAACGTGCATAAGCTCCTTTGCATTTGTCTTCATTATCAGCCCTGCTTTCCCCGTAGAGGTTTGTACCTTGCAACTATGAGCACAAGGCAAAAGTGCCCTCGTGGGGCTGCTCAGGCTCTGCTGTAGGTCAGGGAGGATTTGGGAGCTGCCAGAGCACTGGCAGGAAAGCAGCCTTTCCCGATGATCCTGTGACATCTTGCCACCCCAGCACTGCACTGATGGAGAACCAGTGCCTGCACCCCGCTAACCGGAGGAATTGGCTTCAATGTCTGAGCACAGCAAGCTGATGGAGATGGGCTTCTCCCTGCCCATGGCTCGGAGAGGACAGCCATCGAGGAGGCTCTGGGTTGTTTGCTCTCACCATGTGTAGCCAGTTGTAGGCATTTAACGCTTGTAGAGCATCTTGAGTTAATCTGTAGACCAACAAACTGCAGCAGCAGGAGCGGAGATATCCCCCACTGCGTTTGTCATGTCGAACACATGGCACAAGTCCTTTTGTTTTTGCTGCCTGCATCCCCCAAGTCACTTTAGTGCAGGAACCCTTTGATTTGAGTGAGTAGCTTCTAATTGCTTCTGCTCTGTTCCAATACGCTGTGATCCCAACTGAGATCCTGAACTTTGTTCTAGCAAACCCAGAGGAAACAAGTGGCCGCCATGGGAACGGGCCACATCATAAAAAGCTGAATGTGATCAGTGGAAAACGTCTGCATAATACATGATATCTGTGGGCTGGGCACTTGATGTGTGTCCCTGCCTCACAGCTGACACAGATGAAATATTAATAAGCAGAGGAGCAAGGAAAATGATCTGCACAAGTCTAAGG
This sequence comes from Ara ararauna, assembly GCA_028858755.1. NCBI lineage: Eukaryota > Metazoa > Chordata > Aves > Psittaciformes > Psittacidae > Ara > Ara ararauna. The sequence goes on from CM054384.1 coordinate 23,727,333, forward strand.
CAGAACCCGAGGCTGCTCGGCTGTTATGTGAGGTGCAGTGGCCACGTCATCCAGCCCAAAGGGGTCAGCTTCTCACAGCAGGCACAGGCGAGAGGACAGATCTGTGTGGACTTGAGGCTTTCTTCTGAGGCTTTAAAGTTAGCAGCAATCCAGGCAAACTGGGTCAGAACGGACACAACAAACAAGCTGGATGCTGAATTCTACCTGCACGTAATCCGCTTTCCCAAACATTGAACCCTTTTTCCTTAAATCCAGTGGAAATTTCCTTGCAGACTGATCTATCAGAGTGAGCGCTCCTCTGAGCAACGTAAAGGAAGAATAAGCAACAGCACAGGAAAAAGGTGTGCAGGAAAATGAGTGTGGAAGCCCGGAGTCATCCTCTACAACCACGGCTCATTCATCCAAATCCCAGAACAAAGGAATAATTACTCCACCAATAAAAACACAACCAAAGTACATGTAACTCAGCCATGGGAGTGATTTATTTCCCCTCCCTTCCCTGCAAGATAAGGAACAAAGAGTGGAAAACATTTGCAAAGGCGCTGAGATGAAGCATTTTGAGGAACTGAGGCTCTTTCACCAGCCATGTACAGTTACTCCTTTTTGCAGAAGACATCAAGCAGTGCAGACCTCATTCTATCTGAATCTCCTCGCACAGTTGCAGTATTTAAGGTGACACAAAATCCCTTTCAGAAGCCTGTCAGTTCCTGAATGACTTTTTGGGAATGCTTTACAGAAGACAGAGAGGTTTTGGCAAGCAGCAAGGTAGCAGGGAAAACAGCACAGGAGGTGTTGCAGGAAACTTCATGGTCCATCATAAACATTGCCCCAGTCAACACAGTTACAGTGCTTTGAACAAACCATCTATTGAGGCAGGGACTGACAGATGCGTGAAAAACAACCTGCATGCAAAACAGCATGCAAAGTATCTCATATGTTAAAAGAGAGGGGGAAAAATCAAGGCAAACCCCTTATTCCCTGAAGTTTGGTTAGCAGGGTGCAGGCTCCAGCTGGTGCCTCAGAAGTGCCTGTTCTCTCTGCTGTGGACCACTTCTGTCTCATACTCATGGCAGTGTGCTGTGCTTTATCCCTCTCCATAAACCTCTCCTGCAATTTGTTATCTGTATTGTTCCAGAGAAGAAGAAAGACTGTTAGATCAGAGAACATGGAACCGGGGCTTAATCCATCTGAGGACCTGGAGATTTAGGGCCATGGCTTTAAAATGAAAGGCAATGGAATAAACTGAGAATTGGCTTGATGTTACTGCAGCACTGACTTCAGAGACAATTGCCAGCTTTCTTTTAGAAAGCACAGCTCTTGTAAGTGGATACATGGCACAGAGAGACAAGGAGAGTGCAGGAGAAAAGGAACACCATTTGGGTAGAAGTACAAAGCGCAGGGAAGTACAGGTGCTCTCGAGAGACACGGGAAAGCTTTATGCCACAAGAATAAAGCTTGCTTCTCCATTTCAAACAATTCAAGCAGCCATCAGAGGAAGTGTCTCTGTACCTTGCAATATCCTTGGCAATCTGCTCGTTGAGGCAGTTGATGAAGGCAATGGAGTAAGTCCCAGAGATGTAGCTGCCGGTGATGGCAGAGTGCAGCTGAAGAGTGAGACTCCTCAGCACCGGGTACATCAGCAACGACAGAGTCACCACCTAAAATGCAAGACATGTGAGTGATGATGCCAGGTGAAAATACTGCCCTTTGTAAAAGCAGGCACTTATCTGTGGCTCACGGGGAGTCTCTGGTCTTCTTTCAACACTACAGTAATGCTACTCCTAACTTCAGTGAAAACATCCTCATCGGGAGATCCATTCTCCTTCCGTGGGGCAGGAAAGGGTCAGGTTTTGAGGCTGCATCAGCCCAGAAGTGCCCAGACCTCTGGGTTACAGACCCTACCACACGGTCTCTGCAGCCGCGACTGGTTTTCCAAAGAAGAAGAAGGAGGTAAGTCACCGGTTGTCTCTGTTAGAACACACCTTTCCTGCTTTAGCTGCAGGGTGAGGCACGTCCAGCCCTCTGGGGATCGTGGGGATGGGACCCTCTGCCTCCCCACAGATGTGTAAAGGAGAACAGTACATCAAGTAGGGGTAGGGATCTGCCCATAGAAAAGAGAGTTGGGCTGGAGCCTGATGTGGGAGCAGAGCCCTGGGGTAATACAGTCTGTGCAGGGACAATCACTCTTTCCTGCTGGCGGATGTTGTACAGCCCACCCAGGCTACGATAGAGACTCACTAGCAGGCAAGGGAGAGAAGACTTAAGCACAGGTTTTAAGTGCATTTCTTCCTAATTCTCTCATACTAACAGGACAGTGAAATTGCGTCCTTTGGGGCACAAACCCCCTAATGGACACAAGCCAGGTCTCTGCCCGATGGGCTGCAGAAAGCAGTAACACCCTCTCCGTCAGCTGGCAGCGCAGTGGCAACAGGTTGGTTTTGTGTCCATTATTGCTGCCAAGCCCCTTCACTGCTCTTTGTACCCATGTGCCATAAACAGCCACTGAACAGACACAACCAGCTCAGCAGGACGCTGCAGGAACAGCAATGGGAAGGTTAATTTGGTGTGCTAAGGGCTGCAGGATGGTGCCGTGCCTGGGGCTGCAGCACTCACCCTCTGCACAGCTGCTCTCTCTTTGTCTTTTGTCTTGTTTTGGAATAAACAGCAAGGCCCTTATATAAAGGCCCTTATTCAGCCACAGTGATAAAAAAGGTGCTTATAACACTAAGAATATATTCCTTATTTCCTCCCTCCTTTGTCCTCTGAAAATTCCATGGGCCAATGTCATAGATCGGGCTCCATTAAGACTGAATTAAGGAAAATCTCTCGTCGCCACAGGAGCTCATTCCCATTTGGAACATGACAGATGGGCTGTATTGGTTGTCTCCTCTTTTCCAATCCATTTGAGGAACTATTCTTTGTTATCACAAGGGCTCTCATAAGAATTTTCAGAGCTTCTTTTGTGCCTTTTCCCCCCACCAAGCCATGTAACAAATATAATGCAGCAAACCCCAGAAGCTGCTCAAGGTAGTTAAAACAAGCAGAAATATGCTGGTGTATGTGTTTTTCCAGATTAGAATGTAATCCTGCTCCCTGCTTAGCAAAGAAAACATAATCGGACCTGTTCAGCACGGCAATCACTCCTCTCCTTGGGAAACCTAAGTGCATGGGATGAGGAAACCCCCACGACCATTTGCGGTGAAGAGTGAGCACTCTCTTGGTGGTTTTTGGGTGGTTTCCCCCCCTTGTTTTCTGTGAAGAAAGACAAAAGCTGCTTTTTTGTCGTCCCCCCCCCGCTCCCCATGATTGTATTTGCCAAAGGATGGTGCAAGAGTGAAGGAGCGAAACAACCTGATCAACCCCATGAACTCACTGCCAAAACTGAGAACGCTGCTGTCAGAGTTGAGCATTTCATTGCGCAGCACCGAGCAGCAGAATTCCCGTTCAGTTTACTAAAACTTCTGCAGGATCTGTTTTGGCTTCGGCGCCCTAAAAACAGCGCCGGGGTTTAAAATCACCGTGCTGGGACTTTTCTTTTTTGCCTGGTTTCGATGAGATTCTGTCAGAAAGAAGCAGAAGCCGCAAACACAACCTGCGGCCATCCCAAGCGTGCTGCGAGCTTCCCGCGGCAAGTGGGAAAACCTCCCAGGAAACTCCCGGCGCTCTCCGCAGAGATCCACATTCCGCCCGCACCACCTTCTCTTCTATCTACGAGGCGCCCTTACAGACAGAGGTGTCCCTCGGTTCCTGGGGCCGGCGCGCACCGTGCTCCCCATCGCATCACCCGCACCCGCAGCTCCCAGGCAGCAGCCGGGGGACGGACCCCACTCACCAGCAGCAGGGCCCCGCGGCCCGCGCGGGGGCAGCCCTGGGCCGCGGGCAGCAGCGGGCAGCGCTGGCTCGGCCACTCCATCTCCTCGGCTGCCGAGGCTGCCATCGCTCCACCTGCTCTGCCCCGAGCCGGGAGCGCTGCCCGCAGCCAGCGCTGACTCCTCCTCCTCTTCCTCCCCTGCAGGCTGGCACCCGCCTGCCTGCCCCAGCGTGGGGCTGAGCCATGGCCCATGCAGCAGCACCGGGTCCCCGTGGCCCTCCTGCAGCCCCAGCCCTCGCACCCAGGCTCCCTGCCTGCCCCTTGCTATTCCTCACCCGCAGAGCTGGGGTCCTCCGGAAACGGGGTCCAACCACAGCAGGGATAAAGGAACACCCGAGTATGGGTGCTGTTACCAAAGCTGCATCTGCTGCGGGAATCCCTCCCTCCAGCCTCAGCACTGGGGTCCTCCCAGTGCCCTCTCCTGCTCTCAGGCACTCGTTGATGCCACTTTTGCTTGTTTCCCCCCCTATAAAAGGTTCTTTTCCCAGATTTAATACCACTGGGGTCTGCTCTCTGAACAGAAACTATGAAGAAGCTGCCGATCGTTGCTGTGCTGTTTGGGCCCAGAACGCTCCTGTCAGCAGCCCAGCACGGAGGCCCACACAGCTCCCTCCTCTCACCCTGTAACGTTATTGCGTTATCTCAGCTCCCACAGGCTGTTAGGGCAACACGTGCGTTGTACAGCCCTTGGGCAGCAGCCTGATCCTGAGGACGCTTAGGAAGCCTTGGGGAGGCATCAAAGACCGCCGAGCGTCGTAGTACGGCAACAGCCGCGTATTTGCCACACTCAACTGCCCCTCCTCTTGTCCATGGGCTGAAAGTGACGTTTTCCTCTGCTGCTGTGAAGCAAACCCTCTATTTTCTTGCAGCACTGAGCTGTGCCCCGCACTGCGAGAGGGGGACCCCGCACCGCGACACCCGCTCCGCCCCGCGGGTGCAGCCCCGGGGCGCGCCGCTCCCCGCAGCCCCTCCGCGCTCCCGCCCCGCGCTCCCCCCTTGGCCCCGCCCCTCCCGCTGCCGCCCAATCAGCTTGCGAGGCGCCGCGCCCCCGCCATTTTGTTCGCGGCGGTTGCTGAGGGCGGCGCGCTCCCGCGGGGCGTGGGGGGCGCGCTCCTGAGGGGCGTGGCGCGCTCCCGCGAGGCGTGGGGGGCGCGCTCCTGAGGGACGTGGCGCGCTCCCGCGGGGCGTGGGGGGCGCGCCAAGATGGCGGAGGCGGTGTGGGAGCTGCTGGAGCGGGCGGCGCGGCGGGCGGCGCCGGTGGAGGAGCTGCGCGCGCTGCGCCTCGCGGTGCCGGCAGTGCCGCCCGCCGCCCTGCGCGCCCGCCTCAGCGCCGAGCACCTCACGGCGCTCTTCCGCCTGCTCGGAGCCGGTGACCGGTGAGCCCGCCCGCGGCTGCCCGGCCCTGCGGCTGCCCCGTCTGCTTCCCCGCCCTGCTTCGGGCCGGCGGCTGCGTGAGGAGCCCCCGGCGGCGTCCCGCGCCTCAAGGGTTTCTTTTCTCTCTCTGTCCCGCCCAGGGAGCAGGTGGCTGCGTGTGTTTCCGTCCTGGAGAGGCTGCTGCAGGCCCTGGACCCGCTCTATGTGGTGCGGAACCTCCGGGAGGAGCTTCAGAAAGGGCTGTTCCACCCCGATGACTCCGTGAAAATCCTCTCCATAGCTCAGGTACGGGGGTTCCCTCCAGAAGGAGGGGGCAGGGCTCTGTTTTGAGCCGGGCTGGGTTAGTCCTGAGCTGTTACTGCTGTTTCGTGCCCTAATTAGTGGCCAAAGCACTACGGGAGGTGTTACATGCGGGAGTTGTGCACTTACACAGTCACGGAGTTTTGGGTAAATGCTGTGCAATGTGTTGGTGTAGAATGCTTTATGATGTGTCTGTTAAATGGGACGTATAAAACTGTGTCTTGACAGCAGTGACTTGTAAATGAATCATCTGTCACGTCCTGGATGAAGCTTTCTAAGCCAGCACTGGCAGTGGGTGCTGTAAGAATTAAGTGCAGCAGCGTTCTGATAGCCAGGATGCTTTGGACAGGCTTGTGGAAACACTGCAGAATGGGATGTAGTAACTTGACTCTTGTCGCGTTGATGTAAAAGAACGGAATCGTGGAACATTGTAGTTTGGAACGGGCTTCTAGAGGTTTCACGTTCATCCCCTCTGAAAGCAGGGCCAGCTTGCAGCAGGCTGCCCAAGCGATTGTCCAACGGAGTTTTGAGGGTCTTCAGAAGTGAGTCTGTCTGTCGGTAGCTGTTCCAGTGCTTGGGTGTCCTTACAGTAGCAAAAGTTGGTTTCATGTGTTTAGTTTTGCTTTTTCCTGTATTTAATCACGTGTTTAGGTCGGGAGGATTGTTGAAAATCCAGATGCTCTTACAGAAATTCTCAACAGCCCTGAACTATTGAGGCAAATAATAAATTGCATTGGTGGAGAGAGAATAGCAGTGGCTAAAGAGGTAAGTGCTGCTTGCTTGCTTGCTTTCTTCCTCTGCAAATTGATGTAGACACCACAAAACACCTTTTCTACTGTGTCAGAGACGATGGCCTCTGCTATTCTTTGAAGAAAAGGCAGCTTATGCTGCTTTAAAGATTATATAAACAGGCAGGTGCTTTAAGCCCAGAAATTACTTAGATGTGATAGAAGACTTACATAGAACTTATCTCTCAGTAGCTGCGTGTGCCAAAGTGAACTCGTAGATCTGATTTTGATGCCAGAGATTTAAATCGCAGTAACCATAACTGGCTCCCCTTAATGAAAAGTGAATCACAAATAAAGTTTTAGGTGTAGAACTTGATTTAATAAGTTAATTAAGAACATTGAAACTTGAGTCTGACTGTCTTGTGGCTTTGCTTTTAATACAAAGTTCCTGTTTTTGCTTCCAGGCCATCAAATCTCTCTCCAGAATAGCACGGACGCAAGATGGTTTAGAGGCTTTATTTGTGAGCAGTTTGTTGAGTGACTTGAAAAATGTCATGGCAACAAATGATGTTGTTCGATACCGAGTGTATGAGGTAGGGGTGTGATCAAGGTCAGCATTTGACTGACATGATACCGTGGTCCTCTTGCACTGTAGCTCTGCATTGCTGTCTGTGTTTTATGGCTTTTATATTAGTGTTCATCACTGGTTTACAAACTTTCCTTTGTGTCTGCATTTTGTCAAGACTAGAAAGGAGCAGGAAGAGTTCAGCAGTGTTGGCCCTCAAATAGTGATATAGCTCTGTTTACTTCACACTTCCGTAGCATACTGGTTACATCTTCTGTTCTGTAACTTGTGTTGCCCAGGGCATTGGAGGCCTACACAGAGCTAATAAAGACAGTAAAATGTTTGCTTCTCTAAAAGCAAAGTAGCTTCTGTAGTCTCTTCAGCTTTGGATATGAAGTGCTGTTGAAACTTCTGGAAGGACAAAGAGACTGAGAAGAGGGATTCCATATGTGTCAATCTAAATATGCATTGCAGAGGAGAAGTAATAGAATTTAGCCAGCTTAATGAGGATAACATCTGAATAAGAGAGAACTTTGAGCAGAAACCGATTGTATGTGCTGTAAATTTTAACTCTATCAGCTTGTTGCAGGCAGACATCTAAGTTAACTATGAAAACATCACGAAATTCTGTATTTAATATGTATAGTCAGCATTAAAAGACTTATTTGGCTGTTACTGTGAATTGTTATCGCTATAATGTTTTTAGAATCCATCCCTTTTTTTGTTTCCCTCTACTTTTAGTTAATTGTTGAGATTTCTTCAGTGTCAGCAGAGTCCCTAAATTACTGTGCAAACAGTGGATTAATATCAGAGTTGATTGGAGAGCTGACTGGAGATGACGTGCTGGTCAGGTATGCCAAGGAGGTGTCCCCCCATTTTTGTTTGCATTTTGCCCTAAGGGTAGAAAACCAGTTTGTTCTTAATCAAAGAATGCTTCAAAACCCCATCTGAAATAGGCCAAAATACGTGTCTGTTACAGGGCTACATGCATAGAGATGGTGACCTCGCTGGCCCGTACCCCACACGGGCGTCAGTATCTTGCTCAACAAGGAGTTATCGATAAAATTTCCAACATCATTGTTGGAGCAGAGTCTGATCCTTTCTCAGGCTTCTATTTACCAGGTAACATTGGGTATTTCTTGCTTCCAGTATTTGCTGCTTGCTTTTACTCGCGAGCTAAACTGGGAGGACTATCAAGCCTCTGAAAACTCATGTGAACACTTGAATGCGAATGCATATGTTGGATATATGTGAAAACTGCTGAAGGACAGTCTAAAGCATGACTATTACTCATTTACAGTGGTAATACAGGCAAGACCTGGAAAGACTGTGCTAAAGCTTTGAAGTTTGTGTTATTGCAGCCTTTTTGTATTTGTGCTATAGCAGCTGTCTTGAATTCATTGAGCAACTTCCAACATACTTTTTTGTTCCTTAATTCTGTCCTTACTCTGATGGCTTTCACAAAGGGTATTCAGTTTCAATAGCACTAGTTTAGCTGTGAAGCAATCTTAATGTATGTTTAATTTTGCCATTGCTAAAGTTAGGGTTCCCTCACTCTGAATGCTTCCTTTGTTATTTGTTCTTTCAGGATTCGTTAAGTTTTTTGGGAATCTGGCTGTTGTAGACAGTCCACAGCAGATCTGCGAACGATACCCGGTCTTCATAGAGAAAGTCTTTGAAATGGCAGAAAGTCATGATCCGACCATGATTGGCGTGGCTGTGGACACACTAGGAATCCTGGGATCAAATGTGGAAGGCAAACAGGTTCTACAGAAAACCAGTTAGTATCTGAAAGTTGCCAGTAGTTGTGTTGGTTTGGATACTTCTCTTTCTACTGATGTCGTCAGCCTCTTGCCAGGACTAGAAAAACATGAAGGCTCACGTAATGGTACTTTCTGTGAAGGCTGTGTTGTTTCCTTTAATACAGAACTGTTTAGAAGATGGAAAGGAGATGCTGGACTACTTGCTGCAAGTCCAGTCCTTGATTTTAAGTGAAAATGTGCATTAGCAGATAGCTATTGGAGTATTGTAAGTGGGACTGAAGATTTCTGATTACAAGCGTGCTAGGGTCTGTACTTCCCAAGATAGCTCAGTTGTGACACGCAGCTTCCTTTCTGGGAATGTTTGGATAGTCTGAAGAATTAATATAAAAGCTTTGGATCTGTCTGCCTTCGATCCTTATGAAACAAGGAGAACCTTGCACTACTTTTGTGATAGTAGATGAAGAAGTTGCCGTTCTCAGGTGTAATGTGTAACACTCTAGCAGTTGATGTAGTGTAATGTGACTGACAGGTAACTCTCTACTCCTGTAGAGGTCTGTCTGAATTAATTAAAATCACTTTGTTTTTATGTTCCAAGGAAGTAGATTTCAGAGTCTGTTGAGCAAAATAGGGCACCAGGCAAAGAATGCCCCCACAGAGTTACGACTTCGATGCTTGGATGCGATTTCATCTCTTCTTTACTTGCCTGTAAGTTTGTGGTTTGGTTTGTTGTCTTTTTAAATCCGCAAGAGTGAAATTATTGTGTATCTGACTGTGTGAAGACCTTTTGCAGCATCAAGCTTAGGTAGAGGTGGGAGCTTTCTGATGATCCAAGTCATTAACTTTGCTGGTTTGAATTTCCCCTGTATATTTGTTTGCTTCAAGTTTGGAGTTTGTTTGTAAGAAGCCAGGTGTTCTGAAATCTGTTTATAAAACACGAAGTCAAAACATCCTTGGCAGGGGAATGAGGGTCAACAGTTTAATATGATATGGTTTTAATAGTATAGCTCTAAATGAGTGAATAAGCCATATCCATTTGTCTGGCAGAGCTGCTCTCCAGCACAACACTTCTCTTGTGTATCAAGATCAATTTATTTAAATGTCTCCTCCAAGCTAAATGAAATAGCGAAAGCCATTTCTTCATTCATGGAAATACGTTGAAAATTTAAACTATTTCAATTTAATCTGCTGGTGGCTTGTTTTAAATAACTTCCTTAGCTATTAAATATACACTCAAGATGTGAAAGCTTTTCAGAACCCTAATGAAACTCTTTCTGTATGTGATGCATGTAGCCAGAGCAGCAGACAGAAGACCTTTTAAGAATGACTGAATCCTGGTTCACATCCTTGTCTAGCCAGGCACTGGAACTCTTCAGGAGCATCAGTACTCAGCCGTTCCCTGATCTCCACTGTGGGGCTTTACGGGTGTTTACTGTAAGTGCTTTTTGTTTGTAAAGATCGGGTAGTGAGTTGTAATCCATTCAGTCTCAGATGTTTGAGGTTTTCTAAGTGAATGCCATAGACCCCTTCTTGAAGCCCACAAGGGGTCAAAAATAAGTTCTTTTTCATTTTGCCCCACTTGTGTTCACCATTTAAATAATGCATCAGACATCTCGTGTCTGTAATGCTTATTTCTGTATGAATTGAAGCGCGGGGAAGCATCAGCCATGCTCTAGGGTGCTGCTTCGATATCAGAGGCACTGCTGTGATAATTCACTTAACTTTAAAGATAAGCACTGAGGTGTACTTGTTTTCCAGTACAGTTAAACCCTGCTGCTTGATTTGAGTGGTGGTTGTGTAACTACTGTTTAGAATGAATAGCCCGTTTAATTTTTCCTGTTCCTTGGCTATTGCATAAGTGTACTGCGTAACTGGGTTTTGGGGTTTTAAAATGTTTCCCTCTTCCCCCTCTTCTCTTTTCATGTTTAGGCTATTGCCAGTCAACCGTGGGCCCAGAAGTTGATGCTTGACAGTCCAGGCTTTGTGGAGTACATCGTAGACAGATCTGTGGAGCCTGACAAAGCCTCAAAGGATGCCAAATACGAACTGGTCAAGGCCCTTGTAAACTCTAAAACAATTGCAGAAATCTTTGGGAACCAGTATTACTTGAGGCTTAGAGCTTACTTGCATGAAGGTCCTTACTATGTTAAGGCCGTTGCTACTACAGCTGTGGAAGGAGCAGAGTAATGTCACTGATGTCTTGATTCCCCTTGCAAACCATGTTACTGAAATAGGTGTAAAGACTCCCCATGCTGGAGTCTCTTTAGATTGTCTCTTTAAAGGAACATGAAGCACTTCAACTCTGAAATGAAAGTTATGAGAGCAAATCAAAACCTATAGGGCACAGTGTATTTTCCCATAGAATGTCATGGCAGAAGTTCTCTGTGTACTGCTGTGAGACAAGTAACCAAGGTGGGCGCTCTGTCAACTGCTGGCTGGTTTACTCTGCAGAAATGATCAGTGTTTGGTTAAACTCTTGTTGGGTTTGGAGTTCCTGTCGTGTTTTCTCAGTTGGTCACAGTTCAATTAAAACCAAACACCAAAACACCTCAAGGTTTGGAACCTCAGCTGCTGCCACAGTTTATCTGTTCTTATATTTTATATCTGCCAAACTTGGCACTTCCTTGGAGCACACTCTTCCAGCCAGGCATGTTCTGTCAGAAGCCCGGCTGGTAGGAATGAGCTAGTATCCTTCTGTCCACAGGAGGGAGTACGAACTGGATTCTCTTCTATTTTCAACTTGCTGATTGTGAGTCGTGCTTGAAGAAATAATCCTATATATTGTTTACTTTTTATGCTGAGGATGTGGGGTAGGAAACAGCTTTTAACCCTTTTAAAAATAAAGGAATGCACACTTTAGTGTGTAACAACCAAATTGGGAGCTTTGGCTTCCTGGTTGACGGCGACTTTGTGTGGCAGCTCAATTTACTTGCTCGAAAGGAGCATGAGCGCTAGCACTGCACGTCTGCCTCAGAACCAAATCTGAAATTGTTTACACTATTTTTTAACTAATTTTTTAATTTTAAGGGTTATTTTAAAAAAGAAAAAGTGCTATTTTAGTTGCCTGAGTTAGACTAAAAGGGTTAAGAACATAAAGCTTCCATGGTTAAGGGCATGAACTGAATTAGTAGTATAAAATGTAGTTCCTTACCGTGTTGTAATCATCTTTTGAAGATGGCCTGCTAGCTGCTGCTGAGATGCAAGCTGGACACTAGTGACATGTGATGTATCTTTATTCATAAACAGAGACCATGATACACTTTATACAAAAGGCTTATATTCTTTTTTGTTGAGGACATCAGAAATCTGAGGAATAGCTCAGGGGAGGGGGGGAGCATAATAAAACATGAAATTACTACTTTTTTGCTTATTTTAGTAGTGTGTCAGGTATACCTTTGTGGAAAGTACTTGCCCTGTGTCCCTGCCAAGTGAAGCAGGATGAGCTAGTCATGTAGCAACTCTCTTGTTGCTTGTAGTAACTTTGACCTGCAGCAGAGGTGATATTATTGCCTGCCAAAACTTGCTGGCAAGGAGTCAAAGTGGGCTCAGAAGGGCAGGGTAGGTAGGTGAGGAAGTTCCCTGAAGATTAAATATGCTGTTGGAATGGAAGTGATCTGCCTTGTTGCTTCTGATCTAAGATGTACAAAAGTTGTCATCCTACGTTATCCTGCTGCTGACTCTTTCATCCTAGATGTGCATAATAAACATCTGCTCGTGAGAAATGCGGTACATCTTGTCTCATTTGTGGACAGAGAGCTCAGAACCTTCCTGCATCCGGCAAAATATGAAAGCACTAAAAAGAATACGAAGAAGAGTATCGAAGTCCTTAGTTTGTGCTTGTACTGGACAACTTAGCGTTGTTGTTTTAGGTGGCTTTGTGTGCTGGTAGCTCTGAGCCGTATGCTCCAATCTCAGTAAAAGAAATTGATCTAGAAACCTTTTCTGCAATTCATGAGTCTCTTCCATGTGTTTTCAGCTGTTGCTTTTGAAGGCTGCTCTGTGTGCTAAGTCTTTAGCAGCTGCTTTGCGTGGCACGTTTGCCAAATACAATATTTTAGAATACACAGAGATGCCAAACGAGGGGATTTTTATATGTGCACATATGCGTTATAGTGCTGAGCTCTGAGCTCAACATTCCAATTAATTGGTCAGGTGCTTACCCCTTACTCCATGTAGTTCCCCACCCGTCCTGTGTACTGCCATGTGGCTTATGTGTTGCTGTTTCTTGTACGTAATGGGAACATTTAAGCGTGTTGTCCCTGTCTTCCCCTCTGTAAAGTAACAAGTGGAGAGAATTGAGATACAAGCAGAAATAGAATGATAGAGAATGAGACTTGAGGTAACATGCTGAACCTGGAGGAACTTGGTTTGAAAACAGCAAACCCACAGCGCAAACCACCTCATTTGACCCCGGATAGCAAGCAGCATAACTTGGTACTTCACAGTTGTGCATCCTCTCGAGCACACCTCCAATTCCTTCAGAGTAGGTGAGGCCCTCGGAGGTACATGTGTGTCTCATCCCACGTGTGGCTGTCACAGCTGTAGAGCAGATCTGCCCAGCTGGTCTTTCTGCTGCTGACATTGCTGGTGCAGAAGAGTTAACGTGGAAGCTGTCGGCGCGGGTGGGCTTTGCGTTCTGTTCCTAACGGGGGATTTTTACCCTTTGGATAGTGGTGTTACTGCTGTGTTGGTGAATGTGTTCTGACTTCAGGGCCAGTACTCTTCTCCAGCGTAAGTGTGGCATTGAGCTGCTTGGCTCAGTGTTCCTCTGATGCCATCGCTGACAGAAATACACGATTCTCTAGCAGGTAAGGTTTAGATTTCTTGCCTACAGTCTCCTCGGGCTGCTCACCTGAGCAATTCCCATGATGGTTTGATGTCTGTTCCCACTCTAAGCTGTTCTCTAGTTTCAGTGGTGCTGCAGAATGGGCTGCTCAGAAGTAGCTCCCTTTGTGGACAGAAAGATTCCCCTTTGGTGCAAAAGATTTTGGGGTAGATGATGCCTCAGATGCAGAAGGAGCGTTGACATAAGGTGGAGAACTTCAAAAGCCTGAAAACACTGGACACAGACAAAGTTTCTTGGAATATTCTGTTCTCCTTGTATGCATGCACTTGCAGGTGCTTTAGTTAACAGTGCATCCAGTTCTGCTGCTCTAACACAACTGTAGCATTGGGAATTCATCTGCTGCGGAAGGAAAGAGACCTAACCTCGAGAGGACATTGTTATTCCTGATGTTAAAGGATAAAACAGCTGGTAAAAGGAAACTCAGACTTTCTTCACAGACATTAAATCTTAATTGACGAAATGAAGCACCTCATTTTTTATTCCATCCAAGTTAAACTGTTTGAACTTATCAATATAGGTCAAAACCTTGCAGGACACCAGACTGTAGTAAGTTTCCAGTAGAAAGCAATCTTTCCCATCACTTGTTTCCTTCCAGGCTTTAAATAACTCGTCCTCTTCCATGTTGGACGAGGTGAAAACGAATTTATAGCAGCATCGATTGTAGCTGACGTGCTTCTCCCCAGAAAACCGGGAGCTGTGAATGGGAGTGATGCCAGCTTTTTTAGCACAGATCCCAACAAAGACATCGGGGGGCACTGACCCTGCCGCCTCCTTGGAGGCCACAAACACCTTGCGAGCAACATCCTGTGACATGATGAAGGCGCTCCCGTCACAGTAATCTGGGTAAAATTCCTCTGGGTATTGATGAATGGGAACAAAGCCAGGGCTTTCAGGGTCTCTGTCGGGCACTCCTTGATGAATGACCCTTCCAATGTAGATGTCCTTGAGCTGTGTTAAGCTAAGCAAGTAATCAGCCAGACTGGGAATACCAACGAACATGTCTTCATCTGCTTTAAGGATATACTGTGCATGGGAGCAGAAAGTCACTGCCCACTCCACACTCATCAACATCTTCTGTGTCTGTGTCTCAGGAGAATCGATGAAACTGCCTTCAATAATGTCTCTGTGCTCTTGCGACTCCTCACTGATCTCCAGCTGGGTGGTTACTGAAGCTGGCTTTCCTAAAGCAAACAGGGTAAGGACAGCATAACCTCTGGAGTCTGTCATGTTGCCCCATGTCTGCCTGATCACGTTGCGTCTTGTCCTGTTTTCTGGACTGCTGGAGACAAGAATGAGCAGAAATATCTCTTGGTTGGAGCATGTCGCTGCGCTGCTGATGGTGTAAGAGAGATTGGCCTTCAGAGGCTCCGTATCGAGCTGCCTGGCCCGCTCCCTGATTTCCAGAGTCTTTGCATCGGTGTAAGAAAGAGGCAATGACCGCAGGAAGTATTCCTCCAGTAAATCTGCTCCGAAAAGCAGCACGTGGAAAAGCAAGACATTAAAGAGAATGAAGCACCACTGGTGAGTCCGCAGCCTGCAGAGCGTCAGCTGGGGAGGAGAAGACACAGACACTGGATTCTCCTGCTACTACAATACAGAAGCTTCTCTTCATTTAGAATATATCAATGCAAAACAATCACAACTTTTAGACCGGGGTCTCTGTATCATTAGTGCAAGGCTCTCTTCTTCCTAAAAACCAAAGCCACCCTGCTGCTTGTGGTGCAGCCAGATCCCAGGCTGAGAAGGACATGGCTCTAGTTTAGGAGGCTTTTTGTGCATCCATGTGTAGAAATACTGAGGAACAACTCGCTATTAACATTTTCTGACTGTTTTAATCAGCTGCTGACGGCCTGAGCTGCTAATGAAGATCTGTAATGCTAAAATGTGTCCTCAAAGGTGAGCCTTTGGTACCTGACCCGAGTTCTTGGCACAGTAAGGATCACAGAAGCCTCATGCTAGCCCCCTGAGTAACGATCCAAATCACTCACCTGCATGGTGGTGGGAGCTCTCCCTGCAGCACGGTCTGTGTCAACACCAGAGGCAGTTTCTCCCTGGCAGAGGCTTTCGGGGCAGTGTCTGGATCTGGATCTGCAGGATCCAGTTACTGCCCAGAGACTGTGGCTTCCCCCTTACCTGCGTGTGGGAGGAAAGATGATCCCAGACAGTGATCGTGTTGCAGCTGCATAAAACACAATGCAAAGAAAACTTGAGCCTTTCCCTCTATTAATTCCTGGCACTCGGGGTTGGGTGTCTCAGAAATACAGAAGGGCAGCAGCTGCTCGAGCTCACTGGTGAAAGGGGTCCTCTGGTACCCTCGTGAATCTGCGCTAGGTCTGCCAGGTTGCTGCTGTTTCTTATGGTTGTGCCGTTGTGGGGTTGGTTCCCTGGTCCATGGCAGTTGACCCCTTCACTGAGCACTCTGTGTCTCCCAAGGTGGAGGTTTGGTGTGTGAACTTATGGGCTTGTCTTGCGTGGGTTCCCAATGGATGTGCAGAGCACCCTAAGGCCACGGGCACTGCTGGGCCAGGCTGCCTCTGGTGGAAACAGAGGTGTGCTTTCAATGAGCCCCTGGGAGCAAGGCAGGAAGAAGGGGCTGTGCAGTGGGAGCAGATGGTGCTCAGCCATTAGGCTTATGGCCACGAGGCTGGGGATGTTCTGATGTGTTCCACGGCCTCTTGCCCCTTCCAGCAAGGCTGTAACAAGCTGCATTGGATGTGCCTTTGCTTTCTCTCTGTACAATGGTTTTAAATGACCCTGTGTATTTATGCTTTCGTGGTGGCTGCGTGTCCTGGTGCAGAGCTGCAGTGATCTACCCCTGGCCAGGCTCCTGCCTTTGGCGTGGCCTTGGCTGCTCCAGAGCATCCCTATGTTAATGTTGGCACAGCCACAGCTGTGCTGGAGCTGACTGAGCTGGGGAGCCACGGGGGGCTGGAAGTGCTGGAGGGGGAAGTGCCAAAGACACCACAAACAGGATGGAGGTGTCAGCAGGGGTGAGGGCCGGGTTTGGCAGTGGGTCTGTGAGCCGTGCGGAGCACTGAGGGGGAAAATGGGGTTTGTGAGTCCCCAGCAGCCCCCTGGAGGGGGCAGATGATGGGAACGATGTTGTTTGATGGGCAAACTGTGGCAGGAGGTGTCAGTCTGCATCAGCACAAGGATGGGAACTCCATGCAGGAGCACAGAGATCATGATGTATTTATCAAGCTTGAAAAGGTTTCTCACTGCAGTTCTGTTACTGCGCCCTTAGGTGAAAGGGTGTGAGGGGAATGCAGCGTTGCTGCGGTTTGCTTTGGCTGTGTGCCTTGCAAGGGTGCCATGCTCTGACCATTGCGATGCTCCCTGAAGCATCCCTGGGGGAGATGGAGAAGAGCTTTACTTTCTGTTGTGACCAAGGGTTAATTCCCCAACTCTGGCTGAGCCCCTCAGCTCTTCCAGTGCTGCTCCTGCGGCTGTGGCAGTGTGGGACATGCTGGGATATCTCATTGATTACAGAAGAAACCAGGTCCCCACAATGTGGTTGCAGCTTGCAAAGCCAGCCTAAACACATGCGGTGCGCAAGTGCCAACGTGGGCCTCAGCTTTAGGCTCTCCAAAACAGGGGAAAGAGCCCTTTCACAGAGCCCGTGCGTCCGCTGGGCTGCAGCTTCATCTGGACCAGCCTCACGGCCACTGGAAGTTGTGCTTTGAAGCTTGGCGAGCTGTCAGCATGGGAAGCGTCAGCTGAATGTGTTCTCTGAAATGCAAAGCTAATAGGGAAGGATTTGTCACGTACAATAATACAGCCCTAGACACCCCTTCTGGGAAAAAATCCCCCCTTGGAAGATGCTCCATCTCCACCTAAACTGTTAAATAAGCAAATAAATACAAGCATTTGAAACCCCCGACGTTAAAAAGTGTGTTTGTAGAGTACCAATAGAATAATGAAAGCCACATGTGCATCGTCTCTGTCGCAGTTGTGCCCAGCGTGGTGCTTGCAGTACTTGGGAAGTCATTTCTTTAGCACGGCTTTGTGGTGGCAGCAGGAACTTCAAGCGGTTGCTGATATGTGTATGAGATGAGCAATATCCCACTGCAGGCAGGGCACGATCAGCTCATGGGTGAGGGGTTTTGTTCATCTGAGCAGCCCGGCTGAGTCCCACTGGGAGAAAGCTGAGGATCCAAAATGGAAACACTGCTGAAGGGTAAAACAACTCATCTGGGAGTGCCACAAACCCTTCGGCTGCAGGGAGTTGCCTGGGGATGATGCCTCCATCACCTCTGAAACCCCAGCTTCAGTCCAACATCATGGACAGCAGCTTCTGTCTGACCTTATCTCACTTTTTAGGTGGGTACAGTCAAACCAGTCAGGGAAAACCTCATTCCCAGTGAGACTGAAGGGTTTCCAGAAGAAGAGTGAATTCAGGACCCTGGAGTGGCTGAAGTCGCATCAGTCTGGGGCAGAGTGATGTTCCTACAGCTCACTTAAACCCCAAAAGATCTTGTGGGTGTAAGTTAGGGAAACAACCAGGAAATCAGCTTTTCCTGAGCCCCAGGGCTATAGTTTGCTTTAGGTAAGATATTTTCCTGTTTCCTTTAAATTTATGTCCAAGCAAACCTCATTTTGGAAGCAGGGATGTACCCATAAAGCTGCAGACAACCTGACCTACCGTCTGAACAGTGAGTGCTTAGACTGGAGGATGCTTGGGTTCTTAAAGTCTCCTGGCTTCCCTGCCAGTGCTGTGAACGTTTGGAAGAGGGAAGCAGAGCCCGGCTTCTCTTGGCTCTGCTCCGCTCCGCTTCATGAAGATGCGAAGGCTTTGGATGCCGCAGTGTTCCCGGGTGATGGCGAGGGAGGGCAGATGTATTTAGTGGGAAAACCAGTGAAAATTGGCTTTTCTAACATAAATTTACTCCATTATGAAAGCTGGACCTCTGCCTGCCCCATGTGTCCGTGCAGTTGCTCCATGTCACCCTCTGTCCCTCCCCGCAGGGTGGATACCCCTCTGTGTCCCCTGCTCACAGGCTCTTCCCTAAAGCTGGGTTGATTCCCACAGGCAGGCTTTCAGCTCTTCACTCCTGCTCCGGGGACATGCCAGATCCTGCCTGTGTAGCTCGCCCATTGACAGGCACCACGGATTCTTTCCATAAGACATTCCCTGTGCCCTTGTGTAGTCACTTCCCTTGTTTTAAGGGTTGGAGATATCCCTTGTCGCAAAGCGTCCCTTTGGATGGAAAGCCGCTGGGATGCTCCTGGGAGCGCAGTGCATTCACAGGTATCCACAGTGTTTCAGACCCTTCCTAAAGGGTCCCCCCTATTTGCACCCTGCCTTTTACAGTGCTTCACCTGTGCGTGCAGACTGATAGCGCGAGGGCTGGGAAGGATTTGTCTGGTTTTCTATAAGAGCAGTGGTTGTGAGAAACAAATGGAGACAATTGTCTCGGTCTTAGTCACCTAGCAGCAATGTTTCTGCTGAGAAAGATGATTCAGCTCTTGCAGGCGATTCGTCACCTTAAGTTCTCCATCAGGCTTGGGAGGTGATGGAAGATAAAGCTTTATAGGAGTTACCCAATGTGTGCTTCATTTATCCTTTGATATTAAACATCCCTTTGGGTGCTAAACATAAGGAGAAAACTTAAAAACAAGCCAACAAAGCGGCATGCTGGCACAGCAAACAGATTAGCTGCTCCTGGTGCACAAATGAGGGTCTCTTTTCTTCCCTTTTAATGGCTCCATTGACTAGGTTAAAACCATGTTTTTATAGCCAAGTTCCTAGAATTCATTTTTGCTTCGCATACATCAGTCTCGGAGCTACAGAGAGCTCTTTTTGTATGGGTATGTTTGATTATTACTCCGTGAGTATAATGACAGCTTTGACAACTAACTACCACTATATTCCCTGACAAAGACAGCTTAAACCCTCTGTGCATTCTGGAAGTGCTGCGTTCAGCCTCAGAAATACCAAACTAAATATAAGCTGAACGGGGAGCGCATGAGCTTGTGCTGGGTGGAGGTAACGGGAAGCCAGCCCTTGGGCTGAGCTGGCTCCTGAGCAGTGATCTCCCTGCCAAGGTGCCAACCTGCCCGAAAACACTCCTATTTTGCAGTGAACCGGGAGCTTTCCCCTTGTTCCTCATTTTCACAGCGCGCCGTGCAGGTTGCTTTGCCTTGCCCTTTCGTTCCCGACGTTAGAGACAGGCTGTGTTTGTGCTTGGCAAATCTAGATGGCACATGAAACTCACTTGACACAGACAGCCCCCAGAGCATTTGAGCCTTGAATCAAGCCCTGCTGTGATTAATTCAGCCCGTGCTCTGACAACGTGTGCGCCTGGGGGCAGGTTCTGTGCCTGACTCCATGGGCAATGAGCACAAGACTGGGGTGTTTCTTCTGGGGTTGATGGGGGTGTATGTGAGATGCACCCCGAAATGCAAAGCTTGCCCAAGGCTCTGGAGGGGAACAGGTCCTGGGGCTCATGCAGTGCCCCGGCCCATGCTCTTTGGGAAACTGCTGGATGGATCCAGCCGCGTTCCCATTGCATGGAGCTGGGTGTGCCAAAGGGGTGCGGAGGGAGCCGCAGCCCCCCAGCCCATTGCCCTCCTGTCAGGGGCTATCGGGAGCTCGAGCAGGATGAGGACACGCTCCAACACGAATCCTCACGGCTCCAGCGCACTGTGCTGGACCTGGGTGATGAGCTCCCCGGGGATGACTTTCTCTGCCTCTTCCCTCTGACTCATCCACCGCTGCCTCCCGCAGCTTTGTTTATTGTGCTCCCAGTCAGAACCTGCAGCCTTCAGTCTCTGCTGCCCCATGCCAGGCCCCCCCTCGGGCACCCGGGGCCATGGTGGTGGTGGCCGTGCCTTCCCCTATGGGGGGAGGCTGTGACTTGGGGTTTGCCTTTCCCAGGAGCCCCTCGTTGCTCCCCCAGCCTGGCTCTGCTATGGAGAACTCGTGTATGCACTCACAGCACACTGCCATGCGAACAGCACCCGACAGCCCTGGATGCGCCCGTTCCCTGGTGTGCCCCATGGGACACGGGTGCTCTTGCTCTGGGGTGCAGTGGGGAATGCTGGATGCTGAAGGGGCTTCGCACAGAGCCGTGGTGCTGAGGATGCCGGGAGGTTGAGGTTTGGTGTCGCAGTGAAACCCTGGTTAATTTGATGCTTTGGTGATAAGATGACTGTTGGGAAACGAACACTTGTAGCATCGATGGCACACTGGGGAGTGCTGCAGCTGGAGGCAGGCAGGGCTCGGCCAGACCTGGGCCCCTGAATGGTGCCTTTGCTGAGAGCGCTGCCCTGCCCTCCCCTGCCTCGAGTTTAGGGCAAAATCAGACTGTGCAGGGGAAGAACAAGCAAGCTCAGCTGGGAGCTGCCACTGCTCCATGACAGTCAATATCAAACACTAAATAACTCCCGTCCCCTGCTTGTTCTCTGTTTCATGACGCACACTGTGCCCTGCAATACTTTCTGGAGTTTAATACCTGGGCAAGAAAACAACAACCAATGGGGAAGAAAGGAAGGGAATATTCTGCTTTTCATTTGTTAACTCCAGGCTGCAAAGCGATGCGCTGTACCTGCTCAGCGGGACAGGAAGCGAAGGCCTCGCGGTCTGTGGAGCTCTGGAACTGCCCCGTGCTGGAGCTGGGAGCAGTTCCCAGGACATGGGCTCTCCTTCCTCAGGTAGGACCCCACTGAGGCAGCTTGTCCCTGTGCCCAAGCGGCCTCAGCATCCCCCTGTCTCCTCTGGGCAGGCAGCAGCGCCCCTCCAGGCACTCAACCTGCAGTGCTAGGATGCGGATGCTCTCTTCTGGCTCTTTCTCTTTCCTTTCTCATTTCTCGTTTCCCAGCATCACCACCCCCCCCTCCCGTAGCCATTCTAAATAATTCCTCCCCCACGCCTGTGTTGTCACCTCGCATGTCAATACGCTGCTGTGCCACCCACCCCTCTCCTCACTGAGCTGCACGGTAACGTTTCACACCCAATAATGTGAGGCAATTAGTGAATGAAGAATAACTTGCCTACTTATAAGCATGATGGGTCGGGAAGCATCACACGGGTGGATTGCACAGGGAGGATTAATTGCTTTTCTCTCAAATGACTCCTAGTGTAGGAGAATCCATATGGAGAGAGAGGAGGAGGAAGAGATGCTGCGGGAGAAACAAAGTCTCTGGTCCTAGTGAGAAGCGTAAAGCCCAGTGCAGCTGAGTGGGAGCTTCCCGCTGCAGCTGGAGCCTGCGGCAGCCAACGGGTACCATGTGTGGATGCATCACACGAGGGCTGGGGCTCACAGGAGAGCAAGGAGAGGGGGGCCAGGAGCTCCTGGAGAGAAGCATGGAGCCAGGCTGAGAGAGCTGGGGGTGTTCAGCCTGGAGAAGGCTCCGGGGGGACCTTAGAGCAGCTCCAGTGCCTAAAGGGGCTACAGGAAACCTGGAGAGGGGCTTTGGACAAGGGCCTGTAGGGACAGGACAAAGGGAATGGCTTTAACCTGCCAGAGGGGAGACCGAGATGAGCTCTTAGGCAGTAGCTCTTCCCTGTGAGGGTGCTGAGGCGCTGGCACAGGGTGCCCAGAGAAGCTGTGGCTGCCCCATCCCTGGCAGTGCTCAAGGCCAGGTTGGACACAGGGACTTGGAGCAAGCTGCTCCAGTGGAAGGTGTCCCTGCCCGTGGCAGGGGTTGGAACTGGATGGGCTTTAAGGTCCCTTCAACCCAAACCATTTATGATTCTATGAAAGCACCTCTCAGGCAGCGGTGAGCTGCTGGCCTGGATGTTGTCACCCTCCCCTGCGGTCTGACTGAAGTGGCTTTGGTGCTTTGGGGGGCTGAGGTGGCAGAGGAGCGTTGCACAAGGCACAGGGCTGGCTGTGTCTGAGTGAGAGCTTTTCCTTCACACTAGGTGGTTCCCATTGGGCATTTCTGCTCTCTGCAAGCCTGGGGTCCCAGGGACCTGCACCGTGAGCTCCCCAGTGCCTGTGCAGCAGCGTGGGCTCTGGAAGAGGAATAAAGAAAGAAGCAAGAGAGGTGAGGAGCGGGCCAGAGCTGGGGTGGGTGGAGGGTGCTGTGCGAGGAGGCTGCTGTGTTTGCATTGAGCTCCTCATGTGGTGGGACAGCTTTGGAGCACTTTGGACTTGGCCACACCGTTATGGATGGCCACCTCCCAGCACCCATGGGACTGAACTTGCGGACAGCACCTTGGGCTCCATCCCCTTAACCCTTTCCCAGAGGCAGGCGGCTCGTGTCCATCCTGTCCCTGCTGTCCCCGGGGTGGGGTTGTGTTATTGCAGCGGTGTCCCCCCGGGAAGATCAATGCTTCCCGGCCCCGGCCGCGCAGCACTGCGCAGGAATTCCCCAGCGGGCCGGGGCTCGGCCGGTCTGTTTGCTTTGGGTACAGCCCCAGGGCACGGCAGAGCTCAACGCCAGTGTTTGTGCGGCGGGTAGAGAGGGAAATAATGACAGCAACCCAAGAGAATCGATAGCAGTGAATAGAAGGACACCGGGTCCCGCCCGGGGCGGGCAGAGGCTGCGGTGCGGGATGCGCTCCGGGGACCCAGACCCGATGCAGCGCCGGTCCTTGGCTGTTGCCCGGGGGCCGCGGGGCCGGTGCGGGGGGGCGGAGGGAGGTGCCGGCGCGGTCGCCAGGGGGCGCCGTGGCTCGGAGGCGGTGCGGGGGGTGCGGGAGCGGAGGGTGCGGGGCCGCCGCTCCGCGCCATGGGCAGCTCCGTCGGGCAGCGCCGCGGGCGGGGGGCGGAGGAGGGCAGCGCGGACGGCATCGCCCCGCCCCCGGCCCCGCGGAGCCCCGGCACCTGTTGCTGCCCGCGCTCCCGCCTCGTCCCCGGCATGCGGAGCTCCCGGCCTGGCCGCGGGCTGCGGCGGGGCGCGCCGTGATGGGCGGCCGGGAGCGGGAGCGGGACGGCGGCGGTGGTGGCTCTGCCCGCAGCCGGCAGCCCCCGGCCGGCGCCCTCGGCAGCGCGGGGTGCTCCGCTCCGCCTCGGCTCTCCGGGCCCCGGCGCCGCTTCGCTGATGCCGTTCTCCGGCGAAGAGCGGAGCCTGCAGGGGATCTACAAACCGG
Source organism: Ara ararauna (assembly GCA_028858755.1). Lineage (NCBI taxonomy): Eukaryota > Metazoa > Chordata > Aves > Psittaciformes > Psittacidae > Ara > Ara ararauna. Next base: position 23,750,816 of record CM054384.1, read on the forward strand.
CGAGGCCGGCGGAGGGCAGGGCTGCCGGCGGGGCTGCCGTCTGTACCGAGTGCTACACCAACCGCTCCTTCGTCTACGACGATGGCAGCGCTCACAGGTACCCGTCGGAGGGGCTCGGACCGTGGGGATCGCGGTGGGGTGTGAGGGGCGGGGGTCGGGGGCTCCATGTGCCGCCGTCGTGGGGAGCTGCGGGGCTGAGGGATCGCAGAGCTCCCCGGGCAGGGCCGAGGGGAACCCCTTTTCCCCGCCGCCTGCTCCCGGAGGGGCCGGGACGCGCCGGCGAGACCCTGCCCGCGGTCCCCCCCCGCTGTAACCGTGCTCGAACCGAGCGGAAAGTTCCCGCTCCGCTCGCAGGCCCGGAGGGGTCCCCGCCACAGCCCCTCCGGGCGCGGAGCGGTTGGGGGCTGCCTGGGCACAGGGGATGCTCGGAGGTCCCGAGCTGTTCCCAGTCAAATCCTCCGTGGGAAAAGGGCAGACGCAGTGCCGTGCCTGCACGGGCTGAGGCCCATGGGTCGGGCAGGGTTTTGGAGGAGCCCTGAAGCTCCCCCAAAGCCAGAGGACTAAAACGCACAGAGGTGAAGGAGCCGCATCTCCACAGGTACATGGCAGCTTTGGGCTTGTTTTGTGCCAACTTACAGTGTCCTGTGCAAGGGAGGGGCTGTAGAGGTGAAGAGCTGCCCAAAGGGGATCTCAAGGACTTGGTGCCACTGTCCTTTCATGCTTACATGTCTCACAAGGGGAGGAATGCTTGTTGCTGAAGTATCCCAGCTTTTCCTGATAACTCCTTTATATTACCATTGATCTGGTTATATTCTCCAGTGTGGCTCTTCTGTCTGTCACACTCATCAAACATCAGCTTAAACAGGGCAATGAAGTGCGTATATCAGTTTCTTCTTGGCAGATAAGAATCTTGGCTGGGTTTGTGCCCTGCGCTGGTTGACTGGAGTTCTCCATGTTGACATCTTGCTGTGATTTAGGGACACCATCTTTTGTTTCTAAAAGACCAGATGGAAAAAGAAGGAGCAGTGTATTCGGTGAACTCCATAACTTCCAGTACACTGCCACTGACTGGGTAGTTGATATTGAATATTGGTTCTTGGGATTCAATCCCTCATTGCTTCCCTGCAGTCCTCTGTCAGACAACAGTGCCTCAGGAGCCAGGACCAGCTCACTCCTGAGAACACTGCTGGGTTGCCTTGGTCATGCCAAGGTGGTTGCAGAGCCCCAGGGCCTTCAGCAAACCCAATTTTGCAGCTGTGCTTGGTGTGTTTGCAGAAATGATGTCCTTAAACATGTCTGGGGGGGATCTGGAGATGGCAGTTGTGGAGGGCTCAGCCTCCAGCATTGCGGGAAAAGGAGGAGTTGCTCGGCTCAGACAGCAGTTATTGCTCCTTATTACTTGTACTGCAGAACTGCTCAGGGTCATTTAACCTCATCTAGTGCACAACAACAAAATCCTTGTCCAAAGGTCTTCCCTTCTATCTCTTTTGATCTGGACAGAAGAGCTTTGTTTTCTAATTGTTATTATACAGCTCAGTGTGTTTCTAACCCCCTCTGGCTCCAGAGAGGTTGAAATGCCGTTGTTTTCTGTGGCTTGTCTTGCCTTCCTCTGTGTTCAGCCCCTTTGGTGCTCTTCCAGAGATGTTAAACAAGCTGGTTGGAGCCATCAGGACTCTGCAGCTCTGCCCACAGCTGCTGTCACCTGAGGCGTGCGAAGGGTATGAGAGCCAGGGTGCATCTGAGCAGCAAAGATGTGTAGCACATCCAGTGTACATTTTGCTACGTGCTCAAGGGGACTTCAGCTGGGTTGGCCCCGCTAAAAGAAGTGGAAGCCTCAATTATCCTCGTGCTTAACAAATCTAGAGATGGCTCAAAAGCTGCTGAAGTGAAATTCCACCTTCTCGGTTGCCTGAGTATGGAGGGGAGGTGCGGATGTCTGTGTGCTTTCTTCTGTCTCAGTAAGGGGACAATGGTCCCAAAAGTCCCTTCCAGTTGGAAAGAAAGGGGTTAACAGTAAAAGCAGTTGAAAGTCTGTTTGGAGAGCAAATACACGTTTCTGGCACCCAGAGGGTACAAATAACCTCAATTTTACTTTCCTACCTCGTGGGAAATCAGTCACTGTTTGTGCAAGGAGCTGGTCCGTCACTTAGGGGAATACAGGATTTCCTCTGGCCAGCAGCAACTCTTCCCCTGCCTTGCCCATGTAAGGGCACTCTGGAAAGAAGCAGTGATGGATGAGTGGCCGTATGGAAGAGCTCATGCAAAAATACCCTGCACAAGGAAGGGGCCTGCGGGAGAAGCAGGGACGTGTGAGAGGAGACTTGGATTTTCCATCTGCTACCTCCCGATACTATGGCTTATTTAAGAAGAAGAAAATGAAAGAAGGTGGCATGCATGAGGATACCTGGAGAAGCTGCTTGGGAGATCCCATCTTTGTATTAGACGTATGTGGCTTTCCTCACGTCTGTTTAATGCCTATTACAGAAGATCTGTCCTCTGTCTGTTAGGCTGCACCTCTCTGCTTGGGTTCAGTGCTGCTGTTTATACTTGGAGCAAACAGTAGATGTCCGGTGCTGAGCAGGGTGGGTTTGGGTGTCTTGCCAGGGGTTTGGGAGTGGGATGTGGAGGGGAGGTGTGTCCCAGCTGGAGCATCTGCTCCAATGTTGGAGAAGCCGAGGATGGGGAGAGCAGCAACCAGAGGGAGCTGTGAGTGCTGCAGGCAGGGAAGCTCTGATTGTGGTTCTCCACGTCCAGGTAGGTTTGATAGGGGATGTCTCAGTCTGAGCAGCCAGGACAGGTTGTGCTTTCTGGTGTAATAATCACAGCCAGATGTGAAGCAGTGGCAGCAAGAGGAAAAGATAATGAAAGATAAGAAAAAAAGCATTGGTTAAACTGGATTCTTGCTCAGTGTGAGCACAACAGGGCCAGGATGCGATCTCCCATCGCTTCTCCTGCTACTCATTGGATGTATCAGATGGACTGTCACAGTTCAGCATAGGGGCAGTCCCTGCCGCTGAGAACCTGTTGTTGTCTCTTAAGTTTTCCATTCTCTGGAAATGAATGGGAAGATGCTTCTCTGGCAGAGCTTACGCTGAACTCGAGTGTGTCGCTGATTAATAACCAGTTCATCCAGGCAACATTACAGACATACATGAGCTTCCCAAAAGTCGGCCTTGTGGATTGCAGCTGTTGCTCTGGCTGCCCATGGGGATCCTGGCCTCGCTGTTCCAGGAGGAGCTGCAATAGGGAGCCATAAAACTTCAGGGACAAACACCCTGGCTCTCCAGAGTGCAGCAGGGATAAGGAATTCTGCTCTAGTTTTGCGGGGTTGATGAGGAGAGGGAAGCATGCGGCTGTGATCCAGGGCTCGATGGGGCTGTCATCAGGTTGTGGTGCTAAAACTGCCCCAGGAAAGCACCCACCGGCATACCTGGGGCAGTGGGAACAGGTTTTGGGACCCCCCTGCTATTCTGTTTAATGAAGGACCATGAGAGGCCCGATGTCCTCCTTGGAAACCGCTTTGGGCTCTGGCTGTGTCAGCCTTTGCCGGAGAACAGCAAAGTGGGTCAGTGCCTGTGCTCAGGGCTCTTTCTGCTCTGCAAAAATATTTACAGCATCTATTTGAATCCTCCCAGTCCTCCATCAGAGACCTCGTCCTGACCTCAGTGCCGGGTTCCCAAGTGCTGCGTGCCGTTTGTCTTGGAGCCCGTTAGCGTTTCTTTTGCCTCCGTGCCAAGCTGTGCTGGAGTGTGGAACATCTCATTCATCCTTCTTGTGAACAAACACAGGCCAAGAGCCACACTAGGGCTGAGCACAGGTTCCTCTGGTGTCCCTGGTGACAGGGACAGAGGGTGCAGAGCAACCCATCCCAGGGCTGCCCCTCTGCAGCCTGTCAGATCAGGATCCTGGCATTGTGCTTTGAAGATAGGGATGGACACTTCCCCTAGGATTTGCCTGGTCCCTCTAGAATGTATTGGTACTTTCTGCCTCCATAAGGGGATGTGAGTTCTTTGATGCAGACGCTGCTTTTCCTTTGAGCCTGCTGCCCTGTGATTTCCCTGGGCTCCCACAGCTCTTGTGATGTACTCGCTCCCTGGTTGTCCGCTCTGATTTTGCCTGCTTTTCATCTTGTCTCTTTCCAGGCTGAAGACCCCTCCTGATCTATTTGGTCTCTCCTTGTACAAAACGCTTTATAACCCCACAGTTATCTCCGCTGCCCTTCTCTGTGCCTCCGCATCTCTGAAGAGGGGAACCAGAGTGTGTGTGGCTCTGCGGTGGGTTTATCTGTAGTATCACAGCCTTTCCTAATGCTTTGAGTTTTGGCCACCACTGACAGCTGCTGGCTTTGTAGTATTGTCTGCTGTGACTTCGGCTCTTTTCTGAGTGCTGATGTGCAGAGCTTCTGGAGCCTGTGCAGGAAGGTGATTTCTCTCCCTTTTGGATTAGTTGGCATTTACTGATGCTAATTTTCACCTGACATTTTGTCACCGGGTCGGTCAGTGCCGCAGGGTCCTCCTGCGACGGTTTACAATCAGGTTTAGGTCTGACTTTACTGGCTAATTTGCAGTCACTACCATCACTTCTGAATCCATGGAGGAGCAGAGAGCCCGGTGGGAGCCCACAGAAGATGTTTGCTCCCCTTCTGTTCGCCTCCTGTCTTCTGATCCAGGAGACATCCCGCTCGTTGTCCTGCCGCATCCTGGTCTGGCAGGAGGGCTGAGAAGCCTCTTGGGGATTATTTCTGTGAGTCTTTGTGTTCTTGAGCAGTGTGAAGCGACTCTTCCTCCTCCCACCTCTGTTATGTTCTGCTTTCAGTAGAGGTGAGTGTTCTGCAGGGGCCGGGAGCACACGGAAGTTTCCTCTCCCAGGTTCATCCCAGCTGCCCGCAGCAGCCTGGGGCTGTGCCAAGGGAGGGGTTTGCCAGCAGATCTTTAGTCAGAATTAGCAGCCTTTTTGAAATGAGCCTGAGAAATACAGGGCGCTGACCGAGATGGTCGAGGGTTACAACAGCTTGGGGTGAGGGACTGGGATGCAGGTAGGATCCTGTGCTGCGGGATACCAGGCATGCTCCTGTGTATAATGATTCTGGAGAGTAACGAGCTCTGCCTTGAGAGCATGTCCTTGCTCATCCTGACGGGAGCTGGGAGCAGGTAGCATTGTCCTGCTTACAGCTACCAAGATGAGGGTTTTGGCTGGTTCCCAAGGGTTAGAGGGTGACTTTGGTCCCAGGTAACTCCATGTGGGAGGAGAAGCCCCAGGAAAAAAAACCAGATTGGGCCACAGCAAGAGGACAAAGGACTTTCAAGCCTTGCTTTAGCTAGAGATGAGCTTTCCTGTCCCCCGGGCTGGAGGAAGGAGGGCTGCTGCTGCCTGCAGGAGGGTGCACTGGCAGGGCCGAGAATGTGATGGAGCATTAGGATTCATAGGGACTAAGAAGAGTCCTCATGGTAGAACTAGAACTAGCCAAGACCCGCTTGGCTTTCTGGCCTCCCTCATGATGCCAATTGCTGAAACTGGGACCCAAGGGACAGCTGAGGGGTAAGTCTGGGCACTGAGTGTGGCTGCAGGGATAAGCGGTGCCTAATGGCTGTGAATAGAGGAGTAGCTGAGGTACGGAGACCTGCTCTGGTGTCAGAAGGAATTATACTCCCCTTCTTAAGCAGGTGACAGCAGGGGGTTGGCTATTGGCTCCATGAACAGAGCCTGAGGCTGTGACAAATGAATTGCTCTCTTTTTGCTTTAATGATCTGGTTTGGTTTAAGCTTTTTTCGCTGTTGGCTGGCGTGCATCATGAGCCCGGTGTTATCCCTGTGTGCAACAGCACCCTGCCATTAAAAGCTGTGTGATTCCCAGGGAATTCTGGTGTGCACAGCCTCCGAAATCCCCAGCGGGACTGATGAGACCTCACAGTGCGGGATCGTTTCTCACTTCCAACAGAGAGAGTCCTGGTTGCTTGATTTCTTGAGCACTAGGGATGATTCTGCTTTTAAAGGAACTGCATGTGCTCCCCAGCTGCCTCACAAACCCAACACCGCGATGAGGAAAAGCAGGGTCATGTCCTTGCCGGGAAAGGGCTGCGTGCTCTGGGAAACCTGCTCCTCAGCATATAGCTCCTTCAAGGAAGATATAGTTTAATGTTGTAATCCATAAATAGCCCTGGAGATAGCTGAGTCAGGAATTTCCCAGCAGGGTGGGTGACCTTGGCTCTGCAGGCTCTGGTTTGGATTTGCCCCTCCTTCTGAGGGTGTTCGTGGCTGAGATGCTGGGAAGAACACTGGGTGCTCCTGAGCCTGTCCCTGGTGGGAAGGGTCAGGCTGGATGGGGGCTGCGGGCAGAGCTTGGCCAGGGTGTTGTGCCCAGCCTGTCCTTTGGTGCAGGTCACTGGTGTAATTGGTTTGCTTCCAGTGGGGAGTTGAATCTTCACCTTTGGAGGAAGGGAACTGAGTGAGGGTCCTGCTGGTCACTGGGAGACCCTTGACCAAGGAAATGGGGATGGGGAGCAGAGCTGTGGCCTTAGGAGAGATGGGGTTGGTATGTTGTGCTGCAAGCGATCGTGTGAGCTAATTTGCACTCTGATTGCACGTGTACTCCATAGACTAAACCCATTGCAGATGGATGGCTGTGCTCTGCTCTGGCTCTGATGGGGAGCAGGAAGCCTGGCTGGCACTGTCCTTCCCCTTGCTGTGGGGATGTGGCTCTGCTGTGAGCCAGGTTAGGATGTGTGTGGTCCAGTGGGTCCTGCCCTGCCCCAGGCAGCAGCCAAGGGCCCACTCTGCTCCTGGCACCACCCTGCTCCTGTGCTCCTTGAATTCCTCTTTCTGGTCTTGTTGCTGCCTCTCCCCATCAGGTGCTGTGCTCGTATCCCTGGTGCTTGGCACCCCAGGTTCCTGTGTGTGCCAGACACAGTGCTCATGAAACCAAACCCCTGAGGATTCAGCATCACTGGGGAGCTGGAGCCCAGGCTGGCTCCTGCACGAGTCGCCACAAACGCTTTCTTCACCTTCTTTTGGTCCCACTGGGGCTGGAGGAGCCGAGCTGCCTGCGCCGCTCCTGTGCTCCGTGTGCTGCTGTGGGATGAATGAAGAGTGAAAAGGCTTCTCAGCGGGGCTCTGCCTTGCCCGAGTTTTACCCTGTTGTACAAAGTGAATGTGTGCACCAACCAGAAGGAAACGGGGAGATGTGGGGTTGAATTGCTAATATGGGGTTGTCTAACAAGAAAAAGCGGCTCCGGACCTGGAAGGAACAATTTCTGCTTTTATCTTCTAGCAAATAGCGCTGCCAGCGGGGGGAGGGCTCGTGGAGCTTTGCACTGACTCACGCTTCCTGTTCGTTTTCAATGTGAAATACACAAAATGCTAATTTTTCCTTGAGGCCTGTGGTGCTAAATTGCCTGCACTTGTTGAAAGCAAAGCGATGGATGGATTTGTCACGGGGCTCTGCAGCTCTGTACAAGTTTTGAGCAACGGCAGCCCGTGATGCGGACACTCTTCATGTGGACAGATCCGGATTTGGATGCAGGAGTTTAATGTGGGAGACCGTGCGCTTCATATACTGCCTATAAATATGTGTGTGTGTGTGTTCTGTGGCTGTTGTACCCACAAAAGTTGGGCTAAAGCTGCTCAGAGGATCTGGAAATCATGGCTTGGATGTTATGATGGGCCTGGTCACGTCCCTTGGAGCACTTGGAGCTCTTTGAATCAAAGAGTAATAAATCCACAGCCATCATACAGGTAACAAGAAGCTGATAAAGCAATTAAGTGGAATGGAGATGGCTGCTTGTGGACACAGAGGTGTTTATGAAGTAGATACAATGATTTTATTAATGGAAATAGGCTCCCTCCATCTCTCCCTGATTCCGGTTGCAATGATTTCTCACTTGGTTATGGGACTTACGCTCAGGAAATAGAAGTTGTTAATGTTGTATTTTTGGGGTAAAGAAGCCTACCACTTGGCCTGTACGTGTGCTTCTCCCCATGGGGCCATGCCGTGGTGTACGCGACCCTCTTGTGGCTCTGGACACATCATCCGGGTTCCAGGGCTGTGATCTCTATGAATGGCATCAGGGTCATCGTATGACCTCTGGGGAGGGAAAGGGGACGGTGGGATAAGAATCTGGGGCTCTCCCTCTGACAAGCTGAGGTGTAGGTTAGCTGCTTTCCTTCCCTCCATGGTCTTTGCCCTCTCCTCTGGCTGGGCTGCATTGTGCTGCTGTGCCAGGAGTGATGCCAGTGCCTGCAGCGGTTGTGTGTTGCAGGCACAGGAGGGGTTTCTGCCTTCCAGCACAGCTCTGGAGACCGAACATGCGTCTCCACATGCGCTCGGGCCATTAAGGGACCCCACAGGGATGTCACTCAGAAGAGAAAAGGCAAAAAGAGAGGGGGGAACTACTGTAACCCGGTAACCAGAAGAGCTGCAGGAGGAGAAACAAATAGGAGATGACTGTGTGTATTTAAATAAATATAGAACAGGAAAAGGCAGAATTTCCTTTGTGACTTTGCTCACCCGAGAGGCTCTGAGAGCCTGGCAGAGCTCGCCTTTACTGATAGACCAGGGATGCAGGGCCAGACTCTGCTGGGTACCAAAGCTTGAGGAATAGTGGCTTTGCTTGGGATGAGGATGTTGAGATTGGACATGAGGTACTTGCTTTCCTTCCTGCACATCTGGACTCCCTGGACATCCTCCTGGGGAAAGGATGGAGTTGGGACAGACAGCTGCCAGCAGGACCTCATACTTTTGGCTCCTTTTACAGCATGGAACAGTGGGAGAGGAGGGATTTAGGTTGTGAATCCCTAAAATCTGGGGCAAGAGCTTGCCCCAAATGTAGGTTCAATTGGTTTTTCTATCTGCACACCCCAGCCTCTAGAAGAACAAGAGGAAGAGCATTTTGGGAGGGTCTTTTTGGTGCCAACAGAGCAGGGAGTGTCGCTGAGAGCTTTGGAGCTGCTGATGGTGCCTGGCAGGTTTGGGCTGTTACATCACAAGGGTACCATAATAGCGGATTATGGATCTGTTGATGCCCCCAGGCGGTCTGGGACTGGTTTGTGGTGGGAAACAGGAGGATGCTCTGTGGTTTCTGTGGTGCATAGCATGCAAGGAAGCAGGAGGGGAACTTGGGCTGTGTCCTTCCTCTTCTTTGATAAGTATTAGTCAATAAACATCATAAAACCCCTAAACCACGTTGCAAGGAGCTTCCAGCCGCAGAGTTTCCTCTGAGCAAAGCTGCCTCTCGAGTGCTGGGAGCCTGCACAGGCTCTGATGAGCTCCACAGGGCCTGCGCGCTGCAGAGCCGCCATGGCCAGGCGCAGCCCCAGCCGGCACAGGCGCACGTGTGGGCTGACACTGGTCTCCTGCCTGCGTTTCCCGTCTCAGGGGATGGTGCCATCAGCAGCCTAGCTTTCCCGCGTGCCCTGGGTGGGAATACAGCAAGGGAAGAATGCACTTGCGACCAGCCCACGCATGAGAAAGCGCATTGAAGGAACCCAACGTTGGTGCAGCTCCGAGGCTCCTGCTAGAACACGCTCCACGGGGCTAACCTGCTATGGTGACTGTCTAGCTGCAGTTTAAAGGTAGGAGAGATCGAAGGGGAGATCTGGTTTGGGTCACGCTCCCCTTGATCCCAGTTCCCGTGTTCCCAAGAGGCTGAGCAGTAGGGTGTCCCCTTCCTGGCATGCCGATTGCTGCTGGGGAGCTGGCCAAGCTGGGGGAGAGACGGTGTCATAGTGAGAAAGTGGAACAGTGTTGAGGTTTCCATATGCTGATTACAACGTGCAGCTTTAATGGTACATGGTTCTGGAGGAAGGAAGGAAAGAGAAGATAAAAATAAAGCTGCAGTCCTGTATTTAGCTGTAAATCACTTTGGGATATTTTTTTTCCCAGTAGTATTTGAAGACTCTGCAATAACCAAACTTGTTCATGAATGTTTTATTTTATACCACTACTGTTTTGAAGAAGTGGCCGGGTTGCTGTGGCAGTGCTATTGCTCAGAATCCCTCTGTTTGGGCAGAGAGGAGGGTTGCAAGCTCTCTGTGTCAGGAGATCGCTGTGCAATGCAGGAGCGCTTTTTTCTAAGACACCGATGTGAAACACATTTTGAAGTCCCTGTGTAATTGATAGAGATCCTTAATCAAAGAGGTGCATGCAATATTTGTCTTACTGAGCCTTCATTCTGAATGGTTTCTCATGTGAGGGTAAGAGAGAATGTATTCAAGATGTAGCTGCTACTGCAGATAGGAGAAGAAACTCAGATGCAAATACACAGCAGAAATTGTGTTTCCAGAGGTAGTGACAGAATTGGCTTTTACTACAATTTCTTAATACTAGTAAAGGCCAGTGGTAAAAATTTACTTCCTTTCGTGAATCTGACACATGATCTGAGGCCAAGAGAGGTGGATTAATTGGGTTTAAAAAGAACCATGCCCAAAGCCCAAGAGACAAGTGTTTGACAAGAGGATGGGTAGATATGGGCCTCCTTAGCTTTTGGTGGGTGCAGGGTAACGATGGCCCTGCCTGGACCTCAGCCATGGGAGCTGTGGGGAGTGCAAGCCAGGGTGATAGCTGTGTGTAAAGGTGCCCTTTCCACACGGCAGTCAGTGTGGCCGTGGCTGCGCAGCCGTAGCTTTCCTCTGGGAAAGGAAACAAAACGCTCCTTTAAACAGGCACGTAATAATCAATGGAGATTGCTGTGTGTGACAGTCTCCTTCAAATGCAATTATAATCACCCACATTCAGAGTGAGGCACCTGGCTCCCCACTTTAAAGTAGGCATTATGATAAGAGAGTGGATGTTTGCTGAAGTTTATCTTTTCTCTCTCTGAAGGTCCAGTTTTGGGATGCTCTCCTGGCCTCACAGCAGCGAGGTGTCTCAGCTGGGCTAGAACTTTGCTGGAGGTGGCCTGGGGAAAGTACCTTTTTGGCATAATTCATCATAGTTAAGCTCTAAGTTAATTGTGGCTTTTTTAGGGGAGATTGGATTAATGTTAGATCCTCCTTTGCAATGTGAGCTGGAGATGCTCAGCTAACTTCTGTGCTTCTATCGTTTAATCCAGAGGGAGTCCTTGAGTTGACAGGAGTTTGGCTTGATTTCCCTTAAAGACCAAGTTTTGGATCGATGGATGTCATAGAATAACTTCCCTGATACCCAAGGCCCTGCACAGATGCGTTACTCAGTGCAGAGCTGCAGTGGCTGCAGTGTGCATATGGCAGCTATAAGGAATTGAAAAGCTCTGGGGGTGTAGAATTAAGTGGCAAATAACATCAGTGAAAATCATGTCAAGTGCTGAGAGTGAGCTGTCTTGTCTTCTGGGGCTGTGTTCAGCAACATGCTGGTTGCTCTTCCAGAAACTTGGGAGTGATAGCTGATCAGGTCTTTGGAACCTGGTCAGCTGGGAACTCACTTACAGGGGTTTGAGTTGTTGAAGGTAGAAGACAGTCTGTGGAGCTTCAGATCCCATCTCTGCAGCCAGCAGCAAACCCCCTAGATGTCTGCTTATTGCCAATTTAGCATTCAGCTGTTTGAAGTTCCTTTGCCTGTATATAGCTTATGCAGCATGTACTGGAGGCAAAGCTGTGGGAAGGTGGTATGAGTGGGTTGGAGCGGCTCTGGGTGAGACCCTTGGAAGTGCAGCTGACAGGAGTTGGAGCCTTTCGTCTATTTGCCTGCCTCACACTCCAAAGTTATATCTAAGGGACTAGGAATCAGCTCACTGCAGAGGTGCCATGCCTCCTCTTCCAAGTTCTCCCTGTCCTTCCCACTTCTGAAATTGGAGTTCCTGGCATGGCATGGATAAATGTCGCTGGTGAAGGATCAGGACCTGTGATCTTGCCTTGTGTGTGTGCACTCTGGCTTTCCAGCAGTGAATGACTGCTTTGCCTTGGGAAGTTTCAGCTTAATCCTGTTCTGCTATAATTAGTTGCTCTAGCTGACATGGGGAGCAATGTCGTACCCATGTTCTGGTTGGTAAATGTGGTTTGAAAAGGAGACCAAAGACAAGTTGTTAACCCTCTGAAATGATAGTTTGCGAGCTGATGGAGTTTCATCTCTTTCCTGTGTGGCAGGGCAGGTTGCATGTGGCTGGCCATATGCAGTTTTCCATGTCTGAGCAATTGCCTTGCATCTCTCCCAGGCACTGCGATCCCCCCATCCCTTGATCAGACACATCGGCACACCAAGGGATGGGTGACATATCCTCCTGGCCACGACACTTGGCAGCTGGACATGACTGACTCATCAGTGTTCGCAGTTTCTCATTTAATACTGGGGCTGTTTGGATGATTTAAGCACCGGCAGTCCGGAGAGGAGGTTGTGCTGCTTCTTCCAGCACAGTTGTGGAGCCATCACCTTGGCTGCCTCCCATCCATACTTTTCTTTGCGGGGGGAGGCTGGGGGTGGATCTGGGCTCTGCTGTCAGCTGTACATCTCTCTTGCGAGCAGTTTTATTTCCTCCTGCCGATTGGGCTTTTCCATTGGCTCCTCTTGCTCGCTCTCTGTTGTTTGCCTGCTGAGGAGCGAATGTCCTGCGCTCGGTGCTGCCCTGCGCGGCGCCGGCCCCTCGCCTGAGGCCGGCAGAGCCCCTTCGTCACCCATGCCCCCGGGGGAAGCGATCTGCAGAGGGGGCACCGCCGCCTGCCCCGCAATGTAACTGCAGCCGGCGGGCGGGCAGCCCCTCCCGGCGCTGGCTGCGCGGGGCCGGCCCCGGAGGAGGTGCCGGAGCGGGCGGAGGGCGCGGGCAGGGCAGGGCACGGTGCCCCCCCATTGCCGCTATCCCCTTCTCTCCCGCAGGCTCTCGTCGCCCGGCGGCTGCGGCGGCGGGGACGGCGGCGGGAGCCGCAAGAGCGGGGTCATTCTGGACATCGCCGCCCTGAAGATGACGGAGCTGGAGTCCGAGGTGTTGCCGCTGCCGCCCCGGTACCGCTTCCGCGATCTGCTGCTGGGGGACCAGTCCTTCCAGAGCGACGACAGGTTCGGGGTGTACCGGGGGGACAGCGGGGCGGGGGCACCCACCCACCGGCCGGGGGGGAGGGAAGGGGACAGACACGCACATACCTGGGGCTGGGGACGCGTTCCCGGGACGCGGCGGACCGCGCTCCGGGGCGGAGGACGCGGGGCGGCCGCGGAGCTCTCCGCGGTGCTGTACCTCGCCCGGAGCGGAGCTCTCCGCGGTGCTGCCGGCCGGTCCCCGTCGTGGCGGGCGCGGTGGATGCCGGCGCTGGGGTGCGGGAGTGTCCGGAGTCTGCGGGCATTGGGGGGTGTTGGCAGGAAGCAGTGGGCATGCCCGGGAGAAGTGGGCTGGGGATGGAGGTCACAGGGATGAGCGTGGGTATGCCTCGGGCAGTAGGCACCAGGAATATGTGGGTGTTCATGGACATGCTGAAGCTGTTGGGCATTGGGAGTTGTGGGTCTAATGGACCGGCAGACATTGAGGTATGCGGATGTTCCAGGCAGTTTGTTGTGTCTGTGAGTCCTGTCAGGGGCTGACAAAGAGGGAAAGGGATCATTGTCTAGGAGATGCATGGGATATAATTGGAGAGGTGAGAAGCTGGTGGAACTCCCTGTTAAGCCATATGCAGAGTTTGGGCTGAGCACATACATTTATTTAGGGGGCAAGGCTCATCCAGGCTGTTCTCAGAGGCTGTCTTTGCAGCAGGGGATGCTGATGGGAGCGGAGTAACTCTAAAGAGCTTCTGTGAATATGACACAACTCTCCCTTCCTTGGGATGCCTAAAGAAATGGCCTTTATGGGTTGCTATTCCTGGCTGACTGGCAGGGATTTATTACCAGGTTGAGTGAGCTAAAGCAAAAGGAGAAATGCCATGAGTGGCAAGTGAATTCCATGAGCAGAGCAGTTAAATGAAGAGGAAGAAAAGAGCAACCCTGCCTTCAACTCTGTTCTTATGATAAAAATCAAGGAGCTACAGTGCTAATGGGGAGTCAGTAGGATCGTCATCTCTTCCTACCAATTGATTGCATGATGTAAGCAGAGAGATGTAACTCATGTTGAAAAAACCCTTCAGTTGCTGGTGTGTTAGCCTTTGGGTGGCTGCTGTGTATTTGGTACACCCGCATCAAGGCTTTTGTGCATCTGTGATAAAAGGTAATTCCATTTTTTTATGTGTGCACTTGTCATACAAAAACAAACAAAAAAAGACATGGACTTTGGTATTGTGGGATTTACAAATGTTCCAAAGTGTTCCTCACTTCTATAGCTGTGTAAGAATTGGTCTGTCTTGAAAACGAGTCTGTGATCCTCAGGATTTTAAATCCCAGATTTCCTTACCAGGCACTTAAGCATTAATATAGTTCTATGGCATAATGAGAGGTTAATAGGAAACTCCGGCTGCAGAAAATGTCTGGGTTTCAGAATGGTTATGATGTGGCTCAATTGGATAAATCTGAAGTTTCAAGTTTTAATAGTTTTCATATTTAAGTATTCTAATGGCTCTGAAATGCAGAAGATTGCAATTGCAGATTGTGGTTTTCCTGCGTTTCACTGGTATACCCCTTAACCTTCATTTTCATCTCCATTTGAATGTTTCTGATTCAGAACCTCTCTCTGGTTTTAGTGTGGAGATACTCCGGATTATTAAATTCATTAGCCTTGTTTCCCAAGATATCTTTGTTCCACTGGCTCTGTGTGCTGCTATCTTTAGTTGCTTGACTCCCCTTCACCTAGAAAGTACTGAAAACTTCACCGTGTGTTTGGGAATGCAAATCTATGAGCATACATTTGCTGTTCACACAAAGTCCTCTTGGCTTCACTGGGAATTGGGATAAGCCACCACCGCAGGCTTTTGGAGATGTTGCTGTTAGGCCTCAGTTTCAGTCCAATCATTAATGATACTGGGACCTTATAGATCAAGCAATCTCGCTGGTGTAATTAAGACCAGTAGGTTAGTCTGTTCCAAACCACCTGAATAAGGAGCTGATTCAGGCTAGCAGAAAAAAAGCAGGAAGCCTTTTGGCTTTGCTGTGCTTATAAATACTAAACAGCTGAGGGATGTGCTTTGAAGTTACAGCACTGACAGGACTGCGCTGAGGAAAATTCCCCCATGTAAGCAGTATGGGGAACTGTGGATGGTAAAATAGATCTCATTGGACTTACAGATGTAACACCGGAGGAAAACACCCAGAGCACTAAATATCTCATTTATTTGCAAAAGCAGTGCTAAATACATTAGCGTCTCAAATATCTGCTTCTGAAAAACTCCCCCAGAATGATAGTGTGCTGATGAAAGCAAGGAGGTTTCTGGGGTCAGCAGGAGACTAAAAGGATGGGAGGCTGTGGGGGAATCCAAGTTTCACTGCTTCTGGGGATTTAGAACCCTTCTGTTAGAGTTGTATTAATCCATCCTCATCACAGAGGATGCTGAGGAGACACCGACACTGGTCTGAAGTAAGAGAATGAGGTATTGCTGGAGCCTGAGGAGACAAGAGCTTGGTGGAACAAGGAGATAATTAGAGAGCTGTGGTACAGCAGGAGGAGAGAAAACGTCCAGATAACCCACAGAACTGAAAGAATTAATCAGTGAATATGAGGTGGAACAGGTAAAATAGGCTGCTTCTAATTTACTTTTAGAATGTGAAAGGTGAAGACAGTCAGTCTAACTAAGTAGGGTCTCTGGCAGGTAGACTGACGTGAGAATTACAATAATACTCCGAATGTTCTGTGGAGGGTGGTAATAAATCAGCCAGGAAGCAAATAGGAAAAGACCGACTAGAAGAGGAATGGGGGAGGTAAATGGGTTTGTGCAACAGAGAGAAAAGCCTAATGACAAGAAAATCTAGAGTTGTCAAATGGAAGTGCTTCTTCCAAGGTCTTATTCATCTTTGGAACTCACTACCACGAGGCATGTGGAGGGCTTTGGGCTCAGCTGTATTTCAGTGCCATACAACCGTACTTAAATACTATGCTTGACATTTTTGCAAGACATGTCTTTAGTTCTTGATAGGATTAACTGTCATTCAGATCTACATCTCCAGAGGGTACAAACTACTGTCTCAGGGCATTACTCTGACTGATAGGGACTGAGAGGAGGGTGATTTCTCCTTTGCGAAGGAAAGGTTCTCTTGCAGTTGCCTCAGTGGTTTGGCTTCAGTTGTGTCTGGTTCTAGAAGTTTCCCTCTTTTTGGAAGGTTCTGTCAACGTCAATACTGGGATAAAAAGAGATCTGTTCTGCTTTCCTATGGCAGTATTGCATTTCTTATCTCACTGATGTTCTGTTGTCGTGGAAGTATTCATAGCCACTGGAATATAACAGTAAAGACAGAGTTTAAGATATTGAGCCTGTAATTAAAAGGAAGTGAGGAACCAGGGACATGAATACTGCTGGTGCCTGGCTGCCCTGCCACACACTTGGTGACTCCGGGAACAGGAATCCTCTGTGTGATGGTGCCTATTTTGTAAGAGCAATGCCAAGGGCTGCTGGTGGAAGGGAGAAGGAGCTCAATGCTGCATCCCATCAGGGCTGCAAGTCTGGGCTGTCTGCGGAAGGCTTCTGTTCTAAAGTGATACTGCTATTTGCTGATTAAAGGCAGCTGAGAAAGCACATCTGCTGAATTGATAAATATTGTTTTATACCACAAGCTGTGGCATCCCTTTGATCTCTGCTGTCCTGACTACGGCAGTTTTTGATCTCCTGCATTCTCTTTTCTTGGACGGTGCTGACAACTGGGCTGGGGCATGTATAAAAAAAGCCCACAAATGAAATTAAACCGTATTCTCAGAGACGTGCCATTAAGAGCTGATTCGTTGCCTCATTTAAATAGTCTGAATACTCTCCAGAAAATCATTGTCAGAAGCCACAGTCCTATTTACAGTAGCAAGAAGTAATGGATGTCACTTTGATTAATTTCTGAGGCTAATTATCAGAAAAGAATCATTTTGATGGGTAAGGATGTTTGGAAACGCTGCTTGAGCGGAAGAATTCAGCAGCAGCTCGATAAAAAAATTAACATCTCTTTCAAATCAAAGATTTTTCAGATGTTGCATAACCCAGAAGAGAGGCTTTTAACAACTGGGGCAAGTTCTGCTCCCAGGTCAGACAGGTTTTGGAAGCTTCTTTGTCTGTCAGCTGACATCTGGTCTTGGTCTCTTGAACTTGTCACTCAGCATGGCTCTGAATCATAGGTTGGATTATAGTTGGCACAAACAATCCAGAGTGCTGAAGTATCAGGCTTGCGGGAGCTTACCCTTGCAGTTTTCATGCTAACATGCCCCAAGTGATTTCCTCATCACGTGCATCATTACATTAATGGATCTGGGCAGTTTTGTGTCCCTGTGTTAGGTTCTTTGAATGTGTCTGCGGCTGAATCCCTGCTTCATTGCCATTTGATTTAATGGGCAATATTTCTCATTTTATTTGGAAGATGCAGATGCTAATTTGGAAATTCCAGTTTGTGTCCAGAAGTTAGAGCCATTTATTTCTGTGATGGTGAGGTAGTGGCCAATATTTTAGGCTCTGACTGCAATGTCTCTTCAGGCTGTACCATCTGTGCTCGTGAAGGTTTGTACCTGGATTTAGGAGATCCAGCTCTGATGCCTGTGTGCCACAAAGTCCCTCTGGTGAAGGCTTTTCATCTCCCAGCAGTCTGATCCCTTGCTTGTGGAAGCAGGATGGAGGTATCTATTGTCTAACAGCCATTCTCTCAATACGAGCGTTAAGACCCAGTCTCCCACCAGCCCTGTGTGCAGAATCTCTCGAGGGCTGACTCAACTGTGATGCCTGAGGCCAGCTCCAAACCAAGTAATAAATAACACCGGTGAAGACGGTGGGATCTGAAAGTTGTGTATGATCACTTGAA
This sequence comes from Ara ararauna, assembly GCA_028858755.1. Taxonomy (NCBI): domain Eukaryota; kingdom Metazoa; phylum Chordata; class Aves; order Psittaciformes; family Psittacidae; genus Ara; species Ara ararauna. Next base: position 23,768,612 of record CM054384.1, read on the forward strand.
TTGAATTGCTTCTCCTCTGCTTTTGCCACCTGGCAAAGCAAAACCAGGACATTAATTGGATTAGGCTCTGTTCCTGAGTCAATACTTAGCCAGAAAGTTTCCATCTATCTGACAGTACAGAAGCAAGAGCTTGCTCTGATCAGGAAGCCTGTGGCACTGACCCCGCTCCCAATTAGGTGCTCTCCGAGTTGTTGGAGAAGCTACCACCCAGGAGTGTCAGAGCTTATGGGGTGGCCAGGTCCTCCCCAGTGAGGGGGGCTGCAGCAGGTCCTCTGCCTTAGGAGGCATTTGCATTTTCTCCTGCTTGTAGACTTTTTCTTTTAAGCTCAGCTAGCATTCCTAATTGCAGTTTGCTTTTCAGTTGTTCTGAAAGGCTGCAGTGATGATTCCTAACGTGGTGTCTTAAATACAGTGCCGCTTGGAGCTTTTTAAATGGATGTTTTCTTGCAGCTACTGGTGTGCTTTTGAGTATTTATCTTAAGGCAGGAACCCCTGGACATCAGCAGAAATATTAGGAAAGTTATGAAAGTGATAGAGTAAGAGAAGAAATGCATTTCTCTCATAATTATCTGTATTATTTTATTAGAAAAGAGTCATTGTTCTTTTCAGGGATATTGCTTTTACTGTCAGGAGTGGACCTTGGCTAGCAATAAAAGTGAGCGCACGTAGCAATCTGGTGGAATGAGTGGAGGTGTCCCTGGAGTGCTGCAGTATGTACAGCTGTGCCCTGATGAAAAGGAAGAACAACATTGATTTTCAGTTATTTAGTGCAATTTAACACTATAGGCTCAAATTTCCGTCCCTCCTTGGTGTATTTTCTCAGTTCATTTACTTTAGTTTCTATTCAATCTATGGGGACGATGGACTTGAAAGTGAGAATGTAGTGGTTTAAGTTACCTGAGAGTGCCTGTTCGAGTGAAGGGGAAAACATGAGCAAGGGGGGCATGTCCCTGCTGAGAGCAGTGGGGGGGACAGTCCTAAGAGAGACTTACAGCAGCCAAGGAGCTGATTGTGGCTCATATTATGTGAAAGAGCAACGGGGAAGGGAAGGAGGGACAGCTCTTGCAACCCAGGAGTGAGGGCTCGCTCCAGGTAGGCACACTGTCACAGAGCACCTTGTGTGGCTGACACTGGCCCTCTGGGAAGAGAATTCATCCCAGTGGCATTTTTACTGCCCTGCGCCAGTTGTACAGGACATGCAGAATGTCCAAACTGAAGAAATGGAGTGCGCAGTGGCATGAAAAATGTGCTTCCATGGTTAACTAGGGCAAATCTGCTTCCATGTGTTCTTGAGACCAAAGCCCAGTGAGGACATTGCCGGTTGCTCCAGCTGTGCACATGCCTTGGGGCACTTTTCTGCCTGGAGCTCCTGTGCTCTGATGGATGGCTGCTTAAACTTGCCAGTACAGAGAACAGAAATCCTATGCAAGCCAGTGGCAGCAGCTTGGTTGCGTTGAAGATCTTGCCACAGATCTACATTCTGTAAGGGACTTTGGTCCGTTTTGCACCAGAGAAGTGTCATGGATGTGAGCCTGTCCACAGATATGGTGGAGAAATAATGTTTGTCATCACAGCAAACCGCTGTGTCTGCAGAACTCAATAGGAGTGCTGCTGTTGGCTTGGGTGAGGGTGGAAGGTCAGGCTGAGACTGAAGCTGTCACTGCTGCTGTAGTGGCAGTATGAGAAACAACCTGGCAGCTGTAGCTGTAATGGCAGAGAACGCATTACATTTCCCTGCTATGTTTTCCCACCGCTTTATCTCATCACAGTTGCATCTTTGTTCTCAGGGGAAATAATTTATTGCCATTCTGAAGGTGGTGCTCATTCCTTTTCCTCTGCACAACCTGTTCATGGCTGAGTGCGTGTAGGGAGCGTTGGAGCTCAGGCATCCCCCGCTTGCAGCCCTGGGGAGATGGGGGCTCAGCTCCTGCTGTACCATCACAGCCTTCTGCAGCCAGCCCGGGCCTCATGCAGCTCTGCTTGGGTGTGAGCTGCTCTCTCATAGACCCCTTTGTGATCATGGTAAAAGAGATCACCAGCAGACCCTAAATACATTGCTCAGTAAATCTGCCCCATGCATTATCCTGTGAGGCACAGCATCTCAGAAACTTCATTTTGTCTAGACCATGCTGCAGATGGGTTTAAGAGGAATAAAAAGTCTGAAATTTGAATGAAACCATCTCCGTTTCTAGGAAGCTCCACCAATAGAGAGGATTAATTATTGTCTCCTATTTTCAGCTCTTATCAAAAGCGGTGTGAGCACACTGCCTGCTGAAGCCCTGCAGCTAGCGCAGATTTCCTTGCCATGCTTCATTTGCCTCTGCTCCACTGGCATTTGCTTGGATCTGTAGCAAAGACGCAGAGCTTCCCAGTGTCTGACCCTCGCTCTGTGCTCCGCCATCGTCAGTTTACTGAGCCACATTTCATGTCTACTGTTGTCAATAGTTTCTTTGTCAGAGACGATTTTTGCTGCTGCTCTTTAATCCTACTGTGGCAGAGCCCTCTTGAGGACAACACAGACATGACTCCAACCAGCGTGCATGACAACATCCAACTGAGCTCCCCAAACCCAGGGTAAAACGGTGATTTCATTATTCTCTTCAGAACGATTTGCAGTCACCTGTCTTGTGGCTTTGGGGTTTTGTATGTGTGGTTTTTATGTGGCTTTGCATAGAGCTGACTGGTGTGGTGTGTAATGTAAGACGTTGGATATGCTGTCTGTGGGATGCAGGGGTTGTGGATGGGGCATGTCTGTGTCTCCTGTTCGGCATCAACCGTTGTGTTCCACATGCAACAGCAGCTTAGCCTGGCCTGGAGGCTGACATCCTCCACCAGCCTGATCCTGCCTTGGAATGTGTGAGGGTCCTGAGGAAGGTGCTGTCATCCTCCTGTCTGCAGGTCCCGAAACTCTTGGTGTTAAGTGTGGATCTGCAGGTTGTATCCCCCCTTCCTCAGATGATCCTTGCTTCTTCACACTCTGGCTGTTTCTTGGTTCTGATTTGCAGAGGGCTCTGGCAAGTCCCTCACTCTGTGCTGGCGCTTGTTCCTCTCCTGTAACACTGGGAATGAACACGGATGCTGTCTGTCTGCTTTGCTATCTGCTACGACAGCAGGGTTGAAGTTTCACTTTCAGGTGGTGTGAAACCCACCACGTCTTCTGTGGCTGATCTGTGGCTGAGATCTGCTGGATTTTATCACGTTTGGGCGGCAGTTGCTGCATGGTGAGCACTCGCAGTCTCCGCTTTAACGGCTGCAGCTCCTATGGGGCATCCGCTGCTTGTCCAGGCTCGGAGCTTCTCGGACCCGGGCTCCAACCCACAGGCTCATGCAGCCTCCATCCTCCAGCACTGCAGATCACACGGCGCCTTTGGGGAGGAACCGTGGGGGAGTGCGGCGGGGAGGCTGCGGAGCCCGCGCCGGTACTCCAGCGGCTGTGTTTGGATTAGTGACTGTGCCGTGCTTCCTGCAGCCCACGCGGGCTCCCGCAGGAGCGGCAGCGTTGCTTTGCAAATTTAGCAGCTGCCTTGAGGCGGGAGCAATTGCTTTTTGGGCTGTGGGTAGAGTCGTGGAGCCTTGCCGTGCGTCTCGGGTCTGCTCGCGCCGTGCCGGTGCCGACTGTTGGCACAGCCGTTGCTCCGGTTCAGTTTTGCGGCAGTCGTTTTCTGCCTTCAGATCGATACAAGCAGCTTTATGTTGGAATTGGACTTTCCAAACGCCGCGCTGCTGCTTTGGCCTGGCCAGCCCTCTGTGAGCTTCGGCTGTGTGTCAGCACCCCTGTGAATCCAGCACCCATCACTGGGGTGCCAAGCAGTAGCTGGAGCATGAAGCACAAACGCCGTGGCTCAGTGGCAGAGTATGTGCTTGCTCCCTGATGGCAGGAGCTGTCAAGAGAAACGTCTCCTCTGTCTAGGAGAGAGAAACGTTTCTGGGGAGCAGGTGGTGAAGATGTTTAGCAAATGTCAGCTTGAGACCTTGCCATCCTGTGGGCAGAAGTGACACTGCTGAGAAACGTGTAATCCTGTCAGAAAGCAGCAAGAAAAATCCACCAGCCCTATGTTTACGAGCAAGGCAGGCCTTTGCCAAAAGTGGGTGGTTTTCTACCCCTGAGACTCGGGGAATGAGAGCTCCTCGGAGCAGTGGGAATCCTGCTCCAGCACATGCGAAGCCTGAAGGCAGGAGCCATTGGCACCGAGCAGGGCATCACCATCCACCCTGGGCAAAGGCTGCCAACCTCTGCTGACCCCGCGCCACGGCTCCTGCCTTCTCTTCTGGGTTTCTTTTGCTCCCCTGGCTCCTCTCTGGGTTTTAGGAAGAAGCAGCCTCTGAGCTTCCCCCTTCCTTTGCTCGGGAGCCTGGAGCCTCGCTCTGCAGGGGCGGTGGGAGGATCTCACCTCCTTCACATGGAGCGGGGACCAGGCAGGGGTGATGCCAGCCGAGCAGCTCTGGTGCGATGCAGATACCTCCATCTGATGAGTAAGGCTTGGCCTTGCACCTCGTGTAATTTGGGTTTTGACAGAGCTGGGGTAGCTGGGGCTCTGCCAGCGCTGCCGTTTATCGCTGCTCCTGACGTGAGATGTCTATTTTAACCAGAGACCAGGCAGCTTCTGCCCCGCTGCCGGCAGAGAGGAAGTGAATGCGCTCAGTTTATAGATTGTCTCAAGTCTTCTGCTGGTTCAGCTGAGTTCGTCTTGTAACTGTTACCATTAGGACAGAAGCATCCGGCCAAGCCATGCTGTATTATTTCTGAATGCTTTAATCGATCCCCTAGAGCTATTTAATTTGAAAGTGGCCTTCTTACTGCACACAGTGTGCGATTCTGTATATGAGCAAAAAAGCTTCAACAGAAAGGTTTCCTGCAGGTGGGTCCTCAGTGCAGTTCTTCAAAGCTAGAACACTCCAACTTTTCCTTTCAGACCAACTGGGGATGTGATTGCATGACTGGGAGTGGAGAGAGCTGTGGAGACCCAAAGAAACTCATTTGCCCGGTGTCCACATGTCAATGTGTGAAGCGCATAATTACATCTGAGCTGGTAGCTCCATATGGGAGTATTGTTTGGGAAAAAAAAATCTCATTTAATAAAGTGGGTCGTAATTGGTCATTAGAAGAGACTTTAATTGAAATAATTGGCATGGCCACTAGTGCGCTAATTTAATTTGTTATTTGTAAAGCACAGTCACAGTGTTTGTTCAAGGACAGAGAAATGGGTATTAGGTGGTGCTCGTATTTCTCAGCATGAAGTTACAGCTGGTCTCTGGAAAGACATTTATTTGAGCAAGCTATTTAGTCACTGTTCCTGAACTCGGATTTTGAAGATGTATTTGCTTCATTATAGTTTGATGCAATTACACCCACGCTGCTGAGAGTGAAGGCCTCCTCTGACACTTCAGTTCTCACTTCAGATGACTTGAGTGGTCTTTCTAGTCATGTGGAGCAGCTCCACCTCTCTGGCACAGGGACGTACCCTTGCTGAGGAACTCACACACATATGTGCATGAGTGTGCTCACCCACATGCTGGCACACAAGCAAGAAAGGGGACATTCATCTTTCCTGTACACCCTTTCCTCCCTGCTTGTCTGAAGTTCCTCAAGGCCTGTGCACATGGCAACAGTTCCGGCTCGGTAAATCAGCACCGTGAGGTTTTCCTATGTGGAGAAAAGCTTTATAGTCTCATTCCAGAGTGGAGATCTCTCCAGTAGCCACCTCAGAGCTGTTGACAGGGGTTGCCATGAGCTGAATGGCTCTGCTGCAGGAGCTACTCATCTGTTGGGTCACTGAAAGTGTTACATGGTGACACAAAGAGCCATTAAATCCCATCAGCCTCTTCCAGAGCTGACGTTCAACAATTGTTCCTTTTCATCTTCATCCAAAATGCTTTTAAAGCTCAATATTGTCATCTTGTTTGGCTTCTTCCCACACTGTATCTGCACTTAGAACTGCCCAGTGCTTATGGAGAGGTTTATTGCCAGCAGCTATTGTGCTAAAATTGTGAGGAAAACCAATTTCTAGTCAGCTTTTGTCACTGTCTCTAATGGGAGATATTTCTTTCTTGCTAAGAACTTGTAAGTGCGTTTTAGTGCCAGATGCAGTGCTCTGTGGCTAAGAAATATTTGTCCTTCCAGGGTTCAGCAGCACAAAGATTTCTGCTTACAGACATGTGCACGTGTATGAAGGACGGATGCTTTCCCAATGGTGTGGGTTAACCCCCCCAGACAAACAACTGTGAAAAAGAGCAAAGCTCATCGAACCTCCAACTTTGCTCTCTGATGCCTGGGAGCGTGCCCTGTACAGCCGTGTGCAGGAGCCCTGGCTGGCAGGGCCGTGCAGCATGTTCAGAGTAAGCCCAAAAGGTTAATTAAGTAAATCCAAAGCCACTGTGGGCTGTGCTGCTGAAGGAAGCCCTGTGCTGGTGTGCAGAAGAGGGAGAGTGTCTTCTGCTGTGTCCGTGACGTGCAGGTTCTCCAAGAACAGCTGGTGATGCTCTGTGGAAGTGCATCCAGCTTTGGAAGTAAGCTTTGTTCATCCTGTAAGCATGCGTCAGAGGGCACTGTGCCAGGCATGGCTGTGCTCTGCTGAATGAAGCTGGCATTCGCACCCCAGCAATGGCTTTGCCAAGTGAGCTCCCAAGGGACTGCATGACTTTAGAGGGAGCAAGTTTGGAGAGCCTGGATTGGGCTTTTAGTGGGAGGGAGAAGGCAGAGGAGGAATGCTCATCTCTGCTGCAGGGAATTATGAAAGACTGAGGTGAAATGCATGCCTAGATGAGTCCCATGCCCTTCGCCAGCACTGTGGGTGCCTTTTTATGTGTTGGCGTGATCCCCCATTCCCTTTTGAAGTGAATCCTCCTTTTGAAGGAGGATGATTTCCAAGAGGCACAGTGGATGCTGCTGATCCGGTGTGTATTGGTGAGCACAGAGGGCACTGAGATTTGCTTTGAGGCCTGATGGCTGCTTTTCTTGAGCATCTTCTGAGATCTGGAACAATTATTCCACCTTCTAAGGCCCTTTTTCTCCTCTGAGCTGCCCTGTTTCCCAATAGCAGATCTTAGGGAGAGAAAGGAGTGCAGCTGAACCTGCTAGTGCAGATATTAATACAGTCATGTTATAATTTAATCTTGGTCCCATTAAACACACTTAATGATCCAAGAGTTCTTCACTTAGTTTAATGGACACTTTTCCAGATGATGGGGCTGCAAGATCAGACACTTGTTATAAATGTCTGTTTATTAAACTTCCTAAAAGCTTCTGCCTGGCCAGAATGAATATAAATGGAGAGGATGGTGTTGGCAGCTCAGTCTTTAAGGAAATACTGAGTAAAATATTGGAGCCTATTCCTTTCTACTTTTGTGTGTCTTTATATAAGAGATGAGAACAGGCCAAGACAGGTTATTTAAGGTGTGCTTTTTACTGTAGATGTATGAGGCGGTCAAGCCCTGATGTCCATGAAATAGCATCTGCTCTCAGACTGCCTCCTGGAGCGGCTGTTTCCTTCCCAACAGATGATTTGGTCATGGGAGCTGAACCAGAAGCTGATGAGCAGATAAGACCAGCGGTGTATAACAACCTGACTTAAAAGGCTTTTCTGTGGCTTTGGTTCAACTTCCGCTCCTGACCGGCTATGGTCTTTCATGTGTATGGCAGCGCGTGTCTCCTCTGGGGGGGGGGAATTTCAGGGGTATTTATGTGGAAGAGGCCCCTGCAGCCTCTTTCATCAGGAGGACAGTGTATAATGCAGTCATCTGCACACCTTACTCCTGTATTGCAGAGTACACAAAGTGGGTAGGCACCTGACACTGTAAAAGACCTTTGCCATTGCATAACTGCTGTGTTTAAGGCTCTTAGGAACACTGTGCCTCATCATGGTGCTGCTTTGGATGATCCAAGCACTACACTTTCCTGTTCCTTTTATTGCCTCGGTGCTGAGCCCTGCTTTTGGCTGAATGCGTAAACAGGGAGACCCTGTTTGTCATGTCCATGACAGCATCTGGGCACAGCGTGAGCCTTGATTTGGGCACTGCACATCACCTGGGCACCAGGGACTCCTGCTTCCTGGCAGAACTTCCAGCTGCAGCGCACTGTTGATGGGTAAGCAAGTTTTCCTCATTGAAGTTAAAATAAGAAACGTACTTGAAGATCAATGGTCTGGTACAACCCCTTGTTCTCGTCCTTCCCACACACCATGATGAGGCTGTCACAGACTCCATGGAGTTCATGCCTGATTTCTGCAGCGCATTGTGAATTTCCTTTTATACGGACTTGCCATTTTCTCTGTCTTATATAACGTATTACAAAATGAAGGCAGACAGAAACGGAGAATGGATGGCAAATGGTACCTTGCATGATCCCGCCACCCTGGGAAGGGAAGACAGTGTTATTACTGTGAGACATAACCAGCAGAGCTGATGGAGAGCCCCAAAGCCCAAGATTCTGGTTTGAAGATTCATCTTTTCTAAAAACAATCAAAAGAAATATATATATGTAAAAGTTTTAAGGAGGTTTTTAGCTCACAGAATCATAGAATAGTTTGGGTTGGAAGGGACCTTAAAGATCAGCTAGTCCCAACCCTGCCATGCGCAGGGACACCTTCCACTAGACCTGGTTGCTCCAAGCCCCATCCAGCCTGGCTAAATGCTGAAATTCTCCACATTTTAAGCAGAAACTGAGCCATTTAATAAGTAAGCACTGCTTTGCAGTGTGACTGATCATTTCATCGGGATGTTAGTACTTTGGTGACAGAGTTTTTGCAGAAATGTCACACAGAAAAGGCTCTGAGTCCTTTCAAACTGCAGAGTAGGAATCACTTCGGCATTTTGAAAGTCTCTGTGAAATTGCTTCCTGGAGTGCTTTGCCAGGGAACCCAGGGAGGTGTTTTGCAGCAGTGAGGGAGCTGCCTGTACCTCCCGGCTCATTAAATGCCGTAGTTTGTCTCCATCCGGATTGTCACCGGCTCCTGAAGGCACTTTGCTGCTGGGCTGGAAACAGCGTGTGCTGCAAGGGCTCAGGAGAGGCTGCGTGGGGAGGCGCAAGGCGCCTTTCCAGCTTTTTCTGCCTGTCAATCCCTTGGGAAAAGCTGAGGTGCATGCCGGCAGAGCAGGGTGTTCCCCAGAGCAGAGTGTTGTTGGATGATGTGCCACAGGAGCTGGCCGTGAGCTCACTCCTGATGTCTGTCCTGCCCTCAGCCACCGGATGAGGATGCTCAGAGCATCCCTCTTCTTTCTCTGGGTTTTGGCTCAGCCACCTGCAGAAGGAGGGCAGCGAGGGAAAGGTCTTGGCCTCAGAGGCGACCTGTAGGAGTCAGGCCCTTGGGAAGGCTGGAAGGAAGAACTGCCATGGTAATTACAGCACACGGCATGGAATTACTGCCTCCTCCTGCCCAACAGCCTGAGCACAGGGACGGCTCCTGTGCTGCTGCTCCTGTGGGTTTTGTGAGCAATCCCCAGGGATGCTCACAAGGTGTTTTCTGATTCCCATGGGAAAAGTACTGCACAAGTGCCTAAAGTACTAAACATTCTATAGTGTAAAGACGAGTGCAGCTGGGAGGCAACGAATAGCAGCTGCTGACAGTGGAGGGCAATCACATTGCTCTGCCAACCCATGCTCAGGACCCCCTGCTCCTCCTGGCTGGGTTTGGGTCCTGCCCTGGCGCCTCCTCTGAGCTTCGCTGCCTTCCTCCCTGCTCCCCACATTGCTCTCCTCCCTGTGCAAAGCCAAGGCTGACTCATGCTCTGGAAGGCGCTGCCTGTCCCTGCCGGCACTGGCTGCCAGCTCTGCCTGGGTGAGGGCTCCGGCGCTGCTCTCATTAAATCTTGGGAAGCAGATAGTGACCCCATTATGCACTCACCTGGAAAAGCGGCTCGGCCATGCCTGGTTACTGTGCTCTGCCCGGAGACTTTCCATGCTTCCCTTGCAGATATCTATTTAGATTTTACCCAAGGGCTTTTAATTTCCTCACTGGTTCGAGCAGCCGTGACAGGTATACAGATACCTTCCCTTTCTCCTCCAGCTATTTTATCCTGTCATCAGCTTTGTTAAGATATGGGAGGAGATTACGAGTCGCTGTAAAGCTTCGGGGGCTCATTGCTGTGCTTGTAAGCATGTAAAATGCACCACAGAAATAGGAAATGTGTCAGAGGTATCATGGTTTCATAGGGATATCTGTTCAGCATCTGCTTGGCTCTGCTCTACTTCTTCTTCTCCCCGCTAAGCAGTCCCAAGTTAACACACTGGGTTTGCAGCTTTCGTGTTCGTTGCTGACGAGCCACACTTAGAGAGGTAAAAATGGCTTTGCAAAGGCTGCGATGACAGTTCTGGGATTTGGCGTGCGAGGCTTTTGCATTGCCTTTATATAATGGCTCTTGCCAACGCTCCAGGGAATTGGGGAGTTCCTTGGCAAAAGGGGCCTGGTGTCCCTCCTCTGGGGTAGCCAAGAGGAGAACTGACTGCGAGCCCCCCACATCCATCCAGGGCCTACCCATGGGGAGACTGGCTGAGTCCCAGGCAGTCAGAGCAGTGGGTGCCGGGGCTGGTGAGGGTGCTGTTCATTGCACTGGGCAGGAGGGAAGCTGCCAAGCATGGATGTCTATTGCTGGGTGATTTCTGAATTCCTGAGCCCTCTGTTCCAAATGCTATGAAATCGTTAAAATTTGGACTGTTAATACAGAGACCTTGGGGAAGAGGCAGAAATCAAAGGTTCTTCTGGTACCAGACACACCATTTCCCTCTGGGCTTGCAGCCTGCCTGCAAGCTCCCTATGTATTTTCTTACTTTACATAATTTTTCCATCTCTCTCCATCAGCCCGGCTCTTCAAAGGCTTCCGTTTCCAGCTCTCTTGCTGCAGCTAAATATGCCCTCCTCTCTGCTTTCTAAAACGCGGCTCTTCCCTGGAGCGCCAGTGCTCCAGTTTATCAGAGGAGTCTCCCAAACTGCTGAGGAGATGCTGGGTGAGGAGGCAGGGAGCTGCTGCCAGGTGCTGTTCAGTGGCACTGCCAAGAGTAAGTAGGGGAAGCAAGGGGATGAAATGCAGCCAGCGAATTCGTGCCTGTGTCGTGCAAGTCATTTTAGTGTCTTTGAGTGCCTGGTGTCTGCTGCGGCACTGGTGGCTGCGTGATGGTGGCAGGGAATATTGGTGTTCCCCTGCTCCGGGCTCTCTCCTGCTGGTTTCTTCCATTTGCCGTGTTGCTGAGCACCCTCCAGAAGCGCAGTGGGGCTGGAGCAGCTCCCCAAGCCCACCCTGGTGGGAGAGGCAGCAGGGGGGGTCTCTGGAGGTAACTCCCTAAAGGTGGATGTGGCTGCAATGGGGACACTGCCTGCAGCAAACGTGTTCCAGTGGAGACTCCCAAATAGAGAAGGGCTTTGGATGGGGTTTTGGCAGTAACCTCTGAGCCCAATTACCATTCCAGCCAGCTGCTGTGACGACAGAAATCCCCGCACTTTGTGAACTTTGCCTGAAATGCTTTTAATGACAGTTTAATAATAACACTTAGCGCTTGGTACAGAGTTTCTCACCCCTGGAACTGAAACGCTTTTCTGCAAAGGGTAATGGCCATTATCCCCCGTGTTCACCGGGGGGGGGGAATAGCTGGATTTTATTTGTGTGAATAATTATAACAAGTGGAGTTAATCAACTTTTCGTATGCATAGTGTTGCTTTTTAAAGACAAACGTCAGGAAAGAGTCCTAGATACAAAGGCGAACTCACAGTGGTGTACATCCATCTGACGGCTTCTCGGGGAACTCGTCAGTGCCTGTGGTGCAAAGGCATCAACCCTGCCAAGGCAGCGTGCAGAGGGAAGGGAAAGCAGTGAAAGTAAATGCAAGACAGCACAGCACTGACTTGCTGGTGCCCTAGATTGTGGTGAGTAAGCACTGCAGGGAGCTGCTGCTTCCCAGACCTCAATGTGTGTTGCTTCCTTTGCATTTGCCTTTCCAGCTGCTCAAAGCCCCGTTGCTTAGGAAGATTGTCCCTGTTCCTAAATGTCCTCTGGGTCTTGGTGTGTTCCATGTAGAAATGGAGAAATTCACTGCAATAGTTATCATTTCCACTGAAATACTTCTAGTTCCTTAGCCGGAGGACTAAAAGAAACCGTGTCTTTTTAGGAGCTCTGGCTAAATCACTGTGGGTTGGCCTTTTTTCCCCCTCCTTCTCTGTCCTGCTCTACATCCCCTGTTGATTCTTGGCCCTCGTCAGACTGCAGGCTTGCAGGGGAGAAAGGGCTATGTTCTGGTGCCGAGCCCAGGGAAACAGAGGCTTGATGGTAATGCACACTGTGAATAATAATGCCTCTCTGCACTGTGACTGCAGGTGGGAAAGTCGCTGAGATGCTTTCTTGTGTTGCTGTCCTGCTGCTTGCAGCCCCTTATGGGTTCTGTTTGTGGAGATGCCAAGACATGGGCTCACCTGGAAGAAAACTGAGGTTCTAGGAAATCCTCCCATTATCTTTGGCAATTGTTGCTGAGGGCCCCTGCTCGCAGGCACTGCAGGGGAGGGGAAGGCAGGAGCCAGGATCCATCAGATACAGAGCACTACAAGAGCTTAAATGCTGGCCACATTTGCAAGTACTTGGAATTGCAAAGTGCTGCTGTGGACTTGCCTGGCCCTCATGTGGTGTGGAGCAGTGTGCAGGCAGCACTGGGCCGGCTGCTTAGAGGGATCCATGTCTCTTTTATGGGGAGCAGCCTCTGGGAAGCCCCAGGTCATCTGGATGCCCATCTCTGTGGACAGCAGGTAGGAGTCACCATCCATCCATCCCTGCATTTCCCCCAGCCTCTTCAGGAAGGGTCTGATCATCTGTGTCTTTTAAACCCTGATTTCCATGGCACACTCATCTCTGAGAAAGATCTGTTGGCTCTCAGCAGCAGCTGAGTGCTGAGGTCCCGCTGCCATGCTGGTGGCCATGGGCCAGAGAAGACCTTCCCCTTCGGGCTAATGGAAGGAAAATGGAGATAAGGTTTTTAAATTGACTCTGGATCAATACAAACCGTATTTTCTATGCACTTTTATTAATAAATACACACATCCTTGCTGCCCAGATAGGATTCCCAAGCATCTCCTGTATATTCTAATAACCTCTGCAATCTGAAGTAATCCATGTATTGGTATTGTGTTTTTGACTGTAAAAGGAACTGAACTTCTTTGGATTCAACCCTCTCATTAACTGCAACTCCACCTGCTGATCAGTAGTCAAAAACATGGGCAGAAGGACCTGTCTTGTTAGGAAAAGAGTGATTTGGGCTGCTTTTGTGCGCAGGGAGTGGGCAAGGGGTCTGTGCTCCCACCACATCCCTAGGTGGAGGAGCAGCACTGCACCCACAGGCATGGAAGGGCCAAGTCCTGCACAAAAACAGAGGGTGGATCATCAATGTTATTTTCTTTTTGCATTTTTTTTTTCTTGGCAAATCTGTTATTTTAACTGAAACAAATGTCAGAGGAAAAAATATTCTATTGAGGAAGCAGGAGCTCTGCCTTCTGCGATTTTAACGTCGCATTGGAAAAGAGAACAATTATTCAACAGAAATAGAATGAAATCATTACATTTCCCCAAAAACACTGCTGTTCCCAGCCAGCTCTGCTGAAGAGGGTGCTTCTAATGGTGCTTGAACAGCGCTGCTTTATGCAGCTTGGTTCTAGCCTGGTTGCAGAAGCCTTGCGGAGGGGCGTGGAGTTGTTTTTGCAGGGCTGTGCGTGAGCCTTGGCAACCTCAAAAGCCTTGGCAGCTTCTGAAGAGCTATTTAGCAGAATGCGTGGTGACAATGTAGGGCATTCCCCAGGCAGCAAAGGGCAAACTTCTTGAAAAACGCTTCAGCAAATGGCTGGGCCGAAGAGGTTTGTAGCATTTGTCAAGGTATTGGTAGTGCTTGAGACTTCATTAAGACGTTAATGCTGTGCTATTACAGTTGTTGGGGTCTTGACATATAAGAAGTGACTGTGGTGGTAATTGCGTGGGACCTCGCTTGTGCTTCGAGTTATTAAATGAAGGGAGGTCAGGATTGCCCTGCACAGGCAGCGCAAGCGCAAACCAGCCTGATGAGGAGCAGTGGGGGGGTGCTGCTCCCCAGAGCTTGGTGTCAGTCTGGATGGAAAGGTCATTTTCTTAGAGCTGCTCAACGGGCCCATAGAATCCAGGGGTTCACTAGAGGGGGAATGATGAGCCTTAATGACTTTTAAGATCAGAGTCCCTTAAATTTTCACTGTATTTGTATGACGGTAGCCTCCTGTAGAGCAACAGCTCTGCTGTGGCTGGGGAATTGTCTTGAGAGATGCTGATGTGGTTGAGTGCAGATGTTTTCTAGCAAAACGTGCTCTCCTATTCGAGTTACCTTTTGTGGTGTTGGAAGTATCTTTATGTAGTTGATGCCTTTCAGGGTGCCTTTTGAAGAGTTTGACATATATTTAAGTGTCTGTTCCTGCAGAAGGCTTTGCACACTAACACTTTTGGGTTGTATCTCAATGGAACAGGTTGGTTTGCCAGAATAATATGGAAAATCCCACCCCCTTCCTGTTTCATCAGCTAGTTATACTGGACTAGGTTGTGCTTTATTAATAATAAGCTGAATAGGTGCTTAAAAGGAGTGTTGGTCTGAAAGGTACCTGGATAAAAGCAGAATGTTTAACAGTGCAGTTGCAGTGGATTCAGTTAAGACTAATGAAAAATATGCCTGTTTCTAACTCCTGTTTTCAGGAAAATGATTACCGCTGCAATTGCTGCTCAGCAATTCCCAGCCACCTCCAGCCCCCAGCACAGCAGTGGTCTCTGCATAATGCAGACGCTGAAATGGGGCATCAGCACTTCGTAATGGGCTCTGCAACTAAAATTAAACAGCGATTTCCCAGCTTACGGCTGGCATTCAGTGAACTGGGTGAATGCTTCTGGACCAGAGAAGTTCTTATTTGTCTTTGATGTTACATTGATTGTGTTTTGTTAATTTTCTCTCCTGGATTCCCTTGGAGAACGCACTGAACGAGCAAGGTGTTTGATGTGGAGCAGACCCTCCTGTACCCCGTGTTGGGTAGCACAGGAAGTGTGTCTCTGCAGAGCAGGCTCCCTGAGCTGTGCTTCAGGTTACCTTTACAGCCAGGGCTCTTTCTAGGAACAGTCTGTTTCCCAGCAATGAACGTTCTGAATGTGCTGAGTGATGCATTGTGCCTGGTGTGTTACTTGAATTTAGGGTAAGCATATAGCAGCCATGAACAGGCATCACCAGCACAGGGGACCTGCATTAGTCATAGATGTCTTTTCAAATGGAACAGCCCTTCGCTTTCTGAATTGCAGGAAGGCATCTTTATCCGTCAGTCTGATCTTTACCCTTTGACATCAGTGCCCTGGCTTTCCTTCTCCTAGCCAAGAGGACCAGGGAGGTTCTCCTGCACTGCTGATGGCTCAGTGACCCAGGCAGCTCCAGGTTGCCTTTGCTCCAAGTTCCTGCTTTACTCCTTCTCATTCACCTGCTTTTAGTGGCACAGCAGCGCTTGGTCACTGCCTGGGAGGTGGCTTGGGAAGAGAGATGCTGCTGGAGCTCTGGGTCTTTAGGTGACCCTGCATCGGATCATTCCCTCTCCTGGTTTTCCTGTGTTGGTTTGTGTTTAAATGCTTAACAGAAAAGGCTTCTTCACATAGAGGTTCCCACAGGTGGGAACTGTGTTTCTCAAGGGGTTCTTTGATATGGCTTTTGTCACCTTCTATACAGCTAAAGTGTGACAGGGGAGTATTAATTTTCTCTTAAAATTCCCCGGGTATTTCCCTAAAAGTGCTGCTGCTTGATGGCCTTAATGCTGAGAGTACAATTTTCATACCTAATCTTTTCAGATCTAATGTCAATCCTGAAATTAATATTCTTCTGGAATGAGGAACACAATGCAGTGTAGAATTTGCAAATGGATCCCTAAAAGAGAGACCTGATCGCCCCAGTCTCAGTGGCTCCTGTTTTGCAGAGGATTTGTCAGACCCTGAGCTGGGCACAGTCCCATCCAGAGGGCTAATAACAGCAATAATCACATTTGGGGCTTGAGATCAACACCCTGAAGTGAACAGATATAGAGCAATAGGTTAAAGATGAAGCTGAAGCAAACCGTGAAGCAGAAAGGAATGACTGTCTTAGTAAATGAATGCACTGAGCTAATGAATCATTTTGAGGCAAAAGGAGAAATTAAATGTATGCTGAAAGATGGCACATTAGTAAATGGGCTGTGGGGTTTTATCCATTTTTCATTTCGAAATGCTGAAATAAAGTATATCTTACGGTGGAATCCCCTTAAGAAATAATGCTCTGAATAGGGAAACAAGGATTTTGTTAACGGGAAACAGGGACTTGGTTTCTCTTCCCAGAGCAGCCAGGGATAGATTGCCTTTGTCCCAAGGGGCAAGTCATGGTTAGGTACTGATCTTAGGAGGAAGAAGAGCATTGGCATGTCATGGGGTGCTCTGCACGCTGCAGCAGCCCTCATGACCCTCTTGAAGATGCTCGTTGTTGAAGGCTGCCATCAGGCACGAGCAGGAGCAGGTATAGACTAGTGGCATCCCCAAAAGAGGGCACACTGGGGCCGTCACAGGTCTATCCCTTGTGCAGGACTCCCCTGGCCACCGTGAATCCTCCTTTCTGCCTGACATCTCAAGGAATCAATGCCAAGCACACTCAAGGAGCAGCAGGTTTTGTTCTCACCTGAAAAGGGAACACCAGGTTGTTCCGGGACGTGGTGTGTGCACCTCTCTGGGCACTGTTTAGCCTGGCCAGGGGAGCAGTGATTGAGCCCCTGGGGCCGCTCAGAGGGAAGCAACAGCAAGTTGTTCTTTGCTCAGTTCACAGCGGGTGCGTTTAGGAGGGGACCTTGCACTGCTGCTTTGTGTCTGCGAGCCAAGCATGCTGAGTCTGTTCCTGGCATGCAGTCCACGCACCGCTCTTTACACAGAGGAATAAGATAAAATAGCTTCCTCCCCCTCACGTTGCTACTGAAAACCAGGGATGGGGAAAAAATAATCCCTCAGCCCCTGCCCTGCTTGTGGTGATAAGAGCAGTGCGATCCTTTTTTTAAAGGAGGCAGCCAAGGCAATTACGTTATTCAATAACAGCCATTTCAGGGCTTTCTGCATTGTGGATGTCTTCTCAGTCGTTTTGCACCAAATCCGTAGCAGCAGCAAGGCCAGAGAGTTTGCCTCGACTCCCCTCACTACCAAAATAAATGCACAGGGCAGGATTGTTCCACTGAGCAGCTGTGACTGGGGAGAGAGAAGAAGGAAGGAGATGGTACGTGCCGACAGCTCTAAACTGATTGCGGTGAGGATTGCTATGTATGAGAGAGTTCAGGGGGGAAAGAGGAGGAAGTCACAGAGGCAGCCAAAGCTCACAGGATGGCAAGAGCCAAGCTGAAGAATTCGCCCTCTGAGAGCAATTCCCATGTAAAAACTGTCCCACCAGCGACGACAGAAGATGTCCATGGGGTGAGCCCCTTGTTACCGGCTCGGAGGATGGGATCCATGGGGAGTGATGTCGGACAAAGGTATTGCAGGACTGCAGTGGTGCGTGGGGCTTTGTGGGTGGGGGAGGCTGCACCTTTTATCTTTTAAATGAGAGGGAAAGGATTAGTGCCACCATGGGCTGGAGGGGTGGTGGATCAGATCCTCCTGGTAGCAGTGCTAAAGAGCCACACCGGCTCCAAAGTTGTATTATGAAATAGGTGGCTGGAGCAGGAGAAAGCCAGTTCCTTTAAATTGTTTGTAAGTGCTTCTTGGTTTTTTGTATGCCCAAAGCTTGCCTGAATGGCAGCCCTGAGACTGTGGGGCTGCCACACCACACTGTTAACTTGCATTGCACCGTATCTGTGCAGGATGACTGAAGCTTATTTACACTGCTAACGCCACAGCATGCGCTGTACATAAGCACCATGTCTGCATGGCAGAAGAGATGCCTGGTCCCTCATCTGAGGAATTATTTATTTGTAACTGCAAAAAAGATAGAAGCTGCCACACAGAATGGTGCAGCCTCTTCCTGCAAGCACACAGCTGATGTGTATGGAAAGAAACGAGCTGGTTTTCAGGAGGATGAAGATGCTGTACATTGCACTTGAATTGCAGTGTTTCAGAAGATGGCAAATCCCCTAGTTATGATGGGGATGTATATATGTCAGTAATTCAGTTCTTATTCTGTTCATTCCATTTTCTGTTTTCTTCCCCCCCCCCCCCCCCCCCCCCCCCCATCTATTCCGCCTTTCCACCCTTCTGTGCTGTCTTCCTTCTTGGCAAAAACTGCCTCCCCTGTGATTGTGTACTGTATATCTTCTAGGATGTAATTTGGAGCTGTTTCTAGCTCTGGTTTCCAGTGCAAATGAGCACTGTAGGAAAGCTTCTGCTCATGGTGAATTCTACTCATTTGGCTTTAGATTGGAAGGAATTAACGCCCCAGCTTCACTATTTTGGTGTCATCCCACTGGTGGGATGGGGGGAAGATGGCAACAAGCGATTAGTGGTGTGGTGTGGTCCCCACTGGGGAAGCCAAGGAGGGAGCTATGTGTTGTGGGAGCATGGCAGGAGCATTGGTGTGGTGACCACCCCTGTGCCAGGTACATGCTTTAGTCTCCAGGTCTGGGAGGCAGAGTCCTGGTGTACTTGCAGAAGAGGAGTGATGATGTCTTGGTCTGATGTGTGGGGTGTCAGCTTTCCAGATGGCACTGATGCCAGTTCTCTGGTGAGCAGACACTTGGATCTGTGTGTCATTGCCTTCTGACTTCGTGAGGGCAAAGGCTTACACGTGTGGAAAGCTGCAAACGGGCATCGTGTGGGTGCATTGGAACTAAATCCCTGAAGCTTGTGTGGTCTTTGCACGTTCTGACAAGGAGTCTGAATCTTCTGCTGGTGTTGATCAGGCTGCTCGTGCGCTGGTTTTGTGTCTTGCTTTCATTGCTTCAAAAAGACATAAAGATGGACTTGTCCTGGGGGTACCTCTATCTCTGTAGGCATGTCCTAAATACCACTGTTGGCAAAACTTTTGGAGTGAGCTTGCTTCTCCTCTGTGCCCTTTCAGGTACTGTTGATATACCCCTCATAACAGTGCCAGTGTTCAAATACAGATGCACTGGGGCTGGAAAAAGACTCATACTTGCAGCTGGGAGACTCTTACAAACTCATCCCAACCACCGCTGATCAGCTGTGATTAAACATAGAAGCGGGGCTGAGTGGGTTCCTGTCCAGGGAGCCAAGCCTTCATCCCAGGGCTGACCCTCCTTACCTCTTGGTAGAGGGCATGGCACAAAGGAGGGATGCTGCAAGGCATCATTGGATCAGGGAGGGCAGGGAGCAGCAATTCCAAGAAGCACATAGCTGCAGTGTCTTAGTGGACTCTTGTCAGCATGCCAAGTGTGCAGAGCACACCGGGATGCCTCAGGGCTTTATAAAACAACCCAATGCCCTGGGGTTCACTGGAATCTCAAGTGTTTTGCTGCCGTCTGAGAGGTAGAGGAGTTGATGAAACACTTTTACACTGCTCTGGCAGTGGGCAGAGGCACTGGCAGTGTCTGAATTCCCGACTGCCAGGCTTTCCTCCTGCTCCGTGCGCCGCTTCCCAACAATTGACTTGGCAATTAAGATTAAGATTTGTGCACTTCTCTTTCACTGCATATGCAAGCAACAAAGGCAGGAAGATTGCTTAGGAAATGATGAATAGTGCTTGAGATGCTTCGTCTCCTCCAAAGCCAGACAGAAGTGACGTTATCAAGTTAGCAGCAACAATTGTCACTGGGAGTTGGGAGTGAAATTGCCAGGTGATGGTGGAAGAAGATGCTGTGATACAGGATGTTCTCAGGGATGCAAATGAATTCTCTCGATGACTGAAGCCAGTTTATTCGCACTTACTTTATTTATCTCCCTACTCTGCCTCTTAGTCATTGCAGCATCTCAAAGTTTTTAGGGGTTCTCAGTCAAAACAGAAGGAAAGGGTTTGAATTCTCTGAAGAGACCCCACTTCACAGCCATGTGTTATTCCACTTTTGGAGGCAAAAAAGGGGAGTTCAGGGCTGGCCCCGGGGGCCCTTTACTGTGGGTAGAGAGCTGTGGGCAGGGTGGGACCAGCCCTGGGTGCTCATGTAGAATTGGCTCCCATTGAAGATGCTTGGAGCTACTTTTGTACATCTGGGGCTGCTCTGAGAAGGGGATACAGCCAGGGCAGCATCCCAGGGAGGGCAGGCTGTACCATCAGACCTCCTGCCTGGGTACCAAAACTCCCCTGGTGCACCGCAATCATGTGGCTGGAGCAAGGCATGAAAGGTTGAGTCTTTCCCTTATGGGCTCTTCCTGAAGCAGGTTGGTCCCATTTGGCTTGTACTGGGGGGGGGGAATTAGATAGGGAACAGACTCATAGAACAACCAAGTGCTGCTCTGTGCTCTCCATCGAGCGGCTCTGTGTTTGAGAGGAAGCTGCTGGCAGGCATGAGCACATGTAAATATGCGTTTGGATCCCGTTTCATGGGGGGGTGATCTCTGTGTAATGCAGGAGATGTGGGTTTAAAAACACAAACAAGCATTTTTACAAGATAATCGTGTCCTGTTTATACAGCTCTGCTGGAAGTGGAGGAAACCGTGTCCAGTGCCTGTCCTGGGGCACACTGATACGCTGAAGGGACTGCAAACATGCCCTTAAGGTGCTTGGTTTTGAAGCAATGCCCTAGACCCTGGGAGGGCCAGGGGCTGGCAGGGCTGTGTGTCCCCTCTCTGTCCCGTGTTTCACCCTTGTCTCTTTGAGTCGCGTTTGCCGAGTTCCGATGGCCGAAACCTGAACTGTGAGGTTTGGGGAAGGAAAAGAGCATTGCAGAAGAGCTGAGGTTGGAGAGGACCTCGGGAGGGCTCTGATCCAACCCCAAAGCCGGACTAACTTTAAAGTTGGCTCAGCTGGCTCAGGGCCAGCCCTTCTGAGGTTTGAGCATCTCCCAGGCTGGAGATGTCTCAGCTTCTCTGGGTGCCTGCTTCAGGGCTTGATCACTGCCAGGATGAAGGATTGCTCCCTTCACCTTGTACCTGTTTTCCTTTTACTGTTCCCTCTTGTCCTTTTCCTGCATGCATCCGAGAGGAGGCTGACTGCACCTCACCCCTCAGGTAGCCAAGGGCAGCAATTAATCCCTTCCTTCCTCTCCTTCAGGCTGCACATTCCCACCTCCCGCAGCCTTGCCTCGTCTCTTGGGTTGAGGTAATTTTTGGCAGGAATAAATGGGACTTTGCTTCAGCCGTGTTAGAGCCAAACAAGGTGCCTGGAGCCTCTCAGTGACAAATAGCAGCACTCTGCTGGGGCGAGTTTAATGCAATGTTTCTTGGAAGTAAAGCACCTGAGGGAGTGAGGAATTCACCTGAATGCATCTGAAAACCCAGTTCCTGGTGATGATTGCTCCCCCAGAAGGCAGCCAGGTCTTGCTAAATGTGCTCTCATCACCCGACACCCACACACAAGCCGTGGAAAGGTCCAGTCTGGCCATTGGAACCGTTATAACCAGCCTGGCCTTGCAGCCAGGTTTCCCAGTGATGGTCTTCATAGCAGGTTACAGCAGCAAGTGCCTGGGTGCGATTCCTCTTGCTGTTGAACCATTGCTATGCTGTGCTGCTGAATCCTCACCCGGGGGGGACAATCAGCAGCGAACTTATTTTTTCTCCTTATCATTTCTTTAACAGATGCTTTCTCCAACAAAGAGCTTTAGGGGATGCCTTTGTCTTCGGTGAGCAGCATAAGCTGCTTTGCCACTTCAGCTTTCGGTGAGGAGCTTCTGTACAGGAGAAACGCTGTGGCAGGGACTTCCCCTGCGCCTGCCAACACACATGGTCCAGCCTCAATTCTTCTGCTGCTGCTCTTGGCTGCCTGCAGAGGGTTTATAGCAGCGGTGCTGATACTTGGGGTTATTGGTTTGGTTATGGGAGGATCTCTGTCTGTGCCAGACCTTGCTCCTGCACTTCTCTGTGCTGGGACTGTCTGTGTCAGGGTGTGAAGGCAGCGCTGCCGTGTGCCCCTGGGGCGGGCAGGAAAGAGCATCACCATGAAAGCAGGGTCCCTGCCTCAGCCTTCATGGAGAAGACTTGAAAGAGAGCCCAGGGGATCCGGAGGGTTTCACTTACAAAGTGCTTTGGCTTTGACCCAGTTCTCTTAGGCTGGGCTGGGAGCCCTTCATAGGGATGTGTTTCTAGTGATGGGAATCTCTGTATGGAGAGCATTGAATCCACATCAGGGTTTGCTGTGCGGCTGTTTGCTGACAGGGTGTTGATGCTCTGTGGTGGTTGCCCAGGCTGGAGCATGGCATCTCTGAGCCTTTCACCCGCAGTTACTGAACTGTGGGCTGCTCTTAGAGCTGGGATCTGGCCACCCAGCCTGCTGCAAGTCCATGGCCAGCATCCCCATTGGAAGGTGCCCACTGAGCATTGCCTCTTCTTGCAGTTTGGGGTGTAATTTCCTTGGGTTGTTCTTCCAGGCACCATTGTACAGCTCAAAGAGAAGGAGGTGTCACTGCTCACACACCATTTAACATGGGTGTTTCTTTCCCAAGTAGCAGTGAGTGCTGCTGTGAGATGCTGAGCATGTTTCCAGTGTAGGACCACTGCAGAAAGCAGGCAGAGAGCTCAACTGCTGCATCCATTATAAGGGCAATATGCAAGCGCCCTGCTTGATCCTGATGAACAGGAAATGATCCCAGATGCCGGCTGCCAGCACAGCAAGCTGACAGCAGAAGTCCTTTGCACTAAACAGAACCCTTCATAAACACAGGCAACGATTCCATCCCAGGCTGCAGCATGGGGGCTCGAGCCTGGCTGTCTCTTGTGCTTGTCCTGGATGTGTGCTGGACCCCCGAGCTCTGGTCATCCTCCCTGTTTTGTACCCACTCTTCTGCACAGGGACAAGACCCACATCACCCTGTCCCACCCAGGGCTCAGCTCTGAGCTCCCTCCTGCAGGTGTTGGATGCATTTCAGTGGCTGATCCTGTATGTGTGGTCCCCATCCCTCAAATCCCTGTCCCCAGGCACCCTTTGGCAGAACGTGTTTGCATCCCCAAGCTGGCAGCACCGTAGCAGCCTCCTGAGGGGAGCAGGCTGAGTTTTGGAAGCCTGAAGGCTCCTCCCACGGCTGCTGGTGAGATGCCAGCACCGCTGAAAATCTCAGTGCCCTATATAGGTGCTGATACGCAGATGAGGCACCTAAGCTGAGGATTCCTGCACTCAAAGCGCGCAATTTGGGCTTTTGCTCTATTTTAAGTTGCTCATTTCCATCAGGTCCCATCAGGCCATGGGGATTAGCCCCTTCCTCCTCCTCTGGTGAAGGCTTTCCTGTTGTGGTAAGAGCAGGATGCTGCCACCAGCCATTGGGTGATGTGGGACTGTGGCACAGGGGGGTCTTGCAGCCCTATCTCCAAGCTCCTGCTTCCTCTGCAAGGCTCGGGACCATAGGGACTCATTTAGCTCATTAGGAAAGGCAAGGAGATGTGCGTTAGAGCAGCCTCAGCATCTGCAGGGCCTTTCTGCCCAGGAGCCCTGTGCCCAGCCTTGGCAGCACCTACTCCTCTGGGAGAGCCAAAACTTGCTGGAGGGTAATTACAGGCAGCGTCGGGAGCTGCCGGGCATTGGGCTGCGCGTCTGCTGCAGTGGGAAGCGCTGGGGTTTGGCACCGTGCTGTGTTTGTTTCTAAACTTTATATCCGTTGTGATGTAGATTTTGCAGAGGAATGCCAAGGAAAACCGCCTCTGTGATTCACATCACCTTGATGCGCTGCCTGCTGGGGGGGAGGCAGCGGCGCTCACGCTGCCTGCACGCTGCCTGCACGCTGCCTGCCTGCACGGCATCTCCGGTGCCGGTGATGGGAGGGTTTGTTCCTGCAGCACTTCTTCAGCTTCAGTGTGTGCTGGAGCAGTCGATGGCTTCTATGGGCTTCCTCCAGACCGGGGGTGCTTGGAACTGGAGTCCCATCACTGGGGTCAGACCTACCCCATGCAGGGAGATGGGCAGCCTCGTGTTTGCGAGCAGGATGAGTGCATCTTCGTCTCCCTTTCCCCTTCCTCTTGCTCGTTCCTCCTCTCCCCCTCTTTGCTTTCTTTTTTCATCTCCTCCCATCTGTCCTTCTCACATCAGGCTATTTTTGGGGGATGAGTTTCTCACTGTCAATATGGTAGGAACCGTGGTGCATCTCCTGGCTTAGAGGATGAACACTGCTTTGGGTAGCCTTCCCAAGCGATTACATTGCTCAGTTCACTTTAACCCCCTGCCTTGACCCTCTCTTGGAGGCGTTTTGAGATTGGAGGCTAAAGGGCACTTAATTTGACGGGTTTATCCTCTGGGATGCAGGAGAGAGCCATCAGGATTAGTGTTCTTTAGCTCCAGGTCTCAAAATGCCTCTGAGCCTTGCAAGTGGTTCTTAAGCAGCCCGAAGCCAAGTGTGGTGTTGGCAGGTCATTACCTGTGTCTTTGTAACTCCCAGGGGCTTTTAGTGAAGGGTTATTTTTTTTCTTGGCTTGGAAGGGATGGCTGTAAATCGAATGGGAAATGCGTGACCAGATGTGAATTCTTAATACCTTTCATTTGCCAAAATACCTCCCAGAAAAATCAGGAGAGAGCAGTGAGGGCGCAGAGCTGGCAGGGAGTTCACTGGGAGGGAGCAGATCTCTGCGAGCTCAGCTCGAGCTGCTGCTGTGCTTTGCTGCTCTCTTCTCCATCTGAGCATCTTGGAGCATTTGAAATGTCCAGAGAAGCTGTGGCTGCCCCATCCCTGGCAGTGTTCAAGGCCAGGTTGGATGGGGCTTGGAGCAACCTGCTCTAGTGGAAGGTGGGCAGGGGTTGGAACTGAATGAGCTTTAAGGTGCTTCCAACCCAAACCATTCTGTGAAACACAGCGACAGTATTTAACCTCGAATTATCTGCCTGAGGCAGATGAGATAAATGCCACCCAGATCCCACAGCACCCTGGCAGGTCTGGGGTGCCAGCCAGGAGCTCGGTGTCATGGTTTAATGGTTAGAGGTCCAGGTACCGCACTTCTCTCCCAGACTATGGAATCTGGAGGGGAGCAAAGGTCGGGCTCACTGTCTGTGATGTAGTTGTCTTCCATGGGAGGAGTGAGATGAGTTGAGGTTTGTCTGCACAGGGATGCTCAGGGAGGCAGATCTGGATGAAATAAGAAAGTGAGTTTAAAGTAGATTATCTCAAACACATTAAAAGCCAGCGTAACCTTTGTGGCTCGGTTAAATAGCTTTAGTTCTGTGTATTGTAAATCTACTCTTTCCTTCCAAGGGAGACTGTGCACAAAAGGGTTCGTGCCATTGTGCTAATCCTCTCTAGCTGGAAACCTGGAGTAACTGTCAGGTAAGTGACACTGCAGACAAGTGCACAAAGGCTGGGGTGGAGCTGATGAGGAGCAGTGAAGGGAGGATGCTTGTGCAGGCCCTGTGGAGCTGGGTTGGCAGCTCCGCTCAGGCTTGCACTCCTATAAAGTTTTTGTTACCAGGAAAGCAGCTGGTTTTCGGATGAGATTTGGGGCGATTTTTAGTTTTCTTCAAAAAAAAAGTCTTATTTTCTCAGCAATTAGACTGTTTGTGAGAATTTGGGTGCCCGGTGAGGAGAAGGAGAGGTTTCAGTGCAGCATCTCAGGGTTGCTTCTTCCCCCTCTGATCAGTTCATTCATTTGGAAGCCAAGAGCACCTTTTTCTCACACGTGCTTTAACCATAGCACAGAACGGCCAAAGCCACTGTTGGTGAGGTTTGTGGTCTGTCCATCACTTTGGAGTTCCTTTTATTCATGGTGCCTTTGTGTGAGTGGGGTGTTTACTCCCATTGCGAATGTGTGATTAAATAAATGTGCCATTGCTGTTCGGGTTTCAGAAGTGTTCTACCTTGGGGAGCTGCAGCCAAAATAAGCCCTTGTTTGTGCAGTGTTCCTGGTTGCCAGCTGGCAGTGTATTAGGAGAAAATCAGATAATTTGCTGTTTCTTTCCCGTAAACACCTCTGCAAGGCACACAAAGCTCCTGTGCAAACTGAAACATGAGTGGAGGGGCTTGAGCAGCCCCTGCTGCTAATGTGTGATAATCCAATTTAGCAGGAGGGAGGCTGAGCTGGGGAGCTCCTTCCCAGGGCTGCGCTTGTCTCTGCTTTGCAGCTGGAGAAAGCCTGGGTTGTTTGTCATTGATAAATGCCAGGGCTGCTCTGAGGGGTGATAGACCCGTCCGGGGCTTGTTGTCACTGGGGTGGTGGCACAGAGACCACTGGGGTGTGAACTGACTTACTGCTCCGTGATGGGTGCACGAGCAAGCTACCAATGGGCAGGGCAGGGGGGGAAGTGATTGGAGGGCTCAACCTCCTTAATAAAAACTAGGTTTTGTTAATAAACCTAGTCTGGGCTTTTTTCCCATACATCAAGGCCAGGTCGGACAGGGCTTGGAACAACCTGCTCTAGTGGAAGGTGTCCCTGCCCATGACAGGGGGTTGAACTAGGTGATCTTCAGATTCCCTTCCAGCCCAGACCATTCCGTGATTCCGTGAAGATGGGAGGTCAGTGGCTTTCTTTTTGCAAGCAGGTTATTTGTGGGCAAGGCTGGGTGAGCAGCGCCAGGGGTGCTGGGCTGCTTGAAGGAGCGCTTGGGCTCCTTGGTGGCAGAGAATCCTCTCAGCCTGCCTTGGAGCCTCTTGTCTAGGCAGAAGCACCTCCTCATCCTGCACTGGCTCCCTCAGCTCCCTCAAGGCCCCAGCATCTCTCCCATATTGAGCACCATCTCCCGTGGGTCTCCTGGGTCTGATGCTTTGGGGAACCTGCTGATGGTGTCCCCTGGGATGGCGGCTCCCGAGGCACAGCCTGTGCTCTCTGCAGGCGGTTCAGCTCCGGGCTGAGGAGCTCCTACCTGCAGCCTTCTCAGGTAATAAAAGAAGAGTAGTAGCAAAGTAAATCATGTCATGGGGAGGCTGCTGTGTGTGCCTTGCAGCTGAGGGATGAATTAGCTTTCCTTTGGACTCGTGTTTTAATTGAAATGTGAATTTATTGCTTTTATTTAGCTTGAGCTGTGCTGGAGTGCTGTGGACTCATAAAGCACAAAGCAAAATAAAAGAGAAAGCCTTCCTGTGCTGCAGCTGACCCCTTTGCTTTGATTATATGTCTCATTTGCCCTGGCTCATGTTAAATAAGGACAGGAGAGAGCGTGGCACTGCTGGGCACTGGGAGGCAGGGATGGGCTCAGGACTTGGGCAGTCCCAGCTAACACCAGCAGTGATGGGGACCATGGTCATCGACGGGGATGGATGTGTCTTGAGGAGAACATCATTTGTGCAAACAGATATTTTTCCTTTACAGCTGCAATTGCTTTGTTTCATAGCACTGTATTGCTGTGTGTCTGTGTGCCTGTGGGATGTACAGTACACGAGCACAGCCCCTTCCCCTCCCACTGCTCTTGTACATCTATGTTCTTCTTCCTCCCCCTGCTGTGACCCCCCATGTTACCCTCATCATTCCTTTCTATTCTCTTATTTTGTTATCCCTTCTCTGGTGATCACCTGTGTCTGTCGAACCAGCTCTGTGAAGGTGTGCGTAGGAGAAACACAATGTTAGGTTCCTAAGAACACCCCAACCAGCATCTTTCAAAATCTAATTTCTCTGCACAAAGTGTGACACTGATTTGAGACAGAGCAGCGATGCGGAGTATGAGGCTCATTAAAAGAAATGTAGACAGGGAAAAAGGCATAAAAAGTGTTTTTATCCATGGAGCTGAGTCCTTAAAGAGGCAAAGCCACCAGAGCATCACTGAGACCTCAGTGGGGACATATCCCAGGCACGGATCGACCCCTGGCCGAGCACTCGGGTGGTCGCTTGTCCCTTCGGCGCTGGCATTCCCTGTGTTCCTATCTGGCAGCTGCACCTTCTCTCACCTCCTGTGATGCTCTCGCTCTGTAGGCCTCACGCCGAGGACTTCAGCGTGGATTCCTCCTTCTCACAGTAAGTGGACCGCACGCGTTGCCCTGCGCCGGCGCTGTGGGGAGGGGATGGGGGCTGCTCCTCCGGCGCTCTTCCATCAAGGAAAAGCCAACTGTGTTCTCCAGAGAGTGAAAACCTCTTCCAACGCGGGGTGTTTGTGTAGTGCACGTGTGCATGGTGTCCGGTGGGCCAAGTATTGGTAGATGCGCCATCCCGGGAGACATTCCAGGCCAGGCTGGATGTGGTTCAGAGCAACCTGGTGCAGTTGGAGATGTCCCATCAGGGTTGGACTAGGTGACCTTTGACGGTCCCTTCCAACCCAGACGATTCTGTGATTCTATTGTGGGCAGTATCTGCTGCCAAAACCAGTGGTTGGCCTTCACTTAAAATAGGTGATAGATTGGTCTGCTTTTCAGGGAGCTGATAAGCATGAGACTCATCCTTCACTGGTCTTGGCACCAAGCAGTTGTGTATGGGACCAGCAAACCCTTCTGAGAGAGCAATGGTTCCCACCATGGGGAGGGCTGTGCACTCAGAGACACACAGGTTTCTTGGGGCAGAAGTGATATCCTTGGCAGCAAATTGGTGATTACCCATTAACGATGAGCTGTGTGCACAGACCCTAATTAAACAATCGAGATTCATCAGCAAAAGCAATTACAGGAGCAGACTCATGAGTTTCAATCTCCAATGTTGCAAAACAAATAAACCAAACAAAACCGTGTATTACACCATTGCTTCTTCTCTTCCTGGGTTGTACTCTTCTTTACTAAAGCCCTGAGCCAGGGCTCCCAGCGTGGGGCAGCCTGGGATGGAGCCAAACCTGTGGTTCTGGGAGCACAGGGTGCTGCTGGGTCATTGCTGTGCTGCTGGCCCTGCTGTGCATCTCCACCACTTGCTCTTAGGTATTGAGGGCATTTGCATAGAGAGATCCTCAGCTCCTGGAACCTCTAGCGCTTTGTTTGGTGCCTGAAAATGAGCTCTGTACCCACTGCATGCGGTTGGAGAGGGATTATCGCTGCCTCCAGGGAATAAGGAATTGATAAAAATCCCATTTCCATTGCAATATCCTCCCTAATAAAATAGGGAAAAGAAGCCCAGCAGCAGATTTCTATCATTACAGTTTCATGAAGCCTTTCCTGCAGTGTGTGTCTGGGTTGGCCGCTGCCTGTGTCCCAGCTCAGCAGAGCCCTTGTGTGAAGCCACGCGTGGTCTTGGGCAGAGTTATTCCAGAAGTGGCTGCTTGGGGCTTGCTTTTCATCCCCAAAACAAAACTGTGGTGCTAGTGCTGGAGCCAGGATGACATTACCTGCATCCCTGCTGCAGACTGGTTACCGCTCCTTTCTTTGGGCAAGACTCGCACTCCATAATAAAGCAGGAGAGGCTTTTTTCCCCTCGATGTATTCCCACAGTAAAAGAAACAAGTTTCTGAGCTGGCCCTGGGGCAATATGTGCCACAGCAGCCTGGTTCCCAGTGCAGGGTATCCATCGGTGGGGGTCTCAATTTGCTAATCGTTTGTGCCTCAGCATGTGCTCTGCCCAGAGTCCGAGCAGCTCAGCAACCTCATCCCTGGCTCTGTGGGAGCTGTGGCTTGAGTGCTTCATCAGCCTGGATGGGTCACCCAGGCACCCTGCCTGGGAGGCTGGATCCTGCAGGGCTGCAATGGTGCCTGTGAGAGGCTGATGCGGGACCTGCTGAGCACCTTGGGGCTCGATGCTTCCACGATCTGTGGGGATTGTCAGAGCCCCTGTTGTGGCTGGTCCTGCATGGGTGCATGGATGCAGGGACGGTGGGGCTGTGGCAGATGTCCCCCTGGAGCTGTGCAGCCTTGTGCAGGTCTGAAGCGGTTTCTTGCACGCTCACCAGCACCGAGCCAGTAGAGCCTTGCTGAAACCCACAACCCTCCTCCTTTGAGTAGTTGTTCAATTACTGCCTATTGAGCATGGGGCAGCCTGTTCCCTGTTTTCACTTTGGCAGGCACCTGGGTTTTCTGTACGCTCACAGCTGTACAGCTGTTCCCACTTTCCATCTCAAAACATGCCCTGGGAGCAGCTCATCACATCGGTGAGCTGGGAGCTCTGGTGGGAAGAGCTGCAGCTGCCCCAGTCCTCTGGATAGGTCGAGGATGGCAAATGCATAGATCCTGGAGGTGGTGTTCAGTACACAAAGCTCACTCGGTATCATCCTTCTCAGTGTAGCTTCAGTACCCAAATGCTTGTTACCATCAGAAAAGGAAGAAAATTGCCATAAAGAAAAGGGGGAGAAAAGGAAAGAGCATCTCTGAAGGAGGCCAGGAGGGTTGGCAGCTGCTGGAGATCTGCCTGGGTAGTTTGTGTGGCTGCTGTCAGCAGGTATCTGAGCCTCAAGCTTCATCTGGTGCCCACAGCGCACCACTGATGATGCTCCCAGGCCATGTCTTTAATTCCAGGCTTGGGCACAGCCACATTCCTTATGTGTTTGATCTGTGTGGTTTTGTATGGAGCATGTAGAGCTGTCCTCTGGGCTGAGCTGGAGCGGTGGGATGAAGCAGGATCTCACTTGAGACTGTGCTGCCTTGGCAGGGGTGGGTGATGGCACCCACCAGATTGCAGAGATTTCTGGGGTTATTTTGGGGTTTTGGGGTTTTTTTTTTTTGGGTGCTTTTCCCAAAAAATATCTCAGAAGAGTCTTTTTTACATCTCATTACATGATGAAGTTTCTTGGGAAATTTCCTGGGACAAGAACAGCATTTCCCACCCAGCCAGAGTGTGAGAACAAGGATTGGCGCTGCAGAGAGATGCCAAGATTTTTCTTGTCTTGTGCTCATCCTGGTCTTGCATCCTGCACTTTTCCAAGCAAACTATTCTGTCTTTTTTTGGATCTCATCATCTTACAACAAATTGCCCCTAATCTTCGATTAAAAAAGTACAATAAATAACCGAGCAAAGACAAAATTGCTCAGGCGTTATGAAGCGCATAATAATGGTAATTACACTTCCAAGCAGAGGGCTTGTAACTAGACTTGTACTGTGATGATTATCTGCATGGCCTGGGGTGGGGGGGGGTCAGCCAGTGTGAAGCAGGGGGAGTGGGGTGATACCTGCTCCCTTCCTGCAGAGCCTGCTGCTGCCTGTGCCCCTTGGTGCTGCCTGTGCTGGGCTGGCTCCACACTGCCCGGTTGTCAGGGGGGATGCTCAGCCATTGAGAGGGATGCTCTGCTGTCAGAGGGATGCTCAGCCCTGGCAGCAGGGAAGGGACAGCTTGAACGGACCAGCTTGTCTGAGCTGCTCTGAAGGCAGAGCCTGTCGGGGGGTATGCTTTAGGGTGATAACACAGTCGGAGTTTAGCTTGATTTTCATTTGAAGTTAATTTCTTGACAACGAAATTAAAGGGTATGTTTTAGATGATATCATCTCCTTCCCTCAGCTGGAAATAGAGCAGCTTTGATACTTTTGAGTGGTTGCTGCTGCCTGGTAAAAGCCATCACTCATTCAGCTCTGGGGTGTTGGCTTAACCTGGTGCCTGCAGAGCAGGTGGTAGTGGTGGACCACAGCAGCTCCCCGGTCCCCATCATGCTGAGCCCTTGCTCTGCACTCCCTCCTCCTGCAGACAGAAGCCCTATGGGACAGTCGCCATCAGCAGGGCATTGGTGGGGTCCCCATTCAGCTCCAGGGGCTCAACCCACTTAGCAGCAAGGGCAGGTTGTCTGCACAGGAACGTGTTCTTTCCACGTTCTCTTGTTCCTTCATCTCTTTGCATTGATAAACACCCCCTTCCCCCCCCCCCATGACCTGCTTCAGTTGCTTTCCAAATGTTTCTTCTTCCTGCAGCCATTAAGATGGATGAATATGTGGGCTCCTTTGTTATAAAAAGTTAGATCTCTCTAATCATTCAGTTCTTTTATCCATCAGTGTTTATATTCAGACTCAAGGTGGGCTGCAGCGCTCTAGATCAGCAAACCATCTGTCTGGCGACAGAGATTTATATTGCTGTTTGTTTCGTTGATACGGAGGCGAATGTCTGGGAGCGGAATCATGCTCCCTCAAGTCTCCCTCTCCTCAATGCACTTAATCCTCAGGGACTCTGATGAATGGGGTGCCCAGGGCTCATGACGGAGCTGAAGGCCAGTCCTTAGCATTTCTGGGCATTTTTAATAAGGAGAAGGAGCAGTGAGCTTGTGTGTGCAGCGTTGTGAGAAGCTGGGGCAGCTGATTTATGCCCTGGCTCAGATAAATCATTGCCAAGCCTGGCTTTGGAAATTATTAGTTTTACTGTGTGTTAAAGCTGTGCTCATGAAGCTCTGCAGTTATGGCTGCTTGCTCCTAAGGCATCGTGCTGGCGGAGCCAGTGCTCATAAATCCTCCTACTTCACTCCTCAGTGCTTGTGGTCCCTGTGGCAGGGCCTGTGGTTGCTCACCCACCTCCCTGCTCCCTTCTTGAGCCAGCAAGACTGGCTGGTGAGCAGGCGCTGGGTTCCATGCAAAGACCCCTTATGCTGTCTGGTCCCCGTGAGCATCAGGGCTTCAGGGGAGATGCAGGCTCAGTTCCCATCTGTGCTGCTGCCAGGGGTGTTCGGGGTGAGGTGTGCTCTTGGGGAAGCCCCACAGCTGCTGCCACGGGCGCGTTTGTGTGAAGCATTTTCTTCGCTGGATGCTGTGCAATGTCCTGCTGGGGGTTTGCTGGACGCTGCCAGCTGTACCCGGGCATCCTTCCCCTTGGCATCGTAACCAGCACAGATGCCAAATGCCTTAACAGAGGTTGGTGAGTGCCCCACTGAGGCTGTTGGTTATTGTCACCTGTGTTACAGAGCTGCTTGGTGGGTGACATCCTGCCAAGGGTCCCAGGCAGGGCACAGGGTCTGTGGAGGACATGCAGTGTTTGCTTCCCTGATAAGGCTCCTGCTTTCTTTCCTCTCCAGCGCTGTCGATGGGGACAAGGTGACTGTACAGCATAGAGCCCCTGGGCTCTGTCCACAGCAGCTGCAGAGCCAGAGATGGGTCTGCATCACCCACCCCTCAGGCTGTACCTTGTCCAGGCTGTGCTGCCCCAGCAGCATTAGGGAGATGCTGAAGTCCAGGCTCTTCAGATCGAAAGTCTGCCTTTTCCACCCGATGAGTGACTCCACAAGAAGCTCTGAGGAGCTCTCAAGCGTTTGCCATGCTTCTTACACACCAGTCAGTGTCCCCATGAGCTGTCAGCTTGGCTGTGGGCACTGGTGGGTGCCAGGACCTGGGGCTCTGGAGCAATGAGGGTGTCATAAAACCCCTTCCCAATCTGCAGCTCATCACGAATACACAGTAAATACCTGTTTATCCCTCTGTTGTCAGAGCGAGTAGCAGCTGCTTTCCAATAAATCCTGATCTGGTGGCGTGTGCCAGGCAGCACGCTTGGCTGGAGCCAGCACCATGTGTGCATGGGGGTTGCACAAGAGAAATGAAAGGGGATGGTAGGTTTAATGACTGTCACTGTGAATTTGCTCACACTGGTCTATGCCTTGGCTTGGTAATAGGCCTGATTAATGAGATCTTGATGACCTCTTCCAAGCAGTTAAAAACATAGTAATAATAGTAGCACTTACTTAAGAGACTTGTTGAATACAGTGAAATAGGGGAAATAATGGCTGATTTATATTGCACTTAACTCCATTATCAGCTGTAACAGTAATGAGCAGACTTTGTCTTGCTCAGAGTCTAAAGCTGAGACATCAGGAAACAATCCTTTTCTGCCTGCACTTAGCAGACAGGAGTGTAATTTATAACCCTGCCTAGGATGAGCAAGTGAGTTTGCAAAGGGCTATGAGCACTTGTAAAAGTAATAGGAGAGGAGGTGACAAATGAGCTGAGCAGGACCAGGTTGGCCTGCCCACCATTAATGCTTGATCCCAGACCCTGCTGAGATCCATGTGGAGGAACCTTCAGCCTTGGTGAGGCTTTCCCCATGCACGAGCATCCACCCGGCATGTGGGGACCAGCAGGAGGAAAGCGGATGGGTGTCAGTGATGGAGACTGGAGCAGCTGAAGATGAAGAAGGTCACAATGGTGGACAAGCCATGTTCAGCTTCACCTGTGGCTCCTCTCTGCTGGTGTCTGTGCAGTGCCTCAGTGTCTGGCTCTCTCCGTGGTGTCTTGTCCCTGTGCCACAAGTCACCAGCAGCTCCCAATGCCAAGTGATGTTTGGAGGTGGTTGTCAGCTCCTGGGTTTTTCTGGAATGGCCAAATGTGGTTTCTTAGCAACAAAGGGATTTTTTTTCTCCTTTTAGATCAGATTTGTTGTTTAACAGCCTCAATGCTGAATGCTGCTCCTACCTGGGCAGAGCCAGGGCATGGGTGTACCAGGGACATCACCCCCACTGCTTCCTGGTCTGATGCAGCCGCAGGGGCTTGGAGCAGACTGAACATTGCTGGGGAGAGTGCTCCAAGGCCACCACTTCCCTGAGAGGCTTTGAATGCTGTAAAGCACTTGGGAAAGGAGAAGTTTGCAAGTCTGATGTCAGCTGGTTGCATGTGAAAGCCAAGCCCTCAACCCAAAGCAGACCTGGCCCCATGGGTCACATCTGCATCTTTGGTAGTCATTGATGCACCACGTCTTGGTGCTCATAGCTGGTGGTGACGGTGATTTGGTATTGTGGAGCCTGGGAACTGCTGTGGGCTGCTCTGGGGGGGGTCACTCAGCTGGGATGGGGAGATGGGGCTCCTGGGGGGCTCCGGGTCCAACCTGCCCACCCCACTGACATGCTCCTCTGGTGCTTTCCCCACAGGGTGCAGGTCGAGTTCTATGTGAATGAAAACACCTTCAAGGAGCGGCTGAAGCTCTTCTTCATCAAAAACCAGCGATCCAGTGAGTGCTCCATCTGTGCAGTGAGCATCTGCTGGGAGATCCAGGCTCATCCCTGTGGGATGAGAAGCCATTGCCACCTGCTGGTGGCTGTTAACCCGGGTGTCCTCAGCGCCTGTTGGCCTTTCTGTTGAGTGTTGGTTTGGGGGGATGCTGTTGCGTGGGGGTGCTGATTCCCACCTTTGTGCACTGGAGGCAACCACAGCATGGAATCCAGTTGGGATAAATTGCCGGGAGCAGGATGGGTGTTGAGAGCTACCTGGGAGGGGGGTCAAGGAGCAAAAATCCCCATCATGATGTCAATGACGTCCTCCCACCCGCAGGGAAGTCAGTGGCTATGGGGCAGCCGAGGCAGGCTGTGAGTTACCCACTCGCTCCAGATTAGCCTCCACTTGACTAATGGTGTTGTTATTGCCTTTCTCCGAGCTGTCATTAGCTGTCTGGAGGGAGTCTGCTCCTTAATTTATAAATTCCCATTTTCCTTTCCGCCCTGCATCCCGTCGCCTTGTTAAAGAGCCGGAGCGCAGCACCACGGGGTGCCCACGGGGAAGTTTTTAATGAAAATGTGATGAATTTCTCACTTGTAATTTGAATAACAACCCAACGAACTGCCTGGAGATGGATTGCGGATAAAGCAGCAGCTTTTGCTCGCCATCCCTCATGCAAGCTGGGAGCAGAGTGGGGGCCTGGCCCTGCTGTCTGATGCTTTTTAATGGATGCTTGCTAATGAGGGAGATACACGCCAGCAGCTCCTCATTTGTGTCTCACATCTATTGGGGTCAGCAAGGAGCTGACTCATGGTTATTTATGGCTGTATTGGTCTCCTGTCTGACGCTGCGTATGATGCAAAGCGTGAGCAATGTTTGTGTGCTACCCTGGGGCTCCTGCAGCTCCTCTGGGACTCAGTGGGGTCCTGTGGTGCGTGGGGCTGTGTGTGGGGTGCCTGGGTTGTGCTGCCTGATCCATGCTGTGCTCTGCCTGCCGCAGGTCTGAGGATCCGGCTCTTCAACTTCTCACTGAAGCTGCTCACCTGCCTCCTGTACATCGTCCGTGTCCTGCTCGACAACCCGGAGGAGGGCATAGGCTGGTGAGTGCAATGATGCCACTGGGCTCCCCAGTGCATGCAGTGGTGAGAGTGGATGCGGTGCTTACAGCGGGTGTGAAGATGCACAATGGGGGGCTTTCCTCACTCTGTTTCAATTGGTACTTTCACAAACTTGCTGCTCTGGAGGGCTTTGCTCTCTGCTCAGACTCTGTGGATGTGGGTGTCCCCTGGCCCTGCACAGCAAAGAGATGGTGGGAAAATTCAGGATGATGTTCATCTCCAGCGCTGTCTGGTTCTAATGATCAGGGCTGCACCGTGGCCTTCAGACACAGGCAATGGCTCGTGACTTCAGTGCATCGCCATGCAAGTGTTTTCTGAATGCTGATGCCCTTGAAGACACTTCTGCTAAATCCCATTTAAGGGTTTGGGAAAGGAATACATTGTGCCATTTAAATCCCTGAGGTGGC
Organism: Ara ararauna; assembly: GCA_028858755.1. Classification (NCBI taxonomy): domain Eukaryota; kingdom Metazoa; phylum Chordata; class Aves; order Psittaciformes; family Psittacidae; genus Ara; species Ara ararauna. Next base: position 23,804,833 of record CM054384.1, read on the forward strand.
AAATGATTACATACAGCAGCTTTGCTCTGGGTTTCAGTGTAAGCCTATTTTTAATATGTCCTTGCTTTGTTTAGCTCACATACAAAGTGGGGTTTTTCTAAGAGTGAGGAGAATTAGCAAGTTAACCTTCTCTTTGCAATGGTTGCAGAACTGCCAAGTACCTCTGCATGCTCCAAAAGCGGTTTCAAACCTGTGAGATTTAAGCATGACACAGATGCACATCCCTGAACAATTGAGCACGGCTGCTGTTTGGGGAAGATCCCTTTCCTGAGGGTGCATGCCAAAATAGAGGCTGGCCAGAGGGAATGCTATAGCCCCGGCTATAGGGACCAGTGTGTGTTTGGATCCATGGGGGTGTTCTTTGGGGTCTCCCTCAGCAGCCAGGGCACCCCATGAGCCTGGGGATTCAACACCAGCACCCTTGCTCCTTCCTCCCCCTCACTGACTGCTTTCCCTTGCTTTGTCTCCTTTCCTCTTATAGCTGGGAATGCGAAAAACAGAATTACACCGCGTTCAACCAGTCCACAAAGATCAACTGGTGAGTCGAGAGCTGTTCCAGTGCTGGGGTCTGGCTCTGCCAGTGTGCAGGAATGCAGTGATGGATGCGGCTGGTGCTGGCAGCTGCCCAAGGCCATTTCTTGGTCTCAGGGCTGCTCCAGGCAGGCAAAGCAGCACCCCAGGATTGAAGCAATTGACAGTGCTTGTGGCTGTACCCCTGGGAACAGTTCGTTCCCTGTGCATCCATTACTGCTGCACTTAAGCATGAACATAAAATGTTCCTTACTGCTTGAACAAACTGCGGTAAGGAGCAAACACCAATACCAGTCCTTTGCTGGATCCTGCATCGATGATGGCCTCATATTAGTGTTTGGCAGGGGGTAAAAGCATTGCTATTTGTGCTACAAGTTAGATCTGTTCTGATTTTTCCTTGCAGGTCACACATCTTCTGGGTGGATAGGAAAACACCGCTGTGGGCTGTGCAGGTGAGTGCCCACCCCTCGGGCACAGATGTGTGGCAGCCAGCAGGTCTCTGTGCATCCTGTGCTGAAACAAGGGGCAATGGGTTATCTCCAGTGAGCACAAAATGAGCTGGGGCTTCTGCGGGGAGAACAACATGGCCCTGGGTGAAAGTCACAGGGATGGATAGGGGAGGAAAAGCTGTAGGAAGATAAAACCATGAGGCCGGCTCAGCTCCTCCCCAGCCTGGATGCAGCTGTACCCACAATGGGCTGTTTCGAGGCTGGGCACTGCCTGGGGAATGGCTTGTGAGAGGGCTGAGCACCCGTCAGCTCCTGCTCAGGGCTGCCTGGAGCTCACATGTCCAACCTGAACAAACAGGTCCTCATCTGCCATACCCATGGGCTCCTCATCACACAGGGCAGGGTGGGCTTGGGGAGCTCTGACTGACTGACGCTGCATCGCAGGAGCCCTCAGCAGCCTTTGCCTGTCTGTCTCTGCAGGTCAGCATAGCTTTAATCAGCTTTCTGGAGACCATGCTGCTCATCTATCTCAGCTACAAGGTACGTGCCCTGCGGGGGCAGTGGGCAGTGATGCGCGGCCTGGGTCAGATCCCCCCCCTCCATCTGAATTCATTTCACCTCCTTTGAGCTGTCTGAAGCCTGAGGCATCCTGAGAGGACGTTTGTGTCAGTGATGTCTCTGCCGGCTGTGGCTGTTTTCCTCCCTCATTCCCCCTCAGGCTGCTGGATGAGTGTTGTGCAGAGCAGAGCGGGGGATCTTTTTCCTTTAAGTGCAGCCCAGTTTACCAAAACTTGCTGTTTTTACGGGGGGACAGATTGACGCATGTTGAGCTTCCTAAGGCTGAGGCCCTGGAGCTGAGCTTGGCAGCACACCTCCTGCTTGTGCTGAGGTCTGCTGCCGCCGGAGGTAGCAGGCACTGCTCCAAGCCAGACAGAGAGAGGCACAAGCTGACTCCTTGGACCAAAGCCCCTTAAAATGGCCAAGAAAAGTGACCTTAACAAATGGCTTCTTCTCAGATTCAACTGGGACAGTTGGCAGCAGAGGCTCAGACCCTGCGTCACCAGCGATCTGTATCACTCTCATTCTCTGTCCTGTATGCAGCACTGTATTATGCGCTATATTGCATGCAGCATCCCCAGCTTTTGGAGCAGCAGTGAGGGACAGAGGGATGTCATGGCTGCAGAAAGGACTGAGCGGTTTGAGGAGGTTTTATTGCCTGTGTGCCTGCTGCCAGCACTGCATCCCTCTCCCCCATGCAAATTGGAGCATCTTTCTGGCTCCTCTGCCATCCTTCCCCCATCTAGCAGGGTCTGTGGCAGAGTGGGAGCTTTTTAATTGTCCTTTGGCAGATTTTTAAGGTTCCTTAATTATTATTTGCCTCTAATTCCTCAGGGGAACATCTGGGAACAGATTTTCCGCATTTCATTCATCCTGGAGATGATCAACACGGTGCCATTTATTATCACGGTGAGTGTTCCCGGTGACATTTTAAAGCAGCTTTAAGTTTAACAAGTGCTGTAGTTCGGGTGATGAAATAAAGAAAAATGGGGGTGTGACCAAGTAGTATTTAAAGCTGGCAGGATATTTTTTCTTCAATATGTCTCAATATAATGACTTTCTCTGGAGTGTTACCCCAAAAACCATCTTCCCTATTCAGCTGCTCCACTGCAGCTGGGGCTGCTTTCAATGGCAGCCTGTGGAAAGGCCAGTGCTGAGTTTGGAGATGGATCCTTCCCAACAGGGCTCAAATTGGCTGTTTATAGGGGTTATTTTTGTAAAAAGCACGGATTTTTCCGTGATTAACTCTTGCTTTTGTAGATATTCTGGCCTCCTTTGCGGAATTTGTTCATTCCCGTGTTTCTGAACTGCTGGCTTGCCAAATACGCCCTGGAGAACATGATTGTGAGTGACTGGATGCATCCCACCCCTTTCACCTGCCCTGGGGTAGGTGGGAGGTGAGGCTCTGCCAGTGAGTGATACTGTGCAGTAACCTGCTGTGGAACAGGAGAGCCTTTTGGTGTCAGAGCCACACCGATTCTGTTGGGTGCGCATTGAGAGCGACGGCCTCTGGCTGTCCCCAAGGTATGGTATTACATCAGGACGAGATGTTCCAGCCATTCCCATGTGCCCATTTGAGTTGTCTCTCCTGGCAGCAGAGCCCAGACCCACTCACAGAAATGCACATTCCTTTTCAAGGGCCAAATTCTGGCCTGATCTTCATCTGGGTGGGCATCGCTGAAGGCAGTGAGGCAGCAGTTGGTGCGTGTTTGGGTTCTTCCCCCTCAGCCTCTCCGAGCTGGTGAGAGCCCTCTCCTCTCTTCGCAGAACGACCTCCACCGAGCCATACAAAGGACCCAGTCTGCGATGTTCAACCAAGTGCTCATTCTGATCTGCACCCTCCTGTGTCTTGTTTTCACGGGGTAAGCATTGCTCTTCCTTTCACTAAACCACCTTTTTCACCCAGGGAAACCAGCTTTGCATGTCCTAGGGGTGATTGATGGAGCCAGGCTCTTACAGGGCTCACAGGAGAGGGAGGTGGGGTGAGATCTTCTTGTCTGGGGTGGGGTGGCATTGCCAGGACATAAAGTGGTGATTTGGGATGTCAGAGGAGGTTTTACTTAAGTCTTCTAGCCTGATTTTTCAGTCTGAGAGGTTTGTGCACACTGAGGAAAGCATAACAGGGTGCCCAGAGAAGCTGTGGCTGCCCCATCCCTGGCGTTAAGGCCAGGTTGGATGGGGCTTGGAGCAACCTGCTGTAGTGGAAAATGTGTTGTAGAAACTAATCATCTTCCCTAATTGTATGACTTTAACAGAAACCTTTTAATGGCATGCATGAGGGTGCTGGAGGGAGATGGGCGCTGCATGCAGAGCAGGGCTGTGAGTGCTGCAGGGTCAAGGACAGGGACAGCAGTTTCCTGCAGGGACGGGCTCAAACGTGTGTGATGCCTCATTCACCAGGACCCATTGCACTGGTTGCTTCTGACCATGCTCTTCTCCCCACCACAATGCCACTTGAGATACCTATTACACAAAGAGCTCATTTGTGTAATAGGCCACCGGGGCTCCTGCTAATTAACTGGCCCTTTTACCCTGCGCATTGCCAACAACAAGGGCAGCTCTTTATAAAGGAGTTAGTTCTCACTGCTGGGTACTTAGCTTTAAATTAGGCTTTTTGAAGCTTCCTCTGGCTCCCTTGGTCTGGATTTGAAACATATCATACCACTGAGCTGCTGAAGGGTCAGGAAATGAAGCTTTTAGGCTCATGAGTCCTTGGCAATAAAGACAATCTTCTCTTGTGAATGACTGATGCCACTGCAGAGCTCATCAGTGCTCCCTGCCCATGGCACCTCCTGCCTGCTATGGCCGTGGTTGTGTGTCTTGGTGGATGTGACAGGGCTACAATTTGGGTATAGGATGACTTGGGTCATGCTTGTGTTTAGCAAGGTAACTCTGAAAATGCTGGCAGCGAGGTGGCTCTGTGATACAGCTTTCCAAGAGCAGTGGCATAGGAATAGGATCTGCCTCCTGCCTGCTGGAGCACATCTCACTCATGCGCGCCCTTCCCGTGGGATGAGTCTCTCCAGAGCCTTACTGGGAATGCTGCTTGCTCCCATGTTTTGCAATGCAGGGCAGCTCCCAGGTGATGTTCAACATGTTTTCCATGGCATGGACTTACTGTGACCCATCAGCCATGTCCTAGACTTCCCAATGCTGCCTTGGTGAGCAGCCACGTCAAAATAAATCCTTCATCTGTAAGTGTCAGTAGTGGAATCATTTCTGCTGGTGACATAAATCTACTGCTGGTGCTGACAACATTAGAGACAGATTTCCTCCTTGGACATGGGTTTAAGTTGCGTTCTAGGGTCCCTTACTGACTTCAACAGGCGCTACAGGCACTGCCTGTCTCCTGGACAGGGGAGCACTCGCTGTGATGTGCGCTTTCTCCCTTCAGGACCTGTGGCATCCAGCATTTAGAAAGAGCAGGTGAGAAGCTCTCCCTCTTCAAGTCCTTCTATTTCTGCATCGTCACCTTTTCCACTGTGGGCTACGGAGATGTGACACCAAAGATCTGGCCTTCCCAGCTCCTCGTCGTGATCATGATCTGCGTTGCCCTTGTCGTGCTGCCGCTCCAGGTTAGCCCTGCGCAAGGATGGAGAGGGATGCAGAGCCTGCGCCCGGGCAGCCCTGCCATTGGGGACAGCAGCTCTCTGCCTTCGCTTGCAGTTCGAGGAGCTCGTCTACCTGTGGATGGAGCGGCAGAAGTCGGGAGGCAATTACAGCCGTCACCGTGCCCAGACGGAGAAGCACGTCGTGCTTTGTGTCAGCTCCCTCAAGATCGATCTCCTCATGGACTTCCTCAATGAGTTTTATGCGCACCCACGTCTGCAGGTGAGGACTAGGCATGGTGGTGGGTGCTCTGCCCAGCTACAGTGGATGTGGCAGCATGTGCTGTACTGGCCAAGGAGAGGTGACAAGTGGTACCCTAGGGCCACCTCACTTTGCTGTCTTCATGGTAGGGCTCTCTCTGCCTGATCCCCCCTGTGTTCTGGCCAGGCCTGTTGCAGCTCTGTGTAAGCAAATGGAGAGGGACCAGAGGGACTTTTCTAAGTGTAAAAGAAGTATTTGCTGAATGAAGAATCTCAGACAGAAACAGAACATGTATTTGCTAAACCTCTGTGGGATTTAACTGGCTTTTACTGGGGTATCCCCACATAATGAGTGATCTTCTCACAAACGGCTGTGCCTTTCCTGTTTCCCAGGATGAAAGCATCACAGATGTGTTTTAGATTTGCATTTCATTCGCATACATTTCATTACCATCACCCAGCCTTGACTCCAGCTTGACATACAAGGTGTAAAATCCTGCTCCTTGCAGTAACTGCAAGAGGCTCCTCTTTGCTGTGAGCACGCAGCTCTCTCCTAGTTCCATAGTCAGATGTGCCTGCATTGGCTTTATTATGCAGAATAGGGTGGAGATGATGCTGGTGTGTTTCCCAAGACCATTGTAGAACCCTGAAGCAGGGGGTGTCGCACACCAGGAGCAAGTATCAGCAGCCCCAGAGCAGCAAAGCCCCATGTGCAGGACCTCCATCCTGCCGACCCACGTGAGCCTCTCTCTTTCAGGACTACTACGTGGTGATACTTTGCCCAACAGAGATGGACATCCAGGTGCGGCGGGTCCTGCAGATCCCTCTGTGGTCACAGCGAGTGATCTACCTGCAGGGCTCTGCGCTGAAGGACCAGGACCTCATGAGAGCCAAGTGAGCTGAGGGACACGCTGCACATCTACGGCGAGGCCGGTTGTGCCATGCAGACCTTGGAGCCACAGAGCGGGTCCCCAGTAATGTCAGCCCAGATGCATGATGATGGGCGTCCCTGCATGCCTTCACTGGGGTCTCAGAGGGGGCTGGCAGTGCCCTGGCTGGCACAGGCAGATAAAATTGGCCATTGCAGTTCATGGAATCATTGCTGTCTGTTTGCAGGATGGACAATGGAGAAGCCTGTTTCATCCTCAGCAGCCGGAACGAGGTGGACCGCACCGCGGCGGTGAGCCAGGCCTGGGGGTGGCATGATCAGAGATCATTCATGTCTCAGCCATAAGGGACTGGGGTGATCACAGCATCTCGCCTCTGCCCAGTACAGGAGGGCATCAGGAGGCAGTTGGAGTGAGAGAGTGGGGTTGAGAGCTGAGCCCCTGCGGGTTCATCTTCCTTCTGCTGTCCCAGTTTCCCATCAGTGCTGGGTTCTGGGGAGCAGGAGCGGGCAGTTATGCCCCGTTGGGGTGTTGGAGGACCCTTTGCCATATGTCTCCATGGTGACCGGGTGCTTTGCATTTCATCCTTGGTGCAGAGGCATTGGAGAAGATAAGGCACCAGACGAGCAGCTTTTGCTCTTTTCCTTGGTAGGATCACCAGACCATCCTGAGAGCCTGGGCTGTGAAAGATTTTGCTCCGAACTGTCCCCTCTATGTTCAGATTTTAAAGCCTGAAAACAAGTTTCACGTCAAATTTGCTGGTGAGTTGAAGGGGCTGTGCGGGAAGAGAATTAGCTCAGGACAGACTTCAGTCTGCTGCAAGGGACTGTCAGCCCCTTTATCATGATGCACACTGAAGCCTGCAGCAATGTGTGAATCCCCACACACTGCAGCAGTGTGGCCTCAGTGGGCTGGTGTCTACCATTCCTATGGTGTCTACCCATCCCTGTTTTCCTGTCTGCATCAACCCCATTCATGGTGTTGCTCATGGGCTGTGGATCAGCTGAAAGCCCCCCCTGGGCAGCAGGAGCAGGGAGCACCCATCCCCAAACACCGCCCCAAAATCACCGCATCCCCCAGCACTGTCAGTGAGGAACCCATCTGTCCCCCTCCCTGCTGTGACAGTGACAGCCCCCTCTGCCTTTCAGATCACGTCGTCTGTGAAGAGGAGTGCAAATATGCCATGCTGGCGCTGAACTGCGTCTGCCCCGCCACCTCCACCCTCATCACCCTTCTGGTGCACACCTCCCGCGGCCAGTGAGTGCTGCCCGCCCTGCCTGCCCCTGCCTGCCCCTGTCTGACCCTGTTATTTTTCCTGCTTGCCCCTGCCTGCCTATGCTTTGAGCCCGGGGGGAGAGGGTGAGGGTCTGGCCATGGGTCTAGGGGAGCCCAGTGGGGACCTGGCACCCTGAGCCAGGTCGGGAGCAAAAGTCCATATTGCAGGGGGAGCATAGCAGTGCGGACGGGCTGCCAACACCAGCTTTCCAGGGACTGGGAATTGGAATATCTTCTTTACACTGGCATGGTCCTGCTGCTGGGAGGGTTAATTCACAGCTCGGGCAAACCCAGGCCCTGCAGGCTGTTTGGCAGGTCCGTACACAGCGGAGCTGTGGGTCCCGAGCTCCTTGGCCAGTCACAAATGTCTGCGTTTTGGGTAACGTGCCATCAAGAGTTATGAAACATCATTGCCAGACGACTCCTTCCCTGTGCTCGGAGCTGTTTGCCAACAGGGGCTCTGAACCCTGCCTCTGCACCCCCGGGAGCCCTCACTGCATAAAAAGGCACTTAAAATCAGCAATGAAAATGAGCTGCAAGCACCGACAGCTCATGGTGGCACATCCCTGCGATCTCACTGCTGCTGGGCTAAATACGCTTCAGTGCTTATTAGCACTCCCGCTGTTGGGAGATGGATGGTGTAATGGGGTCTGTGCCAGCACCAGCGGGTCCCATCCTGGCACCGTGGGGGGGTCCATCCCTGCACGCTGCTGCTGCTGTCATTGCAGGGAGGGCCAGGAGTCCCCGGAGCAGTGGCAGCGGATGTACGGGCGCTGCTCGGGCAACGAGGTCTACCACATCCGGATGGGAGACAGCAAGTTCTTCATGGAGTACGAAGGGAAGAGTTTCACCTACGCCGCCTTCCACGCACACAAGAAGTGAGAGCGAGGGGCGGATGTGGCGTGTCTGCCAGTCTGCATCTCTGGGGGTCAGGGCTAGGGCTGGAGGGTGCTGTGAGGTCTTTTGTGCAGGGACAAAGCCTCAAAGGGGCTATTCTCCAGCTGTGAATGCCCACATTGTGCTCCTGGAACAGGTATGGAGTATGCCTGATCGGCATCCGGAGGGAGGAGAACAAGAGCATCCTGCTGAACCCTGGCCCGCGACACATCATGGCAGCATCCGACACCTGCTTCTACATCAACATCACCAAGGAGGAGAACTCCGCCTTCATCTTCAAGCAGGAGGAGAAGCAGAAGAAGAAGGGCTTTGCTGGGAGAGGCACCTATGACGGTCCATCCCGCCTGCCTGTACACAGCATCATCGCCAGCATGGGTGAGTCGGTGGGGCCTCGGTGAGGCAGGGGGGTAGTGAGGGTCCCAGAATGGGGCAGGAGCCTGCACACTCCATCTCCTTCCACAGTCACCTCCCCACTAAAACACACCCTGCTCTTGGCTCCCTGGCTGCTCTCAGCAAGCTCAGATATCATTATTAAAGATTGACGTCCATGATTGTTAACAATATTTGCATAAATCCCCCCAGCCCTGGCTGGAAGAATAGATGCCGGTGGCCACATCCTAAATCACATCCGTGATTCACAGCCCGACGAGGAGCGCAGTTCGCTCTGCAGCGAGTGGTGCATTTCCTCACGTTAAAAAATGCCATGAGTCACTGCCTGCAGCTTGTATCTGGGGAGAGCGGCTCTTGGGGAGGCTGAGCTGCACCAGCAGATTATATTTCAGGCAAATAAGTTATGCGTTTGTACTCATGAGCAGCAATTTGCATAGATTATCCCCAGCAAGGCGCAGAGAGCTTTGCTCAACAGCGTTTGCCAGTGTTCTTCTTACATGGGTCATTTGCAGAGGGACCTTTGAGAGGGAGGGAAATCACACGGGTGCCCGGAGAGCTCAGTGTTCGCTAAAGCTCCATAAATATGTTTGAGTTTTGGAAGGAGGACAGGATGGGGAGGCCTCTCCTGTCCTGTGTGAAGATCTAGAGCTCATCAGGAGGGATGCAGGAAGTGGAGGAGGGTGTTGTGCTGTGTTGGAGGCTGCCTGCCTGCCTCCCCTAGGGAGCTTGAGGATGATGGGGGCAAAGGGGTGTCCGTGGGGAGGGCAGCTTCCCAGCAAGGGCAGGCACAGTGGCATCAGCTTGTTCCTAACATGGCTGGTGTCTCCCAGAGCCTGCAAAGCGGGGTCAGGCTGGATGGTTGTCATCCCCGAGATACATCTGAATAATAAACTGCTATAAAGCCAGGTTTTGCAATAGGTGGGAGGCGGTTCAGCCAGCCTAGTGGAGGTGGCCACAGTGCAGGGACAGAGGAGGTGACAGACCCCAGGGCCAGCAGCCTGCACCCACCATAGGAGCTGTGCCCCAGAGAGATGCTCCACACAGCAATGCCCAAGCAGAGGCCACTGGTGGGTGCTTTGCCTTCACTCCCTGCGCCAGTGGATAGTTTAGCTTCATCTGAGCAGGATTTAACAGGCACAATGCACAGCCCCGAGTGCAGGGCTCAAGGGCACCACGCTTTGCTGACTCAGCACTCTTCACCACTTTATAGCACGTTTGCTGTGCCTCCCTCCCCACCGTGTCCAGGTACAGTAGCCATGGACCTGCAGAACACGGAGTGCCGCCCCGCTAACAGCAGCAAGCTGGCGCTGCCGACGGAGAACGGCTCCGGGAACCGCCGGCCCAGCATCGCGCCCGTCCTGGAGCTGGCCGACTCCTCCTCCCTGCTGCCCTGCGACCTGCTCAGCGACCAGTCGGAGGATGAGATGACACAGTCGGACGAGGAGGGGTCGGCGGTTGTGGAGTGAGTCACCCGCCTGCGGTCGAGCTGTTCCGCACTTCATCCCTGTGAGGGTGCTGAGGCGCTGGCACAGGGTGCCCAGAGAAGCTGTGGCTGCCCCATCCCTGGCAGTGTTCAAGGCCAGGTTGGATGGGGCTTGGAGCAAGCTGCTCCAGTGGAAGGTGTTCCTGCCCATGGCAGGGGATTGGGCTGGCTGAGCTTTAAGGTCCCTTCCAACAGAAACCATTCTAAGACTCTATTATTCATTTCAGAGAGATGGGGGCCATTGTAAATGATGGGTGTCTGATAGTGCCTTAGGGGTGCTGGGGCTCATTCCCTCTCAGCTTTTGCATGAGCACACGAACATGTGCAACATGGGCAATCACTGCTTTTGGGGTGCTTTGGAAACACTTCCTCTGGGTACCAGTGAAGTTGCACCAAGGCAGACCCTGCTTGGGGATGGGCAGGGTGTTCCATCAGTCCTCTCGCCTCCCTTCACTCACAGACATGAAGGGGATTCTATTCGCCATGGCGTATAAATAAAACCTCACAAAGTAAACATTTAAAGCTGTTAGTTTATGGCAGCCAGATAAGCACTTGCTTTACTGGTTACCTGTTTGATGCTGTCACAGCCGTACGGGGAGTTTACTGCAAACTCTCACAAATTGGCTTTTAATTCAGCTCCACTTTTAGCTGTTCTTTAAAGGAAAATTTCTGCTTCTGGTTCCATCAGAAATGCAAATGGTGATTTTTTTAAATATCTGCTCACCAAAATGAGCTCTAAAAATGGGCCACGAGGTTGTTTTGTATCTTTATGTGGCTCAGCATTACCCTCCTCTCCTGGAGCTCACTGCTCTGCCTCCCTTAAACGACGCTTAATGGTGCTTAACCTGCTGCCTTCTCCCCTGTGCTGGGAACACTGCATACTCACAATCTCATGACCCTTTGTATGGCAAAAATCATTCCTAAATACGTGCGTTTTGGAAAACCTCCAGCTGCTGCAGGGGAGTTTTGTGAAGCATTTGCCAGTGCTGAATCCTGGGCTGCAGTTCCTAAACGTTATTCCCAGCATCTGAGTGTTGAGCATATGGAAAGCTCTCCCCATGTCCTCACGCTGCTGATTTTGATCTGTGCTGCAGGTACGTGAAAGGCTACCCCCCGAACTCCCCCTACATCGGGAGCTCCCCGACTCTGTGCCACCTTTTACCCGAGAAAGCCCCATTCTGCTGCCTGAGGCTGGACAAGGTACAGTGGGGCTGCAGCCCCCCAGGACGGGATGGCTCCGTGCGTGGTGGGTGGGTGAGAGCCTCACGCTGAGCCCCTGCGCTGCCTTCCACCGCACAGGGCTGCAAGCACAACAGCTTTGAAGATGCCAAAGCCTACGGGTTTAAGAACAAACTGATTATCGTTTCGGCAGAGACGGCTGGGAACGGGCTCTATAACTTCATTGTCCCCCTTCGTGCGTACTATCGGTCCCGCAAAGAGCTGAACCCGATTGTGTTGCTGCTGGACAACAAGCAAGTACTTTTCCATGGATGTTTTCCATCGCACTGAGCCCTCCCCTGTCACTTCATGAGCATCTCACACTGTGGGGATGGATGCGCAGGGGAATGGCAGTGCCACTGTTGGGTATCTTGGCTTATGTTGGCCCTGGGAACTCCTGTGTGGGTTTTTATGTCTATCTTTACCCCATGGACTTGATGAAGCACCTTGCTCTCTGTTGCTGTTCCTCCAGGCCTGAGCACCACTTTCTGGAAGCCATCTGTTGTTTCCCCATGGTTTACTACATGGAGGGCACCATCGACAAGTAAGTGTTTCTACATATGACTCTTGTTACTTATGGCACTGCCTAAATGTGTTGAATTTACCCCAACCCAGACTTTTGGGTCATCCCATGAGAAGCCCCAGGGCTGGTACCATAGAGCTGAGCCCACCCTTGGCTTCGTGGGTTGTCAAACCCCCTTGGTAGATGGGAGCAAGCGAAGAGCTGGTGGTTGGGAGCAACCTGGGCTTGCTGTAGCGCTGCACGTCGCAGCGTGCTGCTTCCCTGTGTCCTTTCCAAGGGCTGACCCTGCGCTCTTCTCTTTGGGAACTGCCCAGCCTGGACAGCTTGCTGCAGTGCGGCATCATCTACGCCGATAACCTGGTGGTTGTGGACAAGGAGAGCACGATGAGCGCCGAGGAGGACTACATGGCAGATGCAAAGACCATTGTCAATGTCCAGACCATGTTCAGGTGAGGGGTGAGCACCGCCCTGGCTCCTTCATGGCCACTTACCTCCGCTGTAGGCAAGACTGGGAAGGGTGCTGGCAGCTGGGGTGGTGGCTACGGGCAGTGGGACACATCTGTGGTTGGGCTTGCTCTAGGAAACAGCATCAAATCAGCTCTTTCTGACCTCAGACAGGTATAGGGATGGTTTTGGTCTTCCTCAGGCTTTAAATACATGGAATGCTCTCACTTCTGAGTAAGCTACAGGAAAACAGGTCTCTTTCCATTGCAGGCTCTTCCCCAGCCTCAGCATTATCACAGAGCTGACCCACCCCTCCAACATGAGGTTCATGCAGTTCAGAGCAAAGGACAGTTACTCTCTTGCCCTTTCCAAGCTAGAAAAGGTAAGAGAAAGTCTTCCCCTGCACATGGGGCCTGGAAACTCAATGCTGGAAGTGATTACGTTTATGTTCCTCAAAGTCCTGTACTGTTCTGCATGCTGCAGCTACTGTAGTCAGTGGGCACCTACCTGAGATAACCTGCAGAAAATGAGTGAGCGGTTGGTCTTTGAGCTGGTTACCTCTTTCTATGTATTTATGTGTTTTTTCAGTGGTGGGGGTTTGTACTACTGCAGTGCTGGGCCGCTGCATCAGGTTTAATGCTGTGACTGCAGTGAGGGGAGGCCGTGAAGTCACTGTGCTGAGACAGATCTTCCAACAAGGGAGAAAACACCCCTGAACCAGACACTGGGACATTCAGCCCATGTCACAAATCCCCAGCCCATTGCTAAATGCCCTGGAGGATGTGTGCAAGCCCCTGTGGGTGCTCACGTCTCCCATTCCTCTTCCAGAAAGAGCGAGAGAATGGCTCCAACCTGGCCTTCATGTTCCGGCTGCCCTTTGCAGCCGGGAGGGTCTTCAGCATCAGCATGCTGGACACGCTGCTCTACCAGGTAAGAACCCAGCGGGCTCTGTGTACTGCACCCTGCAGCTGTGGCCACCCCTTTGCATCCCCCAGTGCATAACTGAGCAAGCCTTTTCTCTGGTTTCCTGCCCAATGTCTCCCCGCAGTCGTTCGTGAAGGACTACATGATCACCATCACTCGGCTGCTGCTGGGCCTCGACACCACACCGGGCTCCGGCTACCTCTGTGCGGTAGGTGCCAAGTCCTCGGGGTTGAAAGCATCAGGTCAAGTCATCATGGATCTGATGGGATCTGTCACCCTGTGTATGGGGGTGCAGAGTTCCCCTCTTCCACCCTGGAAGATGGGGAGTAGGCAACATTGCCAGGTCATTGCTCCTCTTACTCTGTGTATGGGGATCCCCAGTGCTACCAAAAGTATAGAAGCCCAAGAGCTGCCAAGGACCAAAGTCCCTGTTTTGAAGGTTGGAAATTGCCCCTGGTCTTTCTGTGGATCTTCACTTTTGGGATTGACAGGGATGAGCTGGGGTGAAGCTCAGGAGCAGCCCCAAGCTGCTCCTCAGGTGGCTTTGCATGGTACAGGGTGGTTGATGTTTGTCCTCTTGCTCAGATGAAGATCACTGAAGATGACCTGTGGATCCGGACCTACGGCCGCCTCTTCCAGAAGCTCTGCTCCTCCAGTGCTGAGATTCCAATTGGGATTTACAGGACGGAGTCACACATGTTTGCAACCTCTGAGGTAGGGGCATGGCAGTGGTGTGTGCCCAGAAGGGGCTGCTGGTGGTCCCAGCTGAGCATCACCACACAGCAGAGATGTGGTCCATGAAGCTGTCTGGGTCCATGGGGCCCTTGAGCCTGGGTGCAGCATCAGTGGCGAGGAACAAGGGGAGGGGAAGCTCTGCCTTTGTTTCATGGGTGGCTTTGTGTCTGCGTGGTGGCGGTGGTGTCCTGGTTCCCAATCGGATAAGCTGGTCCCTGTGAGTGCCAGTTCTCCAGGCAGCAGCCTGGCTGTGGGTGGACAGGGGGATTTTCCCGGCACAGCTCTGCCATGCTGCATGGCACTGAGTCCCTGGGGAGCAGGGGGGTGTGGCACAGTGGGGCTGCCCCTTTCCTGAGCTCACTTTGGTTTTCCTCCCTTTTCCCTGCTGCAGCCTCACGACATCCGAACGCAGGTGAGTGCCATCTGCATCCGGGTGCTTGACCAGTGTTGGGCATTATCCTGGCTGCCAGCACTGCCTCCTTGTCGTCCCCCCCCGACCTGGTGGCTGGCCTGTGGGCAAGCAATGGTCTGGCTCGTGCCAGCAGCTCCTCTGGCCACTGACTGCCACCGCACATCTTGTGCCCATGGAAGGGTGGTGCCAGCTGAGCATCAGCAGTCCGGGAATGCCAAAGTCCTTGATGCCCTGAAGTGTAATTAACTGGGATAAGGAGCAGGGGAGTGAGCCAGGCTCTGTCGTAAATCCTTCCAGTTTTCAGCTTTGTGGGAAGTACCTACAGGGAGCCAAAAGTTGACATTTCATTAAATGCCATCCACCTCTTCCTTAGAGATGCTTTAAACCACTTTATTAATAAATTCCTGCTCTCCGGTGGGATTGCTGTATTGGAGATGCAGCATCACGTCTACTGTAAGATGAAGGAGAGGAAGACAAGGGCCGATATAATGGTGTAAAGGGTACCAGGTGCCTGTTAGACTCCGCTTATCCCAGATCTGGTACCCAGGTAGTTCTAGCAGCACAGAGATGATGTGCTGGGAGAGTGTATGTGTGTCAGAGCGAGGATCCCATCCCAAGGGAGACATCCCACCCCATCAGACACAGGACGGGCTCTTTCTGGCCCCCCCCTTGCCCTCCGTGACCTGCTGGGCTTCCAGTCACAGATCTCAATCAATGTGGAGGACTGCGAGGACACAAAGGACGTCAAGGAGCACTGGGGCATCAAGACCGGCCACCACAGGAACTCGTGCTCCAGCGACCAGTCGGAGCACCCGCTGCTGCGGCGCAAGAGCATGCAGTGGGCACGGCGGCTGAGCAGGAAGGGCAACAAGCACTCCAGCAAGACGGCCGAGTGGATCAGCCAGCAGCGCCTCAGCCTGTACCGGCGCTCCGAGCGCCAGGAGCTCTCCGAGCTCGTCAAAAACCGCATGAAGCACCTGGGCTTGCCCACAACCGGGTACGGTAAGTGCCGTGCGGGCGCGCTTCTCTGCGGTGCTGCGTCCCACCTGTGGGCTCCTCAGGTAACCCTGTGCCGAGCCTAACCCCGAGCTGAACCTAACCCCACACCAAGCCTAACCCCAAGCCAAGCCTAATCCCCAAGCCTAACCCCGCAGGCACTGCCGGGCTTGGCTCAAGCAGTGCCTCATTCCCCAGCTTGCTTGTGCTTCTGCTCCAGGCTGGGGGCCCGCAGCGCAGAGCCCCCCTCGCCTGCTACCCCCATGGGGGGCTCTGGGATGGGTCCAGGCAGGAGTTTGCAGCGGCAGAGTGACTCTGGCCCCTGTGCCTGCAGCGGGACCAGGTGCCACTGCGCAGCCTCGGGGCGCGATGCCCCGCTTGCCCCCCGCTTTCTGGCGGCTCAGGACACGCTGCCTGCAGGTCAGCTAACCCCTCCTGCCCGAGATACCCCTAATGCAGCAGGGAGAAGTGAAGCCCCATCCGCTGGCGCAGACCCCCTTTGTAGTGGGTTTTAATCCTTCCTAAAACTCTTCCATGGAAAACCTTTCGGTAGCTGCAGGGATGAGTGGTTTGCTTCATTGCGTGCGAAACCGATGTCTGGCTGCGACGAGCCTGCATGGCCCCGGGGCATCTGCAGCCCTCAGGGTCCCTCCGTGCAGCTGCATTTCTCGTGAAGCTTCTCACCCGCTCAGTGCCGGTGTCTGTGTCCCCCCAGATGATTCCCCACTCCTTGGTTACAACACTCTGTAGCCTGCAGCTTCCTTGGTTTGGTTTTGGTTTGGTTTTTCCTTTCTTTTAAGCCATCCTGTGCTGCCGCCTGTTTGCTCCATTCTCGAGGACTGTCCGTCTGTCCCGTGCCAGCCCCTGCCCACTTGCAGGCTGGCACCATGCCCTGGCTGGGATGGGAGCTGATTTCGGGAGGCTGGGGGGGGATATTCCTCCTCTCCCCGTTCTGGCTTCTCCTTTACAGCCCCTGAGGTACACGGAAGAGGGGAGAAAATGTAAAGAAACACAGCACAGTGGGGTTTTGGAGTGGAGGGCATACGGCTGCAGGCATTGGCCGGTGCCATAGGGAGCAAGACTGGCTTGCAGCAGGGCAGAGGGGCTCAGGGCTCTCCAGGCAAGGGCTCGCAGTGGTTTATCCACCTCCTCTCTTTTTTTCCTACATTATGAGCCCCAGAAGCTTCTGCTGCTTTTGTAGGGAGCTTCCAGCTCCCTGCAGCTCTGTTGCAGAGCCTGGAGCGTGGCTGATGCCATTCACCGCCTTAAGGGAGCTGTTTCACACAGTGTGGGAAGCTGGGGACAGGGAGCGCTTGAAGCACGGCCCATGCGCCTGAAGCAAGAGCTGCTGGGCACCAAACACAGGCAGAGGTGAAGGCAGAGGCAGCTTCCCTGCCTGAATGGCTTCAATTGAGGATCCCGAGGGGCCGCCTGCAGCCAGCCCGGCCGGGGTGCTCTGGCGCTGTTGGCTGGGTCAGGGTTTGAAGCTGCATCCTTCTCCTGACGTATTTTGGTTGGAGCAACCCCGGGAAGCTCCAGCAGTCGAGGAGGCAGCAGGGCGGGGCGGGGGGATGCAGGACCCGCCTCCCGTCGGGATGGAGGGCAGTACCTGGCCGGGATCGGGGCGCTGGGCGCAGAGGGGGGGACCAGCATCTCCATAACCCCTGCGGCACAGCTCGTCTGCTGCCGGCTGTGCTGGGATGTGCGTTGTCACCGTGTGTCACCGTCAGTGTCTGGACACCCATGGCGTTTATGGACGAACCCGTTGCTCTGCCTTCTGCTCCTTTCCGTTTTCTTTTGCTCATTTGATTGCTGCAGTGCAGGAGCTCGTCTCTGATATTTGCCGAACCATGGCTTGCTGACCTCTCTCTCTCTCTCTGTTTATGTCTGTGCCTTTCCCTGTATGTTCTGTAGAGGATGTAGCAAATTTAACAGCCAGTGATGTGATGAATCGGGTAAACCTGGGATATTTGCAAGGTAATTCCCTTTCCCTGGGAGTCCCGCGTGACTCACGGCGTGCAGCGTACAACAAGATCATGCCAGCTAAGCCCAAACCACACACCCCTGCCGGTTTTCACCTTAGATTCCCGAGCCTTTCAAGCACCGATTTGTTTGTTTTGGAAAACAAAAGACCGAACGGAGGTGCCAACGGGGCTCCACAAAGCCATGGAGATAAAATCCTCAGAGGCCCTTTTGTAGCTGAGTTCTTACAGGGAAATCACAGCCCTAGGCTGTCATGAAAAGAAACCCTCCCTCCATCGCTCCGCAGGTTGGTTGTGGACTGTAAAGCCAGGGGCAGTTTGAGGAGGGGATCTGTGGGGGGCTGAGCACAGCGGAGCTGCTGTTGTGGGCTGTGGTGCTGGGGATGCTGCGCCAGCCCCTTCTCCTCTTGACCCCACATGGGGCAGGCACAGCTCAGGGGACAGGCAGCTCTTGGAAAGCCCTTCACAATCCCTGCCTTGTGTTCTTTAGCATTAGCAAACCCTGTTTTCTAACCCAGGCAGCAGCTCCCACGGGCACTGCCCATGCTGCAGCCACCCCCAAGCACCCTGTTGGTGTCTGCAGCGTGGTTGCATCATTTACACCTTTACACAGTGTAAAGGCACTTAAAGTGGTGTAAAGCGCCCTGGAGAGGCCCCATTTTACTGCAGCAGTTAGAGGTTAGCAAAAACCCATTCTTGCTGGGTTTTAGGCTTCACTAACCCATGCTTAAGGTGAAAAGTTGGCATTTTCCTATGAACTGTCCTTCATCAGAGCAGCAGCCCCAGCTGGGGCTCATGGAAGCCCCATGCCAGCACAGTATATTGCCAGCAGGGTGGTGGGTGCTGGGCAGAGCTCGGACCCCGCTAGCATCTCCCCATCCTGCAGAAGAGCTGGGGCTGAATGAGCACCACAGAGGGTCCAGCACTGCCAATTCACCCCAAACCAGGAGCCCCCGTGGATGAGCATCCGACGTTGTGGCATCACTCCCGGTGCAGGAGCTGGAGCTCGGCGCTGGCTCCCCACCAAAATAAACCCACTCATTGCTGGAGGGCGCTGCTGGGCTGAGCCCCGCCGCTGTGCCGCAGGGGCCCACATGGCAATATACTTGGGGGGTTGAGCAGTGCCTGGCTTGGCTGCATGGGGGCCAGGAAAAGGTGCTTCCATGGAGCAGGGAAACCTGCCGCGAGCCAGGGCCCTTCCCACCTCCCTCCGCATGTCAAACCCCGTGTGTCCCGCCGGGTCCCAGGGTCTGTGTGTGCCACCCGCACCCCAGCATTGCCACCCCCTGTCCCCGCCTCGCTGTAAGGATGAGCACTGGGATGGACAAAGCTCGAGGGACCGGCTGGTACCCAGGGCTGGACCAGCACCCTGGTACAGCATCTCCCTGCGGTGGTCCCATCCACCATCAGGCACCTTCTGTGGGCTCAGAGATGCTGGGAGGTGTCTGAGCAGCAAAACGAGGGTCTCATGTCCCTCTGCAAGCTCGGTCCCGCTGCAGGGATGCCCTGGGACCCATCTGGACATGCACTGGCCAAATGCATGTGGGGGCCTGTTTGCAGCCCTGTGCAGGGTGCCAGGCCTCACGGCTGTAGTGGCTTGTGCTCATTGCACAGCTATAGAAGAGCCTCATTTCAGAGGTTCCACCCCCGTCCCGAGGCTGAAGAGCAGCTGGCTTGGCCACTACCTTGTGCCTGGGGTGATCACGCACCCATGGGTGCTGTTAAGGTTGGAGACTTATCCTGTGCCCTGCTGTGTGGTGGGCAGGGGGAGAGCAGGGATGGGGTGGTGGGAGCAGCCTTTCTTCCGGTGGCCATTCCCTGGTCCTGCTGCCACCAAACTGAGCTCCAGTTGTCTGAGGCCAGCAACCATCGGGTGTGCACTGATGCTGCTCAAGAGGGACCCTTCTGACAGCCCAAGGGGCGTCCCAGTGACAGCCTTGCAGCGAGCTGGCGTCCCACCGTGCTGCTCATGCTGCCCCTGCCGTCCGTCTGTCCATCCCCTCTCCATCCTGTCCATCCACATCCATCTGTAAACAGTGTTATCTGTCGCAGCTCCCCCCTCCCCGGGCTCCCGCAGCCTTGCACCCCCATTCATTTCACCTATGATCTTGTTCTCAGCTATTTTGGAAAGCTCACACCCCCCCCCCCCGGCCCTGGGGCCACCCATTTGCCCCTGCAGCACCTATGGGTGGCCCTGAGCCCTTCCCTGGGTTGTCACTGTAGTTTAGAGCCATCCCTGACTGGCATCGACGGCTCTGGAAGTCCACGGAGGTGGTTTCCCTTGGGCAGGAGAAAGAAGCAGTGATTGAACTAAAGCCTGTTGCTGGATGGTGCTAAATTAAGTAATGCAAGAAGGGGAGAAGAGGGCAGAGCGGCCCGGGGGGGGTTGGTGGCCCTGAGCCAGTGGTTGGACTCGTGCTAGAGCTAACGTGGCAAGACTAACCTGTTCCCTTTTTTTGCACTAAACCAAGGTAAGAAAACTTACTTTTTTATGGGGGAAAATAGGGACTTGGAAGAGTTACATCTGCCAGCCATGCAGCGGGGGGGAGTGGCTGGGGGCGCATGGAGGGAGGTGGCAGCAATGTTCTTGGCGCTCTCCCGGTGGCAATGCCGTGTGTTGGGAACGAGCTGCGATCCCTCACAGCCGCGTGCTCGGGATGCTGCAGTGGGGCTGTGGGACCGAGGCCGTGGGGTGTCCATCAGGGCACCCCTCACCATCCCTTTCCCCTTCTCTCGCAGATGAGATGAACGACCACCAGAACACGTTGTCCTACGTCCTGATCAATCCCCCTCCGGACACGCGGCTGGAGCTCAACGACATCGTGTAGGTGTTGCCCCCATCCTCTCTTGGCCTCTCCCTGTGCCCCCAGACCTGCCCCAGCACCATGGCCTGCCCCCATTGCTTTACTTTCATCCTTTCTCATAACGACCAGTGGGGTTTTGCCTCCTTTCCAGGCTGTCCCCATTCCATATGTTCCCAAGCTGTGCCCAAACCACCGCAGCTTTACTCGTCGCGGTTCTGATTCTTGGTGTGAAGGTTTTCCCTTGGCTTTCGCTGCTGTGCAGCAAAAGGAAAAATGACTCTTTACTGTTAAGCACAGCACCATGGGGCATCCCCCCATTTCCCAGCCTTAGTGGTTGCAGAGCTCCCTGGTGCTGTTGGGGAAGTGGAGGGGTTCCCATTGGTGTAACCAAGCTGTGCCCCGCAGGTACCTGATCCGCTCCGACCCCCTGGCCCACGTGGCCAACGACGGCCACAGCCGCAAGAGCAGCTACAGCAACAAGGTGGGTCCCTGCAACCCCGAAACGCGCGACGAGACCCAGCTCTGAGCGGCCCCTGCCCGGGACAGGGTGAGGATGAGGACGGCGGCCGAGGGGAAGGCGGCCGCTGCTGCTGCTGCCCATGGGTGCCCTGGGGGACGGTGATGCCCAGCCTGGCTGCGTGCCCTGCAAGGGGTGCCCAGGCCCCCGGAGGGACGGGACAGACGGACGGACACCCGCAGGCGCCCCGTGGCTTTTAACTTTTTATACCAATACCGCAACTAGTGAGAAAGTCTTCGCTGGTGCTGGTGGGACGTGGCTGAGACCCGATGACAAATGACCCTGGGAGAGCAGGAGGACTGTGTTTAACACTACCCCCCTGATGATGCAGGTCGTTCGCATTTGATGGGGTTTGTCAATACAGGAGCAAAACTGCACCAAAACCTTCCTCCTTCACCGGCTGTCCCCTCGGGGTACCCAAACTTCTCTTTCACCCAACTCATGTTCTTCACCCTCTGTTGGTTTTCTGTTACGGCATCGATGCGAGGACCACTTGGAGCTGTGCTGGGAGGCGGGGAAGGATGTGCTGGTGGCTGTGGGATGGCTGGAACAGGATGGGACATGGCCATGCAGCTCCTTCTGGTGCCATGGCAGGGCTGCACTGCCTCTAGTGTGTCTTAGCCTCTCACAAACCAAACCCCACCAAAACCAGGTGACTAAACGCCAATTGCCATCCCTATGGTAATGCCTCTTGCCATACGTGCCCAGCTCTAAGCCCAAGCCCTGGCTGTGGGCATGGTGCCCCTGGGTTTGTGTCCCCCATCGGGCTCATCCCCCATTGCTGCTGCTGTTGGAGCTGGGCTGCCTGGGGGTCCCTGTGCTGGGGTGGCACGGGACAGACTGGCCGGGAACACGCACTGATGGGGTCGGTGTCTCAGCTCAGCCCCTTCCCCCCCTTCCAGGGGCAGTTTGGGGCCTGACACCCGCTCGGCTGCACAGCCTGGATCTGAATGTCCCTCCTTCCCTTCCCATGGGGCATGACCATTGCCACCATCAAGGCAGCGCGTCCTGCCTGCGCCCCCCTGCCAGCTGCAGCTCCATCCGTCCTTGCTCAACTTTATAACCCAGCGACAGCACGTGTCTGCAGCAGAGGTGCATGAATGTACAGAGCAACACCAACCCGAGCCCCAGAGCACTGCCTATGCTGGCCTACCGCTTCCAACTGCACCCGCAGAGACCTCCCCAGAGCAGACACCAGATGCGTTTTCCATCTGTTTCTGCACACTTGTAAAGGTTTC
This sequence comes from Ara ararauna, assembly GCA_028858755.1. Taxonomy (NCBI): domain Eukaryota; kingdom Metazoa; phylum Chordata; class Aves; order Psittaciformes; family Psittacidae; genus Ara; species Ara ararauna. Next base: position 23,826,905 of record CM054384.1, read on the forward strand.
CTTTGGCTGCCAAGTGTATAACTGACTTGTTACCTTTCTATACCGTTACTTGCATAGGTTATAACTCCAATGTGCTTTCTTTATTTTAATGAGAAGCCTGTAAAGCACAAGGTTGCCATGAAATCCCATCAGCCATCCCGGACCTGCTGCAGCTGAATGGTTTAATGCCATGAACATTTGACTTTTGTTCCCCTCTGACACTCCCCATAAAAGCTGTTTACAAAAGCAAACCAAAAGCAAACCACAAATACCTGTTTAAAGTTGCAGTTTCAAGCAGCTGTGAGATGGGCTTGAGGGGATCCTATTCTTTCTGTTAGTTGTTCCTGATGTGTTGGTCGTGAGGCACTGGGGACCATCCGCTGATGGTCTGGAGAGGCACTGCAGGTGAAAGCAATGAGCTCTTAGGTGTGGGCACAAACAACACTGCCTCTGATGGGGGTTTTTGGGTTGTTTTGGGGTCTTTTCAGTTGTTGAGGTTTTTAATGTAGATGATGTTTGATTTATTTGCATTTGTAACGCAGCATGCCAAATATATCATTTGAAATAAAGAAGTTGTTGTAGGCTGAGGAAGAGAGTGAAGTTGAAGGACAGAAGCACACACTGGGTCTGTGTTAAAGCCCCAGGAGGCTCAGATAACTGCAGACAGGCCTCATCACCTATTAGAGTATTTAATCATCCCGATTACAGCCGGTGATCCTCCAGTCCCCACTTTGCTTTCAAGGGAGTGTGGAACAAATATGAAGGGTTTAGAAAACCCCAACCAAGCAAGCACCAAACCCCCAGGCAGAGCGGGTGCTGTGATTACCTGCCTGTGCTGGACTGCTCAGGACAGCGCAGGTTTTAGTATGCCCCATCCCTGGCAGTGTTCAAGGCCAGGTTGGACACAGGGGCTTGGAGCACGCTGCTCCAGTGGAAGGTGTCCCTGCCTGTGGCAGGGGTTGGAGCTGGAGGAGCTTTGAGGTCCCTTCCAACCCGAACCATGCTGATTCTATGAGGTTTCTCTCTCCGTGTGGCTGCTGGTGGGATGGGCTCCGTGAGTGCTGTGTTCTGCAGCTAAACCCAGCCCCGAAATGACGCAGCCCCGAGCATCGAGGTCGGCCACACACACTGCTGGGTAAGTGGTCCCCATTCCAGAGCCCCCCGCCGGCTGCACAGACATTGGTGCCACACAGGAGCTCAGACTTTAGGCACCTCCTTCTCCATGGGCACTCTGAATTCTTACAGACCCTTAATACAAGGAAATAACCCAAGAGGAAACCCACACACCAAAAGCAGTTTAAACGCTCTCTGGTTTGTGATACTATTAAATAACAACCCTCAATGTGACCATATTTTGACAATGCTTCTGGTTTTGTTCAAGGTATAAATAGCTGTATTTAAACAGGAAGCTATGTGTATAAACCATCGGCGTTCTGCAGACGTTCTTTCTATGGTGTACATTTATAGCAGACATTCTCTGGGCGGGTGAACTCAGTACTGTAGATACTTGCCTGTGGCCAATGCAAGCCTGAGGACAAACGTTTAATTTTTCTAGTTCTTTAGACTCAGCTCCAATACTAATGTAAAAACAGAAGTATTTTATTTTTGTAATGGGCCTGGGAATGCTGAGGCATCGAGAAGAGCCGTTTCTGCTTGTAAAGGGCTGCCTTGGGGGGGCCGGCCCCCGTCCTGCCCTTCCCACAGGGACAATGAGTGGGAAAAACGGGATTGGCTGAAGGGAATGGTTGTGTTCCACTGTGGAGATGTGACAGGCCCTGGGGGAAGGCAGGAATGAGGATGACCGCAGTAGTTTCAAGCGTCGCAGCAAACGGCTCCATCGCATGTTATGTGTCCACTAACGGTTTCCTCCACTAAATATGGACTAAATCCATATATCCTGCATTAAAATTGAATATGAAAACAAATGTTAGAGTATATTTATTTCCTGTTACACCCCTTTTTACCTCAATCCATGCAGAACATGACATCTTTATTTCCCCTGGGAGAGCTCTCATCTCTCTGGGTCAGCTCATACAGGGATATTTATCCACAACAGTTTATAAAGCTCCTTCTGAGCCCTGGTCCTGTGACACACTCTGCTGGGAGGCACTGCAGGAGAGGGTTTTGTACTGTGAAGATGCTTCACATTTCTGTAAAGGCAATGAAAATAAAAGAGCTGCATGCAGCAACCATGGAGACTGCGTCTCGTTTTGGTCTCGGGGTGAACTTCATCTTAAAACCCACGGCAAGATGTGGCTCTAGAGTGCCAAAGGCCTGGCACATGAGCCCGTGTTTCGGGTCATCTCTTCCAGACCTTTTGAACCTCAGCTTTCAAATCTGTTTCTCCATTCATGCCCAGGAGACACGTTAGATTTGCTTCCTGTTGGGTTGCAGTAACAGCACGACATCCGAACCACAAAACCCACTGCAGAAATCATACCTGTTACTGATCGAGCCCTGCCACCCGCAGCCACCCCAGAGGCTGCATCTCCCTGAGCTGCTGGAGTTAAACGTGAACCCCAAATTAACTGAGAGCTGTTGGACACCCCATCCCTGGCAGTGTTCAAGGCCAGGCAGGATGGGGCTTGGAGCAAGCTGCTCTAGTGGAAGGTGTCCCTGCCCATGGCAGGGGGATGGAACTGAATGAGCTTTAAGGTTCCTTCCAGCCCAGCTCTATGATACTCTTTACACTGCAGCCCCAAACCATTGAAAACTCCAAAGAGATCACCAGTTTTATGCTGTTAACTCTCCAGTGTAGCAGGGAGAAATTGAGCTTATTGTGTTTGCACACTCAACGTTCTAGCAGGCCCGTGTTGAACTGTGTGGGGGTCTACAGAATAAGTACTTTCAACTCAGATAATTCTTGAACCCTGCTGCAGACCATGATGAAACATGACAGACATCGACTACAGATGCAAACAGCACGTGCAAATACAGATGTAGAGATGATGCATGAAGAGTTTGAGAAAAAGAAATCCCATTGAAGGGCACTTTAAAGATGTACACTTTTGCGTTTATTATGCGCCAAAAATCGACAGAGATATTACTCTATATAGGAACTAATTCTCTAGCTCAGAGCAAACACAGTGAGAGCACTGTGGTCCATTTGCAGCGAGCTCTATGGAAGGCTTACAGGGGTTTGGCTTAGGCACAGCTTTAGAAAATTCAGTGGAGTAAAAAAATATCCTTTGCTTTCAGACAGCAATTACAGTTTATTCCTCTTCTCGGGTCATAGGAAGAGCTGATGCTGTAGCTGTACCTCAAGCTCCCACTCTCCTGCCCAAACTCCCAGGAAACACAAGAACCTTTGTGAAGCTGGAAGAGGTTTTTTAGCCAAAGCCAGTTCTTCTTTTACACAGCTAAGGGGGAAGGACCCTGGCTCCGATTAATCCTGGTGAATCACAAACCAGACAGCTTAAGCTATAGATTGACAAGTTACTTCTCTTTCTCTAGAGAAGGCACCCAGATGTAGCGTAGCACCAGTAACTGCCCAGGCCTTTCACTTGGGAGGGTATTTGCACGAAGCTCAAGTGGTTGTGGACAGGCAAAATGTCATTTTCTAAGCAGTGATTTCTAGAAGACAAGACATCAGCAAGTGAGATGCTGGCACCATTCTTCCATGGCAGCTGCCGGTGCCGGATCACCCACCTGTTCTGCATGCAGTGATTTTCAGTCATTGACAGTGTCACTGTCCTACAGCCACATTTTACCCTGGGCTGACACCAGGCAGCGAACACACTGAGGTGGACATTTGGATGATACAAAACTGATGTAAGAAAAGGAATTATTCTCCCTGCTACAAAACACTGCATTTGCCTACACACATCTATAGGTCACCCCACATTCCCTTGCACATTCATGCCCAAATTCTACGTTATCTTCTTACAAGCAGCTTTCTCTCTCTTCCTGTCTCCAGGATAAATTAATAGACCTTATTCCTTGCCAACGTATTTGAGATTAATGTTCTTTTGATAATTAAAACTCAAGACTATTAGATTTCCGGAGAATTTAATCTCTTAGAAGGTGACTTACTCCTCTACTATCCTCAGCTCGGCACTTGGGACTATACACTGCCTACAGATGAACTCCTCTCCCTGTCAAACAAAGCCACACTGCAGCAGGAAAAAATCAGGACCTGATCTAGCACAACGACATCCAGGAGAATGCCTTCTATTCCAGTCCTTTCCACGGGCAGTGAGATCTCAGCCTGAATGAAATACAGAAAAGTAAAAAGCACTGGGATCACTGAGTTCTTCTTTTTTCAATCTACACACAAGGATTAGCTGAGTGGAAAAGATTATTGTACAGTCACAGAAAATTATCTCTGCACTAAAAAGGTCTATAGCCTTGAGAATACAAATTTCACTTGTATGCAACTCATACGGATGCGCTGTGAAGCCTCAACAACCAGCTCATTTACAAATTCTAGAGGCAACTTGTCTTTACAAATCACACGCAAGCTAATACTGAAAAGCCCAACAAAAGAAATTCTCTTAATGCTTCCAAACCTCTGCCACTGACTACACAGATCAAAGAAAACCCACCAGCCAGATTCAGGAGTCTGAACTGATGAAATAAATCCTTAATGAGACTGTTAAATCACTTTCCAGTTGTCTGAAAGCCTTTTGGTCAAGTTGTTGCACACTGCAATCAGGGTTAGGAGAATGAAGCTCTTGTCATGAAGTTATTACAGCTACTTACAGGTGAAGCTTTCTAAAAGCACAACCGAACATAGACTAGCACATCTTTAAAGCATATTAGTTCTTTTAGGGGATGAGGTGTCACAACAACAAAAGTACACATGAAATAAAAAGGAAATCAGTTAATGGTTTTTATTAAATTTCAGTGTTTCATAAAATAAATATGGTATATAATATCAAACAGTGAGAAATAAAGCACAAGCATGAAAAGCATGGTAACAAAAGCTACACTCATGACTGTGTTTAATACTTAGCACTTTAGAAACCATAAAGCCTTTAATTATTTACAAGCAGCAAACTATCTAACATAATTTACAAAGTTGCAGCAGCCTAGTCAAGGAGTACTGGAAGGGGAAAAGTAAAACGGAGAGCCGCAATGGAAGACCTTCACTTTGCTCTATCTAGTCAGCACTTTATTACGTACCCTATTTTCCCCTTATGTACATAACTCTTTGTAACTTCTCAGAGCTTAATAATTACACTATAACGTCTTGTAGAGCTCACTTCATCTCTAGGATGGTGTAGTGCCTTTTGCACTGAAGAGATACGGATTCAAGTAACACTTCAAATTAAAGTAAACATGTGCAAACCAAAGTTATAAGCCTACGTGACCCTCAGGTAGTCGTGTCAAACCAGATGGCGCAGGCGCATGTTAGCAGATTAACTCAGGTAAACAGCTACAGAAACCTACTCCGAAGTCTGGCGGGGGCCACAAATGAGAAATGGGAGTATTAAAAGAATGGAACTGAACTGCAAATATACCCTGGTACCACAGACAAAAATTTAATCTGCTGAAACACAAAGACTTTTAAGGTTATAACTCAAGGTTTAATATTTCAACATGAAAAGAAATCCAAAGCCATTCGACTTATTTGGGCTTCTGAAACAAATGCAAATGTCTCTCTTTAAAAATTGCTTTTAAATGAGAAAAACAAATCAATATATATTAATATCTCACCCAAAATAAAAAACATTACACACTCTTCATCTTTGAGCATGCTGCTCATTCAGAATAAAGACAGGACAAAGAAAGTAGAATTACATTTCATGATGTAATAAAAACATTAAAATCTGTGATCATTAAGTGCACCATCGTACAGGAGTAGCGTGCTCAGAGTGGAAATGTTCTATACCTACCAGATTCCATCTTTATTAAAGCAAACACATCTTTAGGACACTACCTGAAACTGAAATCAGTAATGACTGTGCTCTGTTCAGCTCGCCTTAAGTTTCAGTCAGGCATGTTGCAGCTAGTAGCACCTGTAGTATGCCTCTTCATGATTGTATTCCAGAGATCTTTACACTTGTGAACAACTTGGTTTTTTATAAAAGACTGGCTTTAGCAATCCTTGCAATGCTTCTCCTAAAGAGATACTGCGAGTAAACTCTGTTCTGAGCAGCACAAGTTGGGGGCTTTGTTCAGAAATCTGAGCTGGACTTAACGTTGGCAGTAGATACAGTACAACAAGTTGATGTATTAAACAGTTCCTCAAAAAAGTCCGAAAGGAAGGTTTCCCTAAAGACTGTTTAAAAAACCAAACCAAACCCAACGCACTTCACCCAAGATCTGTTCAATCCTTCTACGGAAGTTCAGAGCTCGCCAACTTGAAGAGTGACAGGAGAAAGGAGGGAATGAGGTGGAAAGGAAACAGAACTAAATTATTCCCAATTTGTACCGATGAAAAGCTTCAAGTAAAAGGAAATCCACTTGTTAAAGATCTTGCTACATGCACAGTCCCTCATCAGTTGAAAGCCACAGTAGTTAGCATTGGGTGTAACAGCAGATATATTTATTATTCATAAAAAACACTGGCAATGTTCCTTCATTCTTCATAACTTGCATCCACGGTTTCTGTTTAGAAGCTTCTTAAAAAATGTCTATGGTTCTGCACATTTCATACCAAACTGGAGGAAAATGGTAAACATGTCTTCTCTCAATGCCATCCCATTCAGCAATCCTCTCCCCAAGAACTCAGTGTCATTTACGAGTCTGAGTCTTCTTTGGCACTGCAGGTCGCTTGGCTTGCCACAAGTGGTTATGAATAGTAAGAGCATCCACACTGACAGACATGGTTTTGGCTGGAATCACGTTAAACTGTTTTCTGTCCGAACTGTACTTATAAAGTTTGTCAATCATTTTCTTGGTGATGCTTTTTGGCCCTGTTCCAGTCAGCTTGTAGATTTCTTCAGTGTCAGGATAGTAGCAATAAAGTGCTCTGAACTGGCAGCCAGCATCACGGAACAAAATGATGTAGTGGTTGGCATCACATTTTTCTAGTTCCTGCATTAAAACCCAAACATATACATAGATTAATACAGGAGTTTTCACCGTGAATATGTCAAGCTTTAAGTTTTCACATACAGCTGAATAAGTGTTACAACTATGACTTTCAGTCCTTTTATAAGCTTATGAGTTCAACTTTTAATAGAGGATCATGCTTTACACAAGTCCATACAGTCAAGAGAAATAAAGGACCTTCAATGCAGGTACGTTTTAGGAAAGCCATTTGCTACAGCATATCAGCGGAGTTATGAAATAAGCATTACAGATACATTTTGTTGAGTGCATTAATAATACTGTATTGTACCTCTAATATTGAAATCTTATGTGGTTCATTCACTTTTCCAGCAAGACAGCAATGAGAGATTGCATTGTGAATAATATGTTTGTTTGATTTGCTGCTGGGTTCCTTAAACAATTTTGGACCTAAGGAAGATAAAGAAGTAAAAATTATTTGCTTTACATTTACGAGCATTAAGATTTTCATTCAAAGTGAAAAACAGAAAACCCTCCACAGTAACTTAAGAGATATTAAACATAACAAAATACACCTCAACTTCACAAAAATAAAAGTGCATCACATCAAATACATCACAGCTTTTTAAGACCTCCTATTCATCACAAATGCTCAAACTGAAGCCGTCACCTGTGTATTCTGCCACTGAAGCAATAGAAGATGCAGTTGAAGCATTCTCCCAATCTCTTTCTGTGTTCCTGCTGGGGTTTCTGCTCAGTATTGGTAAGGACTCCATTGATTCAACTCTGGGGGGGTGGAATACAAAAAGTTATAGACATGATTTTGATTTGAAAACTGAACCCTCTTAAATGAATTCACCACTTGCTGGCTCTGAATGGAAGAGGCTATAGTCCCTTTTTCTCCCCCAAACAGCCAGATTCTCCCTGCTCAGTCACATCAAAGTGAAATTCTATTCTTCCACTGGGAGAAAACAAAAGAAATGGCAAGTTTGTACAGAACATGGGAGCTGGCAGCCACATAAAACAGAAGATGAATTCACTATTTACTACTGGGCCTCTATGCCAGCAAACTGAAGCCAACAACACTGAATCCCAACACTATTTAACATATACTAAAGTTAAACTTATTTTTCTACCTCTGAGACGGCGTGCCGCCGGAGTGCACACTTTCAGGTTCAGTTGTTGCTGCTGAGGCCAATGACAGGCTGGAACCAGACTGAGCACTGCTCAGATTGTCAGCTACAAAACAAAAGAGAGCGTGTGAAACCCCTTTTGTTAACGTGGTTTGCGGACTCAGCGGGGGCAAACAAATCACAACTCTTACGTGTGGAAGAACACTTTGTTCCTGAATCACTGTAAGATTCTTCACGATGGACTGACTTGGGCCTGGGTCTTTTGGGTTTCGATTTGGGTTTGCCAAGCCCTTGCTCCTCCAAAATCTGCTGCTGTTTTTTCCTTAGATATTCTTGCTTGATAAGTTCTCTTCGAGCTTTCTCCTCTTCTTTCCGTATTCGGTCCTCCTCAGCTTTGCGACTAAAAAGTAAACATGTTATATTCAACAGATAACACTTCTCCTCCTCTTAAAGATAAAAAGTATTCCTTTCCAGATGTTATTACCGGGCTTCATCTCTTTTCTGTTCAACTTCAGCCTCCAACTGCTGTTTCCGAATCCGAGCCTCCTCAGCCTTGCGCTGCTGCTTCAAGAGGAATGCCGCACGTTTCTTCGCGAGCTCATCTTCTGCTTTCTGTTCATCCTGTAAAATTCAGAGCATTTTAAAGAACAGAAGAGAATATTCTACACTGGACATGGCAACATTGCTGAGGATACCAGGAAGATTTTAGGAAAACATAAGCTGTTACTTTGGGAAATCTTCTCATTCTGATAATTGCTGACTGTAAATCAGAACTGCATTGAACTGTTTGTGGCTCAAGAATCATTTAAGAGACAACTTCACTGTTCCCTTGAGTCTGCGAGGAGAAAAATAAGAGTGTCACCTTACTCTGACTTGCTTTGAAGCATGCTTCATCACCACAAAAACTTCAAGAACTGCAAATTACAATGCAACTACCAGGAGGGCTAGGATGGATGGCACAAACCACCCCAGCATAATGATAACCTCTGAGTCAGTCAGTATATAATCACATTGTATAAAACAAGAAGTTAAATTCAGGAGGACTGAGACATCCCAGCCTGACTTTCTTGAAGGAGAAATTAAAAAAGTATCCCCATGTCAGCACATTTAAGCCATTTACAATAATCATTGCTAAGCACAAATTAAGGTATTAAATGTTCTGTCAGCAGTTCTGAACTTCAAAAGGAGGAGAATGCACACTACCTAAAATATATCCAACCCAACAAGAAGAAATAGCACTGTCCCAATAGCCCATCAGCTTAACAACAAGCCTTTCTCCAAGCCAGTTACATGTGAAATGAGAAAAATCACTTGAATATATTTTCATTGTGAGCCCTGTACACTACCATTGTAAGACAAAACCAAAAGCTGCATGGAAAACAGTCATTTCTTCCAACAGTGCACTGAAGCATCTAATTTTTCACTTGCATCTACAGCCATATAACTAAATTCTCTGTTAGAGCCCTTGAATATTTGGCTGCTTAAAATCTGAGAAATCTGGGTGCAAATGCCAAAAAAAACGCAGTTCAGACTGCAGCAGGTTTTCCTAGATCCCTGTGTTCTGTCAGAACTCCTTTCAGTTGGCACAGGTTCACAGCAGTAAATTCTGCCCTTGCATTCTGTGATTCTTTTGTACTATAGCTCAGAAAAATCTACGGGACAGAAGAAAAGCAAGGTTAATCCTTGCTCCTGGTAAAGTTAACACGGATTTCATACATTAAGTCAAACCCTTTTTTTTTCCACAAGCAGTTCCTTCCCAATGCAGTTTTTAAAATCCTAATATTGCAACCAAGATGGACTGTGCTCCATCAGAAGACTGAAGAACGAAGCGGACAAAGCCAGTTCTAATGCTAGGCAAATGCGTAACAATAACCAAATATAGAAAGGTAATACATTTACCTTGAAGAAAAAACCCACACCAGACTTCTGATCGCCTTCACTAATCATATCTGCAGAGCTGTCTGGGTTTTCAAGTTCTCCTTCATCTGGAGCTTTCAAGTCAGACAAGTCTACTTCAATGAGATTAGCCTTGCTTCTCAGTGGCTCGTCCACTGGGACATTTTCTTTTCCTGAGCCATCAGAAGAATTCAACCCTGTTTCCTTGAAGCTGTTATTCACCTCCTTGCTCATTTCAGAAATAATATTTGCATCTTTGGAGGTGGAGAGAACAAGTGCCCTTTGATTGCTCTCATCATGAAGTCTATACGTATCAAAGAAACACTTCTCTTGAGAACCAGTCCCATGATCAGGGCTACTTTCCAAGCCAATTTCTGTTGGTGTCTTTAACAAGCTATTGGATGGAAAAGGTCTTAAATGCGGTAGGGTGTCTAGGCTTTGTGTTGGGGTTTTAACACGTGTTGAATTTTGCTGTCTGTCTTTACTGACTTTCAAATCAGATGGTCTCCCTGACCGAGGGCTCCTTCCTTGGCCAAATCGAGGGGGTTTACGAAGACTGTTCATTCCAGTTGGAGAGAGGGGCTCAACAAAGTGAATTGATGGTTTTACTTTTTGGTCCTGAGAGTTACTTCTGGTTCCTGGTGATGGCACTGTTGGAGATTTCATAAGTAGCTCCTGTTGCTGAGAAATCTTCAATATAGCCTGCTGAAGTGTACTGATAGTTTCATTTAGTTTCTCAATAGAAAGATCACATTCATTTATATCCACTTCAGTAACATTGTCTTCTAGGAGGGCAACAGAAATAATTTTGCTTCTCTCCAAGTCATGTATAGCAGCAGAGTCTTTTGCTTTATGTTGCTCAGCAAAAGCGAGGCTTTCTTGCATTTTCACTTTTGCTACTTCTGGAGAATCGTTGAGCATTTCTTCTCTCTCGTCCTCTTTCACAAGAAACTCCTCAGATTTGGAACCCAAAGAAACTTCATCTAAGTCTTCACCATTGTGCCGAGAATATTCCTTTGCAAAATGTTCCGGTTTAAGAGGTTGGGGAACATCAGGAGACTTCCCTTTTTTAACAACATGCAGGAAAGCCGCCTTGCCTAATTTTAGTCGCTGCCTTGCTGATAAGGCTTCCATCTTCTTCTTCTGAGCTTCTATTGCCCTTCTTTTCTCTTCCAACTGCATATGAAGCTGCACCAATTCAGAAGCTAAAAGATTAACGTTATCTTTATTTTGCCGGCTGGGGCTTTGTTCTCGCTTTTGTTTCCATGTGGTCAGTGGTGCTGGGCAGCTTTCTGATCCATCTGGGGTGGTCTTCTGTGAACTACTTGTGCTGGACTTTGTTTCATAGCTATTAAGTCTCTGAAGCTTTCGTTCAGCAAAGTTGGTCATTCGGACACTCCCGCTAGCCATGGACACACTGCTAACTTGAGATATTGTACTCAAGCATGGGCTGGAACGTCCACTGGCATCATCCTTGTCTTCATGTTCTTTCACCTTCATATCTTCTTGCAGTTTTGCAGATTCTTCCTCACCAATGTATTTAGCAACTATAGGATGGTCATCTATGACTACCAAATCCTGTTCAGCGTCTTCTATGTCTAAGAGATCTGAATCAGAGTCCTGTCTCACCATAGTCCACGTAGTATCCGCAACATGCGAATTGAGACTTTTCACATAACTTACATTGACTTTACTTGCTATGTCATCATCAGATTTAGCAGCATGAAGAAAAAATCCTCCAGTGGATAGTTCCTGAGGGGAAGGATCCAGACTGCTACTAGCCAAAGGTCTGGAAGCTTCTAAACCTCCCTCCACCAGTGCCACTGAATCTGCAGTTGTAGGGTCTGCAACTGGAGTGAAATCAGAACTAGAAATTGGAGTAAAAGTCCTGTTGAGGTCATGCTCACCATGACTGCTATTTGTTTTCTTGCGGATCAAAGACAAGTGTCCTTCATTTAATCTTTTTGTTGTAAAACTCCTTTGTTTCCCTTCCCCACATTCATCCTCTTTGTTGATGATCTGTTTTTCCTTTGCTGGTTTTAGAACAGCAGGCATTAGAGGCTCCAAGTAAAAACTGTCCGGTTTGCTTTCTGAAGTCTCACTATTTGTTTTTGGAGACCATGCAGAGGTAACTATGCTGGGCACCCTGGCTGACGCATTCTGCAATTCCACATCAGCACGGTTTGGCCTTTCTTCAGATCTGATTATTGCAATAAGTTCTTCATCTTCATCCTCAATTTCAACATTGTTCAGCAAGCTCTTCCCATTAGTCTTCACGGATGGAGGATGCGGCTGATTTTTTGGAGTTACATTAACGATGTTTGAAGCAAGGCTGTCTTTGCTGATTGATCTAGCCAGACTAATGCTATCACCAGACCCAGGGTCCACATCAGTACTGGCAGAATGATGAAGAGCAAATGGTGTTGGCTGAGACAGAGGCCTAGAAAACATAAGAACATTCTACAGACGCTAAAGCACAAAAAGTTACAATTTGTTAAACTAAGGACCTTGATAAAAACAGTGACAATTTTTGCTTCTTTGTATCCTTTATCAAAAGTGACCAGCAATACTAAATAGCAACTTAAGACCTATGTTTAAAGTCTTTGCAATTGCAAGCTTAAAATCACTCATCTCTGAAAATGTACCTTTATAGAAAACTAAATTAAAGTGACTCTCAGCGCAGTTCTAAGGAAGTGATACCACATTGCTACATTGGCTGTCACAGTATCCTTTCATTAGTACTAGGGTAGTTAAATGCCCCTCTTACCTGGGTTTCCTATCTGGCCATGCAAGAATTGAACCCCGTGGTTGCCCATCAACACGGGTCAAAGAATTAGAACGATGTCGATGACCTGAAATACATATATTAAATTGTTAACAGTTTAGAAGTGTTCTTTAAATAAGCACTTTTAGTTTATTCAAGAGCAAACATGATAAACCCTTTCACCAAGAGATGGCAGCAGCAAACAGATTTGCTGAAATAATAACCAAAGACAAACAAAGCCTGAAAAAAACGTCGGGAACAGTAATGACATCCACACATCTGACTGTTGGCTTTTCAAAGATCAAACTGTTCAACTTGCTTTCCCTGTCATGCCCCCAACCTTTAAAAAGCCCTCACGGCCTGTTGTTAGAGCTTAAGAAGTTGGAATGTTTGGTTGATACCTTAGCTGAGCATCCCTGGATAGGTATAGGCCCTAGGTTTTCAGTAATACAAAATGTTTGGTGGAAACATGTCAATTCCTAGAGTGAATTGTCATTCTGGATGACAATTGTACTTCCTAAGACTTGGCAAGGGGATTTCTCCCTTCTTTTCACAGAATTTACATTATTAGTGTTAATTTCTTGCACTTGAGATTCTGAGGAGTAAGCTCACTTGTTTGAGAATACCTCATAATGCAAACAAAGATGATTTACTTGAACTCAACGTGCTTACCACCTGGCTGACTGCAGTTTATGTCCACTTTAGCTCATTCAAATATATTAACTTAGATTTTTCTTCATTACTCTATTAACATTGACGGTCATTGCTGGTTGAGATGCAAATTCAAGGTAGACTCACCAGGGCTGTCTTCTCCCTGTAAAGATTTTTGTTGCTTCTGTCTCAAAGGGAGCAGTGGATGGGAAGGGCTAAAAGCAGGGCTTCCTCCTTTGCCACTAAGTCAGAAAAGGAAATTTTCATTACTACTTACATGGCTAGTAAAGATGAGCTGCTTGAATAGTTTTTGTTTTAACAGCCTTTTTCAAAGCAGAAGTTAGACTAACTTCTGTCATGCAATGGTGACATTAACTGATGGGTCTTATTGGCATTTGCCATGCAAAGATCAAAACAGCACAAAGTGCCGCTCTGAACTTGAGAATTGAGAATGTTTTAGAGACTCACTGCACACAACTCAAAATCACTCAGTTTGTAGTGAGCATTTAGCAGCAGAAATTATAGGTTATCCAAATGTAAGCATAAGTTGAAGATTAGTCTAAAGAACATGAAACCAGACTTACAGATAGTCAGGCTCCTCAGGGTGCAGGTAATACCTGCTGCAAGCTTCAGAGCCTGCCTGAGCTGCGGGCTGCAAGTCTGCTGGACTTGTAGTAGCAGGGCTGGCCATGAAACTGCGCTTGGTTGCATTGGAAATGGGAACAGGCGGACGACTGCTCTTCTGCTGCAACACTGCTTTAACTGTGCATATATTTACAACATTAACACGACTTATACTGGTCATCAAAATAACAAAACAGAACCTTTACACATTAGAATGAAAATTTTATGACAATTCTAAAATGAAGCTTTAGGCACTACTTTTTATCTAATGTATCTTATGGTGATGTTAATGGAAAGTTACAAGTAAGTAATAGCGGGCTTAGGGAAAACCTTATCTGTCTACCTCAAAGAATTAGAACTCAAGTGGATCCGGAATTAACTTTCCTTCTTTTTTTACTGCTTTTGAAGATCCCCAGCAAGCAAAAACAAAACTTCAAAGGAAACACCACTGTGCAACAGTTCCACTGAAATGCAAGTATCTTTTAAACAACACGCTAACATCCATAAGGAGTTAGAAACTTACCATCTTTTATTTCCTGAATATCTCTTGGTTGTACAAAGTCTGGTTTGACATTCTCAAACCACCAGAAGAGTTCCGCAATGAATACCATGACGTTAGGCTAAAACAGAAACAAAGAAAAAACACAGTTCACAGTCACAAAGCCTTTGTGATTAACCTACATTTTAGTTTAAAACGTATCCTTCATTATGTTTCTTACCTTTAAAACCAAAGGAGCATATAACATGTCCTCCAATGTGAGGTAAAAGCATTTGTTTAGATATTCATTTGAGAATTCTCTCAAAAGTTGAATATTATAGAGGCTGTCTGCAATTGATGTTACCTCCTTCAAACAAATATCTACAAAGGTGAAAAAGGTGAGTCAGTTACAACACTACAACGTTTTTTAGCACAGACAACTCATGTTTGCAATGCTGAAGAGTGACAATTGCTGAAGAATGGAGAAAGTACTTTAAAAATCTAGATTTTATAATGTCAAATTCCTACAGAGGAACATGAGGATGATCAGCTAACAGAGTAGTGGACAGGTACTCCTTTTTTATGGTCTACTGAAACCAAGCTTAGTTGAACAAAGAAAGGCATATCACCTAGACATATTAAAGGATTATTTTGTAGCTTGTAATATATAGAGCAGAGCCTTCTAAATGCAGTAAGTAAAACACCAAAATTGGAGGTTACATCTTAAAATACACTGAGGCAGATTCCATGTGACCCAACTCTAACTTGCTGCACTCCACTACTTATTAGATGCGCTCCGTTTTCACTTCATAATGTATTTCTAGTTCAACTTTCAAAGATAAAAGAATATTTATCTATATATTTAAGCCTTTATTACATACCATCCAGTTTCATTTGCTCTGGACAATAATAGTGTATGACAGCCAGAAGAGCAGCACCATCGCTACCATCCTTCATCAAATCTTCAAGCAAAGGGAAGTAAGGGAGTTGTCTGCTTGAAAGATGGTCTCTCCGGTAACGCACCTACCAAAAGAAAACAAGTGATCATGTGATGCTAACAAACAGAAAAGAAGAATGAAAAAACAAGGAATTGAGCACTGAACTCTTTACGGTGGATCCTTTACAGCATTCTGCTTTAAGTCAAAAGCAATTTACAAGCTTACTTTTCCCTCAGTGGAAGCCAATTCTGCAGAACACAGTGCTTCCCTTTTAATCACTCTCTTGCATCTGACGGCAATCCATGCTGCTGGATTCCTAGCTTCATTCACACATTTTAACTTACTGCAAGCAATTAAAGTCAAAATTCTTCCGCAGAGATGCATGAATGCAGCAGATCCAAAGAAAAGAGACACTGACAACTACATGAAAACACTTAAAGCTTGGGAAAAACAAAACAAAACCACAGCAAAAGACAATTCAGGTGGGCTAGTGATTTCTCATACATTACCTACATCCACAGACTTGTCAGTCCACAGACAGCGAAGTTATCTCAGAGATATTCAAAACGTGGTATGTCTGGCAAGCCAGCACACAATATGAATATCGTGCAAAAGAAAAGAACATGGCCTTTTCCAAAAAGCAAGAGGAGCAAGGAGAGCCTTTAAATCAGCAGCGAAACTCTCCTTGATTTCACTATAGATCAGAATCAAACTCTTGTACAAATCATCCCCCAGCCCACACAGAATTTGGAGCATAGCTGAAGAACAGCTAATGCCAGTCAACTAAAGAACAAATCTTGGCATTGCTTCTTGCAATCTGTGCAAGAGAAGTTTTAGTGTTGATGTTCACTAAGCACCCACATGCTGGTAGGCTGGAAGGTTGTGTCTAAGCTCAAGCAGCAAAGCAGTTGGGCAAGCAAAAGAACTACAGAGGTTAGCAGAAATACCTTACAGTGTTGGGAAAAGACTCCTTTTACACGTTAGTGCATTAATATCACTTAGAATTTAACAAACTATCTTGACTGATGTGCTGATATACAGAGAATGTGTTTAGTTGTCAGAGGCAAGCTGGATTTTATAAGTGGGATCATAGACTTCCCAGGACAACCTGGGAAAGCTCTACACAAACACACACATACTCATATGTGTCAATGTAGGATAGCACAGGCTGAGAAAAAAATCCGTTCAAAGGAACAAAATTCACTCACAGTCAGAGCACTAAGCAGCAGTTAATTTATTTTGCACAACTATTAAGATGTTATGTTAAGCTTCCCTGGCAAAGGCAAGAAAGTCTAAAAGCTACCTCTATATGTTAATGCTATTTTCCTGTCCTTTTACCAGGTGCAAGCTACTTTTTTTTTCCCCAGCCTGAAGCACTCCACAAACATGTAATGGAATGTGAATCATACTGTACCACACGAGCATATTCCACTGGTTCCAGCATGCAGTGCGATAGGGCATGCATCAGATCGGGCTTACACAAAAAGAAACGGTGAGACACACGACGGCGGTTATTCAAACAAGAAACAAATCAACTGCATTAGCAACATCCATTATGCACTGGATATGCGGTCATTAAGTCTGATAAAATAAGTACGCACACTAAGGTGAACTGGTTAGCTTAAAAGGTTCAGCACTTATGCACTTAGATGAAGGAAGCATATTAAAGACAAACTTCAGAAACTTTAATTCCTCCTTTATTTGCATCTACTTTAAATACCTCCTTTCCAATAGGGTTAAATGGAATTTAAACTAACTACAGTCAATACTGAGAACTAGAATTCCTTGTTTATTTTAGCTCTGGTGAAAAAAAGCACATATTTATCATCAGAGTTTTTGTACAGACTTAAATTAATTCCTTATTTTTCTCTCAATTATTCTTCTCTTAATCATCCAGTCTTTTACACTGAAAATTCTGAATTCTTTCCTGTATTCTAAGATGAGTTTTGTGGTTTGTTCCCTCCCCTCCACCCACACAATGTATGCCATTTGTGTGCATTACAGTGCAGAAATGGGGACTACTGAAATAGAGACAACTTTATATTTAAAAAATAAACAGATCACAAAAGAAAACCTATGGAAGTGACAGTCTGACAGCTACTATGGAGACTGCTAAATCTGTCAGAAAACCAGTATAATCTCAGTGGTAGTGGACTAGCAGTGAGATAACCTCTATTTACTCCTTCCTTTACCACCAACTTGGTCAATGACACCCTTGCAAGTCATTTCCATTCCTGTAGCTTCTACTCTCACCCGGTTGCCTCTAAACAAAACATAAACCTGCTCAGCTTCCTCGAAAGGCTATCAAGTATCTGCCTCAAATACAGATGTGGCCTTTAAGCACACTAGCATGTAAGTGATAAGCACTAGGTCAATACTTCACTACACGCAGGTCATTAAGGGAGGCTGGAAGACAGGTTTTATTAGCCTGCAGATCTCCACTTGCAATTCCTTTATGTCAGATATTTCAAGTTTTTACTGCAGTCCATACATTTGGTTCAAATGAATAAAGGAGTAAAAGGCAGAGGAGTGGGACTGAGCAGAAACTGTGCCCGATCACACCTGCCTTTTCCAAGCACACTGCTGTTTGGAATTCACAAAGAGACAACAGCTCTCATCTTCCCAGGGAGAAAATGAAAACACCAACTCCAAGTGCAGGGAAAGGGCAGCGAGGCGAAGGAAAGCAAAGGAACAAAGAAAAATCTCTGCAAGTTGATATAAAACCAAGAAACTCAGCCAAAAGGAAGCAGGCTTATGTACTAGAAGTACAATTTGGTTGTTTATCTCTGTGTTATCTAGTGGAATTGATATCCCATTTCACATGTCACCATAAAGAAAATAAGTATTTTCTTCTGATAAGTACACTGCCTTTCCTCCTGCCATTATGGCAGCATTTATTTAGCAAACAACTCCAGCAACTATTGTAATGGATCCAAACTGGTTTGTCAAATCTTCTTCCCCCATCTCAAGTGTTCTGGATTTGATAGATTTACAAACCTGTGCAAGAGCCTTATTTAATGAGCTACTGCAAAGATCTGAGTATCTGAACTACGGATCTGAAGATTAAACAACCATTTAAACCCACCAGCTTCTATATCACCTTAGTGCTATGATCAATTGCTTACTTACAACAGTAGTAAATGCAACCATTTCAACTGTTAGCTTTCTAGCTTTTTGCTGCTACTCCATGTCCCTCACTCCTGCACTGCACAAACAATTTTGAAGTGAAGTGATTATGCTGTATGCTGTACAGTATGCAAAAATCATGTTATGGAAACTAAGCCTGATGATCCGAAAGCTTACAGGTGTTTTGTCAAAGACCATCTAAGAAGCATTGTAATGGAAGCAAACACTCTGAAGAAATTTAAAAAGCCATGATTTTGTGGATGACAACTGGTGTAAAAGTAGTTCACTTACAGGTACTAATTTCCAATACCATTTGGAAGGAGACTGCTCAGGAAGCAAGGAAAGGAATGTAGGAATAGGAAAGGAACATCAGCAATGCAAGTTAAAAGCAGTAATACTTAAATGCACATTAGCAATAAACACTTTCATGTCCTAGAGGGGTTGCAGCCTAGAAATTTAGATTTAAAAATACTAAATTGAGACCCAAAAGTCAATAGAATCAAATAATTAAAGGGATCCTCAGACCGTGCATAAACTTGTAAATGAAACAGCCCTTTAGTCCCTTATTGTTGAAGAATATTTTACACAAAAAAGCACATGAAAAACCTTTGCCACTGACACAAAAGTTAAATCACTTGTGCATTGCTCATGTATCACACTTTTATCCCCTCTATACAGCAATGCCAATTTGAGGAAAGAACATAGCAGCCTTTTTTAAGGCTTCATTAAATCATAAATTGGGAGCTCAGTTATCACACAGTATATTTGAGAAAGATCTGATTTACGTTCTCCAGAAATGAAAGTGTTCTTATTTTGCAATGTTAGTGCATTGTGATATAATTTCTAGGGAAAAGGGTGGAAAAAACTACAAACACATATAACATTTGAAAGCCAAGAGTGTGCTTACGAGATAGAACTTGAATAAGCCTCTGAATACACATTAGACAATTAACTCATGCAAAATGAATATGTCCCAAGCGCTTTCAAAATATATAATATATATTTTGTGCTGTGAAAGCTGAGTCATATTTATTACCCATATAAAGTTGATACAAGTTATTTTAAGTTGAAGCAAGTTGGTTTTGTCCAACTGAAACTTAAAGTCAGAAGATACCAGTGGGCTTGAGAAGTAAGGAAGGGCACCGATGATAGAGAACAAACCGCATGCACAAAACCTTAGGAGTATCGAGGACTGGACACCTCCTGTTTCTCTAACAAAAAAACTATTGAGATATTTATATTTAAATCCACTAACCATCAGAAAAACCCAAAAGTCACAACTGAAGACAAATCTGGGTTACCTTTTGGTGTCCTGGACTTTCCATTAGCTGCTGTTTTAATTTAATCTCTTTCTCTGTGATCTCCCTCATTTTAAGGTTCACCTAGAAGGGCAGTGAATAGGAAAGATATTAAAATACATCTGAACACGTTTCAAGAAGTTTTCTTCTTCTTCCCCTTACTTAATGGTCGATCCATTCTACAAACATAAAAAGTTCATAGAATAATGTGTTACAACAGTTTTCAAGACCAACTCATTTATTAGAAGTAGCTATAATCACAAGGGAATCCCGGGTTTGCAAAGGAGACATTCTCTTTGGAATGTGATCTGCTGTCACTCGAAAGGGTTTCAGTAACAACCTCTATGCTTTGAAAAGTTTCAGTATTTCTGTTAAATGAATTCAAGTTAGCCAGAATTAAGTCTATCCTGTTACTTAACATGAAACAATGCTTCACCTAAAAAAATCCCAAACCTCATAGCAGCCTGTCTAAAAATAAAGAACCCAATTTCTTCATATTCCTAATTTAGTTATTAATTATCTTCTATATTTTAAAATTTGCCTTGAAAAATTTACCAGCTTTATTACAGCATCCCTAAGAAAAAGAAATTGCCTTTCCCCGCTAGTCTGATTCGCTTTCCCAGTGCTCACAGAAACCTTGGGAAGTCAAGCCTGAAGATGAAATTAGAATATGTTGCAGTAATAAGGGAATCAAGTACCATCAATAATAATCTGTATTAGGAGAATATTATACCCAGCTACCATTGCACTTGAGGTAACAAGTAACAATGCAGTAATTAAAGCAGTTCTTTCACCTGAAGTGGAAAAGGTGATAAAACTGCCCAGGTAAGGAAGACAGAAGGAAGACACTCAGCTGAACCTGTTTAGAAACCTTAACAGTAACAAGAAGAAACAGACATGTTTCTCAAAGCAAATTTACCTTGTTAATCCAGAAAACCATTGCATCCTCCAAATCATAGGGCAGTTCTTTTGAGGCACTGAATGTAGAGAAACGCTTGACACTAGCAACCACCTTTTCAATGCTGATCATTTCTACAGTATAGGCCATCATCAGAGCATCAATCATTGCCATATGAGAACTCTAAAAGAAGAAAACAATAAGCATTTAAATAGAAAATCCTTTTAAAATATTATATATTCTAACGGTATTTAAAATGAAAGATTCCTGAGGTTAGTGACCTAGAAATGAAGAGCTCTTCGTTCCATTAACTATTTTAGACAGTGTTAAATAAAAAGAAGATGATTAGGTGGATTTAATTAAGCTAACCATTTTGATTGGTGCACAGCCCAGATCAGATTCAGACACAGGTGTATCATCACTCTCCATGACGTAAATCCCTTTCCGAGACAGAGCCTGGATCACCGACTGGTGTCCCTGCAGAGCAGCCACCTGATCGCCCTTCAGGATGAGGCTGCAGACGCGGCAGTACAGCTCGCTGGACAGCAGCAGCTTGATGACGGGTGGCTTGATGTGTTCTTGCTCATATTGATCGATGTAAAACGGGTCCTTCAGCTCCTCTGGGACGTTATCTGGAACAACAAAGACATGTTTCAACAAGCAGCACCAACTATAAACAGAAGTAAATGTTTTTACTTTCATTCAAAGGCAGTGTATGAACAGAAGAAATACAAGCACAAAAAAACCCAAACATAGGTAAGTCTGGAGTTTCATATTGCAAATGGTTTTCAACAGGCCTTTGCGCTTAACCTTTAGTTAAGTAAAGCACATAGAACTGGCTCCTGACACACACATTCTTCAGTAGAAATCCTACACATCACCAGTTTGCTTTCTCAATGGACTAGAGTCCTTTTCAAGCAAGCACTTCAACATGGACACAAGTTCCTCTACACATCTCTAGTGGTCTCCTAGAATAAGACCCAGCTTACTCAGCATGATACATTAGCACTTCAGCTCATGAGCGCAGAGTATTTTAATTGTTGTTTGGAATTATAACTCATTTACTTAACTCACAGGCTAAAATGCTCT
Source organism: Ara ararauna (assembly GCA_028858755.1). Classification (NCBI taxonomy): domain Eukaryota; kingdom Metazoa; phylum Chordata; class Aves; order Psittaciformes; family Psittacidae; genus Ara; species Ara ararauna. The sequence continues at coordinate 23,848,736 of CM054384.1, forward strand.
GTGCATCAGAGAGGCAAAGTTTATATACTGCCAAAGCAAAATGTACAGCTACTTCAAGCAATATCCTAAAGCATCAGCACACAGCAGTTAAACAACTGCAAGGCTTGGCCACCAATTCTCAAACTGAAAAAGAAAATTAAGCCACGCATTTCTTGGTTCTAAACTTCCTCTCCACCAATTTCCAACCCTCACAAAGACTTACACTTTGGCTGCTCATCAGCACAGCTTCACAGCTGGCAGGAAAGAGAGGCATCACCAACAACTAATATTCTGATCACTCTAAATACATCCAAGACAATCTGAACCCATACATTGCTAGCTGATGCGCTGCCAACATTAAAGGTTGTGACACTACAGCACAAGGCAAATGTCAACTGATCACAATAGCTGAAGGTAGAAGAAATGCTGCTGTGAGCAATAGTTTCTTGGTATTATTGAAAAGACATAAACCAAGTTAAAAAAAGATATAGCCCAAAATAAATGTTTCTACTCATCCTCAATAATCAGACTAGAAGCTATTGATCTTTATAATAGCCTGGCAGTAATAATGAGTGCCTTCAACTCCAGGAAGAACACTTTCTAGCCTCAAGTATGTTGTCTTAACAGCAGCCCAACATTTCATCATTTCCAAACATCAGATTCTATCTTATGCTATCCAGCCACTGAAGATCTTCCCCTGAAGTCACTTCAACCGTTCATTTAAATATGTACATCCCCAGTTAAAAGAATAATTAATTTGGAAGCTTGTTTACTTTTCATTCAGCTCATTTGCTGAATAATTAAATCTCCCCATTCAAAAAAACCCTCCCACCCATAGCCTATCTTTGAACTGCAAAATGAGCCACATAGGATTTGTGTAGTGCAGAGCACTTAATGCTCATGAAGAAGAGAAACTGAGACAGAGTTTTACCAGTTACACAAGCCAGAATACACCTTAGATAAAAACATGCAATAAACCAGTGTTGGTGTAACAGCTCTGACTGCCACTCAGACATACAGCACCACCACCACTGCTTTTCAAAATGGTAAGCTCTTTGAAGTTCTTTAAAACTAAGATCACTATTTTTCCTTTATGTGACATTGACTGTTGTGATACACACACCATATACCAAAGATAGTTGGAAGAGACACAATAAAACCCCAGTGGCACCACAGAAGTAGCATTTGTTAATGTGGGTGTCCACTTTTAGTAAAATACAGAATAAATTCAAATATTTTTAATCTTCTTAACATTAGTCAACCTGACCTAAAATCAAAGGCTGTTGAAAGCTAATTCCATTTAATGGTCATTGTCATTTCCAGGAGAACTAGAGCTTCCATTTCGAAAGACTGAGGAAAGATCCAAAAATCAAAACATAAAGCAGCTCATAGAATTCAACATTTTAGCTTCCTTACAAGCAGCTGAACCTTTAACAGTCAAAGATACATTGCTTTTGACTAAAATGATTTGCGAAAGGGAATAATAGGATAGTAGCTCATGAAATATCCATGAAGTAGTACGCTTCTGGCAAGAGCATTAGCACCGCTCCAAGTTTTAAAGGCTTTAAGACAAAAAGAAAAATGCAAATTCAAAATGTCTGGAATCTGAAGTACTCGGATGCAGGTTTAGTGCGAACATCTGCCCTCCATCAGCTCCACAGACCCCTGCTGAGCAGGGTAACCGAGGTGACTGTCTGAAACTGCACTGCGACGCTGGACAAAGAACCCTGAAGCTCCACCAACGCGTGTGCTGTCCACACAGCCTGTTGCACCAGCAGACACCTCACTCTGCATTTTCTTCAGGTCCCTCTTCCACAAGGTAGACTGATTATTTTATAGACCGTAACTACAAAAAGCTTTCTCTCCAACACTAACACACCCCGGAGGATATAATCTATTGGACTGGGTTTTTACACACACTATTGAAACAGAAGAGGCAACTGGAAGACGAAGCTCAGCTCCCTGTGTGACAGGGGCAGTAAGACCTCAAACATGAATTTTCATTTAAACTAGCAATATTTTAATGATTTTAAAAGCCTTTTCTAGCAATAAATGGATCTAGGTCTTAATGATGAGATTCCGTGTCACAGAAATGCATATATTTTTTTAAAATAAATAATACATCTTGTATCTTGGCTGCTGGTCTTTAGTCTGAGTGTCCCGCCAATAGAACTTGAGATCTTTTTCCTCTATAACTAAAGAACTCTCCAACTTCATGTTTCTGACCTCCATCTAACGGCTTAAAGACCGAATGGATTTAGACTGACCAGGATTAAAGATGGGTGAGGATAACTTCTAGTACCAGGATAATTTGAATACTATCATAAGAAGTTATTCAGAAACATTAATCCTCCCATAATAGCAACTTATTTCACTGTGAACACTTGCCCAGTTTTATATTCTACCTTAGTGTACTCAGCACTTCCACCTGCTAAATTTGCCTATCCGAGACAGAAAGGAACAGTTTTGTAACTAATCTGACGTCCTGACTAAAGGCTCACAGAAATTTTAAAGTATATAAAACACATTCACATATTAACTTTATTTAAATAATATTCCAATTTACTTCATACTGGACATAATCACACTATCCATTGCTCGTTTCAACAACCCACTATGGATACACAAGCAGCCACCAGCATCATGGAGGGCTTTTCTCCACGGTTTTTATGGATCAGACAAACTCCAACTGTGTCATACGCTTTTTGCTTGCCTCGCTACAGAATGTGTCAATGCTCTTCTTGAGGACAATGTCCCTGTCTTTCCAAGCCCCAGTATCCATAAGCGTCTTTTTCAACACCTTACTTTCATGACCTATAACTGAACTTAAAGGTTAGAAAAATTCCATTCATTGATGGAATATATATTTATGCTTTGGAATCTGAACAAAACCAACAAAAAAACCCCAACTTCTGAGCAATTAACTTCCAAGCTGTAGCTACACACGTTTCTGCTGAAGCAGTTTAACAGCAAACCACAACCAATTAAACCATATAAAAAGGTCTTTTATGTTACTACTCCATCTTATCAAACAGCTTGCAAACACCTTCTGGTTTTCCTTACGTGCTTTCCGAGTTATTATCCCAGGAAAAATGTTTGCATCAACTTCAACGCAAGCTTTACAGTTGCCAGTTTTAGACAAACTGAGGTGCTCAAAGCTTAAGAACAAGCAGTGGTTTTATACCTGATACTCAGATCTGTGAAGGCATACGTCATTAATTCAGTTTGTCTAAGTTTCTGTTGAAGAATTTACCACGCTACGCTCTGTATCAGAGCTGACCGGATCTCTTTCACACATGGACCTTATGTAAATTTCATTACCCAGTTGCATCCAGTCAGCTTCTTATAGAGCAAAATGCTCATTTTTGCTGTTTCCCACATTTATAAAAGCAAAATAATAACACAGTTTTTCCAAATTTCAGAACTCTCATGTGTTCTTGCCCCACTGGAGAGACATCTCTACCAGTGATTTTTATGAGATGAGGACTCAAAACTAAGCCATCATGATTCCTCATGAAGCGATTCTTTTGGTCTGCTCTGTCATATCAATGAGTTCTAGTCTCTCCAAACAATGTCAGTTCCAAATCATTGTGTACAACAGTTAAGAGGATTACAAAAACAACTTCACCTGTAACCATCAGAGACAATTATTGCCAAATCCTCCTCTCCCTGCTTTAGGGTACCATCTCACTGACACAAACCTGTTCAAAGACAACTGCCGGATTGTGATTTGATAAAGAAAAACACAGCAATCGGAACAAATTTGACTTATCCCTTGAACCGGAGAAGTGGATACACCCCAGATCTTATTTTACCTCCAGAAGCACGAAGAACTGGTTTCACATGGAAAGAGAGCCAAAGCATCCTGGTAAACAGAACGGAGCTTATTTAAATTCTGAACAGGATTTCATTAGTATCAGTATCTGTTCACAGAATTATTTAATACTGCATAGATGTCCCCTAGCTGCAGATCATGAGCAGGAGCTCCATATTCTCTGCAACTAAGACCATCTGCATTATACTAAAACTGTTCTATGTTGGCTCTCATTGCAGAACTGTACTACACTGTTATAATACTACACATGAACATTTACATACAACTGGCAGGAAAAACACGCTAAAGACTTTGTATACCGCTGGTGAGGGTGACCGCACTCTCATTATCATATCTTTTGATCAAGCATAAAGCCACAAACCTGGATGAAGCAGAAGAGACAAGGTAATAATTATGGAATTCTTCAGCCCTGTAAACTTCACACAAGTAATATTCAGTGTTCATGAATTGGCATTGTTAAAGAAACTAATGTTTAACTGTCAAACATCTACAAATTGTAACAGCTTGCTTAAATGTATTTTTACCATAGACCTGAAGAAGCAGGGATCCCAGGAATTTAGGCAATTTAGCCCAGGAAACATGCTCACCCTCTACCAACCGGTAAATGTGGGTAGCTATTACAGTACTGTAAAACCTTCTTTAACAGGTAAGTATTAAGTATTTCAAAGACCAAAAAAAGCCACAACTTGCATTTCCCCTATAATATATTACGTTAGTCCTTGGCTTTCCTGCCTGTATCTTGCCAAAGGTCTTGGGCTAATGCATTAAGTCTGGAAACAATGTAAAGCTCCTTGGAGTAATAGGTAAATAAAACCCACCAAGTTCATTTTGAAGAATCCAAATTTTAGACAGACTCAAAGAAGCAACAACAATTGTTATTGAAAGGGTATCAAACAGCCCACTTGCTCCCAGCAAGCTGCAACACTTAAAAACTCCCATATACCCCTTCCATATCTAAATTTTAATATTATAACCATGATGATGGGAAATGATTTCCATGCATAAATTAATGCTGTACTAACTAAATCTGCTGAGAGAACAATTTTCTCACTGCCACTAACTATTTTTCCATGTCGCAACAAATGAAAACACACTGGTTTTGTTCACCCTGACTGCTGCTGCTCAGAGCCCAAGGGGACAGCGGCACCGAAGGACCAGGTCTGCTCCCCCCAGCTCAGCTCTGTGCCGCACATGGTCCTGTTACCACTTGGCAATCTGGTTCATTCCACCGACTGTGAAAGAGTGCTCTCTCCCACGGACAGCTTGCCAAGCCTCTCTAAGCCTCCCACACTCACCTCCTGTGAACTGAAGTTCCACAAGCTCAGTGGCACCCTTGCTCCTCGGTCACTTAAACGTAATGAATTGTATTTTCACACTGCTGTAGTATTCCTTAAAGTGCATGTTTGGTTCTAATCGAGGTTTGCTGATGAAAAAGATCATTCTGTTCTAATTAAACTCTGTTCCCTCAAACTATTGTCTCAGCTAAATGGACTTTACAATCTTTCAAGAGCATAGAAGGTTTCCAGATCCACGCACTCCCAGGTTTATCTGGGGAGATGGATGACACTGACTGGGGAAACACCTTCCTCACAGCATCCTTCCCTGCTGTGCTCTGGAACTCATACGAACAGTTGTAAGACCTCCCTCAGGAGTCCATCTGTAACAACCAGACATCCATCACATACAGAAGGAGCTATGGGCTTCCAGAAACAAAGCATCCAGCCCAATTCCTGTGCAAGAAGAGGGGTCGCCTCACTAGCACGATTTGTGTTGAAAAGAGAAGGTAGCTGTGCTCAGTTGTTTGGCTACCAACATTCTCTCTTTTCACGGCCAGAAGGGGAAAAAAGGAGGAATGCATCATCAAATGAAGCACAGCCCAAACTAGGACTTCAACTCCAAATTACTTGTCATGCATGCTCTCAAGTAATTTGTCCTTGAGAAAACAAAGAAAGGATAAAGAATTTTCCTGGTTAAGTGCCAGCTTAGATGTGGAGAATTCAAATATCCTTTCATGTAAACAGAATATCAGTTTCAGGTAAAACCTGCAGCGATGAATGACTTCTAGTAAGAGTCTACACTAGAATCCAATTCCTGTTTTTGACTATTCCCACACTTCGCCGTGAGTTTAGCCTTACTCAGATGAAAGTGAAATCCAGGATATGCACCAGCATTTGAAGGATTCAGGCACAAAATTATGTCAATTCGTACACGCTAATTCAAAATCTAACATTTCAGACAAACGCTCTTTGCCATTTGAAAGCAGTTATGGAAACCCTATCAGATAAAAACTACTCCAGAACATGAGAGTGTTTTAAGATTATAAACAAAGAGGCATTTTTTTCCATCAAATTGAATCGCTTGGTAGCTGCCCAAGACTCACTGAGCAACATCCAGTAAGTTAAAACAAAAACATAACCCTAAGAGATGACAAGTAAAGTATTAAGTTACAATATTAGCCAAAATTATAACCACACACAAAACCTTTTTAAACTCATTTCTTTATGAATTAAAGAGGCTCATAAATGTCTAAAAATTTGCAATGCTATTCCAGAAGTAATGGTCAAGTGCCTAAGCAGACTTATTGTTAACTGGTCCAAGAGGCACAGACACAATCTTGAGTTCTGGAGCCCCAGAAGACAGCACCAAGAAACACAAGGCCGTGAAGCTTTCTCTGCAGCACAGGATCCATGCCAGTCTATTCTAATTCAGGATTAGCTTTCTTTCGGAGCAAAGTCATAATATAGCGTCTCCATGGCTGGAATATCCATTTTATCTCCGATCACTAAAAAAGTCTCCAGGAAACGTTACAAACAATTCCAGCCACTGAAAAATATTTACATGAGGAAATGCCTGCTAAGTTCTTTTAAGTTATCAGTGTTTTACTAACACCCTCACAAAATTCCCACATTTTTTAAAGGTAATCTGATAAACGTTTGGTGGTTTTTTTGGTCTCTTGTTGCTTGTAATGAAATACCTTCGCTAATACTAAACATTATAACCCCATGATTTTCTGCTTTCTCCACAACCAACATGATAAGAACACTGACAGAGCTGGAAATATTAAAAAAGAAAAGAATTCAGAAAAATATTCCAACAAGGCTTAATGTTTCACTGCAAGAATGGGCTGCTTTAGCCTTGTCACAAAGTAAGCTAGTGCTAAGCCATTAAGCATATTATGAGTTTGGCAAATTAGACTTAGATTAACAGGGCTACCTCATTTTCCAAAACAAGATTCTGCATGTTTTTATTATAAATCTTTTCCTGGAAAAACAAAACCCATTAGTATTCCATCTTATTTCTTCATAATGAAGCTACTTAAACTCAAGAGGCATCTAGTAACAATAATCCAGAATACAGACAGACAGATCTAGTGCAAAACAAAAAGCAGATTTCAGTAGATGCCAGGAAAATACTTTACAAATGGTACTCCAAAAATCTCATTTTTCTGGGGTTGACTGTAAATGCTTATGACAACAGAAAGGAAAGGATGAACTCCTCTATCACCTACACCTCACTGTTTAATGTCACAGAACATAAACTGCACCTGCTCATTCAACATTACTTTTACATAAAAGAACACTGCTGATCATAAATAGATTTTAGCTCATTTTGAAACCAAACCCACAATATGACCAAAACCAAAAGTCCTAACTGAGCACACCAAGGGTGTCAATGTCGTAGCATCCACTGGCCAAGATGACTAGCCAAGGAAGCACACTAAAGCTGTCACAGCTTGGAGGGGCTTGGGGCCTGCAAGCAGCAACATACAGCTTTGTGGGAGAAAGCCTATGTGGCTAAAATGAGGATTTAAACAATTTGAGGTCTGAACTCTTCACAAGGGCAATCTGTGAGCGTTCACCATTACGTTTGCTGATTCAGGGCATCTCACATAGTGCCATTATTCCTGTCGAAGATGACGGGAAACACACAATGTTACAAAACAACTAACTGTCATACTATTGTTATTTAAAACAAAGGTGATTTAAGCCCAACTTAATTACTTCTGGAATGGCAGGAGAGGCAGAATAAACAAGAACAAAACCAAGAATGACTTTCTGATAGAAGTGATCTTACCTATTCCGTAGGCTTTAGCACAGATCCATTGTAGATTAGCAGCTATTTTTGCTCTGGCTGAATCATAGAGCTCCAAAGGGACAATCTCAACTGCACTATCTGCCAGGGCATCCATTTTTCTTCTGGTACTATCTCCACCCACATGAACATCAACATCCACCATCTAAAACAAAACAAAAGACACTGGACTTTTACATGAGCCGTTTCTCTCACTGCATTTCCGAAACCACAGAGAGGAGCTGGCTGAATGGGAGCGCGGGCAAGCGTTGTGCCGGGCGCAATACAGCGGGATGAACACCAAAGGCCCGACATCCTTCAGGGATATTCACCGAAAGGGCTTATTTAGCGGCTACATCCGAGCCCGGAGCGAGCATCCCTGCCCGTGGAAGGCAGGGACTGGCGCACAGCGAGCCCTGAGCCAAGGCTACGACCTAGCGAAAGAAGAAAGGAGCGGCCCCGGCACCTGCCCGACCGCTGCAATAAAGACAGGCCGGGGCGCCGCCGCCCCCCCACCGCTCCCGCAGGCCCCGCTCCGCCGCCGAACAATGCGGGCAGGTACCGCGGCCCCCGCCCGCCCTCGGGGCCGCGGCAGGCCCGGGGCCGCACCTGGGGCTCCTTCCCTCGCCTCGGCCGGCCGAAGCAGCACAGGTTCCTCGCCCGCACCCCCATCCCCGCGCCGCTCGCCCCGCAGGAGGAGGGCAGGGGGCCGGCGGCTCCCCCCTCCCCGCCGCGGCCCAGCCCGCATCCCCGCCCCCACCCGGGAGGAGGAGGAGAGAGAGGAGGAGGGAGAGGGGCGCAGCCCACCCGGCGCCGGGAGCCCGCTCCGCGCTCGGGAGCCGCCGAGCCCCCGCCGCCGCTCCCCCCTCACGCCCGCCCGCCGCGGCCTGCAGGCCCCGCCGCCTCACCTTGCCGCGCTACCGCTGCCTCATCCCCGCGGCGGGGGGGGGGGGCACCAGGGAGGGGCGGGGGTACCGCCGCGGCGCCCCGGCAGCGCGCCGAGGGGCGGGGGGGGGGGGGAGGCTCGGCGGGACGGGACCGGGACCGGGACCGGAGCCGGTGCAGGAGGGAGGAGGAGGGACGGAGCCGCCGGGCCGGGGCTGCCGCCGCCGCCACCGCCGCCGCTCGGGACCGCGCGCGCGCGCATGCGCCCGCCTGGCGCGCGCGCTCCTTCCCCGTCCCCCCCCCCGCCCTCAGCCCTCCCGCGGCCGCGCGCGCTCCCGGCGGGCAGAGGAGGCGGGGCCCCGCGCGCGCGCGCGTGTGTCAGCACCGCGCAGGCGCCGGGCTCGGCAGCCCGCGGCCGTCGCTAGGCAACGGTTGCCGGGGGAACGGGGACCGGCGCGCGGAGCCCGCCCGCCCCTCACGGCCCCGGGGCAGCGCCCGGCGCGGCCCCCCCCGGCACAGACGCCCGAGGTCCCCCCAAAGGAGCGCAGCCGCCCTCCCCCGTGTGCACCCCGTGCTGTGGCTCCCTTGCCTGGCTACAGTTTCACCGGGGTGCGCCATGAAGGGCTGAGGGTCCGGGGGGTTCGGTCTGGAGAAGGCTCAGGGGGGCACCTGATCGCTCCCTACCGCTGCCTGAGAGGAGGATGGAGCCAGGAGGGGCTGCGCTCTGCTCCCAAGGGATGGGACAAGAGGAACCGGCCTCAAGCTGCACCAAGGTTGAGATGGAGCCGAGGAACAATTCCTTCCCCACAGGGTGCTCAGCGTTGGAACTGCCCAGGGCACGGCTGCAGTCACCGTCCCTGCGAGTGCTCACACACCGTGGAGACGAGGCCTCAGTGCCATGGGGCAGCGGTGGCCTTGGCAGCGCTGGGAACGGTTGGACCGGATGAGCTTAAAGGGCTTTTCCAACACGGTTGATTCGATGATGATGGAGCAGGAGCCTTCCTGGCTAAAAGCAGGGTGAACAACGAGATGGGCGGGAGCTGCTTCCCCCACCGCCTTGCACAGCCCATCTGCCAGCCATGCTGACAAGACATGGGCTGACAATCAGCAGTATCACGAATAATTCCCCTCAAGACCTGAGTTCACAGCTGGTCGTGATCAAAGGATGTCAAAGGTGGTTTTCAGGCGGAGCGCTGGCTCCAGCATCTTGTGTGTGTCTTAGCAAATAGAGAATCTCTGTGCCTGGTTTGTGTTACAATCAATAGAAAACAGCAAGAAACGTGACAGGTGGGTGGTTGGCTGTTGCAGGGTGAAGTTAGCTATCAAAACCCCTTTGGGGCCAGCCCACCAGGTGCCCTTAGATCCCATTGTGTTCCAGCCACTGTCCAGTGTCCTGCTGCCTGTATGGGAGCCCCAGGCTCATCATGATCCAAACTGGATCCTGCAGATTAACTCACTTGACAAGTGACTTTCAGGGCTCATTGGAAAAGTGAAGCTGCACAATTGAGAAAGTAGAGGCTTGAGCGTTTAAATGCCTGTGATGGAGAGATGAATTATCTTAATATCCATCTGCTGAAAATGTGATTGTAAGTTTAGCTGTACAACAGTGAGAGCAGGCTGAACTGATTCTACTTAATTTTGTTATGAGTCTCATAAGTTCTATTTTCTGCATGTAACATTTACATGAAACATGGAAGTGTTTCAAATCATTAAAGGTTAATTTGGGTCTGTCTTAAGATTCAACATTTATTTCCTTATGTCTTCTCAGAGTGCAAGTGGAGGGCATTCTGCTACGTGTCATCAGGAAATGCAGCCTGGTGTTCAAAGGTTATTCCAGGCTCTATCACTCTTCTCTAGTGCAAGACTGTACACAACTAAAGTCAATGTCCTTTGCAAACAACTTGCTGGTTGTTTTATAATCTCTATTCTAAGAGTTAGGTTTTCACGAGAGTATTTGCAGGTCACTGTTTTGTGACCTTGTCATTAGAACAAGCTGCTCTTGTTTTTAGATGAAGCATTAAGGCCCACTCCAAATCTCCTTAATTTCAGGAAGAATGGTTTCATTTGTGTGGTGGATCGGGCACTAAGTGGGCTGCAGAAACAGAATGGCCCTGTGGCTCTCAGGGCAGGTGACCTGTATCCAAGGGAGAAGGTGCAAGTGGGAGAAAACTGACCTACTTCTTCCTCTGACATATTTTTCCTGGAGGTAAAGAATGGATCCAGTTGTTAAACCTATCAGCATCCTTTAGGAACAAAATGCATTTAAGAGGGTGCCAGGCTACCAGTGCAAAACCAGGTCAGTGTTACCTGGACCCCTGAAACTCTCAGAATACAGGCTCAAGAAAATGGACATTGTGAAGAAAAAGCATGGGGGTGGTCCAGTGGTAAGGAGAATGCTCTCCTTTTACAACCCTCTGCTGCCCTTGGGATCCTGACCTTAGCATTGCTCTCCCCCTGTCATTCATATGGTGCTATCCTCCAGATCCAAGTTTCGGTATCACTGTCTTCCAGTCTGATGTGTAATGTGCTGCCACTTCTTTCTTCATGGTAATGCCCTGAAAATGCTGCTTAGGGCATTTGCTTGTTCCTACGTGGAAGCTGAAATTGATGCTTTGGGAAACTTTGTAGATGATGATGAAGTGGTTTGTCAAGAACTCGGCACCATCCCACACCAGCGTCCTCAAAATTGTCCTGGAGATAAAAAGCCTGCATTTAAATGGGAGGGTCCTCAGTGGATTGCTAAACATGTTTGCCTTTTCCACAAGAAAATGACTCTCCCATATTCAGTAGCAGCCAATTCACCTTTAATTTCCCTGCTCCTTGTTTCTTTCCTGTGCTCCACTACTAAACCTGCTTCAAGGCTTTTCTTCTGGAAAATGTTAATACATTGCTTTTCTATAGGAACTAATTTTCCTATTAACCATTCAGAGTGGGTGTACCTGCGAGCTGACAAACACTGCGTAACTTGTCTTCCAGCAGAACTCAGAGTAATTACAAGGAGGCAATACCTGTGACAAATTACCATACTTGAGCACGACACCTATGGCAAGTAAGGAAGCTAAACCTGTGTGCTTGTTCCCTGGAAGACTGCCTGCAGTTTCGGTTTCTTCCACTGTTTCATTTATCAGTATGGAAGAGCACATGTGGAATAAGAATATCAGTCCCTTGGCATCCCGAGGACATCAGGTCTAAGTTTATGTCGTAACAAATGTGTAGTCTATGGCAATATAAACGTGCTGTGCACTGGGATGGTGTGGGGTGGAGATAGTGCCTGGGTATGTGCAGAAAGCAAGAGCTGACCCATCAGTGGCACCTTCCAGTTAGGAAGGCCAGCAGGGAATTGGAATTCTCCCTCAGCATTACAAAAAAGCACCTGGAGATGAAGGAAAACGCCTACCTGCCACAGCCTGCATGAGGCCCATGCTTCACTGTCACCTGCAGCTACTTACGTAGAGCGAGGTCTCCATAAGATGTCTCCGCCCATCACATAATGCCCCTAGTGCTAAAACCAGTGAAGGAAAAACCAGGGCTTGGGAATTTCAGCATGCTGGGCAGCCTGATTTCTGCTTCACTGACTTTCCTCAGTAGGACTTCCCACTTTCCAAAGCAGTGATTTCCCATCCTTCATCTCCTTCCTTCCCTTCCCCAGGCGAAGAGCAGTCATCAGCATGACAGTGAGCCCTTCTCTCCACTGACTCCTCAGATCCTACCTGACAAGGCTCGCCGTACCCAGCTCCACAGCACAAACACTGTGCAGGTGGGTTTGCACCAGGCAGTACCACCACAGAGCAAACAAGAAGAAACCACTCTGGTGTGGTTTGTGCTGTGCTCCTTATTCCCTCTGGATGGTTTATAACCCACATCCTTCAGAACCGAGCTGCCTGCTCATTATCACTGCTGGGGGAGCACTTGCTAATTCATCCCTCCTCTTCATCAGTGTGCAAAGCCTGACGGCTCTATCTGGGAAGAGGTTCTTTGCCTTTAGTCTTGCTCAACAGCTCCTGCCTGTGCTCTCGGGGGCAGCCAGAGTAGCCAGTCAAATGAATCAACAGGATTTTGTCCTCTTATCCTTGCAAAACAGCCAACAGTGTGAGGACAGCCGGGGCAGAGCAGTGCAGAGCAGCTCATGTGCACTTGTGGCCCAAGCTGCCTGCAGTCCTCTCCTCATGGCTCTATTTTCAGTCCTGGACTAATTTTGAACACTGCTGTATCTGCTTCCCTCTGCTTAGTTCTGCAGGGCCTCATTTGCCCTTAATATCCCCAACTGAGATTGACTTAGAGCCTTGGCTCTTCCAGAGGTCACTGCACCAGGTGAACTCTGGTACCACCATGTGGGCTACCTGGGAGTCAGGTAGGTCCATCTCCTCTGTGCAAATGGGCTTTAGTATCCCCCAGCACATACTACAAAGATCAAAAAAAAGTTATATCTGGTTAGAAATTCACTAAGGAAAAAAAAGTTGTGGCCAAAAACCCATTTAAATTATCACTTAGATGAGTGGAGCCAGGGTACTGCAACACAGTGGGCCGCAGACCCCCCCATTCAACTGTGCTCTGACAGCTCTTTTTCTCCCCTGTACAAAGAGTTTCCTCTGACAGTTCATCACGTTGCCAGCCTTAAGGAGAAGAGAGCAGCATATTATTCTTAGTAATAGAACAGTCACTTCAGCGCGATTACCAACACCACGGGAACAGTTTCTAAGGCATGATGCCGCCGTCAGTCATTACTTATATCCAGTTCTGTAACTCATGAGGAATATGCAGTGGCATGGCCTTGTGCAGCAGGAACCACATGCAACAAGCCATATTTTTCATGTAAATCCAGAAAACAAATTAAGCACAGATAGGAGGACTCCATTCATTCATGTGTTCGCATTATTTTGCTGGTAATGTGCATGCAGCTCAGCTATTTATGCTGATGTTATTCAGCAAGTTATTCAGATTTCTTTCTTTTCCCCCTCGCCTAATGTGTTTGATGTGTATCCAATAGTGCCAGGGGAAGAACCGCTTCACACCTCTGCCTGACATTTGGGCCTTGCCTGGGTTTCCCTGGTAGTCCATGAGGATGCTTGGGTGGCTCTTATATCCCTCTGACCCCAGGGACTGTCCTGCCCCAGGGAGAAAACAGCCAGGCAGGGAGTGCTGGCAGCTCTGCTCCTCACAGAGCGGCTGCCCCTCTGGTAGGTGTTAAATTAATAGTATTAAAATACTCCTCCTGTTCAGCTCTTCTCTCCAGAGCACTGTACAAACATGAATTAATGACTCTTATGGCCGGGGGAAGCGTTATCAGAGCAAGGGGTGGCAGCTCCTGGGAGCCAGACCTTCCCTTGCCGGCTGTGAGGAGCAGGATCTCCCTCACTGGGCCTGTGGTTATCCACAGCATTTACAGCTCTGAACGCACTGGCGATGGGGTTTAAGTGCCTGCATTAATAACAGGAGGGGGTTTAAGATGCAAGGTACATTTATCTCTAAGGTTATTTATGTTTAAAGTCCCTGGACTACGTTTAGGAGGATGGCGGATCAATAGCATTTACTGAGTTTTCCAGAGAGACTTTCACGCCAAGAGGTTTGATCCCAGCGTGCCTTCCCTATGCCTTGCCCTTTCTTGAGGATGCCCAACCGGGGACTAGCTGGGTAAGCGCTGAAAGGCTGTTGTCAGCATCTAACTAATGAGTAAATTTCTATGTATCTTTATAGGCATTAAACCCTTTTCAGCAGTCAGAGTTGCGCAGCATTCAGAGATCATTTCCAATGGGAACTGTTGATTTGCTTTACCCAGATGATTTCTTTTTAAGTCACTTTTTTCCTAAGGGCACTTTAGAAAGTAAAACACTATTTACCACAAATATATAACTATGCAAAGACAGAATAACTCATCTCCAACTTTTTCACCACTATTTAAACATTATTGGAAAGCAATGAACAATAGAAAGGCAGAAGAAATGAATAAGAAAAAAGCCCTAATTGAATCCCAAATGCTAGCTTTGCCCCTGCTCCTGGCTGTGCTTTGGGAGGTGCAGTAGCTGAGAGCAAGGTTGGATGTACCCAGCATCTTCATAGCGTGATGGAATGGTTTGTGTTGGAAGGGAACTTAAAGGTCATCCAGTTCCAACCGCTGCCACGGGCAGGGACACCTTCCATAGAGCAGCTTGCTCCAAGCCCCTGTGTCCAACCTGGCCTTGAACACTGCCAGGGATGGGGCAGCCACAGCTTCTCCGTCATCCCAATAAATGCCATTGGGTTTGTGGCTGGAGCGGTTACAAAGCTCTGGCAGACCAATAAGTGGATTTCCAACCAAACGGCACAGCAATCCTCTCTCCACAGGAGCTGGTGTGTGACTGAGCTCAAACCCAACATCCTGAACCACTGGGAAGTGTAACCTTTGGGAATTCACAGCAGGCTCCAATCTTTATCCCGAAACACATTACAACATCATTATTTCACTGAAGCATTTCACATTCCTTACGCAGAGGGAGGTGTTCACATGGGAACCAAACCAGGGCTGCCCTGTTCCAGGTCCCCCAGGAGATGCACAAAGATGGAAGCTGCCTGCCAGGTCCTGGAATATCACGTCTGACACAGGAGGGATGAACCCGACCCAGGCATTTCCTTCCCCTCTGGCAGGTTTGTGTCATGGTCTGGAGATAGAGGGGGATTTTGAGGAAAGGACTGCCATTCCTGGCTTTTAAGGCTTCTCCCTCCACAAACAGAAACCATGCGGCCCTGGAGGACAGCACTGCAACCCGCTCTGGGGGATTTTGGTGTGCAAGGCTTCAGCCCAGAGAGCTTCTGAAAGCAAATAAACTGCCTCAAAAGCCACTTAAAGCATCACCAATTCACCAGAGCAGGGTCTGGCGGGGGGGCGGGTGGTGACTTCCCACTGCATTTCACTCATTCCCAGTCAGTATTTTTAGCTCCTGCCGTTGCGGGGGGACACAGCTCCCGGTTCACCTTGGTGCCAGCCCCGTGCCGCAGCCAAGCCCTTCACCTGGCAGCCCTGTCCCCTCTCGCCCTGCCTCTAAAGAGGTGCCAAACCAAACACGGCCTTCCTCACCCCCTTGGGTCCCTGCCAGCCTGCACATGCCGCACTTGAACGCTCTTAAACCTGCAGCCAGAGGAGTGTGTTAATGCACAAATTAGTCAGAGTAATTGAAGCATCTCAATCCTGCTTTTCCGGGTCCTGTTTACAGCAGGAACTTGATGACTGTGAAACTCACACTGAGCAGGAAAAACCAAACCACGCCAGCAGCTCCGAGCCACTGCTAGCGAGCTGCAGCTGAGGACCTCAGAGCAGAGGTCATGCCATGCATCCCAGGGCATTAGCATCCCAGCCATGAGTGGGGGGACCCAGCTAACCCCTGCCTGTTCCTGCTTCGGGGTGCACGGCATATCCCTTGTGCTGCAGAGCTTGGCACACCATTTGCTCCCTGCACACCCCGAGAGAGAGGCCGTGCCACTGCGAGCAGCACCCGGAGCTGAGACACAATGTGGATGGTGGTGGCCCCATCCTGCTGTGACAGGGGTGAACCTTGCTGTCCCCATCAAAGCAGGCATTGCGCTGGTGACCTGGGCCACCAGGCACGGATGCTACCTGCATGTGTGGGGCTGTATGGACCTGGCCCATATGTGCAGTGCCATCCCGGTCCCCAGGTGTACTGAGGGCGATGCTCCAGGCTCCCCCTGCTCCCAGGGTTCAGAGCTGGCTGAGAGCATATCCCCAGGCTGGCCCTAGGAACTGGAGCGACAGTACCCCTGGGGCTGTCAGGAGCACACAGAGAAGGGAGTGCTGCACAGGACACCCCTATCCATGGGGCTGGGCCATGGGGTGCTGATCAGGACACACAGATGCTACAGGACCCCCACTGCACCCCCTCAACAATGTTCACTTACCGGCGGCAGCCGGCGGCATCCTCGGAGCCTCAGGTGTCGTGGGCGGCTGTGGGGAGCAGCCTGCGGCATGGGAGCCCATGGCAAGTCCTGGCTGTCAGCGCAGGGGGGCTCGGTCCCCTCTGCTCCCCAGGAAGGGCTGGGGGCAGCGGGGCCGCGCTGTGTTCCACAGCATCCCCGCCGTTGCCACGGCAACTGCTGAATGACTCACGCTTATTGTGAGTGACATCAGAGATGCAGAGGAGGGGGCCGGGAGCAGATATTCCTAGTTTGGTTTTCCTGTTGAAGATGGAAGGTTTTGCGCTGGGAAAACACCCGGATCCAGCCCCCCTGGGCAGGATCTCAACAGGGTCCTGGAGACCCCTGGAATTAGGAGGCAGGAGATGCTGGAGCCCCTCCATGGGTCCGCTGGGCATGAAAGGGGCCGAGGCAGAGCAAGGGGGACACCCCAGCCAGAAGAGGCCCTGCTCCCCTGAGCTGCACTTGGGCCTCAATTCTGTACAAAACACAACCAGCTTGAGGAAAATGGGCAGAAATTGCTTATCTTGTCTGGCTTCATCTTCATACCAGGCACGAGAACAGGGGAAGGTCACCTTTAGAGGCTCCTTATCTTGAGCTATGCTGCTCTTGCCCATCATCCCAATGGGATCCTGCCCATCATCTCAGCAGGACCAGAGCTGTATCTCAGAGGCACTCACAGCTCCCAGTGCCAGCAACCTGGCATGGTCATACAATGGGAGCCAAAAAAAGGGCTTTGCTTGGAAACCGGTCAAGAGCAGGGAGGAGCATTGCTGGACACATGGAGAGGGCATCAGGGATGACCACAAATGCTCCACATGCAGATGTCTCTCAGAGCACTTTGGTAGCACGTTTGCTCATAGCCACGCAGGGATTCCTTACCCACAGCCAGAGACACTGATGCTCCGTCCCCTCCCACTCACAGGCTCCAATAGATTGAGCCCGATGAGACAGAAGGGAATATTTCCAGTGGGATGAGTCCCACTCATGGCTCTGCACTGAGCAGGGGCAGCTCTGGGTCACAGCGACAGCAGCTCCACAAGCACCGAGACACGAACTGTTCCCAGCCCTCCATGGGAGCAGCCCTGAGGGCATCGCTCAACCCCACCAGACACCCTTTAGGGGCTCCGGGGCATCCCTCCTGGCTGAGGCTGGGATCAGGGAACCCAACACTTGGGACTTCCATTTTTAGCCCAGCAAACTATAAATAAAGCCCACAGTAGCCCATGGAAATGAGTGACTTCAATGACAGCACTGGGGAAGGCCGCAGCAACCAGGGCTGCACCCCTGGGTCCAGTGGGAAAGGCACCGTCCTGCTTCCAGACACCTGGATGAGTGAATACACAGAGAACTTCGCACCGTTGATGGGCTGGGCCTCAGCGGGCACCATGCTCCTGCAAGGGGAACACAGGATGGGAGAGGAGGAGTGGGGAATTGCGTGTTTGTTCTTGGTGTGGGAGCAGGGAGGAAGGCGCCCGTCTGCGGGGAAGGCAGGCACAGGGTGGGAAGCAGAGAGCACCCCGTGATTCATCGCACGCAGCCTGGCAACGAGCTCCTGTGTCGGGGAGCAGGCAGATGGAAGCAGGCTGCCAGAGCATGGGAATAGCCACTGGTGCCCTTTACAGGATCATTTCCCAGGGTCTAGCTTCCTTTTATCGCACACTTCCCATAGCAGCCATGCAGGAGGTGGGGGTCCAGCAGCCCACAGAGCCTGGCTCACCCCTCCTGGGGCCGTGCTGCGGCTGCAGGGACCACGTGGAACAGAGCAGATCTAATCCCATGGGCCAAGAAATCCAGAGAGATGTCCCAGATCCCTCCACAGCCCTCACGCAACGGGAAGGGGTTGAGGCGGGGGCATGGCTGGAGGCAGCAGGTTTGGCACCGGGGCCTGCGCTGTTCCAAGGGCTAAATGAATACTCGATAAACATTAACTGAGCCCAACTCCAGGCACTGGGAGCTGCTGCAGGTACAGGGCTCCCAGGCACAGATTCCCTCCGGAGCAGCCCTTCCACAGAGGACAAATAGAGGTTTGCTCCAACACAAATGTGGTTT
This sequence comes from Ara ararauna, assembly GCA_028858755.1. NCBI lineage: Eukaryota > Metazoa > Chordata > Aves > Psittaciformes > Psittacidae > Ara > Ara ararauna. The sequence continues at coordinate 23,867,460 of CM054384.1, forward strand.
ATGCCCAAGCTCCAGCTCATAAAAGCCAAGTAACCACATCATGCATAAGCGCTACCAGTCTCCCATCAATTACTGTTTTGAGAGTGCACCTGTGGCTGCTCACACTGCACAGCACCGGCGTGGCTCAGGCAGTTCTTGCCCTGATGTAAGCGCGAAGCCACCGCAGGTATCAGCTGCTCCATGCACACAGAGCCCTGGCTCTGCCCCAGCTCTGCTCCATGCACACACGCTGCTTCCCAGAGTGGGAGAGCTCGTTATGCAACTGCTGATGGCATCGCTCAGGAAACCTGTTTGAGAGCTCAACCCTTCCCTGGCACAGCAGAGGGGAAGCGGCAGAGCAGCATCCTGGGGTGCAGGAGATGTGCAGGACCCCAAGACGTGGGGTTTGCATCCCATCAGCTGCTGCATTGACCACCTACAACTGTATTAACCCCATACAACTGCATTGACCACCCGCATCCCAGCACCCGCCTGTGCTGTGGTACCCCAGCACCCAGAGCCACAGGTGACCCCTTGGGAGCCCCCAGCACCCGCAGGCTCTGAGCTCAGGCTGTGTATCTGGGCACTGACCCTGATCCAGGCACCCGACTGACTCCCTATGGAGCCGGTCACCTCTCCAGGTTTATTTTGGTCAGCGTGGCCTGGTCCAGCACATCTCGAGTTACTGATGTCCCTCCCCCGGCTCCACCAGTGACCGGATTCCTGCTGACACTGGATACACAAGGCTTGGGCGCTGCTGTCCCTGCTCAGGTCACACTCGCTGGCAGTTGTACCAACGCTGCTCCCACGCGTGCCCCGCAGACTCGCTGTTTCCAAGCCATTTTCCAGGACCGAGCCACCAGAGCAATAATAACCCAGCTCACAACTGCACCTCCTGCCTCTGAAGTGAAGGCTTCTGAATAGCAAGAGGACAGAATTGACTCTATTAATTCTGCTCCAAGCCCATATTTCCTGTAGCAAAGCATCCCCAGAGCTGCTGCTCCCTTTGGCCCGTTCCTCTCTCGTAAGAAAGTCACCATTAAAACAAACAGCACAGTTAAGCACAGAGCAAAGATTTGGGCTGTCACAGAGGAGCGGTGCTTTGGGCTGGGTGCTGCTGGCATGCAGCAGCCCCCCCTTGTTCCGTCTCTACAGGCCCTTATCAAAACCCACTCTCCTTATTTCCTATAGGTCCCCTGAAGCTATTGGATGCGCTGCTCCTTTTTACGGGTTACTGTGACCACTGATTCATGGGGATGAGTGAGGGCATGAGAGGAGAAAGCCTGAGCACTGCACAGCGTGCTGGCAGCGGCTCCGTCAACCACCCATGGAAGGGATGGGAATGACTCCCTTGCCACACCATTTGTGCTGTTGGCGATGTCTCACCGTGCCAACACCAAGATGCGTTTTCACAGTCAAGTGCAACCTGTACTTACCTTCCCCACCCTTTGCAGCCCGGACCTGGCTGGAGGCTGCTCCTGGGTGAAGCAGCAGCAAGTCTCTGTCCTTGTTCCTGCTGGAGGACACCAGCAACACATCTCCACACGCTTCTGGCCCCGAGAGCCAGCACGCACCTCAACCACCACCCATCCTGTCACCCAGAGAGCAGCACTTCTTCATGTTTAAGGCGTGGGTTTCTGCCCAGACCTGCTGTACCAGTTCAGGTTCAGAAGCACCATTATCTAATGATACACCACGAGCGGCTTTCAGGGGTTTTGTGTTTAAATGAGTGGAGAGACGGACCTCTGAACTGTCCTGCAGCCTCCTGCTCATCAGTGCAATAAAGGAAGTCTGAGTTAGGGGCCACCAGGCACCACAATACCTGCATTTACCACTACCACAGTAACGAATCTGTGCTGAGCAAGCAGCATTTCGATGGCTCATGCACTAATCCTCCATCTTTCATGGGACACAATGAACATTAACTCCCTACCAGCTGCTGCACCATGTGCTAGACAAACCGGCTGCTGTCAGTGCTCTCCTTGCCCTGAACCTGGCCTGAAAATGCTGATAACCCCTCCTCTTCCTTTGAGGAACCACCTCACACGTTCACACTCATCAGCTGCCTCCAAGGCAACCACACACAGCTCATCCGCACAGACCCAGCACCACTGGCACCACAACAGCAATTCGGTTTCATCACACCTGAGTTCCTGCCTCCCACCACACCACCAGATGCTATTTGCTATTGATCTGTTTTCCTTCATGAGGGCTCTTTGTTATGGAAGAAAAGGCTTCCAATTTATCAGTCGACCACCATGAGGATAAACCCCTCTCAAACAGCACCGGTCCATCGCAGGGAATAACCAAATCCTGTTTCACACAGCCCTTGCAGTGAATCTCACCAAGGTGACTTCCTGAAAAATGGAGAAATAGCTTCCAGGTGTAAAACCAGCCACTGAACCAGGCATTTCTGCCCAAGTTCTGTTACAGGTTTCTTGACCAGCTACTGGAATACGTGATTTCCTGACACACAACTCCAGCAGCCAGCAGGTACAAGGAACACTGAACGATGCGGATTCATAAACCTCTGCTGCTCCTGGAATGATGGTCCAGAACACCTTGTAATAAATCAAAAAACTTTATTTTTAAGATATATTATAAATTTACAGCACACACAACATCAGTGTCTTCAGTGTGTATGTGTGAGCAGGTTTAAAGACTCAGCATTCATTCTGGCCTTGTTTGTGGGTGCGACCTCTCCACACGTTCAAGGTATGGAACTGTTTCAGTCTGAGCAGGCTGGGCTTTGATAACAACCCCAGTAACTTCCAGGAACAGACTGCAGTGCAGATGAGCAGCATTTGCTGCTCTTTGCCTGAGGGCTGCTGGCCAGGAGCAAGCCCTGCTGGTTTTCCCACTTGAGGAGAGGTCAGTGACCCACAGGAGCCCATCCAGAATGAACCCTGAATTCCACAGACTCGGCGACATCCGCCCTAGTGAAGCTTCCTAAAAGTAATGTTACATCTTGGAAAGAGCTGTGCATGCCACACGTCAGTGCCAGGGGGTACAAAGAGTCTCGGATGCTGTACCTAAGGATGTGATACACAGGTGAAGTGACAAATACGGAGTCAGTACCTCGCAAGATAATCTTCCTGGTGCTGCCTTGTGCTAAGTACTGGATGGCAAATCACTGTCTTGTGCAGTTCATTATGATAAAACCACACAATTTAAGAAGCTCTACAGGCTTCTGTTACCCTGCTGCAAAGACACGTGGGTTTGTGGGGCCTTGTCCAAACTGTGCTCCAGTTTTTCCCCTGTTCCCAGAGACTGATATAAAACTAGACCCAAATTCAGTAAGAATTTAATGCCTTTACATTTACTGAAGCTCACACGCTGCAAACAGGACCTGAAGATCTTCAAATATAGGGTGAGAGGTCCTTAAAAACCCCTTTCGTTATACGCAGATGTGAGAGCCACCACCATGACCACACATTCACCTCGATACTGTGCACCACGTGTGGGGACATGGGGATCACTGCCCTGGCCACAGTCACCAACTGTCTTACCCAACAACAGCACCACAAACCCTTCAGATGAATAATGAGCCAGAGAGGAAGATACAATCAGTGGTTTGCTTATGCCTTAAAGCACAAGGACTTATGATCAGATGGAAATACCCAGCTGCAAGGGCCACTATCCTGCTAGTTAATAAAAATGTTCTGTGTTAAAGTAGAAAGCCGGGGCATTCACTCTGGAGGAACCACTCACCATCCTGTGCAAGGGACCTGGAGAAAACTGCCGCTGAAGTCGAGGTCACTGCTCATCTCTCTCATTCCCCAGGCAGCATTTGCCAACAGCTCTACTATACATTCGTTTGGTTAAACAGCGTTCAAAATACATTAAAAGATCCTCAGCCCATGAATCACAAATCAAATAACCTCAACGGGCCTAACTAAAAAGGATTTCAAGAACCACTCAAGTGTTTCTTGGGTGTCAAGATCAATTCCCACAAGACAAGTTTGGTTCCAGGAGGGTGAGAAAGGAAACAGGGGTCAAGGTTGTGGGACTCATCTGTGCCAGAGGCTGTGAGCAGCCAGGAAGCAGAGATTTGCTGGAGGTTTCAGGCTTCTGGCAGGAGGGACCCTCACACCTTCCCATAGGAGTGCACTGAAAACCAGGTCAGAAACCACACAAGTTAATTTTCCAGCCCATGGAGAAGTGTCCTTGAAATGGAGGAAAGATCAGCGACCTGTGAAGTACAGGGAGATCTTGTGTGACCATTGCCAAAGGGATGCAGCCACCAAAGAAGACTCAAATCACTGCTCACAGGGAGAAAAAGAGTGGAGGATGCTTTGGCCTGGACCAGACACTGGAGGTTTGTTCCAAGGGTGATGCTAGCTCAGGCTCACACGGAAAGACAATCAAGATCCAAGTTGTAAAGCAGCCACTGGCATTTTTCCTGAAATACATCCCTTAAATGCACCCCTATAAAGAGTATAAATACAAAGCCCTGAGAACAAACTTCCATTTAGCACATATCTATTAAAAATATCAGTGCGTTGATGACAAAACTACAAGTTACATACATTTAAATAAATAGCTAGCTTTCAAGAGTCACACGACATCAAAAGTAGATTGTCTGCATCGACTGATGGGGTGAAGAGCTAGAATTCCAAGACACATGGGATTAGCCACCTACCTCCCCGCTTCCTTACTGCTTGATTTCACAGGCTTCCAAATGTTCCCTTGACCATGCTATGAGACACCCAAACAAGTCTTTGCTAGTTAGAACTTGAACACCAGAGATGCAAGCATGGGACCTGAGCCTGTAAATCCTCATTCCTGTGAGTAGTTCTTCCTCACAAAAAGATAGTGTTTCACTCTTTAAAGCAAAAACTTCCATCCCCTTGTGCTCAGGGACCTCTCGCTGCCTCACAGACCAGATCCACCAGCCCTCTACCCTTCAGCCTGCGACAGGACAGGGCTCTTCATCACCAGGCACAGCTCCTACCATGCATGCCCCTTGTGCCTGGAGACCTGTCTGCCTGTTCTGACTCCATAGCAGGGATCTCTCTGGGGTTTCTGCAGGTTTTGCAATAATGAGGGGAACCAACACCTTTGCAGGCACCATGTGCTTAACTTCCCACTCTATTCACTGGGATGAAGCAGCACCACAGCCCGGTGTGACGGGGCACAGGGCTCTCTTGTCTGCTACTAGTTCATACCCTGACACCACCACCATGTCTTGACCAATTCAAGTGTTCTTTTAAACTCAAGTGCATTTTTGTTTTATAGAATCATAGAATAGTTAGGGTTGGAAAGGACCTGAAGACCATCCAGTTCCAACCCCCCTGCCATGGGCAGGGACACCTCCCACTAAACCATGGCACCCAAGGCTCTGTCCAACCTGACCTTGAAATCAACTCCTATGACTTCTATGCTTATCACCTCCTAAATTCTGGCCTCTTTCAGCCACTGGCAATGTGAGTTCTCAGAAGACAAGCTGGACTATCTATGTTAAAGCTGTACCAAACAAGATGACCATTTGGCAGCTCAGGAAGAACACACTCCCTAACACTTTGGCTATGTAAATGTGGAGCTCTGGAATAATGAATTCCAGAAATAACCACATATTCCTGAGCCTTCAGGCATCTTAAAGACACAATATTCCTAAGGTCTCTAACTGCTGCTGCAACACCCGGTTATGTTGTTGAACCTGTACACTCTTACCCTCCTCTATTTCATAAGCATGATGTGTTTTACCAATGCTTTTTTTCCCCACACCTTATAAAGGTTCACCAGCACTGACTGTTCTGGCACACTGAGGGAGCAGCTCTGGCAACCTTTATCACCCCAATCAAACCGGCACTGAAGAACATGCACAGTTCATCAGCAGGTCCTGGCAGTATCATCTTCTCTCTGATCTCATTGCTGTGGGGTTGATGCAGAGATACACAAGCAGCAGAACCTGTACCCTTAGAAGAGAGCCACCTGCTCCTCAGACACTGAGTACCAGGAAAGCCCCAGCTTCAACCCCTAAAAGCTGGGGGGCTGGTTCAAGTTCATCATCCACACTGCCCTGGTAGTAGCCACAGAGTCCTGGGGCAGCTCCTCCCATGGCAGTTGGGGTTGCTCACTTGCCACATAGCAAATCCCCAAGGTTCTGCCTGCAAACCAGATGCCAAACTTGTAGAAGACTCTGAAGCTGACAAATGACCCTTGCCTGGTCTGCCTGGAAGCTCCACAGCCACTCCAGAGTCTGGTCATGTAGTACTGAAATCAAAAGCAGCATTTCATCAACAAGGCTTTACATTCCTCAAAGACCAAGACTGCTACCAAAGTATCTGTTCGTTATGTCTGAACCTGTCCTTACTCATTCAGAAGCCAAAAAGCCCCCAAACTACAGGGTAGTTTTCCTTAGCTGTCTTCTAAAAACACTCACTAAAAGGAATATTTACAAGAAACCCAACTGGTAGAGAAAGGCATGAGCCTCTACCATTAAGAGCTTCAAGTAACAGTGTCTTCTGGTAGTATTACAGGCAAAAAGCTTCAGGGAGCAAGAACAAAAACGGACAAAACAATCAAAACCTCTCACAACTCTACAACATTCAGTCCCAGCTACTCAGGAGTAGTTGTGCTGTACTCACTGGGCTGCAGGACTTGGTTCCTAGCTGTCACAAGAAAGATTACAGTGTCATGTCATGCGGTCAATCTGTTCTTAGCGAGAGTCCGGTCTGAACAGAAGCATCATCTCCATAAAGCTTGGCATTTCTGAATGTAGAAGTAAATATTTCAGCAGTCATGAACTGCAAAGCTTAATACGAAATTACAAATAAAGTCCTGGGATAGTCAGTCAAGATAAAATCTCATGCTGTTTTGATTTCCCCACCCTTCATATTAATGATGTGAAATTGGCAACTCTGGTGCCTTGACTGCATAACAGCAGAGACTGGATGCCAAGCTCAGGCCAAAACTTGTAGGGTTTCGGGTTGCATCTCGTTGCATTTTTGCTTAAGCAAAGCCCCACACTTAACAAGGTGACTTGCATTGCCCCTCAGGATCCCTCAAATTGACAGGGCACCTCTGGGCTAGCTAAGGATGGGGTCTCCAGCTGGTTTCTCTGCATTCTGCAGAGGCAGGGCTCGCCTAGCCTGGCTTTCCAGAAGAACGGCTGTGAAGTGCAAGACAGGGCAGGGATCAGGGCAGATGTGAAGCACGTTCCACCAATCTGAAAAGAAAGCCTATTTTTGTTCCGACTCACACCTGCAGAGCCCAGCTGAAAACTGGCTGGAGAATCACAGCGAGTTCTGTCCTTGAAAGCTCACAGCTCCTGTCTGAAACCCCAGTCAGTCTTCTGACAAAACGGGAAGGCTGCAGCCTGCCATTCCTGGTATTTCCAAGGTAAAAACCAGTGGTCAAGAAAAGCCACTTCTATCTCAAAGATGGTAATTTCAAGCTTGCTTTTAAACACGTTAAACAAGGTAAAAACCTAAACTGTTCTGCTGCTTCAGAGCTCACCAATGAAAAAACCATGCAAATCTCCGTAAAGAGTTTGAAACAAAGTCAAACCCCACAAGTCTCCCTTTCCCAAACTGCGCACATAAAAATGGAAAACACCCCACTATGTGAATATATCCCTCCTTGCACTAGGATACGGCAGAGTATGAACCTATGAACAGCAGCCTACTTGAGATTCCAAGCCTTGGTGCAGCAAGTTCTGCTGTGAAAGAGATACTACATCTTTAACAGAGCTGACAGAGAATCCCCTACAAGTACGGCAACAACACTAACGCAGAAAATAAATAGGAAAAAGTAATGCTATTTATTAAAACAATTCCACCTCTGAGTTCTTCTCACTTAAATTAAAACGCACGATTGACAGGTTTGGGTAGAAATGGGCTTCCTCTCCCAAGAGAGTTGAACTTTTAAAAAACATTTCCTAAGAATCAATTTAAAAAAGCTTTTTAGAATTTGATAGAGCCATAAATTAATACTGTATGGAGATGATTCAATATCCTATGCTAGTGGTCAGTGACCTTTTGTAAACACTAGCCAGATGCTAGCAAAACTGGCTAGAAAACTATCGTCACAGGCCTTTTCAACAAGAATTACTGGATTTCTTTCCAACAGTCAGATCCTTGGTTATTTTCACAAAACCTTTTCCTATTTTTTGATATATTTCATTTTAAATCTAATACCTGAAAACAAGTCTTCAAACCTCTTCCACTAACACTAAATCCACAAGGCAATTAACTTCAGTTGGCCATAACTACGTAAGCTCTCATGTGAGACCCCCTGTTCGGACAGGATCAACCCCTCTCCCCTTCCATCCACCTCCTCCCAAGCACTCCATGCACCCTCCTGCTGGGGTGAAGGTGAAGTGAGGGGCAGCAGGAAGTGGCACAGTGGACTGGCATCCCCCTCTACGTGCGATTCAGCGTCTGGAAGATTCGAGAGATCTGTAGCATAACAGGCCCAGTTTCCGGATCATTCATCCACTGAGTGCTGTTCAAGGGGTTTTCAAGCATATCCTCGAAGGCTGCCAAGAGATGGAAATTGCAACACTCAATTAGCCCCTTAGTCAGCAAAGGCTTCAATGTTTGGGATGCTCCAACAAGAGGACAGTTAGAAATAGCTACAACCCAAAGGCAGGAGCAAACATTGCCCCGAAATAGTGGGAACACACACTGCTCATTGCACTCTGCTTCCCCCACTCCCCAGCACTAAATTCACTGCACACAGCAGAGATGGAAGTATAGTGCCTTAAGCCCCCACATCTAGAGCTCTATCTTTTCAGAGGCCCCAGGAGCCAGAAGGGAAGCAGCATCTTCCCTCTGAGGAGCTCATGCTTTCTCCTTCCTGGTGTCTGGAAAGCAAAGGATGTCAGGGAGGCAGCCAGTTCCACCTGCCTACACATAGGCAGAGGGGGAAAGGTTGTGCACAACAACTGCCTCCAATTCTGAACACTGACAGCCATCCAAATACTTAAGAGCAGTTTTTGCTTTCTTTACACAGCTGTCTTTACAATAAGCTTTGTTGTTTTCCTTTGCTTCTTTAAATGTGCCAGTTTTCACTCTCCTACTTACGTTCGAGGACCCAGACAGCTACTGCAAGAGTTAAGTTGCAAATTTGGCAGAAGAATGGTCCAGGCAATAATTTACAAGCCTTGTGACAGACACTGAGCTGGACTAGTGGATGTTTGGAGCAGTCACTACGGAACAGGACAAAAAAGCAGTTGCACATCTGACCTATTCACCAAAATGTCAGTGTTGTAAGAGTCTGGCAGACTGGCACCGAGCTCAGTGTCTTAATATTCCCTAGGGGTGTTAGTGTACAAAGCTCCAACTGACATTAGTGGGAGCTATAAGTACCCAGCACCTCTGAAAGGCTCATCATTAATACCCTGCTCAAGGTCATGCAGCATGCCTACAGAAAAGTGCAGATCTCACCTTTCACCACTTCAACTATACTCTTTCACCCAGACTCAAAAAGCTTAAAACTAAAGATTTATCAACATTCCGCAAGTATCTCATTAAATTCATTATTAAAATCTGTGACATAAGCAATTTGCAGATGTATCATCAGGAATATATTTTCTCTGATGTTCATCCAAGCTTCGCAAGCACATATAATGGCATTTCATTTTCTATTTATATGCTGAGCTGCAGTGTGGAACCCTTGCTGGAAATGAAGAGACCATTTGTTCAGAAAGCAGAGTGGGAAGGTTCTGCTCTTGAATTATTTAAAGGCTTGCAAACTCTCCTAATTACATTTAAAGTAGTATTTTTAACAGCTCTCTGGAAAGTGCTGCTTTCTTTAAAAGCACTGCTTCAAATACATTTTGAAGCCAAAAAAGACTAAATGCAAAACTTTTTATACACATCATAGAGCCAATGTCATTCTTCTGTGTCATCCTCCAGCATCAGAGAGACCAATTCATCAGAGACTGATGCTCTACTGCCAGGCTCATCAGTTGGGTACTTGCTGTGCTCACAGTCTGACCACCAGCACACAGACTTCACCAAGGAGCCGAAACCCAAGCAAGGGGAAGTGTATTGTCACATATCTCAACTTTGATAGGCAAGGCCTTAGCTCAGACTTGTTTGGTTACTCTTCCACAAGGTATCTTCCCTCTCAGTGATCAGGCCTCAGCAAGCAGTAAGCTCTACAGCAGAAGACAGCCTTGTTTTTAATGCTAAATAATCAGAGTTTTAGTCAGACATTCCAGATTTTTCCCCTCGTGGCCAAAGGGAGCACACAATAGGCCTCCTAAATCCACAAAAGCATTGCAGCCAGCAGCTATTAAAGTTCTGAGTTCAGCAACTGTAATCCAGTAGCCTGGGGCATGAGTAGCATTTCTGGGACAGCCCCAAGTCCTGTTCTGGGTTTAGCTGAGTTGCAGCATGAAGCAAACAAACAAAACAGCTGCTGAAAGTGAGAAAGAGGGTACAGAGCTGCACCTATCCCACAAAGTGGGCTGTCATCATCCAGCCTCTACTCTGCTGGCAACTACAGAGACAGTGTTTATGTATCAGGAACCCACACAGGACTTACCTAGAAGAGTTTTAGGGTTGGTTAGCCCTAACTGTACCACTGGGTTTTCTAAGATGGCTTGGAAGAGAGGGCTGTTGGTGTCAATGCCCTTATCTAAGTCCTCTGGAGAAGGCTTTCTGTCTCCCAGCAGCCATTCACACTGAAAGAAATCAGCAGGCACAACAGACTTCATGGTTGGATGCATCGGAATGAAAGAGTCTCAAAAGTTTTGACAATCATAGACTCATAGAATAGTTAGGGCTGGAAAGGACCTTAAGATCATCCAGTTCCAACCCCCCATGCCACAGGCAGGGACACCTCCCACTAAACCATGGCGCCCAAGGTTCTGTCCAACCCGGCCTTGAACACCACCAGGGATGGAGCATTCACAACTTCCCTGGGCAGCCCATTCCAGTGCCTCACCACCCTTACAGTAAAGAATTTCTTCCTCATATCCAATCTAAACTTCCCCTGTTTAAGTTTGAATCCATTACCCCTGGTCCTATCACTACAGTCCCTACTGAATAGTCCATCCCCCGCATCCCTATAGCCCCCCTTCAGATACTGGAAGGCTGCTATGAGGTCTCCATGCACAATGCGGCACATTACCTATTTTTTCCTCTCACGGTAAAGACAGAGCTGTACATTTATTTTCACACTAGATTACTATTCGTTTGTGTGTTTCTCCCACAGAAATCAGCTTTTATTTCAACAGCAACAGCCGAGTGCCTGGTGTGGTAATAAAGTTAATACCAACTTTGGATGCCTCAGAGCTCGGGAACAATGTGTGTTATCCTACACACACTGCCTCAAAGGAACCCCATCAGCATGGCTACACCTCAGCAGCCTCAAGTATCATCCAGGCCAATATCCTCTAACAGTGGCCAGCACTGGATGCTTAAGAGAAGATTCCTTGGTTGTCAGCTGTGCCCACATAACTTTCCTTAACATATCCACTAGCAGGGGACTAACCAATCTTTGAAAGCCTTTATATTTTTTGACTCCATAAACTGTGGAATGCATTGCTGCAGAATGGCAATTTACACATTACATGGCTTGATTCTCTTGTTTGATCATATATTCCTGTTCTTTAATCGGTTGTTAATTACTTGGAATACCTTTCCCTCTCTCATGATAGCATAAACTCTTTGGCAGACTCCACTGAGGGAGTTTCTCAAAAGCTCTTTGAAAACCCACATATGCTATCCCCGCCAGATCAGCCTCAACCTCACACATGCTGAGTTCCTCTAAGAAGTCTAAAACCTTTGTATTCCACTTGTGTATCTAATTTGAAAGAGGCACAGAATATATAGTGCTCGTTTAATCTCCAGTATCAGTTGAGCTTTATGATAGATGAAAACATCAACCAATTCCATGATGAAAAGAATCAGTTAACAGACTATTAGAGCAATAAAGAAGTGACAGTGTACTCACGGCTGCGTTCTGCTGGTTGTTGTTTACTCTGAGTGCATCTACCACTTCTTTTTCATCAAATCCCATCTCCATCAGGGCAATGACAGCCTAGATCAGATTTGCACAGCTTAATACACGTAACATTTAAAATAGAAATGAGAACATTCACATCTTCATTTGTGAGGAACATCTGCGGGGTAAAAACCCCACTGCTTCCATTTGTAGACCACTAAGTAATCTTATCTACAAGGTTTTCAAATATCCTATATCAAAAGTGTCTTTATTATGGAAGAAAATAAATCTCAAGAGTGAAGGTAGTTCCTATCCTCAACGCTGAAAGCTGAATGCAAGGCAAAGAGCACGCGTACTTGGGGCAGAAAGGAGAAGATCAGGACAGAAACATCTTATTTTAGGACTTCTCATGTCACAAAGCTTTTGTTCACATCTCACTGGTAGACTAAACTTCCCATGCACTTGTAGTTCTATTCACTCGATTTAATTTCACCTCCCAGATTTATTATATTGCTAGTCAGTGTTATGTGTTTAGACAAACATACCCACATACTGTTAGAAAAATGTTTAAGCATTTAGAATTTGTACCCAGGTCAAATACATTTACAGCTTTTAACTTAAATCACAAGAAGCAACTGTAAAAACCAAGCGCTATATTCTAAAGAGCACCTCCTGGTGAGTTCACAGTGTGATGACAACATATTTTCAGCTGATACTGATAAAAAGGCTAACTTCTTTAAGACTTCAGCAGACCTAAATCTGATGACAAGACTCTTCATTGCCCCCTAAAATACAATAATGTTTTTCCATCCTTTTCTACAGCAAGAGGACCTATTGCCATCCTGCAACCCCTCCTCCTTCCTAGACAGCAGTTATAAAAAGCAATGCCAGTTCAGCAGCTCATTTTAGTCCCATCAGATGGTTTTCAGGTGCAGAAGTAACAGTGTCAGTAGTTTAGACACTGCTAACCGAGACAGCAGTGCATTAATTAGGTAATACCCCTTTGAGCAGCCTGAATTTAAACTGTCCCTGAAGACTTCCACTAAAATACTGTCAAGACAGCATAATATGCATCTGTCCAGATGTCCCATTTCATTTATTAACTGAATGATCATTTGGATTCCATGGTGCCCGCACAGGCCCTTCCAATCCCAACAGCAACATAGCACAATAAACAGCACATACTCGTGGGTCTGGACGGAACTCTCTTTTCCTCCGGATCTTCTTGAAGATCTCCGTCAGCTCATCCTTGGCCTCTTCCTCACCTGCTTCTGAACTAGGACCTGCAGTTGCTTCAGCAGAAGATGCACCAGCTTCATCCGTGGCTTCTGATGGAGTCTGACCTGGAAGTGGAGCATCCACCGTAGGGTCATCTGCGTGTTCTATCAACCACTCCATGGCCTGTGTCACTGACATACTGAAAAGCAAATCAAATCGGAGGTGAGAAACACTCCAGAAGTACAGTAGCATTCCACAGACATTTGCCTGTGCATTTACTCCCATGGTAAAACGACTTGCGGGTTAATTAGTATCTGAAAAGTCATAAATAATAAAGTTTTGGAGCAAATCTCAGCACCTGAATTCTCTGTGCATTCAGGGCACCACAATCTTTTCTGAAGCCAGGAAGACACAGGAATGAAATCCAACTTGGACAGCTGCAACCCAGATTTTAAGAGGCATCTCTGAGGGAGTCACCTTATTCTCCACATCAGCTGCTTTATTTCACAACAGAGAAAACACTGACTACGTGCAACTGTTGACAAAGCTGCAAGCAAAGCATGTTCCAAATTCACATGGAATCACATCTCAGATTCAAGCTGCTTTGTTGCTTAAAAAGATCTCTCTCAGACATCTATTCAGACATCACGGAACGCCATTATAGCAAAACAAGAAATAAGGAGGGTGAAAAATGTTACATGTACACAATATGCCTTGAGCAAGATTCAACACAGGCAATTGCACTTGGACATGTACCACTTCGTTGTTCTTCCACTCTGACTTAAGCAGAAATCTGTTATTCCTCAAAGGAGGGGCCAGCCCAAGGGAACAGAACATCATGATCAGAACACAGTCACTTGCTATGCAGTGCAAGTGCTCAAACTAAGGGATCAGTATGAGAGGCCCAACACATCTCTTCCCAGTGAACACTGAGGAAGAAACAAAGGTCAACTGAAACAGAAACAGAGGGCAACTGAACATGTAATTTCATTTGACATATGGGAATTATTACACGTTCATAGAAAATAAAGCCTTTGCCTATTTGACTTTTCAGTCACACGAATGATGGAGAACATCGGGGGAGAAAGTCTTTCTGAGTCACAAGGGAGCAGAAAAGAGTGACTGGAATATGCTGTGGATTCTCTATCATTACAAGTTTCTGAGAATGGCCTAACAAACCCATCTCAGGAGTGAGTCAGTACAGCTGATCCTTCTTAGGGGTAAGAACTACATTAGGTGCTATTTTCCTACAGTTGCTATCTGAACTTCACATGTTTTTAAAAGATCAGCACTAAGTATTTTTCTTCAGCTGTAAGACCAGCGCAGATGGAATAGGTTTGCTTTTTTCTCTGCAAAATCTGAATTCTAAAGCGGAATAAAATGTGAGTTCAATGCTTGGAAACAGTGCCAGTGAACCACAGACCAGCAGTTCTTTCCAGAGCAAGCACAGTATTGCTTCCCTTCCCTGTGCCATCCACACCTGCTGCCTGAGGCAGCGCTCTTCTTTGACTTAATGCTTTCTCCAACCTAGTTTTAGGTGACCCACATAAGGAGACTTTAGAGAAAAGATTCATTTTGTTGTTTTAACCATATCAAGTAGTTCACAGGCAGCATGCTGAGTACACTTACTGATTTAATCGAAGGGCTTTGACAGCTCTGCTTTCTGGAAACCCCATTTCTGTAAGCTGTCGCAGAGCTATCTCATCCACTCTGTCTTCCTCATCCTCATCCAGCATGGCTACACATACACAAACAAAACAATGTTCAGATTGACTTCAAGCTGAAATAAACCCCTTCCTTAATGGAATGGCATGTGTTAAGTTCAGACTCCATTCTTCCCTTCCATCCTTTCTTTTGTTTCTGCCCTGAATTTGCTATCTCATCATTTAATATGCTGCACTCAGCTTGGTTTGGCTCAGATATTCTTCCAGGACAAGGACTTTGTCCAGATATGAGTTATTTGCCTTTTATGTAAGGCCTTGAACACATGACCATGGCATTTCCACAAAAGTAAATATGTATGAGATCCATTGAAGACCTATTTATCATTTATCTGGGAAGTAAATTAGATCTGGTCATAGCAGATCTCAAGGGCAAGCATTTCCCACAAACCGAACCAACAGCTACACCTTCTCCTCCTTTTACTATCTCCTTGTGCATTTTCAACTATTCTTTACCATCCCTAAAGCACAGCTTGAGTTTTCCAATTTTTTCACTACTAAAGATTTTATTTTTAAATGGAACTTCTCACTCATCCCAAAGGGACCTCAGAAACTCAGTTTTATACATTCTATATCCACAACGTGAAAATCTTGGCCGCAAAGTTTGTAGTAGCTTTGCTATTACATCAAGGTCTGGACTTCACTCAGCCTGCTCCTCTGCTATGGAAGCAAACAAGTTCCCAAGACTGAATTAGCAACTATAAAGATATGTCCATACCATTCGCCTTCTTAAATAGTTCAACTGCATCTGGGTTCAGTGCTAGCAGTTTCTGTGCAACTTCTATGAGAGACACCAAGATCTTCCGGAGCTCTGTCTGGAACTGCAAGAAAGGAAGCTGTCAGAACATTTAGACAAGAAGTTACCAGCCATCACTGAACCTTAACATACCTATTGTTAGTATCTCAGCAGTGGTCTGGCCCCCTGTACAGATAATTGCTTTATTAAGGCTTCCTTTGCATTATTTAGTCTCTCAAGAGGCACTGGCCTTTCCTGTGAAGTGCTACATGTAAATAGGGTGGACAGAAAGTTCTTTATTCTACCACAGTCACCCAGTTCCATCACAGGATGTGTGGTGGTCCAGAAAACTCACTGCTTCACAGAAACACTATAACACATTGCAGATGTGTTATAAGACACAGTCACAGTACCTCTGTAGCAGCAGTACTTGCTTCTCTGAACCAACGAGCTTTCCTGGTCTACTCTTTGCTTTCCAGTAATCTAAATTTGAACAACACAGATCAAAGCTATTTTCTAAACTGAAGCATCACAAATTCCTTTCAGCTGGACACTTGTTTTTAAATAAGCTGTGCTCAGGAGGTCATTTGGCCATTAAATAGCTTAAATGCCAACCGTCCCCTTTAGGTTACTAGGGCACACTGACAGCCTGCAATATGCAGGCAGATTCTCTGCTTCATATCCTACTATTACAGGAGGGTAGAAGCAGTCCCCACACTGCTGAAGACAGTTATTTATTATCACCAAACAGTATGACCTGCATCCAAATCCTAAGCTACCTACTTTAATATACATTATATACATCTGTATTTCTCTTACAGAGAAACAAGAATCACATTTATGTGTAAAACAAAAGATTCTAGAAGATAAAGGCCTATTTGGATGTTAGCAGGTGAGTTAAGGCCAAGTCTAATACTTACGTCCCTCATGTTGTGATGGGCCACAGTGCGATCTACATTGCGAGAGGGCAGATTTGCAGTCGCTTTGAGAATAGCATCTTTATCAGGAGCTTTTTGCTCTTGTTTCCTCTGCAGGACAGGAAACATGATCAGGTTTCATAACCCATTACCCACAGAACAGAGAACACAGCACAGCAGAGAACAGTTTCATATTCTTCACCAAGGCATCAAGCAGAGCTCTGTAACTCGCAACTAAGAGAAACAGCAGTCTAGCAATACAATGGATTAACAGCACCAGTACCATTTTGCAATTATAGAGCAAAACTGGACCTGTTGGGTTGCCCCACTTTCAGTCCTTACACTCACTTCTATTATCTAATCACACAGAGAAATTCCAGCATAGAGGGAAAGTGATGTATCAAACAGAGGGAACTCAGAGGCCTCAGTGCCCAGGACCCTATTCTGCTCCACGTGGTCTGCTCACATCACGCTCTCTTCAAACCCAGAAGTTTGACAGACTTCTGGGTTTGAAGACCAGATAGACTAATGCTGTGCACAGACTAACGACTGCTTCACAGTGGAAGTGCTTTGCTGCTTGCAAGTATCATGCAGAGATATAGGATGCCTTGGATTTTCAGTACATGCTCCTACTCCAGGACAAAACATATCAGGGTACAAACTATAAATATTTCCAATCTTATAACTTAAGCTCTTACAGTGACATTCAGCTCAGCAAGACCACACTGAAGAGAGAGACATATAGCAATACCTACAGGAAGGGCTACAGAGACATACACCAATACCTACAAGAATCAAGAAGAAACAAAGCTGTGCAAGGACAAAGTAAAGAGACAAAGGAATACAAAACATCAAGCACAAGCATCGCTCAAGGTGTTTATGCAGTAACATCAAAGGCAGTAGCACTGGTGCATAAGGCAGCAGCACTGGTGCATAAGGCAGCAGCACTGGTGCATAAGGCAGCAGCACTGGTGCATAAGGCAGCAGCACTGGCGCATAAGGCAGCATCCTGGGCACCACAGACCCTCAGTAACAATCACATTCCAATAAAGTTTAAATAAAAAAATAGTAAGGGGGCAACACTCCAGCTCTAGAGACCAGGTTAGAGGGTGACAAATCACATATAGCTAAAGACAGGAGACAGCCTGACAGCGAGTCAACGCATTTCTATTGGGTTTTCAAACAGAGACAAAGCAAGACACTTGCTGAACTGTACTTACACAGTTATTAGACATTTGTTCAAAGATCAAATCTATACCACTTCCACAGAGTGGATCTGCATGTCTTATTCTAAGGCAAATGTTCTCGCAATCAAAGTTAAAAAGTACACCACTGTAATTCTTCCACGTATCATTAACAGAGCAGTTAAGCGAGCTGAGAAGTCTTTCAAACTCACTTTCTCCTCTGCTGACACATCTGCCATCTTGGGGAGTGGTGGTGGCGCACGCTTCTTTATCAACAGCAAGACATCTAGAAAGAGAATGACACCAAAATACATCAGACAGTTATATGAAAACAGCTCTTGTGAGGTACTTCACAAATTCCATTTTCCTAGAGATTAATTTTGTATTAATTCCCCTGTAGCATCAGACCTTTCTTCATACTTCAAAGCCTCTACGGCTTTACACACTCCTTCAGTGCCCACAGTTCCTGAGTGCACAGTCAAGTCAAAACATGGTCCATTATTAATTACACTTTGTGTGAAGAGAAGAAGCCAGTAACAGTCAAAGGGTATTAGAGGCTCCAGTCGTCTTCTACATTAACAGTACAGCAATTGGCTCATAACAGTTAGAAAGCATCAAGTCTTTCAGTGCTTCCACTAAGAAGGAGGCAATAGAGACAGGTCACAGACACAGACGGGTCTTGATCTACCCTGGGGCCATCCAACTACAGCAAGGAAAGCACCAGCCTTCAATAAGAACTTCCAGTACCAGGCTGAAGCTCACCTTTGTGTGTGAACGGCAGTAGAGAGATTCATGGTCTACAGCAGGATGCATCCCTGGGAGGCCACCAGGGCAAGTCTCGAGGGCAAAAAAGTCTTCAGTATCAGATATCCCACATCACCGGGCAAGGGCTTGCTTTGTGCTTTTAAGACTAATACTTACTAATACATCCTTACAAGATGCCCTTTTTCTAGAGATACAGAAACTTGGTTTCTAGAAATGCTAGATGCTTTCCAAGTTTCTAGCATCTCAGTTACCACCACCTACATTCTGAGGGTGGAAAGATGCAGACAGACTGCAGAGCCCAAAACAGGCCTGCGCAGCACCTGCAGTCCTTCACCCAGATACGCCTGCCACACAGTTTTTAGTCCACTGCATTTAAGCAGGTACAAAGCACACTCTGCACAACAAGTTTCCTTGATCTGGCTCAGCATATAACAGCCAAGAGCAACAGCTGGTGAAGGCTGTTAACCCTCATTTGCCCAGCTGATCAGAATGTGAAGGGATCCACATGCTGACTCTTGGCTGCCCTGTGCAGTCAGCTGTTGGCTGCAATCTTGTCTCCGTGACAAGCAAGCCACATGCTGCAGAGGGAGGAGTGAGGAGGCATGCCAGCTCACTGTGACTACACAGTTAACACTGCATAGCTGCTGCAAATGCAATTCAAAACTCCAAGAGCCAGCACCTCGCCTCGAAATAATACACCACGAATCAGCAAAAATGGTGCCTGTTGCCTCTTCCTAAGATGACACCTCTCAGCTCTAAAGGTGATAGGTGACGCTGCCTGGGAACAGACACCAGAACGCTCATGGTCATGGCACAAGTTCTGCAGCCTGAATGAACTCGGGCAAAAACCCAGCAACTCTATTCTTGCTGAGTTTCTGGCTCAGACAGTATTTCATCCTACAGTAATCCTGCTTCTCTCTGCACCACTGCCCTTTATCTCCAGAAGGGGCCATTAGCTTGAGCTGTCTAGTAAAAACTGACTCCAGCTCTCATCTTTACATCTTCTTTTGTTTCACATTAATCCTCTACACCTCTAAAGTTCAGGGGCAAATACACACCTCACATACTCTACTGTAGTCAATGATACTATAGCATGATGGATTCTGACCTGTGACTGCAGAGGACAGAATGAAGCCCTAACTGCAGACACTCAGATACAGCAACCACCCTTCCACTTCACTGGGGGACTTCAAGAAAACCCCCCTCCCAAAAGCATTGGGTTGTCTGGCTTGGAATACTCAGCCATAATTGAATGATTTTTGAATCATTCTGAAGGATAAATGCTGCCCTGGAGATTTAGAAAAATTCCTTTAGAAGGAGATAAAAATCACCTGTTTAATTTTACAACATAATGAACACAATTCCTTTCCAACTCTCAAAAGGGAGGGTGAAGAAAAGCAAACTGCTCAAGGTGCTTTCCCTGGGGAGAAAGTCTTTTTTCCTCTTCATTTTTTGCCACCTTATCAGCTGCCTATGTCAGAGTACATATTAGAAAGCTACCACCTGGAACTCGCCAAACAGTTACACACAATCTCATGTTTCCAGGCTGATAGGATTAAAAACCAGACGACCTCACCTCCGTCTTGAACATTTTCCTCCAACACTGTTTTTGTGTCTGTCAGCACCTTCTCAGAAGTAGCATGGATCAACTTATGATGCGTCACGGTTTTTGGATCCTCCAAGCTCCCAGGTACACACTGCAGAAGATAATAAATATTAAAGATCAGAGGACAGAAATAAGCCTCCTGCATGAATCACTGCATCTTGCACGTAAGATTCTCCACATACAAGCTGTGACATCATTTACTAGCTTCTTAATAGCTTAAGCTAGAGGCCAGTGCACAGAATATGTTTTACTGAAGAAACTGAGGTTTCTACCTGCATATCCAGGCTCCTGGCTGGGAAGAATGATCAACAAAAGGCAGGATTTTAACTCTCCTTCCTCAATGCAGTTAAATTAATAGCTACTTCAGGGAGTTGGACTTGATCCTCAAGGGTCCCTTTCCAACTTGACATGTTCTATGATTCTGTGATTTAAGTTTCACCTGATTATGACAGTTTGAAAAACTTCTTTAGACAATTTCAAAGCATGAACATTACAGCTCAATCACCACAAGTGAGCTCTTCAGGGCCACCAGCCTACGTGAGTGGATTTATACTTCCACATTACGTCTCCATCACACAATTCTGGCTACTTGGTCCTATACTCAGGCCTGCAGAGATCTGGAGCAAAGCACGGATGCTGCAGGACCCACAGCTGTGTTAGTTCTGCAACAGATCACTAAGGTCACTCCTCTTAGTGAAAAATCTGGGGGTAGCAATTAGTATCGTGAACTGAGAATGCAAATCTACAAAGAGCACCCAGTGCTTTTACAGAAGGGCTGTAATAACACAGCATGTTTCTCATTTGTAACCAGTGTCAAAACAGAGGAGAGACTCTGCTTCATCCAGTAATTATTATTTACACACACCATCAGACGAAACAAGCAAACAAGCAACTGCCAGCAGTGATTTTGGTATACTTCACCTTAAACTGGGAAGGAAACAGCAGTTTCTGCACCTTGTTTCAAAGTGAAATCAACAGATTTGGCTGCTGGGGCCCTAACCTGGGCTCCTGCTCAAAGCGCTGAACCAAAGTTAGATTCACAACTTTTCTTACCAACCATAAATAATCAGCATACAGTAACTTGTTTTCATATATGAACATTGTGCTCAAGTCCTTATTACAATTATAAACTGCATGTCAATTAATTCACTAGGAAATCCAGTTCACATCCTGACAAAAGAGCATGTGCACACACAGAAGCCTTGAACTGACTCCACACCACAGTGACTTCCAGATCCAGTGACAGACCTCAAGAACATTACATCAGTGCATCTAGAGACTTCTAATTTGTTGGAGCAGAAAAAGGGAGCACAGTGGTTGCAATTCCAGAAAGCCTAAATTAAAAATAACAACCTACCAAACCCATGGAACTGACCTTGGTGCTCTCACCACAACAGGACACTTAACACCGACCTCACCTGCTCTGCTTACGGAAACAGCTTTTAATGACACTTCTTTCAAGATGCTTTTATACCATGTCTGCAGAAGAATGTGCTCACCCTTCAGGTAAGAGCCATTTCCAGAAATCCCACTGAAATCACTGCTGCACTTTGATGTAGTCCTGTCCACCATAATACGGATCACCAGCCTCCTTCAAAGCAATCCTTTTAGCTCATCACCACCTTTCCTGTTGTGACTGCAGCTGACGGAAGGCTCAGCTACCTGCTCCTTTCAAACACGATGCACTTGTTTTCAACACTGACCTTCAGTTCCTGATACAAGCTTTTATACAGCTCTGATGCCTCAGTAAGATTGAGGTGAGAATGTTTGAGCCCTGCTCTGTATAACAGTAGCTTCTTACTAATCCTTCAGCATATTAACTGCTGAATCAGAGCCAAAGAACACATTAAAGCCTAGAAGCAGCTGGGAGCACCTCCTGTAATTGATCTGATAAGTTACCCAAAATGCATAAGAGTACATCAGTGGAACATCTCTTCTCTGAACAAGCTCAATATATTTGTTATAGATCCTGAGAGCTCCACCCCAAAAGGAAGAACTTGAAAATGGGAGCTGGGAGGTGTATGTTTGGGGCAGCACAGGCACCATTATCCATTTTTTCCCTGGCACAGATAAAGGGGATGGGTGTGTGTGCGCATAACAACCATCATACTAAGGTGAAAGTGCATGCGATAAAATGAAAGCTGCTGTTTTAAAAGAGAAGTCCTGTGGACACCCATTCTAACTGCCAGATCCTCTAACCGCTTCATTGACAACTGCACAGAATAAGAAGGCAAACATAGAGAGTATATATATCAAAGAGACTGCTTAGTGAAATACTTAACATTTTAACATGCCCTGGAAATAGAAAAGCCATCTTAGGCAATGTTTCTACCAGCTCTTAACAGAGCACCAGGAATTATGAGCACCAATCATCAGATCTCCCTGTGGAATCTTGCTTCATGAGAACCATTCTGCCAAAACACAGGATTTTTGCATTAACTGCGATGTTTTACAGTGCAACTAAAGCCACCTTCCTGCCCCGAGACAGAACAGCACTGGTACTCCCCAGGAAGAGCAGGGAAGAAGAGAGGAACTCCTGCAGGGCACAGAGGAAGCAAGGGAAATGGCAGGGTGTACCCTGCTGCCCCGGGCCATGGCAGGGCTAAGGAGCACTGCTCCCCACAGTCAGAGGCACAGTGCGTGGGGATGATGAGCTCTCAACTTTCTGTACAAAAGGATTGCAAGGACAGGATCTGCTGTTTCATCGTTTTGCTTCCAGCATAAATATTTGCATTCCTTTTTAACACTGGAGATCAGGCTGCTTTGCCAGGCAGGTGAGAGAAACCTTTGTTCACAGGTGCCTCAGCAACTGCTGAACTTGTAAACCCTGCTGATGCCAAATGCTATTTGTGAAGCTTGGAATGCTGATAAACCACAGGGCTGTCTGGCTGGTTTTAAACAAAGAAAAAGCTTTTATTTTGTTTGCTTTTATTAACAGAAACATTTGTAAATAGCACTGACGCTCCCTACTGCTAAGCTTGGGTGGCTTAAACCATTTGCATCCCTCACATAGCACCCAAACCATGCCCAGGGGCATAAACCTACTTTATCTTTGTACTCTGAAAACTAGCACCTTGCATCTCGATTCCACAGATACTCCTTGTCATACCTTAAAAGCCAGGCAAGTATCACTGAGACTGCTTAAGGGGAACAGAAGCACAGAGCATTAAAAGCTTGTCCCACAGTGCCAGAAAAGCTGTAGGTAGAGCTTGCACACATGTACAGCCCATGTTTGTATGTCCCAAGTGCATGACCTCAATTTTACATCAGGATTTCAGAAACACTGTGATCCTCAGCAAGAAGCAAGGGTCTCTTGTGATCAGAGTATCAGAACCAGGACATACTTGGACATACAAAGTATGTAAGTGTGAGTTTGTGTTAAGCTGACCCTTCTCAAGTCTGGTTCTGAAATGAAGAGTTGCATCTTAAGGAAGCCACAGGAGAGATCAGGGTCTGCTCCTGCTGAGGGACCTTGTGCTGTAGTGACTGTTCCAAGAGAACACTTTGATGGTGAAACACGAGTTAAAAAATCACTAGGAAGGGAAACATTAAAGACAGCTTTACTAAAGGCAGGAGTTTAACAATAATGAGCACTAAATGGTTCAAAACTGATCCAAATACCGACTTCCTTTGCTTCCCAAAAGAATGATTTCAAAGACTTTAGGGATCATAATAACCAGCATCTCACAAGAGATGGCTGCATAAATAATCTCGAGGTG
Organism: Ara ararauna; assembly: GCA_028858755.1. Classification (NCBI taxonomy): domain Eukaryota; kingdom Metazoa; phylum Chordata; class Aves; order Psittaciformes; family Psittacidae; genus Ara; species Ara ararauna. The sequence continues at coordinate 23,891,206 of CM054384.1, forward strand.
CTATCAAGATCCATTGCAACATACCCATGATCAGGAGAGATGATGTCTCCATTTCTATTTTTTCCCCCTCCATAAAACTATATATTATCCATAATGGTTATGCAAATTCACACCATTAGCACAAAGCAGCAGAGAGAATGAAATCAAACATCATGCCAAGTTATCAATTGTCTTCTGCCCTGACTCGCACTGCAATGCAAGCAGCTATTCAATTAAGCTTCCTGATAATTAAAGGCCTTTCAGCACTGCACACATGCATGTAATTGTTACCCCACCCTGTTTTGGCAGGTTTTGCACCACTTAATCACTCAGCTGTGCTAAAGAGGGACAGGAGGGAAGCACAAGCCTTATCCCAGGAATGTAACAGTGGGGGGGGCCTGAGCTCCACAACTTGCAGCAAGGCACCCCCATTTTCCCTCAGGATGTAGCTCTTCCCATCCCTCCATCAAAAAGCACTTAAAAGACTAAAAGACAAGAGAAACAGTGTGTGCTGTGACCTGTTGTAGCCAGGGGTTCTAGCCGGAAGCAATGAGCTGACCCAAGGCAGAGGGCTCCTGGCACCCTTCCTTTGCAGAGTGCTCAGTCAGAAACTAAAACCTTTTACCCTTCAAATGGGGGTTAAGGAATTAAACATTACACACATGTTCACCTATTGCAAGTGCGGTTTATGAAACAAAGCCTTTGGAAGCCTTTACAGACAAAACAAACCCCACTATTAAGTGCAGTTCAGTAAGCTGCACTCCCAAAGGCAGGAGCAGAGGCTCTTGCTTTCACCACTCTAAAGTTACGTGTCCCAGGCTCCCAGATCAGGCTGCACTGGTTCCAGAATGACAGACTTTAGGACTGCCCTGGTGACAGGACACAACCTTATGCCCCATTGGTGTAAATCCTGGGTTTGATTTAAAGTAAAACACCACTACGGCAGAGCTTCAAAAATCAGTCCAACAGTTTTGGAACCACAGGGTTTCAGGTTTAACACCCACAAAGGCACCAGTTGTGAGCACATGGAAACAAAGAGCCTGTGTTTTCCAGCTCAACTTCCACAGGCTTTGTCTGTGCAGTTTTACTTGTTTTCCCTTCCAGACAGTGGTAATTTGCTCACTGGACATGTCCATTAAGACCTTACTGCTTAGAGCTCAGGGAGAGCTTTACGAGTCCATTATCTCCCACAAAACATCCCACTGCGCCAACACAGGGTACGACTGGGCTACGACTTCCTCAAACAAGGGAAGTTCTCCTTTACAGTCACTGTCCTTGTCTGTTCTTCAATAGAAACAAGAAACAAACCTCTCAAGGGAAATCATGAGGACCCACTCTGACTCTTGCAGTGCAGAGGCACCAGGTCACAAGAGGCACGCAGGAGCGGGCAACCTCTAACACTACACAAAGCACACGCCAAATTCTGTAACTACAGGTCGCAAAGTGTTTCTCCCCCTAAATCCTCCTTCCCAACACACAAAACTCTCGAAACAGGCATTTTCTTTGTACGCGGAACAGCTCCACACAACGGGGGAGCGGCGGTACACACGGAAACAGAACACAAGCACTCGTTTACGTGAGCCCGTTCTTTGTCTTATCTCCTTTTAAGACATTTACAGGGCGCTGGAAAAATCCGTTTCTCACAATGGGGATTCACCCGACCGTGATTCCCAGCCCCAGCCCGGCACTACCCACGGCTCACACCGACCCGGGCTCGCCGCTCCCTCCCAGCGCACCGGGACGGGACACGGCTCCTTACGTGCTTGAGGCACCGCTCCTTCAGCTTCTCCACCGTGGTGTCCTCGGGGACCTCCTCCAGCCACTCGGCGCCCTCCATGGTGCACACATGGAGCCTCAGCACTTTGCCCGTGAAGATCTTCTCCTCCTGCACAAACATCGCCCCGGGCCCCGCTCCGCCGCCTCCTCCTCACCAGGCCCCGGGCACCGCCGGGCCCCGCGCTACCGCTCTCCCATGAAGGTGACCCCGAGGTGGGCGGCGCGCCCGGCCCGGCCGCGCCGGGAGAAGGAGCGCTCGCAGCCCGCAGCCCGCGCTGCCCCGGCCCCGCCGCGCTCCCGGCCCCGCCGCCGCCGCCCGCGCCTGGGCCCGCCGGTCCCTCCGGGGGGACGGGGGCGCTCCCGCGGCGACAGGAACGGGAACGGGAAGGGCGCGGAGCGCCGGGCGCGCTGGGAGATGTAGTTTTAACGGCGGCGTGGGGAGGCGCTGCGCCGGAAGTACGGGCTGAGGCGGACACGGGCGGGGACGGACCGCGGGGGTTCATTAGCGTTTATTAACGTTCATTGACGATTATTAACGTTCATTAACGTTTATTAACGATTATTAAAGGCTCACCGGCGGGAGACGCGGAATAACAATAGCGATGATAATAATAGTAATAATGATAATACTATAATAATAATGATGATAATACAATAATAATAGTAGTTTTCAAGTGGAGCTGCCGCGCCCCGGAGCACTGTGGGAAGTGTAGTCCCCGCGCTCGCGCTGGGAGTTGTAGTGCTCCGCTCCGGAGCGCCTCCCGCCGGCCCGGCCCGGGCAGCGGCCGCCCCGCGGACACCGCCCCCCGGGGCACCGGAGCCCGAGCGGGACGGGGCCGCCGGGGAACGCGGCCTTCTCCCGGGCGCCGCTAGAGGGGGACCGCGAGCTGCGTGCGCGGAGGAGCTGCCCGTGGCAGCCGAGGGGCGCGGGGCGCTGCGCCGGGGACTGTCCGCCCGTACCCGGCCCGGGTCGAGGCGTCTTCACGTTCCCCTCATCCGTAGCGGAACGCCCGATGCGGTTTGGGTGGTGCTCCCTTCCCAGGTCGTTCCCTGCAGCCTGCGGGGTTTTTGGGTGTGAAATCAGTGTTAAAGGGAACGTGAAATGAAACAAAAGGACACTGCCGCTGTGGAATGTTATGTACGTATTAAATGGAGCTGGACTTGCCTAGGGAATACAAGGAATGTGCCATTGTTTCACCTCAGAATGGGCGCTGTAATGTTCATGTTAACACCCTCAGCCTGCAGCCGGTTGAACGGCAGCTAAAGCTCTCTGGAAGGAATAAACCCAGGCAGAATTAGCATCCTCAGAGACAATAACGGCAATAAAGTGTTACGTGAGAGGGAGCTGGGAGCTCAGCGGAGCCAAACTCCATCCCGTCAGAAGGCAGATTGAGTGCTGGGTCTTCAGAAGCTGCAGGTCCTGCTGAGGGGGTCTTTACGCTGGTCCCGTACCCCAGTGGTCAAACGGCAGGTTTGCTTCCCTCTTTCCCAGGCGCGAAGGAATCCCGTTGCTTTGTGCAGCCGTCGCTGGAGAGCTCAGGCACCAACTCGCAGAACCCACGAGAGGGAGCAAATTCCCGCTCAGTGAATTCCCAGCCAGCAGCGGCTCCCTTTGGGAACTGCTTGTGTGCGCTCCCTCCCACAACCCAAGCGTGGCCCTGGGACCATGGAGTGCCCGTTGGGGCAGTGGGGTGACCCCAAACCCTGCCTTTGCGAAGAGCCAAGCTCTGACTTCAGGCAGCCGCCATTTGAGACCAAGCACCAAGACACCTCCCAGTCGGCAAAGCCACTTTCATGGGCGCGGGTGCAGGGAGAACCCCTCTTCTCCCCTGGTTGCCACCGTTATTCCCTCACCACAACTTTTCCTGCTTCACGAAGGGAGCTGGATGTCTGGGCACCGACTCGGGAGGGGGATGCTCACTGACCCCGGCAGCGTCTCTGTCTGTGGGGAGAGCAGTGATAACGTTTTGCTGTGAGATACCTTAAACCGGTAAAGAAACGTTGGGTGATTTCACACTCAGCTAAATACAGTGGTCGTGTGGATGTGTGGATGCTACCAGCCATAAAGGGGGCTCGTAGCAGTCACGGCTGCAAGTAGAAGCAGTGTTTGGAGATGAATCTGGAGCTCAGGCAGATGAAGGGGAGATTTTTGCTTTCTGGCAATATCTTGCGTTGAAACAGTGCTTGCCTAACACAAGTGGAATACTTTATTTTCATGCTTTGAATGCAGCTCCCGTGTGCTTGATAAAATGTACCCATAAAATTGCAAATATGAGGCAATTTGACTACTGATGGCTAATGCATCATAATGGCGACGGAAACGCGAGCATTTAAAGACACCCCATTTCAATGCTGGGCTCTACCTCCTTTACTTGCGCTACAGTCGAATAAATAAACAATATGTGTGTATTATGTTAATATTGTCCAAAGCCAAAAGAATGAGTGCACAATGTGTTACTTGCTTTTTATGACTGATTCATTATGCCCAGACCAGTGTGCGAATGAGGAAAAGGCGAAATCAACCTTTGAGAAATGGCTCTTTTTGGTTTATGTCTCCAAGTGAATTATTTTCCCTGGTTGCATCTTGCAGCAGGAACCTCCTGCTTTACTCAGAGTGATGCAGTGGTGGCCTGGGGCTATCCCTATGGAGAATGGTGAGTCCCCTGTGTAGGAGAAGAGTGAGTACCCCGTGGAGCACGGGGTTGTACCTGGGGAGCATCAGAACATTAGCATTGACTCCTGCAGGAGCTACAGAGGAGGGGATGGAAACAGGCGCTGCTGCCCAGGGTCTCCTTTGGTGCAAATTGGAGCAGTTTTGGGGCTGCTCTACTACCTGCAGGCTGTCTGTCGCTTCCTAGGGAGGACACAGTACCCCTTAGTACACAAGGGTGTTGGCTTGGCTGATTCCTTCTCTTTGCAAGGAACTCCAAGGAGCTCATTCCACACCAAGCAGTGCTGGTGGAGCAGGGAAGTCCAGCCCAGGGAAATCCACACCAGCAAACCCACAATCTCTTTTAAATTGTCTGAGAGTGGGAGGAATAAAAAGAGAGTGGAAATTACGCCCCCCACAACCTTTTCCTGGGCAATCTCAGGATTTATTGAGATGTCTCCAGTGGGATGCTGCATCATGTCATCCAAGACTTGTGTATCGACTTGCTTTTCCTGCCGCTGCTGAGTGAAGAATTATGATAGCGGGAAGGATAATGAAGCAGACATGTTTTCTTCAAATCAAACCCATTCTCTCTTAAGCTGGGATAAAAGGGTAAAGAACTTTCCATTTGTGATATTCCTCTCGGTAATGTGTTTTGACAATTTAATTTAGAAGTCATAGAGTAGCGAAGACAAAGTCACCCGGTGGGTGGACGTCGGAGAGTTCACTTGCCTTTGTGATGAATTGGTGATAGTAGAGAGATGACAAAACAACACAGGGGGACAAGAAGGAGGCTGGCAGCACTGTCGGCAGCATGCACAGGATAAATTGAACACTACACTTCATCCAGGATCTTCAATAGCCCCAGGCATCCCAATATAATATATGAATAGCAATTAGCATTTTATTATGGCTCGTGCTGGAGCTGTGGACCTGTCACTCGGGTTTGGGTTTTGCAGGAGTTGCAAAGTGAAGTTCGCCTAAGTTTTAAGTACCTATTTATTTAAATCAAAGAAATAAATATGCTCAAAGGGGTTGTTTTCAAGCTGCAGAGGTTGAGAGTGTCGATTTCTTGCGGAGGCTTCCTGGGGTTCTGGCTCACGTGGCTCTCCTTGCCCAGGCTCCAGCAGCACACGCGTGTATCCTGCTCGTGTCTGACAGCCTGTCCTGGGAATGCTGCAGGATCATCAGCAAAGCAGCCAAGGGAAGCATCAGGATCCATCTGTGCCCACAACCCCTGTATGGGATCCTGGCTGCGATCATCACACAGAGCCACAGGGGATCCCCCATCTCACCCAGTCTCTGAAGCCCACAGCATCCCCATCCTCATGCTTTGAGGCTGATGGGTTCCAGATTTATTTCTCTTTTCTTGAGACATGGAAAATTCCATCTTGTGCCCCTGAGCAACTTCCCCATCAGACAGTGGAGGAGCAATCACTGCTCCTGCTCCCCTCTCCATCCTGGCTGCAGAAACAGCCCCCTTCTGGCTTCTCCTTCCCTGCGAACCAAGGATCATCCTAAGAACCATACTAAAAAGAGTGTTTTTAATTGGAAACTGGGAAAATTTGTGGACAATATCCATTGGGCTGTCATTTCCAGCACTGGGTCAGGACCCACAGCACCACAGGGCTGCCTCAGACCTCCCTGCAGCACCCCAGGACCTCTCTGCCCCATCCAGCTCTGCCGTCAGCGCTGCCGCTGCTACCCCAGTGCAGACACGCACAGATTTGTTGTACAATTTAACTCCAGAATCACTCTGAAAGGCCCCTGACTGTGCTCCAAACGACTCTGTAGGTTGTTATAAATATACAAAGCTTTTTGTGGGGATATTCATGAAATTCTATCACCGCTTACCCTGGCTGGTAATGGCCTTGTTTATGTATGGGCTCTATACCTGGCTTTGCAGCCTCTCCAAACACAGTTCTATTACCGGGTTTAACTGCTCTATCAGTGTAGTACTTAGCGCTCTCTGCTCTCCAGCACAGCTCCTTAATGGCCAGGGAAGGTATTAGGCACTGCAGTTCCTGAGTATTCAAAAGAAAGTTCAAATCTTACCATGTCTTTATTTTAAAATTCATGGAATTTCTAAGTACCAACTTCTAGGCCATGACCAAACAGTCATTTCTTTCTTCAATGGCCTTCTGCTTTCCTCTCTTTCTCCCCACCAGTTAACCTGCTCTCACCAGCTTTGCAGCACCTGCAGCTCTTTGGGTGCCAGTCTCAATCATGGGGTATGTAAAGGGATGTGGCAGTACCTGTATGAGAAGGGCAGAAGAATCAGGCCACTGGCGGTGCTGGGGGAGGCAGTGGTGGAAATCATCCTTTGAGTCCTTCCTTATGCTCAGCTGTGGTGGGTTGATATTCGCCCCTCCTCCTGCACTGACCCTGGGGGCTGCAGAGCTGCTCCTCTCACATATTCGCGCTCCTGTCTCCGGCTGCCATGTGCAGTCTTTTCCCTCTCCTTAAATACATCGCCCCAGAGGTGCTACCACCATCATTGATGGACTCCGTCTTGGCCAGCAGCGGGTCTGTCTTGGCTGGCACTGGCTCTGGTGGACACAGTTGCTTCCAACAGCTTCTCACAAGCCACCCTTATAGTGCCCCACTACCAAACCCTTGCCACACACCCCCAGTACATCAGTGTTCTGCTTTCTGGTCCTGCAGGGACCCACTTCATACATTTCAAAACGGAGAAGAAAACCCCTTCGGCTCCGTATTTAAAGTCCTGCTTCCCGGGCATGCCAGCAGAGAACGATGCATACCCACATCCATCGGGGTGACCATCACCATGTGTCTGGGGGCAGGAGGCAGCCGGGAGGATTTGCCTTCCCTTCCGAGCTGATCCAGAGCGTTTTCTTGTTTCCTCGTATGTTTTGGCACAATGACACAGTTTAATTGTTGGAAACAAGTGCAGGAAATATTAGCAGCACCGGCACAATAGGATTTTAATTTAGCTTCAGGATAGAAATGGGTCTCTAGCAGAGTGCTGGGCTCCAGCACTGCCTGCGAGTACGAGGAGCCTGGAGTTTGTCTAATAGTTTGCACAACCGGGGTAATTCTGTAGGGATGCAAGGGACTTAATTGGGCTCATGCTTAAACATCCTCGTAATGTGAGGCACACTGAGTGCTCTGAACATTATTATTAAACAGCCCATTTCACATTTTAATGATCATCTTGGATCCCTGTAACAGTGATCAGCAAATAATCCTGGGCAAACAAGCATCTGTCTTTACTGTTCCCGCAGCTGGGGCTGCTGCTGGGCTCTGAGCCCCGCCAAGCTGGGGAGACACCCATGCCCCCATGGAGCCCCACATGTCCCCTCGGCACAGCACCCTTCTTCAGGCCGGGGGGCTCAGAGCTGGGGGTGTGTTCTCAACACCACGTACCCTATTGGGACACCAATGTGTGCCCCAAAAGCCACGCGTGTCACCTCCTGCCGCGACACTGAGGTAAAATACGGGGCATCACTAAATAATTCAGCTGGTGAGAGGGGCTCTCGGGCTGGTGTGCTGCCCGTCTGCAGTGTAATTAATAGTCTTTAGATTAAATATGAAATCATTCCTCGTCATTAATAATTTAGCCGCAGCGTGGCGATCTTTAGAGAGCAGCAGCACTTCATATTCTTCTCAAGTATGTTGCCTGAAACGCTTAGGGGAAGCTGGATGCCCTTTCATCCATCTCAATTACAAGTGCTGGCTGCTCGTTTCCTTCCTCAACATTGTTTTGCGAAGGTGTAAAACTCGTCTGCCCCTGCTTTTCCTAAGCCGGTGTTTAACAGCGTCTGCGTGTCCTGGGAATGAGGAGCCGCTGCTCTACATCAGCACTGATCTGCCGTAGCGGTGCAGACCTCCAGCGCTTCCTCAGGCGTCCATGCTCAAGCCCTGGCTGGCACCGTAAGAGTTTCTGCTTGGATTTAGCTTGAATCCAGTTTCCACCATCCTCACTGCGGCCACAGGCCCCAGGAGGGGTCTGAGTGTGCCACTGATCCTCGCCAGCATTGCAGAAGGAGGTGGAGGGATGGAAAAGAGCTTTCCATGGCCGAGGTGCCTCCACAGCCACCCTGCAATGGCTTTTGCTGCTGTGCTGACGACCTCGGCCATGGACAACCACCAGCAATAAACTGGTCCCTATAATTTCCAGCAAACAGGAACTGACCCACCTCTCCGCCGTCTCTTCCAGCCCTCAGGCCCCACTGCTGTGCTTTCTGCAGGCAGGATGGAGATGATGGGTTTCGCTAATGCTGACAAGTACCATAACTTAGCTTTACACAGCACTAAAACTGGAGAAATTCATGTCCTGGGACATGTGTGGCACGGCTGTGGCTTTACGGTGGATTTATGTGCAGCCCCGGTGGCCCCCAGCAAGGAAAGCAGCCCGGTGCATCCGGAGAGGCTGCTCCCCGCCTCCAAACAGCCTCTGACCTGCTCGGTGAAACACATGAAATCAGCCGCCCTGCTGCAGTTCCCTGTGCAGACCCCTCCCCATGGGGACAAGCTTCACCATCTGCATCCTTCCGTGGTGCTGGGGGGCTCCCACCATGTGCTGGACCAGGTGAGCGTGCACAGTCGTGCCCGAGGATGCCCTGGAGGGAGCGGGGATGCTCAAAAGCGGGAAGCAGCAGCAGTCTGGGCAGAAGCAGAGCTAAATCCCTCTGAATCTGGACTCCCGCTCCCCACCATGCAATCACAGCTTGGGCACAAAAGGCCACCCATAGCAGGAGGATCATTCTGCAGCCCCGGGGTGCCAGGCTGGCGCTGTGCCGGCTGCAGCCCTGGAGGGACCCTGCCTTTTGCCGAGTGCCGTAATTCCTGTTTCCAAACAGCAAACAAATGCTCAGCAGCTGCTGCAGTAAAATGTGAAATCAAAGCCATGTCCCCCGGGGGTGCCAGCAGCAGCCGGGGCCAGGAGGGGTGAAGGGGCAGGATGAGGCCAACCCCAGCATAGGGCAGGGGCTCAGTGGGGTGAAGGCAGCAGCTCCGGGGGTCCCAGTGAGTCCCACAGCCCCAGCAAACACAGGCACTAAATGTCACCTCTCCCAAGAAGCCCTAAATAACCATCCAGCTGCTGTAACCTTTATAGAGCCCTCCTGATTCACACCTTAGCTGTTACAATAGGATAAACTTGTTTGCACACCTGGCTGTGTTTTAAATAGATTTAATTCCTTTGTGCCTCTCCGCAGCTTCCTCTGATGACTAAATGACTTGTCAGCATTCGGAATGAAGGCTGCCTGCTGCTGCTTCAACTTGCCCTGCACTGGTCCCACATCCCTGGCAGCAACCCCTGGGATGGCCTGGGGCCACATGGGCCCTGAGAGGCTTGGCCAAAAGTGCTGGGGTGGGAGGATCCAGCGTGATGAAGCACACGAACAGCAAGAAGCCAGAGACACCGCAGGAGGTTGAGCAGCTTCCAGCTGAGCTGGTCCCCAAATCCCCATCAGTCCCTCTGCTGAATAATGGGAACCTCACATCCTACTGGGAGAGCTGCCGGGTGCTGCCAAAGCTGGGATGATGCTGGGGCTGGATCCATCCCCACATCACCCCAAAGGTGCTGGTGCCGCCCCAGTGCTGAGATCCTGAGCACCCTCCCCGCAAAGGACTGGCTGGTGGCACCCAAATCATGACTCCTGATTAAACTGGACCCCAAACCAGGCAGGATTAAGGGTGGATCACTGAGACCTGTTTGCTTTTAGGGACCAAGTCAGTGTTAATCCTTCCGGCGGTGCAGTGGGATATGAAAACAGGACCCGTAAGGAGCATATTAATGAATATGGAAACCTTCTTTTCTGGTATTGCGCACTCATAAATGAATCCACTTTATAGAGCCATAGCAGAGAGGAAATGACTATTCGGCGCCTGATTTATCTGCTCAAATGCTTTGTAGTACTTCAGATTAATAAAAATATTTAATAAAGAATCAAGATGGTTTATCTGTAATGCAAAGAGAATCACATCCCCTCTATTTTTATTACTGAAAAATTGGAAGCGGGAAGAAATAATGATCTAAGCTACTGTATAAATGACAAAAATACCCATTCTAGCTATAGGCATTGCTGTACAATCTTTTTCTATCCTATAAACATAATATATTCTTATGCCTATTTCAACTGATTCAGTAGTCATATGCTGCATTGTGCAGTTTAATACCAGCCCGTCCTCAACAGCTCTGGCAAGTGATTAAATAAGAAGTAAATTTTGCTGTCATTGCATTTAAAATCAAATCAAGGATCATTTGTTACCCCAAACGAACCAGTTATCCTTCTCTGCTCATAAGTAGGCTGCTGTTTGCTGAAGCATTTAGAAATGTATATATAGTAAACTCTTTGCATAATGGCTTGTACTGTAATATGATCTTTATGAGCCTGCCGCTCCGGAGACACTCAGAAGAACCAATAAACACTACATTGCTTTTTTAATTCAAAGTTATAGGTATGAGACATTTCATATTCTCCTCATATTCATCTGAGTCTCGTTGGCCATGGCGCAGAGCTGGGGCCAGAACGTCCCTTCCCATCAGTGCCCCCCAGCCCCGGCACTGCGGGGCATCACCACCATCACCCCCAGTGCTGGTGGTACCAGCCAACCCCTTGAGCATCCGCCCTGAGAGACAAACAGCAGCACTGAATCCCAGCCATCCACCCGGGAATACAGCGAGGAGGAAGAGACAAACTGTCCCATTCGCCAAGTACATTAAACTTCGCGTCGCCGCTGTGTTAATGGCCCCTTTGTGCTATAATGTGTAATACAGACTTACAAGTTAATTGTGATACCTTCTAAAGCCTCTGTAACTGCCGCAGAAACCTGGCTAAGAACCATCATTTGAACATCCGTTCTTGCTAGAAGATTGTGTCTGACCAAATTCCTTTTGTTGGCTCATTATTGGGATTTCTCTCCCCATTTTTCAACCACGCAGCCCTCGGGATTTACCAGGGAGCACCTGATATTCCTTATGGGGCTTCCTCACTGACGGATGAGCCAACAGAGCCCTGATGAACAATCTGCCTTGTGCTCCAGGTGTGCAAAGAGCCCGTGATGGAGCCTCTTTTCCTGGGAAGAAAAGAATAAAAGCATTTTCATGTCCAAAATCAGCCTTTTAAGGAACAGGAGGTTGTTGGGGGTGCCCTGTGCCGGGTTGGGCACCACTGCTGGCTCCCATCGCCGTGGCTGATGGCATCACATCAGCCCCACACCCGCCACGGACCCCACCAAACCCAGAGGGCAAATCATTTGTTGCAAATTATTTGCTCAGCTTTAATTATCAAGTTTTGGCACCCATTAGGTAAAGCTGTTAATTCTATTACAGAGCAAACAACAAATCACAGGGCTGACAATGATGAGGCTGAACAGGCATTTCATTACCCTTGCTCTAGACAGAACAATTAGTAATTTTAAATTGCAGGAACTCATTTGAGAAGTTTGGAGGCTGCAGAATCATCCCAGGGAGCGCGATATCGCTGCGGGAGAGCCACAGTCAGTGCTTCATTGATATCGGTAAATCAAGCAAATCAATTCCTTCACCAGCCTCTTCCTCCCCGTTGTAAAGTGAAGGAATAAAAGTAATCACCTTTTGCACTGGGGTCTTTGTTCAAAGAGGTTTGGTGACCCCAGAACAAGGCTGGGGTCCTCAATACACACCCATGGGTGCCCTGGCCCCCGGTGGCATAAATCACTGCTCACCCTGAGCATGATGTCTGCAGGTGAGGATGAGGAAGGTGCGATGTCCCTGGGTATGGTGTCCCCATGTTGGGATGAGGAAGATGCGTTGTACCCAGGTGGGATGGGGGCAGCGGATGGCACTTGCACTCACCAGGGCACAGCATGGAAGATCCCCATGACTTCGGGACACTCCAGTTCCCTCAGCTCTGGCTCTGAGCAGCCCAAAGTTGAGGCAAGCTGTAGGTAAAAGGAGAACACAACCCAACCCATCCACAAAAAAGACGTTGGGTAAAAAGAGTCTGAAGGCTGAAGAAACAAATGAAATCTCATCATTCATCCCCAGTGGTCAGTGGCACAGATAACATTTTTCAAAGTGTAATTGCAGTCAATTGTACTTTCCCCCCAGTGCCCATCAGCTCATCTCAGCTGGCGTGATAAATGTTAGCTTTTAAGCAAGAACGGATTGATTATTAATAGCTTAGATACCAGTTACAGGAACTGCAATAAAACTAGATTTTAATTTCCCTCTCTATTAAGGAATCTCATGTTTCATTCAACGTAGAGAGAAAATAGGGGTTTTGCAAAGATATCAGATTTACTGCCACTATAAAAGATCATAGATGCACTGACCTCTGCATTATATTTGACCAGGTCTTCAACATAGGGCAGCCTGGTTTCACTGAGCCTCCCTCGCCAGTGGGAAGGGGCTGGAAGGGGATGCTCTGACCAGCACTAAGGCATTCCCAAAGAAGTTATGAATGCTCCATCGCTGGCCAGGTTGGATGGGGCTTGGAGCAAGCTGCTCCAGTGGAAGGTGTCCCTGCCCGTGGCAGCGGTTGGAACAGGATGAGATTTAAGGTCCCTTCCAACCCAAACCATTCTGTGATTACCTTTAAGACCTCTGATGCTCTGGGTGAGCAGTGCTTTCCTGTGCTGGGGGCTTGCTATTGGGCTGTGGGGGATGCAACACCCTGGGGGGCCCTGTGCCCATCACCTATCCCTGCCTGGGCAGCACTGGGTGTCCCAAACCGACCTGGCACCGATGAGCGGAAGGTTTCCATGGCTCCAGTGTCTTCAGCAGCAGCAGAGCCCATTGCCAGCTCCTGATCCGCTCTCACCTCCCTCCCGTGCGCTCCTGCTCGCCACTAAACCTAAATTCCTGCAGAAAATCACTTAATCAGGGCAGGGATGTTTTGTCTGTGATTTGTGCCTGAACCAGGAGAAAAAGCATAAAAGCTGCCTTGACTGAAGAACACAGTTGTGCATTTTAATCTCTTATAACTTACTTTTATGATGTAATTCTGAATTATGTTATTGCATTTGTATTTAGAGAGCACAGCAGATGGTGCATGCAGTAACACTTTAAATTAGGGTTTCCCAAATACACATTAAATTTAGATTTAATAAGACAGTTATCACATGGGAATTAAATACCGATTGATTATTTATAAAATAGCACAGCTCAGCAAAGAGCAGCTCCGCTCCGCGGCCCCTCGCTCCGCAGCTGGCACAGGGGAACGTACCTGGAGGGAGTGAATGGGGACACTGGTGGCACTGGTCGTCACTGGCCTCCCTGGCGCCTTGCACCTTGTTGGCCTCCTAAGCCTTGGACACAAAGGGACGTTGTCCCCACAGCCAGGACAGTGCCCCGGTGTCCTCCCTATCCCAAGTGTCACCCACTCGGAGCAGTGATTCCCTTTCCGGGGAGCATTGCTCATCCAATGGCTGTTTGAGACCAGCATCACCCCTGGGCACATGAAATCACAGCCCCGAAGGCACCCGCAGCCACACAAACCTGTGCACATCCCCTTCAGCCAGCACAGCCATGCCCATTGCCCATGGCACTGCTCCTACACTGAGCCATGCACATCACTTCAGGCAGACATGGACGAGCTTGTCCTCTTCCCGTGCTCCTGGGGACACAGAGCAGCTCTGCTCGGGGTGTCCTGTCCAAGGGACTCAGCCCCATCTCCATGCTGGGCAGTGACCACAGTTCCTGCCCGAGCAGCTCTGTTCCATGGAAACATTTAAGAGCCTTTGCTGCCACCCATTTACTTTTTGTCATTCCCATGATTATTCAGAACCAGAATCTGCTGCTCAGGCTCTGCGTAATTTATTTTTCTAATCAAATTGATTTCCATTCAAACGAATTCTCTTGTCCGTCTCTATTCCAGTAATGTTATTTTAAGCATAAGCTGTGTCTTGGTACAAATGTATAATCAAACGGGTAGATGCAGAGAGCATTGTGGTACTTTATGGTGAATCAAATTGAAGTGAAATTGTAGAAGCTTTTAGGTGCAATAATTCATGTATTGCAACTTCTGGTTGGGCCCAGGGAGTGAGGTTACATCCCCCTCCTGGGCTTCGCTGTCATCCTGGGTCGTGGCTTGGCATTCCTTCTTTTCCTTTTGTCCTTGCATTGAATTAGACTGATCTAATTCCTCTCCTAGAGGGAGCAGAGCTCCAGAGGGCTGAGGGGGGGCTGCTGGCCCAATGGGACCCTGCCCAAACCTAGCAAGGAGCAGACCCACCACCAAGGCTTTGTGGTGCCACCCCAAGGCTGTGCCCATCGCACTCCAACCTATCCCTGCCCCCCCTTCACCAACGCAGGGGCATCATCATTACTATTCCTATAACGACTCTTAAGCTCCCCTACAATAACATTCCACAGACCTCCCTGCAGCCCTGCTCGCCGCGGCTGATTGATGTGCCAGCACCGATCTCAACCCAGCGCCGGTGCGCCCAAGTCAGCGCCGCAGAGCGCGGCGGGCACGCGGCGCATCGGGAATGATGCAGTTCCTACTGCTCACCCTCTGTTTGTGCTTTCTGTCCTGCACAACATAGATCAGCCCCCGCCGGGGCTCGGGAGCCGCTCCACAGTCTATTATAAAATGGCTCGGTGCAAAAGATGCATATAAATAAGAGCAGGCGCGAAGTGTTCCTCTGCCGCCGGTGCAGGGAGCGCTCGCGGCAGTGATTTATGGCATCTGCTCAGGGGGCCTCTCTGGCATAAATCTCTCACTTCATTCACGTGTGTGGAGTCGGGAGAGGGAGCGGCAGTACCCCCGGCACCCGCAGGCACAAACCCTCCCTGCTGCACCCCCCCTGTGCCGCCCTCCAGGGCAGCACCCTTGGGAAAGGGAGGAGAGTCGGGATGGACCCAGCAAAACCCGGGCCCGGCTCTGGCCAGGGGCAGCTCCTGGTGCTGGGCTGACACGGGAGGGCGGTGCTGGGGTATGGCAGCCCCAGTGTCTGCTGCCTGCCTTCTGGCATCCCCCGGCTGCAAAGGCAAGGACCAGCACCTTCTGCAACAGCCACTGCCTCCTGCAATGGCCAACACCTTCCCCAGTGACTGACGCCTCTCCTCTGCTGCGGTGGGTGATGAGCTCCCCTTCACCCTCCAGGGGTGGTCACCAGGAGCCAAAGCACAGCAGGGAAACATAAACCATAAACCCATCCAAAAGCCCAGCAGGGACTGCACCAGGCGGAACAGCGCTCACTTCACTGGGGGCTCCTTTCCTGCAGGATGAGGGAACCGCTGGGCACTGGGAGACCTGGATGTATCTTCCGCATGGCGCATGGTGCAGTGCCCCCGGGCTGGTGGTCCCTGACCCACCCAGCTGTGTCCCTGGGGCCAACCTGCGCCCAGGGCAGCCCTGGAACACCCTGGGGGACAAAATACAGCACAGGTTGGGGTGAAAAGCCAAATTCAGGGACTTTGAGGGTGCAGCGCTCCCCGGAGCAGACCCTGAGACAGTGAAGGCAGATGAAGCCTTTAAACCCCAGAGCTGCCCCCAGGAACCAGCTGTGACCCAACACAGCATCCACAAATAGGATGTTTTAATGCCCTGGGGAAGAGCACACCCATGGGTGCACCCGGCTGCCTCCCGCTCCCAAATCACAGCCCTGTGTGGGGCAGAGAGCGGCTCCTTCATAGCAATAACACCACCAATGCAAAGAGGAAACCTTCCTCCATCCAGCCCGTGTGCTGCTCGGCTGCCGCAGTGCGAGGTCCCGTCCCCCCCCCCCCGCCACCACACTCCTTCCCTCTGCACATTTCTACAGCAACGTCGTTTACTTGGTTAAATAACTCATTTATCTCTTTATGCTCCCTGCAGATCATAACACACCCACCCTGACAATGCCGCACACCAAAGACCTAATTTTAGACATGGTGTTTATAAGTAATCAGTTTGAAATATTGGAGCGGTCGCGTGATGCTTGGAGTTGGGGCTTTTATCCCCCCCCTTCCCTGAAACCCTGACGTTTGCAAGAAAGCTGCTCATAAGGAAAACTCTGATTATAACAACTCATTTAGAATAAATCAGTTTGAAATGGTTTATGTAACGCGCGGTATGTGCCGTACACGAGCATCCAAGTTTCTGTGTTTTTCCTTTCAGTGAGATGAGATTAAATGAAACCCCAAATGCAAGTGGTTTTGCGCACTTTTTTTCCCCCTGCTAAGCAGAGGAAATGCAGCTTCTCAGCAATTTTATGGCCAATTGGGTTGGGAGAAAAGACAGACAAAAACGAGGGAGAGCAGCGGTGCTGTGCTCGCAGCCCATCCTGCTCCTGCCACCCCAGCGCCTCCTGCCCTCCCTCCCAGCCAAGGGGTCCCTTGCATCCCACTCAACCCCTGCTAAGGCATCTCAGGCTCTTTGGCTTTGCAACCCTTTTCTCCCCCTCCCCATCCCATAGACAACGTCAACACCAGCAACAACCCCATCCCTGCACACGGCCTGAGCCAGGAGCCCCCGCGCAGGGCTTGGACCTCCCGGTGCTCTCCAATGGCCTCACCACCAGAGCATCTTCCCCATCCACATTGGTACCTCGTCCCCTGGCAGCAGGGATGGTGCAGGCAGCCACCAGCACTGCATCACATGGAGCATCCTCATCCTGCACCATGCTCAACCTCAAGCCACTCACTCCCCAAGGCCTGGAAACTCATCACACATGTCCAGGTGCCGATTCCCACCCTGGAAGCGGGGATGCAGTTTCTCCTGCAGCAGCCATTTACCTGCCCCTATCTGGGAGCCTGGTGAAGGTTTTCCTGCGATGAACAGGCAGCGAGTGGGGTCTGGCTGATGTAGCATCCTCCAGCCTCAACCGAGCACTGATCTGGGGGCTGCGAATTCAATTTAAAGAGATAACAATGAAGTGAGTGCAGGAGAGAGGGAAGAAGGGAAGGAAGAAGGAAGAGGGAAGAAGGGACCATGGGATGCGTCCAGGAAAAAAAGCCAAAAGAACCCCAAAGGAGCTGAGCTGAGGTGTGGGGAGAGCCCAGGGCAGGGGACTCCAAAACCCCCAAAACTGGGGCAAACCCAGACAATTGGCCAAGACTGGGGTTTGTTTCATACCTTAAAGTGGGGCAGCACAGGGATGCGGAGCCCCTTCAGCACCCATTAACTCCCGATGAAAGACATCCACCCCCACGAGGAAAGAAAACCCAGAGCAAAAACCCGCTTTTAATTGTAATTTACTTTATTATTCTGTAAATGTGAATTTTACAAAGCGCTTTACAATTAATGATCACGTCGGGATGGTTGTTTTGGGGGGGTTTAAATGGACTTTTCATCATATGAAAACAGCTACGAGCACAGTTCCAGCTCGGGGCGGGGGGGAAGGGGGTGTCTTAATCTTGTCTCTTTGTTTTAGTTATCGATACATGGTGTCAGCCATGGCTACAAAATAACAGTCTTAACTATACAGAGTAAGAGCACATAAATACCAGTGAATAATGCACGAGAAAACCAACATAAAGAAGAAGCAAGCATCGTTTGTGGCTGCGACAGTCGAGGAACGTAACTCAGTGGTACTGTGAGATCTCCCTACAGCACACGGTATTTTAACAGTCATGAATTACAGTACTACTTAATACCCTATGAAGACGCTTTAAAAACAACCTTGTACTTTAAGTCCTTGTCTCTTGTTTTTCCCCAAACATCCTGTCCAAAGGATTAATGTTCTGTTTGAATCAAGTGCCATCCAAATGTTCAAGTCAAAAATATTTATACATTTATACTCCGTTGGTTTATTATTTTTTCATTATTTTTTTTTCTCTTTTTATTTTTTTTTTTTTTTTTTTTTGTCTGCTAAAAATAGTATTGCAAGTTTTGGCTTTTTACCTTGACATAAAAATCATCATTTTGTGTGCAAAACGCTTTAACAGTGGACGAAACTCATCGGAGGAGTGGAGGGGTCTCCAACGTCAGACGCGGTCCCCCCCAGCACGCGCTCACAGCACGATTCAGAGAGCAGGAACACTTTGAACAGCAGTTGGAGCCTGGGGTGCCCTGGGCCGGCAATGGGGCGCTGGGGATGCGGTGCCAGGGCTCATCCCGGCTTCCCGCGGGCCCTTCTCCACTCGCAGGGAGCAGATTCCAGACACACAATGATCTGAGGGACCCCCCCGTAGGCAAAGGGCTGAGGGGAGGGAGGCGGCAGCTCCCGGGGATGCTTTGCTCCGTCATCAGCCGTGGGTTGTTCCAGTTCTGGGGGCCGGGTGGGGTGAAATGCGGGGAGCCCTGGTTGGTGCCACCCATGGACAGGCTCCCACCACCACCCCCATGACCCCCGGGGGGATCACGAGGGTGAAACCACAGTTAGAAGGATTAAACCATCAAGGTGGCAAAAAGGACCCGCTCCCATCTTGTGCCGGCACCATCCCTCCTCCCGAGCCCCTTCCATCGCCCAACCAGCCCGGGGGACACCGGAGGTCACCGTGAGCCCTGACTGATGCTGAGCGGGACCGGGGTGCAGCAGAGGCCATGCAGCCCTTCTGCAAAGCAGCAGCTCTCAGGGTGGTGGTAACTGGTGCTAAGGAGGAGGAGGAGGAGGAGGAGGAGGAGAGGGGCTGGCTTCTACACTATATGGCAGCTGCAGGTAACTTGGATGCTTACACTCGGAGTTCTTTAAAGGTGCTTGGTATAACTTTAGATATATAATATACATGTAATATTGCTAATAGTCAAGCATAAGAATAAAGGTGCAGACATACCATAAATACTGATGCTTCGATTTTACACTGTCAGACCTAGATGAATGCAGTTTCCTATTCACATTATAAAGCAGCCCCAAATTCTACAATTGAAAATAGTGTCGTAAACAAAGAGGAGGAAGGAGTCGGTTCTGATCTGATCTTCATCTGTTTTCCTTGGAAAATAAAAGGATCACAAAATTCTAAGGCACTCAGGAAAGCCGCATACAATCGATGACTGCTCTGTTCCCACCTTACATTCAGTGTTTGAGAGGGGTTACTCTATGTTTTTGTAGGGCTTTTTCTCGGAAGAATACAATCATTTCCATGGAACATTTGCAAACACATCAGGAATCCTCCACACACAGGAAACATTAGTGCAAAATGCTTGCCCTCATCTACCAGATAAGGAGAAACCCAACGCCCTTCACATTTGAGGAGTTTGCCTTCCTAATAATAATAATTAATAAAACAAACCCAAATAATAATAAAGAAAAAGAAATGAAAGAAAATGGAAAAGAAAAAGAAAGAAAAACCCCCAAAATATACAGGAAGTTGTGCTAGGTATAAAAATATATATTTTCACTGTGCAACTTGACTCTCTTCAGACTCTCTGTCCTAAGCCATTCAAGTACTTCTGCTGCTGCCCCCGGGGTGGCCCCACTGGGCAAGGACCAACTGTCTGGGCTCGGGTTTGGTCCAGAAGGAATCCCTACAGCCAACTGCAGAGCCCGGCCGCGGGGCTTGGGCTGCTCACCAGCCCAGCAAGTGCCAAAAGGGAGGAGGAATCCTTTGCATCCTCTCTTTCAATATATATTTATATATATGCATATATATGCACACAGACACACACAGGACGACTTTTGATCTCTGACACCCGGCTCCGCTCCCAGTTTGCCTCAAGCTTTTGGCAAACCCAAACTGTTGGGGAGGTGGTGGCAGATGAGCCCCCCCCCAGCCCCACAGCCTGGCCAAGCTGCAAGAGCTGGACCCCAGCAGCTGCTCCTGGGGGACAGGACACCTCCGTGGCCAAGGACCTGGGCCACTCCAGCTCCTTGGGGATGGCTGGGGAAGAAGCGCACCCCAAGCTCAGCTCTGTGGTCCCCAGTGCACCCCCTGCTCATGTTTGTCCTCCGGCTGCATGCCCCCGGTACAGGTAAGCACCAACGGGCATCACTGTGCAGAAGGAGCCTCCTCCCATGGTGCTGCCAGGCACGGGACGAGCTGCCCCAGCTCTGGGCTTCAGCAAGAGCACGAGTTTTATTTGCTGACGTGGGTAAAGTGCAAATAGAGCCCCTGGCCCTGCCTGTCCCCACTCCTCTGAAGCATCACACACCTCTCAGCAGCTCATCACGCTGCCACCCTCACCAGCCCTCACCACCACCAGGTCAAGTGGTCCAGGGCATCATGGTCCACCCAAGCCAAGCCATGCCAAAACCCCAGATCCGTGCCAGCCATCAGGGAGGAACCACCCCATCACCGATGTCCATTCCTGGAGACGTGGACCAGGCTAAGCTCTGGACAGCTTTGTTACTACGATGCAAAAAACTGCTTCAAGTATCAAAGAAAACAAAACAAATGGCCAAAAGTTGGGTTATCCTCTCCTCCCGCCCCCTTTCCCAATGGAAATACAAAGAAGGAAGAAAACCCTGAGCAAGCGCCTTCTGGATTCAGGAACCAAAGCAGGAAAGAGAAGAGCACAGCCACAGTAGCCTTCAAAGTGACTCTTTGTGCACTTTGCACTTGTTCATAGTCCCAAACTCGCTAAAGAACAAGCTGCAAATATCATTAAAGCAGGTGTTTAGTCACAGTAAAGATAGTAATTCAAAAAGGAAAGGAAAAAGCCGTACTTGGCTTCCATATCACTACCCCCATCCCTTGGGGCACCCCGGCCTCAGCAGCTCCATGGATGCTCAGCATTCCCCAGCCTGGCAGGAGTACGAGGAAGGGACTCCAGGTATTCCAAGGGTGAGCATTCCAAGGGTGAGCAGACAGAGCTGACGTAGGCAGGAGGCAGCGAGGGGGTAAAGATGGGAGCTGCTGCCCAGCCACGCTCCAGGGCACCTGCAGGCCCCATCCCAGCTCCTGCACCATTGAGCTGAGGCCATCTGCGGCCAACACAGCCTGGGGACATCAGCTTTCAACATAGAAATAATAGAGGAATAACTCAACATTGGGCTTCTACCCCAGCAGGGCCTGTCTGGAGGATGAGCAAGAGGCAAAATGCTTCCTCCTCCCCAAAACCTTTCACAGAAGGCAACAAAGCGGATCTGTTCTTTTTTTACTTCCAATACACTCCAAGTTATTAAAAAGTGAGAGCCTGGTTGGCCTGGGGAGGAGGGAAGGGGCAGTGGATGAGCCCCACACACCTCACTGTGCCTCCAGTGCAGAGCTCCCGGCTCCATGCCCTTTGGAGCAAGAACAACGTGTTTTCCATGCTTGGATTCCTCTCCAAAGCCCTTTGGAGGTGGCTGAGAGGGGCTATTCCCCCCTGTGGGACATGCCCCAGGACCTGCGCACCCTGCTGCCACGGGTGCCATGAGCCCATTCACCCAAGTGGGTGATGTGAAGGTGCAAGGAAGGAGCAGCAAACAAAAAGGAGTTGCTCGGAGGGAGGGAGAGAGAAACCAAACCCCAAACCCAGCCGTATTGAGGGAAAACACCCGACAACAACCACAGCGCCGGCCAGGGCCTCCACTTGCACCCCACGCAGTCCTCCCGACACGTGCAAGCCTGATCTCCCATGGAACCATCCCTGATCCCAGGAACCGGGTAACACTCCCGGAGACAGTGGCACCGAGTCCCCACCAGAATCCAGCAGCAGCCGGGCACCGCAGCACCCGGCACCGCAGCATCCTGCCCTGCAGCACCCACTGCAAGG
This sequence comes from Ara ararauna, assembly GCA_028858755.1. Taxonomy (NCBI): domain Eukaryota; kingdom Metazoa; phylum Chordata; class Aves; order Psittaciformes; family Psittacidae; genus Ara; species Ara ararauna. Next base: position 23,913,121 of record CM054384.1, read on the forward strand.
GGCTACCTCCGATACCAGAAGCCTGTAACGATTTCCCCCACCCTGTCCCACTTGGCTAAAGCCCTTCTGCTAGAGACAACCATCGCCAGTCCCCGCACCCGCACACGCCTCGCTTTCCTGTTAAGTGACGGTAAAACTTGCTTTAGAGGACAAGGTTAACGATGGCTTTACTTCTGAGCTGAGTAATGGATGGGGTGGTGATGGCGGGGGTGGGGGTGGCTAGCTTTTCTCCTCCCCTTCTTAAAATAAAACCAAAAAAAAAAAGAAAAAGGATAAAAAAAATAAGGAAAAAGCTACAATCTTATAGCCTAACCTCAGGAATATCAAAAAAGGAGCCCGATAGTTTGAAGTAGGTCGCCACAGACCTAGTCGTTTACAGTATAACGAATGCGATTATTTCCTTCATAAATTTTAAATACAAGCAGAATAAAAATCACATTTTTTTCAGGCAACAGTAGCAGTTCAGTAGGTAAGTGGCTTGATCACATTGTTTTGTTTCGTATTAGTAATGCATGCAAGCAGCTTTAGTATTACAGATCCCTTATAGGTCATGAAATGTTTGCTCTCTTTATAAAGTCCCTCCAAAAGTACCATCTTGTCTTCTCACAGGAGTTTCGGGCCGGCTGGAGGAGCCCGAACCTTGTTCAAAAGGTTGCGGAGTGCTTTGGGTATCCGATGCCATAGCATCTGTGGCAGCTGCCTCCTGTATCACAGAGCCAGGCCCTTCGGCATCCTCGCTCTGTTCGAAGGACTGGTTGGATCCATTGCTTAGCTCTACATTCACTGTGTTAGTTCTCAAGGCTACTATAGTTCCTGAATCGCTCCTCCTTTCTGCATAGATTCGCTGCTCAAAGACCTGAGCAGTGTTGGGCTGGAATTCAGGATCCAGGGGGACACTGTTTGTGGTGGAGCCCATGACCGTGCGGTACATCTCCATCCCTTCCGGCAGCATGGACTTAATCTTCGGCAGCCAGCGCTTGCGGACGCGGCGGGCGTTGGTGCACATATCGGCTGCTATAACATTCATCTCGCTTTCCTTAAAGCTCGGGGCAAAATTCTGACAATACACTGCAAAGACAGGGATACAGAGAGCTGAGGATTCAGAGGAAGCATCACAAAGGTGGCCCAGAGGTGAACACAGCCTCTGTCCCCTCCTACAGACCTGCAGATGCCATGGAGAGGAGGCTCACCCATGGACCAGAGCTCTCGCAAGGGAAGACTTACAGACAAGGATTCCTCAGCTTGAGATTGAGACAATCAAGAAGGGATAAAACCAGAAGGCATAAAAATCCCAGCTGGCCTGGGAAAGGGGGCTGAAGAAGGACCACTCACCCCTTGGGGATGCAGGGACCCACAGAGGACCCAGCCTCCAGCCGGAGTACGGCACCAACGCTGGGATGGCCAAAAGCAGAGATGGACACAGAAAAGGTCAACACAAACATCTCAACAGTAGATCCACTAATGGCTCTTAAAGCCACAGAGGGGCAGGCACAGCTGTGGGGCTGGGAAATGCCAGAGCTGCTCTTGGCTGAGCAAAAGAGCTGCCCAAAGGACTGTCCTCTGCCTGTCCCACGCCTCGTGCCAGCCACTGCAGGGCCAACCAGTGCTGCATGGATCACCAACCCTGCGTGGCTGCTCTGACATCCCTTCACCAGCACATACTCTGCAGAAGCCCAGCAAGACCTTGGCTGCAACCCTGCTCCTCCACAGGGACCAAGCACCTGATGTTATGGAACAACATCCAAGGAACTGCCACGGTGAATGATTATCAGCTAAAGCTTGGGCACAAGGTAAAATTCAGGCAGTAAGAAGTCATCTTATGCCCTGACACATGGCAGTGTCACTGGAGAGCGACGCCTTTCCAACCTCTGAAGGTGTTTGCAAACCTCAGCAAAAACCAAGCCTGGAAGGTCCAGACCCATGGCTCTGCAGCAGGAGCTGCTAACAGCAAGTCTGTCTTAGGAGAGCACCACGCACAAGCTATGGGCAAGCACCACCAGCACAGCTTAGTGATTTTGTCTCTATGTATTGAACATCTGCCATCTAATCCCTTTCCTTCATGTGCTACGGATCTCAGAGGGTGGCTGGAAGGCCCCTGGAGTTCAGCACAGCAACAATTAGAGAGAGGAAAGATTTATCTTCCCAATCTTAAAAATAAAAGGTATTAATAAAAAACCTGCTTAGAGTTTCATTTTCCAGCACAATAATGTTTATATAAAGATTTAGTATCCAGCATCCAGCACGGGTGAGAGAACACACTGCTTTCCACTATAAATCAAGCCCATGGTAAACAGGCTTTGCTGCACCAACCCATCAGGGTCTCCTGCACCACCCAGGTCCTCACTCACCAGCAGGCACCTTTTGTCCCACAGCGTTCTCCTTGTATTCAAGAGTGACTTCAGAAGCCAAATATTTAACATTTGTCTCGAGGGCCTGCCATAAATAACTAAACTACCTTGATGGAAGTAACCACACTCTCCTTTTCTTGTATAAACACCAATGGTGGGCACAAACATGCGGGTAGCCCTGCACAATCCAGCCCTGGCTCAAGTTAGGGCGCTGTGTAATCATGCAAACACAGGGGATCTTACCTGCAGGACAGCAGAAGAGGTGTTAAACAGCTGAACCTTTTGCAACCCCAGCTCTGAGACAGAGCTCAGTGGCTCTACAAAGACAGAGCCACCAGCCAAGCCATGTGGCACAATGCAGAACTTTGTCTGCAGCTCCAATGTTAAAACCAAAAGCTCCCGTTGCTTTATGCAGTCCTTTAAAAGGCCGTTACCTGCAGCAGAGCTCCCACTGGAGGTATTCAGGGGAACAAAAAGGGTTTACAATATGCATTCAAGGAAATAAGACTGTAAAAGCACCAAACAGGCTGCCAGTGAGGTGCTGGTCCCCCCACTCCAGCATTTACTGCTGAGGACCAACAGCCCCAAAAGCCCAGTACATAGTCACAGCCCGGGCACAGAGGGGCCAGCACCACCAAGGGGTGGGCAGAGGATGTGTCTGGACCATGGGCTGGAGCTGTATGTCCTGCTCCTATAAACCAGGGGATCTGATGGAGCCCTGTGCTCGGACGAGCCTGGAAGCATAAAAGCCAGCACATGGAGATGGCCTGTTTCAGTGGCATCAAGCTCTGGATGCTGCCAGAAACATAACTTCAGTTTCCTCCTTAGAGCACCTATCAAAAAGTTTATTACCTGCAAAATCACTGCTTTAAAATATAGGAAAACAGTCAAGCAGCAATAATGTTTTATATTGAGACACTGCCAAAACGCACCCAAAAATTAACTTCAGCCCCCAAAATGGTGCCAAAAAATTAAGAAAATTAATTTTCCTATAACCTGATTTCACCACAGACAGTTCCCATTGTTACACAACAGAGATGGCCTTCCCTGCTTAGGTTTTGGCTTTGCTCTTAGCCTGCTGTTCCATCAGAGCAGCAGTAAATCTCTCTCCTTACATTTGACTGCATTAAGAACCCTGCTGTCCAGGGGCTTCCTGCTGGGATCGCTCGTGGAGGACCGGATTCCAGTTCCGCAGCTGTTGGCAAGCGTGTTCCTGCAAGAAAGGCAAAGGAGGATCCTTACACTGGGGACTCCAGGAGACAGCCACTGCCTTGTCCTCTTCCCTTTAGGTTCTTATGGAGGGATCACTATGTTACACGATTTTAAGGTAAGGAATTGGAAACCCTCGTGCTCAGGTTCGTGCAGCACTAAGAAAAAGCACAGAAATCAGTGCAGCACATACGAAGGATGAAGCACTCCTGACACATGATCTATTAACATGGTTAGAACAGCAGAAAATAAACCAAATCCCTTGGGTTTTGGCGAGCAAGAGGACGTACCGATCAAAGAAGGTGGCCAGAAGACGTCTCAGAAGGACCTTGTGTTTGACACCGGCACATAAGTGGCAATTCATCAGCTGCCCCCGGGTGATATAAACACCTGAGCCTGGAAGGGTTGGAAAGGGAGAATTCAAAATTAAACCCTTGTCTCACTGACAGCATCGCCTCCGAGCATGAGCAAACTGCTCCTGTGCTGGTCGGCCTCCAGTGTAACACAGGAGGGAGTGTGTTCTTCACACGCTGCTATGGAAGCCCACCAAGGGCAGCAGGATCTTTGGATAAGCATAGCAGGGACTGTCATCACTGGCATCACGGCAAGTGTCTGGGAAGAATAATAACTAATTTTATCTGTATGGAAATCAAATGAAAGTATCCTTCTCTTTTTCTTGCAAATACACACAGAGCAAGGCTTTATACTGTGATTTTATATGTACAGATCAGATTATTTATTCTTCCTGAAGGAAGAAAACCCCAGTCCATTTGGCCTTGCATTTGCTCAAGACTGTAGAACATTGAGCTAGAAAGAAAAGAAAAATCCCCATCTAGCACAGAAGAGGTACTACAGATGTAACTGCTTCCGAAAACCCCAGCCCATCACCTCCTGATACTTGTGGTGTGCAGGGAATCTTCCTTCTAATGCACAGGAACTGCTGACTTTGAAACACGCTGTCTCTAAGAATGTTCTCCAGCAGAAAAAAGAGCCCCTGCCAAAGCAGCTGTACACATCCAGGGCTTTGGCAGTGCTTTACAGCAGGTTTCTTACCAAACCCTTTTACTTTGCACATAGTCACACAGACCAAACTGCTCCTGCCTCAGCCATCAGCATACAGGGGGAGGTTATCCTATTTTTCAAGCACACTGTTACACAAGAAGGTTCTGGTATTTGCTTTTAATTAAGATTAAATAATGGGCTGTATCTGGACCCAGAACACAATCTGTTCTCAAGATAGAAAAACATGTACTGGAGCAATAAAATCACCTCCTGGATTTCCGGGAAACCCTACAGATGATTGTCCCTGACCTTCCGGATGGAGTCAGAGCTGCAGAGCAGCCCGTGCCATTGCGGCAGGCACTGGCAGCTGCCTGAGCCCAACCCTCTGCCCAGGGATGGCAGCCCAGGCCACTGGTCCTGCCCCAGAAAAGAGCAATCTCCATTCAGATCTCTGAGTCATCCTGCTTCTCAATGTGTACCTTATCATTAATCCCAGGCTGGTTCGGGTTGGAAGGGACCTTAAAGCCCATCCAGTTCCAACCCCTGCCATGGGCAGGGACACCTTCCACAAGAGCAGCTTGCTCTAAGCCCCTGTGTCCAACCTGGCCTTGAGCACTGCCAGGGATGGGGCAGCCACAGCTTCTCTGGGCACCCTGTGCCAGTGCCTCAGCACCCTCACAGGGAAGAGCTTCTGCCTAAGAGCTCATCTCAATCTCCCCGCTGGCAGGTTAAAGCCATTCCCCTCAGCCTGTCCCCACGGGTCCTTGTCCAGAGCCCTTTTCCAGGTTCCACATATTCTCTTCCACGTACAGTACCTGTCCGTCAGATGCACAATGACTGCAAGACTTGCTGAAGACCCTCTCGGACAGAGTTGCTGAAGTTCACAGCATCAATCATGGCACAAATAATCAGAGACAAAAGGAAAACGCTCCAAAGTGGAGAGCTGAGGAAAACTCTCATTGCAGGCAAAAGGCCCCGCCTCAGCTCTCACCCAGTTTGAGACAAGAATTGGCTTCCTTCAGCAGCTGTATTTAAAGAGCTAATCCATCAGAGAGTAACTTCACTTTGATAAACAAAACACAACCGAGGCAGCCACTATCACTTAGTGATATTAATCTACTTTTTTCCCAGATTGAAAAATGTAAATCAAGCAGAGCTGCCTCAAGCCAATTTGCAGCTCTCCCTGCGAAAATAACCTGCACCACTTGATGGTTTTAAGAAATCTCACATAAAATGTAAACGGGCAGAAAATGAAAACTCCAGATACAAAAGAAATACTTCTGGATGTATGCTGTGCTGCGGCGTGCGTGTTTTACTGCTGCCTTCCATCCAAGCCCCGTCCTCCATCAGATGGAAAACTTTCTGGGCATCCCCTGATACGAGGATTCCTTCACCAGACTGAAAATGAAATCATGCTGCTCACCATGAGATAAATGACCAGAAGGAAAGGACATCTGATTTGGATTGACTGCACTGCCACGGATCATTTTTATACCAAGGGCTTTACAGGCATCAATTAATCCTCCCCGCTGTGGCAGCAGGTATGGGCAGTTGTGCAAAGATCACTTCAACTAAACGCAGCTACATCCAGGGGGAAAAACCTGCCAGCAGCATGGGCTATAGGCGGAGAGGAGCCCTGCAGCAAAGCAAAACTGGGGAGAACTGATAAAAGAAGAATGCCATTATTGAAACTGGAATTTGACCTGGATGCCCCAGTCCAACATCCGTCTCCTGTGCAGCACTCGAGGTACCTGGGCTGCAGGCTGGCCTGGACACATTGACAGCTGCTGGATTTCACTTTTTATTCAGCTCTACACCACCAGTATCATTAAAAGCTAAACAGCACCGTCTTCCACCTCAGGTTGGCCATAAGTCCTTTACAGAGAAGTAGTGAGCTCTTCCAATATCATAATCTCCCCCCAGGATGAAAATAAAGATGGAAGAAAGGGCCAAACCCAATTCCTTCTCTTCCTGCCTACGGCAGGGTTTGACCACCTAATGACACCCCCAGTTTTAAGAGACCTCTTACAGGCTTTTCAAAGCCTCTTCACTGACACAGGCTTTATCTCCACGGCTTTGCAAATATGATAACATGAGAGGGTTTTGGGGTTTTCAGTAGGTTTTTTTTAGATCTGTGCATCTAAATGAAACCACAATTGCGATGCAGCCCGCACCAATCAGGAAGAACACAAGCTGGAGAATTCAATTAAAATGCTAAATTAATTCGATTGAATAAATCCTGTTAATGACACATTTTTCTATCAGCAAATTAAAGGAAACTTAGAACTTTCAAAAAGATGATTGGTGACGAATAATCCAGAAAGACACAGGAAGGGCACAGAGGATGCTTGACTGCAGCAATGGTGCGGGATGAACACCACATTTCAAGAAGGAAAACATCAATGATTCCCAGGAATTGTTAACCAAAGAAAAGTTCCCCTTTCATTACCTGCAACAAGCTCAAGCTTTTCTCCAGGATCTCCCTCCGAGTAGAGTTTTGGGTGGCAACGGTATCCGATTTGACTGATAAGACTGGCTGGGAGAGCAACAAGATCCCGTCGGATGAGGACACAGGAGCGGTTCTCCAGTGGGATCTGCTCTGGCTTCTCTTGAGCAACTTAAAAATTAAAGGGGAAAACCATTAAACCAGCTCATTATGCAGGAACAACATTAACAGAAGGTCAGGGTTTGAATTGTTCACGTAGCTGCTGGAAATATTCCTCCCCTCCAGATGCTGTTACCAGGGCTGCGGGGCAGATGCCACCTGAAAGCATGGGAAGATCCCCTGGTCTCCCCCGTCACCTACCACAGCAGTCTCGTATGTGCGTTCAGGTTCTGTGAGAGTGATTCTTGGAATCTAATTATGCTTTAAGTTTGTCTCAGTTAATCATTTATGAAAATGGGCAACTCTGCACAGCTGGCATCGCTCTGCAAGTGCAGCGTATGAAGCTCGCTTCCCCAAACGCTCCCAGCAGAACAGTAGGTTAGTTCACCAGGGGTTGCTAAAACAGGCAATGAATTACCCAAGTTTGATAAATACCTGCATCAGTACCAAAACTACTTCTCCTGATGTTTTTTTCCTGCTGAAGTTAAAAGCCAGGCTCTGCAGATACCCTCTGCACTGAGAAAGGTCACCATAGCCTCTCCTGAAGATGGCACCCACCAGCCACCTCCTACAAGCTCCAACTCACACCCTGAAGCTCCTTCTCTTCCTCTGCCTGTTGCAGGCGACTGTTTCCTCTCAGTAACAAGAGACACCCCAACCAACAAGCCAAAAAATGTTATTGAGCTGTGGCTTCAAAACCAAACTACTGGGCACAGTAAAGCACATTTACAGTGCAAGTCCACAGGCTTGCCTAAAATCCCAATTTTTGACACCAAATTGGGCTGACGTGTACGCAAACTCCACCTGCATCGGGACATGGTGGGAGCAGTTACAGCTCTGAATTGCAGCCCAGCTCTCAAACGATCCATCTTTTTTTAACCCAAAATGTGATAATGGTACAAGTGCCACACATGAAGTCAAACTCAGCCCCGTGCTTGAGTCCCTGTGAATACAGAGAGAGGGAAAAACCCCAGTAATTAGCGTTTCTGAACTCAAAATGTCTCCTGCTCAAGAGGTGCCTTTTCCTGCAATTATTTTGGTGTTCAGGGGGCCGCTTTTCCTCTCTCTAGATAAAATAACAAGTTCTGCAGACTTGTTGCTGCAGTAACCAAGGGACGATGGCTCGGGTACAATGGGAGCAGTGTTCTAACTAGGACATGCCCCGCGCCGCCGTGCTGTGCCGTGGCATCCTATCACAGGCACGGGGCTGGAGGCATCACCACCCTCATCGCTCCCTCCTTCCCTAAAAAGCCGGAATACCAGGAGGATGCCCCTTGGTCGTGGAGCTGCACCATGGCAGAGCAGCGTTTCCTTCAGTGATTAAGGACCAAACAGCAGCAGAACAACTCCCATGATGTTTTGAAACTAACTTCTCCTGCCATCACAGCCCGATTATCTATGCGAAGGGCTGTGCAGTACTGATGTGCAGTCCCACTGGCACACAGCATTTTCACCAACTGCCACATTTCCCTGTTTAATAGCACTTCCAAGCATCCAGACACCCTCTCCTTAGAGATGGAAGTCACCTTCTGCACATGCAGAGGAAGCATCTCAAAGACCTCCTGTATTTCTGATGCTTTCAAAGAGCAATAAGCAGAGTAGATGCAAAGAAATACTAGTATTTTCTAGCTTAAACCAATCAAAAGCAGAGGTGCAGTGGGTATAAGGGAACCAGCCCTCAGGGAGGGCCTGCTCTGCTGTCCTTCACAAGCTCTGCCAATACATGGTCACCACAGCACACTACAGCACAAGAGCCACTGCAAAATGCAAATCTCAAGGGGAGAGGAAGCAGGAGGAATGGACACCACCTGGGCTCCTGCCCAGAGCCCTCAGCAGGTTACACACAGGCTGAAATAAAAGGTAAAATTATATATACCCCAAGTATGAGCTGATAAATCCCCAAAACCAGACCGGGACGTGCTAAGATCCTCAGCAGCGGCAACAGAAGACAGGTGAATGATGCTCCTGGGGGCTAAAAGAGAATTTGGCAATAGCTTTATGGCGTTCCTCCCCACCTAAAAGCCAGCAGTTGTTATGCTGCTGCGGGGAAGCTGCACACACTGAGATGGATTCTCAGAAAGTTTCTTAGAGGCCTCCAGTTAATTTTTAAGCAATACAAAGGCTGTGGGTCTCCAGAGAAAGCAGCTGCAATCAATATCCCAAATGAGACAGAGGTCAGAGCAGGAGAAGGCCCCTGGCAGCTTGTGACCCAACACTGCTGTAATGGGAACAGAGGAGAACTCAGACTTGAGCAGCCATCAGCCATCTCCTCCTCCTGCCTGCTCCTTCATCAAACTGCTGTCACTGAAGAAATCAAACACCTACAACATCCCAGCAGCAAACAGCTACAGCGGACAAGGACAAACCTACCTGCTCTACCACCTCCATAGGCAAACGTCCAATAAAAACCAATTCTGGGGCTAAAGAGATCCTAAGGTAGCCAGAATGAGGCAGGCAAGGGAAAGACCATCACAAGCACTGCGCTCACGCTACCATCCTGGAGGACTTTTGAAGGATGTGGTGTCACACCTGAAAGAAAAGTAGCTTTTCAGGAAGACAACACTGCTGTCCTGGCTGCTAACAATCTCGCCTTGAAGGAATTCTTTGCTTTGAAGGCATTTCACTTCCTACACATGGAGCCATTGGGAAGTTTACATTTCTTCCTGCGAAATCAAATACTTCATACACTAAAATTTGTGCTAAAATGACCAAGTGCAACTCAATGCATGACTCTGTTTTGATTACAGCTGTCCTGCTGGCCTGCTGCCTATAAATCTCTTTAACCATGGGCACCAATCATTGTTTTGGACTTTGTTTCCATTAAAACATCAGCACAAATTCAATGATGCTAAACAAAACCAACCAAAGATTTAGGCCTTTCAGTGCCACCTCAATTCAGCAGATAGCCATCGGTTATGTAAAGAAGCAGGATACAAGAGACACTTTGGTCCCATGTTCTCAAAGAAAGCCAGTCTGTTTGGCCTTTATGCTCTGAAGAACAGGATAGTATTCCCTTCTAATTAATTTGTATCTTCAGAGGGCAGCGGCTCCTTCCCTTTGAATGAAAGGGCAAACAATGTGAGGTATTGTTTAACACAGTTTTGTTCTCGACCAAGAAAGGAGCCTACCAGCTAGCGGAGAGGGGCCGGAAATCATTACAGAGGAAGCAATGACAGCTGCCAGCCAAACACTGCTATATTTTATTTATCTCAGACTTACATGGATGCTGCAGCTGGCGACAACTGGTCCAGAATGGGAAACATCCTGGGTTTTGTGGCTGAAGAAGCAGCTCGCAGGAAAGCTGGAGTCACGGGTGCTTCGTGGCTCCAAGCTTTGCGCGATGCTAGGGGAACACGTCTTCCTTGTCCCTAAAATATACTGTCCAGCTCAGAGGTCCATTACACCTTGCTGAGCCCACAATGGTTTTGGTGATGCCAGGACAGTTGCATCAGAGATGCTGAGCCCACACATCTCCTGTTGACTGTCATCAGTGATGGGCAACAAGCTGCTTGGGCGAGTACCTGGGCTGTGGCAGTGCTGGGAATTGCTGGCCACATACCTGGGGCCAGTATTCACTTATTTCCTTAGTTCCTTGCAATCTAAACACCAGGGCTTCGAAATAATTCCTGAATCCCCAAGCCCCACCAGTCTGGGTTCTCCTCTTGACCGTTTACTGCAGATAAACTACAACATACTCCCGTGGGTAGGGAACAGCCACTTCTGTTTTAGGAATGGGATTTTGAGATACAGAAAGATCAGAGTCATGGACCCCCACCCAAAAGATAACATTTACAGAGCCCCAACACGAAACCACAAATCATGAGCCCTGGTCCAACAGAACAGCTCCAAAACCATCACCTGATCCACTGCCAACCATCACATACGCAATCACAGGGATAATTCTCCCCGTTCTCTACACGGCAAGAAGTTTCTTTTCACATAGCTACACTTTACAAACATTTTTATCCCATTAGCCTATTTTCCACTGGCAGTGGGACGAGCCCAAAAATAGCATCCCTGCTACGGCGCCGGCATCGCCAGCATCAGCCTGCGTATCTAAACCTGTACCACAGAGGACACACGCACGCACTGCGGGACAGGGAGATGATATAGTCCCAACTGGGATAGTTTACGTTTTACAATTAGTACATTTATAACAACGGGCTGGAATGGAGAGATTTGATTTGTGACCTATTTACACAGGGAGGTAATCTGGAATTAGTATAGGAAAAATATTACCGCTTTATAAATACCCCTATCTTGCCTTCGCTTCAAATCTCAGCCAGGAGTGAAACATCTGCCAGCCTAAAATTAAACATCTGTGTTTTACGGTGAGGAAACTGGGACTGGAGGTTTAATGCCAAAAAAGGCCAGAGGCTGCATGTCCCCGGTGTGGGGCTTGGCTGCCTCCGGCTGCTCAGCATCACCGGTCCCTGTGCTGGGATGGGCGATGCTGGTGCTGGCGGGCTCCCATCAGCACATAGTGGTGCCTCCAGCAGCAAAGCTGTGTGAAAAAGCAACAAAAAGCCAAAGGAAAATCTTACAGCAGCCTTCCAGTACAAGAAGGGATGATATCTGAAGAAATCTGGAGAGAAGCTCTTCCCTGTGAGGGTGCTGAGGCGCTGGCACAGGGTGCTCAGAGAAGCTGTGGCTGCCCCATCCCTGGGAGTGTCCAAGGCCAGGTGGGACACAGGGGCTTGGAGCAAGCTGCTCTAGTGGAAGGTGTTCCTGTCCATGAGGTTGGCTGAGATTTAAGGTCCTTTCCAACCCAAGCAGGTCACTGCTCCTGCAGTTAGAATCAGCTACGTTATTCCAGCTGTAATTATCCGGCGTCACGAGCTGTGATTTACAGCGCTGCAGCGTGTCATTCCCAGGCTTGGGCCGGGATGCTGCACAGGCTGTGCCGGAGCTGCTCATTATGGATTCTGGGTTGTTTCTTGCCCTCTTTCCTTACTGTCAGGAATCAAGAGGCCAGGAGAGAAAACTATTCTCTCAGCTAATTACCACAACTATTCTATAATGGCTATTTTAGATGAATTTTTAATGAAGCATGCTCTTGTCAGTACGGGATTTCATAACTTTCAAGTCCAGCCTTTACATTCCAGCTATTTGCTGCATAAAGATTATTCCTCTCCCCTGCAAACCTGCGCAGGAGGAGCAGGGAAGGAGGACGGACCCTTGTGCAACTTCGCTTGTGCCTGTCAAAACTGAATTAACTGCATCTGCTGAGCAGAGCTGACTGACAAGAACGAGGTTCAGTGCAGAGAAACGCCGAGCATCTGCAAGTCCTGCTGAAACCCACTTCAGATCAGGCCCACAACGCTGTAATTAACCAGGATAAAAATACTTTGCCTTTGTTTAATGTTTTCTGGAGTTGTGCATTCCTCAAATCAGATGCTAGAAACCTCATTCAGTCTCACCCGTGTCCTCAAGGCCCACATGTTCTCCACAACCAGACCTAGTTAGAGAATATGGAGCCATTTTACCGCAATGCTCCCAGCTTGCCACAGCAGCAGGCAGGCAGGGGGATGGCAGTGGTGACACTGAGGCCACCAAACACAGCCAGAAGCCAGTGGGAGCTGAGGTACCTTCTCCTACATCCCCCTGCAAGCTGCCACCCTGTCTACCAACACCTAAACCTCGCACTCCTATCGGCATGTGGGCTTATTCTCTTATCTGCTGCTCTGCTGCTCTTTTCACAGGTCCAACTCTTGCCCTGATCCATTACGCCAGTGCCACCGCTGCAGGAGGCACATTGCTTAACAAGACCTCCTCCTCACTCACTCTTCTGCCACCAAACCCTTGGCTAAGGTGATGTGCTTCTTGTCTCTGTGATCCTGGCTTTGGAGATTCAGCATGGCTCTGACTATAAAAAGGAGTGAACAAGGCAAGCGAAGAGCATCAGGCACCAGCATCCCAACCACACACTCACCAGCATTAGCTCAGTCAGCACTTCAGCTGGAGAATGAAGAACGGGAGAAAAAGGAGGAAAAAACCCAACAGAAAGCCTCTGAAATCCAGGGCTTCGTCTGCTCTGCTCTTCTTTGGCTTTGTTTTTGTTTTCACAAACGGGGCTCTTGGAAACCTTGGCAATCACTATTTTAAAGGGCTCCCCCCTCCCCCAGGCCTTTGTAAGGCTGTCAGGATCTACATGCCAGGAGCAGGATTAGCTGGCTTCTCTCTTCCATCTTATGGTTTTATTATTCTGCACCTTTTGAGGGTACAGTTTATCCCCAGTAATTAAAACACAGTTAGCTCTACAAGTCCAAACCATAATGCAATAGTTTAGGTTTTATTGTTTTTAATCTCTTTTTTGTGTGCCCTCTTTTCCAGGAAGCCTGCTCCTATAGCTGGCTTATTTAAAACAGGAAACTCCCCTGAAACATCCTGGTGTGGAAGAGGTATTTTAGCACAAATGTGGTATATCACAGCTTAACAGTGCGGCCGGGCAGCGCCACGCTTCCAACCTGCGTCCTCCCTGTATGACTCCTGCCTCGGCATCCTGATGTGGTTCAAGTCTTCTCCCTACAGAAATCAAGCAGGAAAAACTGGTGCCTGGCGCTGGCATCTCCAGCAACACTCGAGAAAGCGGCTCCTATTTTCACTTTTCCAATTGGGATGATTCCCGCACCACAAGCATTAGGTACAGTAATAGCGCTGCTGCGCTGTCCCGGTCCTGCCCTCGCCTTTGGAATTCAGTTTGTTCTGTTACTGCATGAACTGGCCCCGTGACAGGGAAGGCAAAAAATGTGTCCAAGGGTATAATCCCATTGCTCTGAGGAACAACGCTGCGAGCCCCAGCGCTGAAGGCAAAGCCACGTTACTCACTGCGTGCTCTACAGCACAGGGGAGGCGCACAGCAAAACAGAAACAAAACCAGCGTGTGGGAAACCAGCCTGATTTCTGTTTGGTCTGACTCTGACAGCAACCAGGGCATGGGGCCCTGCTCCTGTCGGGTAGGAGACCATGGACCTTGTCCCCAACCCTGGTCCCACTCCTCCTCACCCACCTGGTACCAACCACTGGGACTTGAAGCACGGCAGAGAGAGCACACAGGCTTCTGAAGCTCATTTTCTACAACTGGCTCATCCATTTGCCTCAGTAGATACTTCTAATATTAAAATAGTAACATTGCTACCACTCTGCTTCCCTCCTTTTGCACGTGGCTTGGTAAAAATGCTAGGAAAATACTGGCTATCTGCTTGATCCCCAGCCGGTGACATGCCAAGGGGATGCTGGGCTCCTGCTCTTAGGGACGGGATGGGACAGTGAGAGGGATGAGCCTGTTTTCAGTAGTAGGGAAAGCCTGGCTTTAGGTAACAGAAAAGGTCATACTTGTCAAATGGTCTCCCTTGCTTAGGAACAAATTCAAGCAGCTTTAAGGAAGCACAGTCCAGCAGCTCTCCAACACACGAGAGAAATCACTGCAAAATTAGCCCAGCACTTCCAGTGCAGAACCGTAGCAGGGAAAGCAGCTCCAGGCGAGAGGATGCTCCATGTGGCCAGCGCCAGCAGAAGGATGTCCCTCCCTGGGAATCACCCACGGATCAAAGCTGCTGCCACAAACACCTGCAGCTCCGACGGGGAGGCCACTGTGCCGAGGCTGAGTCCCCACGTGGGATGCTGTGAGCTGCCTCTGTGCAGGATGCAGGCACGCCAGTGACCTGACTCGGCATCTCTGGTCCTGAGCCCCCAGCTCCAGACCCCAACCTTCCCCTGCTCCTCAGCAGGGTTTGAGCCTTGCCAGATGCCCAAGGAAGCCTTCTCCTACGTGGGAAGCCAGAGGGAAGGGGCCTCTGGCCCCTGTGCCACCCTGCGGCTGAGCCGGTAGCTCCTGGCTGAGCACCACCAAAGTGAAGCCACCTTCTCTAAGGCACGTCCACGGACTCGCACTACCATCTCTTAACCACAGCTTCTGGAAGGGCAAGAGGGGGGTTTGTTCAGTCCTGGGCATGGTGTTTCTAATGGGAGCTAAAATACTATCAAGACTCCCCCCCAACTGCTTTTCCCTTTTCGACAGCGATGTGTGGGTCAAGGCCGGCAAAGGAAAGGGGGGATCACTTCAAACAGCAGGGAAAAAAACCTTCATTTGTTCTTTTTGCAGGTATCCCTAATTAACAACGTACATGGGAATGATTTATTTGCTGGTTTCTCCCCCCCTCCAAATGTCCTGGGCTCATCACCTTAAAAAAAATCTACTCTAAAAAGCCAGTGCAGAGAGAACATTCACCTTGCTGAAGACTAACTCCAGACTGACCTCCTAACCCCTGCTGGGCAAGGGCTGACACTTCCCATCCCATGGATCACCATCCCTCTTGATGACCCACAGCCGGTGACCCAGTCATCACCATGGGATGGGTGTCACCACTGCATGGCTCATGTAGCCACCAGGCACCTTGTTAGCAGCCTCAGCCAAAAAGGGCTAAACCCACTGTGGCAGATGATACAAAGAGCCTGGGACATAGCCCATGAGTGAAGGCATGGGAGAACCTGCCCATGCCATACCTGGGCACCAGCACCGAGCCCACCACGCGCATCACTTTCTGCACAGTGCTACATAAATAAACAAACAAACAAAGCCCCAGAGACAAAAGCCTGATGAACAAGCCCCAAACTACCCACGCTGGCTGGAGAAGAACCAAGCAAGCACTGAAGGAGAGCAGAAAACCCAAGAAGAGAGACTGGCCATTACCAGAGTAGCCTCCCGAGGACTTGATGTACATCTGCCCGTACTGCTCCTCCACCATGGTGTCGTACGCCTCATCGTCCTCCTCATCCTCCTCATTGTGGTAGGAGGTGGGGCTGTCAGTGGTGGGAATGCTGCTGGCGCCGGGGCTCGTCCGCTCCCCCTGCGAGTACTGGACCTGCTGGACGTTGGGGATGAGGGTGGCCAGGTTGGGCATCCCATAGTAGGAGACACGGGAGAGCTTCAGGGGACCCGTGTTGGTGCCACCACCAGCCCCATCGCGGGTGCCGGGCTCGAGAGGCCGCTTGCCGGGCAGGCCGGACAGGGCAGCCGCCTGCAGCTCGAGGTTCTCGTGCTTGACACGCGTGAGGAGCGGGATGGGCATGGAAGGGGACATGACGTAGGGCGCCGAGGCCGACTGCAGCTGGTTGCAGGGGCTCTGTGGCTCCGAGCTGGGGTCTTCGATCATGGTGGTCTGAGAGTCACAGTGGGGAGAGCTGACCTTGAACATCAAGTCCGTCCCTTTCTCCACGATGTGCTGGATCTGCAGGAAGCCCGCCGTGTACATCACCACCAGCTGCTCGCTCGCCGCCATGGTCAGCTTCCCAGTGTAGCAGAAGGAGAGGATCTGCTGGAAGCAAGCGGGGGGGACGGTACCCGGCAGCTCAAAGGCGTTTTTGCTGTTCCCACTGAACAAGTCTCGGAAGTAGAGGCTGCTGGCGGCCAGGACCGCCCGGTGAGCCTTGAAGGCTTGGCCCTTCACCACGATGGACACATCGCAGTACAGCCCCAGCAGCCGCTGCTCGTTCAGGCAGCCCAGAACGGTGTTCCCAAAGTTGGGAATCTCTATGTGCAACATCTGCGACATGGCTCAGGATCGGCTGGAGCTCCTCAGACATTCAATGCAGGAATATCCAAAGTAGGGCACATCTGAAAAAAGGGAGAAGGCAGGGAAAGAGGCAGAGCGTTTTTAGACAGTTCACCAAAGCAGGCAGGAGCAGAGGAACCCACCTCACCCGACATCAAAGGCTCAATGCAAAGCTCTGAGAGCCAGGGTGGAAAAGCAACTGCTTATAGAAATGACTTATCAATGTTTTCAAACAGCGTTGGAAATGCCATTGGTGGATGGCACAGGAGATCCCAAAAGCACCAGCAATTTCTTTTAGTCGTGGTCCGTTTAAATAAGCACCACTGATTTATTCCCCTGGGGGGTTTTTACTTTATGCAGGAAAATCTGAACGGTAAAGGGAGAGGGAGCGAGCAGTAAAGCAAAGCTAAGACAGTGAAGACAGACCTCGGGCAGCGTTATGTAAGAAACACAACAACCAGCAGCTATGTTGAAACTACAGAAAAGATATTTATAAAACAATGTGCCATTCTGCCTGAAATAAATGCAGGATTCTGCCCGAGCGACAGCTCCCAGGGAAAAGCACTTTGAAAAGCAATCTTGCCATTTGCGCCAGAAAGAGGGAGCATTTCAACAGTTAAACCCCTTCTCAACAGATTTATCCTCCAACAAAACGAGGCTTATCTCCAAATTAAGCCAGATATTTGAGCCCCAATAAAACAAACCAACGTGCCACAGCGAGACGAGCTGTCTTATTTTCCTCCCCTAAATCCAAAGTGGGGCTGGGGGAGCCCCAGCTCAGCCCCTCCTGCAGCCAGAGCCCCTGGCCCCCAGCTCATTGCCCCGGCATCGAGGACCCTCCCAGCAACCTCCCACGAAAGGGGCTCGGGGTGACGGTGCTTCGCATCCCACCGCGGCCGCTCCTGGGGCCGGTGGCGCTTTTTGGCCATGGGGATAATTCCTCCTTTCACTGACCAAGTGAAGCCTTGCCTTCGTGCACAAACCCCGTGAGGTAGCGCGAGTGCAGCCCGTGCACTGAAACTCCAGCAAAGCAAATCACTGCGGATTCACTGACATGAGCCGGAGCCAAAACCTCCTCGTCCCCCCTCCCCGAGCCCCATGCAAGAGTCCAGGAGGTTTAAAACCCCATTTGCCTTCAGTACTACTGAAAAAACCCTACAGTTAACTAGTCCTGAAAGCTCGTAAGAAGAATATAAAGAAAAAGAAGAAAGAAGTTTATCTGAGAAAGATTACCCAAGAAAAAAAATCCATGAGAAGAAAATAATAACCCACAAAGAGCCGCTCTGTTCCCATTGCTGGGAGGAAGAAAATAACAAGTCCTATCTGTAAGGCCACGGGGTAACAGGAAGAAAAGGGAACGGACTCGGAGCCAATTTAATTGTATCTGCATGGTCAAAAAACCCCTCCCGAGCGAGCGAGGAAGTTCCCGGTGCCCTCGAACGTACCTTCCGCAGCGCCCGTCCGTGCGCCGAGGGGCTCCGCGTCCCTCCGGGTCACCCACCGCACGCTGCGGCTCAGGGCAGGCACTGAACCCCACCAACTCTGGTATCAAACCCTGGGTTTGTATCTGCTGTAGCTCAAGCTTTTACCAAGTCAAATCTCCCCGGCAGCGCACAGCATCTAAATGAATAGGCCGGATGCAGATTAACATTCAGGCTGCTCTCTGCAATGAATAGAGCCCTTTGATTAGGGACCTGAAGTAAATGCCAGTTTCAAACCGAAGCTTTAAAAACAGAGAAATATCAGTGCCAGAGGAATGCTCTCAGTGTTGGTACAAGACAGACTTTTGATGAGTCACTGCAATGCAAACAAAGATGGCAGAAATACTGTACTGTATGCTGATGAAATGCTTAGTGGTGCCACGGCAACTGAGACAGGTTTTAAATTTATAGTGCAGTTTTGCATATGAATTACGCTGTAAACTGCCTCCCCTGCCATCTAGTACATCCAGAGTGTCAAAGCATTTAAACTATTCCAAACAGTCTGCAGAGCTGGCACTGCTGCTGGTTAACTCCTGCGGCCCGAGGAAGGAGCAGGGCGGGGGCTGTGAGCATCCCCTTGCATCCCTTGTATCCCCCCAGCATCCCCTCAGCATTCCCCTGCATCCCACAGCAGGGGCTCCCCAAAACCACCCGCTCAAAAGGACAGCTTTGGGAATGCCCAAACCTGCCCCAAATAAAGGTGCTCCTTGGGCAGCCAGTCCTGATTCCTGCCCCCCCCCCTTCCAGTCATCCCCCACCCCCCCATACAAGAAAGCCTTTCAAATGCAGGAAAAATGTTTACCCCTTGGGGAAAGCTTCTTTCAGTCTGTGGCTGAATCCACTAAAAGCAAATCCATTTGCTTAAGTAATGAAATCCCAGTCACATTGTCTCCTGGATTCAGATTTTAAATTACCTTCGCATTTATTGAGCATGTTTGGTGCTTTTTTCTGGGAAAGAGGGTGGGGCCTCCCTTTGCTTACTTCTCTCTTGCCCAGAGCCTTTTGATTCCTGCTATTGGTCTCAGATTTGTTGCAATTGCTCTGCTCAGACGGTTAAAATGTAGGAGATTAGAGGTGAAGCATCCTCAGAGGACGGTAACTGCAGGGATGCTCCGGTGCGACCCTTCCCTGCTGATCCGTGCTGCCACCTCCACATCCACCACCCAAAGAGATGTTTGGTGCAGTAAGTTCAACTCCACAGCAGCAAACTGCTGCTGCTGCCGAGCGCTCAGGGCTGGCCGCCTCCCCCTGCTCTTCCAGCAAATGGCACTAACATCTGCTCTGCATCCCACAGCACCTGCAGCCTCCCAAGAGGATCTTCAGGACCTTCACGTGTCGGGAGAGCTCAAAGGGTTTGTCCAAACCCTGGGTCAGGTCAATGGGAGCTCTGTCTCGTGCGGATGAGGAGAAGGACCAAGGTGACATCCCGCAAGGAGGTCAGAGGTGACACAATGACAGCCAAACCTGAGAGCCCGGGACCTGTTCCAACCATGACACTGCCCATCTCCACTGGAGAAGGAAAGGAGTCTGCCCTGGCAAACACGGATCCACCCTGTATCTGTGAAAATTACTTTAAGGAAACAGAACTTCACCACCCCGGCACCTCAGCATCCGTGGTTATGGCACATCATAGGTGCAGAAGGATCTTCTCTTTTCTTCCAGCAAGAGCTCCCTTAAAGCTGGAAGAGAGACCAGGGAGGTACTGGATTGGACCCCTTGGAGCCTCTCATAACCCCTGCCTCGGAGAAACCTGGCATGGCAGGACGAGCCAAGGACAGCTTGGTAGCACAGACAAACCGACTTAAAATACTTATCAATTATTAATGGTGCTTCGAATTTGCTCTGTAAACAAGCCAGGCATGCCAGGAGGAACCCATGTCCCTCTAAAACCACCAAAATCATGCTGCTTAAGGCATGTTAAAGCACCACAGTGCCCCCGCCTAGCAAATCACTGGCTAGATTCTCTGTAATACCTCCTATGAGACACTGGAGTTTGAACCAAGACGCTGCACAGAACTGACTCCTGAGGTACACCCTCCCCTGCACTGCAGCCTGGCCTGACCGTCCCGAAGGGATCCCACCCCCAAAATCCCATCACTCCAGCTCCTGGTGGTCTCATCTCTGATTCCAGCAGACTTTGTAGCTGCTGGCCACAAGGCAGCCAAGCAACGATCTGAACCTCCAGTTTTCCCAGAGAAAAAAGGCCCTGAGATGTGCCCACAGGGAAATGGTGAAAAACTGTGTTTGGTCTAGAAAGGGCACTGAGGAACATGAGCAAAGCCAACACCAGCCAGCTGAAAAGCCCAAACCACTTCAATAGAGTGTTGGCCAGGACTGCTGGGGTTTTATTTCCTCCTCCCTTCTCTACCTCTGCCCCTGTAGGACCAGAACATACAAAAAAACCCCAATCTAAAACCCCAACAAATCAATGCCCCCGCCAAAACACAAGAAATAAAAGCAGACTTGAAAGCCGAGCAGAACCTGCTCACTCCCAGACCTCCCATCCTCTGAACCCAACAGCAACAGAACAGACCTGTGACCAGATAGTGAATGCAATAATGCCTGATAATGTCTAATTTAAGAACTCCTCTATTAAACAGGATTTATTCCTTTTTAATAGAGCATCAAGCGACGTGTGAATGGTTTGAAATGGCTTCAGTCCATCTGACACGGGGAGAGCTGTGCTGCAGGAAAATGACCTTAGCCATTACAGCTGCAAACTGGATTTTACAGTCTCATCTCCCAAGCTGAGCTGGGCCCTGGGGTACAGAAGCACCATCACAACCCTAAAAAGTCCCTTTTGGGCTGCCATGTCCTACAGGTGACAATCATCCAACGGACCTCCAACTAAATGGGAAAACTTGGACAAAACAGGATTAAAACCAGCCAACCCCCCTCCCAGCCCTATTAGTGAAGACACCTGACCATTCAAGCAAGACAGCATTTTGTTTTCTGATGGCAGCCTCCTTTCCCAGCCCTTGGACAGAGCAGGACCACCTGTACATGTCTGCATGATTTCTGTAAAGTCATAGCCTTTGTCACAAGAGGTTCATCAAAAATGCAGCCGTTATTTGAGACAGCTTCCATGAGAGCTGGAGAATTCCCAGTTTCTGCATTCACGTGCTTTGGGAAGGGGAGGGAAAAAAGCAGGTTTGCTCTTCCCTAAACTATTTTCCTGCCCCGAGGTTGGACCAAGGCGACAACAAAGGAAAAAGCATTGACCTAGAATAAGATGCTGGCATCAGAGCCACCCCCCAAGGAGTGATCGGAAATAATTAGATAATGTATTTAAATTGACTTTTTTCTTGGCCAATGCACAAAGAGACTTCACCCCCCCCACCAGAAAACACCCCCAAGCCCCCCAAAGTCCCAAGTTTCCCGCAGGAAGGTGCGCTGGGCAGGGACAAAGGCAGCGGGACCCTCCAGGGATGGGAGACAAAGGGGCTGAGGGCTTTCACCCCCACCCAGCCAAGCCCCTCAAAAGAAAAGAGCCGAAAAGTCCTGCCCTTGAAGGCCCCAGAGGGTCAAAGGAAATTTCCCTTTCTTCTGCAAATGAGGAGAGTGGGAGAAAATCCCCCCCTTGGCTTTGAGGCTGCCAGGGGGATGTCACCCACCCAGGGCCCCCCAAAGCCACCCGCTGTCCCCAGACCCACAGCCACGCACCCAGCTTTTTGGGGGTGTCGTCCCCCCCTTTTTAATGAGAAGGAAGTGCACTTTTTACATAAGCCCAAAATAAAATACACAACAGCTAACTGCAAAACTCGGAGGCAAAGTACCGTTCCCCAAGCACGGAGCTGCTGCAACGCTGTCAGCAAGAGAAAGAGTTAAATAAAGTCAAATAAAACACATTTCAGGTCTGGTCTGGTCATACCCCCCCCCCGCAGATCACTGTATCAGGCAACAGAGAAGCAAACCAGACAAGTCTATACCCCCCCCCCCCCCCCAAAAACAAGCCTCCCCTCTGCCCCCGTTGGCGTCTGGGGGGAGAAAACCCAGGAGGGGATGGGAGAGGGGTTGGGGAAGGACTGCGAAACGCCGGGAACGCCGGCACTGCTCCATGCCCGTCTTTGGCAGCGGAAAGAAAACAAGGTTAAGTTTGGTAAGGGAATGACAGCAGCAGCGAGGCTCCGCTCCCCTTCTGCAGCATTTGTCCCTGCAGCTCCGAAGTATTTATCTCTGAAATGCTGCAAGTGGCAAGCAGCGAGCAGCGCGAACCGGCCCTATTTTTAGGGTAGCAGCCAGTGGCAACGGGTGAGAGAAGGCGATTTCTGCCGTATTAAAGAGAGCAGAAACTCAAGCTGCAAATATTACCAAGTAAACCCCCGAGCATCGCACACGCAGCAGACATGCGGCACGGGGCTACGCCGGCTCTGTAACCCTGAAAGTTCGCACAGAAAGAACAGACCCGCAGGCACGGGCAGGGAATGGGGGGGGGAAGATGCAAAGTGAATTAAATGAATGGTGATGCTGCAGCCCCGCGGCCAGGGCTGCCGGGGATGGGGCGATGGGGTCATCCCCAGGGACCCCGGCGCTGGTGGCGCTGGTCCCCCAGGCTCCGTCCTGCTGCAAGGTGAGTCACCGGCACACTGGACACTCCAGCACTGCTCGAGGTCACCCCCCGGCAGGCTGCTGCCTCCGAAAAGTGCCGTCATGCAGCCAGGGCGATGCGTGTTATTGCCATTATTATTTAATTAAGTTTGGGGGTTTTTTCCTCCCTTCTCTATCACCGATTTTAAGAGCTCTCAAAGCAAGGAAAGCAAAAATAGAAAATGCAACATTTTCATTTCTTTTTCACATTGCTGCAAGGAAAAAAGGGAAGGGAGAGACATGGAGAAAAATACAATTATACTGCAGGATTTAATTTCTTGCTATGTAATAAAAACTCAAGACCCCGACTAAGTTACAGCCACCAGAAAGCACAGAGTACCCCATCACCTTCCGCAACGCCTGCACTGCCTGCATCCCATCCAAACGCTAATCCACATCCGTAACACATCAAAAAGACAAGTGCCATGCCGAATGGTATTCTCCTCACTCCTCGTACACAACGGCAGAGCTAGCAATATATATAACATGCATGACTCAGTTCTACCACTACGGATCAGAAAGCCTTAAAATAAAGTAAATATCTTAAAAGGTCAATTAAAAAAGCTTACAAAACATCAGACGCTGCTTCTTGCTAGAGCTCATTACCTAGTATGGTGGAGCTGCCTGTGTGTTTTTTTTCTTGTGCAAGTTAGTCTGTGAGTCAGCATTAACACACATGAGAACATCAGGAATACTGCCTAGTTCTGATGCAATGGAGGGTGGAAAAAAAAAGAAGAAGAAATCGCGCTCCGTTTGGACAGGAGCCTGTAATTCAATTGCCTTTACTTTTCAATTACTGCATAGCCTACCCTGACCAGCCTGCAGAGGGGAAGGAAACTTTGCTTACATCTCTGTCTTCAAATTAATGACTTTCACTTTTGGCTAGAGCTTATTCTCCCTGCTTTAAGGAAAAAGTAGGTATGATGGAATTAACCCTTCCTGAGCCCCGGGATCGCCGTGTTTCCATTGGGATTTCAGCACTGGAAAACAATATTGCCCAAAAGTTCTGGCAAAGGAAGAGATTTATTCATTAAACTTTCAATACTCTATAAAGTGAAGCTACAGTTGCATCGGAGCCTGATCCTTAATGGAAGTATAAGCCTGCAGAAAAGGCAAGTTACAGACTGCAGACATTTAACTCTGTGCTTCTAGGTGTAGAGAAGCGAACAACAGACTGCGCGGAAGCTTTTCAAAATGAGGTTTCTGATCATGCAGCAAAACCCCTGAGAACTCTCACATATGTGATGTGAGGGGGTCAGCCCAACCTGATGCCCACCTTCCCCAAGGGCATGGGGCAAAGCAGGAGACCTGCATTCTTCATACATTGCATTTATTACTTGCACTTCAGCAAACAATTCTCTGTCCCCCTCCCAATTTCCTTAAAGGAAAACTCCCTCCGGACTCACCTCCTGCTCTCAGATCCCAGCATCAAGGCTGGAAGGTACCAGCGACTCAACACCGACTTTCCATTTGACTTCTCTGCTCTTACAACAAAACCATTCAGTGCGTGCAACAAATTTTGCCCAGAACTTCAGAATGTGGCGGCCTAAACCAGCCGCAGACAATGCTGCAGCCCAGAATACTGCACTACATAAATAAGGTAGATTAGATATGGTCAGTATATAGACATCTTTGTATATGGACATGGTCAAGTACCTCTCTCCGGAGCCAACACTAACATCTGACAAGTTCTGTGCAGCTGTGCCACAGCCGAACAGGCAATGCTCTGAGTAGACACAAGCACTGTAAAACTATGACTTTAATTACAAAGTACAAACACAGAAGCCCCTGCTATCAGAGCTCCGTCACCTCTGCAGCTTCACGCGGGTCTGTCTCAAGCCAGCCTGAGCCTGGTGGGATTTTCTTCCTGAAGCATGTGGGATACTTGCATACAGATGAACTGAGTTTTAAAGGAAAAAACCCAAGCGGCAGCTTCTGGGCCAAGTTCTTGTGTGCCAAACTTTTCAACTGCCACAGCACAGCTCGACAGTGTTTCAAAAGAATTTAAGCACTGTTTTGAATACTGCTGACAATCTTCCTCATCAAAATTTGTAATTTAAATACCTCCAATCTGAAAAGCACGCTCCCCGGGGCATGCTTCATTCTCCCTCCCCGCCACCCACCCTCCCCAAGCCCCATTCGCACAAAACCCGCTGCTTTCCCTCCCTGACTGGTTTTCCCCAACCCCCATCTCCTGCAGCCCCCCAGCATCACCCCACAGCATCCTGCAGGGACCCCACTGCTCGGGCAGAAGTTGCTTCTTCAGATTACCCATGGGTGAAACCTCTGCTTGCAGCGCAGTGCCCCAAGACACGGCAACCTTCCTCCTTTATAACTATGATATGGGTTTAAAGCCATTTACTAGTTTAGAGATAAACCCATAGTACCCGGCTGCCCAGACTCCCATGGCAAGAAAGAGTTAATCCAAGGAGCCCACTTCCCAACCCTCTGCTATCCAGCAGAGAAGATTTTCCTTCAAATGCCTTCAGATGTGTCAATAAACCCCCAAATAATTCTCTGACAATAAATCTAATAGGCAAGGAATGGCAAAATTAATTTCTTGGGGTCTGTGTGATGTTACAGCAGCAGCTTCATTCCGGCAGGAGCGTGTTTAAGATTCCCTCCCAGTGCTGCAAAGCACCTTGAAAGGTCGACGAGCGCTTTCATATTCTCAGCTCCATCTACAACACTGCAGCAGATGAAACGGATTGACCTAGACGAGAACTGAAACAGTCTCTGTGAAATAATCCATCAACACCCTTCGCCAGCCACAGCCGCCTTTGTCATGGGCACGCTCAGAAATGGCACCTACCTACTGCAGCTGACGCGGGGCGCGATGGGGCTTCAATCACGGCCCCGCTCTCTTGGGATGTAACCGAACACGGCATCGAGCGCTGCAGAGCTGCGGAGCCAGCACACAACATAAACCACCTCCATATTGAAGTGTGTGCAAAGCCTGTGCCCATTACCCAACTCATTAAAGACAGTGATACTTTGCAACATACTCTAATCTTTAATATTCATAGCTTGCTTCATTTGCATATCATGCCATAAATAGTCGAAGCAGAGGTAAAACACAAAGCGCTCTACTTGCATTTCTAATTACGCCTAAAATCAAATGTAAATCACAACACATCCAAGACACAGAAAGTATTAAATTTGCTGTCTCTCAGTTAAAAATCTTCAAGAAAAAAATAACAACAACAAAGAAAACCCTAAACCCAAGCAACACGCACAAACCCAATTATTTTTAAGAAGGGAAATCAAAGGGGTCTGTAGCAGGGATGACGCTGTTTTAAGAGGGGACCTCACATCCCAGCCCTGGCGATGGACCGCAGCAGCAGCCCTGGCTACGACCCACTGCCCAGGCCAGGGCTGGCACCAGCTCATCTCCCCAAACTCTTTACATTTACCACCCAGCCGTGCTGCAGCTGCTCATTTAACCTTGGTTTCTGAAGACACAACAGGAGCCTTTTCCTCCGGGGCAGCTGGGAAAGCTGATCTCCGGTTAAGGAGGTAAAGTTGAAGAATCAGCTCGAATGTGAACTTCTGCTCCGGCGCTGGGCTGGTTGGAGGGTGGTGCTTTGGCATCGCCAGTGCAGGAGGGAAAGTGTTCCTGGGGCTGGAAGCTGCTAAACACCACAGTTTGATGATTAAAGAGGTGTCTTGGGGTGCCTGCACTCAGCACCTCCATGTCTGGAGGGAAACAGATGATTTCTGCTCACAATGTACCAAACCCATGCTGAAACAGCACAGGGCGTTCTCTGCTGCTTTTTCCGGAGACACGGAAAAACCCTCGGAGCTGGGAGCTGCCCTGTGGTGCTCCTGCATCTCCTGCAGCACCCACCATCAGTTCCATGGGAAAGGCTCAAGACCCCCTTCAAATGCTGGTTCGAAATGGAAAGGTTTGGGTGTTATGGAGCCCAGTGCCCTCCAGACACATCCCGGATATTATCCCTACAGCAAATTCACCTATCTCCTCCAGAAAAGCCACTGGTAACTGGGTGGTGGCATTAATGGCTTGTGTGACTTCAGTCCCCAGCCACCACAATCCTGGAGGGCTGGTTCCTAAAACAGCTCTTAACTTCAAGACTTCTAAGGAAAGGCACAGTGCAGGATGAGGAGCCAGGCTGTGCTGGGAGGGGGAGCGGGGACGAGGCCTGGTGTTCTCACCTGTACAGCCCAATTCACCACACTTCCCCCAGTTCACAGAGGCATCAGAAGACTTAATAAGTGGTAAAGCAGCTGGATACCCTTGTATGAAAGTGGCATTAGAACATTATTGCCAATGGCATCAATAATCTCCCTTTAACAATCTTGCTTCTGCATCGGGCACCAGGGTCCTCTTGATTTTATGGAAGGCCATCACCACCAACACACGAAAACGCACATTTTGAGCTCCAGAGAGCTGGCAGAGGCATGGTATGAGCCTGCACCCGCACACTGCTTGCGCAAGGAGGGTTCTGCATGGTCATGACCCACAGGATCTGCTGCAATCCCAACCCAACCCCAGCCTTGCTGCCACAATCCTGCATTTCCCTTCCCCACACTGAGATACCTCTCCTTGCCCACTGCACCGATCCAGCACACTGTGCTGCTGCTCCCAGGAAGCTCAAAACCTTCCTGCCCTTCATCCATCTCCCAAGAAGCTGCTCACAGCAGAGAGGCGCAGCACCCGCGGTACTCACACTAAAGTTTTCCAGATTTATGCCCAAAGATTTAATTAAAATCAAATGAACTAAACTGTGCAGAACTAGGACAAACCTGGCACGTTTCGGGAAGCTGAGGCGCCCTTGCCCAGCCGAGGAACGCAGCGCGAGCTGGCATCATTCCCCACTTACCTTCCCTTTACCGCTGGGACTCCAGCTGCGTAAACCCACTACATCTTAATGAAAGGCTTTTGTGGGTGGCTGTCCCCAGGGAAAAACACATTTTGAAGTGACTTGAACCGAGACTGATTTTGAAGGAAGAACCGGCTGCACATCACCGAAGGGAGCCGGGCACAAGCAGTTGCTCCAGCTCCAGCCATAGCCTCTCCCTGATGAGATTTTTCTTGCTTTCAAAAGGGCTTTAAGAGACTTCTGAGAATGAAAAACTAAACAAACATAAAAATCATGGCCAAGTCCTGCCCCACTTGTACACCGGATCTCCAGAGCCCCGAGTCCCATCAGCAAACGGGTCCAGGGACTCAACGTGAGGGTCCCCCCATGCTCTTGCCCTTCCTGGTGCTCCAGCTCATCCTGCCCCTTTCCAGACTTGCGTCCAGCTCTACAACGCTGCACCAGTCCTGGGAAAGAGTTACAAGGTCTTTTCTGCAGTATCAACTTCCAAAGAATTCCAGGGGCATCGTTAAATTTAACCCCAAAGGTGAGCGCTTGCCCCGTCCCAGCCCGCACCAAGGGAGAAGTGAAAGCGAGCTGCTCGCAGCCTGCAAAGCTTTCTTGCTGTTCATATGTACCCTGGCATCTTGCCCGGGCCTATTTTTAAGCCCATTTACTAGAAATCCCACAAATTAAAGGAAATACGGATAACGTTGTAAGAATCCTTTGGGCCAAATAAAAGCTACACATAATTTTCCTTGTGCATCAGAGTAAGATCCTTAACCACAAAAACCAGATTTCCCCAAAGCTCTTTTGCAACAGCGAGAGAATCTTGTTTTGTAAAAAGTTGCTTTGATTCACTCCTGGATTAGCGGGAGCGCACAGACACCGCTGCCTCCCGGCCAGACCCCGAGAGGCGACTGCTCCCATTGAACACTAAGGTGTGAGGAGAACACAGATAAATTAAGCAGCCCCAGCTCTGGAATGGCGGCTGTTGATGACAGCAAAGCGTGCAGAAAGTGCTCTGAGAAACCCTGAGTAATGACAATAAATCATCTTGTTTCGACACTCCATCAAATAAGGAGACCCCCAAACCCATTTCATTGTCCTCATGCCAAAACCTGACCCGTTCCAAGCAGGGCAGGCACTACAGACCTGCTTCTCCATCAT
The DNA here is from genome assembly GCA_028858755.1 of Ara ararauna. Classification (NCBI taxonomy): domain Eukaryota; kingdom Metazoa; phylum Chordata; class Aves; order Psittaciformes; family Psittacidae; genus Ara; species Ara ararauna. The sequence continues at coordinate 23,941,897 of CM054384.1, forward strand.
CTCCAGCACCATTCCCACCTGCATTCCAGTGCCACGGCCAGGCTGGGGGAGCTGCCACCCCCCCAGCACCCATCTGCAGCCCAGGATGGGGACAGGGTGATGCCAAATCCAGCTGAGCATCACATGAGCCATGGTGACAGGTCTCAACAGCATCACCTTGGGGCTTATATGTGAAATGGTGATTTTATGCTCCTTATCTGTGTACTTATATGCAGAGATACAGCAGGGTCCCTCATGGGGTGAGCACGAGGGAAGCGTAATGTAAGAAATAGCTGATGGATCTGGAAATCTCCATCCTGGGCAAATAGTGCTGGTGGCCGGAGGCAGAAGCCCCCCCTTGGGTGTCAGCCCCCCATTTCCCATGGGAACCCCTCGCCTGCTACCACAGCACATGGCACAGAGGTGAGCAGCACTGATGGCCCTGCCCTGCTGGAGGAAGCTGCTCCCTTCCCTTCCACCCCTTGCCCACACTGGTTAAGTAACGGAGCATCCCACTGCAGCATCTTCCGCACTGGAGCTGTCAGGAAGGACAAGGAGAGCCTGTGTTTTATACAGCATCCGCAATTTTAACTATGCAGAGACTCCACCACGTTAAATAAACTCCAGTAACAGCTCTTGTATTTTGGTGGGATTAAAGAGAAACGAGCAACCAGACACATGTTCCAATAAAACCTGTAAGACGAGCAGAAACAGACCCAAAACACATCCGTGAAAGCAGCATTTGTGGTTAGTTCTCACGGGGAGGGGATGAGGAGAAGGTGCTTCCTTTCCAGCAGTGAGAAAGCAAAGCAATCATCATTAAACCTGACTCTCCCTTCACTCTTGTTCATCCCCAGCAGTCACTTAAAATGTCTCCCTTGCAAACATCTCAGCTTCCTTTTAAAAGGAAAAATAAATATGCAGGGGAATAACCACTTCAGTGCTACAAACACCAGATCTAACAGTTAAACACGCAACTTCGGGAACTTTTCCAAGATTTATATGTTTTGCATGGAAAGCAAATGTGTTTTTTTTCCTGCCTGGGAAAATATTTAAGTGCTAATTTTATGAAGCCAATTCCATTTATTCCTGGTTTATGCTGCTGTTCGGATGGAAGCTAATTAGCCATTTAACCAGCAGCGTGGGGATGCAGTGCCAGGCGATGCCGCAAGCTCCCGACTTGGCTGTGCTGGCAAGTGGCCCCAGGGACCCTGCCCAGAAATGGGTTTCCTCTGGGGCACAGGGTGTCAGGACTGGCTGAAGAGTGATGCCGAGGACACCCTTCCCCAAAGGCCCCAGTGCAGAAGTGCCCAGGAGACAGCCTGATGTTTCCTCCATCCCCACCAGCTGCAGTTCATCACCACTGCACTTTGACACAGCAGAAGTCTTTTCTACAGGGATGCTCTAAGAAACAGCAACACTGCATTTGCATTCTCCTGCACATCTGCCTTCCTACTGGCTTCACTCTGTGCAGGTTGAAACTCCTCCTTGTCCTCCCAGCTTAGAGCAGCTTCCACCTCCATCAGTCCTGGATGGGACAGTGCTGAGGCATTGGTGGGGAGCAGTCCTGCCACCGGTGGGTGAGACCAGGGACCAGCAGCTTTCCCCAGTGAGATGGCATTATGTCAGTGAGACACAATGTGACCGTCACAGTATGGAGTAGCTAAGGGGACCTAAAAGAAACTTGGAGAGGGACTTCTGACATGGGCCTGTAGGGACAGGCCAAGGGAATGGCTTTAACCTGCCAGAGGGAAGACTGAGATGAGCTCTTCGGCAGAAGCTCTTCCCTGTGAGGGTGCTGAGGCGCTGGCACAGGGTGCCCAGAGAAGCTGTGGCTGCCCCATCCCTGGCAGTGTTCAAGGCCAGGTTGGACACAGGGGCTTGGAGCAAGCTGCTCCAGTGGAAAGCGTCCCTGCCTGTGGCAGGGGGTTGGAACTGAATGAGCTTTAAGGTCCCTTCAACCCAAACCATTCCATGATTCTATGACTCATTGCACCAATATTATTGAACATAACCCAACCCTGTTTCTCAGCCCGTGCTCTTTTCACCTGCATCAGTACCTTCCATGAATGCATTTCATATGTGCATGAAATACATCTCCCCTCCTTTTCTTACTGCCTGCCAGTGCAGCGCCCTGCTCCCAGTGGGGATGAAGAGCAGCAGAGAGCTTCCACCTCAGAGCTGGGACCTGCCTGCCCTGAGGTCCCTGCCCTTGCAGCAGAGGATGATTTGTGCACCAGCAGCCTTTCCCTCCCTTGCACAACAACCCTTTTCCCATTTCCTATGAACTGCGAATGACAAACATCCCTGTTCTCCCAGGGAACTCTGAGCCTGGGAATTCTGATTTCTACGAGGGGTTTGTCCTGGCCTGCCCCGGAGCAACAGCCGCCTTTCATCAACTCCAAGATGATAAAACTGAGGTCAGCGCAGCTTCAAGTCTCAATTGCTTGCTCAGACACCTGCAGACTTTTCACCCCAACACAAGGTCCCCCAGCTCTCTGCAGCAAGTGATTAGCCTCTATTTTCCCAGTTATTTGTGTGTTTTTGGCAATCTTTCTGGCCAGTTAAACCAGAACCACTGCGATTGCGAAAGCCAGGAAATGTGCTGCAACGCTCCGCAACACTCGCACGGCCATTAGCCAAAACCTCACACAAATAAGCTCTTTTTTTTGCCACGCGGTTCTAACCACCAAGCATGAACCCATTTTCTTAGGAGACAACATCTGCTGAAATAACTTCCTAATCTAGGAGCAGGCAAGGGGGAAAACCACGCTGCAGTACCTCTGGTTTGTGCTAAGGAAAATTTTCACTCTGAAGGTTCCAACTCATCCCAGCCGAGCAAAGGGCTCCTTCCACACACCTTCTCCCCATAATATTTATTACCTGGTCAGGAAAACCAAGAGGGTTGAAGCTTTCCCTGCAGCACTGATATGCTTTACAGATGGTGCTTCCCCAGAGAAGCCCACAGCAGAGGTGATGATGAAGCAGCCTGGGGCTTCAGGCAGGAATTTGCAGCCCTGAACCCTGCTGTTGTGGGGTCTGAAATCCTTGGAGCTATAGGCACTGCATCCTATAGCTGTAGGAAGAAATCACAGCACAGGCAGCTCCTGGGTGATGATTGGTAAGGATAAAGAACCCTCTGGGCAATTAAGCAACCATTCCCGTTTCTTAGCCCTGTATTTACATGGCTTTTCTTCCTGGGAAGATGTCGACATATAGCAAAACCTATGCTTCAGGATTTGCCTCAGGAAGCAGTTATCACGCACAGATAAACTGAGGCAGAGCACGATAATGTAACCAACACCACAGAGCAAACCAGTGTTCGCAGGCAGCGAGGCAAAAATCACACTGATCCCTTCCCTTATTTCAGATTAAAATAGCTCCGCTTCGGTGCTATTTGTTGTAACTCCTTCCCTCCCTCTCCTCTGTCCCCGCTTTCTCCCCCATCCTGAAAAACCAATAAAATGAAATAAACCGCTTCCTTTTGGGAACATGGCGGCAATAAAACTGCTACCATCTGTTGATAAGTCCAAGGACCTGCACAGGGAGGAAAGAGGCTGCAGAGCTAAAGGGAGTCAAGTGTTTGCCCGGTTTTATTGGGAACTGAAGCCCAGCTTTCATTCTCCGGTAAATGGGAGACTATTCTGAATCACCTCTTGAATTTTTTAATGCGACTCCTGGGAGCACTGAAGGTAAATATGTTAATTTGACTTCAATCACGGTGCATGGCAAAAAAGAGAGGCACATTGTATTAGTTTAGGGTACCGAGTCTTAAAACTATTCATGCATTTCTGCATATTTTATACTCAGCAAATAAAGTTCCAAGGTTCTATAAGGAGGCTGCAGAATTATTCTGAGTAAGCAATAATGAGGTGTGCATTATATAAGGCTGGTACTAATGGTAATCTATTATTAAAATTTAAGAGTTCTAGCAGCCAAGCAGTCCTGACAGCAGTTCGTCTTCTCGGGGAAGGGAAAGCAGCACCTGGAGGAGGCAGGCTGGCGAGACAGTGGGCTCCATATGTGGTGCCTGGGTTGTACCCAGGTCCTCGGGGTAATCTCCCTGATGTTCCTCTATTTAAATCTTCCACAGAGTATTCCCACTGCTGCCAGAAGCAGCCTCATGCAGCCGCTTGGGCATGGCCATGAATCCCAGCAGCTTCATATTCCCAGTGCGTTCAGTTCTCTACCTGATGTTTCAGCGTAATGGATCTCCCAAAGTGCATTAGGTGTTAAAAAATTAACGGGGTTTCAAGTTTGTACATCTTAGTGATCCTCGGGCTATCCTGAGCCTTGATTTCTGCTGCAATACCCCACTTTGGCTGCAAGGAGGACGGGAACCAGTAAAACCCAGTATGCTTTTCCTACTTATTCTTATGCTCTTGCCCTATCACCTCCAGGAGCCCCAGAAAAGCAGCATCACGACATCCAGGTTGGATACATGGATCATGTCAGTGTTCAAACACACCAAGGGAAGAGTGCAGCATCACGTCCTAGCCATGCTCGGCAAGCTCAAGCCAAACTGGGATGAGCTGGTCCTGCTCTGCCCCTCTCCCAGTCCCACTCCTTCCTGGGGCCAGATGCTTCCTGGGAACCAGCCACTTGCCCTAACAGGGAATTGCCAGGCGCTGGAGGACCCATCCCAGTGAGTGGTGAGGATTAAGGACATATCATCATCATCTAGTGCAACAGCACCTCTCAGCACTGCTGTGAGAGAAACAAACAGCAAAAAGCCCCCAGAGTTTGGCTCATTTTCCTCCTTCCTACATCTTTTAGAGAGAATCAAAAGGAGTCTCTGGGGGCTGTAAATCTGTATCTGACAAACCCATACAGAAACAGACACATCAGCGAGGGACCAGGCGCTGCAGCAGCACTGGGCATCTCCGTGTTTAACCTGTTACAGCTTCATCTCGCAGGGTTCATGGACCCCCACCACACATCAGGAACGTGGTGGTCTCACTACATCACCTGTCCCTTGGAGGAAATCTTCCCCTCTGGCTGTGCATGAAATGAAAATGACATTTTAGTTGCATTCCAGAGCAAACTGCTACTGTGCAGCCAAGTGCTTCAGTAAGTTTAGATCCCAAAGGCAATGTTCTGCCCAAACCAAAGGATAATGAAGCACAATAATTTCAGGAGAAACAAACTTAGTCTGAGACCTTTCCGCACTGAAAAGAACCTTAAACAGTGATGTGCTCTTTACTCTCCAGACTGGACAGGGCACTGGAAGCAAGCTGAAGCAGAAGGGACGGAGGGGGAACAGAGCAAGTCGGCATTTGCTGGGTGTTTGTGGCATCCACCCGCTCTGTGTGCCCCTCTCTGCTGTATCATCACCTACCTGGGCCGAAGGAGTTAACAGCTCCTCTGGGACAGTGTAACAGGAGCCGGCAGTTAGTCATCTAGGCATGTCCGGATCGGTATGAACCGGGAGCTGGCGTATGAATGAAGTTGCCTTGGAGATGCAGCCAAAACCAATGACCAGATATTAACTTTGCACAACAGGCTGCCAAGGGAAGCAGAACATGTGAAACCAGCAGGACAACAGCCTCCAGCGGAGGTGGGAGCGTCCGGATACAACAGGAGGGACCCCTGAGCCCCCCTCAGAAGTAAAACCCTGCGTGTCTTTGATCAAGGGACAGGAGAAATTTCCTCTCATAAGGCCAAGCAGGTCAAGGGCTCGCAATGCACTCCAGTCTTGGAGCTTGTGTAGCGGGTAAACGATGCCCAGATGCAAGATGCTGTCTTCCCTTGGGCTAATTTTAAAGATGATGTTAAAGATACCAACACCCAGCTCCTTCCTTCTGCCTGGAATCAGCCTCGTTAGCAGAAAAAACAGCTATAGGCACCTTACACAATGCAGCCAAAAGGAGCTGTCATTAAACAAAAACAGTAACAAGTAATTCAAAGGCTGGGCTGGTGAAGGATTAGATGTCAGCAAACATCCCCTGCCTAACCCTGGCAGTTCATCTCCACTTCCAAAGGCAGGAAGGAGAGGCTGCTCTGGTCATCTGCTGGGCTCCTCCACTGGCGCTCAGTGTGACCAGGAGGAAACTCAGCTTCAAGCAGAGGCTTCTCAGTCTCGGCTCAGAGGCAGATAGCTTCCTATGGGGTGTTCCTCCCCCCCTGATGAAGGTGGTCACCCTGCTCAGCTCACACATGGAATGTCTCACAGGGGAGGGTGGGATGCAGGAGAGCCACGATTCCCCCATCAGGGCTGCACTGGACATGAAACCCAGCCTCACCACTGCCCGGGCAGCCCATGAACAGGCTGTAGAACCACGCTCAGAACATCACAGAGCTGAGGAGCACTCACCATCTCCCTGGTTAGAAGAGGACGAGATGAAATGGACATATCTGTATTAGAGCCTGAAATGCTGCAAGCTCCGTTCCATCCACACACCAGCCCCGTGGCATTTTTTCCCAGAAGGAAAAACAGAAGATGCTTTCCATAAGCAGACGATTTCAGCAGCTAATTTTACCATCACTTATGGTCGACTTTATGACTAAGATTTCATGCTGACTATATTAATCCTGTCAAATTTCAGAGTGAGAGAGAAATGATACTGTATATTTTATGGCTGCAATAACTTCTAAGCCATTAGACATGCATGCTGACATGAAAGTAATCAAATTGATTTTTTCCCTATTACAATGAAGAACTTTGTATGAGCAAATAGTCCTTCTGGCACAGGAAGGAGACCCCAGGCAGCCTGAGCTCACTGAGGAAACTGAGGAAATCACCATGAGCCATTGTTCAGAAATGCAGGCATTCAGCTTACTCACATGCTATTGACACCAAAGCTGAAGGGAACACGTTAGACATCCAACAGTCAACAAAAGCCGGTGTGAGGGACAACTGGAGGTTCTTAACAGCTATAGTACAGGTGCCAATGAAGCGCTTAAGCCCTGTGTGCATGTGTGTGGATGCCCAGGCAGCAGTAAATGAGGACACCCATGTGCCAGGAGGTCAGCTGAGAAAACCAGCTTTGTTTTGAGCCCAGCCTCTGCTTTGTACCTCTGCAGAAAGCAGAGAGAAAGAGCATTGAAAATAATTGTTTAAATGTAAATAGGCTTTTAATGATACATTCCAAGTATTTTGCAGGGTTCTTTTAAGCCTAACTCATATCTACACTTGAATCTAAGAAACGCTTCTTTGACCTACAGCAGTAGCTAAAATTCTCATTTAAAAACCTTTAAACTGACCTTTAAAAACCTTTAATCTTACCCTTTGTAGAGTCCTAGAGAAAATCAGGTCACAGCGAACCCCACGATGGGCAGACAAGTCACAGGGCAGAGATAACAGACCTGGTGTCCCCTGCCATGTGTGGGACCCCTGCGCCAGGGCACCCACAGCACAGCTGCTGCCTGCGCAGGTAGGGGCAAAGCCAGCCCAGGGCAGGGGCTCTGCAAGCCAGGCCTTGCTCGGGAGGGGTGAACGTGTCTGCACACCTCCAAGGTGCCAAACCCTGTGAAAACCTGTCCTCTTGCTCTGATGGGCGAGCGCTTGTTGGGTGCGAGAGGACAAGATCGGCAAGGATCAACAGCTTGAAAGACATGACAACCAGGAGCAGTTAAGTGTAGATAACACATACAGTATAATAGACATACACGCATCCGACAGGCACAGTCATGTCTCTTCCACAGCCAACAGACTTGAAGATTTTCCTTTCATTTTAAACATGGATCTCACACCTTTTTGTAGAATATTGACATTAACCAATAAATAACATCAGATCATTCAAACCAAGTAACTTCCACGTAAATGATTTGCATGTGTATGCGCTAAACCTGTCTAATAGCTCCCACGAAGATGGGTGAGAGGCTATGTGCATGGATAACTTCTTTGGGCTAGCAAAAGGACTGCAGATTTAACACGCATTTAGTTGTAAATCAACACACTTTAATTGCCCTCTATGAATAAGACTTATCGAATAAGGCTTATTGTGGGGTTTGGTTTCTTTGTGGTCTTGGGCTTTTTTTAAGAAACAAAAAGAATAGGAACGCCAAACCATAAACGCACAACTATACACATCACCTAACCCAAGCCTTGCGACAGGCCAGTTCCAGTGAATTCACTTGTCCTGCTGCACCAGGTATCTGGAAAGTCATCGGTGTGGCTGCCACAATCCAAACATGCAAAAGGTGCATAGAGGTTATTAAACAAAATAATCCCCCAGGTGAACACAGATAACAGCATCAGGGGGTTGGAACTGGATGAGCTTTAGGATCCCTTCCAACCCAAACCAGTCTGTGGTTCTATGACAAAACGAACGAACTTTTTGGGTCAGTTTTACACCTTATTTCAATTTAGCTTTCATTCTAATTTCAGCTTTAGCACCTTTAGCTTTTAACTTTACCTTTAGCACAAACAGAAGCTCACAAAAGCGCCTGGACCCACACTGGCATCTCTAAAAGCCTCTTGCTGCACACCCACATAGCTGCACTCTGTTCCCAATTCCTTACCTGCAGTCCCCAAACAAACCCACCCTGGGACTTTGCCACGATCAGGAGAGGAGAGCTCTGCCCCAGCAGTGCTGCGCAAACACCCCCTCGCTGCCTTTGCCACTTCTCCCATGTTTACTGTTCACATAGTTTTTACAGGAATCCCCTCCCACCCGGTGCACGGGAACGGCAGAGCACGATCCCGGACTTACAGCCCAGCAATGCATGTGCTTCATTGCCCACATTCCTTTGCAGTGACCGCAGCACTCAGCACCATCCCTGCTCCCTGCCTGCTGTGGACATGGAGGGAAGGGGCAGACTCGGGGTGACAGCCCCAGCCACAGTGGGGGACAGGGACAGCTCTGAGCTGCCCATTGCTATAGCTCTGGATAGCATCGCCTCCTGGTATTCAGAAAGCTGAGCTGGTTTGGGGATTTTGGGGTGGTTTTTTGGGGGGAGGGGGGGTTGTTCAGTTTTTGGTTTTTTAAATAGCATAAAACCAAACCCCATCCCAACAAAACCCAAGCCAGAGCTCACCACAGCAAACAGCCCACCAAACGGGTCCCTTCCACTCTCCCTCTGGTTTATATGGATCCCTTCTGAGGCAACCTTTATAAGGATCCCAACATTCCTGGTCCACATACCAGCTGGCAAGCTGGTGAGACACAGCTCCCAGAGGATGATGACTAGTCAGCACGTGAGACATGAGCCCATAATCACCTTCACCTGAACCGTGGCACCTTCAGCTACCGCACAGGAAACCGAGAATCCTTTCACTACAGAATGGTGCTTTCAACTTCCTACCAAACCCCCCAAATCCATAGTTTTGCAAACTAGGAGAGGTCTCCCGGGAGAGGAGGCAAACAGTACCCATGAGTTTCTCTTGACCTTATGCAGATTGCCATGACAACACTGCTTCGATCCTCCAAACACACACGGATATATTCATTTGCACTAGTGTGATTGAGAACAATTAGAGCGAGATTCCCCGAGCCGGGAAGTCACAACCGTGCAGTGGCTCACAGCAGCACAGCCCAAGTTTTGAGGGAAGCAGCCTCAAATTTAAATGGGAAACAGAAACCTAGCGCTCTGTACAGCGCGTGACCCGCTTCATTATAAAGGACGCCACTTAGCAAAGCCTTTAAATAAAACATTAAGCGAGAGCTAATTTGAAGCGTTGTGGATTTTGTTTTACTCAATTATTTTCTAATGCTTCAACTTCCAGAATAAATATGCAGAAACAAAAAAAAAATACCAAGAGTTTCATTTAATTCTTGCAGAAGAAATGAAGATGTTCACAGGAAAGCAAAAGAACCTCAACCAAGCCACAGCTTTCATTAAAACTTTTATGTCCTACAAGACTCTTCAAGGTTGGAATATCTGCTTCCACATCCGGCAGCTAGCATCGCGCCTGTGCAAGGGTGAGCCCATAACTCACTATGGAATAACCCGTGCTCTGCATTGCTGCAACTCCTTTCCAAGACACATACAACTCAAGCCACGTTTGAATGTTCTTTTTATCTTCACCCATAATTTACATAACCAGCTGCAATTTCCACTCTGTTTGTTGGGAAGAGTTTCCCTCCAGCAGGAGATCACACTGGCCACTGCTTTGCTTTTGTGTGTGATGGGAAGAACGTGGTTGCAGTGAGGCAAGTAGGAACATAAAACCTAGCAAAGAGCAGAGAGGATAAGAGCCACGGTTGATATGCACAGGCTAATATGAGGTTAATGGGGAAAGGGAGGGGGAATGAAGCAGCTGATGATTAGCTCTGCAAATGTTCTTCTAAGACATACTATAAAGCCCAAATAAATTCCATTCCTTGGTGCCACAGCCCTGCACAGAGGCCGGGCTTACCTACAGAAAGAATAACTGAAGAGACTGGAAAATGTCACTGCATCTTAGAAGACTCTGAGGGCTTCCTTCAACCCGGACAAGCTTTGTTGAGTGTTTGGCCTCGTCACTGGACAATGTCCCAAAGGGAAATAAATACGTGACTCATGTGAAGGGAGGACCTGGATGCTCAACCAGCGGCTCCTTACAGGGCTGAGCAGGACACCATGCCCAGGGCAGACCATGGGAAGCACGGGTCAGAGCCAGCTCCTGTAATCTCTGTAATTATCACATCACAACCACACCCCAGCCCTGCACCTGGGGCCACTTTTGGGGTATTAAAGTTCTCCCCCATGCCACCAGAACAGGGTATTTTGTGTTGGCAGAGGTTTAAGTGGTGGTATCAGCTGAGCACCATCGCACAGACACAGCCAACCTTGCCCCCACCAAGGGCTTCAAGATCGAAACCCAGTGATGAATCCATTCCCCTGCAGCACAGAATAAACAAGGATTAGTATTCACCCGTTCATAACAGGGAAACCCTGCAGCTAGAGGTGGAGCCTGTCAATGCCTGAACATCCAGCCTAAGTTCCTTGATGAATGCTAACGACAACTTCCAGCATATTGATCTAATTTGGGTTGATTTTAGAATATTGAGTTATCTAACCAGACACACACAAAACTCTAGAAACCTCCCATGTTAGTGAAAACTCTCTGTGCCATTTTATGATGCTATAATTCAATCTGTATCTCGGAAGAATCCTGACTTTTCTTAATCACATTTGTATTGAGAAATGCCCAAGAAAAAATAAAATCAGGACAAATGCTACACTTTTTCTAAATGATCTGAAGTGCCTGGAAACGGGCTCTACAGCGAAGGAGCCTTCCCAACCCTGACTGCCATCCACAGCAGCAAATATTTCACTCATTTAAGCCAGTTACAATATTTATTCGGGTCTACTTTTGTCAATCAATCTATAATAAGAGGAGAACAGCCAATACCTATAGAGTGATTCTCTTGTTTCAGTTGGGTCTGGATTCTGTATTAGAAATGGGCAGCTACGAACTGATTCCACCAGCTTGTACTGAGAAAAAACCATGGAGAAGGGATGAAGTCAGTGGTAAAATCCACAGTGACTTCACAGGACCAGGATCTCCTCCGGGAATGCTGCTCAGAGAAACATAAAGAAGATGCTGAGGTTGGACCACCGCAGGGCAGAATCAACCATCCATCCCACCGTGGGTGTCTGCGGTCCAGCCCCTCGTCACCCAGTCAGTGCCCCTCATTTGGGATGGTCTTACTGATACCAGTGATACTGAGCCTTAACAGTGCTGTAACCGTTGGACATGTAGGGAACATGACACAGAGAGATGTATTCCAGCTGGTACCTACAAGCTGCTGCCCATGGTGAGGCTGACGCTGCGCACCCGGGAAACAGGAGACGCAGCACCAAGTGATTTCAGAGACCAACAAACAGCTGAGAATGAACCGAACCTCTAATGACTGTCAGCACGGATCTGAAACAATGATCTGAAAAGCCTCCCTGCCTATTCCTGAACCCACGAGGTACAAGACACCCCCTCCTTCCCCAGCCCTCATTTTAAAATTCAGCCTTTATCAGCTTGAGTTGAGAAAATCCAGTAGAAAGGCACAAATGGATTGTGCGAGTAAGCAGAAAAACGGTTACATCTTCTGAATGTAATTTTGCCAAAAGCCTCTGCACAATTTTTTTTGTCACGCTTTGCATTATGAAGGAAATTTCTTTTTAGAAGAACAGGAGAATGATTTGCATAATATTCTTTGCAAGTTAATATCAGCCTCTGATAATGATCTCTGCATAATGCAAAAACGTTTGAGAAGACTGTTACAACACTAAGTAATCATATTTTAAATTATGTTTCCCTTTATAGAAAGGTGTTGCAAAAACACACAGACATGAAATCTGTCTGTTGAAGTCCCAAGAACCACCTGACCATCTTCCCACTATTCTACTGTTACAGATTGCAACACTGCCTTTCAAAATCTTACAAAACAAATTACGCTGCAACAGTCTGGCTTCACAGAAGGCAGAGCTTTTTCCTGCGCCGATGCTCCGGCACATTACATTTCACAAGAGCTTCTGATGTACTGCACAAGTTAAGCAAGGACCTAGAAATTAAGATGCAATACAACCAAGGCTTGCCACCGCAACTAAGGCGGATTCTCCCATCCGTACTCACACCAAGCCAAGCAGAAGTGGCAGGACCAGGGCATACTCCCGCTCTCACCAGGTACTGGGGACACTGCTCTATCTGGGTACTTCTTTTACCCGGGTGGCTGCAGAGCCACGTGCAGGGCACAGGGAATTAGGACCGGGCCACCACTGCCACATCCCCACTGCACTGAAAGAGTCCCCTCCGGCGCTAGCAATGTTCCCGACATCCCTCCGAGGGCTGAGGTGTTGTCTGATGCAGTCACAAGATCTCTGCTCACACCACTGCTCATGCCTAATTAGGTCAGGAACTAAACCTAAGAAGAAGAGGTCCAGGAGGAAGCCATTTATACAAGCATGCCGAGCAGCATCCTATTAGATGCGGGCACCGACTATTTCCCTCAACCCATCTCAAACAGGGGATGTGGGTGGGAAGCTAATGCACTTAGATATTAAATGCTTAATATGTCACTAAGACTTAACAACCACAACTGAGTGGTTTAAACCTGAGCTAAGCTTCCCTGAACTAAAATAAAACTGCAAAAGCAATTCAGAGAGGCTCTTGGGGAGGCCCTCGAACAAGGCTATAAAATACAGGAGTCACACACTGCAATGAAGCAAAGCCAGACACCACTTCCAGACCTATCTATTTCTCATGGTACAAATGATGTAAGTCTCAGATTTGGAGGAAAGCACGAGGCAGGATCCATGGCGTAGGATGTGCTCCCCAGAGCATTGCCATGCCCCAGAAAGCCAGCGTCCCCAGCCTCTCCCCATAGCATCTGCAGGACCACAGAGGAAAGTACATATAGTCCAGCTAGTGCTGCCCACGTCTCTATCATATACAACAGGGCATCATTCAGCCTGGAGGGTGGGTGGTTTTTTCCCACCTACAAAACGAAGTCTAACATTCAAATACCAGATCTGTGCAGTCAAGGCACGGAGAAAACAGCCTCCTGGGTGTCAGAGCGAGCTCGGCAAGACTGTCGTGCCTGCTCGGCTGCTGCACGGGGTATAGAGAGCGTCCTGGAGACCTGTGGCCATTCCAAAACCATACGAGATTTGATAACTTCCAGAGTTTGTCCAACCACATCCAGCAACAGGCAGGAGAAGAACCACGGGGGTCAGTTGTCAGACCACAGACCAGCTAGGAAGTGCTCAGGTTTGCCTGGATCCCATGCTCCTCTCCAGGCTGGTGCCTGCCGGGGAGTAGAACGGGATGGCATATTATGGGCTCTTCCCCAAACCCATTCATGAACCTGCAAAGAAATGGGACTTGAAATCTTAACAATGCCATGCAAGGATATAAAAGCTGCTTTGTGCCGTGCTGCAATCTGGAAGCATCAGTGGATCTGAAAACCACCCAGAGCCAAGTTATCCCAGCTGGCAACACGGGTTCTCCAGCCCTCAGTGCCCTTGGACAGGACCCCGACACTGCAGCACCAAAGCACTACAGGTACATTGGGCTCAATCTGCGTTTTTACAGTTGCACAATGAAAAACACCATGACAAAATACCCGACAAAACCCAAACCACCCAACAGTCATCTGCAAGAGCAGTTATGAGACTGCTTGAAATGGCCTTGAAATGACATTCCCACAGATTTTATTGGACTGCTCAGATATTGATTCTGGTGAACTGAGCTTCTTGCTGGGGCTGCAACACAGAGATTCGCCTCGCTAGAAATCCCACCTGTGTGCTGAAACACACTGGCACTGTCTGAGGTTGTTGTTTTGCTCCCGCTTCCTCGGCCTACAACTGCCAGTGCACATCAATAAAATAAGCCAGGAATTCCAAATGGGAATTTCTTTGTTCCTGCCTGCACCTCTGCCACTGTGCTAAGATATGGAAGAGCATGGGAATGCCCACGCAGGAAAAGGAGTAGACAACACTGATGCCGCAGCTCCCATCCCATCCCATCCAATCCCATGCCACCCTGGTGGTGTCCATAACCTGCCTGTGTTTCTGAGGGCTTCCAGACCAGACCTGCAGGTAACCCTTGGGAGCCTCCCAGTTCTCCTGCCCTTGGGAATACCCTCCACATGCAGGATCTCCATAGCACTATAGGACGGGAGGGCAGAGACAGAAGTTGAATATGGCAGGATATTCCTCAGGTCTCTTGCTCTGAGGAGGTGGTTTTCCTTCCCATTCCCTAAGGTAGTTTAACACGACTGGCATAAATGCCATTGGTTTCACCCATGGACACAAAACAGCAGCCTGGGGTAGCCCTGTGCCAGCAATACACCAGTAGTTGTCCAGCTGGGAAAGCTGGGACATGGATGTGTCATGCTCCAGTGAAATTGCACGCAATTCCTGTCAAGTAAGATGATTTTGGATCCTCATCCCAAATTCCCTCAGGTTATAAATTCACACAGTGCCCCAACACTTGACACAAAACAACACCGCTATAAACTACTTTTTTGCCCACATAAAAAGGGAATAAACCCATTAAACACCAGCCTCTGCTGTGTGTGAACAGTGACCCCAGAGCTCCAAGGAAGAGCCTCCATCACTCTGGTCAGGCAGCCTCCAAATCCCCGTGATGAGGTGCCAGAAGCACGCTCTGTGCTTCACAGGCATGAACCCAGTCCCAACCACTGCCGGCGTTACCCCCAAGCCCTGCAGATGCTCCAGCTCCAAAGGGCCTCCTGGCCAACACACCAAATTCCAGTCCCTCCATCTCCTGCCTGCCATGCAATGGCACAGCAGCTCGGAGGAGAGCGGAGCAGCTGGAAGATGACAGCTCTGCAGCTTCCAAAGTCCTATTTAGCCTTTCTTCATAATAAATTTCCCACTTGCAGCACAACCGCAAGCGGGGCTGGTTCTGCACTCCTCCCTCATCGGGATGTGCTCATCCTTCAGCTAACAGCTCATCCCCTCAGGAGGTGCATCACTGCCTTGCTAGCAGCACACCCAGCAGTGCCCCATCCCAGTGCTGGGTTCGTCTCTAAAGGACCTGCCCTTCCCAGTTGCTCCAGCATCCCACAGATGTGAAGCTCTTGGACAGCACAGGGTAAAGCTCTGGAGGTGCCCAGAGACCAAGAACTCCAGCATGGATGAGCTGGAGGCTTGGTGGGGCTGGAGCAGCCGATGGAGCCATGCCCCAGTGGAGCCATGGCACGGATCCTGGGAGCTGTCTGATGAGTCAAGAAGTCCCGTTGTTGGATTCGCTACCCAGCCTGTGAATTAGTCAATCCTCCTCTTTCACCCAGGGGCAAGGGGGGGGGGGGGGGGTGGCCCCTGTCCAAATATTGTGTAAGCTGCAAAAAACCCTATTTAAAAAGAATGAAAAACCCCAACCCAAACAGTTTATCTGTACAAATACTGCTTGGGAGGAACGGGGGAAAGCGGAGGGCGAATGATTATTTGCTGTTGTCCCGTTCCCTTCCGCCAAGAGCCTTAAAGAGCCTCCCCCCGCTCCGCTATGGCCCTGCTCACGTTACACTCCGATAAACCAAAGCGGATCCTGGTGCTCGTGTCCTGCCCAAGGTCACGGTGACACCGAACTGCCGAGGAGGATCCCAGCCTGGGGGCTCCCAGGGCTCTGCCCCACACCCCACCAGGGCATTCCCAGGCTGCGGAGCAGCGGTTCAGGGGCAAGACCTGCCCTAGTGGGGAGGGCGCAGGCGGGATTCGGGCAGCGATGGAGAGAGGAGGCTGTTTTCCCTTGGCTTCATTCCCATGGACACCCACACAGCAGGCGAACGCCACCTCCACAACTCCCCCGTCTTTAAAAGGCTTTTCCCCCTCCCTTTCTTCCCCCCAGTTTTTAAAATCCAATTATAGCACGACTCTCTCAGCAGGGGTCAGTGTAGAATAAGAATCGCCCGAGTTAATGGACATAAGACCAAGAAAGATTAATGCCTACATGGTTTCAAAAGTTGTATGATGCCGATTTCATTAACATTTTAATTGTAATGTATCTTTTTAATCTGCTTTCACACTAATGGGTTTATATGCCTCAAAAAAAAAAAAAAAAGAAAAGAGAAAAACTGCTGACAACAAAAATATCAACATGCCAAAATTACCCGACGGAACTGAGTGCTGTAATGGGAACGGAATGAAATGCAGAAAACCGTGTTAATGATGCATTAAGACCAGGAATTGTACTCAGACAAGAGTCAAAAATTCAGCACTGTCTTTGCCTTCCCCAGATATTCACCACGACCCCAGATCCGTGGCTTTCAGAGGGGCTGTGCTGAGGCGATAACCCAGGCAGCATTCCCAAATCACTCAGAGATTTATCCAAAGAAAAGCATGCTGTAAACCTGGCAATTAATCTAATTAAATCAGGGTGATATTCCGGAGCAGCAGCCGCACAGGAGGCTGCTGCTGTTGTCCATGACCCTCTCCTGAAGGGCACTGATGCGGCTGCCCCCGCTCTGCAGGCTCATGGCCACAGCAGGATTCACATGAAGATGCAGTTGCAACCACCATGCAAAGCTTTGGTTTACTTAATTAGGAGACAATTAAACCTAAGCAGTAATGTTTCATTAAGCACGGGCACGTATTGATGGTGTTAGCATGTATAAACGGAGGGAAGCAGAAAGGAGAAGATAACTGCAGAGCAGACAGATGAAGTTTGAAGCAACTTCTCTTTGTAGAAATGAATGGCAGAGCGGTACAGACGCTTTCACCTGCCTGTGAGGCTGGGCTGCACCTCTAGGAACCATGCAAAACCTGCAGTGTTTTACTCCATAGCCCCTCAGAGCTTGTGAGAAGGGAGAAGATCCAGCCAGAGGGATACAAACCCTCCATGCAACCATTAGCAAATCATAAAATCATGCAATGAGAGCGCGATTTCAACCATAACAGAACAAAAAGCACATTATGCTACTCAGCTTCAGTCCTACGAAGGTGGCTGCAGCCAGTGCAGCATCGAGGCACGTTTCCAGTGAAGGGGCACCCATGACCAGGGGTCACTCCTGTCTGTGAGAGTTTCATTCCAGCAGGATCTCAGCCATCAGCTTGGCACCCAAGGAAAGAGCCTCTCCCCAGGAGGGTCCATGGTGCAGCCACGCACATCCTGTCCTGCGGGAGATCTCCCACCCAGGGCTGGCCAGGCCCATCCGCCTCTTCCCTTGGCAATCGAGCCATTTTAACCACCTTCAGAGGTACAAAACCTCACTCCCTGTGTCTTTTGGGCACCTGGCCATTGCCTTCTGCATTGCACACCTTGAAATGTCAACCCTTTATTTATATACCTGCATGTTACACCTCTATCTAGCAGATACCTATCGCTTCAGAGCTTAGCATCCTGGAAAGCACCGAGTACTGAAACATTATCATTCCTTTGCCGTGTCATCACTCAACAGCACCTTCCACAGCATCTCTGCAAGGAATTATGCTATTTCCAAACCTAATCCTTGTTTGCCTAATGCTTCATATAATCAGAGCGTAAATGTTTGTCCTATGACAGAGAGAACTGGCATGTAAAACATGTACCCCCACACAATATATATATATATAACCGAGGCTGCCATATGCTTCCCCAGTGGATATCACGATCAAAACGCGCGCGTGGAGCTGAGCCAGCGCTGGCACCCGAACACAGGACCCTTTCCACACAACTGCTCTGCCACTGAGCCCACGAGCCTGAGTAAGCAGAAGCTCGGTCCTATGTAACTTGCAACTCTTCACACACTCTATTCTCCACCATGCTGCCGAGATCCAGTCTCCAGACACCCAGGGATGAAAAACACCTGGCTCCTGTCCCCAGATCGACTGATCCAGAAGAGCCCTGATGGCTACAAATGAGATGCTGCAGAGAAAAGAGGATTCTTCTCCCGGTTTTGAGAATGATTAACAGATCCTGATATTGGCTTTATTGCTGCGAGGATGACACCGGGAGGTGAAGTGTTTAATCCCATCCCAGTGACTATATATGGTCACTCTGATGGAGCCACCTCCCTCCCCTCACGCTCTGCTGCCCTGTGCTCCTGGCACTGGCTTCTGCAGCAAAGCGGCAGTGCTTGGGCACAGCGCCGGCGAGCCGCAGGTCAGCAGACTCCCCACGTTACCATCAGCTCTCCCCCTTTCCCAGGTCTTTTTGGCTTTTAATCTGACAAACCTTATACTGGGAGAAAAGCAGAGGGAGAACACGCAGATACTCAGAAAAAAACCCCAACCAACAAAGCCATTTTAAGAGTACTTTACAGGGAACTGCTGCACGGGAAAAGAAAACCTGTCAAGTGACTTCTGCTCAAATGTACTTCATCACTTAGAAGTTAAAAAATAAGAGAATCAATCTTTTTTTTGTGAAAAATATATCAATTTATTCAGCCCCCACAGACTGGTTTGTTACTGGAGGGTAGTTTGTGGCTGCTGAAGCAGTAGCAGTGATTTCTGCCCCCCCATCCACCCACCCAGGGGAAAAAAATGCACTGAAATATTTGTCTTCATAGGAAATGTTACACAAAAATGTACTTGACATGCAAATTTTTGGGGTTTTTTTAAGAAGTCTGACGTGAGGACCTCTAAAAAGACTGAAGCCAAACTGCGATGTCTGCAACGGCCCCGGGAACACACAGAGCACAGAACGCATGCCAAGGGCTATTTATCTTCACTTTATCCCATAATGCCATCAGCTTTTGGGGGTGTTGGTCACCGTAACAAGCAATTGCTTTCATCTCCACCAGCCCCAAGGCCTCCTCCATCAAGGAGCTCAGGGGAAGAGCTGGTGTCACGCAAGGGCTGCAAACGCCAGCAGCCCCCCGTCCATCATCCATCAGCCCATCCATAGGGCAGCCTCTGCCCCAGCCGAATCTGGGGATGAGGAAGAGTGTGGTACCTTCAGCATGCTGCCCCCCCCACATGGAAAAGAAGGAGGAAGCTCCACAGGCTCCTTCCATCTCTCCAGGCTCTACGTGGAAGGCTCCGTCCCAGCAGTCCGATTTTTATTACCTCCGTCCCCATTTAGGAGTAACCACATGACAAACCCGAGCGCAATCCTGCACAGCCCAGGGATTGCCTCTCCCTCCTCATGGCATTTCAGCAAGTTCTGCCTTCCCAGCAGCGGTTTTGGACACACAGAGTGCGAGGTTTAATAATCTTCTTCCATTTCTGTTCTGCCTCCAAACATTTGCTTAAAAACAAGTTGAACTTAGAAAAAAACACACCGCTAATGAATCACAGTTCCTAGCAAATGAGCAATTGCAGTTGACACAATGAATTATGCCTGAAGCAAGCTGGGAAACATATTTTGCAAATGATCTCATCCACAGGCAAACCTGGCATGACACTTGATTTGCTAAAAAAGACACAAAGCCTGTCAAAATCCCTGTCACTTCGCAAATCAAGTCAGGTAGAGCAAACCAAGAGCCTCACCCTCTTTGGAGCATGCTTCACCTACTTCCCAATTGCTTTACAGGCTGGATTTCAACAAAAATGATGGAGAACCCCCCCCCACGACACCTCCTGTAGGTGTGCCCACCCCAGCTGGGGGCTGGCAGCTCTTGGATCTGCTTCCACGTCCCCAGGCAAAGCACAGAAGGGCCGGGAAGCTGCTCTCCGGAGGGTAAACGCGGGCTCAGGCTCCATTTGAAGGCTAATTGCAGCAAGACACAACGCTCTCCCTGGCCCTTAGGTAAGGCAAGGAACTTGAATTCACTTTAATTTCCTCCAGCTGAATACCTCTGTTTTATTTCTTTCACTGCATTCAAGTGAACTCAAAGAAATAGAGGAAAAGTAGTAAAATAAAGAAAGGCAATTAAAGTGCAGCCCCCCCTGCTCCTCAGCATCCCTGCAGCTCTCCAGGAGTGGTTCCTTTTGGCCTGGCACATCCCAGCCCATCTCCCACCTTAAAAAGCTGGCTGGTTCAGAAACCCTGGGAATATTCAAACCCATGACTGAAGCTTCCTTCTAACCCCATTTTGTCAGGCCTGGGTATTTTTAAACGCAGGCATTGCACAGAGCAAAGCAAAAGCAGATCCCATCACCCCTCTGCAGGTGGCTCCGTTATGGTTATCCCTAATCCAAGCACTGCGCTACCACGCATCCCAGAGCGGCCAACCAATTTCAGTACTGGGATTGTCCATCAAGGCCTCTCAGATACTCCACATCCCTGTAGAGCTCCTCAGGCCAGCACTAGCCCTCCATGAGGCCTGGCAGGAAAACTGGACGGCCTTGGAATCATAGAACGGTTTGGGTTGAAGGGACCTTAAAGCCCATCCAGTCCCAATCCCCTGCCACGGGCAGGGACACCTTCCGCTAGAGCAGCTTGCTCCAAGCCCCGTCCAGCCTGGCCCTGAGCACTGCCAGGGATGGGGCAGCCACAGCTTCTCTGGGCACCCTGTGCCAGTGTCTCCATCCCGACAGGAGCCGTGTCCCCAGTCAGGCAGGTCCATGCCAGCCTGGAGGTTTCTCTGAAGCAAACCCAGAGCTCATCAAGTCAAAACGGGCTCTGCCAGGAGATTTCTCGGCACTTCTTCCTCTAGGGCCAACCAGCAATGCTGCAAAGCAGCCTCGCACCTCCTGACATCTCAGCTTGGGATTTGAACCTAAACCCAGCCCAGGAAGGACTTATCAAGACCTCATGGGCAGGCTCCTTCAAGATCAAGCAGAGGGACTTTTCTTTTCAGGGCTTACAAGCAGTAACGATGCTCTATGTACCCCAGACCAGCAGCACAGCCACCCCAGAGACACTGACCTGTCACTAGCATCCACTGAGAGGAACCAGCATCTGTTCCCCTGCTCCAGGGCCAGTTCTTGGCCAGCACGGGCTGGTCCAAAGAGCGAAACCCCAGGCAGTGGGTCTGAGCCTGGAACCAAAGGCATTAAAACGCTGCCTTTGCCCCAGCTGCCTGCATCGTGCAGCGAGCCTTGGAAGTTTTCTCTGACAAATTTTAAGTTGTAGAAATCCATCCCCACCCTTTAGGGTTCAATATCACCATTTCCCCCCCATGAAGTCTTAATTCTAAGGCCTCCATAGGAGGAAAAATCCCAAACCCGCAGCAGCAATGGCTACAGAAGGACATTTATTCCCAGGAGGAGGAAGACAAGATCCCTAATTATTTTATATTTACTGCTTACTTCATATCAAACTATTATTGCCTCCATTACCCCCACCTTGAGGTCACAGCCTTACTGTCCTAGGCTAGGTAAACAACATCAGTTCCGCTAATAAGAAAAGGCTCAGCTTTATTCCCTTTAGTTGAGGGGGTTTATTTAATAGCAGGCTATGAGCAAAGTGATTCGGGTCTCAGAGTGGGGCCAGGTCACTCCCAGTGGGCACTGGGGATCCGAAGGGCTTTGCAGAGCCGCTGCCAGCATCGCCCCGGCCCCACTGCCGGGAGGGCAGCAATCATTCCAGTCTGCTTCCCGATTCCGACTGCTCCTACTGTTTAATACTCCAGCCGGAGAAGGTAAACCAGCACGCCAGCCCCGCAATTACGCCGGGCGCGAGGCAAACATTTGGCAGGCACGAAGCACATCAAGATGCCCACAAATGCCTCCTGCAAGGAAGGGGGGGTGGGAAAGGGACTGTTCAAATTAACGGCCCAGCGGGTAATGGAGCCTTGGCTGGGAGCGATCCTGTACTGGGGTACGGGGGAGCCGGAGGAGCGCAGCACGCCAGGAGCTGCCGGCGCTTCATTTCCCTACAGCAGGGAAGGCGTTTGGAGAAGTCCTTGAGCACAGCAAAGGCACTTTAACTACAGCAGGCGGCAGGCTGCGGCAGCGGGGGAACGCGCCCACCCAACAACACCCAACCACGGACCCCACTTCTTCCCCGACACGCACATTAACGTCCTGCGGTGGTTTCCGCGCCGGGATGGGGGCACAGCCGCTGTCCCAAGCAAGCATCGGGCATCCCAATGACCCCTGGGGATCATTCCTGAACTCCACATTTAAGCGTTCTGCGGCGGTTTAGGTTCGGCTTTTCTGACTGCCTCCCCTTTCCCAGCGTTTTCCTCCCCTGGGAGAGGAAGTCCGAGCCTGCGCCTGCATGGTGCCCCCAGCAAACGAGCCATGCATCGGGCACCGCAGCCTCCTCGGGAAGGTACCGCTAATAACAACCACCCCATTTCCCGATTTCCCACATTCGCGCAAGACTTGGAAACAGCAGGAACTAACCCACCCCCTCCCCGAGCCCCGCTTCCCGCGGGCGGGGGGGGTCCCGGCACCCGTGGGTCCCCCCTTCCCTCCTGCCAGCCCCCGGACCCGCTCCCGCACCCCTGGGGCTGAGCCCACCCCTCTCCGGTAACCGCGCCGCGACAATGAAGGACAGCGGGGGATGAGCGCGGTGCGCGCCCGCACAGCGGGTGCCGGGGGGTGCCCGGGCGCTGCCGGTGGGGGGGGGGGGGGGGGGGGTGTCTCACCGCGCTGCCCCCCGGGGCCGCCCCCCGCTCCCCGCCCGCCGGGCCCGGCCGCGCCGCTCACCTGCGGGGCGCCGGCCCCATGGAGGCTGCCCGGGGCCTGCAGCAGGAAGTGGTTCCGGCCGCTCCGCGCGGACCGAGCCTGACCTCGCCCGGCAGCGCCGGCAGCCGCCGAGAAACGGCCCCGACGGGACCGGGCCGGGCCGCCCGCTGCGGGCGGGGGGCGGCGGTTCGGGGGGGGTGGGACGGGACCGGCCCCCCCCGGGCTGCCCCGCGCGGGAGGAGGGGCCGCGGGGCGGGACCCGGCGCGGACACCCCCCAGCCCCCACCGGGCACCGCGGGGAGGGCGCTGCCGGGCGCGGGCGGGTCACGGGGCGGGGCGGGCGCGCTCCGGGTGTGCCCCTGCGGTGCGCGGGGCCCGGGGCGAGGTTGGCTCCGTCCGGGGTTGTTTTGTCCTTTTAGCGTTATATTCCACTTTATTCTATTTTAATCAATTTTATTTTATTATTTTAATTTTGATTTATTAATTTTTTAATTTACTTTGGTTTATTTCATTTTACTTTATTTTGGTTTATTGTTATTTTATCTTGTGTTTTGTTTTTTGTTAATTTACTTTGGTTTATTCTATTGTATTATTTATTAATTTTTATTTTATTTTATTTATTGTACTTTATGTCTCATTATTTTATTGTACTTTCTTGCATGATTTTATTTTACTTTCTTTCTTCTCATTTTATCTTGGTTTATTTTACTTCATGTTATCTTTTGGTTTGTTTTACTTTATTTATTTCTTGTTATTATCTCACTTTCTTTTATCTTCTTGGGCAAATTCCCATTCCTGTAGCTTAAAACAAAACCTCATTTTGCTTTGTTGCTTCTCTAATATTCAAATCAGCAGCAGATCTGTGTGATTCGAGTGCACGGCGTTCACCCCACATCTCCTAAACACATTTCAAAGGACTCACAGAAACCCTCTTTGAAGCACGAGACACTTGGCAGAGCAGTGTCAGGTCAGGACAGACGCATTTGCTTTGCTGTGCAAGAGAAAATTGGGGGTTTTTTTAGAGATGATGCATGAGAAATCTGTCCCAAAGTGCATTCTGACATAGAGCAATCCTGCTGCCCTTAAAATGGGTCATTCTCTGCTCCTCTCCACTGGTTTCCATGAAGTATCCCAGCATGAGGCTACGATCACTGCATGACACCCGCTGGCCATTTCACGGAGGAGGGAATCAGGCAGTGGTGGCCCATTTGGCCACTTCCTGGACATAGCAAAGCCTCTGAGTTTCATTCCAGTCCAAACACATGAAATACTTCCTGGAGTATACATATCCCAGTGGCAAAAGCCAGCCCCATCCCCATGTGCCTCCTTGAGGGACCACAGCCGACATCAGAGCATCCCTGTGTTCCACAGGACATGGGACACGATTTACTGGCCGCATTTTTCCACTCAGTGCAGGGATGGGAGTCAGTGGTGTGGATTCCGGAATCCCAGGCCACGTCCATGGGGAGCTGTGACATCCTGCATAGGTGAAGAACCCCTGTTCTTCCCCAGGTGCTTAAGCAGGATGGAAAATCCAAGTGCCGTGACTTGCCCAGAGCCTCCCCCAGCTCTGAGAGAGCAGAAAGGCTGTTAATGCTGCAGCCAGGAGAGCATCTCCCCTCCCATCAGCCATGGACATCTTAAAAACGCTCTGTGACGGAGAAAGAAACATTTCTAAAGTACCATTTCATGTCTCAGAATGGCTCCAGGGCTCGAAAAAACATGTTTATTTACTACTGTGCTGATTTTAATGCAAAAGATTGGTTCAGTGACTAGAGGAAACAGAACAGGCGACAGTTCCCATAATGTCTGCAACGTGTTCTCGGGCTGACGGAAATATTTTCTTTCTTTCTCTCTCTTTTTTAATCTAGCATTTCAAATTGAAGGATGGCTGCAGGGCTGAGAAATCACTCAATGAAACACCCAACATTTACATTCTTGCAGGAGAAAAGCTAACTTCTGGTTTTTTCATCTTAGTGAAGCAGAAGAAAGAACCCTGCAGCGGCTCACGTCCATTTAACCCTTCCTGACTGCAGCTCTTCAGTTAAAAGTCAGCTGTCCATGGCAGAGCTTTAGGGATTTTGTTCCCTTTCCAAACTCTGGGCTCTAAGGGTGCTGAAGGTGCTTAAAATACACTTTGCATCTTGGTTTCCAGTTGTATTCGTGAGTGGCAGCGGAAGGGACCTGGCCTGGCTCTGGCATCAGAGCTCTCAGGAGGCCCACAGCAAAGCACCACAGCATCAAACCCTGACGTATCAGATGCCACCGGTCTCAAACCGAAGCCCCAGATTGGATGGGGCTCGGAGCAACCTGCTCTAGTGGAAGGTGTCCCTGCCCCTGGCAGGGATTGGAACAGGATGAGTTCCCCTTCCAGCCCAACCCATTCCATGATTCTATGAGTCCAGTGAGCAGAGGACACATTTATTTTGTGCCCAGACATGACTTTCCAGCGAGCTCAGTAACGAGCAAGGCCTGCAAAATCTTTCCAGTTTTCCCCCCTACAGGGATGATGCCATGGGGATGGCCATCAGCGTGGCCGGGGTGTGCCACAGGGCAGGCTGGCTGTGCCACATACAGCCAGTGGAGCAGCTCTGGGCTGGAAAAGGACAATGGAAGAAATGGAAAAATTAAGAAGGCTGCGTGAGATACTGGTTCCTCTGGAGCACACCTTCAGAGGCCTTCACAGGGCGGATCAATTGTCATATTGGGATGGATTTCTGTAACTGGGACAGAAGCTTTCTTTGCAGGTAGAAGCAGCGTTACCTCCCCAGTCCAACGCACACAAGAGGTTTGTGCACTGCGCTGCGAACTACAGAGCAGCCTGGTGGGTAGAGAGAATTACGTGCTGCTAGAAACCTTTACTTAGCTTACACTTCCGTGTACTTGGAACACATAGAAGAGAGGAGAGGAAACAGCAGCTGTATTACAGCCAGGTAAAGTTCATTGGGATTAACATACTGTCATGAACAGCAGCAAATGACAAACCAAAATGTATCAGAAACCCTTGTTTACGTACTTGATTTATTTATGGCAGAGGGATTTGCCTTTTCCTCCCCCCATCACAGCAGCCAAGTGAACTTTGCCAGATGATGAGTTTTGCTTGTTGTGCTCCAGCAGCAAGAGTAGAGACAAGTGTTAACGTCCTTGTACAAACCCAAAACACCGTAAGTGAGGAAAGAGTTGGCTCCTCAGGGGGGTTGTTGTAGTCAGCATAGTAGAGCTTAGTGATGTGGGAGGATACTCAGCTTCTGGCCATACAGAACAGTAACTATCTAAGTAATGGTTTACTTGAGTGACATGGTTTAGTGGGAGGTGTCCCTGCTCATGGCAGGGGGGTTGGAGCTAGATGATCTCGAGGTCCTTTCCAACCCTAATTTTCTGTGATTCTATGATTCTAAGTACATGCCTCTCAGCTACAAAACTCAAAGGGGTCTGGAGGTGGGCATTACGCCTGCATTTCCCTTTGGAAAATGGAGATAAAGAGGTTAAATGACAACCTGTGACCATGCCGGCTCTGCCTCATTAGTCTCTTGCTCCTTTGCTCTTTCACCGCTTTGTGGTGTCTTCATTCCACTTCCCACTCCAGAATTACACTCTGCTCCCATTAGGGAGCCTTGCTGGCACATATTTCACTGGGAAAGCTTTAACCCTGCTGCAATAAATCCCTCCTGGGTCACGGGGGGTCTCATTCCAGCCCTGCAATGTTTTCATGTCAGCCCACAGAGATCTCCCGGGAGGCCCAGGGCTCAGAATTGGCATTTTGACGGTGTCTGGGCTCTCTGAACCAGGCCATGACCCTGGCAGATAAGTGTCATCACAGCCTGCTTGTAACATTAGTAATGGCAATTGCTGGGCGTGATGGGACAATGAACAGCATATTCACACCCCCTTCCTGGTACCCGCCACACTTGAGGAGGGATGGGGTGCGAACACTGCATTTTGGGACAAGCCCCTGAAATCTTTGCTCAGCCAAAGCTGCAAGACCCAGGAGACAATCTCTTACCCAAGAAAGCCTTTCCTTTGTTGTCTTTGGTGGCTGTTCAGCTCAGTTCTCTTTTCTCTGCTGGGTATTCTCCTTTCCGGCTTTGAAAGCGATGTGACAGCCTCGGTTATCCCAACCCTCCTCCTGCTCCAGCTCACGTAATGCTGACCAGAAAGTGGGAA
Organism: Ara ararauna; assembly: GCA_028858755.1. Lineage (NCBI taxonomy): Eukaryota > Metazoa > Chordata > Aves > Psittaciformes > Psittacidae > Ara > Ara ararauna. The sequence continues at coordinate 23,968,864 of CM054384.1, forward strand.
ACACCACTAGCAGGCTCTGCCACTTCACTCCCCTGGGCAGGGCTTTCCCTCATCAGCATCCCCAGGAACATGATGAAGTCACTCATGGGATGAAGCACTGCTCAGAGCGAGCCCCTGTGATGGAATCAGAGGTTGCAGTTGTTATTTATTATCAATAAAGTAAATTAAGTTCTGAGTTCTTTACATTAAGCAGCTGCACAAGGCTCAGGAACCACCCTCTGCCACACAGCTGACAAGGTGTAAGTGATGGTTGTTTTGACTACGACCAGGCTTATTTGGTGTACGTGAAAATGATTAGGAATAAGCTAAAACAAACAGAAATGAGAGTGCCTCCAAGGTGGCCGCATTGTCCTTCCTCAACTGGTCCAAGGTTGTGTGCACAAAGCCTTTACTTGTTTGTCAACAGAGAAATCCTTCAGCTCCTGGAGCGAGAACTGCTCCAGAAGCACAAGGCACTGCTTGTTTCCAGCTGGATCCCAGGAGGTGAGAGTAGGACAACAACAAACTAAGGGATCATTGGCCTGTTTCAGAAGCTATCTATTGCATGAGGGTTTGGTGATGAGTGGGAGAAGAGAAAACCCAGCCCCAGGAGGTGTTTTCCCTCTGGCTGTGCTAATTCACGTGCAGGTGCTGACTGCCCTGGCTCAGCTGATGCTGCCAGGATGGTGCTGGAAGGCTCCTGACCTCCCCAGACACAGAATGGAGACTCTTTTCCCAAGAGCACCATTAAAATAAATCTTTCAGGGAAATATCTACTTTTATCTTAAAGACCCAACATGTTGGTGGATAGAACATCCTCTTGTAAATGATCTTGGTATTTAATTGCCTTTACTGCTCAGAAACTGCATTTAACTCCAACTGGCACAATTCACAGGACTTTACAAGCCTTTCTCTGGCTCACTGCTTCCTCTTTAAGGTCTGACCAGAATCTCTGCTCCCCAGATGCATCATCTTTCTCTTGGCTCTGTGTGCGTGCATCTTGTTAGCACGAGACCTATTGTGCCAAGCAACCTGGGTGGCTGCAGCGCCAGACTCTTTAGGTCTTGCTCCCACTGCAGCGCATTGCATTTGAGGTCATCTTTAGCTTTAAAGAGTTGTGAAGCTTGGGATAGGACACACAGAATGTCTCATTTCTTTGATAGAACCCTCCCTTTTCCAAAGTCTTTCTTGCACAGCAATTTTCATTAATCTAAAGTTGACCACTAAGCAAATAAATGGCGTTCAGCCTCTCCCTGCACATCCTCTTGCATCCCCCACCATTTGGGGAATTAGATGCACAGAAACACAAGCAGCTCAGGTCAGCCTTGGAGGGGTGAATATCCCTGGCCAGGTGAGAAGTGGACGAGGAGTTTGCGCATCTTCTCTGCAGGAGACAATGACGCCCTCAGTGACAGCGTCACACCACCCGAGACGGAGTCAGGCAGCTCATTTCTCTAAGCTAAGCATGTAAATGAGCCTGGCATAATCGGTGTTCCCCTTCCTTTCCATAGAAGAACACTTTGGATTGAAGTGTCTGTGATGTGACTGACACAGCAAGTCACTGTTGTCAGAGCAGTGATGCATGAGTTGATGCTGCAGTGCTGGAGGTGGAAGCAGGTAACCTTGGCTGCCTGCTGCTCCTCTGCCAGCAGCCCAGGAGCCGGTGTCGCCGGTGGGTGCTGCTGGGAAGCAGCTCTTTCACCGCTGGAAATGGGCTAATACTGACACTGACACCCACTGAAGATGTTACCTGTCACCATTCACATGTGACAGCTAAACCAGCCGACCCAGGCTTGGCTTCTCCACTGATGGCTGGAGTCCACGGAGCGGGCAGAGGGATGGAGCAGCCCTGCAGCTCTGAGCTGAAATATTGCTGCTGCACATAGGACAGTCTGAGTCTTTATTTTGAGCGATCGAGGTAATCTGAGTGACTAAGCAATAATTTAATTCATGCTAAGAATTTGAATGTCTTACGACTGTGACATTTCCTAAATATTTAGCTCCAACATACTGTGAAAACGTCCTGAGAATCATCTCTGGAAATACGTTTAGTTACAATCAAACCCACTTCTCCCCAGGACAAATGCTCCGTGTAATTTGTTCTGCAGACCTGATGGAGGATTTTATTACGGCAGCTACGGCAAAAAGCACATCCTGAAAAGCACCTCTCATATAAAGCTGGTGCACTGCACACAAAAGACTTGCAAAGCGACTCTTGCTGCTGAAGTCAAGCCAAAACTCTTAATATTTCCCACACAACCAGAGTGTGATCTTATCACAGGAGCTGCAGTCGGAGCCCGTGCATTGGCACAGCTCCTTTGCTATTGTGGAGAAAGTCTTGATGTGGGAAAATGTAGAATAATAATGATCCCTCCCGAAGTGTATTGTTACTCTTTATTCTCTATTTGCTCTGGTAGCTCCACCATTAAAAACCGAGAGGAGAACCCAAGAAAAGCCATCACTTGAAGTCCCTCAGGACAATGCTCACAGTGATGAGAAAGAGCTTTGCCAGCCAAAGATCTGCTGGAAAGGGGACTTCAGCCTATTAATTTCCCAGATTTCCCACAACAGTTTGGAAAGCTTTTGTTTCCCACTGTTGTAAGACAGATTTCTAATCCTCTCTTCATTAAGAGCCCTGCAGCAATGTGACATCCCACCCGGCCCCCAGCCTCATCCATCCTTGTGGGGTGTCTCGTACCTGCTCCGAGGTGCTCCCTGCTCCTGGTGGGCTGACCGGTGCCGGGCTGGAGGAGGACCTGGAGCAGTAGTTAATGCACACAGAATGATGGAAAAAACCTCCAGTGATTTACCCACCCGGAATTCAATAAACATTAGATCTGATGGCATTCATCGTTTTTCCATAGCATGCTCGATTACTGCTTCAGTTATTGCTCAAATGACATCATTCCTGGCACAGGAATTGATTGATTTTTTAATGAATATTCATATGGCATTTCAGCCAGGAGTAGGCATTAATATTCTAAGAAAGAAGAATGAAACGTACATCCTAATTTAATGAATGATTGTAAAGATGTATCTGATGGATAATGTGACGATAAGCATTTAAAAAGGCATCCATAGTCACCTCGGATGCTTTTCTTAGGAACAAAGGGACAATCAGGATGCAGGCAGGGCAAATGGGATGAGGGAAGAGTGGGACTGGGTCACCCTATCAGGGTGCTTCTGCCCATTTCTCCTGTTGCTCCAGCTGGGAATCTGCACCCAGCCCAGCCTTAAATGCCCTGAGGTAAATCATGTCATCATTACTATTAAATTGATAATGCTTCCTGACCTCAGGTGATACTGGGGCTGCAGGCTGGTAAGCACTGGAAAACACTGATGAGTGAGCTGTGAAGCTCTCCATGAGGAGGCTGGAGATTAAGAAGAGAGAAAGGAGAGAGCACCCATCTTCTCTGTGCCTGATGGGTGCTGGGCACCCATCCTGCCCCCCACGCCAGCGGCTGCCATCCCACCCTGGAGATCCCCGGGGGCTTGTTGGAGGCAGGCAGGTATAGCATCAGCTCTGTCCTCTGTGGAGCTCTGTCATGTTCAATTCCCTTCCCTGTATTAAGCATTCAAAGCTCACGGTCCCTGAACGTACATATATTTGTCAGACACTCTTAAGATGTCTCCCTGTTCTGAGCACTGATCCTTTGTGAAGGCAACAGTTGTAGTGCTTAAACAGCGACGACAGGCTCAGTCCTCCCCCCTCGTGCCAGTCCCAGCTCTGCAAAGCACTAAAACATGAGCTTACACAAGCTCAGCACAATGCTGCTTAGAGCCTCTTAAACAGGTTTCATTCAAATGAGTGCTCAGTCCCGCGGGGACAGCGCACACCTGAAGCATCTTCTGGAAGCAGGGCTTAAATCAGGGCATCACCATTAAAGTCACCGAGGTGATAGGCATGAAAGGCTATTTATACCCAGCGGCTTTCTATTGTGCAAGGGAGAGAGCAGGCCCTTCTGCTGACAAAGCAGAAACGCGCCTCATCCTCATGTGCAATGCAAAAAGGAATACCCTAAATTCCCTGCAACCTTTCCAGAACTGCAGCCAGGACACGGTGAATCCCGAGACCGGGAAGCAGGAACCCCAGCATGTACAGAACTTGGTTTGCTTCCCTCTCCCATCAAATCAGCCTCTTGATTTTCCTCTTAGCAGCTGGCAAGGGGGTGGGAAAACCTCTGCAAACCTTTGCAGGCCAGTTCCTGAACCTCGGTCGAAGAGCAGAGCCAAGGAGAAGGGCTCCATTCTGCAGCGCCCTGGCAGAGCAGCCCTGCAACCGGGGCTCTTGTTTGTGCATCAGATGCGTGGGACCGAGTTTGCCGATAAAAATATATACAGAGTTATGCTTGGTATGGAACAAGCAGGCAGGAGCTGCTGAAGACTTCACAACATCCTGCTGCTGGCTTGCCTCCAACGTGCCAAAACAAAACAAAATTCACTTGGCATCTCTGCAGATTGAAGCAAGTTTTCTCTTTGCAGCGACTGCTGAACAAACGCTCAGCTCCTGTGCCGCCGCCCCCGCCGCTGCCTTCTCCCCTGAATCATGTGCTGGAAGGGTGCAAAAGATGCTCAAGGTCACAGGCCGGGAACAAACCCGGCTCTCGCCCATCTCTGTGGTTTCACTGCACTGTGTCAACCGAGCACAAGCTGAGGGTGATGGGTGCGACTGCCCCATGGGACCCACAGCAGTGGGTGGCTTCTGCAAAGGGGCCCACCTTGCTTCTTATTATTCTGAGGGCTTTTGGACCACCCCCCTCAGAGGTGCAGCTTGCAACCAGGGCTGAACCCAACCCCTTTTGCTCACCATTCACATGGGAAAAGCAAACCCATCTTCCTCTTGTGGTCCTCCTATGCTCTCGAAGGCAGCAGCGTGTTCTGAGCAGGCCAGGAAGCACAGCAGCAACGTGGGAGCTACAACAAAGAGCAAAGTCAGCAGGGAAAAACCCCCACAGCAGAGCCCTGAAGGGACGTCAGGATTTGGCCTCATGTTTCTTGTGCTACACGGGGACACAAAGCACCGCACATCTCCCGTACACACGCACGTCGCAGCTTCACCCAGGAGCATCGCTTTCAAATGTTGTACTTTTCTTCCCAAGAACAGGCAGTGTTGTTTGAAAGGAACACGAGGTGAAATCCTGACCTCGCTGGAAGCACGGAGACTTTGCCACTGCTGCCAGCGGAACTAGACGTCTATCCAGAGCTAGAAGCAGGTTTCAGGTCTTGGTTCTTGCTTCAGTTCTTTGTTGGTGTTTGATGCTTTAAAGGAAGAGACCAAAACCCTTATCACCCTTTTATGCATGCCCAGCATTCCCAAGGAGGGGGAAAAGCAGCATCAGCCCCTTCCTGCCCTCTTTGGTAAGCAGTTACAGTCCCTGAAGCGTGAAATGTGCTTGCCCTTATTGTGGCACATTGCTATCATGTTGTTACCCTGTGTTTTCTCCAACCCAGGCCCCGCATTCATCCCTTTCCGAAGGCGTTCCCAACGTGTGAATAAAGGCATCATTTAAACAAACAATCCCTGTGGAAACCAACCCCCCGCTATTGCAAAGGGAAGCAGCTTTGGAGAGCAGATATCAGAAATACAGGGATTTCTGGGATTTTTTAACCTGGATAGCACTGCAAAGCCCTGACAGCAGCCCCCAGAGCACAGCAACAGCTCCTCTGCAGCGCAGCCTTCCCCTTCCCCTGAGGAGCTCTCTTTGTATAGTGTCTTAATCAGTACATGGAATGCTTTCAGCGAAATGCTGCCTTCTTCTGTTTATTTGTCACAACTGATGCTCTGGTGAACAGTAAATAGGAGATTTGTTGGCAAATCAGCACTACCAGCTTGGTTCGTTAGGAAAGGCCGGAGCACAAGAGAGCTGCGTGCACGTCCCAGACCCACAGCCCTTGAAGCTCAGCAAGTTGCACAGACTCTGAAGGGCCATAAATCTCTCCTAAACTGAACCTGGCAAACCCAAGACACAGGGGTTTATGTAATTCTTCGCTGGGTTATTAAAAGGATGTGGGCTGATTAAATCAAAGCACTCACAAGAAGAATCCACCATCAGTTTTGGAAGGGAAACGTCACAGTTTAACCCTGAGCCCATCTGAGCTGCGCTTGCTGGTCCCCATCCCAGCTGCATTGCACAACGCCGGGCACTGGGCTCGCCACCACACAGCTTGCAGTCAGCCTCACAAGGAAAAGAAGGAAGTAACAGAGCCTACATCGCACATAACTGCAAGCAAATGCCTTTCCAAGAAACTATTAAGCAGTGTTCATTTGAAGTTTAAATGGAAAATACCCAAACAACAAAAAAAAAAAAAAAACTTGGAAGATTTTTTCTTGGCTTGGAGCTTTTTACGATATTCAGATTGCAAGTGAAATATATCCAGGGAACAGCAGTAATGCAGCAAAGCCGGGCTGCATACAGTGTGGGACACGCTGCCTTCTGCTGAGCCTGCAGCACCATCCATCCCATGGACGTGCTCCTGCCTGGGACTGCTGCTGGGCAGCCAGTGCCTGCCCCAGGCCAAGGGCAGCTCCATCACCCCCAGACCCGTTCCCCTGGCCTGGTTGCCACAGGCCCTGAAGCACACAGCGCTGGGGTCTCGGGGCTTTGTGGGTCCCCGTGCCCAGGGACGCTGGCTGGAGACTCACGGGACGCAGCAGCTCGGTGTGAAACAGCTCCTTTGTGCCGGGCAGGCACAGAGCCGGGCTCGGCTCAGCACACAGCAGCAATTGTTCCTTTGGAGGTTTGCATGGATGAGGCCACTGTCCCCCAGTGGCTTCAGACACCCCCGATGTCAGAAGAAACGAAGCGGCATCATTAAAGGAACCGCATTGGGCTTTGAAAATATCCATCACTGTGGCTTGTTTTTTGAATCCTTGCTCGTTTTTCCAGGCAGGGAGATAAGACTCCTCTGGATGAAAAACCAGCGGCTCTTTGCCCATCTAAATTCTCCCCATTACTGAGCAAATGGTTTGCAACAGCAAATGTATTCCGCAGCGTCTCCTGTGCTCTTTTTTGTTTGAAAAAGCCACAAACAGATTGTGATTTTCTCGAACAGATTCACCATCTGGGAATGTTTCATGCAACTCCTTTCCTCACTGGGAGCCAGTTACTCAGAGGGGAATTCCCAGCAGAGAGCAGGCTCTGAAGGGATGGGTCGTTCATTTAATTAGCATGCATAATCCTGATGTCCTTACTCAGGCAAAACTCTCACCAGGGCCAATGGGAGATTCATATTTTACTTCCTTTTTTTTGTTCAAAGCTCCAGCTAAGGGCTTTGGTATTTGTCTCAGTGTTACACACAGCATTTTCCATGCAGGGGAAAGTTGGCTTTCAGATGTATTAGGGGCTCTGATTTACTAGAGGCCTGTGCATCCAAGGTCAGGATGCGGCCCTGCAGGCTCCATCACTAGTCCTTTCGAACGCTCACCCACCTGGGGGAACATCACACGTTTCTGGAGCCCGCTGTGTGCAGCCAGTGCAGTGTGGGGTGGAGGTCAACGGGGAAAGAGGCTCTGCAAAACCCGACAAGCAGCAGCTCAGAAGTGGTGTGTTTGTACAGCCCCTGTGCAAGTTATGTGGGCTTTTCTTCCCTCCAGTACATAAAGCCAGGATGAGAGAGCTGGGGGTGTTCAGCCCGGAGAAGGCTCCAGGGAGACCCTAAGAGCAGCTCCAGTGCCTAAAGGGGCTACAAGAAACCTGGAAAGGGGCTTTGGACAAGGGCCTGTAGGGACAGGCCAAGGGGAATGGCTTTAACCTGCCAGAGGGGAGACTGAGATGAGCTCTTAGGCAGAAGCTCTTCCCTGTGAGGGTGCTGAGGCGCTGACACAGGGTGCCCAGAGAAGCTGTGGCTGCCCCATCCCTGCAGTGTTCAAGGCCAGGCTGGACAGGGCTTGGAGCAAGCTGCTCTAGCAGAAGGTGTCCGTGCCCGTGGCAGGGGTTGGAGCTGGATGAGCTTTAAAGTCTCTTCAACACAAACCAGTCTGGGATTCTATGAATTTATCACTTAAGATGCAGGAGATGCAGGGATGTTCCTCTCATCTATGTTAACTTAAAGCTACTCCTATGGTAAATGAGCACACAGACAACACACACACAGCCTTGCTTTCAAGCCACCTGAGCATGGAGCTCAGAGCAGACCCAAGAGCCCAACCCTGTCTCACCTCAGCACAGTTCTGATGGCTGCACAAGAAGATCTTACACTAAACAATTTTCAGTGGCTCATTACTGGACAAAACCTCACTTTGAACTGACATTTTCTGGGCACAATGACTGCTTTGAAGTAGGAAGACGAAATCAGTGCAGAGAGTTGGCAGGTGAAGAAATGAGAGGGGTTTTTCTTTCTTCCCTGCACAGCAGAGCTGTCCAGGAGCTATGGAAACGTTGTCTGGCTAAATAAAACTCCAGAAAGATAACAAGGCTTCATATTTTCCAGCAACGTCTTCCCTGGAACAGCACGCTATCTGTGTGTGCTAGGGGCTCCAGAAGAGCCAAAGCTGTTCCTGGAAGTAAACGTCCTGTGTTATTTTCCACAACTGATAGTAAATGATGGCTCCTACCTCCTCCAGAGGGAAAGAAACAAAATCAGTGATTTATGAGAAGCCTGGGAAGAATTACAATGAGCTTCCAGCCAAGTGAAGCCCTTTGGGGTAAGGGACTGGTCTCCTCTCCAGGACCTGAGCAAAAAAGTTCTTCCCCAGGAGATGGCAAAGGCTCAAGAGGTGTATTTAAAAGTAACATTAATAATAGAAAGTGCACATTTATATAGTACATTCCTGAGCTTTTTACTGTCATTGAGTCCAATATTCCACAGCACTCAACCGACTTTGCCGCCTGCCATTGTGCTAAAACATCAGTCACTTTTCGGAGCACTGCTTACAGTTTCCTATGCAATATTGGAAGTGCAATCACATCCGCCTTGTCCAAATCATTACCTCTTCTGGAAGCGTCCTTTCGCTTTCTTTCAAGTCCTCCACTGTGACTCTTCCACCGCTATGTTGGGATAACAGAAAGGAGCATCTCATACACACATGGGGATGCGGGCAGCTCTATCAACACAAGTATTTCTCCACTTCCCCTCCATGCTGATTCTCTGAAGCTGGTGCCTCCACTGGCTCTCACCCTGCCAGGCACCAGAGAACAAGTCCCATTCAGCATCCCTTTTAGGGTTTTATGCTGCTGCACATCACTGCAGTACTTTCCACATAAGAACAACAGGAATTACAAAGTCCATTACAGTAGAAACACTCCTCTTTAATCCCTTAAGAAGCATCACCACTGTGTCCTGAAACAATACAGCTCTGCACTGCAACCTCAGCTCCATGCAAGAAAAGGAGGAAATAGAGCACTTTCTGGTCACCAGTTGATGTGCACCTCAATGTGGAAGTCAAAGCTCCTTCCAACCACTCAAATGCCCGCAGTGGACCATACTGTCTGCTCGCTAGAGCCAAAGCCAGCTGAGGCTGAGCCGTACTGACACAAGCCATCAGTGAATGACCCTTCAAAGAGGTAAAAAGAAGCATTTCACCACACTTCAGTGATGCTTCTGACACATAACCACAGAGGGCCTGATTCTCCTCACCATGCACTTGCTGTTTGCAGCAGCACAGAGGAAGAGGACCTCGGACATCCACACAGCAGAATGATACCAGCAACACAAGACAAAATTCCTCCTTTTTCTTCCCAAGCAATCAACCCATCAACATGGTAAAAAAAAAGTAAGTTTAATGTAGGTGGCATGTTTCATACAGAATTTAACAGGCACCCAAAACACCAGCTGGTGCCATGTTCTGCAGCATTTAACAAGGTGAAACTCCAGCATTTCAGTCTCGTTCGTACATTCCCAGGCTAAACAACAGGCCAAGGCAGCTCTGCCACCGCACGTATCCTCCACTCTGCTGCCCAAACATCTGGAACGCTCTGGAGCAAGCAGGAAGCTCTCCAAAGGGATTGGTGTGGGTCTGAGATGGCCACACTCTCCCAAATCAGTATTTCTGGTCTTTTTCCTAATCACTCTTGCAGTCATTTTTAACCCAGTAAATGTCAAGAGCAAGATTTAAAGCCCAAACATGACAGAAAATGGAAAGTTCAGCTTCCTCTGTTTCCTTATTTGTATTCCATGAAGTTTTGCTCCCCCCCTTATTAAACATGCCAGCTTTCTCAATTAAAGTAAATGGGGAAAACCCCACCAGCTTATTCTTCGCATATACTTAATACCTCTTTCTCCCTCCCTCAGCTGTTGCTGAGGCTCCCCTTGAGCTCATAAGAAAGTTAAAGAATCTCAGCTCCTTGAGAAAAAACATTTTGGCAAAGTTATCCGAAAAGCTTTCAAAAAACCCCTTAAAAATCTCAAATTTAAACCCACTGAATTTAAATTCTGAACCATTCCCAAGATCCTGCTTACCCTGCAACCTCCTGGGATACATGAGGTTTAATGAGCTCCCGCTGGAAAATGCTCTGAAGAGGAAAAGTGCCATGAAGGTGCCAAACACTGCTCCACTCGTGTGGATCTAAAGTGTTCCCATTATTACATCATGAGCCAAATGATTTGGAAGTTAATTCCTCTTCCTTGCCAGCATGGCCTCGAAGGGAACACGGGTTCCCTATTACACTGGTAGGATTGCACCACCCAAGCACTGCAAGATGTCCATGTGCTGGTATGACCAAGCAGGGAGCATTTTGAACTTCACAGTTGAGGCCTCCTTCTCAATTATTGAACCTTGGGGCTGTCTTCCTTGGTGTGCCACTGCAGACTCAAGACTCAGGGCATTGGGTGCCTTTGCAAAAGACAACTAAAGAATCAATTCCCACTGTCTTCTGCACAACTTGGCCCCAAGTCCTCTCTTGAGGAACATCTGGGCATTTGGCAAATGCTCTTTTTTTGTGGTTTGATAAGGACATGTACTTTCTCAATACACACTACTGAATCAGGATGAGGAGGGCTGGTGAGAAGTCTGTGCAGTAAAGCAATAAACCACAATGCAGAAACCCTTGTTTGGTCATTGCAGGAGCATCACGTAGCAGATATGGGCTACTCAAAGAACCACTGCCAAAAGTAGCAGCAAAAGTGGGTTTATTGAAGTAAGGTGTAAAAGTGGGGCTTAACAGAGTCTGATGGGAAGGGTCAATCTATTACTTACTGCACACAGCACATAATGACTCAGTTACCAACACAGGATTTTACTCCCCTGTAATACAAGGTTAGGCGCAGTATCAGTCACTTACCAAAGATCTGGAGTTAGTGGGGGGTCTCTTATCCTTGAGAAACATCCCAACTCAAGAGGGGATCACTGCCATGCAGCCAGCTGCTTAGCAGGGAGAGCCTACAAAAAGCTCAGTGTCATATTTATGGAATAAAGCAGTTGGCTCATAGTCAAATTACATGGGATGGAAAAGGTAAGTATGAGAGTCCTTGTACCCACAACCTCCTTTGTTCCATGACCAAATCAGCCTTGGAAGAACCACCTGCTATTCATGTGTTAATCGCATGATCAGTGTTCCGGTTTCCAGGCTCGTACACATCAAAGCTCTCGGTTTACCCTGTTCCTGTGTGGGTTTTCAAAGAACAGGCTGGAACTGGAGAAGTTCACGACCCAGTCACAGCCTCGACCTTTACTTCCACCGGCGCCTGCACCAAACTACCACTGGTTTGGTGAAGCAGTCGGGTGTACCAATCACAGGGCACCCACCAGCTGAGCTGACATGGGTGGGGAGCACAGCACTGCCCACGTGTACCACTGAATCACCCTTTTACTCATCATTATGCACCAGGTTGGACGGGACTTGGAGCAACCTCTGGAAGGTGTCCCTGCCCATAGCGGGGGTTGGAACTGGATAAGCTTTAAGGTCCCTTCCAACCCAAACCAGTCTGGAACTCTATGATTCTAATGAGCGCTGAAATACAGCCACTCCAAGGTAAAAGGAGATCCTACCATCCAACCTCATACTGTGCCTCCTGTGAAGGGCAAGTGGCTCTCAGCTGAGCCTTGCTGGGGTCCCATTGGGCTCTCAGCTCACACCAGGGCTGTTTGCTGGCCATCTGTAATGTGTTTCCTGCAGTAATGCTTGAGCACAGCCACCTCAAGAGTCCCAGTCTGCAGAGCAGAGCTGCAATGCCCTGGGCCGACAGCTGTACTGGGGAAGGAAGCACTGGGCTGGGAATTACTGGGAATTCTCTGCCCACAGAGCAAGCTGTAGCTCAGACGTGTAGCACATGAGGACCTGCAGTCCAGAGCCCAATCCCAGAACAAAGCTCTGGGGAGCTCCACAGTTGGGAGGAAACTTCCAGACACCAGTCTGTGACATCTGCTCATATACTGCATCTTTCCTGCAGAAATGGCCTTTGGCTCTCGTGGGGCTAACCTAAAGTTCACACCACCATGGCCTGTTATTTACCCAGCTCTGCATTATCTGTAACACTTGATAATGAGATCGTTTCTAGGTTTGCTTTAGCTTTCAGCTTCAGACAGCAGCTTCTTTACTTTGCATCCATTAAGCCTACAAATCAAAGTATGTCAGCAAAAGACTGCAGTACTCACAAGCTGAAATATGAAGCATCCTCCTCTGTGTGCAAACTGGCTTTGTTCTCAACCACGTTCACATCTCAGACCAAAGAGATCATAAAAGAACAGTCACATATTTCCAGTCTTGCTTATTCCACTATGATTGACTCCAACGATTTCAGGGAGGGGGGAAAAGGGAATCCATTACTTTTACCAATTTGTTTTTAAACAGCTCTCCAAAGAACACAGGGAAGAGAGCAAGATTCCATTATAAGGAAAAACAAACAAACAAAACTGGATAAAAATAAACTTCAGGCCAGCTTCTGGCCTCCAGGAACAAACTCACTTGACTGACTGCAGAGGAACAGTCTGACGCCTTCGATCAAGACCAGTAAAACTGAGCTTAATGCTTAACTCCCTTCTTGGGCTGCTAGCAAAGGTCTCCAGTGGCTCCACTCTCACTGCTGCAGAGGCAGGAGAATGCTTTCTGTAATTGCAGAGACATTGCCATTTCAGATTGTACTCTGCTTTCAACCTCTCCTGGGTACGACAGCCCCATCTCACCATACTCCCTGAGACAGAAGTACCTCTGCAAGAAAACTGGAACTAATCAATTCAGGGGAAAGCAGAACCAAATGCCAAGATCTGGATGCTAAGGACCAGTGCAATGGGTTCCCCTTAATCACATAAAATGAGAACATATTTGCCGTGACAGGGAATTTCAGGAGCACATGACGCCAAGCTCTGCTCCCATCACTCCTGTGGATTTGTTCTATTAGGGTAAGACTCAATTACTCAGCACGAACTGCCTGAAAAGGACAAAGCCATCCAAAGCTATAGAATTACATTAAAGTGAACAGAACAGCACAGTGGGTCAGATGTACATCTTGCACAAATCAAAACAGTAAAAAAACCAAACCCCTGCACTGTTGAATTTAGCCCCATATTCTTAGTTAGGAATATGCAAACTGCAGATTACATGGAGAAAGGATAACACTGGTCAAGTAGGATGCACGTTACATGCCTGAGACATTAAGGAACATTCTTAGAAAAAGGGGGAAGGTGGATCAAGAGCATGGGGTGCACAGTTATCTGGCTTCTGCCCTCCAGATAAATCCCTGCCTTCTCCATGCCCACAGGAATACAGCGCAGCAGCACAAGGCTCCTCTGAACTAGAGACACTTACATTAACTCGCACTGTGCAAAGAAAAAACCACCCAATCGAGTGTTGCACTGTGATCACCAAAATGGCACCTCAGCCCCCCAAAAGATACAAATTGCAGAGACAAGGGGGTGAAGTCATCCATAAAAAGTAGCACTGATAAATAAATTAATCTATATAAAAAAGAAGAGAGGCTATCGACAGGTTTGGGGGTAGAAGAAAAGTCACCTTCTGAGCCCACATGCGCTTGTTTTATTTACATATCCACAAATACCATGAAACACCATCCCAGCCCCCCCACTAGCAGCATGGTCACATGAATCCCATAGATGAGCAGTTCATTCATGAGGCTGAAGTCTACACGCCTTCGCCCCAGTAAGAGGAGGATGATGGAGAGTTTGTACTGGAAACGCAGAAAGATCCGGATGCCAAGGTACTGAAGGCAAAACAAGATAGAGAGTGCCACCCAGAGGATGGAGGTAAACAGGCTGCAGCTGAAGTACAGCAGGAAACGGATGAATCCATACATCCATCGGGATTTGAGATAGATGTCGAAATTGTTGTACTTGGTACGCACCAAGTGAGTGGTCCTCACCGGGCCACAGGCTGAGTGCAGGCAGGTCGTGTGGGGGCCGTGGAACGAGCGGACCCGGCGGGGAATGGGGATTACCGGCATCAGGCACCCCACCGGTCACCGAGTCCCAGGGCAGGAGTTACAGGGCACATATCAAATATTATCCATGAACATGGAAGAGCTCCAACAGCCTGGGAACGCTAACTCTTTGCGGAATTTCCAGGAAGGAAGAGACCTGCAGGAAGGCAGAGAAGGAAACACATTTAAGTAGCCCCAGCAGGAGGAGAGCAGCACAGCAGACACTCCAGGCTCAGCCGTGACTTACAACTGCTTTGCAAAACTCAGCAACTTCACTTTGCTTCTTTGGTTACTGTTTACCAGACATATAGAGATACAAGTCATCATCACTAAGTCAGGCTGCACACAGCTCCCTAGTCACATGCAGTGTCAGCACTAGTTGTAACCTGTTAGAAGCTTCACAGTGTTACTGCAGGAAAGAGAAGAACTTTGTTCTGGAATAAATCGCAGATCCTTCTTAACCAAAGAGCCATCCTGCAGCAGTCCACCCATGCGAGTAGTAATATTAATGCAATAATGTGATATTAATTCATGTTTCTTTGAAAGGAAAATACCAGCGTTCCAGGTACTTCTGCAAGTGAATTCCACAGCCCAGCCCCAGCGGTGAATTTAGATTTCTGCTCATTTCTAAACTTGGCAAAGCTTCACCAAATAAACAAACTGAGAATAATGGCAGGTCCTGCAGGAACAATGAGGCAATCGTGTTTTTCACACTCCACAGGATGTACCTCGCCTTGCTCTCCCTGTCATTGCCTCCCATGGCAAACAGCCTTTCAAAGACATCCACTAGTTTCTTTCCCCCTTTGGGACCTGCAGAGATAAGTGAAATATCTTGATCTTCTGGAGTGTTTAGGATTTATAATCTTAACATCCTTCCCCACACCCATTGCTGTTGTGTGAGTGATGAGCAGTGGCCTGTTAGCTGCTCCCTGCTTCACCCCAGGCTCCCCATGTGCCAAATTCCGGGAATTATACAATGACAATGCACTCATCAGATAACGCTGAAAACAACAGGGACTTCCCCGGCCTCCTCGCACAGCCAGGCTGCACAGCTGGGCAGATCTTGCCTTTGTGCAACTCGAAATCCTACCGCCCTTAAAACTAATCTGAAAGTGGCTTCAAGAAGTTTTTACTTTGCTACCAACGAAACTCATCACACAGTAAATTATAAGGCTACAGAAAACTGCACTTTGATAACAAAACCCTCTTTTGATACAATGTGCATCACTGCCTAAGTCTTCCCTGCTTCCTGCCTCATATGCCCTGCAAATGGGAATTGCAGTTCTGCCCTCTGTGTGGCCCCAGGTTCCAACTCCTTTTTGCCAGGAATGAGCAGGCAACCTGCTGGCTCTGCATGAATCAGGGGTGAATGAAAAGGAGCCTGGATTAACTTATGATTAAGGAATTTAGGAAATCGAGGTCTGTTCTCAGGTCTCGAAGACACCCGCACAATTTTAAGCGCTGCTTTGCCACAATTTCCTGCCTGTAGAAAGGAAATACCATCAGCTCGGAAGTGTGTTACAAGAATGGATTTTGCAAGACACGTAATTTGGTCAGATACTAAACCAACACTACTTAAAATCAACACAGTTTTGTGCCTGGAGCCTGCAACCAAACATGCTTCCCACATGCTCCGTATTTACTGCTCTGTGTTTGCTTTCAAAGATATTTTTGGAGAACTAAATTAGCAAGATAGGTTAAAATTCACATACTCTGGCCTCAGAACATACAATTTCTGTCGCTGCGGCCTCCTTCCAACCTCTTTTCCAGGCCACAAAGCACAGTTAACATTTTCCAGCAAACTCTCACACAGCTGCCAAATCTGAGTCCCCAAGAGCCACAGGGAAACCAGAGCACCCAGCACCACTGTGCCTGTGAGGAGTCAAACCCTGCTTGCCTAAGATGCAGTTTGTGGGGGTGAACTCGGTACCTTGGCTTCATGTCTGAGCCTTGCTTTAGAAAAGCTTTCATCCTGATAAAACCTTCAGTAGATGAACCCAAGAGAAGCACTCAAACAGCTCAGTGGCGGAGAGTTACTGTTGGGAACAGCAGCAGCTTGTTCCCATTTACTGTGCCCACCAAGTAACCAAAAAGCCTTTGCAGGTTCATGCTCTTTGACAAACTCCAGTATCAACACCGGGACAGGCACGAGCAGAGGAACGTGGTCAGAATAAAATAAACTCTCTGAAATATTACATTTTAAGGGTGCTGCAGCCACTCAGCAGGAGGTCGGGAATCCACTGCCGGTCCTGAGGCCACTTAACTCTTGTGCCAAGAGAAGTGCCGTTTTCCTGGGGCACCTGGCCTTCTAGGAAGAGGGAAACAAACTGCTAAGGTGCTTCAGAGACTCACAACACTCTACATATGAGTTGATCTAAAAGATAAAACAAAAGAGTAAGTTTCAATTTGCTCACTTTGTGCGTTAGAAAGTTCAGAAGGAAAAGGTCCCTCCCCAAGCATGAATTGTCAATCCCATAAAGACTCCCAGAGGAATGCCACACTCAATAATACATGTCTTACAGCCTGCTGAGATGTGCCAGAAAGAATCACCCAGCTTGTGCTCAACGCCAAAGACAGGAAAATCACAAAATACTCCTGTCAGTCACTTTCGCCTACCACAGAGCCATCAACATCCATCTCGGGTGTAGGAAACACGATGCAGAGAACCCACTGCCAGCATTTTCCAAACAGATTATGGAAAAGCAACCCCCCACCACCACCACCACCTGTACCTTGGCACACAATGCCTAGAAACAGATTTGGACACCCAGTTCCTCAAGATCATCTTTTTAGGGGCCTTTCTGTTTTAAAGCACCTTTCCAACCTTGCAGTTGGAAAGCTGCATCAGTCTCTTCTGGATGTCATCCTACAGCTCAAAGGATTTCAACTCTAAGGCCCAAGCAACCCGTGTCAACCATGCTGCTGTCACCCAAAGCATCGCATTAACAACGGCCTCATCAGGAGGCTGCCCATCTGAGGAATTATCCACTTGGGTGAGTTTTCACTTCCTCTCCTTCAAGATGGAGTGGAGGAGAAGGAAGCTGTGGAAACACAGCCCCACTTCCCTTCATCTGTCTCACATTCCAGACAGGTCTGCCGCTGCTCGGGTACTTCGTGGAGGAGGAGGAATGACGGAAGGGCCCCCCCGGTCACAAACAGGCCCGTCAGTCAGGGCCCGGGGACCGAAGCGTTCCGGGAGCCGAAGGAGGATAGGAACAATGCAGAATAAAGGTTAGCGCTGGTAACAGAGCGCGGGGAGAGCCGGAAGGAGGGGAGATTCCAACCCCTCCTACATCCCACCGGGCCCTCAGTTAAACCGCACCGACCCAGGAAAGGAACCGGGGCGGGAAGCGCAGCCCGGGCTCAGACAGCGCGGAGCCCCGCTGCAGCGGGCGGGCAGCGGCAGCCCCGCACGGCCCCGGGCCCGCCCGACAGCCGCCTCCGGAGCCCCGAGCCCCGAAGCGGCACCGGCGGCCGCTCGCGGGCCACGCGAGGCCCGGAAGGCGCTCCCCCGCTGCGGGCCCCAGCGCGGGGCGATGCCGCCGCCGCGCCCTCCCGCTGCCCGCCCCGGCGCTGCCCGCACTCACGGCGCTGCCCGCACTCACCGCGCCGCCCATGGCCCCCGCCCCGCACAGCGCCCCGGGCCCGGGCTGCCGGAGGGCCCGGGCCGACGGCCGAGCGCCGCTACGCGCATGTGCGGGAGGCAGCGGCGCGCCGGTTCCGCCCGGTGGCGGCGGCGGCGGGCGGGGAGCGGCCGCGGAGGCGCGCGGCGATGGCGTCATGGCACCGCCCCCTGCGTTGCCCCGGTAACGCGGCTCGGTGCGGGCAGCGCGGGCGCGGGCAGCGCTGGGCTGGGGCGCTGCGTTGCCCCGGTAACGCGGCGGGGTGCGGGGTGCGGGCAGCGGGCGAGTCCCGGGAGAGCCCGCGGTGCCCCTGCCTGCGCCTCGGTCTGCGGAGCGCAGGAGGAGCCAAAAAGCTCTTGGAAACGAGGAGGTGGAGGCGTGTTGAGGAGCGGTGTGAAGAGGAGGGGAAGCGTCCTCCCTGCGGGTTTCGGTTGAATCGAACTCGGCATGACTTTCCGTACCGGGAGGAGCGCACAAGCGTCTCCTTGGCGCCCTGCTCCGCTCGCTGTCAGGGGCTGTTGTGTGCGGTAACATTAGATAATCATAACTGGGTCCATCTGCCGGTGCTGAGACCCGCGGCGCTGCCCCGGCTGCCGCCCGTGTCCGTGCTCGGTGCTGGGGCCTCCCTGTGCCCTGCAGAGCCGTTCTACTCAGCAGAGTGCAGGGCCTGAGGTGCAGGACGTGCGCCAAAGGGAGATGACAGGCGAGGTAACCAGTGCTGGTGCGCTCCCAGCAGATTGCTGCTGTGTGTCTCCCACACAGCTCCTGGTGGGAGGGAGAAGGGAGGCGAAGCTGGAGTGTTTTCTCAACAGCATGAAGCTGGGAACATCTGTTCAATGACAAGCAGGAGAGCCACGTTCCACTTGTCCCTCTGCCATTGCCTGGGACTGGAGCCACAGCCCAGGGGTGGGAATTTCAGCCCAAGCAACACAGTGATGAAGGGACTTTGGTTTTCCAGCTTTGCCTTTGTCGGAGAATGACAGGGATGCTGTAATTCTGCAAAGGGGGGTCCTGGCATCCCGCAGGATCCCCTTGGGGTAGGAAAGGTCTTCCCTGTCCTCCAAAAACCCCCAGGCAGCTCCAGTGAGCAACGCCACAACCCAAACATGTGTGCAAGGGTGTGATGCAGCAGCATCCATGTCCAAACTGACCTGTTTAGTTTGTTAGGTCAGCATGACCAAAAAGCAAGGTGCCTGAAACATTTGGACCCCTTTCCTGCTTTAAATGCACAAGTACCTTCACAAAGAGCAACCTGTCCTCAGGCCAGGCACGAAGCAAAGCTTTGACATTCCCAGAGGTAAGGTCCTGAGGGAGCGCGGTGGCTCAGCCTGCAGGGAGCCCGCCCACAGCCCCCGGCGGCGCTCGGGGCTGTATTTCTTTCCTGTGCTAATTTTACTAAAGACACAACTCATATTCCTGTTGATTGAACAGTTTTGTGTTGACAGCGGTGAAGATTTGTGATGGAACTTATCATCAGCCCAGAGAGCGGCCATTAGTCCCAGTCACAGCGCCCAGCCAGAGCTGATGTGTTTTATGGCACGCTCCGAAGACAAACATACACATTTATATGTCACTTGTTGCACTATAAATTCTAACTTGTACTTCTTTCAAAACTTTTAATGAATTGTATGCATTTCCTAAGATTTATAGCGTGAAGCCAACGGCTCAAAATATTACTTTCAACATATTTGTCACTTTGGCAACAGAACAAAACAAATCGGGAAGATATTCCGTTTAGGAATAAATCATAAATATATGCATCTTAAAAGAGTTTGTTTTGGTCATTAATAGTTGATGGCCCCCCCCAGTGCAGGATTTAAAGTTAAATTATGCAAAATCAAAACCAAACCTTATAATACTTAATCAAACATGCATAAAACTGTCAGGGCCAAATAAATTCTCTCAATTAACTTGCTTCAGATTGTGATTGCATTTACTAATTTAATCAACACCAGAATAATTTGGAGACTGGGTAATGATGAATTACTGTGGTGCGGCACGAGGGGCCGCTGAGGCACGTGCGGAGACAGGGACGTGAGGCACGCTCTCAAGGCTGAGGGCAAGAAAATAACAGCTGAGTCGTCACCGTCGGTTTATAATAGAAACATCTTCTTCTTCCCATTTGGGGGGGGGGAATTTTGTCCAGTGGAGGTTTTAAATGCCTGTCATGGATAGACCTGCTCTGGATGAATGACTTGAGTCAATCTCATTTCCATCTGAGATGAGCGAGGAACTCAAACTGCCGCAGGCATTCTCCCCACATTTTGAACTCGTTTTGTGAATGTGATCTTCTGCTCTGAGCACAGGGATCTGTGACTTCCAACCCTGCTTTCTGGCACCCACTCAGACTTTAGCCCGGGTCAAGTCATTTAGGCTGGAGCTGGAGTAACAACCCTGTAATATTGAGATGTCCTTTTGCTCAATCCTTTTGCACTCTGAATGGATCTGCACTTACAAGAAAATGGGCCTGACCCCTGTCTGGAAAAAGCTTTCAATACTATTACTTGTGGAGAGCTAAACATCTCCATTTTGCAAGCGTAAGCAAGATTTTATGGGGAGGTTCTCATTTACAGGTCCGTGTGAAGGAGGCTGTAAGGTATTCAACCCCATAAAATACCTGCACCTCTGAAATTCACACCCGTAGTTGCTCTTTAACCTTTCCACACCTGTTTTACAAAAAATAACCGTGTCCATATAGGTGCTGCAGGACTGAGCCCAGCGCTTCTCTCTCTCGCTGCAAAATAGACTTCCCCCAGGCTGGCTGGCCGTTTTTGTCACCGTTTACTTGAAATGGGGGTTGTGCTTTATAAATGTCGAGCACTCAGCACAGTTTGGTCACCAGCAGAAATCAGTAAATAAAACTGTGTGCTGAAAAGGACAGCCAGAGAGCTGCTAACAAATTTCCTCCACTGACCCAGGAACAACTCCGTGCTCAGTGGTGCTAGAGCCGTTCAGAGAGTCATAATTCTTAAGGTCTTAAAGATAGTAAATGTGTTAACATGGTTTTTTTCAGCCTTGCATTCACTGCTGTCTTCCAGTCGTATCCAAAACCACTGTTCAAAACAAAGTGTCCTGGGCAAACTCCCTTGGGGTTTGCTGAACCAGCCTGTAGAGCTGAAATATCACAAATGAAGGAATTAATTCTTTCCTTTTCCTTAAAGGAGATTTAGGATCAGGTCTGGGCTTTAAATTTCAAACGTAATCGATCCTCCCTACAAATCTAAAGTGCAAAAGCTTGTGAAATAATTTTTCCTCATTTCTTCTCTCCAGATCTCATCTCTTAGCTGAAATGTCAGCTTTAATCTGTTTGGGGAGATTTGCATGTGGTAAATAATAATGCAGTATATTAGACTAATCAAATAAAAACCTCTGCAGCAGAAAGTGGAACTAATTCCCACTTCTGCAGCACTGCAATACCCGCGGCCATCCCCCAAGCAGCACTCAGAATCCCTATCACTGGCAACTAAGGGAGTGATGTATATGCATCCACACCCCCAACTAAAATCCACACTGCAGCAGTGCCCAGCACAAACAGATATCCCAGCTCAGCAGGTAAGGCTACAGAGCACGAGGAGGGCAGGCTGCCGTGTCCCTGCAGGAATTCCTGCCCCTGGAACACTTTTATAGATAGATATTTTATAGGAGACTTGTGAAATATAAAACTAGACCAGTCTGCAGTTTCTAAAGAAATAAATGGTCCGTGTGAGGCTTGGTGAGACAGTAATGTTTGATGTATTCAATATATGTGACACCTCGGCGTGTGCTCTGGCATAATAATCCCCCCTCTGCTGCTGCCAACATTTGCTGCACTGAAGAGCCTGGGGGTGCCCAGGGATCTGGGGGCAGCCTGCCCCCCTCTGCCCTGCAAACTGCTCCCTCCCACCACAGGGAATGGGGCAGAAGGACCAGCCCCAGTGTGGTGGGATCCCAGTTAACCCACAACGGGTTGATACACATAAGGAAAGGTGTCATCCTATAGTGGGGACACTTGCCTGCTCTGATACCATAGCGCAGGCCAGAGCCTCACTCCCAGCCATTCCCACCACCTCCGAAGAACAGAAGGTTGTTATTTTAGCGATGCTGGAGTCATGGAAAGATTCCTGCTGACCTGCGGGGCTGGCGCAGGAGCCAGCTGCACACATATGGTGAGTGAGAAACTGTCTCTAAAACAAGTGAAAATAGAATTGGACGCTTTGCCAGGGACAGGCCTCCTGCCAACGCTTGTTGCTTCATCATGTTGGCTACCCCCGATCTGGCTGATGTCAGAAACTGCCGATTATGCAGAAAAGTCTCATGCAGAAGTGTCATTATTGCCTTCTGTTCGTCTGTGCTCTAACGTAAGCACGAGGTGTTAAACCAGCCCCAGTCCCGGTCTGCCCTGCGGAGCTGAGGTTTGGCGGCGGGCCCAGGGAGCCTGCCGGCTCCTCCAGCTCTGCCAAGCCCTTCTCAGAGGTGATATTTCAGGGCAAAGTAACACCTTGTCTCTGGGAATCTCAACGTTCTGTTTTCCCATTCATTAATAACAGATCTTAAATGTATCATGGCAGTAGCAGACAGGTTTTTTAAACTCATTGTGTAGATCCACCAGGTCTGTGCTGGTCTTGGTGCCTCTGGGCAGCAGCGGGGCTGGGACGTGTCTCATCTCCAGCATTTCCAGTGCCCCTCTCTCTGTTTCCAGAGGTATTTTAGCAGCCCATGAGGGTGGCTCAACACCACACCGGCACTTTGGGGCAGGGAGTTTGCACAGCCCCTAAGGGGCAAACAGCGACTGGGGCGCACCATGGCTCTGCAGGGAAACAGCAGCAGCTGAAGGCTGATAACTGCCCCGGAGCCCCGTGTTGAGCAAAGCAGGTGGGCTCAGCTTGAGCTCTGCAGTGAGAAAACAAAGACTCCATCTCACACCATCATCCCTAACAATACCCTGGGGAAAAACCACAAACACCAAGAGAGCATCATGGAATCATAGAATAGTTAGGGTTGGAAAGGACCTTACGATCATGTAGTTCCAACCCCCCTGCCAGGGGCAGGGACACCACAGACTTGAATTTTACTCCTTCTATCCCTTTTCCAACGCATAAGTCCCAGTTATCCAACACCTGCATGCAAGGGAAGGGAAGGGAAGATGCTTGGGGAAAATGGAAAGTGACAGGAGAGAGGGGAGACAAACCTACTCTTGGCAAAAGTGTGTCCCTGAGCTCCCCCTGTCTCCGTCCCTCCACTGTGAATCAATGAAGCCATCTACTCTGGGCATTGGCTAAATGTCAAATTTCGAGACAGCATTCATTTTCCTGGGATCAATGGGGAGCAGTTTGCCTGTATCTGTCAGTACCCAAGCCTCTCACTCGTCGGGATTAGCTGCGATGACATCAGATCAGCACTAGAGGTTCACTGCGCCATGAATCCTCCGTGCTCTGCGTTGGAGTGCACAAAATAGCTCCATGATCTTTTAAGGTAAATTACTGTAAGAGCTCCTTTTTCTTTTTAAAGCACCTAGGAAGAGCAGGTGACTCCCACACTGAATCAGAGAATTATGGAATGGTTTAAGTTGGAAAGGACCTTTAAAACCCATCCAGTTCCAACCCCTGCCACAGGCAGGGACACCTTCCATAGAGCAGCTTGCTCCAAGCCCCTGTGTCCAACCTGGCCTTGAACACTGCCAGGGATGGGGCAGCCACAGCTTCTCTGGGCACCCTGTGCCAGCGCCTCAGCACCCTCACAGGGAAGAGCTTCTGCCTAAGAGCTCATCTCAGTCTCCCCTCTGGCAGGTTAAAGCCATTCCCTTTGTCCTGTCCCTACAGGCCCTTGTCCAAAGCCGCTCTCCAGGTTTCTTGTAGCCCCTTTAGACACTGGAGCTGATCTAAGGTCTCCCTGGAGCCTTCTCTTCCCCAGGCTGAACCAGATCAGCTCTCTCAGTCTGTCTCCAGAGCAGAGGTGCTCCATTCCTCGGGGTACCCGAACCCGGAGTGCAGCAGGTCCCGCACCGCGAGGAGCAGCCCCGAGCCCCGCACTGTGCCCCCGCGGGTCCCGCAGCGATCGCGGACTGTGCCTGCTGCCGCGCCCCGCGTGGCGGTGCTCCTGGCCCAGGGATGCTGCTGAAGCGCCGGCAGCAGGGAAGGATGCGGAGAGGGGGGGAGGCTACTCCAATGAATTCAAAGCTTTGGATTCAGCGCGAAGTCTCTTCTCGGAAGCTTTGCAGAGCCTGGCTGCAGGAGGGACGAGGGGAGCAGGCAGGTACTGGGTGCCCTCCTGTCACGATGCCCTAAAGATGCGAGATGGGAGTGATATGCACACGGGAAGGACCCGCAGTGGGACCCCACAGCACTGTCTACAGACCCCTGATCCGTCTCTACCGCCGGTGCCCGGGGAATAAAACAAGCGCTCTCATTCCTGTGGGGCAAAGCTGCCCCGGTCTCTTTTGCTAAGCCAAATCTTCCCCTTGCTCTAGCAGGCGAATCATCACCGGCTGCCCAAGGTGTCTGGGGAAGCGCCGGGCTTCAGTTTAGGAAAATGCTTTGCTGCGAGAGAGAAACTTCTGGTGCCCAATACATTTCAGGAGTGTGTTTGACACCACTTGTGCTTAGGCTGTGTAGTGCCAAGAAAATGACTTTCCAGCATCATAACAGCAGCAACATCCACATCAATAAAAATGATCAAGAAGAAAGGAACAAAGGATTTATAAAACAAAACTGTCTTCAACTATTTCAACATTTAGTAGCAGTGCCTTTTCAAACCAGGTCACAGTGAGATAAAGCTGATTTTGCTGTAGGTAGAGCACTACCCCTCTCCTAATTACCTCTGAACTGGGGGAATGTGGATCTCCATGACTAAGTTACGCCTCCTTCAATAAGGAATATCACTTTGTCACTGCAGGAAGTACAGGAAAGCTGAGAACATTGCTTCAAAAAAAGCCAGCACTAAACTCCACTGAAGGGCCATGTTTCATGTGCAGGTACGCTGCAGATCCCTGCTTGGGGAGCGCAGTGGTGTCAGTCCCACTCCTTTCTCCCCAACTTTCCTGAATTTGTTGCCTGTAACTCAATGGTGCAACATTTTACTGGCAAGAACATGGAGGAGACAAAACCCCGAAGCCCTCATCAATCACAGCCTGGCTCCTGGTACAATTAGCAAGTTCTATTATCTTAAGAATGACACTTGTAGCACAGAGCAAAACAACGTGCACCTGATATTATAATGCTGCATGTAAAAAAGGGAAGGCTGGAATTGCATTAGCATTGCATTAGAGTCCCATGACTTTTTATATCAGCACTTGTGAGTTATTTATGAATTCATTTATTTACTAGGACAGCCCTTTCTGCATTCAGTTGCCATGGTTGCTTTAACTCCTCTATCCTATTAATTCTGGATGTTATGAAATAAATATAGATCAGACAATCCTTGTGTGGTGGGGGTTTTTTATTGTTCTTAGTTTACAGTTATCCCTGTGTCCTGGCCAGAAAGGGTTTAACCCCAGCATCTCCCCCCCACCAGTCCTTCCTGCCGCAGAACTACAGCCTGGGCTGAGGGTGCTGAGGCGCTGGCACAGGGTGCCCAGAGAAGCTGTGGCTGCCCCATCCCTGGCAGTATTCAAGGCCAGGTTGGACACAGGGGCTTGGAGCAAGCTGCTCTAGTGGAAAGTGTCCCTGCAGCTCCTTGCTGAAGAAGAAGACCAGTTTGGCTGCCCTGGGAGATGGGGAGTGACTTCATTTTACAGGGTGAAAGCTTTGAGGCTGCTGCTTGTTTCAGTCTCAGACCCCACTGTGTGGAAATACCCATGGGGCTCAGGGGCTTGGCTGGCCCCTTGTGTTTTGCCCGTCTGGAGAGGGTAAAAGTGTAGTTCAGAGAAGAGGATGGTCCTGGAGTCAGGATCCCAAAGCCAACATGCTGGAAGTGTTTTGTAATAGAATTCCACAAGAAAATTAAATCAATTACTGAGTCTAATAAAGCTCTCAAGGTTTTTAATTAAACTAAGTTTTAATTAAAGCAGCATGGGCTTGTGCTCTTGTGATATTCTGCCTCAGACCCTAGAGGATTGCAACTCCTTTTTGTAATTTATATGGGCTGGATCAATCACTGGAGTCGGGAAAGCAGGAGAACTTTGTCAATTGTATGGGACGAAACACTGTTTGTGAGCCTGGAATCTCCAGCAGCTCCAGGCCAGGAGTGACCCCACGGAATGAGCATCAGCCTGAGCTAGTACTGTCCTGAGAAAAGTCCTCTCCCGAACAAAACTTCTGCTGCCTAATCCATGATGCTGCTGATAGTGGGGAGTTGTAACAACTCAGTAATTCTCCAGTGCATGTCAGAGGTGGCACTTTTGCCTCTTACAAAGCCATGCCCCACTCATCCGCCAGCAGTGGATGAGTGGGAGATGAGCAGGGGGATCCCATGGGGCAGCAGCACCAGTCCAGGAGACAGGCAGGAGAGCTACAGGCAAACCAGAGCCACCTCCTCCAGCCCGGACATCTGGTAAGTGGTCCCAGAATGTTCTGCCTCTATTTTAGTCTTGTTTTGTACACAATATGCCCAAAACATGCTTTATTTCTTAAGGAGATAAGGATCTTTATGTAACCCCTTTTTCCTTAACGTTAAGTCCTTTGTCAGGATTAAAGAATCCTAAAACATCTGCACGGGCTTGGGTGGCAGATGTATAGAGAAAATAGCCTAAAATAACACAGAATATTAACCTACTGAGGTATTAAAAAATAAGATAAAAGGACCCTCTTGCATTCTTAGTTACAGCCAATTCCTGACCCTGGCCCCCATGATGCAGGTGGGTAACAAGAGTGTGTGGTGGGGATTTCCATCTGAATGCTTCAAGCATTTCTATCTGATGCCAGAACTCAACATTTCCAGGAGTTTCAGCCATGCTCAAGAAGCAGAGCTGCCTCAGTATTGGGTCCTTGTGGGCTACCATGAAGATGCATCCATCCATCGGGAGCGCTGGAGCAGCCGGCTCGAATCTCACTGTGTAACACCTCTGGACAGCAGCAACTTCATTTAAATTTGTTCGATACTACTTAAACTGCAGTCCTTTGTGTTAGGCAGATTGATGGACAGACACTTCAGATAGGGGGGAGGTTGGTGTGAACAGCAGGAAGGACAAACTTTCCTCTTGGCTGCAAGTGCCCCGGTCCCCAGGTCACCTTTGCCAGATTTGCTGCACTGGGTGGCCAGTGCCAGCCTCCCTCCTGCCTGACTCCCAAACTATTTCCCCTCTTTTTAGTGGGAAGAGCGTCATTTTTCCTGCCCAGACCTGTGGCACCTCAATCAGGAGGTCTTCCAGGTCCTCTGCACCCATGAAAATAAGGAGCATAGGGAAGTTAACCCAAGGCTGCATTTGTCACCTCCAGGTCTGCTTGTGCCCTGCTGATGCTGCTCTGCAATACCATAGTGGTGGGAACCAGCATCCTTGTCCTGCTCCCAGCCACCACCATATACAGCCAGACTTGGGCCCCAGGGACTGGCTGGAACTCTCCTGCAGACTCATGCAGCATTGCTGGGCCTTAAGACACACTGACATTGTCCAAGGAAGGCTGGGAGCCATGGTCTGCTCTCCACTGAGTGCACATCAAGCACCGCCCCAGCCAGCCCGTGCTCCTAACACCATGTCCACTAATCACATGGGCTATGGGTGCTCATTGCCTTTAACAGCTCAGCAGCGATGGACGGACAAACGGCCACGTGGATGGATAGCTCAGAGCACTCAGTAACTGCTTTCCCAATGCCTTTGCCAATACCTGTGATCAACCCTGATGCAGCTGAAAGTCTCTAGAGCAGGTCAGAAATAGCCTGCAGTGCCTTGGTCAGTTAGAGCTCACTGTTAGCAGTCTCTCCCATCCTCATCTCCCGGCCCATTTCCAGCGATCCATACAGGTCCCATCAGTCCTGGCCGCAGTCAGCTCCCTCCCAGCCAGCAAAGACCATTAGTGTGATTACTGGAGGTCATGAAGTTCAAACCAAAATGTCAATTTTCATTTGGAAGAATGGTCTCATTTTAGGAGCAAAGGGATTTTTTTTTCTCTCTCAGAGAACCCCCGACTGTGAAATCATTGCTCCCCAAAGACTTGCAAATTTCTGGCCAGCGAAAGGTGCCAATAGCTGCTGGAGCCAATAAAAAGATTAACAAGGGTCACTGGTACTTTCCTCTTCCCTGCACTCAAAAGGCTCTGGGGCCTGTTTCGAAGATATTAACCACTGCCTTTACCTTCTGCATGTTTATCACCAGGTTTGGGGTCTTTATGGATTTATTGACAGGACATTGCCATTAATCCTACCCACAGAATGCCAGCCTGGGAGTCACTGAGGTTACATCACCCCTTCAGACAGGAGCGTTTAGCCAAAGAAGTTTTAAAAGGTAGAGGGAAATAGGACAAAGTAGGTGGTGGGTGAAGAGGAATGGGGCTCTGCCAGGCTCTGAGGCAGGGAAAACATCCACCAAGCAGCCTCTGAGAGTTTGGGAAGGCAAAGACCTGACCCTGGGAGGCAGCTGGGGTCTGCTCATTGATTCAGAGGGGCCAGGATGCCAGCCCCATGCTCTGGGGTTGATGACCTATATCTGGGAGTGACTTGGAAGGGCAGAGAGCTGGTGAGGTGGGTGCTGATCCTGCTTTGAGTGTCCGAGGCAGGGCTGGTACAGTGTGGATATTGGAAATTTTAGATGTCTTCTGTCTGGAGGAGCTCAAAATAGCTCCAAAGAGCTTCACTCACGTTGGGATGCTTCTGCGAACACTGGCTGGGCTGCTGGCAGCCTGGGATGGCACAGGACAAGGCTGGGTGGGCTCCTGCCTACCCAGAAGGTGTCACGCTTTTAAAGTGGGCTTTTTCTTCTATGTCATTGTGTTAACTAATTAAGTCTGTTCCATCTTTACCTACTGACAATGTGGCACTTAATTAAGTAGTTTAATTAGAAGCTGGCATCTTTAATTAAGTTTAGGACTGTAGAGGTGACCGGGAGCCTCCAGCTGAGTTGCAGAGCCTTTCCCTGGGAAAATGATGTGGGCTGCTGGTGAGGGAGAAACCTTTGCTCCCTTGTCCATCGTCCTCAGACATGGCAGGAAGTGAAGCACCATCTCCTCACCGCTGAGGGGGTGGATGATTTGTGCACCCTTTGCTCAGACATTTAGGAGAGCTGAGGGCTTCCCTGGGACCATGGAGTAGGAAGGAGACATGAGGGGTATGGGTGGGCTCAGCAGGAGGTGGGTATTGTGAGCCACAGGCTCTGCCCAGTGGGTGCCCATGTCTCCTCACTGGGACTAAACCTGCTGGACACCCCGGATGGACGGCTGCGGGACACGTATCACTGGGTGAAGGCTGTGGTGAGGTTAGGAACAACATCTGCAATTCTAGACCATGCAAGAGGCTGTCTAAAAGATGTATTGCCTTTTAATAATGTAAATATGTAAATATTACTGAGGTGCCATTAATCCTTATTGCCTCAACATGATACCACTCTTAAGAACAAATGTAGTAAGATATTATTAATATGCACAGTAATAGTACATTGACCTGACTAACACCAATAAATTGCAGAGCTTCGCACAAAGCGATTTGCTGCTCAGGGAGCAGCCTGCATCCTTCCAGCAGCACCCCAGGCTCTGCAGTGCAGAGGACCCCAGTTTGCCCTTCAGGAGCCCTAGCCCTGGGGAAACCAAGGAGCTGTGAAGGAGCAAGGAGGTCCTGGGAGGGGAGTCGGAGTAGTTGAGGCTCAGCAGCCCCTGCTCCCTATTTTGGAGCAAGAGCCTTAACTGCTGAGGCTCCTTTTCCAAAGCCTCACAGCCTGAGGGTTTTCTTCACCCCTTCTCATAACAGATTTGTCTTAAATCCTAAATGTGTGTTAGGAGGGAGAGTCTTATTGGTCCCAGAAGTACGGAAATTAACCCAGGCTTCAGGCCAGATTTCCTGTCTTGGCGTGCTAAGAGGTGGCCAAGCCTTCGTCTCATCAGTTGTTGGATCACAGAACATTTTGGGTCGGAAGATCATCCAGTTTCAACCCCTGCCCCGGCCAGGGACACCTTCAGATAGACCAGGTTGCTCCAAGCCCCATCCCAAGAAGCTGTTTGTCTATTCACAGACCCAAGCCCAGCTCTGTTTAAAGCTTCAAGGCAGGCTCTCACTGCCTGCCTTTGGTGGTGGATTTCCCATTTAAATACAAGCACATACAAGAATTACAAATTGGAAGGAGCACCCCAATTTACATTTACCAGGCTGAGAATGCAGGCTATTGCCACCTATCCTTGGCCCTGGCAGGGCAGCCTCCAGCTTCGAGCTGCGTGAATGGCAAGTGGGAGAGCACACGACAGAGCAAGGGAAGCCATAAAGGCTGAATTTAGGGCTTGAAAAGGAAATGACTCTGCCAAATGGCTGCTTCAGTTCAAATCAGCCCTGCCTTGTAAATCCTGCTCATCCTTTTCATGAGGGAAACCCGGGGAGATAACCAATATTTCAGCAGCACAGAGACTTCTGGAGACCTTCACCTCTCGGTGTCCTCTGAGCCCCACACCCAAGCACAGGGCTAGAGAGCAATTCAGGCACGAACATGGCCATTAGATCTGAAATTAATCCTCAATTTCATGATTAATGAACTTCAGAAGCACAGATTTACCTGGGTACAATGTATTGAGAAATGGTACACAGTAGATGTCTGCAAATAATCAAGATTGTAACCAAGACAAGGAATAAAAAAGAATTATTTTTAGTTCCATTCTGTAGAAGAATTAAGTGCTGAACAGTAAAATTATCAGGCAGTAGGCTGATTTTTTCTCCCCAGAGCATTAATGAACTGCAGGATTCATGGCTGGAGGATGCTGTGTAAGTTATCACTTATGAAGGAGCTAGAAAAAGACTATACAAATTTGTGCATTATATGTCCATCTCTACTGCTTTCAGCCCAGGAGGTCTCTGATCAGTGGGTTGCTGAAGGGCAGCAACGCACAGCAGCAGGATCACCCTTTTCCCAAACACTTCACCTGTGCATTTGCTGCTGCCTCATTAGAGACAGCTCCTGGGCCGGAGGGACCAGTGGAAGCTCATGTGGGTCTGTCACAGGGCAGGGTGCAATATCTTGCAGGGATATCAGTTAAACCACTCCAAGCTCAAGTAAATAAGACTTTAAGCCAAGCAAAAGAGACCCAGTTTATTTGCCAGAGCCGTTTTGGGCTTTGCCTCTCACTAGCACACTCCTTGCATGCTCTGCCAGGGCCACTGGTGCTCCTCTTTCTCCTCTTACTCAGCTAAGCGAAGCTTGCTGTGTACAGACTCCATTTCCCTTTCCAGAACATGAACCTTCCCTTTCATTCCAGGGTTTCTTTTATGCATCATCATTTTAGTAGACCCTATTGTACTGGAAATCTGTTTGCCACATGTTAGCTGCAGCTCATCTGCTAAGATCCTTGGTTAAATATTCATGGAGAGGTAGCTATTAAACCAGGGGCAAGAACTCAGGTTACACAGCAGAGATGAGAAGGGTGGCTAGCAGGGGAGGCCAGCTTAATATCAAGTTAAAAACCCTCATGGAAATGACTTACCCCACATAAGGCCTGGGCATGGAGAGGCAGGAAAAAAACCCAGTCACATTGTGCTGCTGAAGTGTGTTAATTACCTCAAAGCCTGAAGCCCTAAAGCACACCCCTGGCAGCAAGTCCTGCATGAGTTTGTGACCATTAAAGTAGCAAGAGAGAATTTCCAAACAGGTTGAGCTTTTCACAGGGGAAGAAAAATGAAGTGTCCTTGCATGGCATGTGTCCATGCCCACACGCCCCGGCTAAGGAGATGGGTTGAATAGGGAATAGCATCAAACGTGCTATTCCAGTCCGAAAGAGCTCCTCAAGCACTGCTGCAGCGAGGAGGTGATGCCTGAGAGAGGCTGGTGGGGACAGGACTATGCCCTGTACAGCCAGACCACCCAGCAGGCTCCTCTCCACCACCTCCTCCCTGGCAATTAACTCCCACAACCTGGGGGCAGGAACACTAAGGGCAAAAGGACAAGAGAGCAGAAGTCAGTCTGGGGTGTCAGGTAACCAGTTACCTGAGCTCTGCCTAAAGGTAACTTCCTCATGAATAGCCCACAGGCCTCATCCCAGCACCGACATGCCAAGCTGGTGAATAATGCAGGGCCTGGTGGTGCTGAGCAGATGGCATCGCTGCTGTAATGTGAGCAGCCACGCTATGCAACACGCAAAGCCCAGCAATTAACCTTTTCCAAGGTTTCCTCTTGTCTCAGGGATTATGCCTCCTCCAGCCCCCCTTTGCTCCACTCCTGCCTGAGAGAAAAGAGTAATCCCCAAATAAATAAGGGAAATAGATTTCGACACCTCCAGCAGCCCTGTGAGATTGTCGCTGGGGCTCCCAGCCCTCTGCCGAATACCAGCGGGGCTGAAGAGGGTGCAGGAGGAGCCAGAGCTCTGCGCTGGGGGTGACACTTGCCCTTCCCAGCTCCAGCAGCCTCTGGTTTTGTCCCTGCCCGGTAGAGCTCCCATTCCCGCACTTCCATGCAGCTCAGGCGCACACAGCTCCTACCAAATCAGTGGTGTCCACAGCGCTGCTCTCTCCCACTGAGTCATGTTCTGTCTCCCTCCCATACCCCAGACGGCAGGGTCACCCCAGAGTGACCGATGGGATCAGTGCCGAGCCACTGCAGCTGGAGCCTGCTCATGAAAGCACTGCGGCAGCATGGCTCGGGAAGCGTTGCTGCCTGAACCCAAGCCAGCCTGTTCTTTTTCTCTGAGATGAATCTGTGGCTCCAGAGATCTGTTTGAGATTCAGTTTCTATTTACATCCCCAGGCTTCAGTATTTTATTCTTTCTAGAGCCTGTCCTCCTGGAGCCCGGACCAGGGTTGATTTATGAGAGGAAAATAAAAGGAGAATAAATAATTTTTTAAATGAAGAGAACAAATTGATCTTTTCCTCTTCAAGTGAAGAAGATCCCAGTATTCCAAATAAAAAAGGTCTATGGCCTTGATTACTAGTTTAGGAGGAGGGTGGACGAAAGAGAAGAGGCCAGGGAAGGAGCAGCCCCTGCGCACTACAGTGCAGGTGAGGGTTTTTGTTCATGAACCTCTTTTTCCCCAGACCCAGGCTCACAGCCACCCGTTGGAACAGGCAGCACACTCAGGAACCTTTGAGCCTTCAGCCTGTACACAGAAAGTAGGCAGTGGGTCCAGCCTCTGAAAAGCAGCTCCAAAGAGGGCTTGAGTGGGCTAAAGACAGGAGAAAATCAGAGCCTGCTCCCTTTCACACCCCCTTGGCAACAGCTTGGTGATCACACAGCACGGTGGGAAAGGGAAATGTGGATATGGGTAATGGTTTACTTTTTAGAGGAAAAAACTATGTATTACATGCAAGGCATTCACCTTGGTATATGACAAAAGTTGTTCTTTTAACCATGATTCTTAAACCTCGTCATAATCAAACTGATTGATTCACAACAATGCCTAATACTTTTAATTAACAAAGTGTTGTACATATACTGGCAAAGCATTACTGGCATGCTTCCTATGCAATACACTTAATTCTGTAATGAATTATTAGTACAAATGACTAAGATATATTGCACCCTGGAAGAGACTGTCAAGAGAGGTCGACTTCAGACTCTTGGTCACTTGTTGGACCATCTGAGAACAGAAGTAGTGCCACATCCTCTCCTTGGTTTCTGTGGTGCTCTGTGGCCAGGACAGAGTCTGTCCGTGCTGGGGACATCAGTGTCTTTGCAAATGACACTTCTACTCCAGAGCTCAGCGAAAGCCAAGACAGTTTCTCCATTGCTTTCTGCCTAGAGAAATGCCAGCATGACATTTCTTTCAGTGCAAAAGAGAAGTGTCCCTAAAAGATGTGTACTTTCTTCCACTAGACCTGGAGGCTTTGCTTGTTGTTTTCCAGCTAGCATTCTGATCTGACTGAATTGCTCATTCAAAGGAGCAATGCAAGGTACAAAACCAAGTCTATGAAATCAGCGCACCAAGGTCAGAGAGGGATAAAAGTTTGGTTTACAGTTAGCACAAAGTTTAAACAAAATAGACACTTTGCTCCCTAAGGTGCCTGGAGAAGACCACAGGAAGGTAAACTCTGTGTGCAAACACAGAGATGCTGATAGCTACACCACCAGAAAGAGCTGACTATGGAGCCAGTTCTGCTCCTGGAAGTCCCAGTATACTGCAGCTCAAGTTTGGAGTCAACAGTCAATGTAGGGAGATGCCAGGAAGGAAAAGAGTGGGATTACAAGGGGAAGAAAGCGCCCAAAATGGAACAGCAGCACTTGCCCCTTGAGGCATGCTGGACATTGGAGCAGAGGGATGCTTCTCTGCCAGCCCTTGTCCACACAAAAAGCCAGTTTAGAGCCTCTGGAGGAGTTCTCTCGGGGTGGACATGCTGGAGCAGCCGTCATGGCCCTCTCACAGCAGAGCAGCCAGTGCCTGTGCACGTGTCTCGTTGCTGAGCTGTGAGGTTAGAGGTGACTGGTGTTTTCATGCATGGTCATTAGGTCTGAGAAGGAAACTATGTCTTGTAAAGTAAGGATATGAAGGTTAATGGAAGGATTCTATGTTTTCCCAGGTTTCTTACAAATTAGTGAAGAGACAAATACCCTGGGGCCACATGCAAAGCAAAAGTCATTCCTGCAACTTTTATTGGATCACAGTTGAAGCACCTCGCGGTCAGAGGTCACCAGTGTTACTTTAAGACACAATCACTGGGGTCAAGCTAATTAGCACCAGGATCACATCCCAGGCTTTTCCTTTTTCTCTTTGTTTCCAAGTCCTCTCTGACCCCTGATCAGAGCCTCCCAGTCACCACTTGTCTGCGGTTTTCCAGCTGACAGACCTCTGGCTTCTTACTCAGCTGAAGAAACCTCCAGGTTTCTTCCCCTTTTGATTCAATTTGCAGCCACACAGGACAAAACTGATGGCAAACATGACTAGATCCATCTTTCCAAATGGCACAAGCTGAGCCCGCAGCTTAGCACAATAGGAGGAGAATAGGAAGGAAATCAGAAATGAGTTTCTGAGTGGCCAAACATCTCCCTCCAGTCCGTTCTGTCTCCAGGCAATGTGTCCAGCACCCTCCTCCTCTGACCAGCAGATCTGAGCCCGTTGTGCTTGGTCAGCACATCACAATGATGAGTTTCATGCAGAAGCTGAGCCTAGCCCCAGTCCCATAAATTTGTTATGCATTACATCCAATTAATGTAAATTATTACAGTGACTAAATAACAGCTCTGCCATCAGATAAGGGAATAATCATAAGTGAACTTGCAAGTTCCCAAGGTCCAAATGAATTAACCCTTTCCTCTGCATCCGCTGGACCAGGTGAGGGCTAGGTACCAGCCCTTCTCCTCTGACTGCAGCAGACAAATATGCCTGATCCAATGCTCTTATCATCATCCATGAAGGTCTGGGCAACACCAGAGCACTCACAGTAACTGCAGCTGCCTACTGACACACACAGCATCCATCCTTCCAGTCACCAGGTGAGAGACACCCTTCTTCTTGCATCATTTCCCACTCCTGAAGACACAGAACCAGTCGAAGGTGGCCACCCACCTCCTAAGAAAGCACAGCCAGAAGGTACTGACCCTGGCACCACTAACTGACACACCCCTCCAGCATGCAAAACATGCCCTGCCCCTGCAGAGATGGAGCCAGAGTGGGTACAGGGCATTGCCTGGCAAAGCAAACATGTAGTCCTGTCTCAGAGGCAGATTTAATGTGCACTTCTGGGGACCTGTGGTCAGTGTCCCAGACAGGTAGCTTATGCTCATCAGAAATGCCTCCAAGTGCCTGTGCTGCTGAGACCTAGAGGGACCCTGGTGTGTTTTTCAAAGCAGAAGTGATCATCAGTGTTTGCAATAATTCCTGGGCTCAGATTAAATGGAATAAAGGCAGAAGTTCAGAGCAATAAATAAATAGTCCTCTCCCTGCCCCAACGCGCTTCTCATGGATTCATTCGCAAGCTTTCCTGCGTCTTGCTCCTTGGCTTGCTTGTGCCCAGCTCCTCATGGTACCCACTTTGCCTTGGCAGAGCAGCCACAAATCATCGTGACACACCAATCAAGAGATCCGGGAATTTTTACACCACTCTGCCTCTTGAAAGATGAGTCACCTTCTGCACCACATTCCTGGGCACCCAGATAAATCTGTCACAAACTTCTCCTTCCCTCTAGGTGCAAAAGTCTTTCCATTTTTCAGTAGAGCTGTATTTCCTCTTTTTAAGCTCCTCTTTCTTGCCCCAACACACATTCACACCCCTCAGCCATCTCAGTATATTTCTCCCTTTGTTCCTGTTTCACTGACAACTTCATCCTAATAGTCTCCTCAAAGGAATGATGAATGCATAAGCTGCATATTGATCACTGCAGTGATTGATTACAAGATCTCTTTGACAGATGAGCCTACTAAGGTAGTTGCCAATATGGAGGTATGGATGGCAGGGCCCCCTTGTACAACAGTCTAATGGTATCTGACCTGATAGGGCAGAAAGGCAACTCCCTCATTTCAACAGGAAAAAAGGCCTCTTTATACTCTTTATAAAATAATTCATAGGAAACTTAAAACACTCAGACACAGAGAGATTGCAAATGGGGAAATATGATGGATTATGGGTTGAAAGGAGCAGACTTCTGGAAGCTAAATTGATCCCCAGGAAAATGTTTTTGTCTGCTGTGAAAAATGGGCAATATCTCAGCAGCTCTGGAGGGCTATAATCTGGAAAATAATTTGCTTTTGATTTCCTTTAGTTTCATGCAGGGTTGCTTGGTTTTTTTTTTTTTTTTTTTTTGAAGTTGGTTCCTTGCAGGCTTTGTTTTTCAGCTGGAAAATCAGTGATGAAACAGGGGAGGAATTAGCCATGCTGCCAAATACAGGCTGATCCTCACTTAGGGTTGTAAAGCCCTCACCCCACATGATGTCACTTACTCCATGGGAGATGTTACATCCCCTACGAGAAGTACTTTGCCAACCAAACCCAGACAAGTCAAGCCCATGGTTGAACATGAGTGTGCATGTGCGAAGTTAGAGACTCTCCAGCCATGATGCTGCAGAACCCTGCCATCAGCAGACACCTGTAAATGCTGCACACAGGCTCATTGTCTAAATGTTTCCTGGTTGCTTGTGTACCTAAATTAAGAAGACAGCACACAAGGATTGCTCAGTCTCCCTACTCAGTCTTTGCTCCGTGAGAAAACCTCTGCATGTGATACTGTGCAATAGGAGTAACATTTCTGCGGAGCACTACAAGCAACAGCCACACAGGAGGAGAATCCCACCAGCGAGGAGGGGTGCAGGGTCTGTGCTTCACCTCTCAAACAGCTCCACTGTGGAGGTCCAGCTCCTTCGCAGAAGTACAAAGCAAAACAAAGAGCAAACTGACTTCTTCTAACCCCTTCCAATTCAAAGTGCTAAATGACTGTTAAACAGTCATGGTGCATAAATCCTCAGCGAGGTAGCCACATCAGCCACCCCAGTTGGTGGACATGGGGTCATAGAACCAGGATTCTGATCAGGAAAT
The DNA here is from genome assembly GCA_028858755.1 of Ara ararauna. Lineage (NCBI taxonomy): Eukaryota > Metazoa > Chordata > Aves > Psittaciformes > Psittacidae > Ara > Ara ararauna. The sequence continues at coordinate 24,006,271 of CM054384.1, forward strand.
CAGGAAACTGAGGCTTGGAAAAATAGTGAGTAGCTTCAAGTGGGACTGACTCGGAGGGTCACTGAGAAGGGGAAGTCTGAAGTCAGAGCTGGGGTCAAACCCAAAGTTTTTATTCACTGCTTCTGCACTCGAGTCACAAGCATGTCCTGCTTCCGTGGCTTAGGAGCTGGGTAAGAGAGAAAACATAGGATAACCCAGTAAAACACATTTAGAAGCTTCCCTTCAGTAGAGGAGCATTCTCTTGCTCCCATTTTTTAACCAGCTTCCCGCTTCTACTTACAATAACAAGAAATGTTGTTCTGGCAACAACTAGAAGAGTTTTCTCCGAGTTCAAAGCCCTAGGAATGAAATTTATAGAGCAATAGTTACAGCCTCCCAGTGCCTGGAAATTCCTTGGCAGTAGGCTTTTGCTCCAGGAAAATATTGACTCAGTGGTGTGCTAACAGCTCAGGAGCCCATTACAATCACATGCATACCTTGAGTTCAGACAATAACTCAGCAGAATGCAGCTACCAGAAAACAACAAGTTAGTTAGATTTCTGCAGGCTATACACTTGGTGAGTAATAATCTTGAAGTAGAAATGAGCCAAGCCTGGATAGACTGCTGAGCCAAATGGAGATCTTTTACTCATGGCTTCAACTACTGCATGCACTGAGTAGGATGTTTGTGGAGGGCTTCAACCCTCTAAATATACATGTGTGTGTTTGACTTCACACATCTTCCTACTGAGCTCAGTTATTTTACTGTTAACGGGACTTCTGGTTGCAGAGGTTTTTCAGTTTAAGCCAGTAAAGATCCAGTAGTGAAAGACTGTCAGGCTTAAATCTGATGTATCTTATTATTTGCACATTCCTACTTTGAGGTAGAGCCGAAGATGCCCTCTGCCTATCAGGAAATACAGCCCAGAGGTCAAATCTTTCTCAGTTTACATATTACTGCTGCTGACTTATATTCTTAGAAGTCAGCCAGAGTCGACCTCTGGCTGTATAAAGCATTTTGAGCATAGGAGCTCTCAGAAAAACAGAACCACAAATCAGCAGGTCTAAGCACAACAATTTTGAGGATACTTCCATGGTATTTGTGCAGCCAAAGTGCTGTTTTGCTGGAGAGCTCTAAGTTCATTTTTCTGCCTCTGGAATAAAGAGCATTTTCATTTCTTTTTAATCATAGATACTGTTTTGATTTCATGTTCATTACATAATTATCTTCCATTTATAAGAAATTAAAATTTCTCAGGTAAGAACCGCCTGTATTAACCCCAAACCTCTGGAGATTTCACATCCATCCCTGCACCATGCTTTGCGCCAAGCTGAGAACAGGCAGGAAGGAGGGATTATCTTAAACAAAGATATTAAAGATAAGGCTGTGCCTATCAGAAGAACATGCATTACATTGCTCCAAGAACATATGTACCTAAGGGGTGTTGGGGAGGGTCCAAAATTGTGAATTCCATTTCAGAGAGACATTTTCCTATGCGTGCGGGGAAGCATTCAGCAGTGTCAGGAAGTGATCTATGTCTCTTGCTGTCAGCAGCACAGCCCGGGCACAAGCACTGCAGTGAACTTACACACTCGTGCACATGGAACTATTTTTCATGGAACTGATGAATTCTGCAGTGACGTTCATAGCAGTAGGACACATTATTGCTGCAATATATGACTATCAGTAACACCTACAAGCCTTTAATATTCCACAGCTGAACTGTGGAAACAGAAGAAAGTTGCTTGTAAATGCCTCATTCACAGTGTAACTGGGTTGTCCGTCAAAATAACTCTCAGATGTGAAACCTCAAGCAGGAAGCTTCAAAATCAGAAAAAATGCAAGCGACAACTTGATGAACATTAAAAGCATTTTAGAGAAGGAGAAAATGAACAGAACACTTTTCTGCTTTCATTCTCATCACTGGGAGTTTCAATTAGCTGTACAACTATCTAATCACTTTTTTTCTGCAGCCTTAGCAGCTCTGTTCTCTGAATAGTAAATATTGTAGCTTCAAGGGACAGGGTTTTGCAGGCAGAATATGGCAAAATGGATTCTGCCCTTCATTTTCTCACTATAGGAAATGTTTCCTGCTTGTTTCTATTTCATACATCATTTGTTTCGATAGGAGTGCTGCTTAAGTGGGCTGTGCTTCAGGATCTGCAGCTGCTTTCCCTGTTTCTATCATCTCTACAGATGAAGTTGCTCTCCCTCAGAATATCCAGTCACTCGTCGGTACAGATGCAGGCCCCCAAATCTGCCCCTCTAAGCAAACATACAAGTTAGTTGGTGGCAGGAGAATCAGACTTTGAGCAGGAATGGACAGAACAAAAGGGCTGCAGTATGAAAAGCATACTAAAAAAATGAGCCTTTTGTGTTATGTGAAGGGATTGCCCACTCCTGCCCAGCTCCAGCTGTAAGCCTGTTGCAGGATCAAGGTGATTCATAACCTGGAGCGTGTCAGACTCTTCCTATATGCACCTAGCACCATGCTGTCATTGTGCAAACAGTAATAGCAGTGGAAGCAGCAGGACAAAGCCAGTGGTTAAGGGCTTAAAGGAGCTTCCCTCTCCAGAAACGCAGCCACACAGCAAGGCACATCCTGGTTTGCATTCCTGTCATTTGAACTGCCTGATGGTTCATTTCATGAAACACTGTCGAAGCGTTCGGCAGGAAGTTGTGCTTAACAGCAGACTCTTATAGGAGGCACTTGATTATATTAGACAGATAATTATTGATCGAGCTATAGTTTATCCTTGCTGCCTAATTTCAATAAACAGCAGCTTGGGGGAATTAGCAAGGGATTCTGTTCCCCCTCCCCCTGCTTCTTCAGGATTTGTCAGAAACAAGATGATTTATGTGTATTCCAGTAAGATTCTCGTTTGTTGGCAGGCTGCAGGGATTGTTTGGGGTTGGAAGTACTAAGCTTTTATATTTAAATGCTTCTATGTGAGTATTCATGGGTCTCACTGCCTTGCATTGTAATATCTGAATAATAACTGTGACTTATGCAAACCAGTTTTCAGCTGTTCACTGTGATCAATTTTTCATTTTAAGCAACTCCCTGCCATGCCAGGGAAAGAAAAAATAACCTGATAGGCAAGAAGAGCAAGATCCAAGGCAGGCAGTAATACCTTCCCTTTTTAAATAATGCACAGCTCATTTCTGGATCACTTGCAGATGTGTTGCTTTCTATTAAGCACAGATAATATTCTGAAGATGTTCCCCCCTCCTTTTAGGTGAGGCTTTTGGAAAAACAAAGTGTAGGAACACAGGTCTGCCTGACACACCCCGGACCAAGGCCTGGCTGAGCAAGCATCCATGAAACACAGGCAGGACTGCAGAAGCTCTGGGTTTGGTGTAAAGGCAAATAGTTGCTGTTATTTCCCAGCGCTGGTAGAGCAGCTACTCCACTCCATTCAAAAGGTGCCTATGTTTCTGTGAGGGATTAGCATTTCTAGAAGTATCAGCGCATGAAAAGCATTGCCCAAAACCAATATAGTCCAGCAGACACTTCTAAAAGTGGCCAAGGGAATAGACTGGCTCTCTTCCCGGAAGCTGGTTTAGCCAGAAGGGCAATGGCTGCTGTTGAACTGGGAAAGGATTAGGAAAATACTTGCTCCCTGGCAATATTCGAGTAGACCAAGTCTATTGATAAGGAAAGGCTCTCCTGCTAGCAGGAGAAGTGGTATTTAACTAGATAACTTCATTTGATAAATGTGAGCATCCCAGACAATTCCACCTGAACACGAGCCAGCGATCATTCTCCCAGGTTGATTTCACTAGCATGCAATGGATGTCTCTGAATTTCACTCACATGATGACAAATAACTACAGTTCCTTCAGGGAACTCTTCAGTGTCTTTTCTCTTTTGTAATGAAAACCTCCCACTCAGGAAATGAAAGAGAATTCTCACTTTAATAGTTAAAACTCTGCACTAATGCAGGTAAACACACTCAAAAATACATCTTGGTTTTATTTCTAATTCCTACCTCATTTGGGAGCCCACACTGCTGGAAGACTGCTGGGGATTTCCTTCTCTTACCAGCACAATCTGGAAGCTTGCTGTATAATAAACACTTCATTAAGCATTAGACTGATGCATTATGACAACTTATAGACAAGTGCTTGGAAATACTCTGCTCACTTCTAGGCCTGAATGGGAACCAGATTACTGCTTGAGGCTTTCTCAAGACCAGTTAGATTGATGCTCTGATATTGCAGCTTATGCCCAAAACCTCTCCTTAGCTATCAGATACAAAGGTTGCATAGAAAGTGATTTTCACACCCATCCATGAAAAATCCCTGAATCAGAAATATCCATATACTCGCAGCCTGAGATGTTTCATGTAGCACTCTGCAGTTAGAAGGAGCCTGGACTTCTTGCCGGGATCAGCAAGGATTCCTTTTGTCCCACAAAATACAAGATATATTCTACACATGTCATGCAGTATTTCATGCCATCACTTGATGACTTACTTTGCTTTCAAGAAAGATTTCAGGACAACTTTTTTATTGAATTAACCTTTAAAAACTGAAATAAAAAACCCAACCAAACCCAAACCTCTTTCCATCTTCATTTCAAGGGCTCCTTACTCCTGGCTCATAGCCCTTACTATAAACTGCAAATTTAGCCTAGAAAAAAGTGAGAGAAGGGCCCACTATAACTGGGAATCCCAAAATAAGCTGCAAGGCTGGGCGGGCACAGCCTGCCCACTTCCTCTGACCATCCACAAGGAGAACAAAGCCCTTTTCCAGAAGCTTTTCCTCAACTCCAGTAGGAGTTGAGCAAGAGAACAACCTTCTGATAGAACCTGGCCTTGTTTTAAAGGCTTCAGGGAGAACATGGGGGGAGTGAACCCAGCAGTGAATCACTGGCACAGCACTTCCTCAGAAAATGGAACTGTTCTTCAGTAAAGAATTATTGGAGTGAGACGGTTTTCACAAAATATTGAGGTTCTTCCAGAACAGCTCCTGGGTTATTTTTCACTCTCCTGCAGTACAGGGGTCTAGGATCTTCTTTGCCAAATATTTAGTGAACAGCATCTGCAGCATCTTAATTACAGTAGCTGTTCTCATCTTAATCTCTTGCTTCAGAATAAGGTTAAGTGTAATCTGTCCTAGATTCTTATACAGATGGTTCATTTCTTAAATACTTGAGAAGAGTTTAGTCGATCTTTAATTCCTTAATCTGGGAACCAAGACCAACCTGATTGAGTGATATTTTACCAGATTTTACAATAAAAACGCAACACACACCCCAACAGGGGTTCATTTCTTTTCTATACCTTTTCTCATTCCAATGGAAGTTGCTGGAGGTTAGAAGATCCACATGTGACTTCTCTTTCTCCTATTAACCCCAATAACAATGCAGCGTTATGGATAAGGAACATCTCAGTAGTAGAAGCTAGCAAGTACCTCTTTCTCTAGTTGAAATATGGAAGACTCTGAACTGTTAAATAATATATTGAGCAGCTTTTATGGCTTTTTATCTATAGCCAGATTGCTGCTATCACCAGAAAATGCAAATCCTCATTGGGCACAATTTCCTTTCTGCAAGAAAACAGCACCTAAGCAATTACAACTCTGTCAAGGAACAAACTAAGACACATAATGGCAGTTTTCAGTTAGGCTCACAGAGCACCACAGTGTGATTACAGCCAGGAAAATAGTGCTATAAACCTTTAAACCAGAATTTTGTTTTATAAGTGCTTATCTGAGTCTTGGACCAAACTACTTGACCTTCACACAGCTAGAAACAAAGAAGGGTAGGTTTTCACTATAAACAAAAAACGTTAGATTCAGACTAAGGGAGTAAAAACCACAAGGGTTTTGGCTACGCTTTTTCTTGTCTGGTTCAATTTCCCTTTATGAGCTGAGTTTCTCCCATTTTCAGTATTGTACCAAGGGAACCCCAGTTGATACAAGAGCACGGTTATGCTAACTGCTCTGCACTGCGAGTGAGAAGTGATGCCAGCCTCCAAAAGCAGCTGGAGGAAGTTCTTTCAACCTCAGCTGTGAAGTAAGAAATCACAGCCTCAAAGTCCTGTTGCAAAGTCAGCCCAGGGCCCCACAGCTCCAGAATCACCCCGGTTGTCCAGCACCCAGCCATTCTTTTCAGCGGAAATAACTGCACGTGCACTTCTTTAAGCTAATAATCACTCCACCATTTTAATTCCCCAGCTCTTGGCTTGTGCTTATGATTTCAAGCTTTGCATTCAGTAAGACCCTAAAGGAAGCTCAAGAAATCAGCTCCCCGGAGTCACTTCTCCCTTGAACTCTACCAGAAGCAGCTCTGCCCATGTTGACCTTCAGCAAGCCTCCAGGGAGGGCATTTTGACACCATTTCTAGCAATCTTGGTAGCTCCATGTAAGAATAATTGAGATGTTTCATATCCCTGCAAAAAACCTGTCTTTGTTTTGTGGGCGTTTTAAAAAATAACCATGATGATGTTCCTACCTCTGCTCCGGCTCTGGAGAATCCTTGAGATGTTCCTATAAAATGCAATGGTCATGGGTGTCTGCAGTACACCGAAGTGCCAAAGGCATCCGGCGGCTGCAGGCATGGCCAGTTCTCCATCCATCAGTGGGAAGTTACTGCACAGGCTTTGCAGGCAAAACTCATGATGGAGAGGACAACAAGCTGGTCCAATCAGAGATCATTCCATGAGGAAGGGAGCCTACAAGGGCTCAGGTGAACACCTTGCACGTCAGCTGCAGGCCAGACCTGGACCCAAGCAATGCCCTTCAGTGCACATTGAGTCATGCACTTGCCACAGAGTGCCTCCTTCCACCCTTATTTTCTGGGCATTCCCCTCTCCTGTGTGGTGATTGCAGCAGCCTGGAAAAGCTTCCTCACATCCACAGCTACACAGTGGGAGAGAGGGTGCTCAAAGCCGTACCAGCAGGGTTGGAAGAGACCTTAAAGCTCCTCCAGCTCCAACCCCTGCCACGGGCAGAGACACCTTCCACTAGAGCAGCTTGCTCCAAGCCCCTGTGTCCAACCTGGCCTTGAACACTGCCAGGGATGGGGCAGCCACAGCTTCTCTGGGCACCCTGGGCCTCAAAATACATTTGAGAACGGGGATGTTCTCAGCAGGATTCATTCTGGGGACACAGCTGCCTGTCAGTGCACAGCGGCAGATCCAGAGCTCCCATTGTTGCCCCCTTTGCTGGACAGGGGGGCCCTGAGGAGCCCCTCACCAGCTCCAGCAAGGCCCCCAGCAGCCTCAGAGCCGCATGTATTAATGCATCGATCTCTGAGGCAACAGTAATCTTTATTTATCTTTCCTTGATAAATCAGCGGCTCCTCAGGCCGAGCCCTCCTTGCGGGGCTGACAGGAGCCCTCCTGCGCCATGCTCTTTGTCACGGCCCCTTCCCCCTGCTCAACTTCCCCAACTTCCTAATGTGCCTCTTGGCAAGCGGCAATTTTTCTCCGAGATTATAAATTTCAGCTGTTGCCCTGATACAGCAGATGTTGCTCTTCCAGCTCCCCTCGATTGGTCCCCAGTGACAGGAACCGATCGATTTTTCGCCTCGGCCTGCGTGGACGGATTAACACAGTGATAAATGGCTCAGGATTGATTTGCACTTAATTGACAATTTGGTGAACCTGTTCTAAAGCCCCGAGGTTTGGCCCCGGCACCGATCGTGCCCGGGTAATATACGGCGCGATCGATGCGGCCCCGGCCCCGCCGCCCGCCCGGGGGGACGCTGCTCGCGCGGACCGACAGGGGGCAGCAGAGCCCGCGGGACGGCGCCCGCGTCGCGCGGCCGTTGGAGCCGTTAGAACCGTTAGGACCGTTAGAGCCGTTAGCGCGGGCCCGAGGCGCGCTGCCGGCTCCCCCTCAGCGCGGCGGCCGTGGCCGCCCGCACCCCCCGCCCCAGCGGGCTGCCCTCACCTCTGCCTGCCCCTCTGCTCCCCGGGCTCCGTAACACCGCGCAACACGGCCCGTTTTGTGTGGCGGCAGCTGCGCAGGGGCCGCTTCCAAACTCGTTACCTCTGGCTTACCTGCAGCCTCATGTTTATCCTAAATGGAACACAAACTGCCCTCAGGATCAGTCACCTGTGACTATGGGGCTTTATGAACAAAGCAGGGAATTGGATTGCTGCAGTAGTGAAAATAAAGGCCAAGAAGGAAGTTAATTAGTAAAAACCTATAACCTCCGACTGCCTTTTCTGTCATCTTTTGTTCTTTCCTTCTGTTGTGCCAAATCCCCAAGCTTTTACCCAGGTAATACCCCCACTACATAGCCTGCATTAGGAGATAATAAAAGCTCTGTGCAATCCATGGCAGCAGAGGAACATTATCTTCCAGTATTTATCTATTATTTATTACCAGGTACTCTTAGAGCCGACAAGCAGAGCCCAGTGAACCTGTTGAACAGCTTGATTCAGCCCCATCCTGTGTGTGAGGTTTCTGCAGGGCTGTGACACAGTCACACATAAAATACATCTGAATTTGACTTTTTACCCCAAGAGCTTTTCAATTGCAGCTAACCCGGGCTTCAGCTCCAGTAGCAGCCTCCAGAGCCAGCCCTGGATCTCAGTCCGTAGGTTACAACGCAGTCTGATGGAATAAACTGTGAGCAAAGCTAAATCCTTCATCTTAGATAACCACCCTCAGCTTCGCCCCTTGTCCTGCCACTTGCCCCAAACCCAGCTCACCCCGGGGGAGGCGGCAGAAACTCTGCAATGGGTTTAAGCTTCAGAAATAAACCCAGACTGGAGGCGGCAATAGCCTGATGGAGCAGAGCGGGTCCTGCCTTCCCATAGCCGTGTGCACACAGAGCTCCCTGCAACTGCAACTCTCCCCTGGGTAACAGGAGCTCTGCAACTGAAGCCATGGATTGCCGCATGGCACCACAGGCTCTGACCCTCTTCCTCTAGGGCAGCTGGACTTCATGGAGCCCAGAGAAAGCTGGCAGTAGTAAGGCTCTGATTGAGGGCTGTGAGTTTGATTTGCATCTACCTGCTTTATGCCTAACTTGAAAACCTGGTCTGCTCACCAGTTGTGGGCTCACTCTTTGGGACAGAGCTGCTATTACCGCTTTTCCCTTTGCTTCACATCTTAGCTTTGAAACTGCCCAGGGTACCAGCCACTGGCCACATGCTTTGCATTTATTCTGAAGCAGGGAAGGGACATTTCACTGGCAAAAAAGCTGTGAGATAAGGGGAGATGAAGGCCTCCCACATTTTTGTGGAACGCAGAAAATTGTGAAATCCCATGTCAAATATAAAGCAATAAACCTCTTTGTCTTCAGCTCTGCTTCAACCAAGGATGGCCAGTGCTACCGAAAAATTCAGCCTGCCTTCCCTGTAAGGCAGCCTTACAGACTATTTTGTTACACTGGATATATAATGGAATGGAGAAAGCGAGGCAATTAATTATGTGGGATAAAGAGAAGTTCTTTCTAATGCCACCTGTAGCTTTGTGGCATCTCTCTATTGATTACACCAAAGGGAAGATAGCAGACTATGAGCCAAGTCAGAATGCACCGTCAATACACTTAATTGGAAATGAAAGGACAAGTTTCCTGCTTAATTAAGAACTGTATCAAAAGAAGGCTAAAATTACATGGAAAGAAAAACTTACATTTTCTCTGGCCCCAGAATGACCTCTACTGTCTGCAGCTCACTTTTGTATTCAGTGTAGCCAACTCCCTGTGTTCCTTGCCTAGAGAAATAAGAACGTAGCTGAGAGTGCCAGCAGGCGAAATAACACCGAGTTCATTTATCATGCCAACAACTATTACAACCCCACGGCATGGAGAGGGCTTAAATAATCATATGTTCAGTAATTTTGTTTTCTTATGAATCAGTGGGTTATAAAAGGATTGTGCTGCTGATACCGCTAAAACAAAGTAGCAACTTCTGCCAGTTTCAGCATGGTGAAAGTTGGCAAATGCTGAGCATTAGGGTTTAATTATTGGCCACAGACAAATCATTTATTAGACATCGATTTGCTTCTAAAGAATGTTTTGGTAGTGTGAAAATAGCTGGTAATTAACCTATGATTAGATAGATTTACCTCCTTTAACAAAGCAGGGGAATCTCTGAAAGCTTATATTTGTCAACCATTTCACTGTTAATTTTAAAAACAAGTCAAAAGCTCACATGGCCTTGCTGGAGACATAGAACCATTCTTGTGGAAAGCCATAAAAACGGTCAGAACTCTCACTGAAAGAATTAAGAGTGAGGATTTCCTAAGATTGTGCCGGTAACTGTATTAGATTCCTAACCTGTATCAGAAGGAACAGACAGCTAATTGGATGTTAGGTGCTCATTAGCTCAGAAAAGCAATATTGGTAGAAAACAGCTGAATCCTGGGAACAGCAGGAGCTGCTGGTTTGATAGCGCTTTGCATAATGTGCCACAGCACCAAGTTCTAAATTCTACAGCAGTCCTGAGCCAGCTGCTGATATCCAGCATTCCTGTGGAAAATGCAGTTTATAAGATGCTTGAGCTCAGGAAGAGAAGGAGAGACATAGTACGCATCAAGCAGTACCTTTATTCACCCAAAATCAGAACGTGCTTTCCATTAGATGGTTACTCCTGGTACCTATTTCAGCTACAGTTTTCCCTGCGATGAAGTTCGCTGTTCTCCTGGAGAGCATTACATTGTCCTGGATGGGAAGTTTTGGGGGAAAATTCAAGCAGAGTGACAAGAGTGCCCAGGCTCACCGAAACCAAGGGCCAGACAACTGCTGGCTCCTGTGGGGTCAGGGTTTCACCCAAAGGCTTGAAAACCTGATAAGTTATTGTATTTACTGCGCTTCTACAATGGAGCTCTTAAAGAGACTTTCCTGTAAAAACAAACAAGAGGGAACGGAAATGAAGCACTTTGTAATCAGACAAGTGAGCACAGCAAATGAGGCTGCCTGGCTTGAATTTCTCATTCAGATATCCTTCAATGCCACTGTTATTTCTGAGCGCGATGGCGCAGCCAAGTCTGGAAGTGGAGGGATTTGGAAAACAACAAGAAGAAATTCCATGTCCCCTACCTGTCCTGTGAAATGTTACAAGAGACCCAGAGATAATTGTTACAGGGCTGTAGCAACTGCAATCTGGGTCTGCTCCAGGTGACAAAGGGTTAAGCCTGAGTTATTTTGAACAATAGATTTCATTCTATTTTCCTGTTTCCTACTTTGCAGACTTACATTCTGAGGCTTTACTACTTAATCCCCACTGTAGTAATAAAATTTTTTAATCCTGTGTTTAAAATATGAGATTTACTTGTCAAAATCTGGATATACAGCAGGAATTATAATCGCTGTTCAGCAAGAGCAATTCCCCCCAAGTTCAGGCTGGTGTTTGGGAGAGTTTGGCAGGTGCTTTGTGTTGGTGGTATGCAGGCTGCAGAAGCTGGAAGCTTTCCCATGGCACTGGGGACACAAGCTCCCAAGCATTTCACAGGTACCAGCTCAAGTTTCCCATTTTTCTCTTCTGTATGTTTTTAATTCCCCCATTCTTTGGTGTTAACAGTAACATCAGCTCCCTCAGCCAGCACCTGCCTGGCAATTAATGGTGCAAGTCCTTGGTCAGAACTGAAACACAGAGCAGGTTTGCCATGTCAGCATCTCACAGCTGCAGTTGGGCATCACTTAAAGCCTTTTGCACAAGACTTCAGTCAGGGAGTTTTAAGTGGTGGTGTGATGCATGGCCTGGAGCAGATACCAGGAGAGCCCAGAGAGTCCCAGCAGAGATCACTCCCCTGTGCTGAGCACACTAAGCAGACACAGGATGGCTTCTGAGCACAAGCACTGCCTCAGTGAATTGAGGCTGAACTTCAATTCAGAAGTACACAGGCTGATAAGGAGCAGATGTGGGAGCTAATACAGATTAACATCCAACTGGTAGCACTGCCTTTCTGGGAGGGGGAATTCCAGACTGGAGGACAGACATGACCTGGCCACTTTAATTGTAAATTTGAAATATATTCCTCAGCTAAGCAAAATTTATTTTCTTCACCTGATACTTATTCAGAGCAGATTTAGAATGTGCCACCCACACCTACAATGTTTGTTACAGTAATATGACAGGAAAGATTAAACTCCTTTATGTTTTAGTGTGGTAAAAATAATGCCAATACCACAGGGAAGACATTCTGCCTAAGATCTCATCTAATTACATGTTTTATTTCTATAATGCCCCCATGTATCTGCCATTCATGCAAGGATGGCTTTACCCAGGAGACAGGACTGCCTTTTCCTTTTTCCTGAGAACTGCCCTGGTGGCATCTTCCTGGTCAGGCAGTGGAGAAGCTGTCCAGATCACACCAGCACCCAGCCCTGGCTTTCTCCCAGTTAAACCATTGCTTCATCCAGGCAAAAAAAAAAAAAAAGCTCCAAAGAAAAAAATCAGTAGCCTTTAAAATGCAACGAGCCCTCAGCTGAAAATCATCCCAGTCAGTCATCCTGCCTTGCAAACCTGTGCCACAACCAGCTGTGGGTTCCAGCTCCAGTAGCTTGATAAAAATGAAGATATTCTCCCTGCCCCATTGGACCCAGCACAAACTCCCTTCCCAGCACATCCAGATGCATCTTTGTCCAAATACTGTGACCTAAACTGCAATGAACATGGCCAACCTTTCCATCAAGAAAGGTTTAATTTATTGCGAGCAATGAACAACAAATCACAGGCTTTCAGATTTATGGCCCCCAGGATCTGAGCTGACCAGAGCAAAGCAGCCTTTCCAGCACTATTCATTTCTTTAATAAAGTTGAAAATGTAAAATATGCATGCATGCAGAGCCGCCCCTCCTGGATTTTATGTAAAGTGCATGATAAGTTTATGGATGGTAGTAACATATGACTCCTTGTAATTTCATTATGTAAAAAGACGCAGTTGGGATCTCTTAGGCCCCTATTTAAGCATTTGTGAATTAAATAATAGAATGTATGCAAGACTGAGATTGGAGAACAACGTTTCCCAACAGGCAGAATTGATGGGAAGGGTTTTCAGTATTTTATGCAGCTGTAACAATCTTTGCTGCCCAATTTGAGAGAATCTGACAGGAATGAGGGTTAAAAACCAGAGGAAAGCAGAAATCTGTCAAGATGGGGAGAAAGTAAAACTTAGTGCAGATTTAGGGCCCTGGATCAAATCCACCCTGAACTTCAGATAGTTCCAGGGTGCATCTGTCACCCTAATGGCAGCCAGCAACAGGTTCTTGCTCCCACTGGACTGTTATCAACATGGCATCAAAATATGCCAGGGCAGGCACCAGAGCCCTGTGCAACCACTAAAAAAAGAGACAGCACCAGAGAGCTGAAAACCAATGAAGAATCCATTGATGCAGTGCAAAGACTTGCTTGGTGGGCTCAGGCAGCGTGCAGGAGTGTAACCAGCACCGATGCCAGAGGAGTGTAGAGGAGGCAGTGCCAGTTATCACCCTTGCTAAGCTGTAGCCAGTCCTTTGGCTCTCCTTCTGATCCCTCTCCCAAATCCACAGACGAGATGATACAAATTCATCATCTGGGAAAGTCAGTGTGTGTGAGTTCTTCCATGCCCTTCCCAGGAAGGAAGGAAGTTTAAGGACCCCACCAGGCACATCCAGCTATCTCCACATAAGCTGCACCTCATTTATGGGATCCCCTGAGACACAACAGCCACAGGTCAACCCCTGTAGCTCCAGTCTGAATTCAGAGCACCTAATGGTTACTGCAGCAGCTGTATGCCTATGCTATGGATAAGCCTTCACTGTATCTTGTCACACTATAAAAAATGCATTCGTGCCCTGGGTCTGCTCCTCCCCTCACCCCCCACCGCCGAGATCTTGTGTTTAATTTCATTAAGCACCTGGCACAAGTTTCTTCATAAAATAGTTTGGAAACCGGCAATATAATGAAGGCAGGAAAAGCATCAAGTACATTTTGGATTTATGATGGTGTGCGTGGGACACTTCATGCCCTCAGTTAAGTAAACTCTAACCTGTTTGGGCAATATCTTTTGGTCAATAGAAATGCCATTATTTAGACTATCACAATCAATAAATTGGATTTTGCTTTTCCAAGTGAAAGGGCTGTTATTTTTCATACAGTTTGTCAATAGGCTCTAGGCTGTGAGTTATATGAAAGATATTCTATGCAGGCCAGAGAGTTATGAGCTCTCAGGCAGATGAATTAAGTTCTTTTCACTTCTATGAAAAATAAATACAGAGATGACCAAAACAGATGCCATAAATTGTGGTTTTGATGTAGGATTTCCATCTTTTCTTGTCTGTTCTAAAAAGCCTGGGTTCTTTGTACTGGGAATTCTTTTACCGTTTGCATCCATGCAGGGAAAGACATTATTATACACTGAAATGGTGTGCCACGATCTGGACTTACAGGTGAAGACTTGACTATTCATGAGAGCCAAGAAGCAGACGTGTGCACTTCTTCCTGGAGGTTGGAGAGAAAGATGTAGTCTGCCCAGGTTGAAGCCTCTTCTTGTCAGCCAAGGGAGGCTTGGAATTCAACATGGGATACTGCTCTCTGTAGAGAGATAAAAAGCACCATCCTCTTAAAGAGAGCTCTGGTAGCCATCCTGCAGGACAGCGCAGCAAAGGATCAGGAGTGACACCCTGGCCTCTGAGGGGTGGTCCAAGGAGAGGTGGTCCAAGGAGGGGTTCCAGCTCACCAGCCTGGCCCAAGCTGTTGAGTCGTCGGGGGAACTGCAGCAGCAGCAGTTTCATTCTCTCCTGCTTGCTCTCTCTGGAAGGACTCACAGCTCCAGTCCCCACTGTATCACAGCCAAGGAAAAGGCAAAGGGCTAGAGTTTACCTTTCATTTTTTCCTGACAGCTCCTCCTGCCATCCCTGCCTCTGCCGGTCTAGAGATTATCTGTCCCCAGGAGCTATGATGAAGGAAGTTTAAAGGAAAACTCACTTATTGCAAGTAGAAATGTGTTATTTGAGAAAACAATAAAACCTGCGTAACCTGGGCAGAGAGCCCCTGTCTTCCCATGCTTTGAAATCAGTTTTCCAGCCTGCCCCTTCCCTTTGGCTTCAGTAATTCTCTCTAGCCCTCACACACTGGTTCAGCAGACTTTCCTGCCCTGCCACTCCACTCCAACACGATCCATTATTTAATCTTAATGTGCTCCATATACCTCATCAGCATGTGCAATATATTAGTTTTTTCATTTACAAGTGTGCTCAGAAGAGCCAGGGCAGAGCATGAGGCCTCTTTGTTGCCAGATGCTACAGGGATGTTTGAGCAGAAGGGGAGTCCTTAGCTCAATCTCATCATTAGGATATTGCTTCCTTTTCCCCACCAGCATGTGCCTGAAGCACTCTAAGACGCCTGCTCTGCCCTTGCTGTTTCCTTACCCAATCCACTCTAGTTAAATACCTTTTTCATAAGGAGTTTTAAATTATAAGTCTAAATGAGGCCAATAAATTATACTTCATAAAATCCTGTGCACATCATTTTGTCGCAGAAAAGGCTCCAAAGAAATATTTTCCATGCCACCACCTATGTTCCCATCCCTTTGCAATATAACATTTATTCTAATATTAAAATGGCAGCTGCTCTATAAATTGTGAATCATTAGCACACTTCATTGATTTTTCCCTTGCAGTCTGCAACCCTGGGCAGCGACTACGTGTGAATATCAGTCTATTGGATTGAGATTCATATCCTATTTGAGGGTCAAAGACCGAGACCTCATGAGCTTGAACTTCTATCAGCCTAAAGCTGATCAATACTTGGAGATATATTTGATCCTGGCCGCTAGCACAGATTAAGTGGCCATAAATACAATCAAAAACGTGAGGCTGCTGGGATAAGTGGCTGGGGAATGGGAGCAACAACGCACACATGCCAGCTCCAGTGGGCTTTCCAGGAGCAGGGACAAGCCTGTAGGGCCTTCCTCAGCTCAGGGCTGGATGCTGCACTTTTGGGGAGGGGGCCTGCAGCACCACTGATGGAAGAGGAAAGGAGGATGTGTAACTTCAGGGACCTCAGAAACAGGATGCCACTCTGTTTCCCAAGCTTGGTGTTCAGGCTTGAACATCAAGGGACCCCCTTGAAGTTCCCACCTAGCCTGCATCCAGGCTATCCCAGGAGGTGAGGAGGATGGCTCTCAACATGGGTGAGTGACTGCTGCACAACCACCACTGCACCCAGCTCAGAAGAGGCACCACAGTGAGCACACCATGAGGATTAGTGGGAAAACACCAAACAAAATAAGTTCCTCTGTTTTTCAATCTTCCCTCTCACCCTCCTCCTGCACCACTAAGTGAAACTTTAAATATATTAAAATGACCTATTGAAAAGGAGACTTATTCCATTTGAGTGTATTAATGATGATTCTGTGCTGGCTGAGGAAGAAAAAACCCCATAATCATAGACCTTATTGAAGAACAATGTCCTTCAAGAGCTTTTTGTTTCTCCCTTTAGATAGCATGAAGCCTTGAAAAATAGACCCAGAAGCAGAAAGCAATAGAGACATCGTGTTGCACCGCCACAGACTGTGACACTCAGAGAAATTACCTTCCTATTTTTAGGCACGTTTACAACATGCCTGTTTGCAGTATTACCTTTGATCCTGAACTCAAATTTAGATGATTCTGGAGATCCAGAATGGAAATAATTAAAAGTGACATGAAGTCAACGGGGCTCTGAAAAAGCAAAGGACGAACTCTGCATGAAGTGTTTGTAAGAGGGGGTGTAGGATGCAGTGTGTGTCTGGACAAGCAGCAAAGGGCATAAGCCATATTCCTTAGCATGTGAGGAGGAACCCTCTGTGCCATCAGGGCGTCAGTGGGACACAGCCTCCTATGCCAGCACCTCTTCAGCCCCCTTCAGGAGAGAAGCCACTGCCTACCTACAGTCAGATGCAAGCTGGTGTTTATATTTACATGGCTTCATGTCCTTGTGGTGTCCTTGTGGGAAGAGACTTCATTATCATAAAGAATATGTTTTTATTCCCCTACATAAGTACTACTTATTATACACTCATATATTTTCTGACACAACCAAGGGGTCTTTATTGTTGTACACCAAGGTCACTGACAAGTAATATATTCAATCTATTAAGTTATTAGGGAGATAAATAATTTGGATGCAAGCTGAACTCTGAACTTTTACCTTTTCCCCTGACAGACGGGTAGTTTCTTGGCATTCATAGTAATCTTGCCTGTGCTTGAATAGTAATTCCATTAGGGTTATGACTGCAGCTGTACATATGCAATGACCTCAAATACAATTTCTTTATGGACATTGGCAATAGGAATATTAAAATTTTAAGCCAAAGAGGATGTAATGTAACTTTACATTATTTATTGTAGACACAAATCCTTTATAATATTAAAGGATAAAGAATTAATAAAAGAAAGATCCTATAAACAATCCATAAAGTCAGATGTAGCTCATGATTGAATGCAATTGCTTTTTAGTGTCTTCTGGTTACAGCCTTACACCTCATTTAAAAAAATCTAGTCAAGAATCAAAAGCATCCTAACTTGAAAGCAGCTTTTCAGCCCTCTGGTTCTGCTCCTACCCAGAGATAACCTTAATCCCCAGGTTATTACATTTAATTAGTCCCTGAAACTGGGACCTCTTCACCCACTAAGCAAGGTACTGCTCTCTGTAGGACCCCAGAGCTGACGCAGAAGCCCAGTCTTTGCCTTGTCAGGAGACCTTGGGGTGGGCTTTAGCCTGGCAGTGCCCCAGGGAGTATTTTGGGACCTGTGGTTTCTTCTCACCAAATATTCCACCAGATAGCTTTCGTTCCTGGCAAGCCTAGCTGCAGAAACTGTAATGTGTGAATGTCATGTGCTGAATTCTGGGAAAACAAGCGTTTGGAGCATCATTGCTGCAGCAAGGAGGCTGCTTCCCCATCAACACAAAAAACATGCTCTGGAATGCAAAGAGAGAAGCCACAGATATTACAAAGGACAGATGAGAATACAAAGTGCCAGATGCCCTCCCTTAAAAAAACCACACAGCCAAAATTGGCACCACAGAGCAAACCTTTGTCAGGCTGAGCCCACCATGGTGCTGAGCTCCTGGGACTGGGCTCGTGAGGGCAGATGCAGAAGGCAGTGCCAGGGAGCACAGAGCACAAGCATGCAGCCACTGCAAGGCACACGGCTGCAGGAGGACTTGTCCCACCCCAGCTCAGTCCCTGCTGCTCTCCAGCACGCCTTGGTCTGACCCAGGGCTGCCCTGCCAGCCGCTGGGCCAGGCTGTGGACGCCAGTTGCACTCTGCAGTTTTAAACTGGGATCTCAGTACGTCTGGGATACAAGCGCTGTCATCACCAACATCTTTCTCAAGGCTGATGTCACACTGCAGGAGATTGTGATCCTGGTATCCACAATGTTAGCTATGCCAAAAAAAAAAATCACACCATATATTTAACAAGGGTTGACAACCAATGTGTTAAAGCTGCTTTCATGTCAATTCTTGTTCTAATTTAGACTTATGTTGTCAAGAGAATGTTTTCAGCAAGGTTTACATCCGTAGTCTAAATAATTAACTGAACTTTGGAACGTGCTTTTCTCTGATGAGAACAGAATGAAAGTGGGGGGAAAAGGCAATAAGACTTCCCTACCATAACCATTAATTTCCCTTTTGCAAATACCAGTATATGCAAATATTTTAACTAATAGAATGCTTAGCTTAATAAAAAAAAGGAATTTGAATAATTAAAGTTACCTCATTAAATTCTAAACCCCCCAATGCTGTCAGTAGCTGTCACCTTTTGCTGTAAATCCCCAAAATCCTATTGCAAAACTGATTAAACACATCTATTACTCCCACATCTTGAAGAAAGCAAGTCTGCCACTCCTTACATTCCTACAGTGGACTTCACCTGCCTCAGTCACTTTTTGGAGGAGAAAACAGAAACTTTTACCAGCCTGGAAGGTGCAAAACAACCCCATTGGCAAACAGCATTCTAGTTTTATCCCCAGATTTTCTTCAGGCCCCAATCTACTTGGCGCAAGAGCATGTGTGGACCTGAGCTAGCCTGCAGGACCATGAGGCTGGAAAAGATTCCACATCCTCTCCTCCTTGTCCCTTCAACATGGCTGCAAAAGGAGATTTCCAGGCAGGAGCGCAGCAAGGGTTTAACTTGCACCCCAACACTTCTGTGGGGCTGCCAGGAAGGGAAAGCAGGGGAAAAGCAGAAGTTTCTTTATTCCATGTGGGGAATCACATCCTGGGCACGGCCCAGCTGGCAGACACCAGATGGTGGTGGCTGAGGGTGGGTCTGTCGCCCCACACCAGCCCAGAGCCTCCCCAGCCAGGGCACACACAGGCACAGAGCAGCAAGAGCCACAAATCTGAGGAGCTCTGCAGCTGTGAGGATCCTGGCTGCAGTCTCATTCACATCATGCTCAGCATCGCTACTAGATAGTCCTATGCTGATAGGCTTCATGTACTTGGTGCTGCAATATGTGACAACAAAACAGCTATGATTATTAGTTTCTATTCTGTATTTGGCATTGGAGTTTAGTTTTCACATATTAAAGACTGTTCTAATTACTTCCTGGGCTTTTTAGAGCTATCACTTAACTAACCTGGTTTATTTTCCTCTCTCAAGAACTAGCTGTGCTGCTCCTGCCTCTAATTGTCAAGGGTGATGTTTTATTCCTACTGCTGAATGCAGAAGTCAAACCCATCTGTGGTGTAACGCTTCCTGCAGTCAGAGTTCAAGCACTTCCTTTCACATTCTCCATTCTTGCTTCTTTTTTTCCCCTCCTCCCTCATTTATCACCCCCTGCCCACTCCCTTTCACCACTCCTCAGTGTCTTCTGACTAGGACACTGCCCGGGGCTCAGAGCAGTTGCTCCCCAGGCACTCACAACCCCTCACCCTGGCTGTCCCTGGGGAACACAGGCAGGAAACATCCCCCCAGAGCCCAGGTCTTGCAGACCTGCCCAAACGCCTTCCTCAGCCCCAGAGAAGGGGGAGCTTTGCCCACGCACAGTATTTGTGACTGTTTTCAGACTAGGCAAATAAATCAGCTTGGTTCGGATTTGAGGGGTTTCTGTTTTCCTCTCCTTGGCAGTGCCTGGTGGGCATCTGTGCTGGCCCAGCTCTGCTGCTCTGTTACAAACACTAGCTTTTGTATTGCAATAAATGAGCAAAATTCACCTCACATTACATTACCACTTGCACTATTAATTTAGATTTAAGCAACACTATTGCTGATTAAATAATTACTCATTGTAAGGGACATTTACTGAAGATGTATCATACTTGGTATATTACATGGCTGTTAACCCTCCTCTGGCATGTCTTAAATAGTTAATGGGTGGCTACCGAACTTGCAAAAAGAGTCATTAAGTAGCTAGACTGCAGGGAAGCTGTTCTAATCAGTGTTGCTCAGAAGGGCTGCTGGGCGCATTCTTGAGAGTGGACACAAAGTCAAGCAGAGCAAAGGGCTTTGGGTCTGTCCCACAGCAGCTGGTCCCTTACCCGAGTCCACTGTTCAATAAAGGCACATCCCATCAATGATAGATGGGTCTGTCAGGTGGACAGAAGCCCTGAATAACAGCACTGAGCTCTGTGGAGTAGCTGTCTGGATCCTCCTGTGCCACCAGGATAGACTTCAGCCCTTTCAAATGAGCAGTCCTGCCCAAGGAATGGGTCTCCTCCAGCCAGAGTGGGCAGGGATATTGCTGCAGTGTGCTGGGGAGCACAAGCCCTCCCTCTGTGGAGGGAGGGACGCATGAGGGTTTAGCTCTGCTGTTGCAAATCAAACAAATGACATGGATTTGTAGCCTATCATCTTGACAACCTCCCTTAAACTGCTTATTTTAAACAGAGGATTAATAACCTTGCAGAACACAGAGAGCCTGGCTCCTCCCAGGGCACAGAGAAGTTGCTGCGGCATCCCTCCCCAGCGGCTGGGTGAGGATCTCCCCACCTCCTGCCCCTACCCTGCACCCTAGAAACTGTGACCCTTCAGCCCACAAAAATATTCTGCAGGCTCAGGATATGCCCCTAATTCAGTCACAGGACTGATGTAACACCGCAACTTGACTTGCCCTTGCACTGCTTGAATTAGGGGGGAGAGGTCTGTGTGGTAATCCTGACTATTTTCTTCATAAGCAGAATAAAATCATTTCAAGGTCAAGCCATGTTTCAACACTGAGGTACAGAGCCTTTGCTCCTCCCACCCCCATTCAAGTTGGATAGAAACCCTCACCCAGAACACACTTGCAAGTTAAAGCTGTCCCTCCACTAACCACACACACACACCCATTATTTACTAGTGAGTAGCTACACTGAGCAGCGTAGAGGAGGTATTTAATCAAAGTCCTTATGTCACTCAACCATTTGAGGGCAGATTTTCCATGCAGCACTGCTGGGCAGCCCCACAGAGCCTGTGGGGTAGAAGGGTAAGGGAGCAGGGAATAGCAAGAAGGTGCCTTCCACACTTCTGCAAGACCTTGCCGACTTAAAAATGCCACATTTTCAGCAAAGCAGCAGCACATCTAATAAATCACATCTGTACACTGCTTTATTCAAAGGCACTGACAGTTTAGGATTGACGACACCCAGGGCAACCTAGTGTCAAGCACTCCTAATGAAAACTATCCCATTTTGCTCCAGTAGTAGCAGCTGCCAACAGACATAATCTACTGGCATATGGAGAAGGCCATGCTAATCCCTGCAAGGTCATTAACAAGAGGGTGAAAATTACATGCAAAGCACCAGCTGTGGCATCCCCTGCTCCCTCACACTTGATGTAGCAGGGGCAACAGAGGTGAAAAATGCAAGTACAGCGCAGCAGGCCAAGCATTTCTATTAGGAGCACAGCTATTTCCTCCCCCTTCCCCAAACCAAGGCTCAGGAGTGCTGAAACCCTTCCTGGGCAGAAGAGCAGAAAGCCTCTCACAACTGTCACCTCTTTTCACAGTCAGAAATGACTTCAGGGGAGATGAGCTTCATGTCAGCATTGCTGCAGGGCAGCTGAGGCAGACAGGCAACAAGAAGGTCTTGGCCCACCTTGTTAACATGGGCTGGGCTCCGGCACTGCAGGAGGCAGGTAGCCACATCCCATCATCCCTGACAGCCTGTCACCACTGCACTGCTGCCCTCTGTGGAACAGATGCATAGAGTGTGGTTGCATCCTTCCTTCCAAGCCTTTCCCTTAAACCACACTGACAAGCCTGAACCTTATTTTTTAACACCCATTCCTTATTTGCAAGGCCCCTGCCAGCCCACCCTCCTCACATCCGGCGCCTCATCTCTTCCAATGTAAAACGCAGCCTGCGGAATGATCAGTCCCACAAGCCCCGTAATTGTTCACAGTACTTTGGGCAACGTTTAAAAACATCAATTTCAAAAAACGTAATAGGAACAAAGCTCTTTAAATGGGCAAAAAGGTGGATGGGCTCCAGCAGCATGACCTTTGCCCATACCACGGCGACATTGAATCATTTTGAAGCTATTTACATTTGCATTCTTCCTTGGAAAAATGTTGACAAGGCTTTCACCGGCCATAATGGACGCTCAGCAACATCTGTGGGAAGTGTAACTTCATCAAGAGCCCTTCCTCAATTCCTCTTCACATCAGTATCAATTAATGGAGGAGAGGTGACTTCAGAGCAAACCTTCTCATTAGCACAACCAGTTGAACTGTGGGAAGCGACACAGCTCCCCAGAACACAGCTAATGGACCTGTGATGGGGTCTTTCAACCAGCAGTGTCTTTCTGCCTCCGGCATATGTGCTGCAGCACCCTTTTCAAGGGTGAACTTGACCTCCAGGCTCATGATTGCCACCAGGCTGCAGGTTGGTCTGTGACAGCTGAAAAATGCCCCAGAAGCCTTGGCTTTACTTTCCAACCTGTAACTGGAGCATCCACCCATTGCCAGCTCACTGAGAGGCAGCGCCACAGCGTACTCACGCAGCCCATGGTGCTCCACACACAGTGTACATGTTACATACAGAAAGTAAAGCACCTGCCATGCTGGAAGCAGGAGGTGGCCCCCAGATGGATCCTATCCCCACAGACACAGCAAGCCAGGGCTGACAGGGCCAGACTCAGTCCTGGCACATGAGCCTTCATACATCCATTATATTCCTGCTCCCAACCCCACCCCAGGTATCCCAGCCTTCTTCCTGTTGGGCACAGCAGGGAAAGCACAACTCTATCAAGGCTCCATGCACTGCAACTTGATCTCTGCTTGGCTTGATATAATATTAATGACAAGTAATGTGTCAAGCCACAAAAGCGATCATATTCCAGCTGTGCTATGCCTAAAGGAGAAACCTGGATCACCTGGACCCCAGGGCCATGCTGGGGCCCCAAAACCCTGCAAATACACGGGATCTCCTTGCACCCACAGCCCCAGCTCTGCTGCCATCCTGCACCTGCAGCACCAGAAATACCCCACCAGAGCAAAGCGCATGCAGTTAGTGTTCTTCTGAGTTAATGGGATGCTTCAGCTAACACAAGGGGATTTGTTTCTGAAAATGATGATTTTCCTGTTGGCAAATGCAGTGATAAAATCCCTGCACAAATCTGTATTTCAGTGGATCTGGGCTGCAGCTCTGTCTCCAGACAGCCTCTGTGGTTGCACTGCTCCAGTTGCTGTCATGGCTAATATCAGCATCCCACAATTAGCATGCAGCATATTAATCCACACAAATAAATGAGCCTGGTCCTCTAATACAGAAGAGCACTTGGGGGACCAATTCTTTATTTCTGACTGCACGATTAGTACAAATTAAAACCAGAATAAGTTTTACTTCAGCCATTTCAGGCAGGTTCATCAAAACACTCTTATCCCCCAGAGCCAAGTTCCAGTAAGAGTGTAACAAGGGGATGTTTCAACTGGAATGATTAGGATAGTCCAGGAAAACTAATTTGGACATTGATGGCAGCCTCCTGTCAGGAACAGGCCACACTGAAGGGAGTACATTCAGAAAATGAAAATGAAAAGGCTGTGCTAAGTGCTGCTGGTGGCAAGGATCAGAAGCGGAATCTGGCTCTGCTCCTTCTCAATCGCTCTCATAAAAGCTCTATTTAATAGGAAGCCAATCCAACATGATCAGCTCAACAACTGGAGCCCAGTTCCCAAACACAGAGGTCTGCATCCAAATCCTCCCTCATTTAGCTAAGGGCTCCCCACGGCTCTTGATCAGGGCTGATCAGAGCCATCGGAGCAGCAGCTGACCAACACAAGCAGGGTGGCAAAGACCCCACTGGATATTTAACTTGACTTTCTGGAGACCATAGTTACAACAAATGCCTTTTTAACACCACTACCACCACATGCCCTCCACCTCCTGCTAGCCCTGGGCTGCTCAGCACATACAGCCTTGCTCTGCACCAGTATCCTCAGATGAGCCCACCAGCCACCACCTGGGCTGTGGCACCTCCATTCTCCTTTACCTGACAGAGCAATACTCCTGGTGCTCAGCACTTCCTTAGCCAGAAGGAAGCCACCATCCATCCTCTCCTGTGCACACAGACACAGCTTGGTTTGTCCCAGCATACAGAGAGCCCCCAGAGACATGGCAGCAGCAGACCCAAGGCAGGACTGCCTCAAGAGCAGGCAAGCAGGAATTTCAATGTCCACACTCCAGAATTTTCTTCACCTTTCAAATTATAATCCCTCCAAATCCCAACAAATTCTAGTCCAACGTGCAGAAGGAAAAGCAGTCACAGCTCAGCACTGTGTGGCCTCACAGACAGGAGCCAGCGAACTTCAAGCCCCAGACCAAGGCTGTGGTAAAGGCTTGATGTACATCAAGGTGAGATCACCTGAGTCTTGTTTTGGGTTGGTTTTTTTAGTTGAGAAAAGAATCACACACTGGGAACCAACCTCCCTATGGTTATAAAGAAACAAATACTGTTTAGTCTATGGCCCAGACACCAGGAGTAATCCTGAGGAAACACCGAGCACCATGTTCTGAAGATGAGACCAGCCTCACACCCCATGAACTTGCAACAACCTCTCCCAAACCCAGCCCCACAGCCCACAAAACTGACCTTCAGCACAGAGGGAAGGCTCCATCCCAGATCCCAAATGGCCAATACAGACTGACTCCATGGTGCTTGAGGGAAGGCAGCAGTTAGCCAGGAGCCATTAAATAACAACCCTCTGGCCTCACCTGCAGAGCCCAGGTTGGGCTCATTGAGGCTCATTCCTGTTCACTGGCAGCTTTGAGTAAATCAGGTGTTTTGGGTGGAAATAAACCTTCCACCCAAATCCTGCCAGCCCCGTGTGGGGACACAGCCCCCGGGGTCCTGTTTCACTCTGTTGCTTTGCACTTCTGCTAAATCCCCCCTGATTTACACCCAGCAAGCGAGGGGAGCCTGGCACCACTCCCCGGTGCCTGGTGATAAGTATTCTGATGAGCTATTTCCATAGATTGAAAACAACGTCCTCCCTCAGAAAACCAGAAGTGATTCCTGAATTAATTTAGATTTCCCGTTGCCTTGTTCGACCAGCTGGATGTGGCACGCTTCATCTTCCCTGCAAACAGTGCCGCGGGCCCGCGGGAGCACTCTGCACTTTATAAACCTGTCAAGCCCTTAAAGCCGGCCACCATGAGGCTTCACAACAAAACACGTTAAGGTTTATGGCCCCACGCACGAGGCAGTCCCGGAGAGGAGAACCACCACGGATGGTTTGGGAAGTGAGGAGATGTGTTTGCTGCGACAGTTTCGTTCGAAAGCAAGGAAAAAGAAATGCACTGCATGATTTATTCTAAAGCATCCAAGCTGCTGCAGGCTGCAATGCTTTGAGACCATATGTATGTACATGGGAAACAGGAGATTGTCTCTAAAGTCATTTGCATTCATTCCCCTCCCTCCCTCCTTCATGCAGTGAGGGTTTTTAAAAGGCCTCATCCTGGACATGGCCGAAAGACCTTTAACTTTGCAGAAACCGCCACTTTTGGGTGCAGAGCACCTGATGGAGCTGGTTTTCATTTACAAAACATTGTTCTGCCAGTTCCCCCTGCCCGGTGCTTCCAACACTGATTTATTTTTCTGCTCTTCCAACGAGAAGATGTTCTTCACCCAAACAGCATTGATTCAGCATCTCCGTGACCTGCCGCAGGACGAGCGCTCCCCACAACCCCCAGCACGCAGCTCCCCTCGTCCCCTTGTGTGTCCAATGTGCCCGCGCGTCCCCTGGGCAGCTCCTTCTGCTCAGAGCCGTGCCCATCCCCGCAGCGCCGGGACACGCGGGCCTGGGCTCGGAGCCGCAGGTTGGTCCCTGGAGCCGCGCTCAGCTGGCCACGCTGCTGCCTGCGCTCCGCTTCCCTCCCGCACGGCCGTTTGCTGCCTAACAAGTCAGCATCTGATGAAGTCTCTGCCGTTTGGGTCCCTCAGGGATTATAATGTGACTGCAGCAGGTCCCGGCTATTCTCTGCAGCCCAGCGTGTTGTTGCTTCATTAAACGCCAAATTGTTACATTAATTCTAACTGCCCTGTAGAGATGTAGCTGTCAGGAATGATTTACTCGCCTCCAGCTGACTCCGAGACTTTTTACAGGCTCCTGCGTAGGAGCTGGAAGAGGCCAGTGGCCGGCTGGGAGTGGGATGCAGGATGTGTGTCCAGCCAGATACTGCCACTTAAGTGGCTCTGCCCTGCCCAGAAAGATGGAGATGCTCTTCAGGCCACGGTGGAAAAATCACCAGAGAGCTAAAGCAGGGTGTGGAGTTTGGTTCTGTGTGAACTGCGCTGCTGGTGACCAAATCGGCCCCTTAAAAACCAGCATCTTTGCTGGAATATTTACTGAGTCCCAGTCTCTGGGATCTTTCCTTCACCCCGCACTGCAGGAGGGGAGGGTCTGTGTCATCTGGAAGTGTCAAAACCATCTCTGGTGAGCAGGACTGAGCTAGTTGTTAGCTTCCCTCTGTGTTTTCCTTGGGTTCAGAGCAAGGATCTTCACACACAGCAAATCTGTCAGAAGGGGAAGGGACACAGGTCCCCTTCATTTGGACACTTATCCCTGAGGAGCATCAGTGTTCCCAGAGCCCCAAAACAGCAGCGAGGGTGAGTTGGCACTACTGTGAGCCACTCGGCCCCAAAGCCCTGGGGCTCCACCAGGGCTCCTTTATTCATTTGTTAGGAATTACCTGAGTCTTCATTCAGAGTGGAAAGAAGACAAAACATCTTGATAGTAAATGTGCAGTTTTGTTGCTTATAAACCAGCAAAGATGATTTAAATAGCATCTTCTGTCAGGGGATCGCAGTCTGTGGTTTCTACAGGCAGTGCACACACCTTCCTGACACCCTGCTCACACACACATGTATGTGTGTATTCTGCAAGAGAAATAGTGAGCAGAAACTGTGTTCTAACGTGAACAAGTTTGTTTAAACCTAGAAGCCTTGTCTGTTTGCCTATTAAATTATTTTTCATCTCCAGAGTGCAAAATGCTGAGCGCAAAAACAGTGCTTTTGCATTCTATATCAAGGTTTTCCCTGTGCCCTGTTCCCTATCCGCTACACCCATGTGCCAGCAAACACACCTGCATGTGTGGTTGAGTGCAAAACGCATTCCCACCTAGGCACAAAATGCAGATGTCAGAAAGGAAGAAAAAACCCTGATTTAAACACCCTTGCTTTTTTTCCTGGTGCATTTTTCTACCTTGGTTTTCTTGTCAGGCTTTAACCAAGCCATTTGCTGCTTTTAAATGTTATTTTAGTGTATAAATGGTGCAGGTCTGCACTTTCCTCCCGTGTTCCCAGGACCTGGGTGCGGGCAGGGGGAGCCCCATGGGATGTGCAAGCTGGTGAGAGCACCTTTGCTTGGATGCTCTGATACACCTGGGAGAAGCCACTGGAGGGGACTCAGAGGATGATTCAACCCCAGCAACTATCGTTGCTCCCTGTGGGAGAGGGGGGGTTTCCCCTGGTCCATGTCCCCGAAGGGAACTGCAGGAGCTGTGGGTCAGGACGTAGTGTCTGTCCCTCCTACGCGAGGGGTTTGGTTTCATTGGCTTCATAGAAGAAATCAGAATAAGAAAAAAAGAAGTTAACATCCACTGTTTGACACAAAATCCAATCATTTCCTGCATCCATAGGGAGTGCGAGTTCAGGCACGACTGCTTCTAAAAGAGGAATATGCTCTTGAGGGAGAGAGATTCATACATTAAATCTTCCTCGTTGAGAGCACAAAACGTTTCCTGCCTCCCATGCCAAGCACTCATACAAATCAGCAGTGGTTATAAAGCTCACCTGCAAACCGAGCAATGCAAAACCCCTCTTCCTAATTCTGCTTGGGTTTTACAAGCTGTCACTCAGTTGGATTGTGTTGGGTTTATTTGCTTCTTTCAAATTGGTTTTCTTTTTAACGGGAAGAAAGCATTTATATTAATGGGATCCCCGAGCCTCAGCCCTGAAAGGAGAGGCTGAAACGCAATCCCTGAATTTTATATCAGGACATCCAGGGAGCAATTCGCGGTGCTCAGATGAGCACAAGCGCCGGCAACTTTCTACCCGTTCTGCCTTTCAGAGCAGAGCACAAAGGCAGAGGGGGGGAATTTGCATTTCTTCCTTTCTTAAATCCAGCCGTCCCCTGGGAATTCCCAGGGTGAGAGGAGCAGCAGCGCCGGTTATTTTCGGGGAGGGAAAGGATGAAACAAAGGTTTTTAAGATGCATGTTCAATTACCACGGTTTCTGGGCAGCATTATCCTAAAATCCACGGCATTTCTGTGTCTGTTCTTACTTCTGTCTTTTTTAGGAAATCGGAGTCTTTTAGAGTATTTTTTGCTCTTTTATAATAAAATATTATTTACACTTGAACTGCCAAAAGGCCATGATGCAAAACACACAGATTTGGTGAGGGTGTTTCTGGCTCATAGGGCAAGAGATCGGAAAACAAACTCTTGCTTTCTGTTTGGGTGAAGTTGTGTAAGACGCTTTTAAAAACCCCATTGTTTTCTAATTACTCCATCCATTTCAATGAGGAACATCCCTGCGATGTACCTATGGGCTGGCAGCAACAGTTGTCTCTATTACCCCATTGTGGAGAAGGAGTAGAAAGCAGCTCCAGCTCAGGGCTCAGACTCAGAGCTCAGCCCCGACTGTGGCAGATCTGTGCTTGGCTGCAGGAGACGCAGCTTCACCCATCTGGAAACTCCCCCAGGAGCAGAGACACGAGCAAATGTGCACGAACCACCCCCAGGTCTGTGCTGCCGGGGGGTTTTACACCAGCAGCCCCATGGTGTCACACAGTGGGGTTTCTCCCTTCCCTGCTGTAGCTCTTGGGCTGGGTCACCTGAATAAGGATTGTGTTTCTCTCTTGACTGACTGTTGCAGCACTAAGCAGCGTGCATGTACCTGTATTGCCTTGGGCAGGCTCCTGATAGCTCACTGAGAGCAGGAGCTGTAGGTGTTCCTTCTCCTCAGGTGCAACTTGTAACAGGAGGGGGAAAAGCTCTACAGATGCTTACACAGTGCTGGTGGTTAACAGTATTTTGCATCACTCTGCCCTAGGATCCCTGCAAAGTGCAGGACAGCATGTGCCAGAGCATCACTGAAGGGGCTGGGCCCAGAGGCAGCTGCACCCCAACCCCGGCGCTGCCCCCTGCCCAGGCATGCTGCTGCTCTCTAACTCACACGCTCTCAAAGATGCTCAATGCAAGGAAGACCCCGGTACAAATATCCCCCAGTTTCCCAGGGGAGCGAGAGCATCAAAGCCCGGGTGCTTTACAGTGTCCCCATCAGGTTCCTAAACCAGAGACTTCAGCAAAGTGCTTCACTTGGCTCTCGGGAGCATGACCACAGGCACTGCGTATGAAGATGCATTTGCGCACATGCGCCTCTTGTGTGTGCAAGCACACACGGGTTGCGTGTGTTCAATCAAGCTTAATCCTGAGGGGATTCTTCTTTTCTTTCTGATTTTGAAGTATTCCAATACCTGACTTGTAGTGTTTCATGTGCACAACTTGCTACTCCCAGACAGGCATCACCCTCTGCTATTTTCCATTGCTTCAGCAGCACAGATTTCTGCTTATACCTTTGTAATGAATGCTGAAGAATAGCCATGACCCATCCAAACCAGCTTGACTGCGATCAAAGCCTGTGCATGCACAGAGCAGTAAATACTGTTTGGATCTCCCAAAGACTTCCAGCCTCCAAAACAGTCATTTTTTGTTTCAGTTTATCAAAGCATTTTTCCGAAGGTAGGATTGTTCATCTATGAAAAGGGAAGAGGGATATAGAGTGTATTTCAACCCTTTGTTGAATCATGGCATCGAGTTTTGAGGGCTTTCACTTTCAGTTTCAGGTGTTGCATTTACCTGCATTGATGCTTTTGACGGGTATTTAGCAGAAGACTATTTAAAGTTTAGCTGACAAATTTATTTGTAATCTTGAAGTATTTGATCATCAGAGAGAAAGAGAGAATATAAATAAAAGACACCGGACAGCCACATAATCTACAGTTAATTCCATATTTTTTACAGGTAGCAATATACAATTGTCTTGCCCAGATCTGTGGAAAGACACAAATGCCTGGAACAGGGAAGTGCCACCAGGAAAGTGTGTGCTCGCTCAGACATGCAACCCCCCAAGAAGGTATTTGGCAACAAGACATCAGGGTGATTTTTGAGACACTTTGCAGTAGAACTGCTGCAAAGGAATTGGAAGGAAAAGCGGAAGGGTCACAACCCAGAACCAACAGCGTTCCCAGGTCAGGACAAACCCCTCCTGACCTCGTGATGAAAGTGTGGTTATCTGGAATAAATACATCTAACCACGGTTCAACGCTTATCTGGAACGATAAAACTAGCAATCTACAAATTAAAGACAGGAGAAGCAGAATTAACACATGGTTCCCATTTGACAAAGGAAAAGGGCTGCTGAGAAGTGATTGGCGTATTAAAGAGCATTTCATTATAGAAAAGTTAATGTGAATTCAAAACAAAACGTAACATACCGCATCGGATATAAAATATCTGCTGGAAGAACAGTTTCCTACCATGGGCTTCTGACGTGATTCACTGTTAACATTTCTCCTATAGAAATATAGACATTGTCACACTTTTTACCATGGATGAGGACTTTATTTTCTCTTAAAAAGGTTTTGATGTGGATGGGTGATGAAACAAGTCCTCGCTTTGGAGAATGCACTGACAACAGAAAGCAAAATACCTCATATCAAATCTGTAAAGCACAAGTCTTGGTGTTTAGTAAAGACACAAGAATGGGTTTGGACGCTCCATGTGCCCGTCACTGCACTGCAACTGTCTTTGCCCACCGGCCTCCAGCCCCTGCCTCTGGGTCACCATCCGAAAGCGCATCCGCTCTCTCCATGTGCTGATGCTTCCCTGCCCCGCTCAGCAGTCCCGGTTTGTCCCTCCTTCATTTCCAGGAGCAGATGACATTTCACAGCACCGAGTCCTTTCCCTTCGCACTGTTCGGTGATGAACCTTCTATCAAAACTGAGCGTGATCGACTTCATCCAGCCAAGAGGCCGGGCTGGCAGGGAAATCCGGGT
Source organism: Ara ararauna (assembly GCA_028858755.1). Classification (NCBI taxonomy): domain Eukaryota; kingdom Metazoa; phylum Chordata; class Aves; order Psittaciformes; family Psittacidae; genus Ara; species Ara ararauna. Next base: position 24,037,663 of record CM054384.1, read on the forward strand.
ATCCCCCGCTGCTGCCGGTGGAGAGGTCGGAGCTGGGTCCATTCCCAGCCAGGACCCTCATGGATGGGGGCACCCCCTGTCCGCTTTGTCCCATGATGCCCAAGCCGTTGTCTGGGTAAACCAAGCTGGAGATTAAAGGCTGGTGGCCTGGCAGTGCTTGCAAGGAAGCTGGTGACTGGGGTATCCCGTAGGGGCTGTTGGATCGCAGGTCATGGTACTGGTCCTGAGCTGGGATGCTGCTGTGATCCATAGCAAAGCTCCCGTTGGTCCCAGCCTGTCTAGCCAGAGCAGGGGATGCTTCATTGTGATTGCTGTAAATCCCATTGGAATGGCTCATCTCAGACATAGAGGGCTCATCTGAAAGAGAAATGGACTGGTTTTACTGGGAGAGCAATGCCCACGGCTGGCATTGTTTGCACGGGAACTCCTACAGGCTCTGGGAATAAAGAGATTACATGGATGGGAGCCGAGCAGGCACGCACTTCCCACTTGTAATTCCTTATTATTTCAATTCTTGGCAGATCTTCAGAGCAGGCCATGGGATTATTATTTTTTCGGAGTGCAAACACTTAATACCCTTTGGATTTTCAAAATATGCAAAAACGCACATGGTAGAATATGGCTGTGATTTAAAAATAATCCCTTAGAGGAGAATGGGAGTTCAATGTCTTTGCCCCTTTTGCTCTGCTGCTCTATTTGGCTGGGAGGTTTATCTGGAATTTTGATAGCATTTTTAGGAGCTACCTGAACATTCACTGATGAAAGAACTCCCCATTGCTCAGGAGAAAAAGGCGTTAAAGCTCAGCAGTGGTTTTTTGCTCAGGAACTGATAAAACGCATTTGTACGACTTTAAAACACCTCTGGAAATATCAGTGCTCTTTAAGTCACCACCCAAACCGGTTTGCATTCATTAGGGGCAGCGGGAGCTGCTGCGCTGCCCAGGCTACAAACCTGCCTGTGGCACCAAGCTGGCAATAGTTGTTTGACATTGTTTAGTTCTTATTTAGTGTGAATTCATATTTAATGGTGCTGATGCACAGCGTGTATAAACAGAGCTGGAAATCAAACAGTTTTTAGGAACAGGAGGGAGAAGCTGGGATGCAAAGTGTGTATGTAAAGATCCGTAAGTGATAGACGTACGCGTGTGTAAATACACCCACAGTTCTGCATTTCAGCTGCTCTCCTGTATCCCCAGAACCGGTGCACACACACAGGGGTTTGAGCACAGCGGTGGCACAGCGCAGATGCCGGTTGGAGGTGTGGGGTGAGAAGCGCTGGTGTAGGCATGGCCCTGGGTTTGTCAGCAGGAATCTCTGCTCCAAAGGTACCCTCCGGTGCACAAACCTCCAGTGCACAGCAATCTCCCTTTTACGGCCCAGAGGAGCGGTAACAGCTCCCACAGAGCCGGGGGAGGAGTCCTAAAGCAAATCCCCCCCCGCCTTACACAGGGCGAAAAAAAGATTCCACACACTTTTCCCGTGAAAGCGCTCAGTGATGCCGGGCTCTGGTTTCTGTATTTCCGAGAGTCCCTCGAGAGGGCTGCACACGAGCAGCGGCTCCAACGCCAGCGGTGCTGCCCGCGAGCTCTCCCCGCTCTCCCGCTGCTCTCCGTCGGTGCTGCGCAGCCCCGAGGAGCGGAGGTTCCGCTGCAGCAGCTCCGGTCCCCCCCATCCCGACCAGCGCCGGGCATCCGGGGCCGCAGCGCGGTGGAACCCGCGGCTCTGCGCGCCCCCGCCTCGGGCATTTGTTTTCACTCGAGCTGTAGCTGAAGATTATTAACGCAGCATTGGGGTGGGCAAAAGCAGCCTCGCGGGGAGGGACCGCACGGGGCAAAGCCCCTTCACCGACCTGTGAAGGAGACCTCGGCGTCGCTGTCTGGTCCCTCCTCCTGGATGCTGTCCTTGTCGGACTTGGAGGTGCCCCGGGACCGCTTCATGTTCCTGAAGTACTGACCCCACCGCTGCCTCCCCGCGTCCTTCTTCAGCCTTTTCTCCTTGGCCCTGCGGTTCTGGAACCAGACCTGCAAGCGGGGCAGGCCGGGGAGCTCCCTCGCTGCCGGAACGGGCCCCATCTCCCCGCCGCTCCCCCTCGCAGCCCGGGCAGCCCCGAAGGGGTCCGAGGGCCGCCCCCCTCACCTGCACCACCCTCATGTCCAGCCCCGTCTCCGAGGAAAGCTGCTCCCGGACGTGCCGCGCCGGTTTGGGCGAGTTGTTATACGCGTTCTTGAGGGTCTCCAGCTGCTTGGCCGTGATGGTGGTGCGGGGCCGCTTGGCCGTGGACTCGGCCTCTGCCGACGCGCGGAGAGTTAGAGGTGAAGGAACCCCCGCCAGCCACCCCCCGACGGAGGATGCCCCCAGCATCCCTCCCGCCCGGTGCGTGAGCGTGTCCCGGAGGGCAGGAGGGCCCAGGGCCGGCTCCCTGCTGCCCTCGGAGAAGGAGGGAAGGGGCGAGGGGTACCTCTCTGCTTGGCCGTCTCGTAGTCCGCCTTGCAGACCAGCCTGCTGTCCTCCATGAGGTAGAACTCGTCGCCGGTGGCCAGCTGCCGTTTGCAGACGATGCAGGCGAAGCAGTGCAGGTGGTAAACGAAGTCCTGGGCCCGGCGCACCACCTGGGTCGGGGGGATGCCTTGCTGGCAGGCGGCACACTTGGTCCCGAAGCGCCTGAGCGGGGAGGGACAGCGGCGGCCGCTGAGCGCGGCGGAGCCCCGGCGCTGTCCGCGGCGCTGAACGCGCCCGGCGCCGCCGCTGTCCCCGGTGCTGAACCGGCCCCGCCGCCGCCCCGGCTCCCGGCGCCCTCCCCGGCTTCTCCCCGTCCCCGTCCCGTCCCCACGCACTTGAAGAAGTCCTCCTTGCAGTAGACGCCGTCCCCGCGGCTGAAGCACTTCTCGGCCAGCTGCGTCTGGCAGTCGGAGCATTTCAGGCACTTGCTGTGCCAGTGCCGGTCCAGGACCTTGAGGATGAACCGGTCCACGATGTGCTGGTTGCAGCCGGCGCACAGCGGGATCTCTGCGGGGAGACAAACCCCGTCAGCCGCCGCCCCCCGGAACAAGTTTTGGGACGAAAAAGATTCGTTTTCGTTCAAATCCGTTAACGCGGCGCTCTGTGTGCCTCCCCCCGCCCCGCGGAGAGCAGCGAACCCCCGCACCGTGCACTCCGGGAGAAGCAGCCGGGAGCACCGGCGAAAACAAGAAGGAAAAGGATGGGAACGAAATTACCCCCCCCGTGCCCAGCGCGGTAGCAGCGGGAAAGTTGCGGTGCAATTATTCCAGGCTCTTCTATTTTCCCCCTGCGCTCCAGAAATTCACCCGCAAATAACGGCGGGAGGGAAAGAAACTACCGAAAATCACGAGGATTGCACTCAAAATACAACCACTGTCTGCTTGTCCCGCCGCCCTGCAGATACCAACAGAGATGGTACAGAAAGAGATGACACAAGGATGCAGATACAGAGAAATAGGGATATAAAACTAAACAGATTCAGCGGCCAGAAACCACAAACGGAAAGATATATAGACATAAATATATAGATATCGGTAAATAGGTATAGAAATATGTAGGTGAAAGTGTGAATGTAGAGGTACGTAAGTATAGATCTATCGGTATAGATACAGATGGAAATACAGACACGGCTGTATAAAGATGTGAGAGTATCTATGCATAAAAATAACTCGATATAGATGCAGAGAGATGCGCAGCTCTGCGAAGGGGAGCGGTGGAGATGATGCCTTTGTAGGTATTCACCGTCTCGGCCATTCACCGTCTCCAAACAAATAACCCCAAATAACGGCGGTGCTAAAGGCACCGGCGCGGTGACACTGCAGAGCCCGCGAGGTCCCGGGGCGGCCCGGCCCGCGGCTCTTACGCTGCATGGCGGCACCGCGGACCGCAGCCGCGCCGCTCTCTCACACGGGCCGCCGGCACCGGCGCATGTTCCGCGGGATGCGGGCGCAGCCACTTCCCCCGAAGTTCCCCCTGCCCGCACCCACCGCCCCGTTGCGGGGTGCGGAACAGTCTCCCTCCACCTCGGGCTCCCCCACATCACGGCGGCGGTTCGGTGCCGTGTCCCCCATCCCCGGCCGCTCCGCCCCTGCTTTGCGGGGTTTAATTCACTAAAGCGGGTCACTTGGAGCCGCAGCCCTCCCGCCCGTGCGGGTCTGAAGCGCCGGGCAGGCACCGCGCTCATTTAATCCCCTCCGGGCCGGCGGCGCGTCCCCTCCACCGCCCCTTCCCGGTTGGGCACGGCGGGAGGCCCACGGCTGCGGGCGGCGGGGGAGGCAGCGGCGGCCGCGGCCCCGGGCTCGTTGTGAGCCGCGAACCTCGGGATCTGCCTCCGGTTCGGGCAAAGCACAGCGCGGCTCAGTCCCCCGCGGGGCACCGAACCCCCGCAGGGCCCCGCTGCCGCCGCCCTGCCCCGGCCCCTCTCCCCGCTGAGCCCCGCTGCTCCCTTCCCACTGCCTCCCCGAGCCCCGACGGAGCCTGTTCGGGGACCGCGGAGCCGCGAACGAGGGTCGCGTCCTACGGGAAAACAGCGCTCCCGCGTCGTTCCTTCCCCAGGGGTTCGCTTTCGGCGATGTCACCTCCGGCCCCACCGATAGCAAAAGCATCTCCCGATGCTCGGGGTCAAACGCGCAACTACGGCTGCTGCGGTGCCCGCACGGCGGAGAGACGCAGAAAGACAAACCCGGGCAGGACGGGGGGCACCGGCCCGACAGCGGGGGCTGCCCGACCCGGGCGTTCGCTCCCGGTGACATCTCCGTCCCCGCACTCCCGGGGGTCCCGTCCCGGCACCGCGCCGTTGTGTTTTTAAAGCCCCGTCAGCCGTGGTTGATGCGGGCGAGAGCCGGGACGGCCCCGCACCGGAGCCGGACCCGCAGCCCGGGACCCCGCTCTGCCACCCCCCGTGGGATCCTCGGTGCCCCGGATACGCCGGGGGGGGCAGCGCGGCTCTCCCCGCCCCGACGGTGCTGTGTCCGATCGTTAAAAGGGAGGAAAAAACGTTTAGGAGAGGAATTAACGGGAGTTTTTCCACAGGGGGGAAAACCCCGATCGGAGCCGGTCCGGCTGCGGGGGGGTCCCGCCGTCAGGGAGGGGGTGTCCGCGGGCAGAAAATCCCCGTTTCCTCCCTGCCCTCGTTGTGCGGCAGCGGTGGGACCCCGGGGCAGCAGCAGCCGCTCCACTGCGCCGGGCAGAGCTCCCGCGGGGCCGAGCAGCGCCGTGAGCCCCGGGCAGACGCCGCCTCCCCTCGGGAGCGCGCGGGGAGCCGCAGTCCCGACCCGACGGGACACAAACGGCGCCGGAGCCGCCGGCGTGCGGGGGGTGCCCGGTGGCAGGAAAGAGCGGGAGGGAGCTTGGGCGGGCGGGATGGACCGGGATGGACGGGAGGGACACCTCCGGGCCGCCCCCACTCCCTGCAACCAACCCCGACCGCGTCCCCGAGGGAGCCCCGGGGAGCGCGGAACCGGCACAGACGGCGGCCGGTTCCCACCGGGGCGCGCGGAGGTTTCCGCGCTCCCCCCGTCCCTCACCTGGGCTCCGCGGGAAGGGGCAGAGCTCCGCGGCCTTCTCCGAGCCGGCGCGGACCCTCTCCAGCAGCATCGCGGCCCCCGCGGGCGCGCCGGGCGCCGTCCGAGGTGCGCGGGTGGCTGCGGACGAGTGGCGGAGCGGCGCGGAGGGGAGCGCAGGGAGCGGTGCGGGGGGCGGCCGCCGCCGCCGCCCGGGGCGGAGCGGGGCCGGCGCGGGGGGGCGGGCAGGGGGCGGCACCGACCGTCGGGCCGGGCCGCAGCTGGGCCGCGGTTCGCCGCGGGGCTCTTTAGCATCACAAAAGCGAGAAGGAGACGGGGGGGGCCCTCGTCCCCCACGTCCCACGCGTGGCCGGCGCCATGGGACCGGGGAATCGCAGTCGAGGGGTGGGGATCCTCCCCCGGGCCCGCGTTTCGTTTGCTCCCGGGTCTCCCCAGCACCGCCCGTGGGGAGCGGAGGGGCTCTTCCCCCTCCAGTAATTAGTTACTGAGCCGCGAGATAACGGTGGGGACCCGCGTCTGACCCGTGGCGACCCGCGCCCTGCGGCTGGAGGAGGTGAACTGCACTGATTGAAGACGGGGCGGACACGGGCGCGTGTGCATCGCGTGTGTATCTGCATGTGCGTGTGCAGGAGCACACGTGTGCACATGGGGGTGTGGGACAGGAACACACGCGGCTGCGGGTGTAGTTGTGTACTCGCAGGGTTGTGCGCCTGTTTGTGTGCGCCACCCCGCATCCCTGCCTGTAGCCTGAGTGCCTGTGCCTGTGCCGGGATGCTCGTGCTCTGTTCCATGGGTGCTCACGAGTCTGTGTGTGTGAAGGTGTCGGTGCGACCACGGCTGTGTTGTGCCCGTCTGTGTCCCCCCGTGCGCGCGTGCCGGGGGGGACAGCCCCATGCGTGCGCGCCGCTTGCCGCAGGCAGCCGGAGCGGGTAATTGTGGCTGTTACCGTGAGCCCGTTAATCCCCGAATCCCTTTACCTCCTGCTCGCAGGGGATTACAAATTAATAAAAGCAGCTTAGGGCCGGGAGCCTCCCAGCGCGCGCAGATGCTCCCTCCGGACGGCAGCACCGCGACTTTCGCCCGGCCCCGGGCTCCCAACCTCAGGTTGGCCCCGCACCTACAGAGAGCATCGGACGGAGCAGCCAGGGCCCAGGCCAGCCCCCGGCACAACGTTACAATGGGCAGCAGCTGTGTTGCCTTTGAGGGCGGTGAGGACACGGCAGGTCTACCCATCTGCGTTTGTCCTCAGGACAGTTGGGCGCTGAGGCCGTTCCTCAGGCTCCCCAGGGGAATGTCACTGCTTCCCAGGCAAGGTCACAGGCCAGCAAGGAAATGCGCATGGCTCTGGAGCAGTGCATGGCAGCGCCCAACTGCCAATATCCTCACCTACACTTCCCAATCCTTTTGATTCCTAAAGCACCCTGGAGTACTTCAGCAGGTGGATAACCAGGCTTTTCACCAGGTCACACGTCCCACGCTCTGTGTCAGTATGGATGAAGCCACAGAGGATTCAGAAGCCTCAGTGGACATTAAAGCCATCCTGGCCAACGGGCACGGAAGGCAAAGGGAAAGGAAGATTTGTGTGTGTGTGTGTGTAGAGAAACGGGCAAATCATGGGTCAGAAACCAGTTGTGCCCATCAGTGCCACAGACATTCACTGACATGAAGTTATGGGGCAACAGTGAAAGAACGGGAGTTCACGTCTACCCATTCCTGGAGCCCTTCCGAACGACACGACCACTACGGCTGGAAGGGAGGCGCACACCCGCTCCCCCCGCGGTACAGAACCGGAGGACACAGGTAAAAACCAAAACGTGCCAAATGGTTGCAATTTATTTCCCACGAGCACAGTAGTTTACAGTTCAGTACAAAACGGTCACTTCCTTCCTACAGAGGCGTGAGACTGAGTAAAAACCAACAAAGCAACCCAGGAGAGACGTGAAAACGTCCAGCTACCGAATCCCAATAAATAAACCATTGAAGCCACCCTAATGGCACAGTCACTGTTTCCAACAGCTCGGATGCAGCACAGCCCTGGACAACGCACCAAGACGGTCGCTCCCAGCCAGCTCTGAGCAGGAACAGCTGAAAGCTGACAGTTCTCAGGAACAACTCCGTCAGGTTCCTTCAGCACTCACAGCTTTTCCCTCTTTCCCGGCACATTCCAGAGGTCTCCTTTCACTTTCTAGGCAGGTTTAGTACTTCCTCTTTTAAAACATCTGAAGAGCAAAGGCGGCTCCATGCACAAAGAAATCCTCCTCGGAAGTAACTGGCACCAGCGCGGTAGGATCCCCGTAGGGAAGTGGGATTGCAGAAAGTCCTGTGGAACAAGGCGATTCCCAAATCCAGCCTCCAGGACTGCGCAGGTGGGAGGTGAATTTTCAAAGGAAACATTTGCTTGTAATGCACCCACCAATAACTCCCCACGGCGAAGCAGCATCACACATCCCCCAGCAGCCACAATAGATCTTTACAGTCAGAGTATGTACAAGGATGTAATCTATCATTACAAAGATCACAGAATCCCAGTCTGGGTTGGGTTGAAGGGACCTTAAAGCTCCTCCAGCTCCAACCCCTGCCACGGGCAGGGACACCTTCCATAGAGCAGCTTGCTCCAAGCCCCTGTGTCCAACCTGGCCTTGAGCACTGCCAGGGATGGGGCAGCCACAACATCCACGAGATAGAAAATGAGAACAAGCAAACCAAGACTCACACAATCAGAATCAAAACCAAGAAGACATTTCCAGATGAGGTCACTACCAGCAGTGAGGTGAATACCTTGGCTGGTTCACTGGCAATAGAGTTTGAGCGTCAGTATGGATATTAACATCCTAATTCCACACTTTTACACTCTTTGGAAACAAACCCAAACCACTGACAGGTTGAGCATTGGTTCATTTTGTCATATTTCCAGCAGGGTCACAGCAACATCAAAAGTAATGGTGTGGAGTGAAAAGAACCCCCACCTTATTCCAAACCCACAGTTGCTGCTGTTTTGATGGCAAAACCATCACTGCAAACCTTTTGTGTTTGTACACAGATGAGAAGCAGCAGAACAAATCAAAGCCAATACACTCATGTATTTGCTGGAGCTCCAACTCATAGCAGCAATGACTGATTTCAACTTCAAAACATGCACGAACACTGACAGCAGGGAATTCAACATCCCACAGAAACGGACCAATTCTCCAGACCCAATACTGGCTGTGCTGCGGTTTGGGGCTTTTACTGCGGTGGTTTGAGAAGCTGAATGTCCTCACTTGCCAGCTGATACCAGCATCTCCCCAGACCAGATCACTTCAAAGCTGCCTGATTTTCAAGACTCCATTTGGAAACTCTGGGCTTTCCTCTTAATGAGCCTCCTCCCGGGCCCTCTCACTGGATTCCAGCACAAAGCAAGTGGCACTGAGCAACACTGCTGCATCCTCTGCCTAGTTACCTACAAACTGTTTCAATCTCCAAGCCCAGGTGCTGTAATTATAGGTATTATAAATTCCTAAAGAGACCCACAGTTGCTCCCTGTGACAGGACTCTGGAACAAACGTCCTTATAAAGCACAGACACATTTTGATATTAAATCAGTGTCATAGGAAGAGAGAAGGTTCCCCATCCAACTACAGCAGCAGCAGCTCTCAGGTGCCCCTGCAGCTCTCAGAGGCGGGAACTGGCCTCCAGCTTCATGGAGAGAGCACGGAGTCAGGTTTCTCCCATCAGAGCAAGAGCCATCGGGTGCACACAATGAACAGCGAAGATGGGTTAAGAACAGCACTGACCATGCACCTCACCATGTACATCAGATCAACTGCACCGTGTGAAGGAGATGCTTTTCTCTCTGACACACATGTGCAATAACCACAGAAAGTTATTTGTCTATGTGTTGTTTTGAGGAACTTGAGGAACAAGGAACAGTAAATCTTTGAAGCTCACTCTTGTTTATGCCAATTGGAAACTGCAGAAACGTTCAGTGAACAAACAAGATTTGATCATGAGAACATCTCCCCGTTGGCCTTTTGTGCTTTTAGGCTATTCTTGCCAGGCTTTAAACTTTTTATACTAAGGCTTATGATGGAAATCTGAGGAAGACACTCTAACAGTATAAATACAACAAAGTGGCCAAGGACTATTTATTCCTTCCTGTGTAAGAGGGGAGCCAGCAAACATTCAATTTAATTAAAAGTTGCAAATATAGAATTGAAAGGAAAAGCCTTTTTATATAACATAATTAATCTGTAGAACTCCCTGCCACAAGAAAACATTGAGGCCAAAACCTATTAGGATTAACTAAAGATTAGGTAATGGATAACTCCAGCATGCTCAATTACATTGGATAGGATTATAAACTTCACTATCCAGGACGTGAATTATCCCCCAGCCAGGATCAGAAAGGAACTCCTGTTCTGAATGGTAATTTCATAACTATGTTCATGGCTTCTCTAACCACTGTAAAGGCAGCTGCTGCATTCCCAACTGCTGCCCCATCCCAGAATGGAGCGGCTCTTGGACTGAGTAAAACCCTCCGTGACGAAAGCAGAGCAGTGCTCCAGCAGAAGGGCAAGAGAAACGGGCTGTTCTTCCAAGTCCTACACAGACAACGTTACAGGTAGCAGGTGATGCTGAGAGCTCAGAACTGAAGTGTTTACACTACCTTACAAGAAGAAAGTTACCTTGCTACACTGGAGTTATCCCACATCATAAGAAACTCAGTGTTTCCCAATCTCTAAATTCGTTCCTGCTGATGCAAATCTCAGTGCCCTTCACTAAAACCTGTCTCCCTTTTCTTAGAGTTCAGCAGAATTGGCTTCCATGTGCGTAACACAATAATTGCTCAGCTACTTTTCTGGTTCATAAATGAGTGAGGCAAGTTATCCAATGCTCCATTAAGACATCTGATAGAGAAGGAAGTGAAGCACTGGGTCCAAGTCTGTCTTTGCCTTCATATAAACTCCATTAAACTGGATGACAGCATTAGCAATCACAATCAGGCTGCTCATTCAGATACTAACTGCCCTAAAACTCTCATCCTAGCAGAAACAGACACAGCCTTGGCTGGAATGCACAAGAGAATGGAAGACTTATTTGGACACGTAGTGCTTTCCCCTTTAAACATGCAATGTAAATAACATTTCAGAATGTCACATCAGAGGGTTTGGAATTCATTTAATCAGAATTGAACTTGCTTCCTGAAAAAAAATTATCTGAATTTGTGCTTCTCCAAATGAAGCAGCCAAAGTAACAGCATCACTGCTCAGTACTCTGGGAGGTAAAATCACCTCTGGATAAATTAAAAAGACCTAAACCCAACAACTGCTGGACTTGAAGCACACAAAACAGTATCCAATTTCCTTCTAAAGCAGGCGCAGCTGATTGCATAATGCAGTGTTTACTCTGAAAATGAGTAAAGGATGGAGGTGGCAAGTCACGGAGCAATCTCAGCTGACAAATACAATGCTTCCTTCAGTGGACGTTTCATGATAGCACTGTGTGCCTCTTACCGATGAGGGTTCTTACAGCGAGCTCCCTACATTAAGCTAGAACACTTGTGAAATGACTTGGGAAGAAAGGGTTCTGAAACAAGGAATACTGTATATAAAATCCCTGATCATAAATATTAAAGCTGTATCTGGTACTGAACAGCCACGTACAATGAAAAGGTTGTTTCCGATATAACCTTCTACACAGACGACCGATAATACTTCACTTTCCACCGTTTGGATCTCATTCGGAAGAAAAAGTACATTATCATTAGAAACAAGGATGAGGCTACGTACAGAATGACACACAGACTCATGTCTATGTTGGAAAATCCAATCCCCAAGAAGGACACGGCCTGCTTCGCCTCTTTAAGGGTGGCTGATCGAACCACGCTTTTATCACTATCTTTGTCAGGTCCATGATTTGCTATTAGTTTATCTAACACCTTAGATTCTGAACCTAGTACGTTTTCTTTATCCGGGATCTTATTTTCTCTGCTTCCACTTGGATTCTTCTGTAGGCTTTTGTCCTTCCCCTCCCTTGTGTCCCCCTGTTCAGTTTCACTGGAGTCTGTCTGGCTTTCAGCGTATTTATACAGAATATTTTCACTGCTGTAGTGATACTTCATGAACTGCAGAACTTGGGCTTCATTCCAGCTGTGTAATCCTTTGAGTTCTTCATGACATGTAGGACAAATGTCTGGAGTTGGCCACTGAACTTTGGGAAATTTTGGATCTTCAGTCAAAGCACCTAATTGGGAGAAGAAAATAACAGTGTCAGGAGTGAATGAACTAGGAAAGCTGAACCTTCCCTGGAAAACAGAGAGTGTCTTCATAAGCTTCCTTATGGACATCGATTATGTTCTGAAGTGTTGATTCTTGTTTCAGAACACAAACACTAAACCATAATTACTTTCCTTTTCTCTCAGCTGTTGTGTTCACTTTCAAATACAACAAGATGCTACGATTGCTGTTTCTAGAAGGCATGAAGCCATCACCTGAGCCGTGCAGGGGTTAACTTGAATTGCAGTTCAGAACAAACTGCTCTTCTGCACTCACTGCTCTTTAATCCTGAAGCTTGGTGTGCAGCTGCAGTTTCAAGGCCAAAGACTTGCAGATATTCTCCTGTTTCTATATTGTGAACCATGCCAGCCTGGCTGGCTTTTTCATAGTTTGCATTATTACTATAGCAAACTATTAACAGTACTTCAAAAGCCATTATCATATTTATATTTTTCAGCTTGCATTTTAGCATTTAAACATATAATGCTGCCTTGAACTACATCCAGTTTTAACTTTTTCGTTGCTTATAGCTCTGGCCACCTTTCCACTGTGATAGCAAAGAGCTGAATGCTGTAGCTAGTGTCGCACTGCTCTAAAAAATAACGCTTTAAAATGTGGATGGAGGCAATTTTTAGAACAAATCTCTACCTGGTAAAAACCTAAGTTAATTTCTTTAGCTGACTGTTATTAGTACACTAATGCTTAAACTATTTCAGTAAGTTTAGGTTCTTATTTTATTATTAAGGCAAGAAACTTTGGGCTTTTTAAGCAAAATGTTGCTTAAGGATTCAAGGAATGCTTTATAATATTTGTCTCTGATATTTACAAGTAAGAGAACGCGTCTGTGTTTGGGATCTCTTAAAGATCACCCAGTAATCAATTTGTTTCAGTAGAGAAAGTAGAAACAAAACATCTCATGGTAAGATTACAAACTGAAAACTTGCTGTACTTCATGTTTTCCTGCCAAAGAGAAGAATGCCATAAATCCTGCACATTCTGAAGCAACAGAGCCAAATACAGCAATCGCATGACCTACACTTCAAGGCTGTGCCAAGGTGTTTTCATTGACCAGTCAAACATCATTCCTCATGGAAAGCTACATAATATTAGCAGAACTACAGATGCAGCTTTTAAGGACTGAAATCTATCACTGTCCCAAAGAGAAATTTTAGCAAACTTAAAAAGCATAATTTAACATTATTATTTATTCCAGTATGTTTCTACTTCTTACTAAAAGGGTATTTTAGCTGGCTGCTGCATCATCTAAATCAATATCCATACGAGTTTTCCAATAACTTAATGTTCTAAATAAGTATATTGCTTCACTGCTTAGCAACTCCAAGTCAACAGGACTACCTTTCTCCACGTTCAACCAGGCAGTAGTAACAAACATTAGGGGATGTTTTTATTTAATACCTCACCATTTGCTTTTTTCTCCTTGGAGGAAAGGAGAGAAACTGTTTACACTCACAGCAGTATTTAATACTTCATAAATCTTGGGAATTCAGCATAACCATAATATAAACACAATACAGCATATTTAAATTGCAACTAATGCTACACCACACAGATCCATAACAGCAGACAGGGATTTAGCACAAAGAGAAACCAATTTTCTTTAGTGCGTTAGTTACTTGATATCCCCATAACAGAACAGATTAAATATAACCAGTATTTTAACAGTACTTTTAGTCTAACTGAAAACAGAGCAATCTAGTGGGGGAACAGATCTGCTTCATACAGTAATTTTATTTCATTCTGTTGCTGATCTGCTAATAGCTTAGGCTCTTTTATCCTGAGAAAGTCTCCTCTTCAATTATCATCATTTTCTATGCAGCATCTCTCCACAGTGAAACAAAGACAGGTTTTCTCATCTAGTTAAACTCTTACATAAAGAAATGCAATTATTTCTTTATCCCCCAATAAGCAGCTGAACTGTATCACTCCTTTTGGAAAGGCTTTGATTTGTACTCCAGAAAAATCCTCTCCTCAAGCAACAGGTCGAAAGTTCAGAAGAAACGGTATCCAAGAATGACGGAGTTTTTCATTATATATCATAGCAGACACTATCCTCCAGTAACATCGTTGTGCCTCAAGGGTGTATTTCTCACCCATGCAAAGGTTACCGTGCTGGTCTAGTTATAGCTGATTAGGATGCTCGAGGTTTTGCTCCAGACACAAGCACCCTTTCTTGAACACTGATGTTAAATGTGGAGTTAGTCTTCTGAAGTCAATATTTAATAAAGGAATATCAGGCTGGAACAACAGCGACTGTTGTTTTAAACTCATGTTACAGAGCCTAAGTTGCATATCTCTTTGTTCAGATGTAAACCACACTGTATAAGACGCCATAGCCTTGTCCTTTGGACACAGCTACCTTTGGTGGGTTTCCCTAAGCCAGGTCTTCCATACCTGCAAGCCTGTTATTCACAACGTTGTGTTTCTCCCAGAGCCAGAGAACAGCCTTGTCCCAGGTTTTAACGGAATCCATGGACTCTTTAGCCATTTCTTCAAAATGCTGAGCACAAGCCTTGCATCCAAAAAAGTGCTGAATGTATCTCCGCATGACCTGAAGCACTATCTGGGGATTGTCTTCAAGACCTAGGATAGTAGCGGGGTTAAACCAAGACAAAGATATTAGCGGGGTTAAAAGCCTCACACAAGCTTTAGAAGAAATACCCTTCCCCAACAAAATACATACATAATATTGCCCAAGTAGTTGAGGTGAGACATCTAGAAACCAAATTATTTGGCAAAATGATGTAGAGTTTAAAGTGATCTCAAACTGTACATTTCAAAACATACTGGTTTGAAAGGTTGTCTGTGATATTAGACAAACTACAAAGGAATGAATTCAAACACACTGAGGTTCAAGAAACGCTAGGTGAGTGACATTGTTACTAAAAATGTGAAGTAGCTATTTATACCCATACATACTAACACAGTCTATACAATCGTGTTCAGTCATGCAGAACAACACATTTTAATAAGACATAAAGGTCAAGTGTTCATTACAGTGAAGTCTCTCCCTCCAAAGAGTATCTTATAATTTGAGGGGGGACAAACTCAGCTAAACAAAAATCAGACGTTATTGCTTTTTCAGAAGCCCATTATCACAGTGCATTTTGAAATGTTCAACCACACAAAGCCCACACTGTCTGTACTTCACACAAATCATGTGGATTTCTACACTACTTTGCCCAACAACTAAATGAACATTTATGTTACGCATTCACCATTGCATTTATGTCCATTGCTTTAATGCTCAGGCATTAAAGTTATGGTGACCTTGCTACCGAAAAAACAAGAGTCAAAAACCCTCTGGTAACTACTTCCCAAGGTGCCTGTGATATCTGTTTGTTACTCTGTAACTCTGAAGCATTACAGAATTCTAGAATCTCATTACAGTTACTAATTCCATAGCTTTTTTGGCAGGCACTGAATGAATACACATGACAGCTACTTAGCAGCGAGTAACTCAGGAATTTCTCCTAAAAGAAATACAAACACATTATTATTTCTATAACACACTTTTACAATGAAGATAATGCAAAAGAATCTTTATTTTATTCAGAAGTAAGGTAAGGCCTTCACAGATTAAGAACTCTGTCCTGGGCCTTTACTGTGGCAGCAGATAGTCCCTACATCAATAAGGGGCTCGAGAACCTGATATAATTCACTGAAATCCTAATGGTTTCATCTCCGTCATACAGATTTTCTGATTCATGCTTAATTGACCTAGTAAATTCTGCCAAAATGAGTTTACAAATGTACTATATGTTACCAGGAACATGCACTTGTCAAGCTAAACACGTTTTATGATGCAGATTGATCAAATTACCAACTCGCACAGCTGAACGCTCTACCATGAGCAATTTACAACGCCGGTTTCATAGGTTCTGTAGTAAAGGGTTGCAGTGCTTTGCTCACTGTTCTGTTCTGGCAGCGTGTAACAAACGGTTTGGTAGCACACATCCCCTCTGTACATGCATTATTTTTCAGAAGGGAAAAATCCCTCAACAAAACCCATTCAAAACTAACAGCATTTATCTGTCTTCTATCTAAGAGATGGATGAAGATTGTCAAACACCTTTATTTAGAACAATGCCATTACATTCTTAACCGTGGCAGCAAAGTAAGTTTTTAAAGCCAAAAAGAAATCATAAAAAGCAAAAATCTCTACTCAGACATTCAATATCTGTGATTGAACTGGCATGTATAATAAAAGCTATGAGATTAAAGCAGATTAAATTATGGTATTAAAAGAAAGGCTGAAAAATAATTTTGGAAAGTTGAAACGAATTCCAGGCAGAACAGTGCTACCCTGTGTACTAAAATGGATACTTAGAAAGAACCAGTGACAAACACACCAGAAGTAACTACTAGCAAATAACCTGTTTGTGGAGGAACAGATTGATACACAAATTCAATTGTGTCTGTTCTCCTGTGTAATGTTACACTCTTGACAATTCATTTTGCCTTTGAAATTCAGCAACAGCTTAAACAGAATCCAGATCGTTTTTTTATAAACCCCACAAGCCTGTCTTATTCACACTAATAGATCCTATTACCTAAACCAATATTTCATATAATTAAGTGTGCTCAGGAATAGATTACGGCAATGATTTTACACATCCTCAGGGGTCAGTGGTTCTGTTCAGAGTTCCTTTGGATTCACTGACGCTGAGCAGGTTCAAAGTACACTGTTCCACATTAGAACATGTCAAATATAAACCAACAAAAACATGCTATGGAGAAAGCCTCAGCAGGTTCCCTCTGCCTGCCAGACGCTGCCAGAAGAGGAAACTATCAAGAAAAATACAGCCGCTTTCAAAAGAAAACAAACAATTGCAGAATGGCTCATTTTGTTTGTTTTTCTTTTATCAGCCCAGAGATGAATCTTCTATTAACATCTGCCATGTATCATCGTGTAATCCTCCTTTTCTCTTTCCTCCCAAACTACTGCAATTCAGGGTAACCCTAATCTTTAAAGTGGACAAGAACCATAAAACCCTACCTGTGGTGGGAAGGATTAGGGAGTACATCATGCTTTTTAGTAGATGGGATTTAAACAAGCAATAAGGAGAGGAAAACCTCCCAAGACATAATCCGACAGTCTCAGACTGACCCAATTCTTTCGCCATAAGAAGTGATCATCACATATCTGCCCCGATTTAAATCGATGGCTAAGTGTGCCAAAGAGTTTTCAGGTTCTACAATGTATTTTTAACTTCAGACTGACAAGAGCTCACACTTGAACCATGGCAGCAATTTAAGATGCAATTTTGTATAGTTAAATATTAAGAACATTTTTAGATTTATTTAGAAAACTTTTGGCAATTGGGACAAAAGGGGAAATTTAACTTATGCATGATCCTGTTGAACAGCTAATAGAACATCCAGCACAAAAAACCCCAAACTCACCAGGCAGAGCACAGTACTAAATTAAAGGGATGCAAAAGGGAAACAAAAAACAACAGCATGATTAGCTAGCCAGAAAAATCCCTCTTCTGCAGGAGCTTCAGTATTGAGAGATTTTCACTGTGATTACAAGTGATGCCGGGCAAATGCATGCATCCATAATTTGAAATAATGAATTATTTTTTTTAACATACAATCAGTTACTGACAAATGGCAAATTTCTGAATTTTAGGATCTAGTAGCAGTCCATCTGGCATTCTTACATTCCTTGGAAAAGACAGTTAAAAGGCTTTAAATGAAAACTAAATAGAACAATAACCAAACAAAGCACTATCCTGGCAAGAACAAAAACATATGAAGGCCAATATTTTAGCATTAGTAATTCTATTTCCATAGTGTGAGGAAAATAGATTATAAGTCCAGCAGGTTTCTTAAATAGGAATCAGCACCCAAATATAAACACTCTGCTTCACAAGATGCTGCAAGTCTAAAAATAAGCAATTTTACTGAGTGCTTGCAAAGGAGTGTATTACTGCAGAGATTAATGGTCACTGAGTACAGTCAGCTGAAAAAAAACCCAACCAGCCACAACATTCAGTATGTAAGAAACAGTATTACAGGAGGATTGGCTAATGGCTGTATATCTTTTACAGCTGCTAAACTGTATGGTTCAACCTCATTCTTCTCAAATTCAATTAGCAGTGTAATCTCGAGTAACCTGAACCACCTTCCTCCCTTTTCAGGTAGTCCCACATTTCTTTCTTTGAAATTCTCTCCTTTTTCTGCTTTATTGCTCACACCTTTAGGGCCACACACTTTATCTCCCTCATTTCCAAGCGAGGACAAACTGACCCGCTTTCTTTGAAGCCTCCTGCTGCAATGAAGCTCTGCTCTGACCTCTGCTGGTGCAAACCTGAAAGCCACTGGCCTCCACTAACGTGTTTGAGTATTTACTAACATATTTGCTCTAATCCGTTTTCTTTCTGTTGCACAGCACAACTTTGGTTTTTCATATTGGTTTTTTCCTTCGAGCGTCCCACAAAACTGCTGCTTACCTGTATTTATCAGAGCCTTTGGTTGCAGCGCAGCTTGCACTGTGAGGGTGTGAAACAGCTTCCAGAGGGAACAGGTATAACCCCGCAGCTCGGGTCTGCTGCCCTGACATCCGACCCACTGAACCTTCTTAGTGAGAAATATCCCAGAAATCTGAAAGAGAGATGTAAGTAAGACAGACAGCTCTGGGACATAAACGTGCCTCTGAATGTAACAGCAGTCACAGCTGAGCCTGCCTTGAAGTTGAGGTGACCCGAGGATAAAGAGTAAATGACTCTGCACTTGTTGCTAATGAATTCATGCTTAAGGCAAATGAATTTTAAACTTAGAGCCGTCCTTAAGTCTGAGACAGTCCAATGCACCATTATAAAACTCATGCCTCTCACAAATATATTAGATATACAACATACAGTCACCGATGCCAGACCTACTAAAAGGCACATCATGAATGTCCGATTAGTCTGACAGAATAAAGTAGCTTAACTTGTAAATTTATGTTTAAGCACAGTATGAACACAACACACACAAATACTACTGCAAATCTGACAGGGCTACAGTTTCCCTGGGTACATGAAATATACCATACTACTCAGCAAGATTTATACGATTTACAGGGTTCTTAAGATGTAGAATACATTATTATTTCTTCTTAAAACAAAACCATTGCTTTGTCATTATACTTAAAATCCAGTGCAGGATTTGAGTTTCTGAGGCTTATCTCCCTGCTTCCTAAAAAACAGAAGGCTTACAATTTTTGGATAGCAACCCCATTTCATGGGAAGACAGAACTTACATTAACTTCTCCACAAAGATGGCCATAAACAGGGCTTTGTGTTACTGAAGTGAGGCACGACTCCTAGCACAGCCTTTACTGTGCCAGGAAATTGAGGAGTATTTGGGGAAACTCTTCAGGAATAAATCCCATTTCAGGGTGTAAATTTCCCATCACTTAACTCTGACCTGCATGAGAATCCTGCTGATACCAGGCACAACAAGCAAAGGCAACTCAAAAATATCCATCAGGAATGCTGCACAATTTGAAGCTGCCGTTAGGGAACGTGTCCATGTTAGTGACTGGCTGCTCCTCATTAAACTGAACCAGGATTGTGTGTGTCAATTCTCTCATATAAATTCCTTCATGTGGATTTTTTTTCCCTGTAATGATTTCCCTTCATTTTCATTTTAACCTTCTTATAAGTCCATTATGACTGAGGGGCCATCAGTAAGTGATGTCTTAGATTTATACAGAATCTTATCCTTTACTAATGCTGTATTTTATGCTGGAAACTAGGAACAGCTTACCCGCATTTTGTTGTTGACAAGATCTAGGATAGCATCATAAGGGATTTTGTCTAATGGAAGGCTCACCAGCCAGTCCTGCAAGGTCTCTAACAACTTCACCACAGACTGACGGCCAGGAAAGAGCTGAGAAAATGAAAGAAAGAAAACACCATAATTTAAAGGACAAATCTCATTACCAGCAGGACACTTTTATCTTGATGTAAATGCCTTAATTCCTGTCTTTAAAACGCTTCAGATTTTCTTTTATGAGCAAATTAATTCCTTGTTCTGCTTTCAGTAAAAAGCCATCTCACACTGACTCCTGCTTACAAAATTGAACAAGTTGTAGGCACAAAATGCTAACCAGTAAAATGAAGCTACTCAAAAGCAGGCAGAAATGATAGAGCAACTTTTGGCAGATTCCATGGAGTTTCAGATTAAGGTAATTCAGTTCTGTCTGTAGCTCAGAATGGAGCATCAGACCTCGGTGAATCAGAGGCGCTGAAATCCTTCTCACTTGTAGAAAATTATTCACAGAAATTAGTTCTCCTAAAACTTATGTTCAGATATCTGTATATGTAGGTGCTGATTACCTAGAAGAGCATTTTCCTTTCATGTGTGTAATAGTGATTTCCGAAGCAATGTGGAGATTGTGACTTCCTTAACTTGCAATTTAAAGAAGTCACAGCCTGGCAGATGAGCATGAGGAACCGTAAATCTGTGGTAATGCCATTACTTTACACTAGAAATTGTATTTTGCTTTAATGGTGGCTGTAATTACTATAGAATTAAGTAGACTATGCATATACTATCCTCTAAGTATCCTTCCAGAGGGAGCAGTATTTTAACAGATGGAGAAATAAAGCCCCTGTACCTGCTACATTAAATACATAAAGCAATTTACGACAGAACATGCTGTACATATGCCAGTGACTCCACAGTCACTGTCCAACTATTGATAATATTTCCAATTCAAAGACTCCTTACCTGATACCACACAAAAGGGCAGGAACTCTCTTTTGCTATTGTATCTAACACAAGGGGCTCTGTGCATTGCTTGGGTTCAGAGACCCTTAAATAGAGTATAATAAACCAACACACCTCTGAACTACAGACTGCATACTATCATTACATTTACTTCCGTAGGACCCCCAGAATATCATGTATCTAAAAGAATATCTAAAAGACAATAGCTGCACTGTATCTCGGACACGTAACTGTCTCATCAAGGCTTCAAAACACAATGGACTTCTGCTCTAGTTGCCAAAAAAACCCTCAATGTACAACAGTGGAAATTCCCCAAGTAGGGAACCAGAGACGTAGGACTTACCATCACTATAAATGCTGTTAAAAAAGAGGATAGTATGAACATTTCTTAACAGAAACACCCAAGAATCATGAATGAGAACTACGAGGCAAGTGTTCCACGACAACAGCAGTCCCCACTTGTGCAAGGCAGCCTGGAGACGAGTGTGCCACTTAAAGAGAGCATTCCCCACTTATGCACTAATAGCCAGGGAAGCAAATGACATCAGCTGGCCAGGAGCCATTAGGAAGCACAGAGGATGTTTTAGGGATAATATGATGGAAAGATTACTACCACATTTTCTTAAAGAAATGAGGCCAGCTAGAGATTTCTGATGGCCACAGCAGGGGCAAGAAACTGTCTGTCTGATTTTCAGATAAATCTAGATATTTGGGAATAGTTCACATAGGCCTTATTATTCCCTCAAATAGCTGTTGATACACTTTCTTTAAAATAAAACAAAGGGTCAACTACTTGAATTACGAAGAGACGTTGGCCATTACATAGGCTCATATTATAAAGTTACATTATTCCAATTATTTTCAAGTCACAACACATTACATAGGTTGTCCCTTCACTCAAATATAATATGTAAGCATCTTTAAATAGTCAATTATATACAATCCCTCACTTATTTTGAAATAATTAAATGAAACGCCTCAACTACATTAAAAATTTAGATAGAAGTTACTACCATCTCTAAATAAAACACCATTGTCAAGTAGGCATTAACGAAATGCAAAAGTCAAGAATGAAAAACAAAGGGGTTTTTAATCCCACCCAGTTACAATAGCTACTTATCTTGAAAATCTGATAAAAGGACTGTATTTACAGTGTTTGTTCAATATGGTGCAGACTACTTAAGCTTTATTTAATTTCAAGCCCTCCAAGATTAAATTAAAATGCATTTCAACCCTGTAAGTGTGTCAGAAAAACATACAATAACTCAAGAATTTAAAGAAACCCATAAAACTATTTTTAAGCTAGTGAGGAAGTGTACATTTAAGGATTGTAAAAGACATCTTGAGAGACTTACGTCACATAATATATTTTATGTTAGAGTCACTTTAGTCTTACAAATGATCAAAGATTAGGAGTGTATACCTTGGCACAGACAGTAACAAAGTCCTTGAAGGTCTTTAGCTCAGCTCCCTCAAGTGTCTTGTGTGTAGCAAGCTCTACCCTGAGTAGGTAATGCAATCCTGATTCAAGGTCAGCCATGTACAGCTTAGCTCTGAAAGACACATATATAACGTTAGAAAGTGGCAGGTTTCTTTCGCTCATTTTCTCACCAGTCATGAAGGTAAAATTGATATATAGTGGGTGTCATTAAAACCTCCACGTTTCCCACTCCACGGTGATTGCAGTGTATCCTACACCAGCACGGGAAGACACAGTGGTTACTTCAGGCGCTTGGTGGGTGAATGTCAAGTTCAGTGAGCTTCACCATACGCTCTGAAAAGTGTAATTTTATGTCATGCTGTTCACAGTTTAGACAAATGAAGCATAACCACACACAAGAATTTCTTTTATAGTTGACTAAACTTTTGCCTCCCAGCCAGCTTTACCTTGTAATGCAATTATAACCCTGCATGGTCAGCAAGGAAACAGTGAGTGTAAAGAAATTACAGCTCCTCCTCAAGCCTAACCACAAACAGAAAAATTACATGCTACAAAAAAAAGGGAGACTTGTGTTGAATTTGGTTTCTTTTGTTAAACAAAAGTAGATTATACACAGAGCAGGAGTGCCACCAGTGTTGGAAAGGACTGAATCCAGAAACCCTCTCCCAAATGCAGCAGTTTTACTGGAGGTTCTTTGCATACAACAGTCAATTTTTATCACACCAGCTCTTAAGACAGACTGAGGTACCTCATAACAGGTAAAAGTAAAGCATGTAAAACAAACTAAATATTTTAAAGAGCTCCTTCTCACAACCAAGTATCTTCATTTTAAAAAAGATACCAACAAAAAACCACTTTACAAACTACAAATGCATCAGGTAAAGCACCCTACCTTTAATGCTTTTCAGAGTGCAAACTTTAGACAGTATGACACAGAGCATTGTATCCGAACAAACGGAAGTTCATATAGTTACAGAGTTAATACTGAGGTCAGCAGCATTATTATCTCTAAACCCAAACAATTAAAACCAACTATCATTCAAGAAACTGCCTGTCATCCCCGTCCCCCCCCCCCCAAATAACATTCAGGAAGAAACATATTAAAATACAGAATAATCTGTATTCTTATCAACTCAAACTACAGACTCGCATGAGTTTATCTCCTTAATTAAGAAGGTACTCACTCAAATCTTAAAAACCAGCAAAATTCTGCTTCAACTTTCTTAAATAAAAAGACATCCATAGGAATGCATGAGGTTCTCCCAAAAGATCCTATTTAGAAGGTACTTGGACTGGAGATTTGTATCTACAAGATTTTGTCTTGCTGGAAAGCAGCTCAATTTAACCAAGTTGTTTTGATTACAGAGTGTTTTGTAGAAAGTATTTTATAATAGTCCTTGGAAAAAGATGACATTAATAGTGTCTATGAAAGGAAAATAAGTACATAATTGAAGCACTCAGTCCTACATCTTTTCTATCTAAAGATGTTGAAGGATTATCCCTCTGCAAAGCCTTTGCATCCTTCTCTCAAACAAAGAGGGAAAAAAGGCGATAAACGTTACTGGATTTAGTATAATAAACTTCTTTTATACTGACTTTAGTATTTTCTACTACACTTGCATTTGACAAGCACTTTTTAGTGGGCACTGCTTCAGTATTACACACACAGAGCATTTTTCTTTTCTATAGAAATGCTGTAGCTTGTTACTATTTATTTTTTCAGGGACAATGATTACCTGCTGAAGTTTTCCCAATGATTTCAATCAGTGATCCAGGATTTTATAGTAAATGAGAGCACAGCTTTCCATGCGGCAAGAAAAAAACTGCAAGCAAATTTTAATAGCCAAGCATTGATCTGAAAATCAAAGGTATCACTTACTTATCGAACTCTTTCCACACCTTGGTTTCTGTACTCTCCTCTTTGTTTTCTTGAACAGGCAGCTGAAGTGGCAAAAGAAGTTTTTTTCTTACACCTGGCAGTGACTTTAAATACGAAGAAAAGAAAGACCGTAGAGGCTTCAAACTGCATATAAATGGACAAAGTAAAGATTACTTTTCATCTCAGACTAAGTGAATATCCAAAGCAAATTAGTGTATTTATAAAATAAGATATTCACTTTGTTGCATGTTTCACAGTCCTAGTGTAGCATGCTATGTTTTGCTACAAAGTGAAATCAAATAATGTTCAATTTAGATATAGTAACAACAGTCATTTGGATTAGTGGTTTGAAATCCTATCCAAAATAAGATCATATCAGCTCACCTTACAGGCTATGTTCACAAAGAACAAGTATTTTGACTTAGAAGCAAGCTTTTTTAAGAACTCTGATGCTTAATTATTTTCCCCACTTCTATTCCAGTGTTTTCCTTTCAGAAGCATCACAGTAATAGGTTAAAGCTATAACACTGTAAGTAAAATTCATATTATGTCTCTTATTAATAATATAGGTAACACACAACTTCAGTCAGTACAATGTATTGATTCCATGTCAGGACACAACTTCATTATAGATTTGCAAAACAAGGTTATAGAATAATTTCCTTTGTATGAAAGCAAGCTGTGGAAACTGCTTTTATAGCTTAAGTGGACATCCCCATATTTCTTTAGAGATAACTACTTACCTGTTAATTAATCCATGGGACCCATTAGGGTGCATCAGGTAGCATGAAGGGACTGAGGTAATGCCAAGTTTCTCAAGGAAAGGCTTATCAAAATTCAATGCTCTCTTTACAACGATGTTTTCATACTGGATCAAGTCTAAAAGAACCTGAGTAATGAAAAGATGACATGAATTATATACATTGTTCAAGGAATCTGCAATCTCATAGGACAAGACATAAATAGGCGAAGTGCATCATCCTTTAAGCTGTTCACCAAGGAATACATCTATGAGTATTCTGTGGACACTAACAATTTCAGTTAAAGAAGATTAACTCTGCTCTGGAAATTATTACTCCTATCTTCCTTTTTTTTTTTACCATGGTCTATCCTGATCTTTTCCCTTTGAAGTCTAGCATCTGAAGAAAACATGAGAATGAATGATGAAATGTCCTCATAAACCTCAAAATAGCCCAGAGGATATTCCACAGGCACCAGCAGGTTTATGCTTCGTATTATATACATAAGAGTCTAAAGGCAAATCTTCAGGCAGTGAAGAAACATTGGTCCCACCACTTTATGGCATTCTGATGTCAAAGTCTATGACTTTGAAAACAACTGAGGGCTCCCTGGGAGCTAAGGCTTTGCCTGGCAAGCCCTGACAAATCAAGCTGGGTAGTCTGCGGTGTCACAGCACCCAGCTCTCTGTTAAGCTCTTTTTGTTTGCCAACCCCAGAGCAGGGACTCCCTGCAGGGAAAAGTGCCCATATCTCAAGATGCCAGCTCAAACCAGTCTTCATCAACTGCTTTACACCTGATGCTGGGCTTTTGCACTAAAGCACCTGGGAGTGGTCACAAATTTCTTTGCATGGTGTGAAATTCAGCAAAGGGTGGAGGAGGTAGAAGAGGCTGGTAACAAGGATGCCTCCAACATTTGCCAGGGCTTAACTATCCAAATTATTTGCCAACTACAGCCAAAGCTGCACCTACAAATATGATGACTCAGTTATAAGTAACAAGAATTTGCTTTTAAAAAAAGTTTAAATACTGAGTTCTTCCCTTCTTAAATGCTTCAAGATCCCACTGCTAAAGGCACCCTCTTTTGTTGCTCTAATGAGAATACTTTTCACATCCTTCCATTAGCTTGTGCTCTTATACTACCATTTCAAATGTTTCATTCTTACTTACAAACTCTCCCATGCTTCCAAGTCATCAGACATTTCTACTTGCCATTTGTTTACTTTTACCCATCTTTGCCTCTTCTGTATCTTTTTCCTGTTGTTAGTTTCAGTTTCCACTATACTTTTCCCTTTCAGGTCAATATTACCTTTGCTATGTTATCCCTCACTTTCAAACTCGTAATTTAAGAGACCCCACATAACATCAACAAATATTCTTTCTTCTGAAAGCAGACTCCACTTTCTGTTAATCAAATGACACTCAAGCCTTTCCCCATGAGAGCAGGTAATAAAATTAAGGTGAGTGTGTTCAAAAGCTGAAGAACTTTACGATCATCCCATTTCTCCGCTTCAGTCATGTCCATTTCTGTCAACCCAGCATCTTCTAGAAAACGAACGTCTGGGAACAACCTGCTTCTCAAAGTCGTTCTTGCTTTTGGCAGCACACTCTCCTCCACTTATGCAACTGGGCCACCTCAGCATCAAATCTAATTAGAAACATTTCACAGACATGGGATGTTTCTACACAGATTATGCCTAGATAATTACGCAATTTATTTTCTTTGCTTACCCTCAATCTTGGCAGGAAGAGAAAAGTAACAGTTGTCTAAGCTAACAGCAGGCTTATTAGGTGGTGAAATGATGCCAAATCAAACATTTTATTGGGGGGGTGGGAGAAGCAAAAAGCCAAAGACTCCTGCTTCCTCAGTGCCTCAGAGCTATGAAAATGATTCTATGCTATCACTTAACTCAGAATGTAACTTCCTAAAACCTATGCGTGAAGAAAGAGAACCAGAGAATTTATAATATAAACAGCTCAAATAGAAAAAGCTGCCCAGAAGAATATGAGCAGTAAGAAAACAACAGAATCAGATCACACATTTGTTGTGATCTTCCAAATCTTGAAAGAAAAGACTTGTGCTGACAATGTAATCATTTCATGTAATCTTCCATTAAAACATGAACGGAAGAAATTAACCTGAATTTACATTCACTTGTAAGCAAGTTCCTCCAACAGCCCCATATAATCCCTCTGTGATACCTCAAATACACATGACCTGCCCTTTAAGACCCTTTAATTCAGTTCTATAAACAAAACTACTGTTGTTTGGCTAAATAACATAAAATTTAGCGGTGTTATGATAACATTCATTCATATTCATTATGTCATTCATAAGCCATACATTACCTCTCGTCCAACATAGGAGTTATTACTTTCAAACACAATGGCAGTAAAATGATGGCTGCTCTTGTCTAAAAGAGAAGTGATATCACTGGACCTTTGGAGAAAAGAAAAGCTATTTAGCACAGGTAGAATGCAGTATACACATTGTTGTTGATGGAATTTCCTTTTACAATCTCACAGCAGAACTGAAAATAAGGAAAAAGGCTCCTTTGAACTTTAACAGGACCTTCTGCATTGTATTTAATTAACGCAGCAAGCACACAGCAGCTGTATTTTAAACAAGGAACTTACGGAACGGGATCTAGCGGCGGACAAGCGGGAGGTCTCAGCTCTTGGGAATGGTTCTGTAAGAAGTCAATCATCATCTGACGCACTGTTTGCAGCTCTCGATCAGCTCCTGCTGAGAACAGGTTACAAAAAACCACAGTGCTTCAGCAAACTGGGACAACACGACCCACATGCAGGTTGTTATACATCCTCCTGCTTTTCTGCGTCAGGCTTTTGTTTTACATTTGGACTTCAGCAGAATATCATTTGGCTGAAGAACAGGAACTAGGGATTTGCCTGTAGGATTTCAGTTGAATGTCGAGATGATTTAAAAGCTGCTGTTCCACCCAAAATTAATAAAAGCTCAAGACTTTTCCAATTCTAACCATCTGCCTGCCTTGCTGATTTCTCTTCAAACAATGCTTCATTCTAAAGCTGTGCTCATTTTCACAGTCGTTGCTGTGGGTAACTTCAGTAGCTTGTTTTTTTTGCAATCAGGACATTCATTGTGTATTAAAAGCTGCAAAGGTTTTTAATCGTTTTTACTAAACAGCCAGGTGAGGTTCCAAAGCCATGTAACAATGGGAGGAAATAACTGAAGTGTGAGAATACTTTATTGGCTTTAAAAGAGCTTAATTTAAAAGCTGAAACACTCACAAATGCCCCAAAATAACAGGTACAACTATGGTCTACTGCATGAAGGGTTAATGGTGCAGGTGGCCTCTCTTCTGACCTCTGGCCTTCTAAATGTTAATCCATTGAAAAAGACAACATTACTTTTGTCCCCAGACAAACCACCTCAAGCTGTGATCCTGTCAAACACAGGGGATAAGCCTGTTTTCAGTAGGTCAACATCTGAAGAGGGGTTGTCCCCAGTGAGATTCAGGATGCCTGGAAAGTGGCCGATAGATCAAAAAGCCCCAGAGTCGGGATGGAGCAAATGGGATCTGCTGCTGATGAGGTGTGTGGTAGAAAAAAAGCCCGAAACTTTAAAACACCATCAAGCCATTTGTGAAAACTAGGAACTACATTTCACAAAAATGAGGAATCTGAGCTCTCAGTTCTTGAACAAATGTTTTGCCTGTCTGAAATTCTGCCTGACATTCCATTTACATACAGTACTTGCAATATCATATCTTAAAGAACCATTCAGTGTCCAGCCCATCTCTAGCTGTCTAAACTAATTGACAGGCAAAGAGCTTTTGCTTCTTGTGCACCACATTCCTGGCTTATAGGATAACTGCTTTGGGAATTTCTTACCATAGGATATTCGTACCTTTGTAATTTTCTCCAGTAGTAAACTGCTTTGTAAATGCCTTGAAGAACTATGTGGGAGGAAAAAAAAGTATTACTGCTTTGAAAATACCTCACTGTAGCAGATGAAATCTCAGTTGAGAAACAAAAATGGTTTTCAATAGATTTTACTTTTCACAGCTCTAATTACAGAACGTTCTCAATCTGTTCAGAAAACAGTTTTCCCTGTTAGCCTGAGTTCCAAAGACCTGCTTCTCAACCATCTGAGAGTGGCTCATATGCACCAGTCAAAACTCGGATACACAATAAAGCCAACTTTTAGAGGAAAAACCCCTAATGCATAATGCAGTACTGTGTATTGATCCATTACTGCAAACATTAACCCAAACACAACTGATTACCAAATCAGTACTACCAACTGCGTGTATACTTAGAACACTATTCACATCTTCTCAACTCCCTCCAGTGGCTAAACAGGATATATAATAGAGCTTGACTGCCTTCTGCTATAAAAAATGAAATAGAAAAGATTTGGTGTTTCCAATTTACACTCAAAACTTGAAAGATGAAAACCAAATAAAATTGTTCCTTCTATCAGGGTAGAATCACAAATTCTGCAGTAAAGTATCTCTTGTTCCCTCTCCTGTTATAACAAACACAGTCTATTCAATCCTCTCCATCATATTCTGCTCATACTTACAGTTAATAATATGATTATACAGACTGGCAAAGACAGAGAAGTTAAAGATTGCATTTACACCTGAAAATGAGCAATTGTAGATACTTTTGGCAAACACAAGATCCCTTTTAATAAGCAGTTTAAGCAAATTATGAAGTTAATTAGAAAAATAGTGTAAAAATATATCATTGATAACTTGAATGCATTACCTTCACTTTCATACACCAGAACTAAAATCACTATTAATAATAATTAAAATCTGAATTTGCAAAGTATTTATATAAATTATTGTTATCCAGTGAATATATTACAATAACCCAGTGCTTCCTACAATGGCATCTTCTTTCAATAAGAATCTTTCAGATTCAGAACTGAGGACTGAATTACTGCTCAAGCAACTGCGTCTGCTATTGCATTCAGTGAGACAAACTCAAATTCATCTTCTACAAACTCTGCAATTTTCTCAGCAAAAGCAAAACAAAAGTCGAGCTAGAGAACAACTAGGTACACGTCAGGCACTGCACAGGCACGTTCATTATGCTTTTAGTTCCTAAAAGCATGGATCATTTACCTAAGGCTATGCATTACACTTACCCTGAACGTTGGGTAGTAGTGAATACCATACTCTTTGCACGTCTCGTAGTTTTCTGCTTCCCCACAATCCAGCACACCGAGCCTAATTGCAGATTCCCAGTCTGAAAACAAAGGTATCTTTCAATTTTCAGCAGAAGTGATCATGGATCCCAGCTGATGGATTACCCTGCTTCCCATGGAAATCAACAACAGAACTCTGAGATTCCAATGGCATAAAAAATCAAGCTCTGGGTCGATTCTCATTTGCTATTCATTTCTATCCTCAAGTGTAATACTGGTTTTTGAAATAACAAAAACCTCCCTTGTTTTCTCAGCTGCACCAGCATTTTCAATACACCTAAATAAGAAGAATCCCAACACACAATGCAGGAGTTCCAGGGGCGAAGACATTTTATTGAATCCAGGAAGATGAAAAAGGGGCCACCCAACACTTGCAAGACATGGGATTGTATTCCCAAGGTTTTCCCATCAGCTAAGCTCATAAAATAAAGCATGCAGAATATATAGAACTGAATAAAATTAATCCAACAGCTACTCATGCACATGACTGTCAATTACACCACCATAAATTCAGTGCATCTTCTAAGTACAGCTGTTTTAACAAGGACTCACTATTTCCAATTTTCTCAGGGACCTCCAGAACTGCCCACAGGCCAAAGCTCACAATTTGGCCACTGAAAGGTGTCTTTAGCTTTTAGTATGGGAATTCATTAAATATACCTCAAAAAATACCTGAGTTTTAACCAGAGTGCTAAGTAGCTGAGTTTGAACCTCACTGTAGCTTTTCTTTATAAATGTTTCATAGCAATAACCACCAGAATTCACGTATTTCTATAAATATGTTTATATAACTTCAATAAAAGCTTTCAACTCATTTAAAGCTTTTTCCTTCTGATCTTGCTAAGAACTGAGCTTTCTGAGCCATGCTCAGCTGCAGCAATCACTTTAAAGAAGAACTGCTCCCAGAGACGACTCAGACAGTTCCCTTTTAAAGCTAAGCTAAACCAAACCAGCTGTGGGCAGAATTTGAAGGACCACCACAATTCCCAAGTATCAATAAAATTTAAAAAGCAATAAAAGTAAACTTGCTTTTATAGCAAAGAGCATGAAAGCTTCATCAAGTTCAAGCTCTGACTGACAGTTGCCTGCCTAGCTGCTTTTGAAATTTAGCTTGACCTTTATTTGTCTTTGGAGGAGGATGGGGCAGCGATGGGAGAATTCCGGTTGTGCTGAACATGCCAAGAGCTGAGCAGGCACCAGGAACGACTACAAGCATGCTGGAGCAGATGGGCACGTATTCACAGGAACACAAAAGATGCAACAGTCTATTTCACCAAACAAAATGCAAAATAAAAAAACCCCAAGTGTGGCTTCTGGGCATCTCTCATTCAACTTTCACCACTCCTCCTCCTTTTTCCACCTCTCTTGATCCTCCTCCACACCATGAATAGAAGCACTATGGACCCAATGCAAATGGCCCACAAGCAACAATGCAAACCCCTGGCTCGGGTTAAAGAGCACCAGCTGGGCTGTGTGCTGCTCAGCATTAGCTTCTGCTTCCAAAGGAGCTTTTCCTTTCTGAAGTATGCAAAAGTGCCCAGCCTAGACTGCACGCTTACAGTGGCACTCTAAAGACTGGCTTTGTAAAATACCCATGCATTTTACATTAATACTTTTGACATACCAACTCCCAAACTCTAGGAAAGGGGTAGAAGGGTGATACATGAACCAACACTAGTTCTATGCTAAACAAGTTCCAATGAATGACATGGATGCATTGGACCACCTGGAAATGCAGCAGATTGGTCAAACCTCCCATTTGAAGACATGCTACAGAACACCAGAATGCTGCAGAATTCCTCCCTCTGCTCAGAGAAGCTGTGGCTGCCCCATCCCTGGCAGTGTTCAAGGCCAGGTTGGATGGGGCTTGGAGCAAGCTGCTCTAGTGGAAGGTGTCCATGCCCGTGGCAGGGGTTGGAACTGGATGAGCTTTAAGGCCCCTTCAACCCAAACCAGCCTGGGATTCTGTGATACCAACACCAGTCCCAGCGGATAAGCAGGAGGATACTTCCTGCGCATAAACCTTGTGCACTCCCTACAGCAGGAGGCTGTAACACTGTGTGTTATTTTCCACTGTAAAGTTCTAGTCAGGGAGATAAGAGACGCATCACAAGGAACCTCTCCCTGCACGCTACTCAGGAGTTACGTATTGTAACACACAGGCTGCTTCCTGAACGAGCATGCTTCTGAAGTTCCCCACCAAAAACGTTTAAAGAACAGTTTCTAGAATGAAATCATTATTGCTAGATTTGAAACAACAGTTGCTGGGTTTGGAACAGCTGTACCAAATCCAGAGATTGTGTCTGCGTATAATTCAAGGGCTGTTGTATATGGGATTTCCAAGGATTTGTTACTTGTACACAGAAAATTACAACACATCATTCCAGCCCACAGGCATTTTGGTGGATAAATTCAATCATCTTTTAAGATAGAGAAGTACAATTAACTATAATGGCCACTTCGGGCACTACTGCAATAAAACTAAATGTGTGATTAGGAATGCAGCAGCAACAACGCTGAGCTTAAAGCCTGTTCTGAGAGGGAGCATCACACTCAAAACACACATTACACAAAAGCAAGCACTGCTCTTGTGTTTCGGGAGGGTTATGCTCTGCTGTGATGGTTGCGATGACAGTGCTGCCAGGATTTAGCAAATGAGAAACAAAACAGAAATTAAGTATATTAGCACAGGCCTTCAATGGACAAAGCAGCTGCACCAGTTTGGCTTGGCTATACCACATTGGCAAATACAACCACAGTGATCGAGGAGTTCTTTAGTGTAAATGAGTCTGCACCCCAAAGACAGCTCCAATACCCTAGTAGATGAGTAAATGTTGCTGAAAAATCAATGCTAAAGAGTTTAAGCAGGCAAAACCTTTTGGGGTTTTATTTTTGGACGAAGCTACCAGTGCAAACTGTGACTGTTCTCAGTCTCCTGCTAAAACCCACCCATTCCAACTATAAAATGGAAACATTTTGCTGACAAACAACACTAGAAGCCAAGTGCATTTGCTGGTGGTGCCAATGTCCACAACATAAAAATCCACTTATTTAAATGAAAGTCTTCATAAAAACACAAGACTAAAGAGTAGAAGGCCTTTAACTGATTATAGCAATACAAGTGTGTTACATCCTTTGCAGTTATTGTGACTGGAAATGAAAAAGAAAAATACACCTGAAGAAGTCATTACAAGCTATAAAAATACTGCCTACAGAGGTATGATGCTGCTGTGGCAACATATAAACATGTGCCTTTTTTGACAGAAGCTTGAGTCAGCTCAGGCTCTCATGATGACACAATCCCACCCTGGTTTGGGTTGGAAGGGACCTTAGAGCTCATCCAGCTCCAACCCCTGCCACGTGCAGGGCCACCTTCCACTAGAGCAGGTTGCTCCAAGCCCCTGTGTCCAACCTGGCCTTGAACACTGCCAGGGATGGGGCAGCCACAGCTTCTCTGGGCACCCTGTGCCAGCGCCTCAGCACCCTCACAGGGAAGAGCTTCTGCCTAAGAGCTCATCTCAGTCTCCCCTCTGGCAGGTTAAAGCCATTCCCCTTGGCCTGTCCCTACATCCCTTGTCCAAAGCCCCTCTCCAGCTTTCCTGCAGCCCCTTTAGGCACTGGAGCTGCTCTAAGGTCTCCCCTTCAGGAGCCTTCTCTTCTCCAGGCTGAACACCCCGAAAACGTGCCAGGAAGGTGACTCGGGCTCTGAGGCACCGCAGCTCACACAACGCACGGCCATGGGTGTCGAGGCACGGCCGAAGCCCGGGGGCTACACAGCGAGCCGAGGCCCCGCCGCAGCCGAGCGCCCCACGGGTGACCACGTGCGCCAAGCCACGGACAAGGCCCCGTGCGGCCCACACGGGTGCCCGGCACCGGGGACGGACGGTCGCGGTCCGCGGACCGCAGGGAGGCCGCGGGGGCAGCGGGTCAGTCCCGCGGGGGCCTCGCCTCCCGCCGGGCGGAGCTGCGGAGAGCCGGGCGGGGCGGCGACCGCTCCCCGGCCCGACCCCGCCGCGGAGGAGCGGCGGCGGCGGCGCCTCACCTTTGACGTCCCCCGCCAGAGCCCGCCAGGTGGGGGCGAAGGCGACGCAGTGTCCGCAGGACGAGCTGTAGAACTGCACCAGCCACGCGGCCGAGGAGTTGAGCAGCGCCCGGCGCACCGAGCCGGCCGTCAGCACGGTGAGCGGGTCCTGCCCCGCGCGGTACAGCCGCGCCGCCGCCGCCGCCAGCAGCAGCAGCAGCAGCACCGCCGGCCCGCCGCTCGCCGCCATGTTGGGAGGCCCGCGGCGAGGGGCGGGGCGGGGCCGCGCCATAGCAACGCGCCGGCCCTGGCGACGCGGCCTGGTGCCGGCTGCCGCCCGGCGCCCTCCGGGTGCTGCCCGGCTCGGAGGCCCGCTGCCCGAGGGGACGCGCGGGTCCGTCAGCCCGGGAGGTGCGGGTGGAGGCGAAGGGGTCGCTTGGAGCGTTATCAGACCCTGGTGGCGGCGGCGCCGCACCGCAAATAAACCCTTCGCCGCTGTGTTCGGGGCCGCGCTTCCCTCAGGGAACTGCCTAAGTGAAAAGCCAGGAGGTTCCAACAATAAAGGCGGGTTGGTGGCCGATTTTGTGGGCAATCTGCTGTGGAAACAGAAGTTTCGACTGCACAAAGCTTCTCACTGAGAAGAGTTTAAACCAGCGCAGCCTCGGGTCAAGAAGTGTTTCGTCCTGAAGTGCCTCACGCTGTGGGGCAGAGCCACTCCCCCTCAGGACCGACGGTGCGATAAAGGGCTGCAGTCGGCCGCTGAGCTCAAGAGGATGTAAGAAACGGTGCCCTTTGAGTAAGTTCAGAGTGGCTGAGCGCTAGCAATGGATTTTACCGCCTTTCACAGCTGTAGCCGCAGTATAAAGTCTCCCTTCATGTGTAAGTTCAGGCTCAAGAAATTTCATTACATTAACAGAGGCAGAAAACCAACAGAAAATGTCCCCAGATGGAGATTTCAAAGGAGTTTAAAACTCCCATAATGAAAGAGCAAGGACCCTGAAAAGATAAATCTTGCTTCTGTAACTCACAAATGCTTCTTTTAATCCTTCAAGAACAAGTAGGAAACAAATGGGTCCGGATTCTTACAGTGTAAATACAAGGTTAGAATCTGATCTATCATTGTTTCTGGCCAGTAGCGCACACACAGTACAAGGGTGGGTTTCTTCTATACAATAAAAATGTTCTCCTTTGGCATCCAAGTAACAGATTCTGCCTCCTTTGCCTTTTCCTTTCCCAATCCTCTCTTTTCTTGACCATTAACATCTGAAGCAGCTCAGTCACCTGCATCCATACCCACAGCTATAAGTTACGTGGTTGCTTGTATTACATCCCAGCTGAGGGTTTTCTGCTGTCTCTGTTTTTCCCGGGTACTGTAAGCCACAAAATGAGCTGGTTACAGTGGCGGAGTCCAACCACTTCAAAGAACTGAGAAGTCCTGTGGCAGCTGCTAATTAGGATGTTCAGAACCTGCAGCGCCCAAGATACCTTAGAGTGCATTTTATTCAGAGGAGTTGTTAAATGGATGAAGATGAAAGAGATGGATTACAGGAAAATTAAATGTAGGGTTTAACTGAGAAATAATCATTTTCTATGAAAGATAATGACTCCTCTTGAGGCTGGTATCAAGATTTATTGACCCAGGAGGTTAATATTGATCAAAACCAAGGCAAACAAAATATTAGACCTTGAAGGAGAGTAATCTTGATATTGAAGTCTTGCCACTGACTGAACAGGTCAATATATCTGGGTGCCAGAAGCTAAGGTTTTGAACACAGAATGGTGGAGATATTAAACATGTCTGTCATGTCCTGTGTATACACTTTTTATTCTCATCAGCAGGAGTTACTTTATAGTTCTGTCCTTCCATATATAGCATCTTGCAAGGGTTCAGGCTTCACTCACAAACCTAATTGCAAATATAATGGTTATCTTCCTCAAGTGTAACATATAGCATAGCATAAGGCATCAGTCTGAAATGAAATGAGTCCTTCAGCTACTCATTCACATATATAAGTGGTATTTTTAATAGCTTTCATTCCAAATACAACAAGGATCCTGCTGCTGCTGCAAAACCATAGTGACAGTAAACTGAAAAACTGCAGTGCTTCAATATATGGATTTGTCATTGTATCCCACAATTTGTCTATAAGTCCAGGAGGAAAAAAAATTGAGTTAAATTCTACTATAAACTGACAACAAGAAAACACTATTATTGGAACAAATAACTTATCTGGATTAATTAATCAATGAGGATAAAAGTCAGGGTCTTAAGAAAAGGTGCCACAAGGGACATGAAAATAGTTGATAGAAGATCAACAGTTAATGCACTGGGGGCAGCGAGCAGGAGCTGTCTGCAGAACAACAAAACCACTCCCATTCACCGCTGAGAACAGCAGAGCATGCACTATGATCTGCAATTCTACTTGATTTCAGTAATAACAAATAAAAGTGAGATTTTTGGGGGTTTATTTTGTTTATGCTGAAAACAATTCAGTAGGAAAAGTTAAGCCATCGGTATTAAAAAATAGAAGCATAAAATGTGTTTCTATTTTCCTCATGAAACCTAGATTGTACATGTTGTGATTTTAAATAGAAGTTTATATATGGCTTATATTTAATTGCCCTGCTTTTCATTTTATTTGAAAGACACCCTGAATGTTGATTTTTTTCTAGTTTTGCCAAAACAAAGGAATAGGATTATTGATTTCCTCTGGTTTGCCCAGTAAAGCACATCCTTCAGCAGCCCACGTTTAGATGTAAGATTCAAAGGGCTCACGTGAATCGTATGATTAATAACCTACTCACAGGCACATATTTAATTTTCAGAAATTGGAGTTACTGATAGAAAAATGTCCCTTTTAAAGAGCATTACATCAGGGTTTGTCTCATCTGCATAAAGTTGTAGATATTAAAACTGAATGTCTGACTCTAGAACCTGCCGGGGCAAGTTCATTCCATATGCCACACCTCTGAAGCCATCTCTGGCCTCATTTTAACCAGTTCCACAGTGTATAAAAACATATAAAAATGGTGCAATGACCTTTAACTCTGCTGTACCCATCAGGAAAAGCTTTAGGCTTTTTCCAGTTAGAGGAGTTTATTCCAAACTATAGAGGTCCACAGCAATTCCATTTCTAGATTTAATTCCATTAGCACATTTACATTCTTGAGAGTCACCTATGATTATCTGAACGTTATTTTCAAAGTATGATTCACCTGTCATCGTTCATAGCCTGAACATGATAACAAAGAATAGGATAATTTACACATAAATTGGGTTTGAAACCTGTTTATAGAGACTTGGACACAATTTTAAAACGTGTTACGCTCTTAAAATGCATAAGTGTATAAAGTGCTGTCTTGACCAAAAAAACCCAGACAAGAATAAAACTTCCACCCTTTAGATTCTGTGTGACATCAAAGATGATCACTGACCTTAATGAGCATTTCCAAAGCACACATGAACACACAAATTAGGCCAATACCCCACTGGTATTTGGTACAAGTTCAGAACTAAAATTCTGAAGTCACACCTAAAAAATTTCCTTGCCTAAAAAATTTCCTTACCTAAACCAGGAAATATTTTAAAAATCAGAGATAAAAATTCCTTAAAAATCTTTTAGGGAAATCTTAGAATCACAGGCTTTTCTCAGATAGAGCTTGTTAAGAACTCTGACTGTATCGAGGATCAAACTATCAAATATGTCTTCGGTCATTCTCATCTTCATTGTTAATTCATCGTCATCATAGTAAGTCCATTGAGATTCTTCTTTGCAGAGTTCCTGAATCTGAAATACAATTTTATTTCAGGGATTTTAATTGTTCATAATGCTTCAAGAATAAGAGCATGGTTTGTTCTGAGAGGTACCAAGTCATTGTACCTAATCCAAGAGCTTTAGATATGCATTGTTGATTTAATGTATTTCATTATTTCATGTATTCTTCAAATAGAAGAGGCTGAAAAGAATTCTTCCCATAGGAATTCTGTCACTGAGAAGGCTGCCAGGGTGCCAGTGTGAAGATCCAGCTTTAGATCTAGAAACATCCCAGAGTTCAGGGAACTGATCTAGAAGTAGCTGATCAATATTGGGCAACCAGCGTGCTCTAGATGTAAGATTACTTTAAAGGTTAAACCCAACATAGTCATGAACAGGGAGATTTAGAAGCCCCATTCCCATTCTACAGAACTCTGTACACTTCAATCAGCTCAGTCTGTATTTATAAGCATTTCAGAGCAATGCTGTTTTCTTCTCTAATCACCTCAGTTGCACTGCCATAATCCTCCCACATTTCACAGTCTTTTTGCCATGACAATTATCTGCTCTCCTCTCTGACTCTTGTTATTGTACACTTTGTGTTACCTTGACATCACTGACATCTGTTCTTCTGCAAAGACACCTGGAACTTTCTCTCATCCACAGAAATGCATTTGGATTTGCAGTCACTTGATGTTCTGCACATAGCAACTCACGAGTTGAATCAAATATAACCTGCAACAACAAAACCACAGTACCAGCATAAACCAAATCCCTCACTGATGCCCTTTCAGGGGTTTCTCAGCCCTTCTGAAGGATGTTAGGCTGGTGGCAGTAGAGGTTTGCATCTTGAGCAAAATACCCTAACATCACCTGTATTACTGATGTTCCTATGCTGATCATTGCCTAAAGAGCACATCATCCTGTACAGCAGAGTTTGGACAGTAATGTATGAGCACTCACTAAGTGTGGCGCTGTTGGGGGCCTTTAGTCTCCTTGTGTAGGCAGAGGTCCACAGAACTCAGTAGTTCCAGGATGCTGGGGAACATGGAAGATCTGTTCAAACTCAGCAGGACCATCCAAGGTAGAAGACCTGCATCCTTTAATCTGCAGCTTTCCAAGAAGCTTGGCTCTTTCTGAACAGACCCAAAACAGATGCTGGGCTATGTGTCCAGGGAGTTACAATTGAAAAGCTGTAGCAAAAGGCATGTATCACAGCAAGGACATCCATTCTAGGGGACCTGTTTTGCAGCAAATTACCCAGAAGCAGTACTTTGCAATACCTTTCAGTGCTCTATTAGCTATATTTAGTGTTAACTGCTAGAATAATATGAAGTACTAGCTAATATGAGTCAGTGTACAGAACACTGAGTGAGCTGAATAACAGTTACTGCTTTAAAAATACCTGATTATACATCCTCTTGCTTTCTGTTTCCAAATCGTTCCCTGGGAGATCATTATGTTCAAAGTACTTTGGCACACTGATCCTTCTGAAATCTGAATATATGTTTTCTGGGGTCCATAATTCTTCTACTGCAGACAGTTCCTTAACATAAGAACTGTAATGTGGTATCACAAGAGGAACTTCCACAGTTTCCGTCCAAGGAGCTGAGTGCCACTGATCTAATTTGTACAAGTATTGCTTTTGTGTGTGTCTCACCAGCATATGTTGGTGAGAGGAAAAGGTCAGATTAAGTCAGCCATCTGTTTGCAAATGCTGACATGATTTTTATGAATGTGGAAAACAACCGAGTAACACAAATGCTTGTCTGTGTAGCCAAAATTTCAGGCCCAGGACTTTAGACAAAAACCTCCTCACTGTACTTACTGGCAAAGTGGTTGGAGAAGCCTCCGGAGATAAAGGAAATACCTTGTCTGCTTTTGAGCCAGGTTTTCTCTTAATCTTCTTATATCCTTTGACTGCAATTCTTACTGCTTCTGTGTGACAACCCTGAACGCTGCACATGTCTAAGTCACACAGCAAGGCATCAGAAAGCATTGCTGATGGTTCAGATAAGAAAGAAACTGAGTTTTCTTGAAGGAGAAACAGTTTCTGAGAGTCTTCTTGTCGTAGGTCTTTTCCAAAGGCACTTTTATATTTGTGCTGAGCTGGTTCAGAAAATGCAATTAAAATGTCAAGCAGAAGTTTTTTACCACATACACTTGCAATATCACCAGCAAGTTTATTCCTTTTCTGACCCTCTACCAAGCTACAAATATTTTTGCTTGTGTTTCCCTCATCTGTGTTACCACTCTTACTTTCCATTAGAATCACATTTGTAAGGGTCTTTTGTTTTATTTGTGTTGGTTCTGTTTTTTCTGTACCTGATCCCAAGCACGTTAAGTTATTTTGACAGAGGAATTCATTACACTGGTCACAACGAGGAAACTTTTGTCCTTTTCCAGACAGCAAGGCAGTGTGTAACCTGGCCTGGGTTTCTTTCACTTTGGATCCTCCCACACTGTTTGTGTCGTCTGCTTTCTCCTCTGTAAACTCTGCTCTCTGCTCATCACCTTCAGAATATTTGCAGTCTCCTTTGAAGGGTTCATCATCATAGGAAGAGTCAGAGTCTTCATCCCCAGTGTAACTGGAATCATTTTCCTTAGCCCCCGACAAGTGGGAGATTTCATCAGGTCTGACAAAGACACCACAGTGCTGAGCACACTCAAAATACTTCACCCCTTTGTAAGTGCCAGCATTATCACCTTCAGCTTTGTCAAGTGCAACACCAGCCCAATGGCCACTATCAAAATAAGTCTGTCCTTTGAACATGAGGGTTCCAGGTTGGGTCTGCTTTACTAATACTCTGTCCCCAATTTCAAATGATGACAATGGGTCAGTACTGTCATCCTCAGCTTTGGGCAGTGCTGAGTGTGTTTTGCATTGTTTCATTGTGAAATTAAGACTTTCCTTGGCCTGACCAGAAGCAGCAGCATTTGACACAGGTGGAAACTCTGAATATTGCATAGGTATTTCATGTTCTCCTTGCTGGTTTTCTGAGAAGCTCTCCTTTGCACCAGAAATACCTTTAACTAAAGATTGCTCTGAGACTGTACCATCCTGTGTTGAAAAAACAGCAGTTTGCTCTCGACTGAGCAGGGGAAAATCCTCAGGCACAATGTTATCAGGTAATGGGGGTAATGTGTCCATTTTCAGTGATACATCTTCATCCATACACTGTCTAGTCTCCAAGACAGTAATTTGTTCTGGTGGAGATGGGAGATCATCCATACTCAAGCTAGGAGCATCATTTTTCATTGCATCTGTGCCTAAAGGGGGAGGAGAAAGATCCTCACTTGGAAATGACAAATCCTTCTTATTAGAGGATGGCAAGTCAGCACTTCCATAGGATAATACTTCATCAATAGGAGACAGTATTTCTGACAGGGTTTCCTCGTCGATTGGAGGGAGACCCTCATCACTAATAAAAATTGTATCATCTTCACCTTTGGAAGAGCAGTTCTCAGCTTGAAGCAATTGCTTTTTTGAGGAGACAGAAGAACACAGTCCCCTCCTTTCTTCCTTTATGGCTTGCCTTTCTGTTGTGGAGGTATTTCGATTTTCTGTAGCCACCCTTCGGAGAGACTCAAAAGAGCTGGTTTCTATATGGACTTCTTCAGAAATTCCAGGCATGAATGTGGACAAGGATGCAATCTGACTGGGTTTGCTGGATTCGAGTCTCTTGTTCAAAAGTTGTGCATGATTATTTTCACCTCCTGAAGCAGATAATTTTCTTGAAGATAGACATGTCAGTAATTTGTTATTTTCAGTATCTCTGTCAGGTGGAAAAGAGACAGTGTTCCTAAGCTGGTCAGTCACCAAATCTAGATGTCTCAAAGAATCTGTGAGTGGAAACCCCATTAGGCTTCTATTTTGATCCACAAAGAAACTGTTAATTCCAGCATCCTTTTTCACTCTGCTAGTTGCAGAACTAGGTTTCTGCAGTTCATTGATCTTAGGTGAGTGAATAGCATCACTGCATGAGGAGCTGGCAACCGCAGCTTTACCCTGGTTTGTGACCTCCTGGAAACAGGCTTTGTTTCTACTGTAGTTTTTGAACTCATCTAGATGTGGCTCATCCATTCCCTTGGCAGGGTTATCAGATTGGGAGGAATGTGCTGAGGCATTTACTTTGTCTAATGCAATGAAAGATAGCAACTGATCAGTGCAGCCATGATCTGAATCATCTCCAGGGTATTTCTGGGAGCATGATGAAGCCTCAGTGCTGTGGTCTTCAGGCACTCCATATTCAGTGTGTTTGTCACTAAGTAATGTTTCCTTTCCATTGCTTCTTGCTATGAGCGGCTCTTTTGAAACATCAGGAAATGCATCACCATTGTCACAGACAAACTCTTGTGGGATACTGACATCTGTGTCCTCTCCATTTTTCCGCTCTGATTCAGAATCTGAACTGGAGCTTTCTGAAATGTCAATCCGAACCACAGAGACTTGCTGAAACTCCAGGAGTGAAGAGTCTGATTTGGCACTTTGACATCCTGGTGAGAAGTTGTTCAACCTGAGTGATGAGTCAGTGGAAGTTAATCCTTCAGAAAATGTTTGTAGTTCTTCATCAGGAGTTTCATGAGAAATATGGTCCACATGCTTCAAACACTGCCTACCATCCACCTGCTGGGTCTCATACGGGACAGGCACATCAACTTCCTTAACTGGAACATTCAAGTAAAAAAATAAAACAAAACCCATCAGATTTCAGAACAATATTATTTTGTAGATTGCTGACAGATAACTTAGGATTCAAATCCTAAGCTAGGCTTGGGAATCTAGGGAAGGTGCAGCCTATGCCAAACTTCTACCATCAAGACCGCTCGCTGGTTTTAAGTCTGTCTTACACAAATCTGCAGTCTTCCTCGCTATGGAGTAAATGCAGAAAGACAGTTCATTAGAAAACTATCACAAATATGAAATATTGTCACAATATGCAAATATTTATAATGCAGAGATTATGCATACACAGAGCTATGTGAATGATATAACTGGCTCATCTATAAACAGCCAGTTTTATTCATTATCTAGCCTACTGAGAGCAAGAAATATGAACTGAGGATAAAACCTGGAAACAAAAAAAAAACTCCAGCATGTCCTGCCAAAGTCTATCTTCAACTGATCTATGTTCTTTTAAAAAGAACACCCTTAAATTATTGAAAAAAATGCCTCAAAAGAGAGTAAACTGTTAATGACACAATCAGAATAAGTTATGATTTTGTTCTGAGGAAGCAGTATAATCATATCTGATAATAAACCTTTGAGAGATCTCCACCACCTTGCCTAACAGTGATTTATATATTGAGTAAAGTGAGCAAGACACTCAGGTAATAAATGAGGAGATTGTCTCTCTTTCTGTCTATATTAAAGTCTGATTGAAGTGGTTGAAACAGATTGGACATAATAGCATTAAATATGATTTACCAGTTCCTTGAGGAGTATTTTCTGCCTGAACCAGACATAAGTTACACAAAGTAGAAAGCATCCCCAAGCTTTTCATTGTGAACTTACTGTCACATGGATTAATATCTTCATTGTCTTTAGGATCTATCTTTGGGTTTGAAATAAGTGCCTTTTCCTCCAGCACAGACTCCTAGAACGTGAATATGTAAGAGACAGTTATCTTCTTAAGGGAAAAGGGCTCTGCTGGCAGAAAGAATGGTTGAGACCAGAGATTAGATCTACATGTTTACACTAAGATATACAAGTTCATATGGACTCCTGGGCACATATACCCATGTTGGGAGTGTGTCGCTGGTGTAGGAAATAGCGAAGGGACTAACTAGTCTCTGCAGCTGCTATGGGCAACATGTTTAGTTCCTGCTGGAGTGGCACTGCACCACAGGAGATAGCTTAAGGACATTGTCATCAGTTAATAACATAGAGAAGATGGAAGGGGCAGGAAAGTTGTTTAGTCTTTAGCTGAAGGGCACACAGTCAACACATAAGACTGACTTTTACTTGATCTTCATAATTGTCAAACGAGCCTGGTGCTGGTCTTATCTTAAGGCAAATATAAGCTGGGCCACGATTTCTTTAGGCAGAAATGGAATTGCAGGGGTGATTCTTACCAGAAATGCACATTTGCTGCCTTCTCTTGTAAATGATGTGGATACAGGCTCATCCATTGTAGCTGAATCTGCATGTTCCAGAGGTAATAAAACACGATCCTGAGCATTAAGCTCTGAAAGGTAAAACATAAAGTTACTATATTTCCAGTCCTGCATTTCTTTTCCAAGAATAACTTGACAGCAGCTTTTTGTTTAGCTCAGTCAAGAGGGTTTAAATATATTTATAGTTTGTGTAACTTAGTTTTGCCCTACACGCTCGCCATCACACAACAGAAGCTGAAATAACCAACGACCATATTTATGCAATTATCACCTTCGGTATCACCCAGTTACATGGTAGCAATTCTCAAGCCCATTTCCAGAAGTTTCTACACTCTTTCTTTCTTCATCTATGCATAGCTGCTACCTCAACAAGAGAATTTACACCTTTGTGACACCTTCTTGCTAATCCTGAACAGGACCTGGTACTGAACCCCAAGCTGGAACCAACCAAGGAACAGATCAACATTGCAAGTTCTCTCTCATGTGCTTGTCAGTCCTCTTCTGGAATATCACTTAAACTGCTCCAAAGAGCAACTGAGACTTTAACTTTTGCCCCAGGTCATGCAGTTTGACTTAGCAGCCACAACCATGGTTTGCTACAGAGATTACCTTTATTTGGTACCTGTGTTTTTGCAGTCTTTAATCGTGAAGACTGAGCCTGTGGTTTGACTAGAAGCACCACACACTTTCTTGGCCACCATTTCAGACACATCAGGACCTTGCACACCAAGGGATGGCTCCAAACCTGACAACTCCTCTGCCTGTTTCTGGGAGCATACCAGTGTTCCCTTGCTCTCAGTAGAAAAGCTGTAAACAGACAAGGAATTAATGGTTGGGGGTTGGTTTTGTGTTTCCAAGTTAATCATGATGAATCTATATGAAATCAATAAAGGTGTGAATTAAATGCTTCTGACAG
Source organism: Ara ararauna (assembly GCA_028858755.1). NCBI lineage: Eukaryota > Metazoa > Chordata > Aves > Psittaciformes > Psittacidae > Ara > Ara ararauna. The sequence continues at coordinate 24,082,248 of CM054384.1, forward strand.
TACTTGATAGTACCTGTAGAGTGCTCACATGCACATATGTTTTGAAACCAGCAAATTAGTAAAGTCAAAAGCATCCTGAAGAGTGTATTTTTCCTCTCCCTTCCCCTCCCTCTCACTTGACATTGTTTTTTATAGAGTCAGGTTTCTAATCTTCATAGATGAGAACAGGAAGAGACTGAAGAAATCATCAGCACTGAAAAGGTAAACCCAGGGTCAAAGTCTGAACCTGTTTGCGTACCCCATTTCCAATCTGTGATACTGTAGCAGATTCCAACAGATCTCATTAATTTTTCCACATTAAACATAGCATTGCAACTTTATGGACATTTGGGACATCAGATACTGAACATGATGATGACGTAGAACTTTCTAAACAGTCTCCTTACTGCAAAAGCACAATGCAACACAATTCACACTCCCAGGCTTTTCAGTTAGTGGCGCAAGTTCTAGAATGCATGGTTGAGTAAGTCCAGAAAAAATCATGATCTACATGTGGGTTGTTTTGGTTTTGTTGGGGTTTGGGGATTATCTTTTTATACTACAGTAACAGTTTAGAAAGTTAAATATGTTCTTGAATAGATGAAGATCAACAATATGACAGTGGCTAGAAGCTCAATACTCATTCATTATTTCATTTTTAATGACTATATAGTATTCACCACCACTAGTGTTTAGGGACTTCAAATTAAGTATCCCAATTCAGAAGATGCATTCCCAATTCTTAGCTAAAAGCTTGTCCATTTATAACAATTACAAGTTTCTGTATTCCTTGCACCATCCATTAACAAAACTAAACCAGCAGCTTTTCCTGCATGTTGGCAATTTATTATTTCAGATTGCTTTAATTATTAGAAGTATTTTCCAGCCCCTTCCAGCCCTGCTTATCAACTGTCTTCCTGATCAGGATATGAACATACCTGCACAGGTGGATAAATAGTGTAATTACCACTCTGCACTTCTACATAGAGAGGAGATCTATGCACTGTCAGACAGCAGCCAGATTTTGGGTGTATCATGAGTTCCATCAGGCCCCCTCTGCTCTAGACTGAAGCGAATATTCACTGTTCTTCTATGAGCAGGCTTGTCAGTAAAAAGAAGTGAAAGCACAGCCAAGAAACCTTTTAAAGATTTCTGTGACTTGTAATCAATAAACCCATGAATTATAGATCAGTTCTGTGCAGGGATTTATTTGAAAGCCTTTCCCTGTGGGGACTTAAGTAAATGTGCAAACCTGACTCACTAGTCTGCTAAAGATCTGGGTAACACTGAGTGGAAGGGGGTTTCTAATTCATATAGGTATTTCTTTGTCTTTAACTACTTATTTTATCTGTCTGAAGCAAACTAGACTTTGTTCATCTGAGTCTGATTTGGAAGACTGCTGCTGCGAGCAGTGTGGGTACTGCTGAGTCCTCATCTGCACTGCGCAGCTCCTCCAGCTCAGTGGGAAGCAGTGGGGGATGCTGAGGATGCAGTGCCTGGGGAACAGGAAGCAGTGCTGAGCTCCTAGATTACCTCTGGCTCTGGGCATTTTACCTGACACTCCTACACTGCAGTTTAAGCATAAAATTAAGCCCTGTGTAGTACAAAAGCCTTCCCTTCTGTGATTAAATCTTAAGCAAAACACAAACCTCCTCTGAGGGGTTAGGGATACATAGGCTCAGACAGAGGAGACAAAGGAGTGAGCGTATTAAATCAATACATTTCCACTCATTCTGTATGGGTATCCTGAGGTCTAATTAATATGTAGCTGCAAAGTGTTTTGAGATTGTAGTTAAAAAAAATGAAAATTTGAACTATCATTAGCAGTTGTGTAGCATCATCAAAAAATATTCAGTATTTCTTAATTTCATATTCATAATGCTATGTAAAGTAACTTTCTTAGGCCTGATGTCAAAGTTCCATTTGTTCCTGACATTGCAGTGACAGGCCCCAATCCCACAGACTTAGATAATGCTACTTAACATTTCATACTGCAGAGAATCCTAGTGAAATATGTGCACCTGCTTGCACAAGAATGCAGAGTTTGAAATTAATACATAAAGCCTGCAAAGACTGGCTTTCTTGTAGCCCAGAGGATTGTGCCGCTGCAAGCGGGAGCATGGAGCCATCTAATGAAAACACAGCTGCCTGGGGAACAAATGTTACTCCACCTTTTGCACACAGGATTAAACAGTTTATTACTCAGTGCAGCCCCTTCCATGTGCAATAAGCTTATGGTGGCAAACCAACAGGGCTTTTTTCAGCATGAAACAGACTTGTCCAGCTTCTAATGGTAAATCACAGCACTACACATTTACATGTATATCTGAACAGACACAGACAGATACATACATAGATACAGACTAAATTTCAGGATTAAGGCTCAGATTTGGCCTGTTCTACTGAAGGAGTTGATATTTGTGACATACAGAAGAACTGAGATCACAGTGTGACTCTCTGTAACCACCAGGATATTGTGTTTTTTGATAAAGAAAAATAACACAGATAAACAGTGATGTAAATGCTGACTTAAACAACTTCCTGATCAAATTCAAGATTTCACTTTAGGTACTTCTTTTTCCCCTGGACAGAAGAGTACTTCTTTTTAAAGGATGGAAAAGTCTGAAATAAATACACTATTTGCTATGGATATATTGAAGTGATGAATGTACCCCACCTCAGGAATTTAGTGTTATGAAAAGGATCCACACAGCTTAGTTTACTTGGTGCTGTTCACATCCCCTGCAATAAGCTGGTCCCTGCTCCGAGGAGCTTACCATTTTGGACACCAGATGGGAGGTTGGACATATGGAGGACACAAATAATAAGGCAATTGGTCAGAATGATAAGCAGAGATCTTGATGCATCAACTGCTTGAACACAAAGGATTTCAAAACTTATCATTATAAAACTCCCTCTTGGGAGCATTTAAAGCTCCCACAATTATCTAGGACGTAGCTGCCCATCTTCTCCACTGGATTGGTTCTTACCTTCAGCTATTGCTGTGGAAAGGGTTTTACTTACCCCTCATATTTCTTGCTTTGTTTATTCTTTAGCCGGACACAACTGTCCCTATTCCCTGACAGGTCAGGCTTTTCTGGGTGGGCCACAGGCTCTGCTGCAGAAGAATGTAACTTTGGGCTAGAAATAAGTCTCACTGTCTTCAGCTTTATTTCTTCTTCAGCTGCTGGGCTCCTTATAAGCTAAAAGGAAATGGTAATATGTAAGGTTTCACCCGGGTTCCTCAGCTGCACTGCCAGCTCTTCACTCTGCTATTACTCACTCAAAGAACCCACCGAGGCATCTAATGACTGTGATTTAGTAGCCTCTTCCTTCCCTGCCAAATTATGCAGCTTTTCCTGGAGTTGTGCTGTCAAATGCTGCATCATTAAGATTTCTCTTTGCTGCTTTAATATTAGTTTTCTCTCCTGATGGGCCGCCCTGTAGATGTTTTGCAGGTGCTGGATTTCTGCCTATGCAAAGTGAAGAAAGAAAAGAGCATAAGAGCTAAGATAACAAAAGAAAGACCCCACTTAATGTGTACAGTATTTCTTAACATAAGACAATACCACTTGCAAAATATCCTGAGAATTCAACATGCAGCTTTATTCCTTTTTCTGTAAAGGATTTTGTAGTTCTGTTCTTCACTAATGCTGACTGGAGGAGATCCATGAAAACTAATGGCAAGTAAGGGGATATATTTCACTGCTTGAAAGATGGGGTGTCTGGGAGGTGAGACCTTTGGAAATTGATCGTCTTCAGGTCATTCAAAACCATGGAATGCTTGTCGTTCACACAGGAATTCCTTGAGGTAAAGGAGAGGCCTGTACTACATAAGGAGTAGGACAAAGTGTAATTATGAGCCCAGCATTCCTCTCAGGAGCAGAAGAACCAAGACTATAAAATTAGCTGTCAGATTAATTTAATGTACTTCAACATCGGAAGCATAAATCTGCATTCATCAGTGGAATTCTGCGTTATATGTTTTTTGTTATGGCACAATCCAAAAAAAACCCACAAAAATAGTGGAATAGCAGGGAAAAAAATAGAAAAAGAACTGTTTTGTGTACTTCCTTTCTCCGAGGTGTACAGGCTGCTGACTTGGACACGAAACCCCGCACTGAATGTAGGAAGCAAGGCAGAACAATGCACGTGAAATGGCACCAGTGACTGTTTTAGGAAGCAAACCCCACTTGCTCCAGAAGTCCCCGTGTCGATCCTCCCACCGGTTAGAAGAAACCCAGCTCCTCTTGCTGCAGCTTTACCTGCTCCTGTTTAAGCTCCGTTAGGATTCTGCGCTGCTTTGCAGCCATGGCAGAAGCTCCCTCGCTATCCTGCAGGTTTTCCAGACAGCTGGAGACCAGAGAGGGATGGGATCACAATCGGATAGTTAATGCCATTAATTTAACACTCTTCCGAAAGCAGTGCCAGGGACAGCCCTAGTGGCTATGGGAGGCTCTGCTAGACTTGGGGACACCCCACCGCCCTGGGGCCATATTGCCAGGAGCTCTCCTGAGGCAGCCAGGCTTCCCTGAGCGCTCAGTGGTGAGGGACGCCATGAACTGGGGGGCTCAAACCGCACCCTACGGTGCCCCCGCTCAGCACTGAGGGACGCCCTGCTCCAGGGTCACCATCCCGGGCAGCACCTCAGCACAGGCAGCACCGAGGGACGCCTTGTGCCATCACCGGCGGTGCCTCAGCCCCGTCAGTGCCGGGGGACATCTCGCGCTCAGGGGGTCTCACACTGCCCATGATGGCGCCTCAGCCCCGTCAGCTCTGAGGGGAGGCTCACACCCCACGAGGACGAAACTGCAATATGGAGCTCAGCTGTGCTCTGGGTTGAGTAAAGCTGCACAGACTCTGTAAGAGAAGGATTTTATAGTGGCTCTTTCCCCTTGAAGGAAGACAAACTGTCCCGCTGAGCACCTCCGCCTGCTGAGGACCCACGGCAGGTCGGTGGTGTCCTGCCCGTGCCTCCTCTCACCGTTGCTGGTGTCCCAGCCAGGCCAGCTCAGCCCTGGCTTTCTCCCGGAGAGCTCTCTTGCGGAGCTTGAGGAGGGCAGCCTGGTGCCGAGCGCGCAGCTCCTCTCCCCTCAGGCACTGCTCTGCCATGGCCAAGCTGAAGCGGCAGAAGGTGCTGGAGCCTCCATAGTGCCGGCCGACCTCGCTCCACTGCGGACAGAGCAGAGCGCCATCTTTATGGGCGAGGTGAGAGCTCCACATAGGGACTACAAGGAAACCAGCCCCAAACAAGCACTCCCCACACTAGTAAAGGACTGCTGTTACCTGGCTGGCAGGGCTGCCCTGTTCGCTGCTCTCTCGGGAGCCATCCCCTGCCAAGGTCTCCCCGTGGTGCAGACTGACCAGAGGTGATGACAGGTTGAAGGCCTGATGGTCGTGCAGTGGCTCCCTGTGCTCTGCCAGCAGGGATCCTGAGGGAAAAGATACTTCTCTGTAACAGAAGGCAAAAAGACACCACAAAACAGTTCCCACAATACGAGTTCACATCCGTTCCGGGATCCAAGGAGCCTCTGCAAGGAACTGGCAGCCGGGCCCATGCGCTGCCCTCAGCAGGACCCTGAGGAGCGTCTTCCCCCGCCTCTTCACTCACAGGAGCAAGTTACTGACATTAACTTCACTTTCCAGTGAAATCACGGCAAACAGGTAAAAATTAAAAAGGGTAAGTAACTGGTAGGGTAAATAACTCTCAGCTTAGGAGATTATTTTCTGTAGACAAGTCAGGACTCCAAAGGGAGATTGCTCTGGTTTAAATATGCAGGATGAATAGAAGTATTTAGGTCAAAACATTCAAAAACAAGTTAATGAGCTCTGCAATTCTGTGTTCCGGCCCCTGGATGCTGCACTGCTTCTCATGCCATGCTAGAAAGTGTGTTTGCCCACTACCACCAAATCCTTTAACTTGGTGTTCACCTTCCTGAAGCACTGAGGGATACGAATCCCTTTCTCCCAGAGGTTTTCTTTCTCCCGCTATTTTGGGATCCACTGGACTGTGGTCTCTTTCAGTCTTCAATGCAGGGGGTTTCAGTGAATGCATCTCTTGCTTACTGAAGGTAAGAAAGAAAATATTTTCTTATAGCAGTTAAAGATATGTTCTCAATTAGAGCTTTCATAGTTAAGTCCTCTGTGAAGGCTAAATCCTTTTCAAACCAGAATGGTGCTCATTTTCATGCAACACTGGAATTTTTACCTATGCAAAGGCACCTTTCTGGCAATTGTTTCTGTAGGACTCCCAAAGCAATTCTCCAGTCTTTCTGCCACTTGAAATGAACATAAAAATGTGCACATACAATACTGTCATTCACACCAAGGTATATGATGGTAAAGCAAAATGAGGAAAATTGTATTTTCCCCACAAGTTTCAAAGATAATGTAACAGCCATTACTGTTCTTAAATGACCTGAAACAAACATCTATTTTAGAAACACAATGCAAATGCTTTAGTGCCCCACGTCATTCAAGTGGTCAAAGCACAGTCTAAACCATTGCAGTCCCTCATTGTGTACCACTTCCTGTACCTGCCAGCTGAGTTGCCCCCTTCTGGTTGGTGTCCTCTCTGTGTTGGCTCTGTATGGTCCAATCTTGGCACAGAAGGGTAACTGCCCTTGAAGCTACTGTGCTCCTGCAAACACAGAAACTGTCTATAGACCTGAATGATCTATTTGAAAGCAGAACTTTTAAGCTTTCTTCCCTCATTTTCTTGGGAAAGCTCTTCATTGCAGATAGTGCTTTTCATACACCAATAATTCCTAAAGAGTTGCATTAACTAATGAGCTGTATACTACTCACTGTGAAAAACCTGTGTGGGCATATGGAAGTAAGGTAGTGTAACAGCTCACAAACTGTCTTGTATTTAGAGCTGCTTTCATGGGAGTCAGGGCACTGAGCTCATCCTAAGGGCTTTAGGCAAAACCCTGGAGAGATCACTTCTGTCCAACCTGTTCCGACATATTGAGAGACATTAATTGAGCTGAAGTATCTGCCAAAGTAAATACTCCCAAGCCTGTAACAAGAGCTTGGAATTGCACATGAGGTCTGAGCTTGTGCTTATGCATATGGGGCTGAATTCTTATTCTAAGAAATAGACACTGAAGTCCATCAGTCCTCAGCTGACTGCAGAATCTGAGGCTGGAAGCTAAACAAGCTGCAGGACCCAAGTTTTTTTGGATCACCAGTCTAAATGACAGCCTAAGGAACTCTGTTACCTGAGAGACCTGGGCACTTCCGAAAAATTAGCCTGACCTACACTTTTTAGTCTTTTGACTGAGAGGAAAAAAACTCAACAAACCCCAATGGGGATTGGAGGAAGATTTTGCTGAAGCCAGAAGTGGCAACACAGGAGCTGAAATGATAACTTACCCCTGAACTGTGCTGAAGCAGGTCATTCAAGAGCCTCGGGCTTTCTTGAACCTCTAGCTTTGCTTTCTCCCTCAGCACTGTAAGCTGCTGTCTCTGCTGCAGCTGATGAACCTGTGTTAGGAAATGACACACTATGAATGATATTTCCAACCAAGTCAGGTTGTTCCCCAGGGCTGGCGAGCAAAGGGCTGCAAACTCCAAGAGAAGGCAGCCCTGGCATTCCACAGCCAGCAGAGCAATGCGTTCTTGCCCACCAGTGCTAGAGTAGGATCTCCAAATACCAGTTTAAGGCTGGCACCTACCCTTTACAGGTACATGAGCTTTATAAACCTGACGCAGTCAGGTGATGCCAACTGATTTTATCCTAAACACATGTGGATCGGGGGAGAGCTAGCACCTTTTTACGTGGGACAGCAGAACTTGCATTGCTCTTTGCTTGTTGCATCAGCTGCTTACTGTACCTTCAGTTTGTGAGCCAGTAGTAGAAAGGTTTGTCTCAAATAATCCAGATGGCTCCTGTGTTTCTTTTCCAGTTCTGTGCAGCCAGGGTGTCCTTCACCTACAGAAGCTTGGGAAACAGATGGTAACAGTCACCACTTCTTAATTTAACAAATCTGTGCTCTGTTTAATGAGCTCTAGCTGGATAAAGTATCAGAGTTAACCAGAGGGAGGCAGCGGAACCAGATTCCTTCAGGCTTCAGTTGCTGCCCCGAAACAGTTTCTACATTGTCCAAGTCCTTTGGGATTAAAGCATTTGCTAAGTGTTCCGCCAGCAAAGCCAACTTGCTGGGTCACCACTGACACCCATAGACCTTGTAACTAATCTAACAGCATTGTGGTATTTTCAGTGTGGTCCCAAGACACTTCTCAGCACCCTGCTGAATTTCAAGCCTGATTGTACTTCCCTAAACATGCCTGAGTCCTAATACGTGGACATAAACCAGTGACTACCAAAAGAGGAAGGGTGGATGTGTACATTGTTCCTAAGTGCATTTTCCTTTTGAATCCTCCCTGGGCCTATTTTTGGAAGCCTCCCAAATCTGCCTTTATTCATAGAATAACTTTCCTGCATGCATTTATTTCTTCTAACATATCCGAAGAAGGAAAATGTCACTACCTACGTCCTGTCAAGAAATCTGTTAGCATAAAGTCCTGCAAGTACTGGGGAGAGGGGAAGAGGTAGGACTCAAGAGGGCCTATGTCAGGAAATTGAAGCACTGGGGAGTAATTCCTGTTCTAAGCCTGAAGTTCAGAGCATGGGTTATTGCCACTCTTACTATTCTTACTGCTCCATCACTGCACCAAGAAGACCAGGCGCACTAGTTACAGACGAGGAAAAGCTTCTCAACCTGATCACTTCTTGGGGAGCTCCAGCAGCATCACTGGAGCTCCCAAAGCTCCCCTCCATCTTGCAGCTTGTCCCTGTACAGGGTCCCACTGGATTTCTCTCTTTTGTCAAGGGGAGAAACAAACCCATAAAAAACCCTTTCAGTTTAAGTGAGGAAAAGAACTCCTGTTCCAGGTGCTCTTATTTCACTGCTGCTTCCTTATTTTAACTCTCCTGTCTATCTTTTACAGTACAAGTGATGTAATGTTTACCAGTAATATGTTCTTGGCTGCTTTGAGCTCCTCAGATGAATTGCTAAGCTTATGCAAACAGGTTGCGTGTTTACTCTGTGCTGTGCCACTGTCACAGCAACCAGAGCCATAAATGAATTGAAATGTGGGTCATAAATAGAAATAGGTTTGACTTGGAAACTTGAGATAAAATCCAGATTGTCTGAATTCAAATTACCCCAAGCCTCAGGATAAGCCCGTGACAGGCAAGGTTTGAATTTGCTGTAAATACTGAAGGATCTTGAACATGGAAAGAGCAGAGACGTGGGCTTCTTTGCATGCCAGGATGCTTTTTGTTTTTACGTGGATATAAGTGAAATAAAATGTTAATGCTTTAAGCCTGGCGCAGATTTTCTATTAGAATGCAGCTGTGTTTTTATAAACAGCTTGATTGCAAAAGTCACCTCTGACTGTTACTATGGAGCTTTTTCTTAACCCTCTACTTTTCAGAATCAAGAGACTGGATCATAATCTCATCTTTTACTTCAGTAATGCATAGCTCCTGGTTCTGGAGGGTTGTTTGCAAGGGCAAAATCACAATGAATTACCTAGAAGTCATATGCCAAATAAAGAGCTCATCCTTTTTAAAAGATCCTTGGGTTTCCTCAATTTTGAGGACTGATTCAGACTCTTTTATGCATATACTTACCAGAGATGACTTTGTAACATGGTGTATTTAGGAAAACCCTGTGGATGAAAGAGCTGTTGTTTCTACAGGGAAGTTTTATTGCTGGTTTTAAACAAGATAATAGAAAAAAGACTAGAAAAAATGGAAAAAAAGTGAAGAGCTCTTCAGTGGGTATGCAGACAGCTTGTCACTTTCAAAGCCAGCTGAGGAAGCCTCCTTCAGGCCGAACAAATAAGGTCATTTTGTAAAGAAAAAAGCCCTACAAGCTCAACTTACTGATGTCAAGTTGTCTGAGTAGCTCTTGATGCTAATACATTGGCCATTGTGAAGCATGGCAATCTACTAGGATAGAGCTTAAAACTGGAAAGTGTTTTCAGTTTGTGCCTCAAACGGAACAATGTTATTGTTTTTCTGCTCAAAGCCTGGCCAGTGGTACTAACACCAAAGAGAGTAAGAAGTTTGCTCTGACCTGTGTTCACTCCTTTCGAGCATAATTTTCCTAATTGTGGCTATTTGCAGATGCATTTCTTGTGCTGCAACATCCTGCATTAAAGAAAATACCATCTGGCTAAACTTCACATCCTCCTGCTCCATGATGAATGGGGTTTCTGCATCCCCAGATAGCTTCGATGTACACACACTCAGTCTTTCAAAAAATGCCATTTATTAAATCACTTTCCGCTGCACCTGCAGAATCTCGGCAAAGCCCTGTAGAATCTGTGACATATAATTAAGAAAGCTGGGCTAAAAGTCTCATTTTTCTAATCACTTGAAGCCAGGCAGAAGCACTTACTGCTGCTTTACTCAAGGACAGATTTTCCTCTTTCTGCCCATGTCAGCAATCAGTCCAAACCAGTTATTACCAAAATACATACTTGCAGCTTCAGATATAAGCACAACTTTGACTACATTGCCTGGAATTGTTTGAAGATAGGGTGTAGAGAATCCTGAACACTACTGTGAGAGGGAGCAACAGATCCAGGAATTGACCCGTTTGGTACCCAGGTCAGGGCAACCCTTCCCTTCTCCAGAGTTACTGTGCTAGCTCAATTGCATTATTGCAAAGGGAAGGGAAAGGATGGGTGAAAAAACACCCAGGCATTTCAGTACCTTGTTAGCATGCAGGAACTGAGCTGTAGTGATGACAGGTAAGTGGAGACACAGAAGAGAGGTTTGCTAACCCCTGGTCACAGGTGAGATTTGCAGCTCAAGTGACAAGGATGGCAGTCTGGCTCTTCTTCAGCAAGACTTGTGAGCCAAGAGCAATCCCTAAGCAAGAGACTGTACACTTGAAAGCTATGCTCGTTTCCTCAGGAAAATCAATGGGCTGCATTCTCGAGTACCTCAGAGAATCTGTATCTCCATGCCTGCTGAATCAGTTTCTTCTCTATAAATACATCTGGTATCCCACTTGTCACTGAAGACTAGTTGCTTGCTAAACAAGGGGATTAATGTGGCCTGCGCTGCTCCTGTACTCTGCAGGTTTTTATATCTAAATCCTCTGGTGTGGAGGGTTGGCCAGAGTTCAGCTGCCAGCCAGATGTTGCAGCACATGGAAATACCTCACCCTGCTGCTGCCCCTTCCATGTGTGGCACATGACACACAGAGCAGCAGAGCAGCTCTTTCTGCAGGCTAGCAGAAGGGAGCTGGGCTTGAATCTGGATCTAAACAGAACTCTGAATTTCCATGGAATGCTCTTTTTATTGCCTCAACCCACTACACTTGCAGTATGGATACCACAGCCCCAGCCTGCATGGCAAAGCAACACCCGACTACACAGAGGAAGAAATGCATGTGTGTGTTCACATGCTGTGCAGTGGTATTTCACAAGGAACAAGACACAAGTAGCATGGAAAGGATAAAGTCCAACCCTAACTATTCTAGGATTCTATGATGCACACCCAGGCTGTAGAATGATTTCTCAGCAAGGCAGATGCAGCCTCTGTGGGGATGGAAAGAAACTAATTCAGAGAGAGAAAACTGGTATCAAGGGAAGTGAGAGCAGTTCTCCCGAGCCATTCTCTTGTTGCCTGCCCCACTGCCATGAAGCTTCAACACTGCCATCGCTGCAGACTGCTGGAGAGGTGCTTGGAGGCTGCTGATGGAGCTCACTTCTGCACCAGGCAGAAACTTCGCAACATACAAAAGCCAGTGTCGGATTTTGAAGCAAAACACGAGGAGCTGTCTTATCTCAGCACTATCTTTCAGCGGACAATTAGCTGAAACCAGGCTTTTACACTGCTCTGTTTCCACCAATTTAATCATTTCCCTCTGTTAGAAGCAAGAAGGCAGCTCCCTCTAGTGATGTGAGAGAATATCTCAATCCGCAGTGAAGGGGAAAGACGTTACATAGAAATACATTTTCTTTGTAATCAGGTTAAAATTCTGCATTTTGAGAACAATGGACACCCCCCCATTTGCTTTCCAATTGCAAATTACTTCAAACCAGTTGCCATGCTTAAACTTCCACCGGTAGAAAATACTTCTCTTTAGCAATTAACTTCAGCTTAGACCTTGTTGTCTCTCAAACACAAAAAAGGAAACACAAGCCTGGCCCATGAAATGAGCTTTCTGGCTCATTTTGCACCATCACAAGGCTGTAGCAAGGGGTGCAAGCAAAATGTTTTTCTTTTAAATGACCAACTTCCCTTATTTAATAGCAATAAGGAAACTAGGGGCTTTCCTTGCAGTATCAAGGAAAGTACACCTCATCTCCTCAGCTCCCTGGGGAAGAGACCTGGTGGCCTGGCAGGAATGATGGAAAGATTTTATGTAGTGGTGTCTCTGAGGCAAGCAGAATGTGCAAACCACTTCCTCACCAGCTCACTTGGTTATAGCAGGTTTTGTGCTGAACTGGTTTGAGATGCACATAGGAGCTGCGTGAAATACTTCCCAGTGATGCCTGTGGAACCAGTTTGTGCTCATCACAGGTGTGCTTACAGCATTTGCACTTCTGGAGTTTATATTGTCTGTGTTTAGAAAGAAAATGGAACAGCTCAGGACAGGTTCACTGTCTTACTCCAGGCATCGAAGTTATAAATACATTGTGAATATCTGCTTCTTGCACTCTGCTTTATTATATTTGAAAATGAAATTTGCTATTTTGTCAAGTATGTTTACTACAGAATATTTTTCATATCTTTGGCTCATTAAGAGGGGATGTGGGTATCTTTTAAAGGTAGATATTTATGTTTTGCAGCAGTTGTATAATTGCACATCATTATGCTGCATGTGCACAGTGACTTCTGTGTTCAAACAGATGCAGTCAACTGCTGGTGTGACGCCTCAAGCAGACAATACAGGCTTGTGTCTGAATGCCATTTCCCTGGTAAGAGTGGTGAACAGATCCACTTGTGACCCATATTTCAAACCCACATTGTCTTCGGAATGACACTTCTGTGCCTCATCTGCAGCAGCATGGCCCGCACTGGACCTGCTGGCTCACAGTCAAACCATGGGCTGGAGCTCCAGTGCTGTCAGCGCCTGCAAATGCTCAGAGAAGGTTCAGACCTCTCCTGGCATAGACACAAGGCAGCAGTTCCTATTGTTCTTGTAGTGAATAGTAGATGGCAGGGACTTTTTGCCAGATAGCTTCCAGAATGGGGCCCTTAGTTATTAATATTAAACAATGTCTTTTGCTTGTGGTAGACACTTCAGACAACAGACTCACTGTCCAATCATGGGAGATGCCCTCCTAGCCTCTGGGGGCTGGGCAGAAGCCTAGTAAACAATGCTGGCTTCAACACCACCTCAAAATCCAATATTAGGTATAAAATTTTGTGGGGAAAACAATGAAGAATCCTTAATAAGAGCAAAGGCTTTTTGTAAGTACCCTCTTTGAGGAAAGGTTATCTGATCTTGTTCTTTTGTCTCAGAAAAGCCCTTAAAACAATGCACCATCTGCTCTGTTTGGTGGAAGCCAGCAGAGATCTCTTCAGAAAGAGCAGGCTGATGCTGCTCTTTGCCACTTAACCCTTTAGGCCACAAACTTTCCCTTGTTTCCAGGCAAACGTTTGTTGGGGCAGAAGAGGCAAAGCCCTACAGCCACCCTGCCTTGCCCAGGCCTCCAGGGTCCTTGAGCACATCTCTTCCTCAGCCTGCATGCTTTACTAGCCCCTGTAAATGTGCCTTGATGTGTCTTACTGCCCAAGTAGGATAAATATCCCACACTTGATATGGTAATTATGAAGAATTCATTGCAAGGCTCTGGGAGACCTTCCGATGAAGCTGAAAATGTCTCCAATCTAAACAAGGGTTTGTTCCATCTGGGGCAGCCTGTAGCTGTCACGGTGTAACTCAGCATGGGAGCGACCTGTGAGGTGATGCTCTGCAGCAGTCACACTGGTGACACAACAAAAGAACTTCTATTGCACATTTTTTAGTGGGCTGTAATCTGTTAAATTGGACATGAATGTTGAGGGAACATCCTTCACCTTCAAAGTCTGGAGTATAAAATCATAGAATCAACTAGGTTGACATGATCTGGCTATTTGAAATTCCCTCTCTCCCCAGAAGTATTTTCAGTTCTAGACACAGCCATTGGCAGGAATTCTCTTACAATGAAGGACTATTAATTTTCTAGCAATGGCATAAGAAGTACCTTGGGAGGGCACTGAATAAACACCACACTCTACACTTTGGGAAATGCCACCTTACCACAGTCCTGCTCACAGCTGCCGTGAGCCTCAGCTCCAGCACTCAGAGGGGAGGAGGGCTGTAATCCCCGGCTGTGCCACGTCCTCAGGCTCTCTCCAGGAGATCCATTGGCAGTTTCCTCTGGGTCCTGAGCTTTAGGCTCCTGCCAGCAGTGATTCCTCTGAGCTGTGAGTTCTCTCTGTGGACTGTGCCAAGGTAACAATTAGTCAGAGTGCATGTGTATAAGCAATAGTTTGAAGTAAGATATTGTTATTTTATCCAAGCTATCATTTATTACATTTTGTTAAATTGAAACAAAAGGCTCACTGTAAAGTCATACTCACCTTGATGTCGTCAGTAGAGGTAACAACACTTGTCTTTACCTACTCTAATTAGTGCTCTGAAAGGGCTGGATAGGTTTCCACCTGGTGGCAAATAGAAACAACAACCTTGCAGTTTTGAAGCTGAATTTATGAGGCTGCATCGTACAGTCTGTGCCATGCCAGGACTTGGTTGCACAATCCAGCCCTGAACCTTGGCAAAGCTCTCTGAAATCTTTCAGAAACACAGAGTACTGATCTCTGTTCCATGTTCCTGGGGTTCATGCTGAGCATGGCTGTGACCCAGCTACGATTTGCTGTTGATGTACATACTGTAATATTTCACAACAGTGTCAGCATCAAGTCCCACCATCCTGACAAAGATCCCAGCAACTGGGTTTGGTTAATTTTGATCTCTCTCTGAGCTTATCTAAAAAGATCAGGAAGAAAGGTGTGGGATGGGCATTTATTGATCAAGCCTCAGCTGAAGCACACATAGGACACTGAGACACACTGAAACGGTGACAGATGTTTTCTTTTTTATACAGAAAAATGAATGTGCAATATTTTTTTCAATCAGCAATCAGCTTAGGGAAATCTTATCTCATTTTTCTCCTTAATGAGCTTTTCTTTGTTTTTCATGACCCAGAAACTGCTAAAACGATTAGAACAGCTTCCACTAACGCGTCTTGGATGTAGTCTTCTGAAAGTAGGAGCAAAGGTGGGTGAGAGGAAAGGAAAAAGAGAGGTGGTAAAAAGCAGTTCTAGTATTCACTGGGCAAAGGCACTGAGCATTGTCTCTGCTTTTGTGATGTGAGAGGCTTTTAGCCAATGCCACTGTTTCCTTTGACTCTTGAGAAATGCCCACTTCTGTTTGGAGAGATTGATGCAGAGGTCCAAATCCAACCCTTCCAGTTTCCGGGGAAGGCTGCTGCCAACACCAGTGGAAGTCAATGCAGATTCTACAGACAATACTTGGATTACACGGGAGCAGCCAGCAACCCCTCTCCTCCAGGCACAACCAGCTCTGTGGCAGGCATAAACCATCACAATTCCCAGATGAGGCTCTTTGGATTTGGCTAAAAAGCATTATTGGGTCTACAGTGGGAGACAGAGCTGGGATCTAACTGCCATCTCTCAGGAATGCAACAGAAGCCACTTGTATAGGTGTCTGCAGCAAAGCGGGGATGAAATTGCACATGAATTTACTGGCAGTTTGGAGAATTCCCATCAGTGAATTACTTGCATTAACAACACATCTCCATCCGCCGCCCTGCAGCCGGCAGGGCAGCCGTGCATGAAATGGGAACATTTCTCATGGAAAGAGGCATCTGCAGGAGTTCTTACATGAACATGAGTCACTGTTTTCACAGCTATAATTAAACATGTAAACAGAAACCTCTGCTGTCGAAATGGGCTGTGGTAAGATGATGATGATCAAGAGCTGGTTTTGTAACCAGGATGGTTTGTGTTTGTGACTGAGGTCAGCAAACTGTCAGATTTCACAGGTGGCTTTGTTCAGATGAATTCTTGAAGAGAGTATCTGTTGTGGCCAACTGTAGACTCATAGCTCATTGTCACTGGTAGCAACAGTGGAAGTCAGAGCACGGGCCCGATTCAGCTGCTTTTACTTCACATTTTCTAACCCAGCTCTGGCTACACTGGTGATACAGGCACAGGTTACTGAGCACTAAGAACATGGCACTGTCCCTGCCTGCTAGCACAGTCCTGTAAAGGCGAAGAACGGGCTTCCTTCAGTCCCCTGGTGGAGTTCTCTCAGTGCTGGATGATGGGAGCCTTATGTTGTCCTTACTGGCTGTGCTGCCCACCGGTGTGTAAGGACTTCATCCACTTTTGCTTCCCTTGAGTGAGTGTGCAGGACTCAGGACTAAGTTCAAAATGAGAATCTAGACCAAGTGCAAATAAAAAACAATTCATAGAGGGGCTTTTACACTGAACCTTTGTATTATCTACTTTACTGGTAACTAAGAAAGGGTTAGACACAGGGTGATCTTTGCTTAATATCATTCCCTTACTGCCACCCACTGCTGCATAAGAGGGGCCCTCAACTCGCAGGGTGATGAGACTGGAATTGATCACAATACAGCAACACTTTCCACTACTAATCTCTAAATATAGTGATATTTTATCTGCAAGTAGCTCTCCTCATCTTTTGAAATAGCACTTGCAACAGGGCTGTGATTTATTGTTTGAGAGGTTTTATTGGTGTTCTTTGTGTGATGTTCTGAGGACTTTGACTCAAACACACGGTGCTTCACTTTCTCAGTGATGGCATTGTTGAGGAGATCAGCACAATCTGTCTTATTTCTACTTTGATGCTTGTTCATTACAGCTGAGGGGCTACTCCCAGTGGGGCTTACAGGGATTCTGCACCACCTTCCATCCATTACTGTGGATTAGAGCTGTGCTTAAACATGCACATGGAGGCAAGAGTAATGGACCCATTGTGTTCCGCACCCCACTGAGGTGCAGCACAGACACAGCTCTGACTCTCCACTGCACTAGCAGAATGCCAAGTGCTCCAGTTTTATACAGTTGCCATTCTGTGACAAAACAGCTCTGTAATCCTTACAAATGATCTCTTGGGGCAGAAACAGGCCCAACCATTGGGAACGTGGTACTTGCACACAAAGGACAGGTTTAACTCAGGAATTCCAATGATCACTTGTCATAACTTTTTTAAGCTGAGCTCTCTGGATTTATTGCTCCAATTTTCATTTTGCTCGTTTATTTTGCACTGTGAAACTGTAAGCAGTCTTCTAAAGTAGAATACTGTACCTTGAATCCCACCTTCAGTTAAAAACTGCTCTTCTTTCCTCCCAGTAGAGCTTTGTGCAGGCCAGCAGAGCCTAGGCTGGGATCCCCGCAGCAACTCATCCTTATCTCTGAATAGGAATGCGGGGAAGCAGAGGCCAGTTTGCTGCACATATGTACTTTCTTTGGCAATGCCTGTCCAGGTCATACTTTATCTTCCAGGGCTCAGGGGATTAATTCTATAAGGGAAGAGCTCTCATCAGGTGTATGGCCCCTGCAGGGCTCTGGCTTTGCTCTTCACTGTGGCTGGATGGGGGCACAGGCTGAGCCGTGGTGATTGTCTCCATGGTCCTTCTGCCACCAGAGACAGCTCACCTGGGGCTGACGCATGAGTAGGTCTTTGCTCTTTAAGACCAGAAGGGCTTCTGCTGATTGCCATCTACATTAAACATTTCATTAACATAGGCTGCTGAAACCAACCTGTGTTAGCACAGTCCTTTTCCTCTAAACTTCCTGCTTCAAAACCCATTTTCCATAATAATGACAATGTGTCCTGTTCAAGGAAACACAATGTTTGCGAGTGGGTGTTGCTCCACATACGCACAAGTAGAGCTGTAGTAAGCAGATTCCTTCACCCCATTTCAGAGCAAAGTGAGTGAAAACAACTGCTAAAAATGAATGTATTTGGTTGATTAAATCACTGTATCCCTCGCAAGGAGATCAGTGGAGATTTAACTAGGCACTCGTGAAGATAACCCCTTTACTCTGCTGGCAGTGCCACCTGGTGGGACGCTGCGGGGTTACGGGAGCTCCGCGGGCGCGGAGGGGCGCGCAGCGCTGACCCCAGCCCGTCCCCGCCGGTGCTGTCGCCGCTCCAGGAGGTCAGAGCCTAAGGCTGCACGGGTAGGGAAGCGCTGCCCCCCGGCTCCCCGCCTCCTCTCGTTGCAGGGAAGCTGCCTCTGGGGCAAACCCTCTGTAGCTGAGATCTGTCTGTTGAAAACCCTCGGGCGAACCTCTCCCATCGGCCTTCCAGCTCTCCACAACGAGGTGGTTCCCTCTTTCAGTACCTCTTGTGTCAAAAACTGCCTACGTGGTGATTCTCTGGGTACGCAGCAAAGAGCAGGCTGGCTCCATGTTGAACTGGTGTCATTTATTTTAACTACATGTATGGAGGGGGTGTGCATTTAGAGGATAATATATCCCGATTTGTTTACCTTCTAGAGAGGAATCTGTGAGATGGAGACGCTGGGCCAGTTATGGGCTTTCCATGCAATAGGCTTGCGTCCACCTCGGAGCTCTTATTCACAGCAAAACCTTTTAAAAAGACAAATGAAGACATTTAATAAATATGCTCTTGGTAGAAATTAAATGGCCCAGCTTTGGCATCTGTTTTCTGCCTACTTATGTGTGAGCACTTAACTTCCGTATAGCTCTTCTCACACCCAGGTTTCTAAGTATACAGGGTTAGGTTTATAACTCCTTTCTCCCCTCCTGAGAAAGCCTCAGCAGCAGAAGGTGAAGTGATTTGTCCAAAATCAGTGGCAAAGCTACAGATAAAATTCAGAGATGCAGCTTCACGGGTGCAATGATGGGAGAAGAAAGTACTCAGATCCTTTCTAAGTTAGACCTGAGCTGTGCAGGGAACAAGCCTGCAAGCACTCAAGGCTACATGACTGCTCCTTCTGAGCAGTATGGATATAGCCTGGAAGACCCACTGCTCAGCGATTTGCCAAGACACAGCTCTCCCAATAGCCAAAGGGAGGTGAGGTTTAAATACTGCTTCGTAGCTTTGGAATACTTGGGCATCTAAGACCACTAGGTCAAGGAGCGGCTGTCTGTCCAGGGTTGTTGCTCCCACAAGTGCTACCCCCAAGGCTAATCCTACCCCGTCCTTGAAATTCCCTACCTGATGGTACAACTAATGCGTCAGGATCTGGGGCATCCAGAAGCATTTGTATGGTCATTGTCCTGTTTTGCTCTTCCTTGAAGGTGTCAGGTTCTGGGACAGAAGAAGGCTTATTGTAAAGCTCCAGAGTTTTCTCTGACGATGTTCTGCCAGCAGAGTCTTGAGTCCAGCTCACTGCATTCAGTCTCTTAGTTGCCATCTCAATCTTCTCCAAAAGTTCCTTAGATAGACTATGTATGACTTTCACTCGTTCCTGTTTACTTCTGTATGGAGAAAGACCAGAAGTCAAGTCCTTGGAATAAGGTTTTGTATCTTCCTGAGGAAGGAAGGTCAGAGGAGGCGTGTGCGAGGCTGGGGGAGAGCAATCCCTCGAGTCTTCACATTTCAGAGGGCTGACAAACCAGCACTTGGACTCTGGCATTGCTGGAGAAGCTGATGCCTCTCTGGTTTTAGGTGACTGAACTGCTTTTAGTTGATTCCTGTTTCAACAAAAAGGAGAAATACCATGTTACAAAGACAAAGTAACAGAAACTTTCTGCCCAGACCATTATCTTCAGCCAAAGCACTTCATAATAGAAAGAGTTCTCTGCCTACAGATACCTTTGCCAAATTGTAGATTCAGGATGGAGCATGAACTGCTGACGGATGAGGTGAAGAATCAGCCAGGGGCTAGCAAGGAATAATTATTATGAAAAAATAAGAAAACATCAAAGTGGGCTGAAAAGTTTGCTTCAGCCTGGAGAGGCAGAGCACTGGTGTCCTCCTGCGCGCCAAAGCACTCCAGAATGCTCCTGGACCAGGGTGCAGAGAGGCTGGTTTAAGGTGAGGTATTCCATTGGTCCATTGCTCTGCTTTTTATAGTTTGCAACAGAATACTATAAAAAGTCTGCAGAGTGCTGAGAAAGAGGCTTTCAAAGATGCTGTTTATGTTTAGTACCTGCCTCTGTGGTCTTCACTTAATAGAGTCCAGGATGTTTTATCCACCCAGGCCATGAAACTCCTCTCTGGAATGCCACCAGTGGTTTGCTTCTGAAACAGAAGTGACCATTAGTGTAAGCATCAAATATCTGGGAAATATAAGGGTAATATTTGGCTTTTGTTCCAGCTAATAATTGGGTCATGCAACCACAGCGATACTTTGAAGCACTTGCAGGAAGTGTTTCATCTCCTGCTGTACTTATCAAGGTTGGAGGGGTTTCAATTTCCAAAACCAATGATGACTTACTCGCTCACGTTTACCCTGAGGACTCCCTTTTGCAGATGCTGTTCTACCCATGAGCTTCTGCATCTGGTCAGAACAGGTTTTCCTTCCTACAGCTTCTCTCTGTTTCCTGTATACTTCCTGCAATCTCTTATTTCTCAGCTCCCTGGCCTGTGCCAAGGACTTTTTCTCTTCCAGGCTTTTTTTCTTTCTTTCTTCCTTCTTTTGATACATAAATTCCTGAATCATTTCAGGGCTGTAGGGATGAGGTTTCTTAATATTCACCCTCCTTTTTGAAGGGTGTTTTAGGTTTTCTTTCTCAGACTCTCTCTGTGCAGAGCTACTTGAGCCTTTCTGTCTCTGAGGAGATGCACTTTCTCCTCTGCTGCAGTTTCCTGAGGTCCTGGGCTTGGCTCCACCTTTCATTGCTGAAGAGCATATCTTCTCCCCACTGAAGGCAGAGAGAGCTGTGTCCTGAGGTCCAGGTGAAGGAGAACGGATCCCCAGGTATCCCTGCAGAATTTCCACCCTTCCTTTTGCAGTGTCTTGGTGGAGCATTGTGTGTCTGTGTTCATTGTGACACTGGCTTTGCAAGTGCAGGCTCCTGAGTATTTGCTTTGTATCCTTGGTTGGTGCCTTGCTGGGGGTAGTTGCTGTGGTCTGCTCTTCAGCTGTGCTCTTCAGGTTGGGAAAGGTAGGCGGTGGACCAAGCAACTTCCTAGCTAACTTCTGACCTTCTCTCCAGGCTGAAGCACCAGGTAGCTTCACACCTGAAACAGGAGATTTGTATTTAATTATTAAACTCTCACAATGTCCTTTGTAAGGAGGTTGCAACTCTATTATGCCTTTTTAATGGGGATTTGCAGGTGTGGGTAGATCTAAAAATTTCAGTCAGGGCAGGTTTTTACAAAAAGAGTTGATCCTTGGATAACAAGAAGGTTTTAAAGCACTGCAACTGTGGAGGCTGTTACTCTGCTCACATCTATTCACCAACTGACAGCTGGTTCATGAGTCAGATGAGGGCAGCACATGAAGGTTCAGTGATTTCTGAAGGCTTTACCATTAACATTTATGTAATTTAGCACTTACAGCACATACACACAGTTCTTACAAGTTTTACTCAGAAACCATTGACCCCCACAGTCCTCAGGAATACTGATAAGAGGTAGGGACCTCAACCTGAGGGTGTCTGAGAGCATCCTTTCCTGATGGCAGCTGCAGACAGCCGGTCCTTACTGGTATATGTGATTACTTCAAACTTGCTGGAGTACACTAAATCGTTTTGAAACTGGTGAGAATCAGCAGGATGCAGTGTGGAAGAATCAATGAACAATACAGGATGAGGGACAATGTATAATGCAAAAATGAACGATGCAGTATGCAGCACAAACAAATTTTTCCTGCTTAATAGGTGGTGTCACATAATAGACAACATTTATCACTGTTTTGCTTCAGCATTTCAGACTGCATTCACAGCATGCCAATACTTGCACGGGCATAATCATGTATTTATTGCAAACACTTCTCCAGTTGTAGGCAACTAAACAGGTACTTGTTGTTTGGGTTTTGCATGGAAATTCTCCCCATTGAAAATATTCAAGCTTATTTTTTACAGAAGAGACTTTACTTTTAAATCAATATTGGCCTCAGCTCAAAGATGTGGTTCAGTACTGAGTCACCAAGTCAGGCTTTTCTACCTTCTGCTCAGTAAACTTGTCCATGAGCTGGGCTGTGTGCAGCACCTCTGAGAATCATCTGCTGAACACAGAGCAGCTTCAGAGACTGACTGGTCTGTGGGATCATCCTGAGATCCCCTTTGTATCTCAGCCAACAGCCCTGGGCTCTGGACCATGGCCCCTGACAGAGTCGCTGCCACTCACAGCAGCGCGATTTGCAGCAGACTCTGAGATGCTGCGAGGCACATCTTGATGGCGCAGTTTAGGCCATGTCACAAGGGGAATGAAGTTTTTAAGACAAGAGCTTCACTATGTGCAGCTGAAGTCACTCCCTGTGATCATGTGGATTTATTCTGGAAGCCTTCAGAGGAATTATACACTAGATCTGTGCCTGACAGCAGGAACTATGGATGGAATTGCCAGAATCTGGTGGGCTGAGGAAGGCTGAGATCTGTCAGTGTCTTCAGTGAAACACCTTGCTCTATTACTTTGGTTTCTAGTTTAGCAGTATTAAAGATGCAGGAAATGTTTATTTTGCATGCTGTCTGAGCTTCCCTGAATGTAGATCTCACAATCTTCACTTCCCCATGTTGTCCGATTCCAATTAAATCTTTTTTATCTACACAGTGTTTATTGACTACAGAAACTCCTCTGCTAAAGTTCAAGAGCAGCTGCGTTTCTGATGAAAACAGGCGCTAGAAGAACATCTTTTGATTCTAATATTCCTCTGGGAGTTTTTCTACCTATGAACAGATGAATATTTTATAGCTGTTGTGACTTAATTTTTTGTTAACTACAGCAAATTTCTAATTCATCAAATTCCTGAGTGCTCTGGCTCTGACCCCTGCCCCTCATTCATCTCCTCTAGCCCTGCCTTGCCTCTTGCGCTGACAGAAACTAATAGCCAATAAAGACACCGTGACACTGGCAGTTACAATGATGAATGCTTCATGTGCCATGCTCTTATTATGACCCTCTCTCAGAGGAAGATGGAGCCATTTTTCAAACAATCCATTAAAACAAAAAAAAAAAAAAACAAAAAAAAAAAGAGGAGGCAGAGGAAATTATTACATATTTCATGCATTTTAAATCATATTTAGGTAGCTGAGCACATGGTGCCACTATGTTCATAATTTCATCTACATGGGATTAGATAGCTTGGGGCTTTTTCTGTCTGGTTCACACAGGTTACGTACCTGGTACCTTGGCTAGTGTAAAATACAACAGCTTTGAGGGAGCAGCACTCGCAGCACTTCCACTACTTGCCTGCTTCCCCACTAAGTTTGAACACAGCCATTTCCTATGTAAAGTAACAGCATTTAATGGGCAAATTACTCCAGTAATTCAAATGTGCGGTTAGCATACTGGTCAAAGAAACCTGAGAACGTGGGACTGAGACCACTGCTCCTGCTGTTGACTTTGTAGTAAGGCTGTGAATAATTAATCTGACTACTTTGGTTTAATCCCTATTTTGCAGACCAGGAAATCCCTGCATTTTGAGAGCACTCTTAATACATTAGGGAACACAGAACTGAATAGGGATGGGGCAGCCACAGCTTCTCTGGTCACCCTGTGCTAGCCCTCACCACTCTCACAGGGAAGAACCACCATAACCATCAGTGGTTTTCTTTGTTACCTGCTTGGTATAGCTTCGCTCTGGTCCTTAACCATGGATCCTAGGATTTGGTTTAATACCCAGCTAAAGATTCTGGCAGGTGGGTGCCCGGGTGACACTGACCTCCAGCAGTTTGGTGCATCAGTACATGTAATTGCTCATGATTTTCATCCTTACCTTTACCTGTTGCTGCTCTCTCCAGCACAGAGGACTCAGGTGAAGGCTGCCTCTGGCTTTGTGTCTGATCTCTCCATGCTGAGCTTCTCTCTCTTTGGTCTTTAATCAGAAGGGAAAAGAAAAAGCACAGGAAAGAATTAGTGTGTGCCTAAAATCAAACTTCAGACACAACTGCTGTCACCACCAAACCAAACCCAGTTCCATTCACTTGGAACATAAAAGTGGGAGTCTCTTTAATGACACTAGTCACCAAACTCTTTGTGGTACTACAGATGTCCTGGCAAAGCAAGTACTGGCCTTGTTACATCCCTGGGGTTATTTCTGTGACCCAGTCTGCATGTACAACAGTGAACTGTGCAGATGGAACACAACTGTCAACGTGAATGCAATGAGACACTTTCCCTTTGGTGTCTCTCTGGAGATCCAGACTAACCTTCTGTGCAGAGTACACAAACAACTGCATCCTTGGGCAAGGTGCAGGTAACAAACTGTTAGGATGCAGCACTGCCAACCTGGATCTGGGGGGCTTTTTTATAACCCCTCCCTTGTCCAGGGATGGTAAATTCTTCTCTGCCTGGTATTCCATGCCCTTCATCAGACAGAGAGAGAGCACCCCCAAGTTCACAGCACTAAAACCTGGACAAAAAGATATTTGAGACATGTTAGGCTACCAGGAGCAGTGCAAATGCTGGTATCTAACAGCACCAAGCTCCTGTGCGTGTGAAGAGCAGGAGCAGGTTTCCCAGGCCCGACCACAGGTATATGGCAGAGGAAATACCTGGCAAAGCAGCTGGGACACTTTTCTTAGTGCAGTGCAGTTACACAAACTGAACTGAGTCTGAACCGAGCATCTGGAACTGTTAAAGTGCAGCCTCAGAGGCTGCCTCTGCTCTGCAAGTGGAATTGTTTGCCTGGTACTTCCCTAACTCAGTTATGTAAAATGACCCTGGTTAAACCCAGACTAAAGCATCCTTCCCCAAGGGTATGTTGGAAAGAGGATCAGTGGGGATTGCAGCTTTGGCTGCTGGGCGTTAGGGGTTGGATAACTGCACACTGGTGACAGAAAGCACTGCCTGAGTCAGCTGAAAGGGGGAGATGGCAGCCCAGACCTGCACTCCCACAGACCCACCAAATACCTCCGGACACCACTGCAAAGGTGATTTGGAGCAAATCTAAGGGAAATGCCTGTGGAAGCTGGTGCTGTGTGACAGGGATCATAATGCCCAATGAATTAACACTAATGCTATTACAGCAACAAGATTTGTTATGCTCAGCTTTGCAGCTCGTCCTCTCTAGTCTAATACACACACAGTAATCCGCTGCTGACAGGGCAGCCCTTACTCTCGGGTCAGCATGTTACTCGCAGCAATCTCAGACCTTAAATCACTCTAAACTGAAGTGACAGCTGCAGACGGATGCTCCTTCAGGCCCAAACTTAGCAGCAAAGCAGGATGAGGAAGTCTAATAATATTTGCTTTCAGATCCACACTATTTCCACTGAATGAACTGTTAAATCCGCTCTAATGCCTCTGAACTACACAGTTCTGGCTTTAAATACCTGTGATGCCTCTCCACACTACAGTGCTGCTCTTTCCCATTTCATGCTGATATAGAATATATATTTGCAACAAATTATTTCCTGTTGTGTGGAAAGAGAGGTATAAATTTGTGCATTCTGGGGAGTAAATCCAGTGGAGGAGTGAACTCAGGAATCAGGCTCATAGCTATAGAGCAGGGTGGTTCACAGCTCCCCCAGGGGCTGCAGGAGTAAATGGATTTATCATGCGAACATGTTGCTGCCCAGCATACACCAAAGCATGGGGTGGGAGCTGTGGGATCAGTTATTCAGCTGTGCCAAAGCACTGCTGGGTAATACACAGCTTCAGCCTTTCCCCATAAGTGCCACACTACTACTGACCTCTGTGAGCTGGAGCAGGAGGAGCAGACATCACTTTGCACACCTTTCTCTTCAGGCTTCTTTTTTGCAGTGGCTCTTTAGCATAGGCAGAAACCAGGCACTTCTTCTGCAGTGCTGCTTCCTGCTTTTCCTTCTGCTCCTGGATTCTCTTCTTGAGTTGCTCTAACTTGTTCTGGGGTGATTTTTTCCACAAGTCTTCCAGCTTCTCAGCACTGGGCTTGCTGCCTGAGGAAAGGTGGTATGTGGGAAGCATGACATTGTTCCAGCTGCCACACTGGATCGCTGCGCATGGCCTGCTCCTTGCAGGGCACTGAGGTGGGTGACACAGAGAGCAGGGAGATGTTTCCTTTTGTACTGTGTTACCTCTTGAATCTGTCTGCTGCCTGAAATGGTCCCTTCTTGGTCTGAACAAGCTCTCTGCAGAAGACCATGTCCCAGCTGTGCCTTCAGCATCCACATCCTCCTCCCCAGCAGAGCTGCAAGGTGCTGAGCTTGAGTCCTCCCTGGGGTTCATTCTGGATTGGCCAGAGCTCACAGAAGGGCTCTCAAGGAAACAGATCTGTGACCGAGCAGGGCAGAGAGCAACACAGCTTCCCTTTCTTAAGAAAAGAGAAAACCAAGACTGAATATGTAAGGTGTATTATTAAATCAATCAATACACTGCTGATATGAGCAGCTGAGCTTCTACAGCATGTTCTGACTGTGATCTCGGTGTCTCCACAGGACCAGCATTTTACCAGTTACCAGCAGTTGGCAAACAGGTAACACTGGGAAAGCACAAAGCAAACTGTGGTTTGATAAGTTATTGCAGGCACTGGCACGTAGACTAATAAAGAGGACTGATGTCAATGGGCTTGTTCCTCTGGCATGTTGGCCAATACTGCCAAGGGGGACACTGTTTGGAGACTTCCTTTTTCCTAATAAATAGGAAGGTGCTAAACTTTTCCTGAAGTCCTGCATCCCAGAGTTTCAAATCCCTTTAGGTGCCTTCACCTCTTCATCCCCTAAGTGCTAGACACCAAGGTGGTTATTTACCTGTTGGCTGGAGGAATCTCTTTGCTTTTCTCGTTCAAAGCCATTTCATCTTTGTTCCTCTTGCCATCTGCAGCATAGCAAAATAATGTAAATGCCCAAAATATTGCTTAACCATTAAATTAAAATGGTCATTTTCACTGGGGACTACTTCCCAACCAAATGGCCCTTTGGACACTCAGATATGATTTCATTCCTACTTGGTAAAGAGCCTGCCAGCACTGCAGTTCTGGGAGAGAAGAGTGAGAGTTCGGTCTTTGCTGTCGGAATCCCTGTGCACACTGTCTCCATGTCACCCAGTCCTGCAGGTCAGACCCAGTGTTTGGTTACTAGGATGGAGCATGTGGTTAGTACCTTGCACAGAAACCCATGCTACCTTTAGCATCCGGTGTCCCAGCTACTTGAGTACCCTGGGTGTTAAAGTGTTTTCCACCAGGTTCCATTGTCCCCTTGTCACTTAAACCCAGTGGCAAACATCCATCTTCTCTTTCGTTCCCTGATTCAAATGACTTCGGAGCAAGAAAAGAGATTCACATGTGAAACCACAGGCTCCAGCAAAGCTTCTGGCAGATGCACTCGACACACTTCTCTTGCTTTCCTTGTTACCCAGAGCAGGGCCCAGGCAGTGAGCCATGTGAGTGTACCATGAGCGTGGTACAAAGCTCTGTTGCTCTGGAGGGAAGAGCATCCATCCATATCAAAGGCCGGCACTTTAAACTGTTCCCAACCAATGACCAGCTCACAAATAAATACCCAGCAGATGCAAAAATAACAAATGAAGCCTATTCTTGTCATTAGTTTTTAAGAGTCGTCTGGAATCTGGCTAAATTTCCTGCTTTTTTCTTATCCCACTTTGTCTCAGAGATGAATTTAAACATTTTGCATTTCCCGTGACAGTGAACAAAACCTGCTGTATTTACATCACTTCAGTTAAGTCTAGGAAAAAAATCTCTGGGAGCAAGCACAAGTAGCTTTTGCTTTGCGGTAGCTAGTGGGTATTAACGCTGCTTCTTGCATGAGCTCTTTCCCCCAAGGTGGGACCCCTCATGGATTGTGATAGTCCTCTGGGAATATTAGAAAGCTGTTGAAAATGCACTCTTCCCTCAGCAAATAGGGGCTTTCACTATCTCTTGCCACCTTCCCTTCCCTCCAGCACCAAGGCAGTCCCCCTGTCCCAGCAGTTTTCCAGTAACTCAGAACTCACCAAAGCTTTCTCCATGCCAGAGCTTTCTCCTGGCTGCCTGGGATTTGGCACATCTCCAGGTCTGAGGATAAAATTTGTTTTCAATCTTTTGTAGCTGTGAACAGACAGATTTTTCTTTTGAAGGGAGACATATGTTTTATTTCTGTGGTCCCTTTGCTGGCACACGCTACTGCTCTGATTAATGTTGCAGCTCCTAGTGACTCTGTAAATACTGGCATGTCTGAGCATGTTCCATGTGGTATTTCCTGCTGTTGGAAAGAATGCAGTTCACTGGGAAGATGAGAGGTGAAATAATCTCTCTCCGTTATTTACACTCTGCATGTATGTGTGCCTCAGATTTGTACCAGTACTGCTCTGATGTTAAACCCAACATTAAACTGGAAGTAACCCCAGCTAACAGCAACTCCAGCAGCATGATGGTGTTATGCAGCTGGGTACCATTGTGCATTCATCCAAGCAAGCCCTCTGTCAGGCTTGCAGCTGCTGGGCCTGACAGAAACATTATTATGTTTTCTACTAAGAGGACAGTAAGGCAGGAGAGTTCAGAGAATGTCCCAGCTCAGTCAGCTGTTGCTCTGCTCAGGGCTTCCACCACAAGCAAGGCAAACCTTGACCTGTTCTTATCATTAATGTGGAAAAGTGTTATGAAACTGGGTAAGACTTCTTGCTCTTCCCCTTACATTTTTTTTGTCACTTAGTAAATGAGTAAAGAGTTTGTATGCTCCTTGCTAAAGAACAAACCAAATGGCGAGTTTATATCCGTGAAAGAAACCTCTGTGGAGGTGATGCACAGGCAGCTGACAGAGTGATAAAGGTGACAGCAAGTGTTACTCAAAGCACACATACCACTGCTTTGGCTTTCTGGAGACTCTTCCAAGCCAAGGCCACATCTGCAAGAAGCAAGAGACCAGAGACATGTTTTAGCATCAATTCTCACATGTCTTTGCTATAGGCAATTTCCCCTCATGCCCAAGCCAGAACTGATTATAGAGCTGATGGCTGAAACGCAGAACTGCTCCTGAAAACTCTCTGCACTGCTTTTATAGACAACTTGTTTCCAGTGCGTGCTTGGTCCTGGCAGAGCTGATGCTCTTTGAGCTATGTTAGTGCTTATTCAGCAAAGTCCTCACTATTATTAGCTGGCAGTCCTATTTGATAGTACTTACTTTAAGACCACCCAACACACAGGATAACATGTGAGAGTAAAAATCCTTGCGTCTTTTATAGAAAAACCAAAGGAACCCATCAGATACAGAGAAGGTCTTGGTAGGAACTTATTGCATACAATGAGTAGTAACTGAATCTTGATAATTTCAGGCTGAGGAAGATTCATAGAGCAAGTTTCTGTAGAAAGCAGTGAGATGAGGGGAGTTTTGGTGTTGCTGTAAGAGCCACAAACACTGTTAACAAAACCATCCAGAACTCTCCAGACTTCAAAATAGTTGCTCCATTGCGTCTGAAAATCCAGATTAAACCAAGTGCTAAATTCTTTCAATAGTGAAAAATCTGCAGTTTAAAATCAGGTTACCCAAATCTCTGCTATGACCACACAGAGGAAAATGGCAGCTCACTGCCTCCAGTTGGAGGAACTGATTCCCCAGATGCAAAACAGTGCTCCATCTTTCAGCTGTGCTACAGCTCTGCTTCCTTGAAACCCATGTCTGAAATAACCATGCAGAAGGACTGGTCATTGTTGCCTTTGGAGAACAGCCGAGGGCACTTTTATGCCTATAAATACATACTTTTTTTCATCTACCATTGTTGACTGCCCATAAAGCCCCTTCACCATTCCCATGTCTGCGCTGCTTGTGAATGTGACCTGTTGTTATTTATTTTCTCAGCCTTGTTATGGAGCTGGGGGAAAGACAGGGATATGACCCACTGGTAAATGTCCTGCTCTGGGTCAATACACTTGAAGAGCTGCCCTGGGGAGCTCAGGAGTCTAATACACTCACTTGAAGCAATGTCTGACTGATCAGAGAGTCAAAAAGTCAGCTCCTTCCTATGTCATCCTGTTACTGCCCAGTTAACACTTACCTTTTGAAGTCTCATCCATGCATGGAACAAAGTCTCCGCTTAACAGCTGTGCAAAGTCACATAGAGAAGCACTTTAGAGATGATCCGTGGGAGGGCTACAGTCTTTCTATGCTGGCTAATCCCAGGAGCCAGTTCCAAAGGGAGGTGTGAGCAAGATCTGAGCACTGAACATCCCATTTACTGCTCCTTCCCTGAACTGAACCATCCAGAAGCACCAGCTCCCTGGTACCAGCTGAAAACACAAAAGCTCATATAAGACAAGCACCAGGTCAGTCCCTGCCCTGCCTGTAAGTGCTGGGAGGACCAGAATGATGTCCAGAGGAGTCCCACAAGCCCAGGAGAGCATCGACCATCACCACACCTTTGTTTGAGCATCTCTGTGCAGGGCGACAGCAGCAACAGCTCAGGGAGAGGCTGTTATGAGCAGAGGAGAAAACAAACAGCAACAAGAGGAGCCTGAACACCAAGCTCAGCTTGCAAACATGTGGCAAGGTGCCAGCAGCTCTCTTGACAAGCCCTTGAGTCCTCTCCAGGGTGTCTGGAATCCTGGACATGACTGCTCCTAGGGCTGGGTGGCTGCAAAGGAGAGGAGACAGCAACAGAGGAGCAGTCTGACCAACCTGGGGCCCAGGTGGAAGCAGCTCTGAGGCTCTGGGATGGAGAGACGGAAAGGTGCAGAGAAGGAGAGAAACCAGACCTACCTGAGTCCTCATTGTACAGCATCTCTTGTCCCAAGGCACCTCTCCTCACACCTCCCAGTGTGGGTCCATTCTGCCTTTGGTCCTGCTCTCAGCAGCACTCAGTCACACCTGGATGCCTGGTCCCCAGAGGGCACGAGGCTTAGATCTGAATACTGGCTTTTATTTAGGGGGAAATGAAAAGGGGTTCTGGTCTTTGTGATGAAAAAGAAAAGCTTGAGAACATAAAGTAAGCATGCACTGAAGTCTGATGAGGCTTTTCCCCCTTTGTGGGTGTCAGGTTTTGAAGTTTCAGTATTTGAAATCTGGGGCTAACCCCTCCGGTTCCTCAGGTCTCGCTGCTCCATCTCCCAGTTTTAACCAGAAGGAACAGTTCACTCGGGAAACAGCAGAGGGCAAGCTCAGCTCGCAGACGGGAGAGGAAACTCAGGGAGGCTGCGGGCAGCAGCATCTGCCCGGACAAACCAGAGCGGCCATTGCCACTTTGGTCGGAGCCTGGAATGGGCATCAGCAGCAAAACCCCTGCTAGAGCAGTGACTCACTCTCCTCTTCGTTCTCATTCGTCACACTGCTGTGCGTTGAATTCCAGCAAATACCCCAAGAAGAGGCCCTGTATCCTCCCAGTCCCACCGCACTGCGGAGCAGAGATTGATGTTTCAGCAGCATTTTGGTTTGTACTGAATTGGCTCTTTTTTCTGGTTTATGTCCTCAGTCATTTGTTCGTGCTTTATATCCTACAGATTTGCTTTAAGCAGCAATGTCAGGATAGTAAGCGTTCATTATAACTGGAAAGTACTGCTGGTGAGGCAAGACACTGACACCACATCCTTTCATGCACATGGATCCCTGTGGTCTCTAGAGAAGCTCTCTTGAACTCAGACTAATCTAATAAAGGTCAGATATCCCCAGCAGTTCAGCTTTTCAAGCCTAACCAAACAAAGAATTCCTGAGCTCCAGACTGGAGTCACAAAGTTCCCATTTCAAGCTGTTCCAAGCCGACATTTTGGCCTGATTAGAGGTTTTAGTGCCAGGAATGCAGAGCTTGTCCAAGAGGGGAGCCACAGCTATTCAGGGTGTGCAAGTGATAAGAGCCCTCAATGCAGCCTCGGGCTTCACAGGCAGCCACCATGCCAAGTGAACTTGTCCACCAGAGAGAAGAGAGAGCAGTAATGTGAGAGCTCAGCAGCGGGAGGGCAACTGCCAGTGAGGATGGGAAGCTGTGACAGTCACCAGGAAAGCCCAGGGCTGGTCCCAGCTGGATGGGTTGATAGAGGAGCCAAGTGGAGCAGGGATGCACGTGCTGACAGGCAGAGCTTCTCCAGTCCCTCAGATCACACTGGCATCTCTTTTGGCAGCAAGTTTTCCCAGCAAGCTGTTGGAGCTGACAGGAGCCAGGAGAGTGACAGATTGCCAGCGTGTTAGGCTGCACATCTTGGAGTGTTAGCCCACAAATCTGCTGAGAGATGAAGAGAAACCTATCACTGGACCAAATCCCACTTCTGCAGTGTATGAAGCCAAGGCAGACAGGAGCAAATCCATTCAGAGGGGTGTTTTAGATGTGTATGAGCAGAATGAGCCAGTCATGTACAGTTCTGGCCTGCTGACTCCACAGCTCCTGTCATGGGGAACTGAGACAGAATTAGCCCTGTGTTTTCACTCGTATGGCACTTATGATGCATCAGCCCTCACACACTGATTTTCCTACAGAGGTACTCAAACTACTCCTACTCCTTTTAGCAAACCAGACTTCAGGCTATCGCATACCCAGCGGGGGCTTTACAAACCCATTTTATGCTTTTTCTGGAAAGGATATTACAAAATTTCTTGCAGCCAAGAACCTGCCAAGAGCGATGCTGCTAGCCCATCCAATGGGATTGTCCCACAGGATGCATATGGTCCAGATAGGAGTCTCTGCTTTTCCCAGCCAGCAGTTTCTGCTGTCTTTATGTGCACAAGGGTGGAGTGGGACCAGAAGAGCACAGCTGTGTCTCACTGTGGCACTCAGTGAGCACCAGTGTGGATGGCAAAGCAAAGGCAAGTGGGTTTGGTGACTACTCAACCCTGTGCAAGGCTGTTTGGAGTTTGGTTTGACATCGTCCAGGCTGCAGGCTCACCTCCCGCTGTTGTGAACTGTCACTGGTGGGGTTATTTATTTAAACCAATAACCCATAGGGCCCAGCAGGATTCAGGAAGTGCATCCGATGTGAAGCAAACCCAGAAATTCCTCCTCAGGCTGTGTTCTGAAGCAGCTGTGTGCGATACAGCTGTGCTTTCACACCCACCACATACACTCCAAGGATCTTGTAGGCAATAACTCGCAGCTCTGGCAGACACACTCCTTTCTTTCTCTCGCTGGTTCGCTCCGGTGCTTCGCTTTGTGCGGGCGTTGCGAGTTCCCTCGCTTTTGGGAAATTCATCCAGCTAAAAGGAAGGGAAATGGTACTTGTTTGTTGGGGTTTTTTACAGTGTCTGACTAAGCAATTCACATTGTAAACCCCTTCTCGCAGCAATTCTCAGTTAGCAAACAATCAAAGCACAAATCTAGACTTTGACTGCGAGCTGGATGTGACAGGAATTTTGTAGTAAGCATATGGTGGGGAGAGGCAGCTGATAAAAACAGTGAACTGCTCTGAAGTCGGAGAGCCCAGCGCCCAATCCTGCACCCTCTGGGATCTGTGGCACAACAAGAGACAAAGATAAAGGCATTTAATACACGGGGATTTGATTTGAACCTGCAAAGAGCATCAGGTTGACCACAACACATTGAAGTAATTCTTAAGGGTTCTTATCTCTCAAATCAGCAGCATAATAAGACTGAGCTAAACATGTTGCCCCCACTTGTGCCTTGCCACAGCTCCTGAGATAAGACAAGAATTTATTCATCCCCGGGTAATGTTGTAAGATAACATTAACATAAAACAGAGATGCAGAGGGAGGAGTCAGGCTCTGGCTGCAGTTTTTGCTGCTACCACTGATCTTATTTCTTGTATTGATTTTTAGTCTCGGCAGCTCCTGGTCTTCCCATGTTGTTCAGAACAAGCAGATGCATCTCCCGTGCTCTGTATCATCCCCTCAGTCACTGAGCTGTGCTGAGGGCTGGCCAGAGAACAGCTCAAATGCAGGTGGGAGGCTGCCCCAAGCCCACGGAGGGATTTGCTGCAGCAGGAGATACGCTTCCTTTGCGGTGATTGCAGCTAGAACCACAAGGAAATATTAAGCTTGCATTTTCCTATTGATGTCCTAAAATAACAACAGAAATGTATGTCAGGAAAGAACTAGACCTCCAGAATATCTGGCTGTCATGTTGCATGCCAAATGGAGTCTGGAAAAGGGCAAGTATTCTCTTGATGTGCTAAAACACATGCACTTACTGAGAGAAAGTGTGTTAGGATAGGAGTAGCTACCCATGGCTCACTGGGGGCTTTCCTACCAAGAGGTGAATCTGAAGGAGGGGGGCTGCCTGCACCCTGCCTTCAAAGTTGCCATGGAAACCTGCCGTAGTAAATGGGCTCTCCAGCAGCATGAGAGGATTTATAGCACTAGGCTGAGAAGAGGCCATTGAAATCAACAGTCCACAGGTAAACCAGTGCATTTCCCAGCACATGCTCTGTGTGTGCTGTGAAATGAAAAAGGTGGGGAGCATCTTGCTCCAAGCCCCTGTGTCCAACCTGGCCTTGAACACTGCCAGGATGAGGCAGCCACAGCTTCTCTGGGTACCCTATGCCACCGCCTCAGCACCCTCACAGGGAAGAGCTTCTGTCCAATGTCTAAGGAAAGACAGGTCAGTGTCTCAACACCATGCAGCTTTCACAGGCTTTCTTTTCCCACTGCTGATCTCTCACACAGCTCTCTGGAGAATGGTTACTCAATGGCAGGACCAATGACAGCTTTCTGCCAAAAACACTGATGCCAAAGAACAGTTTGATTGAACCAAATGTACATTTTGCTGAGTGAGTTTTCATTTTCTTCCAGAACAAAGGAAGAAGTGGCTACTTTCAATCATTTCATCATTAACTCCATGGGGCCAGGGTGGTCATCAGCTCCTACACAACTGTCTGGATTTAAGCAACCCACCTTGTTGTCATATCTAGTAACAAAGCTCAAAATCTCCTGACTCACCATGTGTCCTGGGCTTAGTGGGACTGGGTGGAAATATGCAGGTTAGCACACACCTGGCTATACTTGTGACATTAATTAGAAGAAGGGAAATACCTTTTGAACTGGAGAATAGAGAGTCCTTGGCAGCAAAGACTCAAAGCTCTGTATTCTCTTTAAGCTTGTTCTACTGCGTTCTGCAGCTTTTCCCTCAACTGTTACTTTGTTCTGCTTCCACCTTTCAACAAAGCATCAAACAGCTTTCAAGAATGGCAAGATCTCAGCCTCCTCCTTCACAAAGAGTCAATCAAAATCTAGGAACTGGGTCCCCCATCCTACCTCTGCTTCTTCCTTTGCCATCAAGTCCTGCCCACACAGCAGATACTGCCAGCCAGCATTCCACTCCTTGTTTGCATCTTTTCCTCTCTGTGGTGCTTCCTTTGGACCTTCAGTGGCTTTCAAAAGCCCTCCTGCTACCTTTCAGTGCTTTATATCTACTCTGCAATTTGCAGCTCGTTAATCTCAGACCTGCATCATCTGCAGATGGCACCATGAGGAGCTTATCTAATCACCTGGGTGGAAGTTCTTGGGCAGGCCAGTGCAATGATGGATGTGCAGATGTGCCACAAAACTCATCTAGATGCACATCTGTCTTGGAGCAGGGCTGATCTACACCAGTACAGTCAATTGCAAGAGGTTATGAGAGCAGAAGAGTTTTATATATCCCAGTGCCTAAGAGCAGTCCCTGGGGACATTGACCCTCAGCTACCAAATTCACCTGATTTCCCCTTGATTACATTTGGTTTACCACTAACAAGCAAGCCAAAAGGGAGACGCAGCAGGGTAACCTAACACAACAGACTGTGTCCTGCCTTGTTATGCTCTGTCAAGTCAGGTTGCCCTCAGATTTGCCAGAGTTCCATTGCTGCTATCCCCTGGGATGCTCAAAGGCACTCTCAGTTAACCCAAGATTATTTATGACTGTGACTGAAATTTGTTTGACTGGGTTACTTTTTTCCTGTCTCTCTGGATAATAATGTAAAAACCCAATGTCAACCAGCAAAAATATTTCTTTATTATTGATGAAACTAATCTATATGGAGCTGAGTACAGGGCAAAACAGACACTGGCTGCATAGCCATCTCAGTGGAGAACGAACACAGCGTATGTCTGAGGGCTAAATCCTTTGCTGATGTGAAGTGGTGCGGCCCCGTGCCAGTAAACAGCTATCCCAGTTTATGTAAGTAGAGAAGCCCCTGAGGATTTCAGTTTGCTTGCAGCAAAGCTGGGAGCTGTGCTGCTTCCCTGAGGGAAAGAACAGATCCTGGACACCTGGAAATGATGGTTATTTAAGGGCTGGGCCACTGTGAGCAAGGACTGCCACCACAGTGGACTTAGTTAATTGTGCTGTCTGGTAAGAAGGCATTGAGTTTGTAGAGACTGAGATACATGGGGGTGGAATGTGCTCTCTTGTGCATAGCCCCAACTGGAGGGTTCCCAGATCCCCCTTTAATGTTTCTATGACAACATCATTGAGCAGCTCTCGAGTGAAAGCCAAAAGCAGCAGCAGGGAGGTAGACACTGCTCAGAGGAGGAGCACCACCACCTTCACTCCCCCTGGTTTTCCAAGGAAAAGTGAGGGGATGGCATTGTAAGCTAACACTGTGCTTTGCCTCTCACAAACCTCACCCAGAATCAGGACTCTGCTCTTTTCCAAGAGGCCAGGGCAGCCTCCAGGCTGCAGCAGCCAAGGACACAAATATCTGATCCCAATAGACAACTGGACAAATGTGAATATTCATTTTGTCCCCAGGCAGTGCATGTTGTTAATCACAGCCAGATCGATGCTAGTACGTGCTACACGAGAAACACTACTGACGTGCCCAGCCTGATACTGGGATTTGCCAAGCCAGGAACAATATCAAGTATCAGTAGATAAATGTGATCAATAGTAAAACAAGAAGAGTGGTTTTACAGATTACCGTCTTCTAGAATTCATTCTTAACACAGACTTCACCTGTAATGTCCTTATACTTACTCTCCAGATCATTGATAAAAGCATTGGATAATATGTAGCAAGAGTAAATCCTTTTGGACACACTAGGAATTCCTCCATCAGATAATTACTTTTAGATGATGTTACCAAATTTTCCATCCATTTAATATAAGCCGCATTGATTTTGTTGAGTGCTGTTTTTAACAGGATGTCATGCGGGATTAAGTCAACTGCTTTGCAGCAGTCTGAATCTATTATGTCAGCAGAATTACCTTGATTAACTGAATTCATAATCTCCTCAAAAGAATGATTGCTTGTTTGATGAGTAATTTTCTGGAGCAATGGATTGACATTCCATGGCCCATTTGGCTGTGTGCTATGTTAGCATGGCATCAGTACCGGACAAAGAGGATAAAGTTACTTGGGTCATCCCAGTTACTTTTCTAAGCTGTTTCATTTCACTATTAGTCTCTTTTCAGGCCTTTGAAACTTTCCTTGCGTTCTGTTACTTGCTCAAAAGTCAGCATTAATAGTGCAGAGAGTGTGCTGTGTGCCTGTTATCAGTCCTAAAAAGAGAATTACTACTTCTAGAAAATGCTGCTTAAAGTTGCTATAATATTGTGCTCATTAGAATAACAAGAACAGTCTTATCTTCAAGTGGAAGAAATGTAGGAAACAAAATGTGTATCTACCGTAGCCACTGAGCAGAGCTGGGCTGTGGATGGTGATGTGCTTTCATTGCCGATGAAGGAATCAATGGGTTGAGCCCTGGGCTTATGTGGTTAGAGCACAGCTTCGGGTCTAACCAGAACGTGCTTCCTGTCACAGGGAGGCGGCGTGGGGACCGTGAAAGGCTCTGCACCCACTGCTGTCCCAGCAGCTGCTGGGACCCTGTGGTGGGGCTGGGGACAGTCACTTCTCCAGCTCCTCCTGCTCCGCCTCATGCTCTGAGTTAAACAGAAATCAACCCTGTCAGTTATGGGTGTTTAAAAACACTCACAGAAGCCTGACTAAACAACGCAATTACAGTGTCAATATTGGCAAACCGTTTCAAAACAAACCCAAACACGTCTGCTTGGCATTAATGGCATTGACAACAGTTGTGACTTAAAAAGGAAATAACGCCCCCTTCAAAGGGGAAAATGTGTGTTTTTCCCCGGGGTTTCAAGTATAACAAAAGATTGCTTCTTATTTCAGTTAATGTTAACAGGAGGTTTTCCCACACTTCCAGCAGGAGAAATCGGGGTTTTGTCTGTTGACTGTTGGAAATTGAAGCTGTTAAACAAACCCACTGCCACCATTGTAAATAGGAGCTGATCCTGACCAGGAGCTCTGGAGTATTTGCCTGAGCAGTAAAGCTTTGGCAGAGTGCCTCCAAGAAAAGCTCTCTGTTACGGCCATCCAAGTCTTCCAAGCCCATAAAAAGCCAGCATATTTCTGTGTCACTTCACCTTCTCAGGGCTTTGGTTGAAGTCTTAAGGGATCTCCTGAAGCAGGCACTGTGCAGGCTTCATTCTCCTGCAGGAACAGTGGGAGCACATGCCCCCAAGCAGTGAGAAGAGATGGGAGTTAACCAAGAGCTCACAAGGAAGCAGAATTCCATGCGTTGTGCAAGCATGTCCAGCTTGCTGCAGACATCACTGAGGTGCCTGGGGGCACGTGTGAGAGGCAGTTAAGAACAGCGAGGCTGTTCTTGTCCCACTGGCTGGTTATCAGACATCATCCATCCCAGAGAGTGCAGCCAGCTCCAGCTCGCCCTTTAGGCCCATTAGGGTCTCAGGGAATTCATGGCTACAGCAAAGCCAAACTGAGACACAGAGCAATCAACTCTGAGTTCAGGGGGAAGATGAGGGTGTCTGCTGAGCCTCTGAGCTCCCACACTGGGGCCAGTGCCAGGGCAAGCTGGGCCAGGATCCCTTTGCAGACAGCATCCAGAGAGCAATGCCAGGGCAGAGGAAGAGGTTGGCATGAGGGAGGATGCTGTTACAACATGCACCAGTGTCTGTGCTTGAAATGTGCTGAGTTCTAAAGCTTCTCAGGCACTGTGCAAGCATTCATTGTGCTCTGAGGTGAAGAGAAAGATTTTGCTGAAGAGAGGTGCTGGCTGCTCAGACACAAAGCATACGTGATGTTAGCATGAAGTCAGGAGAGTCCCCTCTGG
Source organism: Ara ararauna (assembly GCA_028858755.1). Lineage (NCBI taxonomy): Eukaryota > Metazoa > Chordata > Aves > Psittaciformes > Psittacidae > Ara > Ara ararauna. The sequence continues at coordinate 24,121,296 of CM054384.1, forward strand.
CCTTGCCTAAAAGATCCCTATCCACCAGGCAGGCCAATGCCAGGCCATAGGGTGTCATCTCATCAAACAAACTATGAGGTGGAGGACAAGGGAATTTTAAGTCCCTTGTTATTTATTTAATGAAGCGTTTTCAGTCAAGCTTGAAATCTAAAGGAAGCGGATGAGTTCTGCCTCTTTGTTTGCCTCTTCCGAGGCTGAGAGGAGCATTAATGAAAAGGAAATTCAGGACATCAGAGACACAGGATGTATAAATATGCACAAAGCTAGAAAGGCCAAATCCTCAACTGCTGCATGCACACGCACATGAAGGAACGTACCTGTGAAAGCTGCTAAGGTCTTCATGCATGTTTTCATGCTGTACAAGGAGAAGAGAGGGGTGAGCATGGGGGCCTTGCCCTGTGCTGGGGAAAGTAAGCAAAGGGTGTTACTGCCCAGGTTCTGAGAAGGGGGCTGCATCCAGCTTTACTGCCTATTAACACCTTCAGCCACGTTACAACATCAGTGTTCTCACTGCCCCCTTCTCTTGGCTGGGTCTGTAATAGGTCTCTTCATCCTAATATTTCACAGAAACTCTATGCTCAAAATCCTTGTCTTTCTGCCACACTTGCTGAAAGAGCATTAGGAGTTAAATGACTGCTGGGGGGAAGAGGCAGGAAGGGGGTGCACCTGCCCTAGACAAGGATCACTTGTACCTTCCTTCACACCAAAAACAGATCAGAAAAAAATACTCGGTTCCACATCCACAGAGAGACCATATCCTGCTTTTCCTTGCAGGCTACCTTGGCAGCAATACAGATCCTTTTTTCCAGACCGCTGGACGATTGCAAAGTGCTCTAGAAGCTGCCGGTTTGAGGAAAAAGCAGTGCAGGGGCTGGTGTTCCACTACAGCCACTGCCAGCGGGAGCAGCCCCAGGGCCGGGTCCGCAGTGACCGCGGCGGGGTCCGGCAGCTGCGGGAGGCTGAGTAGCAGCGCTCCCTTTGCACATCAACCCCAGCAGAGGCCACCAGCAGCCCATCGCAGGAGCCGCCGGAAGCTCCCCGGCTGATTCAGGCAGATTGTGCTCTGGAGCGAGCGCCTGACTCCTCGGTGTGTCTGGATAGGGAGGACACGGAGGCAGTGGAGGAATGTTCCTGTGTCCTGGCAGTCCTTAAATGATTGGCAAAACGTGCTGGTTGACGACTGCATCACAAGTCTATATTTCTGTCTTGGCATCTTCCCTTCAGCTTTCTGTGCCTTGCTGCTTTCAAGGGTGTCTCTTCCAAGTGGTGGGAAATGTGACAACAGTTAGAGCTCTTTCATATTGTGTTGTGATAGCTTTGGGTATTGATTTTTAAGAGAAATGCTAAAACCAGCTTACGACGTTTGAAGGATCCTTCAGTCCTATGGCTTAGTGTTGTGATTCTGCATGAGTTCGTAAGTGGAGGTTTAGAGACACTCAGTAACTCGGAGGGACAATATGATGTGTCCTAAGATGGTGGCAGCAGAAGGCTGTCGAGGTGCAGAAGTTTGCAACATCTGACTTACTGAAATGACCCCGGCATTGCCTCAGAAGGTATTTATTGTTTGTATCCTACCCTCTTTTCCATGATCCATTCCTCCTTTTTTGCCACATTTTGCAGCAGCCCTTTTGTGTTTAAAAATTACTACTCCACTTCCTCTTGATCTTATCTGCACTGAACAAATCAATTCCTTTTACCTCTTTCTCACAGGTCACACTTGTCACATTCATCTGAAGTCCTTCTAATTGCTCTGTGTCCTTCCCAATACATGACACAATGTGGACACATCTCACCAGATGGATCAGTGGCATTTTAAAGTGCAGGGGTTTCTTTCTGTCTGTGCTCTTGTGATTTGCCTGTTGCATTGCAGATGAGCAATGGGTCTGAGTTGTGGTTGAGGCCCAAGTGCTTTCAGGGAGCTTCTTGGCACAAGTACATAGGTTTAACCAGATCCAACCCACAGCAGAGCAACTGAATTATCTTCTAATGAATTCAAATCTATTGTGACCTATTTGCCACTTCTACAAGAAGAAGAAGAAGCTGAGTTTGTCGGATGATAAATTAGCCATTGCAAATTAATGCATTTGAAGGCCAAAGGGGACCATTAAGCTCATCTTGGTGTGACCTCCTGCATAACTCAGGCTGTGGAATTTGACCCAGTGATTCCAGTGTCATTAACGTGTGGGTGACGTGTTTGCCCAGGGCTCTGTGGAACACCATACATCTGGCCAGAGCCCAAACTGGAATCTGGCCTCCACCCTCCTTTCTCTTACTCCCTTTTCCAGCATTGTTTCTCCAAAGGGCAATTACTCTCTCTGCCCACATCCATTAAATGCTGGCCCAGTGCTGGGGCCTGCTGCAGCAAAGCATCCTCTGTTGCCTGCTGTTGAGGAACGACTGCAGCAGCAGCAGCTGGTTTTCACCTTTCACACTGGTATTCTTGTCTGGAAGAGGGGCTGGGGAGGGGGGAGGCACTGACAAACACCCCCTGGAAACAGCAAAGATCTCTCAGGGCTGAACCATTCCTTGTTTCCATGGGTTTGTTACCAGCTGCTTGAATTAGGCCATTTGCTGCTGTGACTGAAACCACAATCCTGGGTGAAGAGTGGCTGGTGTGAGGTGCAATGGCCAGGCCTGTCCCCTGGCCCCCCCAGTGGGGCTTCTCTAGCTGGTTGCTCTGGGGTGCAGAGGGGTTCCTTGCGGGGTGGTACAGCACATACCCTGGACACCATGGCACCTCCCTGGGCAAGGAGGCAGCTCTTGGCAGGATGGTTTCAGCTTTCTCTGCTGTGGTTTATCTACAAGACTGAGATAGTTCCTAAGCCAAGACACAAATACAGGTTTGTTTATGGGTGCTAGTTTTGAATTTAAATGCTCAATCAATTAGCTCTTGGGAAAGAGGCTTTTGTGGTTTGTTAGTGGGGTGTTACTGGTGATGTTTTTCCTGAGCAGGATCTCTGCTTGCACTTGAGAGGGGCTTTTGTGCAGGGTGAAACAGCCCAGTAAGTAGGACATGGCTCTGGCTTCCCTCCAGCCATAGGGTTCCTGTGTCTGCAGAGTGAGCTGCTAGAACCCCCTGAAAGCCACAATTCATTCCTGTGCTGCTTTGGGTGCCTGTGACAATGATGATGTTTAATTAATTTGGTGGTGCTGTAGAAGCGACATTAATTTGTGACAGACTTCTGCTGAGTGGCCAGCTCATGACTTTTCCAGAGGCATCTCAGGCCTTGGAAACCAGAGGGAGCTGGATGCAGCGTATAAAGATGATCTACATCCATCTCTAAATATCTGGTTGACAATAAATAGCAAGGGCCCTGAGATTCAGCAGGACACAGTTAACACAGGAGCAGGCCACTGGAGGGAAACATCCCTTTTCCAGTGGATTCCTTGCTACCAAAGACAGCAACCAGACCTACTTTAGGGCTCAGCCTGCTTGTGGCACATTGCTTTTGACTTGGGTAAGGCTGACACAGCTGTGCTGAGTTCTGCTACTCATTCGGGTTGTCTCAGGTGAGGGCACTTACGCCTGAGGACAAAAGGGCTCAGGCTGAACCAAATCAGAGGCTTCTTATGAGGTTAAGTGGCTGCACATGGGGTGGGTCAGCAGTGCTGTGCCATTCTCATCTTGCAATATCGTGCAGGTGCGGTGTCTGCGCCTTGCTGTGGCTCTGTTTGTCCCTGCTGCGGCCGCTGTGAGGGCTGGGGCACTGCAGTGGGATGCTGAAAGCGGGGACAACCGTGTCCCGCAGCCGCCCCGCTGCCGGTGCTCCCTGCGCGGTGGAGAGGCAGCGGCGTAGCGCGATGCTCGGCCCCGCTTGCCCCGGCGCACCGCGCGGAGCAGGAGGAAGGGCCACTGCCCGCGGCGGGGCTGACATCAGCCGGAGGAGGGGCCTGCCCGCGAGTTTCTTTGCTCGGTGCATCACTTCCCGCCGCTGCCATACTCCGCTGCCCGGTGCCGGGCTGCAGCCGCGCCTGCCTCCGCTGCGGCGGGCGGCTCGGCGGGGCTGGTGTCCATGGCAAGCCCGCCCGGCGGGGACAGCCCGGGCTCCGCCGCCCGCCGCTTCTACTCGAGGTGAGTGGGGCTGTGGGGGGGGCCCGGGCCGGCCCCGCGGAGCCCCGGGGCTCCTCGCAGGGAGAGAGCGGGGCGGGGGCCCCGGGGTTTACTCCCTTGCGGAGAAGCTGTTGCAGGGCAGGGGACCCGCAGGAGCGGGGTGAGGGAGGGCGGAGGGGACGCTGTGGTGGTCCCGCTGAGGGACAGCGCTTCCTTCGGGTGCGGGATGATGGGTGCTGAGAGGGGGGAGCTGTGGCTTTCCTTGGCGCTAGCCCGGGGCGAGCAGCTCCTTCTGTTAAACAGGCTGATGCTGGAGCCCGCTTTGTGCTGGGCGTTTGCATGGGAGGTTCCTGATCGCACTGCAGAGACTTTAAGTCTCAGCTTTAAAATTGGGCGCTACAGAAATTCATACGAGGCTGGGAAAAAACAGCTTCAGGCTCTCTGGCATTTAAGAAAACGCTGTGTCTTGCCTGCTCTTTTCATTTAGATAAAGTCTAAAGTGGAGTCAGTTTGAGGCCTTATGGCATTGCTTGGAACATTGTTGCTCATATCATTGTTCATTCTTATTGTGCTTTATTTCTCCTCTAGCAGGCAGAAGTGGAGGTAGTGCAGTATTGGGATTAGAGAGCAAAAGGAAAAAGAATACTAGGAGTCTATGCAATGTAGTAGCTGCTCATCAGTTCTCTTTGCAATGATTAGCACAGCAGCTAGTGGGTTGTGTAGTTTATTGAGTAGTAGGACAGCAGGTGGGGTTGGGTTTGTTGTATAGCAACTTGTGGGGAAATGAAAAGAGAACTCAGAGTGAAAGCTGCTGCTCTGCTGCCCTGGGGGACGAGCACCCGGGCTTTTAACCAGCTGCAGCTTTTCCCTTCTTTCTCTCTTGTTTTTCTTGAAAACTTTCTCGGGAATAGGCTTTGGTCGCTTTTGTGAAGGAAATCGGGGGAGGTGGTGGTGGTGTTGGTACCGCTGTTGTGACTGGCGTGGTTATAACCTGCGTTTTGTGGGAAGAGGCTAGAAGAGAAATGGGACGCATCTCTCCTGTGCCTTATTCTGGGGGGCACTGTCAGGGTCTGTGGTGGTAAAATTTCCCGTGTGCTCTTTGGACTTACTCTCAGGCCTTGAAAGTACATGTCAGTGGTACTCTGCCTTTATTGTGCTGTTTTAGCCGGAGATGTAACTTGGAGTTTCTTCCTTAGCTTCACCCATATCGCAGTGTGGAAACTTCTAGCTTGAAGTATGTGACTCTAAACTCCATCCACTAGGTATATCTGGGGTGATAGGTGGAACCAGGTGTACTGTCTGGGTGGTAAAGCCATACTGACTGGAATTGAAGCCTTTCTCAGTGTGGGGTGTTTTCTTGGCCTGGGAGCAGTAACTTGGGTGTAAGAACTGCAGAAGGTGCTGGTGCAGGTAGGTGGTGCCAGACCCCAATCTGGGGGGCTGGAGGGGATTCTCCGTCTAAGAAGAGAGATGGGATGGAAGGAATGTGCCACAAACCTGAAAGTGTTTGTTCATTTTACTACATCCCTTGGTATTTCCCATGAATTCCACCCATCCCAAGCAAAGGTGTGTGTCCTGTTGTGCTTGCAGCAGGATCCTGTTGCTGCCTAGGTCAAACTCAGAGACCAAAGTTGGGAGCATCTCTGCTACAACAATAACACACAGCATTTTACCAAAGAGGTCCTGTGCAGCTCTGTGTGTCTGCTCTCACCTTTCTGATGCTGTTTATTTTGTTGCTGCTGTCCTGAGGGAGACTTACTGGGAGAACAGGGCTTGGGAAGCAGGGGGCAATTGTGGCTCCTGACAGGCTGCTGTAGCTGTGGTGCCCAGCTCCTGATGTTGAACATAAGGTCTCTGCTGAGGCTTGCTGGAAACATCAGACTCTGTGATTGTGCTCCATGAACTTGGGTTTTGCATGACCCTGAGTTAATGCTTTACCTTCTGGGGTGTGTGTGTGTTGATCTGGCACTAATGTGTGTCTAATTCAGCTGTGTGTAACCTCTGAGGACTTCTGTTGGGTCTGGGCTGTGAGAGCTGTGAAATACCTGCTTGCAGCAGTGCCTGCTCCTTGCTGCCACAGGTACTCCCACTTGTTTTCTTGTGCGGGCTGACCTTTAATGTGTAGGAAGCACCAGGTCCATGAAATGACTCCCCTGGACCATGGCTCCTGAGAATGTGTCAAGCTCATGATAGGAATGGGCCAGTGTCCAGAGAGCTCCCCTGGATTTGGCTCTTTACTTCTAAGAGGCCATTCTGGAGAGTTCCAAGTGTGGGAGTGAGGAACGGGCATGTTGTGGGGAAACCATTGCTACACTGCATTGACATCACAGATGTTATTGATCCCCCAACAGAAAGAACATTATCTATTGCTGCAATTAGACCAGAAATGTATAAATCTGTAAATCTGGCATGAAGCTCAGATTAAAGCACATATTGTCCCTCCCTTGCTCTGTTCTCTCTAGTGCTTTGTGTTTTCAGCAGAGCTCCTGGGGTTTGCCATGTTTAACAACTTCTCTTGATTGTATCCTCAACAGTCTCCATCTCGCTCATTAATGTCACTACAGCGGTACCTGACCTGAATGTGCTGTGGGCAATTAGTGCTCTGAGCACCAGGATCTCCAGAGGAGGGAAAGCTGAGGTGGGAGAGTTGTTGGTGTCCTCATGTGGAAGGCAGCAAGAAGGGGCATAGCTCAGCACAATGGTTAAGGCAGAATAAACCAGTGCTTGCAAACTAAATTGGAAAGAAAGCCCATCACTGGAGTGGACTTCCCTCTGGGTTGGTTCCTGTTCATTTTGTGCATACCCAAGGGATCACAAGACCATGTAATATTCTCCTCATTTTCCTGCTGCTAGTGCTTGCGAAGTAAACTTCCAAAACTTGAAGTCTGGACTTCCTATAACACTAAAAGCAATATTGCCCCTTTTTCATTCAAAAGGAAAGTTACATACTACTTGCGCTTAACATGCATTTATCCTCTTTCGAAGAGGTGGTGTTTAATTGTATCAGCCTCTGGAGAAAATCGGCACCCCCAGCAGTGCTGGTTTTTGGTGTTCATAAGGAATTTTCACTGAATATTCAAGTGAAGGAGCCTTCTGGTGCTAACCACTGGCCCTGTGCTAACCCGGGCTGGATTTAAGCAGCAGTGCAGAGCCAAAGAGCTTTGTGCCTGGCTACAAATCCTCTGATCCTGAGGGCTGGGGGTCTGCTGGCTCGCAGGAGGGTGGCAGAGGCTGCTGCAGGGTTGGGCTGGTTGTGCTGCGCGTGCTCTGAGGGAGCTGTGCCCGGCAGCCAGAGCTGTGGTGGAGCTCACAGGGAGCTTGCAGGATGTGTCGGGATGCTGATGCCTGGGGTGGCTCCTGATGGGTGGATGGGGAGTAACTACTTGTCGGTCTTTACCTCATAGAAACACCTGGATTTGGTGCAGGGATCTCGGTTGTGCAAGCAGGACCTATGTAGAAAAGATAATGTTTATGTGATTTTGATCTTGCAGGCTAGTTTACCTACCGTTAGTGTCTGACTTCCTGGCAGATTTTCCCTGTCTCCCTGTTCTGATGTCCCAAATAGTCACAGCTGTGCTCTTCCTGTCTCCAGGTGAGGATTTTCCTGCTGAAAATGACATTGTCATTGGTGCTTTGACTGAAGGTTCTTGATCCTGGATGGGCAGATATGCAGTGGAGGGTAGTTGGCATTACGGTGAAAATGTAATGTTCTGTACCACCAGGAAGCTGGGAATGGCCCTTTTTAAATCTCTCTTCACTCCATAGCTCAAACTTGAGACTCTTTGATTATTACATTTGTGAATGCTGATTGAGAGCTTTCTGAAAGATTCCATCTTCTCCTTTGGAGGCCTGTGCAGTCAGGCTCCAATTAGGCAGAGAGATGTGAAAACAGGACAAACATCTCTAAAATAGCTGTGCTGCATCATAGGTGGCCTGAGCAAAAATTACAGGAGAGCTGAGCATGTAGAGCTGGGTGTGCTGACATCTGGTTTGGGGCATTTAGAGCAACTCATTCATAGTTTCAGCATTTGTGAGTAATGTGGTCATCCCAGCACGGAGCCAGGCACAATGTCACCTCTACACTGCAGCGAGAGGGACCCTTGCTGGTCAGGCCTTGGGCTGGGCACCAGCCCCTGGTGCTGTGCAGGGTTCCCCAGGACCTTGGGCATCCTTTATGACTCTTCTGTGTTTCGCCTTGTGGGATGCATGGAGAGAAGCTCTTTTTCCCTTCTCTCTTGGGTCTTTGTTAGACAGGTAGAGGATGTGCCTTGTACCTGCGCAGCGCCCACCGCAGCCTGATCTTCATCTTACTTCTGACCTCTAGGTGCTGCTGCAATCTAAACGATTGTTGTCTGCAGGGTATTAATTTGATGTATAGGTGCATGTGTAAACCAAGCTGAGGTGGTTCATGGTGCTTTCCGTGCTGGCTTGCACTTCAGTGACTCAGGTTATGCCAGGCCTGCTGCTTGTGCCTCCTGCTCCAGGGGTGAGAGCTGTCCCTTTATCCCCAGATACTTCACATTGTATAAGGCATCTGTGCCAGGCAGACTAGAAAGGGCTTTGTGCGCTGGCCATGTGTTTGTAGGTTATATGGTGCTTGCTACTGTGTCAACTAAAATCAAATAAGCTCATGCAACTCGTGTGGCCTGAGGACATCTCTTGGAGCCAATTCCCTGTGAGAGGAATATGAGCACTTGATTTGGTCACACCAGGAATGGAGAGCTGACTCTGGAATCAAGGCAGCCTTTGACTCTTCCCAGCTGGGTGCCGCCTGTGAAGTGTGAGAGAGCAGCAGGCCCAGTGCTCCATGACTAATGACTGAGGTGCCTTTTGCCTGCTGTTGTGTTAGTCATCACGTGCATTCCTCCTGGGAAAGTATCTGAAAGTGTTCATGGCTTGTATTTTTGGTCTTGTATTTTTGTACTTTAGGTGATGTCCAAACTTGCATTCAGCCTTGCTTGAAAAACAGGTTTGAACTCTGCCAGATCTTGGGCTGCAAGAAGTTCCTTGGAGGGATGCATCTTATTTCACCCCTGCTTCTTTTCTGCTTTAAAAACAATTATAACTTCAAGTGTACATAGTTCCCTCCCTTCCAGTCCTGCTCTGTGTGCTGCTTCCAGCCCAGCTTCCAGGATTCAAAGACACTTCCCTGTTATAAAGAGAAAACAACTCCTGCCAACCAAAGCCACAAAGTAAAAGTCCCTCCTGTGCCTGGGCACACAGGCTGCATCTCCTGACCACAGAGTGGGGCTCTTCAATTCCAGGCTATTTATACTGCCAGTGGGAAAGCGGGAAAGCTTTCCACTGACCCAGCTGCTCCTCCCTAGAGACACTCTTAATTAAACGTTATTTGACAGATATGCTTTTCAACTGGCTTGGATTTAACTGGGATAAGTGGGATTTTTTTTTTCCCCACTGAAAGCTGAAGAAAGTAGGAATAATCTTGTTAGAAGGCTGCTTGTGCTCAGAGTCAGGTCTCTCTGTCGTCTGATGTACTAAGCAAACCCCACAACAAGAAAGGTCCCAGTCCTGCCAGTGCTTGGGGAGGACAAGGGGAAAGGGACACCAGCACCAGCTGCCTCTGGCTTGGAGCACAGCAGCTCTGAACAATGCCCTGCAATGTTATGCAACTGCCTGGGGAAGGAAGTGGAAATTTATCATTACAGTGCAGTTTCAAGGGCAATATTCAATGAGCAATTTGCAGCACAAGCCTGTATTTAACTGCCTTAACTAACTTCTCTCAGGATAAGATGACAGGGCTGGTAAGGACAGTCGCTGTAGCCTCTGTTGCACCAGGAGTGCAGCAAATACAGTGTTGTCTTAGGACTGAATCTGAGGCTTTGGACTGAGAGTCTTTTAAGTGAGTAGCCAAAGCCCAGACCTGTGTCCTGGCCTGATCCTGCAAGTGCCTGGCTGATCCCTGTACCATTAAAGCCTGGGAAAGGGGGAGCAAGCATGTGCTGCAGCACCTCAGTGATACGTTTGCTTTTTCTTCTTTCAATGGAAGCAACCAGAAGACCCCTCTGTAAGGCCTCAGACAGTGGAGCAGCAACACAAACCCTGAATGAATTACTTGAAGCCAGTGCTAGTATGTGATCACTGCCTTCAAGGTAGAAATAAATAGCTTGCAAACCTTTTATTCCCAGTTTTCTTTCACCAGGAGGCTTTTGCCCAGGGATGATGGGCGCTGGAACCACAGGCCTTTCCTTTCTCACTCTGAGATTAAAATTGATGTATCTAAAGAAGTTGCTCTGTGCAGCTGCTGAATCTGAAGGAATTTTGAATGAAGACTATTGGATTGTTTTGTCTCTCCTCATGCTTTGCTGTTACCTTTTGCATGTGCACCTTTGAAGCAGCCAGAGAGGCTTTCCTCTGGGAGTGTGGGGCTAATGCATCTTTCTCCAGATGCTGCAGGAGAAAGATTAGGGAAATGGATTTAAAATAGGGGAAACACCTATTATTCGTATACCATAACTCAGTGTAGAAGCTATTTCATGTTGAGCCCCGGCTCCACCTGAGAGCAGATGTTTTGTCTTGGAAGCTGCTTTATAAACTGCATGGCTGAAGCTCAGTGCTGTCAGTTGATGTATGTGGTTTGCTGCAGAAGCTGCCTCTTTGCTCCTGGGAAGCAGCTCTGCACACGTGCTGAGCCAGAGGGCTCCTCCGGCCCCGGGGAGCAGCTCCAGCTCCTCCCACGCTCCGGCTCCCGGGGGCGCACAGAGATGGTGGGAAGGAAGCGCTGCCTCCCTGAGCCCCATCCCTGGGTGCTGTGCAGTGCTTGTGCGGGCGTGGGGCTGGCAGCTGAGCGTGATGGGGCCTGATTCACGGCCTTCCTCGTCCCTGCCCCATCCAGCCTGTGGAGGAAAGCCGCCTGCTACAGGGTTGCAGCAGATGCGGCGCAGGGAGACTGGCTTTGCCATGGGGCTTGTAGTGTTGCAGCAATGTAAATGAGTAATAGTTGTGTTGAATGCACACTGCTGGGACAGGCGAGTGGCCCATGTGAGGGTGCTGAGGCGCTGGCACAGGGTGCCCAGAGAGGCTGTGGCTGTCCCATCCCTGGCAGTGTTTAAGGCCAGGCTGGATGGGGCTTGGAGCAACCTGCTCTAGTGGAAGGTGTCCCTGACCATGGAACTCGATGAGCTTTAATGTCCCTTCCAACTCAAACCATGTTGTGATCCTGTAATCCACACTGCAGAGCTGAGGTAGTTCTTTGTGAACTCCATCTGTGGAGAATCCATTCATGCCTGAGGAAAGCTGGAAAGTGCTGACTGATATTAATCTCTCTGGGGCTATTTGTTAATTACTCCCAGTTTGTGTTATGGTGCTGCCTGGTGTCCTGTGCTGCTGCACCAGTCTGAGTCCTGGAAGGGTTAAATCCATTCCAGTGTTTTGGAAGCTTGGTAAATATCAGTATTTTATTTCAGCCTTTCTGGGAAACATCATTTCTGTTTTCAAGGGTGAGAAATTGTAGAGTCTTCAGGGTGAAAGTGAATACAGGTGGCAAAGCTGGGAGCTGAATGTCCTGAGCCCCACTCCTTCCCTTAGGCACTTCCTGGCCCATGTCAATGAAGTTAACTGTGAATTGAAAAGACCTTGACTTTGTCTGTTACTGACCCGTGCAGGGCAGCACTTCCATGGTATTACAATGATTCTGCTGTTCTGCTTAATGCAGGAGGAACCAAACTGTTGTGTAAAGGAAGTTACCAGCTGGTGAATGAAATACCAGGCTCTGCCCATTTACGAGGTGTGCCTTGTGGTGGGAATGCTTCAAACCACAGGCCCTGGGCGAGGAAAGGGGGCAGCCTGGGTGGCCATGGATCTGATCCCCAGGAAGAGCCCAGCTGCAGGTACTGGCTTGAAGAGAGCAGAGCAGCAGCCCTGAGCTGTCAGTGCTCAGCAGTTGGGACTGCAGTGATCTGTCTCTCAGGCTGTGAGAAGAGAGCAGTTACTTTAGAAAGGGGGAGAGGGACACTGAGAAAAATGTCCCCTGTCACAAAATCAGCTGCAAGTTAAATCGCATCAGAACTGAGTTCCTGGGTGTCCTGCTGGAGGGCTGCTTGTCTCTGGGCTATGGTGAAAGATGGAGAGAGAAAACCACACATCTTGAATCTCGCACTTGGGCAGGAAGCTGTTGGGACGGGCAGCAGCTGCCAGTGCATTGGGGAGGGTCTGTTGTTACTGTATTCCAGCTGTGCTCTTGTGAAGTTACTGTTTTGTGGCTGGTACTGCTTCAGAAAACAGCCCTTCTTTATCAACTGTCTGCAGAGATCTGTGTTGAGAAAACTGGGACTTGTATCTTGCTGCAAAGCACAAGCCATCAGATCCGGTTTGTTTGCTGGCCAAGCTTTTTGCAGCAGGAAGGCAGGGCTAGAAACCACCAGTGACTAGAGATGGAAATATCTAACATCTTAAGCAATGGGGGTTTCTCTTTCATTTCTGACAAATCAGCCCTTTGGTTTCAGTGAGGAGCAGCATCCTGGGAGACCTGTGGGCCAGCATCTCATGGCGAGTAGGCAGGGGCTTGGATACATAAATACAGATGAATGTCCTGGAATCAGGAGGCTCCACGTGTGCCTTGAGGCATTTCCTGGCCTCTGAGTTCAGCCCAGTGTCTGAGCTCCCGCATGGTCTAAATAGTAAAACACATGAGTTCACTCAATGCACCTGGAATTTCCAGGCTGCAGCCCTTGGCCAGGCCGGTATCCATTGCTGCCATCAGGGCTGTAATCCAGGAAGCTGCAAGCATCAACTAGTTGTTTGAAGTCTGGTTTGGTGCTTTCCTGGGTAAAGCCAGAGAAGAAAGGGAGGCTCCTGTGTCATCTGCATCCATCCTTTCATGTGCATGCTGGGCACACAAACAGCAGTGTGCCAACAAGTACCACAGGCTGTGTGAGATCACATTCCACTAAGAGTACTGACAGGTTCAAGGAGTTAACAAAATACTTAAAAATAGCCACTTTTTCCTCTGTTCTGGAAGAAAATGAAAACTCGCTCAGCAAAATGTACATTTGGTTTAATCAGGCTGTTCTTTGGCATCCATGTTTTTGGCAGAAAGTTGTCATTGGTCTTGCCATTGAGTGACTACGTTGCAGAGAGTTGTGTGTGAGATCAGCAGTGGGAAGAGAAAGCCTGTGAAAAAGCTGCATGGTGTTGAGATGCTGGCCTGTCCTTCCTTAGACATTAGGCAGAAGCTCTTCCCCGTGAGGGTGCTGAGGCGCTGGCACAGGCTGCCCAGAGAAGCTGTGGCTGCCCCATCCCTGGCAGTGTTCAAGGCCAGGTTGGACACAGGCACTTGGAGCAAGCTGCTCCAGTGGAAGGTGTCCCTGCCTGTGTTAGGGGTTGGAACTGGATGAGCTTTAAGGTCCTTTCCACCCCAAACCATTCCATGATTCAATGAGAAGTGAGCAGAGAAAGCTGTTGTGTGCCCTGCCTTTGGCTCCCTCCCATCGAACAAAATGATCTTCTGTGGTGGAAATGTCTCTGAAGGACCCTGGGTGAGGGTCTGAGCTGTGGTTTCGGGGAACCCTCTGAGGTTGGCTGGAGTGGGGCCAGCTTCCAGCCCTGTCTGCTGGAGCTCCAGGTTCTGCAGAGGGCAGAGCTCACCTGCCTGAGTGGCTGTGGGCAGGAAGGAGATGCTCCACAGGCCTGGCTCCTAGGAGAACTGAGTCACTTGTCATGGCTGGCAGCTCTCTGGGGCTGCTTGCCTGAGGCTAACTCGGCACGCAGACAGGAGACGTAAAACTGTAGCTATCTATATACACAGAGGAGAGAAAAGTAGCAGCTCAAAATGTGTGACTGGAATGAAAATGTAAAGCAGGATTCCCAATTAAAGCTGTGCATGTTGGAGGATGTACCCGCTCCTGAAGGGCTCCAAGGCACAGATGCAGCCACTCCATAATGTCCTGGATTAGACCAGGAAGGCTTCTCGAGCACACGAAATCCGTGTGGAAGCAGTGTTGTGCCTGCACATCAGCACCTTCCCCAGCCTGCCACCCCTGTGGGTTAAGGTAAGGAGCTCTCGTCACCTGTTCCATAGCCCTGTCGCTGCTGCCTGCGTATGTCTGCCGCCTGCTGTTGTGCCGTGTCTTTCACTGCCAGATGATGATGTCTCTATGCCGGAGCAGGGATGTCTTTCTGAAGACATGCATTATTTAGCAGTCAGGATAATGAACTCCCTGGATTTAGGCATGTGTGAAGCCCTGGTGCTGTATCTTCCCTCTTTCACCAGTGTAAGGCAGGAGAGGAGCTGCTAGAGTAGCCTGTGCTCTGTATAAATCCATTGCACTATCCGTAAGGTTGCAAGAAGGATCTAACCTAATCCAAAAATAGGTCTGTGGAGAGGTCTCCACTAGCCATTCCTGCTCCTTTTGTCTCCTTAACTGTGTGTTTCCATCGGGCAGGTAATACATGATGCAACATTTAACTTTCGGCTTCATTATTTCTACATGCACAGTAACAAATGCTGTGCCAAAGGTGGCTGTGCAGCAGCAGGGAAGCTTGGGGAGAGAAAGAAATATGGAAGATGGGGGGAATTGGAGGTTAAAGCCATGAAGAACGTGGCCTTAGGAAGCTTGGTTTGGGAAGGGTGTCTCCTTTCCAACGATGCTGGGTTCTGGCTCTAGCCCAGCAGACGTGGATGGCTGCAGCTATGCACAGCCAAAGCAGAACATCCCAGTAGGCTGAGGTTCTGCTCCTGCTCTTGGCTGGACTTGAAGCCTCCCCCCAGTGTATAAGGGATGGGAGAGTGTCTGCTGTGGTGCAACAGGAGTTGTTGTGTTTGGAGAAAGTGCAGGGTGTTTTGCTGGAGTTGATGTGCTGCACGTCTTTACCTTCCTCTGTGAGGAAAACAGAGGAGGCTTTTTGGCATGGGAAAGCTGAAAAATCTGATGCTTCATCCTTTTATTCCCCTTAGCAAAGGCTCAGTTCCAAGAAACATAGGAGAGAGCAGAATTTTGGGTTTGGGCTTTGTTTTTTTCATAGTCAGTTTTGCAATTCTCTCAAGAAGCAAATCATTACATGGACTAACTCATGATTTTGTGATAACAATGAGAAAATTATTAGGGACAGCACTGGTGTTCTTGCTGTATCCAGGAAGGCTTTCCCAGAACTATATTTATACAGATTCCTCCTACAGAAGAACAGGACCAGAGTCTGTTTCTCAGACGTAGACATACCATGGCTTGATCAGCTAGGGATATATGCTTACCTGCTACATCCACACGTGATGGAATTACACTAACTCCATAGTGCTGGAGCAACCCCTGGTGTGGAGCTGTGTTGGGGACTTGCCTTTGTGCACGTGTTTCATGCAGATGTGCAGTGCAGCAGTGCCAAGCACTTCCAGGGTAGGTGTTATCCATGGAGCTATACTGGGACAGAAGTGCTAAAAACTGGGGATAATGAGGTGGAGGACTAAGCCATAGGATCCTCTGGAAGATGTGAAACCAGCCTGCAGGATGCTGGAGCTCCAGGGTTCCCTGCAGGGGCAGCAGACATGGTGCTAGACAGTGGGTCTGCTCTCGGATGAGCAAAGCAGAGTGTAATTCTCACCTTGCACACAAGCTGTGTCACTGTGAGATGGTGGCCCGGCCTCCTGGGAATCCTGCCACGCTCTGGTTTATGGGCTGGGAGATCAATCTCATGGCACATGGGAGTTTTTCCATAGTGCCATGAAGAACTCAAAAGTGATTTTGCTGCTGCTGTACAGAGTCTGGGTTTCACAGAGGATCTGCAGGAACTGTGTCTATAGAGATGCTGGTAAGGGCTGCGGAGGACCCTGGCTGATAATAGAGCTCTTGGGGAGCCTCTGTTTCCTGGTTTTTCAGATGGATGTGGAATATGATCTTTATAAAACCCAGAGGGATGCCCTGTGGCTGTGCAGCAGCCTGGGAGAGCAGCAGTGTCCTGCACGTGAGCTCTGGCTCTGTTTGCCAAGGCAGCCTCGCAAACACATCCAGGCTCATTTCCGAGTTCTAGCACCCCCTGAAATTTCCAGGAGAGCAGGACAATGCTTTAAAAGCCCTTGGAGCATGAGCCAGCTGCAGACAGACAATGGAGAATTGGTGCAATCTGCTCTGCTACAGCTTTGCCAACAACAATCTGTCCCAGTGTGTGGCATCGCTTCCAGCCTGGACATGGGCTCTGCCCACCTGCAGGAGCCACCTTTGGCTTTCTCTGGATTTGGCACAGAGAAAGGGCTGTAATCATGGGGGGAGGAACTGCCATGGGCTCTTGCTGGTGTGCCCTGGCTTGATGTCAGCCTCTTCAGTGGCTTTCCTAAGTGGTCATTTGAAAAAGGAGCTGCTGCTTGTTTGGATTCACTGGACTTGATCACTTGGTTCCTGCTAATTGCTTTTCAGTGAGTTCTGCAGGAAGAGGGACAGGTTCATGCTGTTCATGTCACTAAAGTCACATCCAAACCCCTTGTAAGAGTGAGTGTTGGTGCTAGGGGGCTGCAGAGCATCGTGAGCAGTCTCCCAGTGAGATGGGATTGCTCAGCATCTCCCTGGCTCAAAGCCTGGATAGCCCAGGGTGCGTGTGATCAGATAGATCCCAAAGACCTCTCTCCTGGACTGAAATACTTGGCTTGGGGCTGAAGGGAAGCAGATGAGGTGGGAACCTGTAGGTTGCTGAGAAGTCAGTGGAAAATCCACTGTGGGTTGAACTTTGCCCTCATTGCCTTTTACCCTGCATTGTCCTGTGCCCTGAGCATGGACCAGTGTGTGGTAGGAAAGAGGTGGTGGGCAGGGGAGGTTTGGGATGAGGCTGTACATCTGGAGGGAGCATGGGCAAGGTCCTGCGGGCTGGCACAGGCAGAGGTGGCTTCCTTTGGCTGGGCTTGACCATGGTCCAGCCCCTTGTGCTGCTGGGGCTTGGCAACATCTTTTCAATAGGCAGTTGTTTTCCTTCTTCAAGTCCATGCTCCAGGGCTGGAGCAATTGGCAGGTTGAGAGAGGAAGGAGAAGAAGGGACTGGAGCTGGAGGGGTTTGCAGGCAGCCTCAGCTGAGGAAGGGCTTGGGCCTGTGACCTCTGCATTTCTGGGAGACAAGGCTTGCTTTCATTTGGCTTCAGGGTCGCAGCCTGGGTGCGCAGGAAAGGAAACCCCCTGATGCCCGTCAGCCTGTGCAGTGGCACAGCACAACTGGACCAATTGTGCTGGGTGGCACCTGTGGAGCTGAGGCTGACCCTGCTGGCAGGACTGGGGAAGGCTGTGATGCTTCAATGAGCCCCTATATAAAAGTGGGTAACAGAAGTTGAATAACGTAAATGAAAGGGATAATAAATCATCTGTTTTCATTGTATAGCTGTCAAGTGACTATATGTTTTTCTAATGTATATGGTAACTGTAACCCAATGTATTTTGTAGCAGGAGCTCTATATGCTGATTTTAATCAAGCATATATTGAGAGGATGTATTGACCTAATTGAGAAGTAATGTCATAAAGAAAAGCCATTCAGACTGTGTGTCCTCTCCTGCCCTCTGGTTTCTGAAGTAACTGAAGGTAATAGCACTTCACTTCTGGTGAAATCATCCCAAGGGGGTTGTTTCATTGCAGTGTGATGGATTAATTTCATTGAAGGCACTGTACAAGAAAGCAAAATACTCTTGGAAAACTCAGGAAGTTTCCATCATTGTGCTGAGCTCATTTGAAGCATCCTCAGTGACAACATGTGAGTGCCTAAACTTCTGTCCTGCTGCAGGTGCTGGCTTGCTTGGTACTTACTCTGTGTGGCAGATGTCAGAGCTGTTGCTTTGACTGAGGTCTGCAGGCATGGGGGTGAGGCAGATACTGCCAGCACGGGCTGAGCATCCTCTTTTGTGCCCCCTGGGATGGAGAGAGCATCCTCAGCCAGGAACATGGTTAATCCAGCAGCATTTAGCAAACCAGCACTGCTGAGCTCTGCACGCCTGTCCCTGTAGCTCAAATGGTGGTGTTTGGGTTTGTACCCTGCTGATGCGCCATGCAAAGAGATGATGCTCAGGCTCTTCAGAAGGCTTAATTCTCACTCCTCTTGAAAGTGAGCTCTCCTGCACAGTTCCCCTTCAGAGGCATTTGGTCTCTTCATATGTTCAGTGGATATGCTTTTAATATTTTCATTTGGGAGTCAGCATATGTTTTAATGAATTAATTTTCAAATTGATGCCTCCTTCATCAGACTTTCCTTAGACCCTGAAAGCATTAGCAACTTATAATTTCAGTGCTTTGAAACTGGGCAGCAAGTGAAACTGTTAACCAGGATGATTCACATTTGCACCTCAGTCCCATCTGAGCTTCCTCATCTGCTGCAAGTTAATTACATCCCACCAGGATCCTTTGATATTTGAGTAATTTTGGAGCTCCAAGGCTTAAATTTGTGCTTGTTGCATTTTGGAGGCTTCACTCCTCAGATGACAGAAAAATTTCATTGTGCTCTGTGTGCTTGCTCTGGATTAAGCTGTATTATGGGAAGGATTTGGTACATGGGTTCAAGATAATTATTACCAGTGTATAACGTATTGAGAGCCCAGTCCTTCCAGGTGTTGAGCAGCTTCTAGAAGTCAGAGTATCTTAATCTCCTGGAGTTAGGGCATCTCTTTGGCCAGGGATCAGAGCCATGGTCAGATGGTGAGTGGGGTGCAGCCCCAGGGAGTTGTGAGCAGGGAGTGCTGTGCATGACTTCCGCTTCCAAGCGGGCGATGGGGAGTTTGAATCTGAATTTCTGACAATAATGCAGCTTGTTGGAGCCATTATGAATTGAAATGGGGTCTTATTCAGCTCTGCTAATAAGAGGGTAAATGCAACTAAATACAGCTGTCTTCCTCACTGCCATTTGGTATTTATTAGCAAATATGCAGTGGAATTGAATTCCTTGTAAGTGCTGTGCAGCTAATGGCAGAGAGCAATTAACTGAAATGACTACTCTTGAGCACTGATGCTGCCATCAGTGAGTGGAAGAGGAAGTCTGGAGCCAGCACACAGACCCAGCAACTTCCAAAATTCCCTGTAGTTTTCCCCTCTGGATTCTGTTTCACACCCTTATCAAAAGGCTGCAGTGAAAATAGGTTCATCTTGGTACACCCTGGAACTCCAGCTTGAGCAAGCACTTCTCAAGCAGTAGTAAGTGTGTGTGTGTGTATTAGTGTTTTCAGTTTGGGGGTCACTGAAAGTACTCATTGCAATACCGGCACCAGTGAAAGTGTGTGGAGCGGAAGCCCTTTCCATGTGCTTCAGGAGATGCGAAGGAAGCTGGCCCAGAGGCTTGGAACTAATCCAGAAGCTGGGAAGGATGGGGTGCAGTGTTCGTTGTTCATCTTCGGCCTTCTGTCTCCAAACAATACAAGAGGTTTTGTTTTCTTCACCTCGCTAAGAAGGCGATGTGCAGGTCAAAGTGCCCCAAGGGTTCTGCCTGCCATTGACTGGAGGGAAACCAGCTACTGTGGCTGGTTGCGAACTGCCGGTAGTCATAAAAATGCCGATGTAATTTCACACGTACCTGGATTTGCTTGTTAGCCTTCCCAGCCAGCCCGTGCTCGATACGGAGCCTTGTGGGGAAGCTGCCTGTCGGGAGGGGATTAGTGCTGGTGGGAAGCGAGGGGCTGTGCTTCAGGGAGGGCTGCTGGCAGGGAGGAGAGGCACTGCTCTCCATGCTGCATAAGCGCTGGCTTGGGAGGGAGCTGAGTATCCTCCCTAGTGCTCTCCCTGCCGAACATAACAGGTTGTTAATGGGTGTGTTGATAAGGAGGTAGATGCAGGGGAGGAAGTGTTGAATAGGAGGAGCTGAGTGATTGATAGGTCTGGAGTCATGGCAATGTGATGATATTTAATGGTATTCTCCGAGCTGGGGGCTTGTCATTTGGGAGTGAGATTGAGGAGCTGTGTATGTGCAGGTGATTTGATGGCTGAGCCCCCAGCCTGCTGAGAGGACAGTGTTGCTGCTGAGAAGTGAGGACCCTGCCCTGGGGCAGAGTAGCCAGAGAGAAACTGCTCGAAGGGAGTTGTGAGAGTGCCCCAGGCAGAGCAGGGCAGCCTGCAGGCTGGCCCAGGGCTAACCGGGCATGAGTAAATTCACTGTGAGCTTGGGCTGTGCATTGGGAGGATCGGGGATAATTTTCATCACATAGAGAAGCCCACAAAAATAGACCCTTCCTCAAGTGCATCGTAGGCTTTGGCACAGCAGAAGCCTGAGCTGGTTTCATGGGATGTGAGCATCTCCCTGTGCAGGGAAGTGGAATGAACCATCCCTGGGGAGCTGGAGCAGCTCCTGCCCTGCCATGTTACCCGGTGGTTCAGTCACTGCCTGCTCTCCATGTACAGTACTGTGCTGAGCTTGGGAAAGGAAATTCCTGAAGGGGGATAAATCTCAGCTTGATCATGTTCTTTAAAGATGTGCTGGCAGTTAATTATTTAAATGCATTTTTAGTTAAGCCAGTGAATAGACACTTACACTGAGCACCAGCCAAATGTGATCCTTTTCTGACTGGCAAAAAGCGTGTAACTGCCCCTGTCATCAGTGCTCTGAAATCACACATCCTTTTGTATGCAATTCAATCAGATTGCAAGTAAGATGCTACAATCTGTTGCTTCATTAATTCCTATCAATAGGTACACTGAGGGTTTGGGGTTTTTTTACTATTGTTGGTGGTTTTGGTGTTGGGTTGTTGCTTTTTTTTTATGCTGTTCCTCCTGTCTGAAAGCTTTGGGGTTTATTCCTGGCTTTAGAACTCCAGGAGCTCTGATTTTTGAGTTTTGCAATTGCCCCCATTAATATGAATCCAATACGTGTGTGTGTATAAATAGATACGTATATACTAAAGGCAGCTTCACTTGGTCTCTTGCCCTGTGAGGTTTCCAATATTTAAGGCAGCTGACAACTGTCTCCTGGCTCTGTCTTGACATGATTATTTTCGGTGCAGTTTGATGGACTTGCTGTCAGCAGGCTAAGTGCTGTGAGCACAGCAGCCCTGAGCGTGTGAGAGGGAGGCCTGGAGTAAGACACGTTTAATTTCTGGACACTGTATGGTCTGCTCTGTCTCTGCCTGCCTGGAGCAGACTGAGGCGGAGGTGCAGACCTGAGAGCTGGGATGTTGCTGTGTCCTTCTCTGGTGCTGTAGCCATATCTCCTGGCTGCAGGAGCTGCGGCAGCCCCGAGCTTCAGGTCAGTGCGTGGCCCACAGTCCTGCCGATCAGCTCCTGGCTAAAGGCACTCTGTCCTGTTGTTCTCCAGCCAATCAGGGGGAAGGCAGTGTGGTGAAATCCATGCAATGCTGTTATCTTTGAGTATTTGGCAAGGGAAACACAAGATGTGGGCTAGAGCGGGGTGTTGGGAGGTTTGACTGTAGCTTTAAGCTTTGGAACACAGGTTGAGTAGTGTTCTCCCTCTAGGGACCTATATCATCACACAGGTCCTAATTACAGTGCTGTTTTGACAGCAGTCACAGAGATCATTGTAAATGGCGCTGTAGCTCCTCACACTCCTGGCTTTGGTTCTCACTTGGCAGTGTTCTTGTCATCCCCAGTGCTCCTGGGACCCGTGCTGCCTCCTCTGTATTGCTGTGTTGCTTGAGAACGTTTGATGTGTCCGAGTCCTTGAGCTTTGCCTGTGCAGCTTTAGTAAAGGAATGCTTCTGCTCTTTCATTCTCCCAGCTAGCTTGCCAGGCAGCCAAGTGGCAATCTGTGATAGAGATCATCGTTAGCTGCTATCTGACAGTGATGGATGACCCTGGGGAATCTTGTTGTTAAAGGCAATACCTGCTCTTCCTGTTCTTCTCTCTTGCTACCTTCATACCAGTTATCCTTTAAGGAAGTTAAAGAGGAGGGAAGGTGGCCCTGCTCTGTGTTGTGCTGGGAAGTGATTTCCTCATCCCTGTCACCATGCAGTGGAAGGTCCCCCTTTCTGCCTTATGCGTGTCAGAAACAACATCCATTCCTGGGCTTGAAATTCTCAACTGTCACATTGATGGGAGCCGAGTGATGTGCCAGCATTATGCCACTCGGTTGTTCCTTCCAGCAGAGCCCCGTGCAGATTGCCAACTCATCTGTGACCAAACACTGGGTTTCTATTTGGTCTCTTTCTGCTTTTTAGAAATGGTTCTTTTGTTGTGGACCTGAAGTCTGGGTTGTGACTTCTGGGAATACTTGGATGGAATCCTGCCTATCTGGAGGAGCACGCAAATCTGTGAGTGGCTTGCACTGGTTTAGGGCAAGGTTTGTGAACAGAGGCTACTTCAGGTGAGCTTCTTCCCTCCCCAGGTCTCTGCTCAAAACCCTCAGTCAGGGATGTCCTGTGCTGTCAGCAAAAGGTTAAACATGGTGGGAGAGTTGCGTAAACAAGCCTCAGCATCTTAGCTGTGGAAAAGCAGCTCATGTTCTGCAGTGTCTCTTCTGAACCACACCATATGGCCAAGCCCAGCATCTTCAGCTTGTCAGCAGTAATTTGCTGGCTCAAGAGGGCCTGAATCTTCTTTTCTGGTATTAAGATGTGAATAGCACGTACTTGCTGAGGTGGTGCAGCTCCAGGCATGCTGCATGTGTGTCAGCAGGGGAGGAGATTAATATCTGGGGGCTGAGGGGTACAAGGTTGTGCATCGTGGATGGAGATAGTTTGGAGCCCATTTAAATGGGCAGAGATGTGCTCTGTGGGATCCATTTTCTGCTCTTAGCCAATGTGAGAACTGCTCAGATCATTTCTGGAACTTGCAAAGCTTCCTGGGTGGCAGAAGATTGAGACCCCTTTGGAGCCTGTCAAACCAAGGAGTGCTTCTGCCCCAAAGTGGCCCTCTTTTGGAGGAACCCTTGGCTCCGCACCTGACAAAGAGATGAAGTCTTTCTACTCTTGTATCTAAGAGGCACCAACAGGAATAGCTGGTGCAGCCCCAGAGGCAAAGTGTTTTGGGAAGAGGGCAATTCAGAAAGGAGGGAGCTGACTTGTACCATCTCATGGGCTCTTCTAGGGCCCTTTTCCTTTGGGCAGTGCAGAAAGTATGTGAGTGAACCAAGACACTCTTGTTCCTGGATTTCAGCTGTGGACTCTCCTATCTGCTACCTGAAGCCAACAGCAGACAAGGGACATTGTATTTCTTGGAGGGAAGAAGACATTACTTTCTCTAGGTCTCTGGAAAGAAAAGCAATGTTCGTTTTTCCTTTCAGTGACAACAGAGACAAAAAATACCCCAGATAAACACAGTTCAAGATTCCAATAACTTAATGGTAAGGTTGCCCGTGCGGACGGAGTGAAGACTGGAGCACAGTGTGCGCTGCACAGGCATGGAAATACCATCAGCATCTTTAAAACCCCAGGTCCTGCCTGTGAACTTGAGGGAGAGGCCTGTCTGCAAGATTGTTCCAAGCAGATCCCAGTCCCGCTGCCTCCTGCTGCCCGTGGGGCTGGAGCTCTGGGTCTATGTCCAGAAGATGCGCAACCTGCAGAAGAGGAGGTGGGTGAGGGCACAGGTGTTGCTGCGGGAGGAGCCGGGGCTGCAGCTGCAGTCTGTTATTGATGGGCTCTTCCTGTTGGGTTTCCCTTTGTCAGTCTGTCAAGGTGGGTCAGGTTGGCTCCATTGAACAGCACATTCCTATAGTCGCCCTTTTAGTCTTTTCTGATGGACAGTGGAGCTGTGACCTTTGGAAGCTGTTGTACGTGGAGTGATTTACTGTGCCCGAGCTTGTTCATTGACCTTTAGTTGGTTCCTCTGCCCCAGGCGTTGTGTTTCTGGTTTCTTTTAAGCCTGCAGTGACTGAACTGCATGCCGAGTTGCTTCCCAAACCCAGCCCTGGCTGTGGGGCCCTGAGGATGTGGGAAGGACAGGTGGGGTTTAGGAGTGGGTTGTGTTTCTATTAATAACTGCTGTTCTGAAGCATTGTCCCTTCCCGTGGCAGCAGCGTGATGCAGAGGAAAAGCCTCCTCTCCCTTCCCCTTGTTTGTGTCCGTCCTGGCCTGAACACTGATGTTAATGAGAGCAGGCAGGTTCTCTGCAGGGCAGCCTGTGCAAGGACGAGCAGATGGGAGCTAAAGGCTATGTCACCGGGAGGGCACCTCACTGTGTTGTGGTGAGCAGCTACTATGGGAGCACCAGCAGAGTGCCCAGAGAGTGTGTGTGAGACTGTGTGAGTGTATTGGAATGTGGCCCCAGGGCACAGATTTCACTGCTGATGGCTTCCACTGGTAAATATGGCCTGAGGAAGATGCCACCCTTGGAGGTGTAGCTAGGTTGTGTTGTTGAAGAGGTAGAGGGGATGGGAACCCTCGCTTCAAGCTGTTCAAATCACGCAGGTTTGGTTGGAGCTAGTCTGCAATGCTAAGAGTTAGGGAAATTGGTTTCCAGCTCAGTTTTCAGACTGCTTACGGGTGGTGAACTCGGTTCCTGAAAGAGAGCCTGGATATTGGGAAGGGCTTTGCTTGTGTTGAAATTTGAACTGGTCATTTTGAAATTTGCTTCTGTCTGCCATCTTCTAACTGGAATCCATTCCTGTGACAGTGGCTCTTCCCTGCACCTCAGCTGCCTGAATTTAGTCTTGCTGATGTGAGTACAAGGTGTTTCTTGTCTGTCTTCAGTCCCAGTCAGCAGAGATTTGTCAGTACCTGACCATGACACTGGATAACCACTCTAGGGATCTGCAAACCATGAGCATACCCAGGGACTGATGGAGCTTTGGTATCACTCCCAAATGGGTCCCTCTAATTCAACATGCTGTAGCAGAAGCTCGTTCTTACTAATTCCATGTGGTCTGGCAAGAGGATCAGCAGAGAGAAGTTAAACGGTTTTAGTACTAACAGTCTGAATATTTCTATTTCCCCTATGAAACAGAAGCTGAGGGACTGATGCTGCACTGGCACCATGAGCATCCTCTTTGTGCAAGTGAAATAACCAGCTAAATAGGGCTTTGCAGTGAGCTTGCAAGCAGATATTTGTGGGGGAGTTTGAGGTGGGAGCCGGAATGAGCTGCTTAAGTCCTGTTCTCCCTTGTGGTTTTGGGGACAAATGAACAGTGACACACAAGAGGTCACCAGAGTGTTTGGAGGGAGAGCTCAAACCAGCTCTTCCACCATTTTTATGTTCATTGTTCTGTTGTTTGGACAGTCCTTGTGGGTTGTCCTGCTCTGGAGGATGCCATTTGGCTGCCAGGCATTGAGTGCTTGAAGCTGTAGGGAGCCAGCTCAGCAGGGAGGTTGCCAGACAAATAGGATTGGATTTTAGGCAGTTTATGCACTGCTCACAGAGGAACTGGCTTTGTTTCCTGGCTGCTGAGAAAACACCATCCTTCCTGTTTGTAGGAAAAATATATCAGGAATTGGTATTTCATGTGTGCATCCTCCTGTGCCCCTTGGAGTAGGCAGAGGCAATGCTGGTTGTGGGACTGGCCAGAAGATGCTGGAGCACAGCCCTGGAGCAGGAGGAGCTCTGCCCTCAAGTCAGTGGGGACAGGATGTGTGTGGGGGCACAGTGGCAGGTTGTACCCTCAGGGAGAGGAGCCAGAGCAGCACAGGGTGCCCTGGCTTGGCCAGCACACCTCAGCCTTGGTCTACAGAGACCCTGCTTGCAAGGGCTGGGCTCATCAAAAGGGTGATGTGTGGGGAAGCATCTTCTAGGGCTCAGCAGGAACCTGCTACAGGAGATGTCAGCTGGGCTGCTGCTACCGCAGTGACAATGAGCAAGTTGTTCTTTTGGTGTGGGTACCACAGTCAAACTTCCTGCAAGTGTTCTTTGCCTGAGAACAGAGTAGAACCCCCCTTTGGACACCTACTACCCTCTGTCTGCCCCTTGCTTTGCTGACTGTGGCCAAGTGAGCTGTGATTTCCCTGAGCAGGTATCCACCTTTGACCCAGAGGGTTTTGCCTCTTAAAAATCCATTGAGCAGAGCTGAAAAAGCCAAAAAGAGCCAAGAGAAGTGTCTGAACAGAGGAGAGGGAACGTGCTGTGTCCATCTGCCTCGTGAAGGGCTGACTTTGCAGAAGCTTTCAAACACACACTCTGCCCCCTCCGAGAACTTCGGGTACATGTGGTCCAGTGGGGATAGCTGTCACTTGGAGGAGCACAGTTCCCTTTTGAAGCAGCATCCCTGGTTTCACTCCTCTGCTGGCTCACACTGTGCTTACATTGACAGCACAGCATGTGCCATTGCCAAAGGTGCTGAGAAACAGGAGGGAGGGAAGCTGCGCTGGAGGCTGATGTGCACTGTGCCTGTGGAAAAAGTGACAGCAGGAGAGGTAATGAGAAGCAGACAAGGAGCGCTGGAAGCTGCTCAGCCAAGGAATGCTGCACAGTGCAGGCTTTCCTCTGGCATCCAAGAAAAATGTGTTACACTTTGGCTACCCTCTCTGTTACCCCAGGAAGGTGGTGCAGGCATGGGCAGTCTGGGTACGTGGCTTCTGCAAATGCCCTGTTGCTCTTGTCAAGTGTGCATCTTGAGAGCTGCAAGCTCTGAGTTTCTTGTCCAGATTCCTACTGGGAACCCAGGGGCTGCCTCTGGCCTCTTGCAGATGTGGTGTGTGAATCCGGATGTGTCTCATGCCTCCTAGGCTGGTTTTTCAGAGGGGCTGAATGCCCACCATGTGTACTGGAAGCTGGTGTCTACAGCTCTGAGGTGTGCAAGCTGCATGTCCCTGAGCTATTGTTGCCCACACTGTACTTAACCTGGGGTTTGGGGCTGAATGCAGAGAGGCAGCTGCAGGTTTGTTTTCCTGGTGCAGTGAGTAAATTAGAGGTGTACAGTGAAGAACACTGTTGCATACAGTGTGGGACACTGCAGTCCACCTCCTCTAGGACTGGTGCTCTTGCTTTTGGCAGAATGGAGGCGTCCTGCCTGGAGCTGGCCCTGGAAGGAGAGCGCTTGTGCAAGGCTGGGGACTTCAAGGCTGGGGCAGCCTTCTTTGAAGCAGCGGTGCAGGTGGGGACAGAGGACCTGAAGACTCTCAGTGCCATCTACAGCCAGCTGGGCAATGCCTATTTCTACCTAAAGGAGTACTCCAAAGCCCTAGAATACCATAAACACGACCTTACCCTGGCCAGGTAAGCATGTCAGCAGTGCTTCATCCTCATCAGATGAGTACAGGCTCATCTATGGGGTCTGAGCCCAGCAGCTAGAGGGAATCTGCCCCAGAAATAAGCATCCAAAACTGGCTCTGAAGCATGGGGTGAATGTCCTTTGGAGAACCTGGGAGGCAACCAGAATGGGCCATTCACCTTCAGATCAGGGAGGTGGAGATAGGGATGTGGATGTAAGGATGTGGAGCAAGAGCAGGGCAATGCCCAGTTCTCCTGTCCCCAGGAACTCATTGTAAGTACACCTGAAGTCATTAGAGCAGTTCACCTTATCCAGCAAAACAGGGAACAAAAGGATCTGTCCTCATAAAAGAGAGAGCCTGCATGAAGCACTCCAGCCAGGGTTGTGTGCTGGGAGCCGCTGGATGTGGTGTACATGCCATGCAGTGCTTGCTGCATCTTCAATTCTGCTCCAGCAGGTGGTGAATAAAAGGTTTTGAGCTCTTTAACACCTCTTCCTTTCTATCATCCTCTTGTAGAACCATTGGGGACCGCATTGGAGAAGCCAAAGCAAGTGGCAACCTTGGGAACACATTGAAAATACTCGGGCAGTTTGATGAAGCTGTTGTTTGTTGCCAGAGACACTTGGACATTTCTCAGGAGCAGGGAGACAAGGTAATGAGTTCATGGCATCCAACAGGAAATATTCCCTAGCTCTAGATATAACCTGCCAGCAAATCAGCAAATGTGATAAGGTGAAGGTGGGCTTTGAGAGGAGGTGGAGTGTAAAGCTCTTCCTTCTGGCTGCCACCACAGGTCTCATGCTGCTCACAGCAACAGCTGCCATGACAGTGAAGATGGGAAGGGAAAATGTGGCCTTGACCATCTCTGTCCAGCAATGAAAAAGTCCATATTGGGATGTGAAGTGTAGTACTCCCTGTTCTTCCTCTCTTTAGGTAGGTGAAGCCAGAGCACTCTATAATATAGGAAATGTTTATCATGCAAAGGGAAAGCACTTATCTTGGAACATGGCCCAAGACCCAGGCTACCTGCCTCAGGAAGTCAAGGAGACTCTACAGAAAGCTTCAGAATATTATGAGTAAGTATTTAAGCTTGGCCAGCCCTTTCTCGTGAAGGGAACAAGGCTGGTCAGGTGTCAGTGATTGCTAACATACACACAGGTACTCCTTGGTTCAGCTTCTCCTGCTCAGCTCATACTCTGCAGCTGTGGTGCCCCTGTTCTGCTGACAGCTTTCAGGTTTCCTGAGCTCTGATAACCATTGGGCTGATGAGAGCTGCAGGGGTGCAAGATGACAACTTTTGCTGAGTCCTGTTGGAAGTCTTTCTCACAGGGAGATTTGTTTCCTGGGCCACTGAGGATGTGGGAGCTCTGGAAGATGTTTGCTACAAAGAAAGAGTCTGTGGGCTCAGTGCTTTTAAAGATCAGGCAGCTGAATGGGATTTTCTATGTTGTAGTGAATGAGGAAGAGTCCCCTGAGATGCCAAGTTAAAATGGCAAATTCATCTCTAGAAAGGTGAGAGAGGGGGTGCAGGCTTTTATAGAATTAGAGCTGAAAATCACCCTGGCATTGCCTTGATAAAACTCACTGTAGTTTGAAGTATGATCATGCAATTAAGTTCAATAGTCTGCACCCTCCGAGCTGTATGTGGAAGCTGCGCTATCAGCTCCTGTAGCCCCTGCTGCTCTCTGCTGGCCTTGATGAGAATGGATCCCTGGGCGTCTCCATCATTGGGACCACAAAGACCCAGGGGAAGAGGCTTTCGCTTGAAGTCCTGCTTGTCCTTCTCGTGGATCTGTAGTTTATCTTGCTTGTACCATCCTTCACTTTCCTAAACAGTCTCCAGGGTCAGCCTGTCACACGCAGGAAAGTTGTCAGCAGACTTTGGGCAGATGTTTTTCTCCTCCTGCTTCAGAGTTTTGCTTCAATAATGCTGGGGGTTTAGAAGCCTTTTTAGATGGAGTGACAAGATCTCATCTCCATCCTCTCGTATCTGAGGATGTGATAGTGCCTATATATAACTCACCATCCTTTTTCCTGAGAATGGTGCATGCAGCCCAGGCAGTGGGTTGGTTTGTGCTGGCTGAGAGCTCTGTGTACTGTATGTGTAAAGGGTGGAAAAAACAAGGTAAAAAAAATTGCTGGGACACTCCATGAACAGAGCCCTGGCATGGGGCTGGATGTTGCCTCTCTCCCCAGGTTTGTCTGTGTCCTGCTCTAGGTAACCTTTCTCCTGTGCTCCTGGTTCTCCCCTGCACAGTGAGGTGGTTCTTTCTTATTTAATGTGGGATCCTGTCAGCCCATGTGTGTGAGCCCTTGTGAGTGCCTGGACACAGCCACAGACTGTGTGAGGTCGAGAGAGCAGCAGGGACTTACCTCACTGGATCTATGGAAGCTCCGGGAGCTGCAGCTGCTGTGGATCACCAGATCTTCACCTGCCAAGGGGTGGCTGTGCACAGGATGGGCAGCTGGGGAGGGGAGCTGCCTTCTCCAGGGTTAGCTCTCCTTTGCAGTGTGGGTTTCTTTGCTGTGTCTCCTGCAGAGATTTCCCTGTTCTCACCAGATGTTGCTGCCCTGGTTTCTTTCAGGAGGAACCTCTCCCTGGTGAAGGAGCTGGGGGACAGAGCTGCCCAGGGCCGTGCTTATGGCAACCTTGGCAACACCCAGTACTTACTTGGCAACTTCACTGAAGCTATAGCCTTCCACAAGGAGGTAGGAGACTGCTGTGCCTTCTCCCTGGGTCCAGGGACTGTGACTGGATGCTGGGGAGCAGCTTTTCTTCTTGTCGCAGCCCAGGAAGTTCTGTGTGTGCCCCTGGGTCTGGCCCTGTTGCACTAACTCATGTTGAGTAATGCCTTACACCAGTCACCATTAGCACCTGATGAGCAGCTTGAGGGAAGGGTGTTGTTGGCCTGGAAACTGAAGGAGGTACCCAAGGGCAAGTTGCAGCTGGGCCTAGCAAAGCTTTTTCTGCTCTTAATTTGTGTCCTCCTAGATTTTAATAAATGCAAGCCATGAATTTAATTAAGCTGCTGGAAGAGCAATTGATCAGGAATAAATGATGCTGGTAGAACATAACTCTCTGTAAAGCTTTGCAGATGGGGGAGGTGACACAGTCCCTGCCCCAGTTCAAATGCAGTTCAGCTCCTATTTCAGTTTCCTTGCAGTGGAGGGTGCTCAGCGACTTGGAGTGTCAGCCCTGTCACACCTCTTGTGGTTCCTAAATGGTGGGGATGGCAGCCAGCAGTGCTGTGGGAGAAGGAGCTTGGAGAGAAGGGCAGGAAAACTCTACCATTTGGGACCTGCATGTTAGACTGATCAACCACATCCCTTCACAGCCTGACCTACAGCTCTCTGTTCTCCTGTTTATTCACCCGTTGAAGTATGTGTGTAGCACCTTTTGCATTTTAGCTAGAGAGATATGTACTGGCCAGGCTGGAGTGGGACTTAGAGGAGGATGTGATGTTGCTACGACTTTTCAAAAGGCCCTTTCTGATGCTGAATTGCAAAAGAGGAAGATTTCCTGCTGCATCCAGCCTCAGCAGTGTGTGCACCGCTACCTTGGTGGGTGGGAGCCTTGCAAACCAAGATCAATCTCCCAGAAATGTTGCTGTGTAACAGAAACCTGGTAGTGTCCAGCCTGTACTCATCATCCTGTGTCTGCTGCAGCGCCTCGCTATTGCCAAGGAGTTTGGGGACAAGGCAGCTGAGCGGAGAGCGTACAGTAACCTGGGCAATGCACACATCTTCCTTGGGAGGTTTGACATCTCTGCTGAGTACTACAAGTAAGTGACAGGGGCTGAGGCAGACTGGGGACACACATCCCCTGGAAATCTTGACCTGTTGCAGTGGATTCACTGGCTTGGGGGGATGTGACAAGGGACCTGGAGGCCAATTGCATGTATGGCACTCAGCAGTGGCGGGTTATGCAGCCACTTGATAGCAGTGTGTAAAAGGTACCAACCTCAATGCAGTACATGCTAAAGTGGTGACTTTCCTGTCAGCTTGCAAAGGTGCCCTGCAGTAACCAGGTCTCTTCATTCCCACTTGTTCCATGTAGGAAAACACTCCAGCTCTCCAGACAACTCAAAGACCAAGCAGTAGAAGCCCAGGCATGCTACAGTCTTGGAAACACATACACGCTGCTTCAAGACTATGAAAGAGCCATTGAGTACCATCTAAAACACCTGGTGATAGCACAGGAGCTGGGTGACAGGTAAAGAACTGCCTCAGGAGATGGTGCCTCTGCTCTGGTGGGTTCAGAGCACTGACCATTCCCTGTTGATCCACTGTTCTCTGCTGCTGGGTTAAACAGCAGTGACATGTACTCTTGAAAGTTGTTAGAAATCTCTCAGAACCCAGGTCTTAGTCCCAGCATCTGTGGAAAAGTACCATGATTGACACCTCTATTATGTCATTCCATCCTGGAGATTGTGCCCTGAATGCTTTGTCTGCGTGGGCTGACTGAGGTTTCTAGTAAGAGGTAGCTGAAGAAAATGCATTGTATTTGGTGCTTTGTCACGTGGCTACTGCTGCTTTATCCAAAAGGGCCCTAGAAGCTTCTTCTAGTTCTCAAAAATGTATCTTTCTTAGAAACTGCGTGCTTGGGGCACATATACCTGTCACTTCATCCTCCTGCTCCAGGGTGATGCTGGAAACTTCCACGTAGAAACAAATGATGTTACCTAGAGCCAGTGGAGATCATATATCTTGCTTCTTGGCCTCACAGAATCCCAGACTGGTTTGGGTTGGAAGGGACCTTAAAGGTCACCCAGTTCCAACCCCCTGCCATGGGCAGGGACACCTTCCACTAGAGCAGCTTGCTCCAAGCCCTGTCCAACCTGGCCTCATTCCTTCTTCTTTAGGAGGTTTGGCCTTTTTGAACTCTCCTTTTTTTAATATACATTTTTGAGAGGTTGGCTCCTTCCTCCTCAGTATTCTCTGTAACCCTGAAGCCTTCTTGTAGCTGAAGTGACTTAGCAGCCCCGTGTTCAGTGCTCCTGCTGATGGCTCTCGGGAAGCCTGGGTGTCCTCCACTAGATGGAGCAGAGACATTACAATGGGAGATGAGCAGCACTACCCAGGTTCTCTATCTGAGGCAGAATTTGCTTAGAGAAGGTCTAATCCCACCCAAGGGTGAATCATGCTGTGGGGGTGCAGGCCTGTGGGCTCCTGCATTCCTGGGAACACACCCTGTGAGCAGAAGGTATTGAACAAGCTGACAAGAAGAACGTTTAAATGCTGATGAACCCGCCCAAAGCCCTGCCAAGGGAGCTGCGGAGCTGCAGTCATGCTGAGCCGCCCCCCGCGCCCCCGCTGCTTTTTTTATCCCTTGCCCCCCACATCTGCTCCCCTGCAGAGCTCAGCACGCTCCCAGCAGCAAACAGATGCTGAAACCTGCCCCAGAGACCCCCGGAGTCTGGCTGGGGGCTGCAGGGTCCGCATTCAGCTGCTTTCCCTGCAGGCAAGCAGCAGCCCTGGGGGCCTGTGTAAATAGGTCGGTACTTGGTGCTCTTGCAGGCACTTTCAGTTTGTGCATGCACCCTGGGTGATGTGGTGCTGGTGTTCAGCAGGAGTGTTGCATGCTGCAGTGTTCTGTCCTTGCCATGTTCTTGCTAGTTTAGCTCTGGGCTGCTGTTGAACAAAAGGGCTGGAGGAGACTCAGGGGAGATATTACAGCCTTCCATTACCGAGAGGGGCTACAGGAAACCTGGAGAGGGGCTTTGGCCAAGGGCCCGTAGGGACAGGCCAAGGGGAATGGCTTTAACCTGCCAGAGGGGAGACTGAGATGAGCTCTTAGGCAGAAGCTCTTCCCAGAGCCCAGAGTGCCCAGAGAAGCTGTGGCTGCCCCATCCCTGCAATGTTCAAGGCCAGGTTGGACACAGGGGCTTGGAGCAACCTGCTTCAGTGGAAGGTGTCCCTGCCCATGGCAGGGGGCTGGAGCTGGGTGAGCTCTAAGGTCCCTTCCAATGCAATCCAGGCTTGAATGTGATGTTACATCCCTTTGATGTATTGTGCTTCTCTGCAGAGGAATCTGTGCTGTGTGAGGTGGAAGCTGGACAGGAGCTGTGGCTTCTGGTTTCAGGGTGGTGCTCACAAATGAATCCTGGGCTCTTCCTTCCCTGCTAAGCTTTTTGCCACTGTGGATGCAAGCCTGCTTCTGAGGCTACGGCTCATCCACTGGTCTTGCTGACCTCAGCATAAGAAGAGTTTAAGGCGTACAGTGCATTTCATGTTCCTTGGTAGAACCTTTCCATAGGTGAAAGCATAGCTTGGAGCTGGCCTGGCAGTCCTCGAAAGGGCTGCTGGGTTCTGCCCAGCATTTCTGTGGTTGACAGTTTCCTGTTTTGCAGGGTGGGAGAAGGAAGAGCCTGCTGGAGTCTCGGAAATGCCTATGTCTCCCTGGGGAGCCATGAACAGGCTTTGCACTTTGCAAGGAAACATCTTGAAATCTCCCAAGAGGTAAGGGAAGCTGGTTCAGATCCGAGGGATTGGTCCCCCCTGTTGAGAGGAAGACTTTATTTTATGCCAATAAGGTCTATTGCTCTAGTTTTTCTCTTGCTAGAACTGCTATGGAAAGCCCTTGTCTATGTGCTGTGTCAGTGGAGTCTTTAGGAACTGCAGAACCTGGCTGGGAAATATTCTTTTAATGGGAGGTTCCCAGCCTTCTCCTCAATTACAGCTGATCTATTTGCTGTACATTGCTTTTAACTGATACTCCTGGGTGAGAAGGGACCTGAGGGCTAGTTGTCCAGCCTGCTGGCCGAGGTGGTGTAACGCAGCTGGTGCGGAGTTCACATACTTGTTGGGGCCCAGTCTGTCAGTAAGACCTGCCTTTCCTGAGCACAGGGCTGGGAGATTCTGGCTGAGGTGGACCTTGTGATCCCAGCTGTGGTATGTCTGCATTTGCTGGCACATACCTGGACAAGGTACTTGCCTTCACCTGGTGCCTGGGTGCTCTGAACCTGCTGTGTTTTGCACTGCAATTGGACAAGTTGTTTCCTCCTAGTGGAGCTGGTGGGATCCCAGCATTGTCCTGATGCTGCTGGTAGCTGATGCTGGATGAGCACAGCTCACCCTGTACCCCACTGCCCTGCCATGTGGGGCCATGCATGCAGCTCCTCTGCCTCTCACACATGTGCTTGCAGCTTTCCTGACACAAGAACATAGGGCAGTTTTAGGTGGCCCAGAAGTACAGAAAGCCAGAATTCCATTGTTTGCTCTTTCCAATGAGGAAATGGGCCGTGGCCTCTTTAGTCTTCCCAGCTGAAGAAATTGCCCTGCTGAAGCACTAACTGAAATCACCATATGTAGGCCTTTGTGTGTTCTCCTGCCCACCCATTAGGTTGGCTCAATGTTGGGGTAGGGCTGACACACCAGCTCAATTGTGTATTTAATTGTACTTATCAGACAGGCAGAAGAAATACTGTTCTTGTGCCTGCATGGTTTAGACAAATGAACTTTTCCAGCTGTAGTTTTAGGACTGCTTAGAGCTTGTCAATGTGCTGTGTGGATGCAGGATGATGGGAGGACAAGGACAGAAGTGGCCCCGGTGACTTCTGGAATGGGCAGGGAACCCAGCAGGGTGGGAGTTCAGTGTTCACATTTTGGGGTGATGGCTGTGATTACAGGGTATGCCAGGAGTAGGTAACTCATAGCAGGTGGCTGTAGACTAGCCTGTAGTCTATGGGCTATATAGACTCCCCATATCATTAACTGTGGAGCAATGCAGAGACTGTCCATTTGTGAGGGGAGCCTGCATGAGCTTCCAGCAGCTGGGGATTCTGTTAGAAACCTGATGTTTTATTCCAGCCTTGGGAACCAAGTTGGCTGCTTGTGCTGTTGTGGCAAGCACCAGCATTTTGCCCAGGAGAAACCCAGTGAAGTTCACCCTTTGCACACTGGTGTTTGTATCTCGCTTCCCATCATCTTTTCCACCTTCTCCCCCGACAAAAGCCAGAATCCAAATAAAATCTCAGTGTAACCACACTGGGAGCTGCTGCAGGGTGTGAGGAGGTTTCCAAAAAACTTCCTCTGGAACAGCTGGAATGAAGGATGTGCACCTACAAACCTGGAAGCTGTCCCAGCTCCCAGACACTGCTAGGGAATAGCTTTTCCACCTCTGCCTGTGGCAGGGGGATCCCGTAAAACAGACATGTGAGCTCAGGGCAGAAAACAGGGCTCTGTGTGGTGTCTGAGGTAGGTCCTGCTTGGGGTCATTGTCCTGCCAGTGTGCTCCTCTGATGCTGACAGGCCCCTGAAGGTCATCTGGAATGAGTGGAAGTCAGGGAAGCATCAAGGACCGTGGGACCAAACCAGGACACAGTAACTTCTCTGGAGATGATGTCAAGAGCAAATCTCTTGTAATTGGTGGGGGATTTGTGCCTGATAAGCTGTTTGATCTGCCTCCCTTTGGTGCTGGGGCTTTGTCATAACTAATGGGGGGATTTATGATTTTGTCCTAGGCTGGCTCACACTGCAGCCTATCTCACTGGACCACAAAAGAGCTGTTGCAAGGCATTTAATGGGGAGTCTGGCCTCTCCAAGGGAACAGCCAAGGTCTTCCTCTGTAACAAGCTGCTGCCTGTCTGAAGCTTCAAGGCTGTTTGAGTGACCTCTGTGTTCACTGATGATGTGCAGTACAGTAACTTTCTGCTTTGGTTAAACTTTGAGGAGGCTGCAGCAGCATGCCCTGTGACTTCCATTGAAGTAGCAGGAGCCATTGGACAGATCTCTTCCTGAAGATGTAAATTGGCTTCCTTGGATGGGAATGAGTCAAAATTTGGACTCTAATGGGTTCTGGAGCCTTGAGTGGGCAGATCACTAGGAATAACTCAAAGCTGTGTGGATCAAAGCCAGGAGAGAAGGGCTTTCAGAGCATCCAACCCCTGAGTGTGGCACTGCCCACATGGCTGGTAGTAGCGTGGCTGTCTGGTGCTCAGTAACTATGGAAATACTTGAGGAAGGGGGCTGAGAGTTTCAGGGCTCTTTGCCAAGCCATATGTGGCTACAGAATGGACCAGACATGCAGGTTTAGCTCTGCCCCAGTTCTGTAGCAGTGGGCGAGCTGTGCCCCTTCAGTTTGCTGTACTGATCTCCAGAGAATCACGTTTTGTGGTGCAGCCAGTACATAGCACAGCACGCATGGACCCTCTCCTGAAGTATCCCTGAGGAACAGCTTTAGAGAGTTGCTTTGGTGTGAAAGCTGGGCTGTGTAATCTCTCAGGGTGTCTCCAAGCTCTCTTTTGGCTGGCTCTGTGTTCGCTCCGATGTGGGCCTGGCAAAACCCTTTGTTAGTGGCTCTTCACTCAGAGCATGTGTCCTTTAACCAGCGGTGCCCTGTTGGTTCCCCCCTGCAGATCGGGGACCGGAGTGGTGAGCTGACAGCGCAGGGGAACATGGCCCAGCTCAGGACAGCCCTTGGCTTGGGCCCTGGCGAGGAGGACACAGGGACAGCTCATCACTATTCTGGCTATGAAGCGCAAGGTGAGTTTCTGGGCTTTTGATGGCATTGAAAGGTTTCCTGCGAGATGTGGTGTGGTGCGTGGGAAGGAAATGGGAATGCCAGAGCAAGATGAGGCTATCAAGTGCCTTTAGCAGATAGGAGACTGTGGTATGTTTGCTCTGAGCTTTCCATGAGCTGCAAGGGCAGGGAAGGACCTGCCCCAAAAAGGGCACAGAATGAGTTAATGGAATTAATCTGCATAAGGAATGAAATTCCACAGTGCCAAGCAGCAAATCAGCTTTTGTCTCTTTTAAAGCTCTGCAGAGCCCTGTTAAATGATCTGACTGATAAAGCAAGCTTCCACAAGGTGACTGGCAGGGATTTTTGGTTGCTCTGTTCTGATTAGCACCCAAGGAACAAGTGTGCAGCATGGGCTGAAGGCAGGCTGGGAGCACCAGCATGTCAGGTGCTGTCTCATGTCTGGAACACCCTCAGAGATGTCCAACTTGGACATAAAGACATGACAAGGCTCGGTCAGAGCAGACAAAATGGTTTCGCTGACTGCCCTAGGTGATTCTGCCTCCACTCCTGGGGAGCAGGAGAGCACAGCCACATCCCCAGCACAGCACAGGGCCAGCCTGGTGCCTGTTCCCACCTCGGGGACCCTCAGCCTGCCCTGGGCCTGCCCTCTGCAGGCCTCTGGCATGGGGCACTTCCAGCTGGTTGCTGTGTTGCTGTGGACAGACTCACTAATTCACACAGATGAAACTGCACCCCAGGAGGTGCTGACTGATTAAATATGACCTTGTTTGTGCAGCCACATTTTCCCAGTCCGTGTGTTCTCTTTCGTGTTGGTAGAACTGATGTCGAGAAGATGATGCTTCCTGGTAGGACTGACGTCGAGAAGACGATCCTGGGGTTGAGGCAGGGTGTTCTGGGAGGGAGAGGGCCTGGCTCTGTGTGTTTGCCCTCTGTATTGATCTTGAAGGTGCAGCCTGCTATGTCAGTGCTAGAGCTTTTCCTGAGGAGTCGAGCTGTGGGTGAGGAGCCAGCATGTCCTGCTGTGCCCCAACAGGAGCTGCAGTGGAGATGAGCTCTTTCCTCAAAGGCTGTGTGAGCCACAACAGCTGCCCCAGCTCCTGTTTTACGTCAGCTCCATCCTTCCAGCTGCTGGGAAACTTATTGGCTGGAACCTTCTGTTCGTTCCTGGCATCTTGCAGGGGCTTCCTTCTGGTGAATTACTTTGCTCTGAAAGGGGAACAGGAAATTAACCTTGATGCTGCTGCTGCCCCTGGGACAGAGCAAAGCGTGGTAGAAACAAGCTGGTGGGGTGCCAGGTCCCTTAGGCTGGGGAATGGAGGGGGCCAGAGCACAATGCCAAGGACTGTATGGGCATGAGGCACGTTGGACTGGGCAGGTGAGCACGTTGTGTGGAA
Organism: Ara ararauna; assembly: GCA_028858755.1. NCBI lineage: Eukaryota > Metazoa > Chordata > Aves > Psittaciformes > Psittacidae > Ara > Ara ararauna. Next base: position 24,159,210 of record CM054384.1, read on the forward strand.
GGGATTGGGCCAGTTTTACCTGGGAGAGGAGCTCTGCAGCTCTGACCACACTGCACAACTGGCAGTGTGTGGCCCATGGGCTGCTCACTGCCATCCAGGGATCCAGGTGTGCCTGTGCTGTGTTAACATCTGGAGCCAGCAGTGATTTTTCTCCCATCTGACAGTCAGAGCTGTGCCTGACTGTGTGTGTTTGCTGGCGGGTGGGAAGAGGGGCTGAGCAGCTGTGGCACTGACCTCCTTAATCTGTGATGCTATTGCTCATATTCCCAAGGCTGGGGCTTTGTTGAGAGAAGGACAAAGTGTTCTCTGGAGGAAACCCAGGGAATGACAGGGGTTTGTGGTGTGATAAAGGGGGGGCCACAGGGACTGGGGCAGGTTCCCCTGCAGAGGAGGATTTCCTTGCTGTAGCAGGTGGGGGGCACTGTCCCTTGCTGGGTCCTGGGAGCCTGGTGGGGAGGTAAAAGTCAGCTTCTCCTGTGTTTCATGAGCCAATTAAACAGCAGCATCTTGCTGAAGGGAGTGCGAGTGTTGTGGTGCTGAGCCACGCGCATGCTTTTATACATGCATCTCGGGTGCTATCCCTGTTGCATAGAGATTTGCAGTGAGGATGGATTTGCAGGGCAGGCTGTGCCTCCCTTGGTTTCTCCTTAGCTTTTGGTCTGGCTTCAGCTCTCTTACTCTGAACTTCAGAGGAGGAAAAGAGGCCACCAATGTGCCTCCGAGCCCTTGGGAAGGGAGATGTATTTCATGTCTGTGAGGAATTTTGGTACCCTCCTGTGCACCTATTACATTATTAGGAGAGCATAATTATTTATATTATTAATAGCAGCAATTTAGAGCAGGAGGAACATCTGTTTCTGTAATGGGAAGCAGGTGAGAGAGTTGAGGCTCAAGTTGACTTTGGACCCAGCCATGCCTTTTGCTGGCACCAAGTCTTGTGCTGGGGAGTATTTCCAGGGCTTTTCCCTTCAGACTCCTTTCCCTGCTGAAGGTTATAAAATGGCTGCATGTCTTCAGGGTGCTAAAATCACCTGGTAAGGCAGGCACGTTATAAACCACACTGACCTCATCAGGAAGGCACAGTAAGTCTTCGTAGGAAACTTAGCTCTGGGAAGACCTGTCTCCTTCACAGGTTACTTTTGCTTCCAAGTCTTGGGCATTGCCCTCCACCAGCAACCTGAGGGTGGAAGGAGGGTCTGCTGTTCTCTGCTGTTTGAGCTCCTCTGGCTGAGCTCTTTGTGATCTCTATGAATATCCTGAGAGCAATTGGAGGCCAGAAGCCTGAGCTGGGCTCCAGGGGAGGGCTGGGAAAGTCTTGTGAGAGCAGGGACCTTGCAAAGAAACCCAAACATGGGAGAGCTTAAAGCAGCAAACTGAAAGAACCTGCAGAGTAGCTGAAACACGAAGCAAACAAACAGAGATTGAGTCCGGTCCTCCAAACAATGAAGCTGTGCCCCTGGAGAATGGTCTTGCTCTTTCACACGCGCAGGACTCGGCTCTGTCTCGTGCTCTGCAGGTAGCAGTGAACCAGGAGCAGCCTGGGGCAGCCTCTGTGCCACTCGGAAGTGAAACCTGACTCTGCTTTTCTCTTGCTCCCAGTAGTGCACCAGCCTCAGCCATCTCCTCTGGCAGTAGTAGTGTTAGGAGACACTGAGCCTCCGTGCTGGGTACTGCTCATCCCCATGTGGGAGGCAGCCATGCTTCAGGTGGTGTTCTCAGGTGGTGAAGCGGGCAGCTGAGCCTGGGTAGGTATGAAATCCCGCTCCTTCCTGAGCTGTGATCAGCTCTGTGTGGCTTTGAACATGGGTCTTTGCATCCTCAATGCAGTTTTGAGCTTGCCTTCTTCACAGGAATCTTTGAACCCTTGGATCAATTAGACAGGGATAGAAGAAATCTGCTTTTATGTTTCCCAGCCTGTTTGTTTTTGTTTGTTTGCTTGCTTTAAATAGCTTTGAAGTCTCTAAGAAGTGTTTAGTGCTGCTGAAATCCACTCGATTGACCAGCCCTGTGTTGATGCAGAGCAGCAGTGCCAGCCTGTGCCTCGCACTGGGCTGAAGCCCAGGGACAGGGATATTCTTTCTCTATGGATTGCTCAACCCTCCTGTGAAGGACTGTGCTGGGTGACAGGAAAGATGTGGCCCCCTGAGAGGAGCATTTCTGCCAGAGGGACAGCCCTGCACACTGAGCTGTGAGTGCAGGGGCCAGGCAGCATTTGCCTTCTGCTCAGCAGATGATCACAGGAGTCACATCACTAACGGCTTCAGGATGGAGCCTGCCCTGTTCTTGCCAGTCAGACTAAGCACTGCAATTGAAATTGCTCAGTATTCAGCATCCTCAACTATATTTAATTCTTCCCAGGAGCTGCAGCCCAGCCTTTATCATTCTAAAAATGAAAGCCCGAGGCTGCGCTGGTTAATTGTACCTGCTTATGCAGGGCTGTGATGGATGAGGTTGTTGATTGAGGCAGAGCAGCTTTTGGCCAAGTGGAGGTCTGGTTGCTTTGTTGTGCTCTAACAGATGCTCAGTGGAGCCTCAGCCTCCGAGCTCGGAGGAGTGTTGGCACAAATGTTCCCAGAAAGGCACCTGCAGGAAGGTGTCAAACAGACCTGAGTCTGTGGTGGTCCTCGCTATGATGCTAAAGCGAGCAGAGCAGGAATGCCAGGAGTGCTGCTTGCATGTGAGGCTGCTTGGGTGAGGATTTAGGACGTCTAAAGGATGCCTCCTCATAATCTTTATTTTGATTGTTTTCTAAATCTGAGCAACCTCTGCTGTTAGAGCTGTTAAATCAGCAGCACTGATTGGGGGGGGATGAACCTCTGAGTCATTTGGATTTAAACTGAGTAATTGAGCCTTTGGTTCATGCTGCCCCAGTATTGGCTTTAGGAGGTTTTAGAACCCTCTTCTCAAAGCATCGAGAAGTATTTCAGGTTCTCCTTACACCATGGTCTGCACCTGAGCCTCCTTCCCAGCATCTGTGTGAAGTACAGCAAGGCTCCTCAGCTCACAGCAGAGGAAATCCTCCAGGACCAGAGCAGAAGATCTTGTGCTAACGGAACTCAGGTTCTTGTTTTATCTTGATGCCAGGGGAGACTGCAGGAGTGAGAAGGGAGGGTGAGGAAGAAGCCAGTTCTTGAAGCCTGTGGTGGAGAAGGTACAACATGGCTTTTCATAGAATAGTCAGGGTTGGAAAGCACCTTAAGATCTTTCAGTTCCAACCCCCTGCCATGGGCAGGGACACCTCCCACTAAACCATGGCACCCAAGGCTCTGTCCAACCTGGCCTTGAACACCGCCAGCGATGGAGCATTCACAACTTCCCTGGGTAACCCATTCCAGTGCCTCACCGCCCTTACAGTAAAGAATTTCTTCCTCATATCCAATCTAAACTTGCCCTGTTTAAGTTTGAACCCGTTACCCCTGGTCCTATCACTACAGACCCTAAAGAAGAGTCCATCCCCGGCATCCCTATAGCCCCCCTTCAAAGCCATCCATTGGATCAAGAGATCTCTTGTTGTGGGGAGACCTGACTTTCTGGAAATTGCCAGGTCCTTGCACAAACTCCTGCTCTGAGCTGGGAAGCCTGAAGTTCCTTTGGCTGCTGCTGCAGGCTCCTGCAGCCATCCCAGCTTTGCTGTGTGCTGTCTGGCTCCTGAATGCACTCTCCACAGGCAGTTTCCTTTGGTAGCCAAATTAGGAAACACCTATGGTTGCAAAACTCTTCTGTCTAAGAGTACAATATTACTATTAGGAAGAAAATTACTTACTGTATTCTCTTGCAGCACAGAGCAAGAAAGGGACCAAGAAGAAGAGGTTCTTTCTTATCCAGCTAGAACCCTTTTTCTCTCTTAAAGGTTTTTGTATGGATGCCCATGGTCTGCTTTGTCACTTCGCTGAGCAAGGCAAGGCCAGACCCTCAGCATGAGCCGCCTTTATCTCTTGCCTGACCTCAGGAGCCATGCCCCTTTCCTTGGCAGCAGGACTGGCCCCTGCCTGGCAGGAGCAAGCACTCAGACAACAGACCATGGCTTAGCAAAGAAAGAGACCTGGCAGCTTGTGGAGACAGAGCTCATGAATTCAAAGTCCAGTGGGGCCAGTGTGTTCCAGTAGCTGTAAAGTGCCTGGCTGCTGCAAGTGGTGGCTGACTGACAACAGCATCCAGAAGGAGGGATCAAGTGCATTGTCCCTCCTCTTGGAGGGTTCTACTCGGTGTTTGATCCCTGCAAAGCTCTCATGTTGCTCTTTCTCTGCCCTCCCTGACTCAGCCTGTAGGACACAGCTGTGTAGTGGGGTTTGTCTGCCTGCAGGAGATGTTGCCTAATTACTGTGTGTCATTTTCTACCTTAAACTCAGTTTCTTTCTGATCTCTGCTTGTTCAACACAAGCTGGTAATGGAGGATGGGTGGTCATGAGACTGTGCTCTATGCTGCCAGAGAAAACCCTGCTCTCAGAAGCAAGCCAGGTGTTCCTGCCAAGCCTTTCACACTGCTCTTGTATTAGCCCTGAGGCCATGTGCCTCCTCCCAGCCTGCTCCACCCCATTCATCCATCTCCCACAAAAGCCTCCTGTCCCCACAGCTGTTAATCTATGAAGCAGGCAGTTGCCCGGGGGAGGTTATGGTTGTAAGAAGCTTCCTCTAACATGACTTCAAGCTTCCAACTAGCTCCAAGGATTGTATTTGATTATCTGTTAGGTGTTGCATAATTGGGTGCTCTACATTGTCTAGACCCTGCGAATGTACACCAAAATGCTTCATTCTTTGACCTGAATTGCCAGCACTTTATTTGCACATAAGTCTTATTCTACCCTGGCTCAGTTAGAGAAAAGCTGATGCCTATCGTGCATGTAGGGGGAAACTGAAATCCAAGAGGTGCCCAGCATCATGACCATTACTAGTAGTTGTAAGGCTACAAGATGTAAGATCACCTTGTCCTTGAAGATTGCAGCTTTCCTGAGCTATGTTGGGTTTGCCACCTCTGGAGTAAAGTACCTCCCTGGTGCCATCTCTGTCTCCAAGGAGGACTTTGCTCCAAGTCTTACCTCATCCACATGAAGGCTCTTCTGGTATGCGGTCCAGGCTGTCTCCTCATTGCCTCTCCCCATCTGGGGAGCCTCTGTGCTGGCTGCTCACACTGACTGCAGCCAGTCAGATGCGAAGGTGCTCCTGGGTGCCATGTGGATGTGCAGCATTGCTGCTGTTTGCAGTTGTTCAGCTGTCAGACTCGATTCTGGAGGATGCGAAATGGGTGACACGTGCACAAAGCATCTTCTGCCGAGTCAGGCAGATGAGCATTTCTATTCAGAAGTAACTTCTCTTTGTTACCACCTATTGGGTATACTTTTTTTCTTTAAAGGAACAGTTTTGCCAGTTTTGGAAAAATCCTGCAAAATTGTTATCCTGCAGGTTTTTGTAGTGCTTGGATCTGTGTGCAAGGTTGGTATTTGCTCAGCTGTGTGCCGATGGGTACGGCATGGCACAGCACACACACTGGAGCCCCATCTTCCTAGCAGAAGGGGTTTCATTTCTGTCACTTTGGCTCTGACAATGGAGAGCTGAGGCTGGAAGGGCCCCACATGGGACCAAAGCGTTCCTGGGGGAATCTGATGTGACAGCACACTGAAAACATCCTCCCTGCAGCTTTCCCTGGCCCTTGGCTATGGGTTGACTTCATTATTTCCATGCATATTATCCCTTCTCTTGCAGTCCATACCTGCTTCTGGCTTTTGCCTTAACTGGACAGCCAGAAGTCCTTAAATAACTGAGAGGGAGAAAACTGTTGTCTTGTCTATCTAGTGCTGTCCTCAGCCACAGAAGGGGCCAGAGCTGTCAGGATTCCCCTGGTCCTTTCCTGTCTAAAGGATCAGGTGGAAGCAGATGGTCCTCCCCGTGGATTAACACACAACAGCTTGGTGCCAGTGTTTTATGGTGCAGTCATCATAAATAACTGGTATTATTTGCTTTCTCTGGTTAAAGAAAAGTATTGTTCTACCCCAGTAACAACGGGGAAAGCAAATGCCAGCATTTATCATGCAAGTGCTGGCAATAATAGAGGTCAAGTGGATTTATAGTGCCAGAATCCATTATGTTTTTGAAGACTAATTAAAACATTAAATGAGATGCTTGTCCTACCGGAGGCTGCTTTTTTCCCCTCCTCCTTTCTTTCCTTGCTGCTGTGCTTGCTTCCCCCACTTCCTTGCTGTAATAACGGAGCATGAGCTTGGCAGAGCTTTCCTTGAATATATGTCAGTAGAGTATGATTTGAGGTGGTCTGTGAGCATTTGGAGTGCTGGAGCGTATCTCCACTGTCACCTCTGAGCCTGGGAGGGTTTGCAAATGTCGTGGTTTAAAAACCAGGCTGAAACCAGGATACCAGCCCAGTCTTCCACCCCAAACCACTGCCCAAAATCAGGGTTCTGAACTGCTGGGCTCTGTACTGAGGGGGAAGCAGTTGGCTGGGCTGGAAGAACTCACCCAGAAGCCCAGTTGGTATCTCTCAGTTAATACAGGTACAGAGAGAATTGACCTTTTCATGTAAGTCTTGGCTGTCTAACCTTTCCCCACCGGTTGTCTTTGGAGTCCACTGTCAGGTTTAATTGTGCTTCCTCCTGTGCATCCACCCCAGAGAGATACAGCATGTTCCCAGCCTGCAAATTGAACTGTCGCTTGATCTGCACCGGGAGGGTTCGCTTTGTCTCAAGCAGGGATGGAGTAGGCAGCTCTCCAAGCTGCTGGAGATGGGGGAGAGCACATGTCAGCTTGATGAGAGCTCCTGGCAGGGCTCCCTCAGTTGCTGCTACACATTCTCTGCTCGATCTTGTCAACTGCAATCTCAGGAGGACTGCTTAGATATGGAGACTGTCCACAGAGAACAAAGCTGCTCACACTGTCTACCCAGCTTTGCTCTACTGCAAATGTACAGGGCGTGATCCCATCATTATCCTGTGATAAAGCACTTGCCTGTGTTTTCTGTGGCTACATCACGCTTTGTAGCAAGGTGCTGCTAAAGAACTTTTGCTACATGAGCATTTCTCCTGTAATTGCACTCTGAAAACCAAAGACTTCCCTTGGTTTCCAGGGTTTTCTCTTTCCTCCAGAAGCCACACCAATCCTGCCCTTCCAGGCAGTATGGAGCTGGGGACAGATCCTAAGGGAACAGGGGAAGAATGAGGGGAAGATGCTGTGCTTGCTGTGTGTGTCATGTCAACTCTCTGGTTTAGCCTCTTCCTCAGACATGCAAGGGCCTGGTGCAGCTCTGCTTAAAATGAGCTTAAAAAGCCCAAGGAGGATATGGAGCATGCACTGCCAAACATCTGGACATGAAAAGATACTTTAAAGGTTCCTGCATCCATGTCATCACAGGTAACACCATGATGCACACTGGGGCCATCCCCATCTCTGAGACAAAGTGGATGGGTCTAGATGGGTGTCTGACATAGATATGTTGGGATAGTGTCCCAAAGACGGAATAGGGAGTGTTTGTGAGGTGGGGGAAGCAAGGGTGTCTCACCTTGCAGGCAGGCCAGCACAGGCATCACCATTAGCTCTATTGCAGTGCACTTCCCCCTCCCTGGAGGTCATTGCTGCCTTTCAGGGAGGGAGGTGACTGCTTCATCCAGTTTTAAATCACAAGAATGTGAGAACCGTTAAACACACCTCAACACCAACAGTAAAAATGCCTCCCCCTTGGTTCATGGGGGTGTTGAGCTGACGGGGGGGAGACTGTAGAAAAACCTATTTAAAAGAACAGCATCCGAGGAGCTGCAGGAAAACAAGGCATGAATGCAGCCAGTCAGGAGCGTTGCTCAGCTGATGTTCACAAGAAGGTTTCAACTTGCTCTATTAGAGACCTCAGTAAACCTCAAAGACAGAGAGAGCATTTAGAAATGCCCCTGAGGTTTTCCGTTGCTCTGCAGCGAGCTTGGTAAACATGCCAATAAATACGGGGAAGGGAGGAAAAATCCTTGCAGAGGAACAGACCCAGGTTTTCAGCTGCTCAGTCTGTTGCATCCACGGCTGCTGCTCGTGATCGGCACTGGGGCGAAAGAGGCAGAGTTAAACTTCTGCTGAGGATTAGGCTGTGCTGCAGGTATTTCTGGGAAAAATAACTCGGAGGAGGCTGGAAGTTCTGGCTGGAGCCTTCTGGGGGAATGGCGTGGTCAGAGGCAAAAGTTAACAGAATTCCTTCTGTCGTGGGGTGCTTGTGAGTATGGAAATCTCTCTGCTCTTGGAAGATGAGTGCGTGGAGGCTACTGAGCCCATCTGTGTGGAGTAAAGGGGAGAAGCTCCAGGCGCGCGGTGGGAATTGCTGCCTGGGTGGATCTGGTTTACCATCGCCCTGACTGATAGTAGCCTCTTAATCCTAGCTGCTTGTTTTAACGGTGCCGCTTGCTCCACCAGCGGGACAGCTCGTGGGGAGCAGGATGGCAGAGCCGGGGGCTCTGTGGGGCCAGCGCTCAGCCCCAGTGCTGCTCGTGTCACCTTTGGGAAGAAAATAGCTGACTTGATGGTTCTATGATTTTGTGAGTTGGGTGGCTCTGAAGTTGGGTTTTTAACTCCTGACTTCTTCCCCTCTCAGCTCAACTGAATATGGAATCCACACGGTAACAGAGGAGCACCAGCACCAAAACAAGTGCAGAAGACAAATTGTTCTGCATGCCCTAATTGCGGGGCAATCTCAGCTGACTGCATTATTAAATTAACAGAGGGGAAGGCAGGTTTTCTCAGATCAGAGATTAATGCTTTCTGGCCAGCAGTTTAATGCTATTGCTAACGTACAAAAGCACCTGAGGATGGAGGTGTATAATTAACGACCTTTAGCCTGGTGGCAATGATGGGTGTTTATCTTATCAGACACATTTGGCTCCTTTCTTGCTTTCCTGGAAGTGGCTGTTAAAAGCCGCTGTGACGCACGCTCACTTCCAGGTGCTGGTTTCACCTCTTGGGCATTGCTTTGAAACCCAAATGTACCAGCTGATGGAGTGCTTGTAGGTGGCTTTCATTCCCAACCCACCTCACTGCTCCCCACAGAAGACTCTAGGTTATTCTGTGGGAAGTCAAGAGCAGCTATTGCCATGTCCAGGATGTGCTGATGTGTGCAGGGAGTGCAGGGGAGTGATGGAAGCTGGGTGTGGGGCTTGTGTCTCCCACTAAGCTGGTACAGGGCCTCTGTTTCAGAGCTCTGGGTCCTCTCAGCTGAAAACACGCATCGCTGATGCCCCGAGGCAGTGTAATCTTGGGTGGCATTTGGGGCATGGAAGGGTAGTCTTGTACGGAATGAAGCAGTGCCTCTGGCAGGGCTGTGGGTTGTGTCTGGCCACTGAGAGGGGTGCAGCTCTCCCCATCTTATGGCGGGAGGGGGCTTGGACTTGATCATTTCAGCTGTCTTCATGGCCGAGTGCACATCCAGCTTGTGGTGATGGATGTGTTCAGCTACCAAATAACCCAGACCTTTCATTGGTGTCTAACGGCCTGAGCCTTTCCCAACCTGCTCCCAGGAGGTTCTTAAGACAGGTTCATAAACATAAGACACCTTACACAAGATCTTAGTAAAAACAAGCGAAGCCTGAAATAAGAACGATGAAATGAAGAGTTCTGCATGCTTTGTGGAGGGCAGCAAAGTCCTTTCTTCCTGCCTGCTCCAAAGGGATGCAGCCCTATGTCTGAACCCTCGCCAATGTCAGCAGCAATCGCTGACCTTCCAGAATGAGATCCTGTTGTTACTGAGCTGCTGCCAAGTGAGCAACTGGCTTTGCCTTGTGGAAAGGAGGAGAGTTTGGAAGAAACGATGGCTGCTTGTCGTGTTTTCCTTGCTCTCTGTGTATTCACGTTGATGCCTGTTCTGGGCCTGATGTCAGTCCCTTCTGAACCCAAAGCCTGGTAATTGTTTTGCTGATTTGAGTCTTTATGGCTGCAAGAATAAATCACTTTAGGGGAGTGAGGGGCAGTGAAATGAACTTTAGGTCATTTATAACAAAGATATGATGTATGTGCATGACCTTTAGTGAAGTCCCAGCTGATCTGAGCTTGTCTCTTGTCTCACGAAGCTGAGCGAGGTTGAACTTTCCAAAGCAGTGTGTCTGCTGCCTGGTGGCTTTTCCATTTAATCCCCATGTTCTGCGTACAGTCTTGACTTGGTTTCTGAATGCTGTGCTTTCTCTCTCATCAAGTTTGTCCAGTGAGCACTCGGTGGCACCATGGTTAGAACAGGGTCTGTGGGTGCTGCTGTAGCATAAGCACTGGTGCTGTCAGGTGGTGCTGGGAACGGGGGAATCTTTAGGTTTGGTGAGTTTGCTGTTGGAGGAACCACACAAAGCTCTGTGGTTTCCGTTCTCAGGGTGATGGGTTTCAATTCACATGCATTCATTCACCCTCCCCCAGGGTTTCCCCTGGAGCTTGGAAGTTGTCATGGGACCTTGAGGTAACAGCTTTGGTTGCTGCCATTGAGCATCATGTGGTGCTCAGCTAAATGTAACCTTCCAGAAAGATGTGGGAAGGAGAGCAGGAGAGTGGAGGAGCAGAAGTGGTAAAGACATGGTAAAAACATCCTAGGAGCATTCTGTAAACCCTGGCTTGTTAATGAGCGAGGCAACTGCAGCTGGAAGCAGGTTGGAGGGAGATGGGGATGTAAAGGAGGGTTTAGAAAGCAGGGGTCCGAACTGTACTGTGTTTCACCCACTCTGTTATTGCTGGAATAAAATCTCAAACAGCTATCATGAATGCTGCCAAATTTGGATTTCTCTGTCGGGTTCAGGACAAGGTTTTGCTCCCCTTAAAGCTGAGCCTATGATAGAAAATATTTGCCCCTTCACTCACTTTTCTAGGCCTTGTGACTGTAGAGAAAAGTTCAAAGCTGCATCCCAGCAATAAATGCATCAACGTATTAAGCTATGGCTTTGTTCTCATTTTGCTCCATGCCAGTCCCATGACTTTTGTGGTTTAGAGTGGGGTTTCTAACTCCTGAATTCCAGAGACCTCATTTGAGATCGGGGTTGCAGTGTGACCCCGCTACTGGTCTGATAGCACAAGCTTCCCACTGCCCTTGCTGCTGCTGGCTGTGGTATGATAGACCAAAGCAATAGAGAAGCCCACCACATGTGAGTCTCGAGGACAGCACAGCTGCAGCATCCCGTCCCTTTGACTTTGTAGTTAACAGGAGTGGAGCATTCCGCATTGAATTTTATCTGTGTGACATTAGTGCTGCCAGCGAGTGACAGCCTCCTGATGCGAGAGTGCGTTGTTTTGCAGGAGCCAGGCCAAAGAGACTCCAGAGGAACAGCATGGACAGCTTAGACCTCCTGAAGTTCACTTCTGAAAAGGTAAGCAAAGATGTCTGGCCTCAAAGATGAACTATCAGTAGGAATCTGTAACGGCTTGTTGACTGGCTTCATTTGAAGGGAAGTATGCAATTAGCAGATATCATTGCAGTCAATGGGATTAACCAAAGAGGGTTTCTAGAGAGCTTAGAGGAGAGGAACAGCTGGTCTGACTGAAAACGCACTTAACTGAAAGCTGAAAAAGCCACTTCTGTGCTTTTTTGCAAACCCAGCCCTTCATTGAGAGGATAATTGTTAGCATTTTAGCCCTTTAGTGGCTGGTGGCAAATCTCAGTGCCTTATTACCCCAGCAGAGTGCTGCACTGGGCACAGGTAGGGAAGGAAAGGGCAGAAGCAGGAGCTGGTGTGTTGCAGGAGGCAGAGGGGTTTGCTCCAAGTGGCTCTAAGGATTCCCTCTGCTCCGGTTCAGTGCTGGCAGTGCCAGACCCACCAGCTCAGTGTTTTCTGTGTCCCCAGGGCAGAGGCTGTTTCCACAGTGGATGCTCTGAGCCTTTCCACCCACAGGGATTGATTGAACTTCTCAGGAAATCCTGCACAGGATGGCTGCGTGTGCCCGTTGCCATGGGGCTTGCTCATGCTCTTTCCCAGAGAAGGTGGCCAGGCAGGCAGCTGTGCTCTGCCTTTTGGGAATGGTTTTGGCACAATGTTCCTTCATCCAGCGCTTTCCAGGCACAGCTCTCCCGAGCGTCCAGGGAGAGTTTCCCTCTTACAGGAGTATCACAGAGAGAAAAAACTCGCTCAAGTTGCAGGAAGGTGCAGTCAATGGGAAACAGCCTCAGGCTTGCAAACCCATTTGAGTGCCTAAACCTCCCAGTAAGCACTGGGAGCCAGACAAAAGCTCCTCCCTGAATTAACGCTTTTTGGGAGCTAAATGCCACATATATTTATATGTTTTTATTAATTCTCCCAACTGCCCAATGGCCATTTTGGTTCTGACCTGCTTTAACCCATTGACTCCAGCTTCAGGGTGCTGATAGAGGCAGGGACAGTGATGCCCGGTGCAAGGGAGACATTTGTCTCTGTATCCTCCTCACAGCAGCACGACCCGAGGACTGGCAGGGAGAGTTTTGCTGATACGTGATGTGCTGTTAATGCTGTTGGTTTCCTACTCTTTGCTGTAAAAGCTGAAGCTCGTTCAGTAGTCCAGGCAGGGTTATGGGATTTTGCGGATTTCACAGGGAGGATGGAGTAAACGGGGCTGTGGGTACTCTGGAGTCAGACATCGAGTAGTCCTCTTCCCTCTGCAGTGGTCCTGTGGGGAGCGTGCAGGTTCACCTCTCCTTACAAAAGTGCTTTGGGTGCAATTCCGCTTCCTCTCTCCCGCTGCAGTTCCCAGGAAGGGTGATACAGTCACGGGAGAGGGTTGTCGACTTCAGGCTTGCAATGGTGAGGAATCAGTCAGTGGAGTGAACTGTGATCAGTCCAGCACCCCCTCATTATCGTCTCACTCTTTGCCCATTGTCTGTGCCAGAGGCAGCCTTCAAAGTCCTCAGGGAATCCCATAACCACCCAGGCCAGGAATTCTTGTCCAGTGCCCCTGCACAGAGCAGTGTCTGGGCAGCGTACCTCCAGAAGCACCCACGTCTGTTCTGAGTGCCGCAGCAGACAGTGGGACCGCTGCTTCCCTGATCATCCTTCTGTAGCCGGTGCCTTATTCCTTGTTTTGAGCTTCTCTGGTTTCAGCTCGCAGCCATTGGTTCTGGTTTATTCCTTTCTCTACGAGACTAAAAATCTCTTCATCACATGCTGGCTTTTACCCTGAAGGTTCTTACTTGCTGTAATTGAGTCATCTATTCTTTTTGTCAAGAACTAAGTGGTTTGAGGCTCTAACTGAGGCAGTAAGAGCATTGTAAGGCAGTTTCTTTCCAGTTCTGAAATCCACTTCTGTAGTTGCTTTTCGAAATGCTGATGGCAGCCTGGCTGTGGTTGGTCTCATCAATAGAATTCAGGGGAATGAATCTCTCCTTACTCCTTCTTGATATTCCTGTTTGTACTGCAAGGAATGGAAAAACCATTTTGGCTACAGCATCTCAGTTTGATGGTGGCGTGCGGTGACTTCAGGTCCTGTTCAGTATTGTTGGCTCTCTGGTCTGTGTGCCCTTAAATCCCAACCCCATGGGCCCTTGGGTCATCTCCTGGGCTTCTTTTTCCTGTCTGTAGTTGCTGCAGTGAGGACACCCTGGGGCATCCCCTCAGTGCTTTACGTATGATAAAGGGGTGGTTTGCAGCCTGGAGACACTGAAGCCCAGAGCACCGAGCAGGTTTAGGAACTCAGTTCCCACCAGTTAGATGTAAAGTGCCTCATGCCTTTAGTAAGTGTCTTTGGAGCTAAATGCTGAATACTGGTGCTTCTGTAGCAGGGCCTCATCTGCATGACAGCTGTAATGAGGCTGTTACAATAATACAGGCAGGGCCATTAAACTTGAGTCTTTTGACAGAGAAGGGATAGAGTTGTGCATGTCTTATGGGAAGGGGGTGAGAATGGGGGAGCCCGGCATGGAAGTGAGGGACTGCAGTGAGAAGGGACAAACACTTCAAGACACACGTAGCCGCTGTCATCTCACTTGGCTCATGCATTATACAGGGATGATCATCCTGTGTTTCATGTCTATGGGAGCACTGAGCACAAGCATTTCAGAGAGCAAAGGAGGACAGCAGTGAGAGAACAGGGGATGGCTTGTAGCTGTCTGCTGCAGTTAGTCATGTTAGCCTGCAGCCCCCACATGCTTCTGATAGCATGAGAAAAGAGCAGAATGGAACTCCAACCATTCATGTTAATCCATCTTTTAGGAAGCTGCTGGTTAAGGGCCCTACTTGCTGAAAACAGTGGGAGACACTGAGGCAGGCAATGCTCTGTCTGTGCTGGGAGCCAGCTCCCAGAGGTGGGAAATGCTGTGTTCAGAATAGCTGTGTTTCCTGGGGCATGGTTGGGTTATCCATGGTTTGGTGTAAGCTGCTGCATGGCTGGGTACTGGGAAGAAGTGAAGATACAGCAAGTGGAGGGACATGTGCCAAGGGCTTGGTATCCTGAGCAAGATGAGCTTGCCACTGCTTGGAAGAGGTTTTTGAGTGTGGTTGCCAGAAATCACTAGTGGCAGCGACTGCTTCTGGACCTTTCATCCATCATTCCCCATGCCCCTAAATAAACCATATGATTCTACCTGCATACCTGGGGTTTTAAGAGGATGCTACTTCTCCCTGACTTCTCCTTGTGGAGAAGTTGACTACCACGTGTTGCTTGGGTGATGCTTCCTCTCCTCTCATTAAAACCATGTGCTGTAGAGATAGACAAAATGTCCTCACTCAACCCAGCTCATGGGGAGTGGCAGCTCACACCACCTGCACTCCACATTATCTTCTTGCTTCTGTGTCTCCTGTTCTGTGGATGCTTGCCAACAGAACTCCACATAAACCAAAGCCAGGCCATTTGTGCAATGACTGTTTCTTGCTTTCCCAAGGACCAGAATGGGGACAGCCATCACGTGGGAGACCTGAAGATCTCAGGAAAAGAGTTCTTGTCGTTGCCTGCGAGGTCAAAGAAATACCGGGAGCACCACTCCAGCTCAGAGAGGAAGCCCCAGGGGTCAAGTACATCACCACTGGATGCCAGCGAAGTCCGAGTCCAGGTCTCTCAGTCGGTAGGAAGATGATGCTTTTCCTTCAGTACTGATCTGGGAGTTCCTTATAGTGTGTTTGTTCTTAACCTCATTTCTAACCTGCTCTGTGGGTAGTGGTGTGGCTGGAAAATAGAGCCTGCATCTAGCTCTGCTGGTGACTGTTGGGCAACTATAGACAAATCATTCTGCTTTTTTGGGCCTCCATCATGAGCTAGTTTGTGAGAGCTTGATATTTAATGGTGGCACTTGTAACCTTCTCCTGAGGGACGGGTGTCTAGACCTGAGCTTTCCTGAGTATGGAGCTGTCAGGATGTGATACCTCCAGTTCCAGAAGAACACAGCAATTGGGATCCCTTGCTTTGTGGAGCCTGACTTGATCAGCCTCCTGGGGTCCATGAGGGGCAGGCTTGTTGCCTTCAAGAAACAGAACCCTTTTCAGGTGTTTTGATGAGCAACCAAAAATGCTGGTTGCCATTGCCAAATCTGGGACCTTAGGTGTTGTTCTTTCTCATGTCCTCGTCACACTGATGGTCTCCAGAGTGGCAATGTGCAGAGTGAGCTCTTTGAATTCATCGATCATCAGGGAGAGATGATGGAAAATCATTGTCTAGGAGCTTCTCTTTGGAAACAAGTTAGCTAGAGCATGTTTCCTGAAGAGCAGAAGCTGGCAAGAGGAGCTGGCCCCAGTGTCAGTGTTTTGTGGGTTACTGGCATGCAGCAAATCCTGTGCTGGTGTTGAAGAGCTCTGACTCAGTCTGTGCTTGGCTCCTCTGAAGGTGGTGGGGATCTGTGTCCTGGAAAGCACTCCATGGGCCTTTTTGATGTCTTTAGCTCTTTGTTAGGCTGCTATCTTCTGGTTGTGTTGATGTTTATGTTGTGACACACAAATACAATGTGCTGGGGAGGGCTCCTGCAGCTGTGTTGGTTTTGTTCTCAGTCCTGGAGAGCGGGATCACACCCACAAGGGATGGCATGTGTCTGGCTCATGGGAGGGGATTTTGAGACATCAGAACGTGGTGATCTCAAGTGAGAAGACCCAAGTCCTCAGCTTGGCGTTGCCAGGAGATATGGAGCATAACAACAAAGACTTAATGATTGCATGGGTGCTTGAGAGTACTTGGGCTCTTGTTTTATCCTGAGACTGTAACAGTATCACGGTGCTGTGATCATGCAGAGATTCCGGATGGAGTAAATCCAAGCCAGGAAAGAGAGGCCTATTTTTTCCTGGCATTTAAGAAAAGCAAAATAAACTATTTTCATGCTGGGTAAGAAAGGGTCTGAGCTGCAGAGCTTGGGATGAAGCCTGTCTGTAGAGTGGGAATGCTTCAGGCTCTCAGTCCTTTGTTCCTGGTCTGTGGATCACAGAGAGAACATATCCTGCTGTACCTGTGTGCACGTGCGTATGTACATAGCCCTTTTCCGACCACAGGCGTTCCTGATTTTCAGCTCTCTGGCCACTGGAGACACGATCTTTACACCAGCTGGGTTTTTTTTAGACTTCTCTGAGTTCATTCTTCATTCCCAACAGTGTTTATGGAAATGGTCTAATAGGAAAAGCATTTCCTACTGCTCACCGGTGCAAACATGATCATTGAGAAGGAAAACAAAGCTCATCTGAGCCAGAAAGGAGACAGCAGCATGGGGGCATCCAAGGCAATAGAGAGGCAGAAAAAAAACCCCACTTCTGCCAAAAATAGCCTTGTATTTTTAACTCAAGACGTTCAGGCAGGAGCCAAACAAAAGCCACACTCTGTCAAAAGCAAGGCAAAAAGCATTCCTCAGGGTGTAGCTGTGAGCACATAGGCTGTGTCTAAGAAAAAGCCCCATGGGACTCTGCCAACCACCAGTGACCTTGTGAGAGTACACATGGGGTTTTGGTGGGTGTCCATGGAAGAGCAAGTGAAGACAGGGACGCACAAACCCAGTGGCAGGAGCTGCCTCTCGGACGCCGGGGGTTGTGCTGCTCCTGAGTGATGGAATTGTGTGAGCAGAGGAGGGATGTGCTGCTCCTCCCCTCCTTCCAGGGATGGGTGACCACCCAGCAGGGACTCGCAGGGTGCAGAGGGGTGGCTCAGGCTCTGCCTGGCTCCTGCAGTCATCCTCTGTGCCTGGTTGTTCTCCTGAGGCCTTTTCCCTGTGTGCCCTGACTTTGCTCTGTGTGTGTGTGTGTGTGTGTGTGTGTTTTAGCTCCCCACTTGCTCCGGGTTTGAGAGCTGAGCCCTGGGAGTCCGTTTTCAGTTCAGTTCCCAGGCACTCCTGGTGTACACAGGATTGGAACAGGCTCGAGTGAATTCAGGATACACGGAGCAGCAGGGTGTGGAAAAAAGTGACATCTTCCTCCTTGCAGAGACTGAGTGTCTCGGTTTATGCCCAGAAAGAATAGATCAATGCACACTGCAGTGGCTGGGAGAGAAGGGTAACTGCCTGTCTGATGTTTTAAAGAATGTCCCTTATTTGGTATCTAATGGACCATTGTCCACATCCCATAAAAATGACAGTGCCAAGTGGTTTATTGGGTTTTCTTCAGGCCAGTAGCTTCACAGAGGTACACAGCTGTGTATAGGGCTTGTGCTCTTTGTAGGTGAATGCTCAGGCAGAAGTTGTTCAGGTGAATTCTGGTTTGTGTTGGTGCTCAGCTGGCAGCTGTGCCAGCCTGAGCCTGTAGCATAGGCCAGAACATTTAAAGTCAATGTCGTCTTGCCAAAAGCAAACCAACCCATTGCCTTGAGTTCTGCTTTTATGCCTGTCTGTGGGGGCTACCTGGGCTGTGCCAGTCTGTTGTAGGGGACTGTGGGTGGGCTTTTCTGAAGGCTGTAATTCCCATCCGTGGGAAGCTTTTTAATCAAATGTAGCAAACCTCACACAGAATGGGAGAGAAGCTTTCCCGGGTCAGGCTGCTGAGACCAGAATCCCCCCAGATCCCTCATTTTGTGAATGCTCAAAGCAAAAACCCTCTTTCATCCTTCGGTAAACAGTGAGTCCTTAATTAGAGGTGAGCTCTAGTGATTGATCAGGGATGCTTTTATGGGATGCCACAGTAGCTGCTGTCCCACCAGAAGGTGTGACCTCAGACTGCACCCACGGAGCTGCGCGCTCCTCTCCCACGGTCTTTTTGCAGGGGGAAACTGAGGCTGTGTGCAGGGATGCCTGGGAAAAAACCTCATCCCAGGACTCCCAGGCCCCAAGCCCAGTGCTGTAATCCCTGGGTGAGTCCTGCTGCCAACACAGCCACCGACCTCCTTCCAGAGGGCCCTTGTGCAGCGGCAGGACTCTGGCACAGGGAGGTCCTGCGGGTGCGGTGCCTGAGTCAGAGCTCCCGGGTTCGCTGCCTGTCTCTGCCTCTTGTTTACCTCCCTCTTCCCCATCTGTGTGGTGGGGTAATGCTGCTTCCCTGCCTACCCTGGGGAGATTACAGAGGCGTGATGATGGCTGTAAAGCTGTTTGAGCTTTGGATGGCAGGAGCTGTGGTGGTGTTATTAGCAGTGGTGGTGATGATGATGCTAATTACTGAGCTGCTGGGAAACTCCCCATGGGAGGAGGTGGGAGAGGGAAAAGGAGGCAAAGTGAGCTGGGGCATGGAGAGGAGCCTGACCCTGCTGGCAGCTCTCTTGGACCCTGGGAGAAGGGCTCAACCTGTTGGCAGAGCCGTGGAGATGCTGGGATGGATGGGAGAAGCCATGGCCCAGCTGCTGCGTAAGGTAGGAAGCATGCCAGGGCCTGCGGCAGGTCCCCCTGTGTGGCTTAGACATTCCTGCTGCTGCTGTGCAGGATGCTGGTGTGGAACATGATGGAGAACCTACGTAGGAGGGGCAGAGCAATGGGCTTCCTTACCTCTCCCATGGCCCTTAAGTGAGGGAATTTCCCAGCCATGGCTGGTGGTCACTGGGAAGAGAGGGACCAGCACAGCCTGGGTCTGAGGGATGGGGAAGGGCAGGGTCCTCCTCACCTTTGAGGTCAGGTCTGGAGCTCCCATGGGAATACTCAGGGCTGTGAGTACCTGGTTCTGTACAGGCAAAAGTGGATTTGGTCTGGGAGAAGCTGATGTGGGTGTGAAGTGTTTGGTCACATTTTCTCTCTGCTGCAGCCCAGCCCTAAGCAAAAGTACCCTCATTAGAGCTCAGTCCTTATGCCTGTAGTTGTGGGTGGCCAGATCCGAGTGCTCCCTGGGACTCGTGTACTGCACACCTTGAGTTTCCTCTCTTGTAAAAGGAACATCAAAGCAGAAAGTTTTGTACCACGTGGAGCTTGCAAACATCAAAGGCTTGCTCATAAATTTAACCTCTCTGCTCTGCTGGGGAGAAGGTCATAACGCTCCAGCTCCCGATTGACTTGGTAATTGTGTTTTGGAGGGTTACTAGAAGGATGGGATTTTCCTAACACTTCAGACAGGTTGTGTCTCCCTCACCACCTGCTCAGAAAGAGCAACCACGGTGGAAAAAGAGCACGGTCTGTGGAGGAAGTGGGCTGTTTATTCCTGTGTGGTGAGGGCTAGGGACCTGCCCCAATTCTGCCCTTGAGTTTAAGCTCAGCACCGAGCTAAAGTCTCTAAAGTCAGTGGGACAGTGCATGTGCCAGAGTTCAAGGACTAAAGCAGTTTATTGCATCAGGACCCAAAAGCTGGAGCAAAACCATGGAAAGAGGTAAGGATAAAACCCGGTCCTCTCCCCTCCTTGGAGATTGATCTGTGCTCTAGAAATGGTCTTGTTCATGTGGACTCTCCTCTTCCCAGTGCATCAGCTCGAGGGAGTGCCTCCTCACTCTTCAAACCTGTCCTCAGCAAAGACCATTTATAGTCAAAAGAAAGAGGAGCTGTTTGATTGCAGTGATGACTTGCAGAGATGGGTTGCTGATGCATTTAGACACTGAACAATTTGCAAACACGCTGCATCGCCAAACATTCCCTAGGACAAATGTTTTTATAAGACCTTTTTTATGATTACAGTGAGAAACAACCATAAAAGAAGGGAAAATTGTGTAAATCACATTTCCCCACCCCAAAGGCAGGTTGCCAGAGCAATTCCAATGGGTTTCTCCCTCATGATGTACAAGGAGATTGTCAGCTCATGACTGACCCTCTGCCTGGCTCTGTCCTGGTGTTGCTGGGCAGGGAGCAGAGCTGGAGGGCAGCGTGGCAGAGTGGGCAGGGAGGTCCTGCCTGTCCCTGTTACATCATATGTTGTCCAGGCAGTGCAAGGATTTCAGGTGCCCCCATCCATTCCCTGTGGCTTCACTGTGGACTGCAGAACAGGCCGGATGGATGCTGGGGTGCGAGGATAAACACAGCATCATGGGCTTCCTACCAGATGCTTGTGCTCTGGCCCCAGACCATCGTTCCCCTGGCTGTCTTGGTTGAGAGAAGATGAAGCCAGTACTTCCTTGCAGTCCTGCAGGAGCTTGAGCATTTTGGAGGCTGCAGCCTTTGCTGCTCTGTGTGGGCTCTGTGTGCATCTTCCCTCTCCTTTAAGATGAAGCAGCCTCTTTGTCTCATTGATGTGTAAACTACTGCAATGCAAGGGCAGTTCGATGCACGCCCTCCTGTATCCCACAGCCTCCGTGTTTTGGTTTGCTGCATGGGTGTAATTATACCATTATTGTTGGTCAGACTTTCTGTGTAAACGTCTTCTAAGAGCAGGGGAGAGAGGAAGAGAGAAGCTGGAGTCAGGCAGAGGGAAGGCAGCTGCTGCTAAATTTAAGCCTGTTCCTATGACACCTGGAGGCTGCTGTGCTGGTGTCAGTCCCGTTGGAGCTGAGCAGGTAAACACTGAGCTGTGGCTTGCTCTTAAGTGCTTTATCTTCCTGTTAGGCTGTGGAACCTTCTGTAGTGCTTTGGGCCTGGGAGAGAGGCTGCACTGAGGTATTTCCTAGCTTGGAGGCAGGATGAGCTGGAAAACTTTCTGGATGGCTTGAGTCTGACAGGTACCAGGAGGCTATTCCAGGGACCTTGGGCTGTTCATAGAAGCAGTCAGTGATCTGGTTGCCTCCCCAGAGTCCTCCTAATTTATCTGACCTTTCTTTCCATATGTCTGTATGAGTCTCTTTGTTAAGCTCTGGAGCCCTTCTTTTCCTGACCTCCTCTGATTCGGGTGGGCTGGTTGCACGGATGCTGCATGAGCCAGCAGAGATTTTAATGAATGCTCTCCTAAATCTAGATGTGCAACAGCAGAGCCAGAGCTGAGACCCCTGTGAACTTTGCAGTGCAGAACCCTGACACACTTTGTTCCTTGCTGGGACTTCGGTGCTGACATGGGAGGCAGGGAAATGAACGGGTAGATAGAAAACCTCTGCAAAGTAACTGCACAGAGGTGGTGGGAGGAGGCAAGTGCGCTGCCTCTGCTGCATTCATTGCCTCAGAGGTAAATTATCAGTTTCTTCCTTAAATATTAACAGCTGCCAGGTAATGAATTCCCCCTCTCTGTTTTATAATGGCACTAAAATTGGGATTTGCCTTGGTTTTCTCTGTAATTATCCAATGAGAGCATGTGAGTGAGAGGGAGGCATGGCAGCACTGGGCCTGCTGCAGGCGAGCATCATGCCTGGGGTACTGAACCCAATGGGCAGCTCCGGTGTGCAGGGCTGGGGCTGCACAAGTGGTTACATGAGGCTTCTGGTACCATGATCCTTCATGAAGTTACCTTTTCCCATGCAGAGGGGTGGGTTTGGGAGGGAGGCTGGCATACAGGGCTGGAGTGAAAGCTGGAATTACCTGCCAGGCTCCTCAGCATCCCACGGAGGAGAAGCTGGTCCTGGGGAGGTGTGGCTGGATTGGGAGGGAGCAGCATCCCCAGCAGGCAGAGGTGAGGCAGGAGCTGGTCCTTCAGGGCACAGAGGCCAGATGCTGAGCTTGTCTCTCTCTGGGCATCCCCTCCTCACTGTGGGTGGCAGCTGCATTTGAACAACTCTGTGACTTGAGGTTTGGTTTTGTGAGACCAGCTGCCTTCAAAGAGCTGTGCTGTGCTGCAGAGTAGCAGCCCGTGTTGTGCCAGTCCATGGCTTTGCCTTTGCCTGGCTGATCTGGGTGGCCAGAGGAGAATTCCTTAAAATCACCCCTGCAGGGTCCAAATGGGAGTCCAGAGGTTCTGCCTTACATGCCTTGGGTGAGCTGCAGTCTGCTGCCTGGCTCGATTTAGGAAGCAGCCATCATCTCTTCTACCCACGGCTTTTGTCCTGGGGGTTTCTCTGCTCAGAGCAATAGGCTTTTCAGCACCAAAGAGATTCAGTTGATGCTGGCTGTTTTGGGAAGGTGACCGCTCTGCTACAGAGCCCCTGAAGGTGCTGTGAAGGGCTTTGACATTTCATAGCTCTACCCTTGCAGTGTTCTGTTTGTTTTGCTCTGAACAGAAGCAAGGCAGAGGTATTGCTGCCTTTGTGCCTGTGTGTCAGCCCTAGGCCTTGTCCTCGATGAGGTGCTTCAGTGCTTAAGGATCCAGAGATATAGCTGAATTCCTTATCTTCCTGTCTTTGCAATATTCTTGTTACTTGGACACCCTCATTCTGCTTTTTCCTCACCCCGCCTTTCCCTTGTTTTTCCCTTCTCCCAGACTGAGGTCAGGCTGTGAATCAAAGCTGTGGAAAGGAGATAGGAGGCAGGATTTAACATGAGCCTGTGCTTGTGCATCAACCACATGCAGAAAAGAGAACATACTGGTTGCCCTGTGTGCAGGGTGGCTGTCCAAGCCCTTGGCTTTGCACCACTTACACCAAGGACCCCTAAGGTCTGGATGCTTCTCAGATCTCTTGGGCTGGGATCAGGGCAAGGATCAGCAGATCTGACACCCCATAGTCTGTCTATATTTGGCTGAGTATGGAGGCCAGTTTTTAAGCTAGAAAACTGTAAGAAAGAGCCTCTTACCAGAGGAACCTCCTCTAGGAAGGTGGTGAAAACTGAACTGGTTGGCCAGGGTACCCCAGCGTTGATGGGAGTTACAACAGAAGGTCGACAGATCGGCTAGTCTGGTGGTCCAGACTGGAGCTGACTAACCAAGCTGCTGAAATACATTGTTTTTCCCTTGACTCACTGTAACTGAGTTTTCAGTTATTGGTACTTTGAAGCCGTAATTGAGGTCTGCTTTCCTCCTTGCACAGCCTTTTCTCCCAACAAATTGTCAGCCATCAAGTGGTATGAGACAGTAAGAGAGATGTTACAATCACCATTTCCTAGAAACTGTCGCTTTAAAGGGAACGATACTAAAAAGAGGGATGAATTGAAGCCAGACCCAGAGCAATAAAACTCCTAATGTTTGACTTCGCTCAAAACCTGGAACTCTTCATTCACTTCTGGGGTCTCTGCTGTGCCTGGGGCACTTTGTGCATCCACAGCTCCGGCTTCTCACATTTAATAACTCACACCAGAAGACCTTAAAAGAAATACATAGTCCTGGTTCTCTCTGGGTGTTAATCAGCATAACTCTGCTTAAATCACTGGTGCTGTGATGATACCACATGACACAGGGGCCTTGACTGGGGGTTTTGGCTGCTTTTCTTGCACGACTGTCTCTTGCTCAGCCAAATGTGAGTGCAAGCAGCAGCATGGCTGTGCCCATGTTCACCAGGGTGCCAGCAGTGACCTGGGCCCATACCAGCACCAGGGGCTGAGCTCCCAGCCATAGCTGGTGGGATCAGTATGGATCAGGAGCACCTGATGGATGCAGCCTGTCTCTGCATGGAATGAGGCTGGGAAGTGAGCATAGTCTGGCTGTGCTGGAGTCGTGCTGTGCACTTATCTATTACTTGGTGGGTCTACATAGATGATCTGTACCAGTAACTTGTGTTTCTATTAATATGAACTGTATTTAAAAACAGGGAAATGCACCTGGAAAATGTGTGTTGGGTTTCATTTAAGGACAGACCCGAAGCAGTGTAGGAGCCTGTACAATCAGACCAGTTTTGTCTGTACCTTATCTTTGACAGTGGCTGTTACCAGCTGCTGGACAGGGCGCTGGTTGTAGGGGTGGGGAGAAGGATGTGAATCCTTAAATCAGAGGGCCTGAAACAAGGAAGGTTCAAGTGCTGTATCTTGGAGTTCTTATGCTGAAAGCTCTGCCCCTGTATGAGTGTGAATGCAGGCTGGGGGATGTCTGGGTTGGAGGTGCAGGCAGGGTACAACCTGTGTTCTTGTGGCCATCATGAGCATCTGCTCACACCTCACCTTCAGCCTGCCTCCACGTTCCCCATTAGCAGTGCTATTTTTGAGCCTCCAAGGCAATTAGCAGCAATTAATCTAAAATAGCCTAAATAATGGTTTTTCTGTTCCCTGGGTGGCCCCAGGAGACTGCAGCCTGAATGGGGCAGAGCTGAGCCCAGCTCAGTGCTTCTTGCACTGGGACTGCTGGGGAAGCTTCCTGGGGAGATGTGCAATTGCAGAATGGCCCCGAATGATCCCATGGATCCAGCGTTTCCATCCTGGCTTGTGGTGTCTGTGCCACAGACAGACTTGCAGTCCTCTGCAGCACTTATTGTGCCAGAGGAGAGGAGGAACCAGCTCCCTTCCAAAGAGTGAGACCACTGAATATGCTTGGGTGCAGGAGGTGCAATTCCCATGGGATTGCACTGGAGGAGTTTTTGACTGTATCTAAAGCCATTCGCATCCTGATATTCTCTGGGCCCTGTCATATGGAGCGAATCGGCCTCATCATCTTTGCCTTCCCCAACCCGGGTGTAGTTTCACCCTGCCCTTTGAAATAGTACGAACCAGGGCAAGAGCTGCTTTTTGCTGATAGGAGAAGCTGTTCCTGCCTTTGCATGTGATTTCTGTGTCACCTATTCAAGCACTTCTGAGAAAGGCTGTGTGTGACCATCGCTGAAATGCAAAACCCATGGGTAGCAGCCCCAGGATCCTCCCTGCCCCTGGCAGGGCCAGGATTTCATGTTCTGTGGGGTGTCTTGCATAACAAAGCCTTGATCTTGAGCGCGGCCTTCAGGCATTACTGGAATACGGGTAAATAATAATTAAGATCAGGGCGTTTGCTGCAGCGAAAGGGTGTTCGTGTGAAGGTTAGAGTGGTGTGGGTGCTAAGGGAGATGGGTGTGTGTGGATCCGATGGACTTCACCCCATCCATCGCTACCACCCCTGGTAAAGGTGCTGCATCTGCTCAGCTGCTTTTTACATCAGCGCTGTGCTAAGAGCAAGTAGGTGTCTAAATAAATGTTTGAAGAAAGCAGCACAATTCTGGCAATCCAGAGACAAGTAGGCTTTTTTGCAGAGCCTTCTCTAAGCACATTGTCAGTGGGCTCCAATCTCAGCTGCATAGAGCGCAGTACATGGTGGGGAGGAGGGCAGATCTGCTGCAGGGGGAGCATTGGATCATTTCCATTGCTGAAGAGGAGCGTGTCCTTCACTGGCAGCAGGTTTATAGGCACCTGTCTCCTCCATCACCTCCTACTCCTTGGTAGGGCTGGAAGTGGGGAGGTGGTGGTGCGATCTAGTGGATGTAGTAGGTGACTGGGAGTTGAGCACTACACATTAACCTTGGCTTCTGTGCTAATTAATCAAGAATATGGGTTATAGCCTTTAAAGCAATGGAGTTATTTCGGTTTAGCAAATTACTGCTGCTCAGCTGAGACTCAACAGCTGAGCGTGGTCCTACTTCCACCCCCCTCCAACTGCAGAGCAAATCACTGTGACGAGTTGCAGCTCCAGCCTTGTGCTTTGCTGCTGGGGTGTGTTGTAGTGCATGGCCAGGTACGGCAGCTCTGCAAGGGGAGCATCAGTCATGCTCCAGGAACTCGCTGCTTGCTGGCATCTGCGTGTAACCTGAATGGTTTTGAGCAAGCAGTTTGGGTTCACTCCCACTTCTGGTATTTAAAGGATCCTTCAGGTTTTTTGATGGGCCAAACTGACCTCTAGAGCTGCCCATCTTCTCCCCTAGTCTGGAGAGACTCCCCTGGAATGATAATGCTTCCAACTTGTCTCCTTGGTTAGTAATTTAAGCTTCAAGGTGCTAGATCTAAGCTTGTGTGTTTCTATTAAATGGTGCCAGGGAAACCCAGCCTGGCGTGGTGAATGCTGTCAAAACCTAAGTGGAAAAGTTGCTACGTAAACTGCAGAGTATTGCTGGAGCTCTGAGGACTGTCTGAATACACTGACTAATATAGCACCTCCTCAAAAGAAACCAGAAGTAATCCCATGGCGTGGATGCCCACCTGAGCTGTGATTCCGGGGTAGATGTAGCTGGAGGAAAAATCTGGTATTAATGAGGTGGTTGCTCAAAGCTAAATCCGAGCAGGGCAGCGCCCGCATAGAGGCACTGCGAGGAGCAGAGGTGTCAGGAACACTTCAGACAGACACCCACACGAGCACACCACGCTCTTCCCAAAATGAAATCAAACCTGATGCTGTCACCTGCTGTTGATCCAAAGCCATGGACTGAAGCCAGAGTGGCAGTGGGGCATGTTCCCAACAGGTCAGCAGTTACTGTATTAGGGAAGGAGGGCGCGTGGGCAGGTTATTTTGATTTTGTTTGAAACAATAAAGCCCAAGTTATTTGGAATCCTCACAACAGAACCAGCTTTTAGCCCCGGCGTGCAGAGGGACGAGTGGGCGAGTTGTTTGAAGGGAAAGAAGCCTTTGAAAACAGGCCAAGAGAGGGTGATAATTTCATCGTGGAAGGGAAGCGCGGGGCGCCCATCCTGTGCAGGGTGTGCACGGGCTGCTCAGGGCCGTGGCCGGGCAGGTCACGAAGCACACTGATGGGCGCAGGGGTGCTATGGGCACACTCGGGTGCATGCTCACCGCTCACTGGTGTGAGTGCAGGAATCTGAAGCTGCAGGTGGTGTCTCTGCAGATCATGGGTGTCTCATTCTCCTTTGTTGCATCCTAAACCCAGATGCCAAATGTCATTTTCCCCTGCTGTTCCAAGTGGCAACCTCATGTGTGGGCTCTGCTGTTCTACCCTCTGCATTTGTAAAATGGTCTGCATTTCACTCAGTACCTGCCTCAGATGTCCCCTCTCATAGCTGTCCTAAGTCGACTCAGCTCATCACATACGGGGCACAGTCTCAGTTCTGGTTCATAGAACCCCAGACTGGTTTGTGTTGGAAGGGACCCTAGAGCTCATCCAGTTCCAACCCCTGCCACGGGCAGGGACACCTTCCACTGGAGCAGCTTGCTCCAAGCCCCATCCAACCTGGCCTTGAACACTGCAGGGATGGGGCAGCCACAGCTTCTCTGGGCACTCCGTGCCAGCGCCTCAGCACCCTCACAGGGAAGAGCTTCTGCCTAAGAGCTCATCTCAGTCTCCCCTCTGGCAGGTTAAAGCCATTCCCTTTGGCCTGTCCCTACAGGCCCTTGTCTAAAGCTGCTCTCCAGCTTTCCTGCAGCCCCTTTAGGCACTGGAGCTGCTCTAAGGTCTCCCCTTCAGGAGCCTTCTCTTCTCCAGGCTGCACCAGCCCAGCTCTCAGCCTTTCTCCAAAGCGGAGATGCTTGAAAAGAGCTAAATTGAAGTTTAGTATGTGAGCTCCCCAGGCAGCAGCTTAGTTTGAGGCCAATTCCCTTCCATAGCCTGTGGCACCAGAACAAAATAGGTGCAGAGTAATTGCCTTTTGCCTGCTCTGTCCTGATACTAGGATTCTTCAAGGTCATGTGTGATGGAGAGTTGGCCTCTTCTCTGGCATGCGACAGATGGGGCTGCCCCACAGGACAGATCCTGGCCAGCATCACTGGTGCTCTGTGGGGTCCATCTTGCATTGCCCTGCAGCTCTGCCTGTGTCTCATCAGCACAGGGTGTTTCACCACTTGTTGCTCAGAGCTTGTTTGCCCTGAGCACAGCCTGACCCCCTCCCCGTCAGCCACATCAGCCTCATGAGCTCCTGACTGTGGCTGCCCCAGCCCTTCTGGAGAGGTTTTATGCATCTGTGGGGCCTTGCCCTTGTGTCCAGGACTCTTGGGAAGTCCCGTGAAGCTTTGCAGCCACTCTTGGGGAGCAGAGGGATCTGGGGGCTGAGAACAAGCCAGGACTCCTGGTCTCAGGCCCCACGCAGGTTCTGTGTCTCTATGTGACTCCTGGAAACAAGCTTGCTGGCATGGGAAGGCACAGGCAGTCCCCAGGAGCTGCGTTTGTTCAGGGTAAGGACGTTTCCTACTTTTGCAATGAAAAAGGAGACTGAAGTGTAAGAGAACAGTGTGGACAGAGCAGAGAGAGCCAGCGGGGCTGTGCTCCTGTTTTGCCACTGCCCTGCCAGGTGGCCTTTGGCTGCTGCTTCTCCTGCCAGTGACCCATTTCATGTCAGAAACCCCCATTTCACACAGAGGAGGTAGGAGCAGCTCTTTGGCTCTTGTGTAGCGTTTCCATCTTTCTGGGTTTAGAACCTTGGTGCAATTAGAAATTTCCCTCTGTTAAACAGTGGTATATTTAAATTAAGAGCTGCTTATGGTTGAGCATCTTTGGCTCTTGCAATAGGACCAAAAAAAATCATGTATCTAATAATATGAGGAGCAGGAGGACTATCGGGAGTTAAAAATGGTCCTTTGGTATTTTGGTGCTTTAAATCCAAGTGATCCTATTGTGTCTGTTTGTGCACAGGGCTTTTGCTGTGTGCTGCATGTGCCTGTGGAGCTGAATGTGTTTGCAGATGTAGTTAAGGAAAATTGATCCCGATCTATTTTTAAGGTAAAGTGTGTGTGGTGGGTAGGAGGTGAGGAGGTGGAAGGAAAGCTAAATATTCACGTAGCTCCGCGCTGTGTTTGAGAGCATCATCTAATACCGCCAGGCTCGTGGCAGCGAGGTGAGGGCGAGGAGCTGCGCTGGAGCCCACCCCTCGAGCAGGGGCACGGAGGGACCGGCAGCAGCAGGGCTGTCGCTTTAAGCTGCATCCCGCACCCAGCGGGTCACTGGGGCTGGCGACGTTCCCCACATGGCTGCGCGCTCCGCATAAATCCCAGCGCCGGCAGCCGAGCGGAGCCGCGCAGAGCCCGCGGCGCTCGCAGAGCAGCGGAGCGGCAGCTCCGGAGCATCCGAGCGGCAGCAGCGCATCGCCAGGCTCTGCCCTGCGAGCTGCGGGCATCCTGGCCCACGGACGGGTAACAGTGGAGCCCGGGGAGGAGCTGGCTGCTGGGGCGGTGAGTAAAACTCGCGTTTGTTTGTGTTTCCCTCCATCCTCTGCAATGAGAGCCTACACCGGGAGTAAAAGGAGGAGGCAGAGAGACAGAGAGAGGTTTACTCAGGCCAGGGCTCGGGTATTGCCTGTGTGTGCTTGGGGCGGTTTAAGTTTTCAGTAGCTTCATTTTGAACTCGTATTACTGATCTTTTGTCAACTTTCTGGGGAGGGGATGCCAGCAGAGCACGGGCTGCTCGGGGTCTGCTGCTGTCCTGTAGCACAGCGTGGTGAGTGTGGATGGTGATTCCCTGTACCTGGCTGTGCTTCCTGGGGGAGGATGGGGTGTCCAGCCCTGCCTTTCGGAGGCACCTAAGGGTTGGCACTGAACAGGAAGTGCTGTCCTTAGCAAAGACTGGACAAGCCTCAGAGCTTTGCTGACTCTGAAGATGTGACGGTCTCATCAAGGAAGAGAGACTTCAGCCGAGGTCAGGGACCGGGAGAGCCGCACTCCTGAGCCCGGTGTTGGTGCTCCAGACAGTTCACCTCCCGGTAAAACGGGCTGCAGCTTTGCAGGGATTTGCTTCCATTCCTCTCCTCCAGCCCCGCTGTGCCTCCCGGGAGCCTCTCTGCAAACCTCCCCTCCAGTGCCTTTCCAAGGTGAAGCAGTGAGGTGGGGACGTC